>LR991001.1:16313355-18713355 GCA_905163435.1 Mamestra brassicae
GGCCGCAACAGAAGGAGACGCTCAGGGCGTTGGGAGTCACAGGACGATTACCGTCCAGCGTAGGCGCGGGCCTGTGGACGGCAAGCGTTGGGTGGCTCCCCGTTCGATCAGAACCAGGCCCGCGTCGATGGCGTGTTGTGTTCCACGCGCGCATCAAAGAGATTTCAGCATAGGAGTTGGAGCCCACTAGGGCCAGTGCCTACCAGGGTTTCGGAATTTGGTTCGAAAGAGTCACCGCGGCCCTAGTCCGCCTAAGAGTCTGACACTCCCACTTCATTCAGAGCGGAAGGAGTCTTTGATGATTTTCCCTCCATAAAAAAGGCAGTCTCTCCGATCAAAATAATAGTATTCAAGTGCATCTACCTCTGATTGAATGCTGACCCCAACGTAGTTAATAAAAACAAAGCAGATTGATTTGTGTAGAAAATTATTTTTTGTAAATGTAGAATAACGCTGCTAAGAATAACAGCCGCACAGGTCAATCAAGGTTTAGCAACGGTTGCCGAGGTTGGTCTGTGGAAGGGTGACCATCTTAACATACCGAGTTTCCTGCGTGCCTCGGAAAGCACGTTAAGCCGTTGGTCCCGACTGGCATTTGTAGATCTTTGGCAGTCGTTACGGATTGTCAAAAATCTGACTCCAGTCTTGCCAAGGAGTATCCGTGTCACCCAGTTAATGGGTTGTGGAGGCCTGGTAGGCAGCCGCCCCACGTAATATACTGGTATTCAGCTGAATCCGATTTGACTGGAAGCCGACCCCAGTATAGTTGGGAAAAGGCAAGGCAAATGATGATGATGTAGAATAACGCTGCTTTGTGAATAAAAGATAATACATACTTATCATGACTTAGAAGTACCGTGAGCCTTTATTGCTTCTAAAATATTCTTCTGGCCTATTGTCGTCAATCACACTGCTATAAAATTTTTGTCTTAGATTAAACTAACTTATCCCTCCAAAAATATAAAATGAGTACCTACGAACTCTTACAAACAAGCAAAACGAAAATTTCTCCAGCACTCTCGCCATTATTTTCATCTCAGCTTCGTCATGGAAACATAGCGCCGTCATTTGTCATTCTGAGGAGAGGCCATTACTTAACCTCTTCTGCGGCCCCATGTGTCATATCAACCACCATGCGACCACTATGACCCGTGCGGGGCAAATTTAAACGAATTTATTACCTATTAGTTACGCTTGTGGTTTTCTCTGCGATGTATCGGGAATTATTCGGTTTGAGTACAGAATAGATAGGATGCAGAAGGCCACTTCTGTATAACGAACGAAAACACATGTACTCATGGCCTTCTTCAGAGTAAACGCGCGTTGACTAACAGCATTATTTCTGATGCGTTATACATATAAAACTATACATAAATAACCCAAAACCTGAAACCATTAGTATGTCCAGATATTATTTTGGGGCCACGCGTAAAAAAAAATACTACGCCATACATTTATGTTTGTATAATTTGATAAAATGCACAGAACAGCTATTTTTTGGCATTTTTCAACTTCTTCCCATAAATACTTTTTCGTAATGATGATTACAATAACCTCTTTTCACCTTAATAGTAATAGTTTTGATATTTTATATTTGTAAGGTGTTTTTTTATTTTATTATTGTGCCAATAAATGCAATTTTCTTTCTTTCTTTTCTTTCTTAAATGTTTGATAGTTCATGCCCGCTTGAGGACCCCCGCTTCTCATCCCGCCTGGGGCCTTGGACACGTTCGTATGACGATATCAAACAGATGCCGATCGCGGATGCGCTCGCACAAGCTGTACGGGAAGCTTGTCTATACGATAGTATATTATTGTCTAGACCAGGGTTTCCCAAACTGTGCGTCGCGACTCCCCGAGGCGTCGTGGTGCTTTCCCAGAGGCGTCGCAAACAACAGGAATGGAGTAAAGAAATACTGTGTTTTCCTATTTACAAAGGTTTTATGCAAAAAAAAGCAACTTAAGGACACATTTTATAAATATTTTTCAGGGTAAATAATTATCTTAATCCGAAAAGCAAGTTCATCCGTGTCATTGATTCTACGTACCTTCTCCACTACTATACTACCCAAACGGAGCTACTGTAGGTATCTTTTTTTACAAGGGCGTCGCAAAAAAATTATAACACTCAAAGGGAGTCGCAGTTTACAAAGTTTGGGAACCCCAGGTCTAGACGATATCTTGCGTTATCGTTCGTTGTATGAAACTTCTGTACTTATTTATTCTGTGTTTAAGTCGTGCGGAGTTTAGTAATCAGGGTGTGAAAGTTTGGTGGCTTTGGCTGGTTATTTAGGTTATATATTAATATATAGTTTTGGTATATATGTATTTATTTATTAGTTACGAGGTTGTCTATATGCCTGCTAAATTGTAATTTTATTATTTCATTATAACCAGTTGTTTATTAGTTGTATTATTATAAATAGAAAGACAGGTTTAAGTACGATGACCATTGTTTTGTACCACTCCGCTACTGAATGTCGAAGTTTGAAATGTCGACGTATGTTAGTTCTAAAGTACAGGATCTCGATGTACGCCAGTTCGAAAGTTCACTGGAGCGAAGTATGCAAGGCCGACGTATCGTTAGTTAGAAAGCATACGAGTGCGATGTACGTCAGTTCGAAATTACCCTGTTACGAAGTATGGCGTACATCGCACTCGTATGCTTTCTAACTAACGATACGTCGGCCTTGCATACTTCGCTCCAGTGAACTTTCGAACTGGCATATATCGAGATCCTGTACTTTAGAACTAACATACGTCGACATTTCAAACTTCGACATTCAGTAGCGGAGTCGTTTTGTATATAGGTACATATAAATGTACTATTTATTTTAGGAAACTGCAGTAAAACTATGATAAACGGACACAGTGAACACATAGGTCATATTTTAAAAACAAAACAACGGTTTGCACTCCGGCAGAAGTGAAAACTTGTACATTTTTGATATTTTGGAATAGTAAGGGAATAATTTCGCATGAATTGCTTTAATCAGTATAAAAGTACTATCATTTATGTCGTAAAATACAATATTCATTTATTGCGTTATCGTTCACAAACATGACAATTTATATTACATAAAAATTTAACACTTCAGAACTTTCCCTCCGTCTTACGAATTTTCGATCAGGTCACGCGTCCTGACGCGAGTTTAACACTTTATACTACACCTGCTTGGAAAGTACCTTGATACTTTATCAAATTTACGGTAGAAAGTACGTCATTGCATATCGAACAAATATGCGGGGAGAAAACGCATCTGAGCGGGAGAGAAAAGTGTATGAAAATCCATTTCTTACGTGGTTTTTCTTTTTTAATTTTGGGTAAGACTATGCGCCGGTAACCTAAATATCAAAAGCCAAAAAGTTTTTACAGTGAGTTTTTATCTCCAAGTTCGCAAAATGACACTGGCCACTAGCTGTGTGTTGGATGGTGTCGGGCTGGCAGTGCGACCCTGCGGCGGCAGGATAAACAATTTGAAAAAAGAACATGTGAAAATTGCAGACGCCATTGGCGCCATTTCCAATTTGTGTGTTGTTTGAGGATTCAGTTTTAACTGCAACAATTTCAATATAAATTTCAATTAGTAAAGATTTCGTTTTTTATTTTCCTTCTAGGTGTAGTATAAAGCACTATGTATCACTCGAGAGAAACTGCGATTCCCGATCTTGGGTGTTTTAAAGCCCTCGCCTACGGCTCGGGCTTCAAACGACACCCTCGACGGTAATCGGTCACTTTCTCCTCTCGGTGAACAATGTACTATTTTACCCATCTCAGAAAGTGCACAACGCCGCTGAAGAAGTTTTCACTTCAAAAATTGGTTACAAATTCATTTTAAGGAAGCCTTAAGTAAAACTCATAAAACTAACAAAACACAGAAACAATACTTTCCGACGGTTATTATTTTATCAAACTTCCAAACCATTAGGTAAGTACATTCACCCAAACTGAAAACAAAATCGTCAAACTGAATTTAATTAGAAAAACTCCCTCAGAAAACTTTGTATTTGACTTGCTTAACATAATAGAGGGTCGGACTTCATAATTAAAACTTCAAAATCTCAGCAAGTTTTTTTGACACTCGTTCTTAAAGGCTTAGTTTAATTAATCTTTATTAAGCTTCAAAGGCTCGAGTGTTAATTAATTTATATCCTGCTTATTTATAATGATGTAATTTTCTGGTCGCCAAGTGAGAAATTGAAATTTGATAACAGGGCTGAGAAAACAAATTTATTTGGAATGAAATACAACTGCGTTATAATAAAGTAAATAATCTATTGATTTGTAATGGGCTAAATAATAATAATAATTGTTTATTATCAGGCAACTAACGCCCATAGATAAAATACACAAATTAAACAAACAAAAAATAAACTAATATTTATAAATCTTGCTTAACTTATAAACTAAGACACACGAAGTGACGGCGTCGAGTTACGCTGAACGGTGTCGCGTAGCCTGCCGCGAAAACGTCGTTGTCGCATAAAGTTAAACAAATATATTTGTATATTTTTTTTTTAAGGATAGGTCATCAATGTCTCCTATCGCTCTGGGTGGAGCGGAAAGTCGTGTCAGACTCAAAAATCACTTACTTTAACAATACTGTAACGTTACTATTCGCGAAAACTTTCGTTCTATTCCCTCAAATCAAATAGTATAACTAATATTGAATAGTAATACTCTATAGTTTTTGCCATCGTTAGTACGATCACACCTAGACATTTATTATGAAAATCTACATTCGTTACAAGTTGGAAATGAGGTCAGATTTCATATATTCTCATAAGAATTACAATTAACTTAGATGAGAATATTTAAAACTAGACATATCACCAGTGATCGGATAATCGGGCGCTAATATACCTAAACTTCACTTTTATTCCCACGAAAGTATAATACGGACATACTTTTCAAAATCCCGGATCTCGGAATCGTTCGAAATTCCTGAGATTGCTAAAAATGCCCGCATAAAAAATAGAGTTATAGTTGTGAACTCTCATTGTAATTTTTTTAAATTTATAAAGCCGATTCTAATTAAACTTTTAATTTATAGTGAAAGTTTTTATGAGAACTAGTTTAGTAACAGGCCAGCAGCCTTGACTATTTAGGGAATTGAAACAATTATAATTTTATGCGTAGCTCCATTTATTGTTCAATCCCGGGAACCCGGGATTACTTATTTATTCAGAAAGGAATGTCCATATTATTCTTTCACGGGAAGAAGTTTAGGTATATAAGCGCCCTATTATCCGATCACTGCATTTCACAAAATCAACTAAATGTTGGACGTATTACAGAAACTGGGCATTGATTATAATGTTTTGAAGGTAGGTTACAATAGTATATTATTAGTGTAAGTTCGATACACGGGCTCAACCGTCAAAATATGTTAACATATTTCCGTACAACAAAGAACAGCGCTTACTGAAAGGGGTCAATAACATTTTAGAGAAAGTGAGTTTTTTATTAAATCTATCAGCTATCGAGTACTAGCCTTCCTCATCCTTTGATTCCCCATTATGTGCTATTTCATTGGTAGAAAATAAGAATTTGTATTTTAAAAAAACTGTTTTACTTTTATTATTACTATTTATTTCTAAAATAGTAAAGAAAAAAGTCATTTCTATTGAATTAAAAAAAAAGAGGAACAGGTAAATATACATTTACTGTTTAAAAATTAGATACTGGTAAATAAAACAATAATATTTTCAGTAACAAATCATGTTTATTTAAACTTCAAAACCATACAAAATGTTCTCATTGGCAACATTAAGTTTTTCTTAAAACTATCAAGTACATGTCGCAGGTATGTAGTGTACACATAATTATTTAATTCGTATTTTTATTAAAACGTAAGCAAAGCTGTGCATTTGTTAATTACAATTTCTTTTTAATTACATAATTTGTATTATAAATATAAGTAGTAGTGGCTTTTTAAATTATTCCGTACCAGATTTTTAAATGATAACACACTAAAATTTATATGAACACTTATAAATTTGTCATACTATATTTTTGTTTGACTATAAAAAAGTCATAGAAAAAAATATAATGGCGGCTGTCACTTGGGATTTCCCCCGACTTTTGTTTAAACTGTTACATGTATGTATAAATAGTGTCGAATATTTTAATTCAACAATATTTAACTTCAAAAATTATTGGCAAAGCCGCAAAGATGAAGGAAGTTTTAGAAGATCGCAGAATGGCAACCGATAGACAATCATTCCATACAATTTTACAGCACAAAACTCGTCTTGTCATGGCTTGAAATCGACATTAAATAGTGTAGTAAATTTCAGCGCTGCAGTCGCCTGATTGCCACCCTACCATCTTTCTTCCAAAAATAAATAAAAACGCCAAGCAATATATCGTGTTCATATAAAACTAAAGCAAGTAACACATTATATACAAACTTTTCATGACACATTAATGTCGCAAGTCGATCAAAACTACGAAAAAATCCAGAGTATGCTTATAGTGACAGAAAGTTATGACAAATGTAGAAAATATATTGCGTATACATACATAGGTAATAACGTTTCATTTTCTCGCATCGGCACGGAATAATAAGGGTGGGGACATGTTGAAAGCGGGGGCGATTTACTTTAGTAGGTGATTTTATAGCCAGCAGAAATGACAAGGATTTAATTTAAAAACAAATGGATTATGATGATGATGATGATGACGAAACATGAGTTGAAGGGTGGTGTACTTATAATTTACTTAAATTTAAAGCTGAAAAAGGTATAGATTTTATTGTGCAAATTTTAATTTAATTTGCTTTCAAAATGTTCATTCTAACTTATTTTTATCACTAAAGCGCGCTGTCTAAAAATTGTGTTTAGATTTACTTTTAAATTTGAGTTTATTGACTAGGTAAAGAAAAAAATACAGTTTCTTGGCATTGATTTATATGTATGACTTGATTGAAAGTTGATTTAAAAAAATATTGACAGAATCGCGCCTGCTATCACTATGTCCCTCTTCTATAAGACACTTCTTTTTGTCACAAATTTATTATTTTGGATACCTTATTTCGTAAGCATTACATTTTGTAGGAAAATTATTAGGCTAAGACTAGACGAAGGTACTTTTCAGAATTCCAGATATTATTTATATAATATACCTACTATAATTTTATTATAAGACCTGCTCTATAGTAAAATAAGTTATGTTAAATAATATCATACAGTTGATAATAATCATAGTATATTTTGAACTTCAAATTTAAATATTTTCACTATAGTTTATATATATGCAGGTATTGTAAATTATTATGACTTTAAGTCATATAAAGGCTATTATTACATTATATTAAAAATACAATTACAATACATTTATTTGAAATCGACTAGTAAGATTTATAAGCAAAAAAATTTACTAAAAGCTACGTTTAATGAGTATGGCAACATTTTTTTTGGTTTATTTTAACTACCGTTCAGTTCATATCGAGTATATTATATTTACATAGCTTTGTGTTTTATTTGAATAAAATATTTATTTTAAACTTTATAAGCTTGAATTTGAATAAAACATTATGATTCAACTCAATATCATAAATGCTAAGATCTTTATTTAAACACATTTATAAGTTAATATTTTTAAATGCTTTTTATTTAATTTTTTACTTTGAACTTCATTTTTAAGAAGATTGATGTAAGCGTTGTAGGTTTTTTTGTGTTGTAAAAACGTAATGGATTGAAAGAAAGGGTGCTGTTGCAAACAATAACTCTGTGTTATCATTCCAGACTCGCTGAACTGGATTGAGAGCATAAAACTGACAATAACCATGCTTTGTTACTCGATTACTTTGAGTAAAGTGCTACGGATCGGAATCACACTTTATTTCCTTTAACACAAGAATATTTCTCTTAAAGTCTTGAATCCATTTTTATCAAAAGCTCTTCACAATATTAGAAATTGACATGAAAACTGCACCTTGGTAAGAATGCCATCACGTGATCTTGTGAAGCGGCAATTCTCGTATTTTTCAAAACATCAAAAACATCTCTAGGTTCCTTGCATTTGGACATATTTGTAACATTTATTGCCACTGAGATGATAGTGCTACTTGAATTTGAACGCTTTATAAGTTCGAGAATTCGTCTAATACCTAATCTAAAATCCGCCATGGTCATGTGTACCCAACCAATTGTCATCTTAAAATTTAAAATTCGAATAGAAAAGATGGCCGCTTATACATTCTGTGACCTTTCAACCAATCGAAGTCAAGAGATAGGCCTGAGGGAAATCACTCGGTCCATCGATTGACCATCTGTCTTTAAGTGATAACAACTGGGACACTGATCGACTGACCTTAATATATTTAAGATTTGAATCAAATAGAAAGGAAATAGTTCAATCAGTCTGGTCATTTCTTTTAGATTGTTTGTCAATGTTTCAGTATGACAAGGCAAAGTTCATGTATATTTTTCAGATTCCTTTGTTTTCTTCGAAGCGCTATAAATAATTTAAAAGTTTATTTTAAGAGAATTTATTTGCTTTAGCCGTTTTGAATGTTCTGGATAACATTGTTGTTCGAAATTCCAAAGAATTGAAACTGTCAATTTGGAAGAAAGCTTGTTTATTTTTAAATAAAAAATATGGTTTTACATTTCGCAAAGAAAACATCATGATTTGGTATAAAAAGAGTGTTTTCAAAATAGAAAAAGATGATCGTATTGAAAATTTTCGTTGATAATGCTGTTTATCTGAAAATAGAAAAGTAAAAATCAGTTAGGACCATTAAATTAAGTAATTGAAAAGTTCGGTTTTGAGCAATTCGCTGAAGTACAAATTAACTTAAAGGTATTTCTAAATAACTTTGATTTTACACTTTATAAAGTGACTTTTATACAAGTTGTATGTTGTAAAAGCTGGTTATTGCCTACTTTCTGAAATTGTTATTAGCCTCAAATACTAGTAGTCTAGTAAAATCAAAAATGGTTCAAAATCTGTTAGCAGTATCTGCCGAATAAATAAGGCCCACGTACACCAGCCGCATATCTTTCTTTTTTTAAGGATGGTAAATCATCAAATGACATCTCCCGCTCTGGGTGGAGCGGAAGGGCGTGTCAGACTCTTACTGACTAAAACCCATCCGTGTTCCTTCTAAAGCCCTTTGCGTTCCAGGGCCGCGGTGACTCTTTCGA
The DNA here is from genome assembly GCA_905163435.1 of Mamestra brassicae. Taxonomy (NCBI): domain Eukaryota; kingdom Metazoa; phylum Arthropoda; class Insecta; order Lepidoptera; family Noctuidae; genus Mamestra; species Mamestra brassicae. Next base: position 16,322,509 of record LR991001.1, read on the forward strand.
ACAAATTCCTGTACCCTGGCAGGCTCTGGCCCTAGCAGGTCCCATCTACTATGCTGACATCCTTTGAGGCGCTCGTGGAACACAACGCGCCATCGATCCGGGTCTGATTTGATAGGACGCATATCTTACTTTCAGTTTATTGCTAACACATTTTGTCTGAAATATTTACTATTTAACCGCCTATTAACAACTATCTGAGTTAAATTATTGATGCAATTGGGCCATAGAGCTTATATGGTACTAAAAAAACATGCCCACCGGTTTCAAAAACCTTCATCATATCCTTACCTTAAAAAACTTGTACCCTATGGTTCTCCCGATCGCAGACAATAATATTTCCACCAGACATGACCGCAATGCCTTCCAGACCCTTGAACTCTCCATCACCAGATCCCCAGGAACCAAAGGCTCTGAGGAAGTTGCCATCAGGGTGGAAGATCTGTATTCGGTTGTTCCCAGAGTCTGCGACCACGATGTAGCCCTGGTCATCTACTGCTACACCCCTGGAAAGACAAAGAGAGGAAGTGAGCCAATGATGAATGACAGAGTGAGAAGGGAATAGGAAAAGCATTTTGTCTTTTTCTGTAGTGCGAGTACAAACACTTCATGACGTTGTGTAACAGAACTCAAAGCATTTATTTCAATTTAGACCATTAACAGACACTTTTTTTATTGGCAAGGAGTCAGTTAGTCAGAAAAGTGTTCCATTCTTTGCAGCACGTCTTTTACAGCTTCAACGGACGTGCTATAATGAGTGGAAAATAATGTGCAAATAACTTCATGGCAATTTAAAAAAAATTATAATTACAAAAATCTTAGTTAAGAGCTGATCGAAAAAAGCAGTTGCTACTTTTTATGAGAACAATGTAAAAAAGAACACATAAAACAATTCAAAATATAAAGATGAAAATAACCAGCCAGCAACAGTTCGAAGATGATGAATCTCCAGCCAGTTATAACGACTAATATTGTTGTTTTCTCTTAGAATCTTGTTTTTTTTCTGTAGATTTTGGAATAGGGTGTTTCTCGCGGTAAATAAAAGGTTTGGGTGCCGAACTAACAGTAGGAATATTCAAAATTATGAAGTCACATTACAGTTTTACGTTTTCGGAAAAAAAACTGTTAAGAAGCTTAAGTGCATTTTCATGTCACAGCCTCGTGTGGCCAGTATTTTAGATCATAGGCCTTTTTTATGTCACCACAAAATTCAACGAAAAGTACGAATCTAAAAACGCCATATTTCAAAAGCTACTAAATGTCACACACATTTTTCCTGTACGCTCACAGAATTAATAAAGTTATCACATTCAACTTTTCGTACAATAAAATTGGACTTACAACTTACTGAGTTTGTGGACATAAAAATAGCAATAATGTAAGTCATTCTGTTCTTGAAAGAGAAAGCTGTAAAACATCGTTGGCCACGTATTCCGGTCATATTTTATTATTGCGAACAGATTTCGGTCAAGGTACGTCTGGACTCAGGTTGAAAATATTGGCATCATTGTAGCGAAGGTTGGCACTGAGCTTTATCGTCGGACAGTGATTTGAAAGACTGTTTTGTTGGACAAGGTTGGGTCTATCAAGCTTGTTCATGTATTTTTTATTGTGACCGAGATTCCGAACGGTGTTCCTGTCTGCGAGGTTGTCAAGTTTTTCCCTGAGCGAATAATATTGAGTCAAAAGAGAACGTTGTTTATGATTTTGCCGTCAAGAATTAGGTCGAAAAAAGACTTATTTTTAAACGCTAATTCTATATTTAAATTAAATCCTTGTAACATACTTGATTTCGCTCAGCACCAATCAAGATTCAAACCAAAGTCTTAAAGCCAGCGTTGTTAAATTAGTATACGATCTTGTAGGAAACACATAGTTGCCTACAAACCGGTCAAGTTACCATCGATATCTTCACCAAAGTCTCTAAACTTAGCTGATAGCTGTAGCAAACAACCCAGCACTTATGGTCTTAGAATTTCTCTTAACGTAAATATTTGGTACAAGTTCACAATTTAAGGGCCCGTAAAGCTAAATTAGAAGACCAACCGACCGCAGTTTAGTGGGTCGTTGGAAACACACGTTAAGACCAATTCGGCTTCAGTTTCAAAAGCTTGAAGATGTTAGGTTTATGAGCTAATTTTGGAAGTAATTAGCTAAGTAAATGACCTCGTTTTGCTGGAGTTTGGCTAAGGAAGTTGGAAATAAAGAAGAGGAATGCGGTTGATGGGATTCTTGCATTTTATTTCAATTGTGTGCTCTGTAGCTGAGAAAACAGGAAGAAACTAGTGGACTTTTGGACGTTCTTTGACAGGAATCGGGGTTATTTAAATTGTACTATGAGCTAAAAATAACTGCCTGTGTTTATTTTGTCAGGAAGAGAACTTTAGAACAATTTTGATCTGTTAAAAAGTACTAAATAATATTATATGTATATTGTATTTTTTGTAACTTATCGATTAAAAATATAGTACTCTTTTAATATTTGTTTTTATGAACAACGCGTGATGCCGAATACTTTTCCGGCTTTTTAGAATAGAGTTTTTAAAGTTGTGGTACATTTATATACCTACATACATACATTCCCAAAATTATATTCTCATATATCTTACCTCGGGAACTTAAACTGCCCATCTTCAGACCCCTCCTCGCCAAACGACGAGAGGACCCGTCCATTGACATCGAAGACCTGAATCCTGTGGTTGTTGGAGTCTGACACCAGGACCCTGTTGGTGCTGGACACGGCAATGTAGTGAGGGTGTTCTAACTGGCCAAGCTTGGACCCAAAGGACCCGAACTTGCCAACAAACGTGCCATCGGATTGGAACACCTGAGGACGAAGATAGTTTAATTAGGACAGTTGATGGATGAACATTTTAGCAGAGCTCAGGGCTAAATAACAGCCGCACGAGTCGATCTTCAGGGTTAAGCAACGTTTGCCGAGGTCGGTCTTTGGATGGGTGACCATTTTAACATATCGAGTTTCCTCTGTGCCTCGGATAGCACGTTAAGTCGTTGGTCCCGGCTGTTATTTGTAGATCTTTGACAGTCGTTATGGATTGTCAGAAGTCATACAATCTAATACCAGTCTAGCCAAGAAGGTTTTCTATTAGGTTTTTTTCTGCAATTGTTTGTTTGCACTTCTGAAGCACTAGACATTATAAAACTGCAGCCATACAAACACTTTCGGTAAAACGCTACATCGGATTGGAAAATATCGATTTTTAATTTATGTGATAAAGATCAAAGTAATTATGATTCTACCTTAGAATTAAAAAAAAAAACAATCGTATCTTTTTTAATTATGGCTATTCAATTCAATTTATTTTTATTATTAAATGTAAATGCGAAAGTTTGAATATCTGGATAAATTGATGGATGGATGTTTAATTCAATCACGTCAGAAAGGCTAAACGGATCATGATGAAATTTATCACAGAGGTAGATTATAGTCTGGAATAACACATAAGATTATCTCTGGAGTATGTTCCCTTAGGATAATTTTCAACATTCACGCGGGCGGAGCCGGGGCCGGCAGCTAGTTATTCATAAAACCAAATTATGTATTTTGGAGGGACGTGAACATAAACATACAAAATATTTAATTGGAGAGAAATAAGTTCTTTAGTCCTGCAGTCTGGTTTAAATAAAATTGCAATTATCTCTTAGTCCTTAATTAAAACTTAGCTACGAGTAATTGGAGAAACTTAACTTTGGGCTAAGCAATTACAGCTCGATGCAAACTAGTTGAACAATAATTAAATAATTACAGTGACCATTCATGCTGAATTCTTTGAGTAAGTCAATTATAGAGAATGTGCATAACTTTAGAGACCAAACTAAAATGACTATAGTAGGCGCCAGATAATCGTGGAATAACGGTCATTGACCCACCTACAATTATTGACGTTTTTAATTTGAAAAACGGAATTAATGACACAAAGCTGTCCCGAATCATCATCTCTCGTGATCCTTAACATTGTCTAATAATGAAAAACGATTCATATTTAATTGTTCAGGTACCTATGAACAGTTATTAGGGAAAGGTCAATGTACTTTATTCCACATTTATCTGGCGCCTACTATAGCTTGAGTTAAACAATTAGTAAAAATTTTTAGTTAATTATTGGCTGCGTAAGAGTAAGCGACAACCTGCCAGGGTTGCGGAATTTGTTCGAAAGAGTCACCGCGGCCCTGGAACGCAAAGGGCTTTAGAAGGAACACGGATGTGTTTTAGTCAGTAAGAGTCTGACACGCCCTTCCGCTCCACCCAGAGTGGAAGAAGTCATTTGATAATTTCCCATCCTTAAAAAAAAGAGTAAGCGACAAGTCCTCTTTTGTGTTTTAAGTACCTGGATGACCGAGCTTTGCTCGTTTTTTTTATTGATAAACGTTTTCTAAAAATGAAACCTAGCTAGATCGATTTATTGCCCCCGAAACCCCCTGCATACTAAATTTCATGAAAATCGTTGGAGCTATCTCCGATGTTCAGATTATTTATATATGTCACCGGAAAATTGCAGACTCCGTAAGATTGTAATAAATCTTGATTAATTATAATTTCTCGATATATTATGAAAAAATCGTTTTATATACAATGAATCCCACCCAAATTCAATGGTTTCCAATATATCTGTGTCTTATTTAGAAAAAATTGTTTAGAATTTCACGCGATATTTTACAATCTCACGGCGTTTGCCATTTTCTGATACATATATACAAGAATTGCTAGTTTAAAGGTATTAGATTAAATCAAAGGTCTTCTATTCTCTCCTGTGCTGATTGTCCGAAAATATTTTGTCTTCAGCTAATTGGTAATTTTGTAATAGTCGGCCTCAGTTTTGACAAAAAATCCTAATAGAAATACAGGAAGCTTCGCAAAGATTGAAAATTTCTTATCTGACTTTTACTTAAGGCCGATTTTTCAGTAACTCAGATAACTTTGTTGGTTTAACATATTTTATAAGTAAAAACTTCTTGGGATGGGTAAAAAATGTTAAACTTGCGTCAGGACACGTGACCTGATCGAAAATTCGTAAGACGGAGGGCGAGTAGACCCGCGCGGCGTAGGAGAGGAAGTAATATCCCCCTCTCTTTCTACCGCGCTGCGAAAATGTATGCCTCAATGCATGCATATGCAATTCGTGTGAAATTATTCCCTAACCATTCCAAAATATCAAATATGCACAACGTTAATGTAAGTATTCACTTCTGCCGGCACTCCCGGAGTGCAACCCGTTGTTTTTTTTTTTATACAAAAGCTGTCAAACCGTGAGTTTTACTACTCAGTTAAAGTTACTAGACTATTAAAAAATCCGCCCATGACAATTAGCCTGTCTTCTTATAACGTGATATTCAACTTTAGAACGTTTAACAAATACGTGGTTGACTTAATTTAAATATCAATATAATTTTACGTGGCTACTTACTGGCCATATATAAAAAAATATGACATATACAAAAATAACACATACCTGTACTCTATGGTTTTCCTTGTCACAGACGTAGATGAATCCGAGCGCGTCCGTAGTGATGCCCCAAGGGTAGTTGAACTTGCCGTCGCCAGTGCCCTGGCTTCCAAATGCCCTCAGGAAACGGCCTTGAGGGTCAAATACCTAGGACAAGAGAATGGAGGTCAATTGCGTTTCATGGTGCCTAAGGCTCAAGTGTAATTCTGTCGGTGGTAGCATGGTGAAGGCAGAAGTCAAAACGTGAATAATAATGTATGGGAATAGGGATGTTACGTGGATTAAAAAAAACCTACTTAGTTCGTCACTTATATTATCGAAAAATATTATGTAATTTTTTATTTTATCAAATCAATAAAGAATTACGAAGGTAAAACGCATCAAAGATAAGGAGTGGGAGCTCGTAACGTCACTTTCCAGTTAAAATTGTACTGGTAAGGACGTATTCATTTTTTGATAACGTGACAAATGAAAAAATACGTGTCCAATATTTTTTGGAAATCTATCTGACCGACTAATTAGATTTTTTGACTGTCATGTTAGATTAAGCCAAATACCCTATTGACAATGCTGTCAAAATGTCACGTGATACATCCCTAACAATTTGACATTACATTCCTGAAGGACCTAATATTTAGTATTTAGGAGCAATTTGTTAAGGTAAGGTCATAAAATAGTGGACAAGTTTGTTTAGTTGCATGACTAAATTATTTAGATGTTAATATCGTCTTTTCAACAGAATACTTTGCTATGCAATTTAAATAAATTATGGCGTAACTTCAAGGTTTTAGATCCTAATTCCCTGGCCATTGTATGTGTATGTATAATCATTATATCAAATAATACCATTATCAATTAGAATCCCATTCAAGTAAGTTGAAACACCTCATAACTATGGGGCAACGGACCAACCATAGAAGCAATCAACGTGTCACCGAATGCACTTAAAAGTTCTTTAAACCTAACACATACGTGCACTACGCATTTAAACGTGCACCAAACACGTGTTAGCGTTTGGAACCGAGCCAATCCGTGAGACAAAGATTGTCAAAATATCCCAAACGACTATTTCCCTGTTAATATTCTGGCTAAAGTAGCTGACGAAGCCAAATTCTGGATAATACGTTTAAAATGACACGGCGAGTTTGTTTCTGCCACTTTCATGACTTGATTGAACTGAACAAATTTACTATAATACTAATAATTTAAAAGAAACAAAAAGTATTGACTGTCACAGAACTGATAATGAAACAAATTATGATAATTATTATGTAAACAAGAAATCCTGAACTATAGTATTAGTAGTTGCATGAGACAAAACAGTTTTCATTCCAGAACATTTGCGAGAAACAAAAAACATACGAGTATCCCACAAGAACCACTAAATCATCTTTATTGGAGCTATCACTTACATTAGCAAAAAAACGTTGTCAAATTATCCTTATAGCCTAATAAAGCAGATAGATGGTCACCAAAAAAGTGCAATTTGTCTTCACCATCTAATAGCTATTTCCGCAAGCTCACGTCTTAGCCACTATTCGGGTCCTTCGAGACGGTCAACAGCCTGACTGACACTAATGAATTACGGCCAGGACAAATAGACGAATGGAATACAAATTCAGGTCTCCCGGGAAATATGCGGAGATGGGATCACTCTAGTTACAGTTGTTTCGGTTTCGAACGCTGCGTCAGAAGCGTGTCTTGTAGTACCTTTACAGAGATATCCCTAGTGATTCAAGGTGCGTACCGTTTGAAGTTAAGGTAACAAAGAAAAGGATCTGAGAAACTCTGAATGTAGTCAATACGTAGATTAATATAACTTCATTAAAAAGGAAGAACGAGCTTCGTTGTAATAAAAATAAATCTATTAATAGCGAGACGTTTCCGAGAATTACAACGTGTAAAATTATAAAAAAGCATAAAAAATAATGTCCGTCTCTAAATCTGCTTTTATATTTTTACAAGAAACATAAAACATACATCTTCCCGCAAAATGAGAATGATGACACATATACATAAGCCTATATTTGTAAAGGTAAACACGTCCCAAATGGTACCCTGTTTTTTGAAGCCAAATGTGGCAAAAATATGTTGACATTAATGGTTTATTGCGAGAACAAAAAGACGAATGGAATTGAAATTCTTACTTGCAGAGAAAATATAGGAAGGTGGAAGCAAGTTCACCGAACACAATTTCAGAAGTGCAAATCTGTTTTAGTTTTGGTGTCATGGCGGGAAATATGTATGTACGTACGTGAGATATATTGATGATAGGGCAAATGTAATTTCTGCCTCAGTAACGTTATAAGCAAAAGTAGTATTGGAATTTTCTTGTTGACGTATTTGATTTCAACTATCAGTGATCAATAACTTATTAGAACTGTGATAGGTTTATCATCATTATAATCATATCAGCCGAAAAACGTCCACTGCTGGACATAGGCCTCCCCAAGTGTCGCCACAACAACCGGTCCTGTGCGTCTCGCATCCATCGGCTACCCGCGACCTTCACCAGGTCATCGGTCCATCTGAGAGGCCGTCCAACGCTGAATGCCACATTAAAATAATCGTACCGATGCTTTTGTGAAAACACATTGATCTAAAATAAAAGATGATAAATACGTATTCAAACCATATAATCTTCAACCATTTTAATATCGGTGGAAGATTAAGATGTTTTGACCTTGCCTTCTTTTTATTTATTCTAAAGTGCTTTTGATGCATCGCAGGTGACTGCCAAATACTTTTTAGCTCCATCGCAGATATTCTAAATACCTTAAGCAGCGTGTCAGTTTAATTTATAGTCCTCAGTATTTATGATAACATTCAAAGGCTTGAAAGTTCAAAAGATGTTAAATTATTTGGTAGTTTTAAAGAGAATTTGAGAGTAAATTCTTTTGTTAAACTTTAATTTGGCGAATTATGAAAAGTTATGATAACGGTGAACTTTTTGTCTTTTGTTTGACCTTAAGGATAGATCCTTAAATTTAAAAATCCGGTCATGCATAATCCTTTTTAGTATGATTGAAAGCTTTTAGATCGAAAATAAAGTACCTAAAATGGACTAAATCAAGGATTTATTCTTCATTGAAGTCTGAGTTATTAAGCTTTTGTTATTTTAAGTAGCGAAATATTAACTTGAATCACCATCTTTGTATTGTGAATGTATAATCAGAGCCACTTTGAATTTTAAATTTTAATACTATTCATATTTGCGAGCTACCACTTCGCTGGCGCTTGTTCATTCTCTTTTGTTTTAAATTAATGGACGTACTGGTTGCAGTGATTTTATTAGCATTAGGAAATGTTGCATATTTGAGAATGCAAATAATTGGCGCTTTGACAAATATGTTGGGGTTGTTGAAATTTTAGAATAGGTATGAATTATATTCCTTTAAACATCTGCTAGTTTTAAAGACTGGTGGAATATTTGCAAAAGGAACATGCTATTTATATTTCTTCCGGGATAAAACGAAGCCTATTGTACACAGCGATTGTGAAGCTTCCTTGACTTTTGCAATCAGATCAGTACTCCCAGAGATCTCCTCCTCATGCTTCAGCATCATCATTTGCAATCCGACTTTTCTGTGTTTCCAGAGATTCATCATCTGCCTGGCCTTTTCCCTACTAGATTGGGGTCAGCTCCCAGTCAAATCGGATTCAGCTCAATACTTGTGTTTTACGTAGAGCGGCTGCCTGCCAGACCTCCACAACCCATTAACTGGGTAACACGGTACTCCTTGGCAAGACTGGTGTCAGATTTTCTGGCTTCTGACTATTCGTTACGACTGCTAAAGATCTACAAATGGTAGCCGGGACCAACAGCTTAACGTGCTTTCCGAGGCACGGAGGAATCTCGATATGTTAAGATGGTGGGTGACCATCTTATATACATATCGAGATTCCTCCGTGCCTTATATTAAAGACTGCTTCAACAATCTTTCGTGTTTCGAAATATTACCCAGATTCTGGGTTGTGGAGGTCTGGTAGGCAGCCGCTCCACGTAAAATACTGGTATACAGCTGAATCCGGTTTGACTGGAAGCCGACCCCAATATAGTTGAGAAAAGGTTAGGTAGATGATGATGATACTAGGTTGTGTCGGATAAGCAGTTTCTCTGTGTAAAATACTCGTAATCAGTAAGTACGATCCGGTTAATATAAGGTCCCATTAAAATAGATGAACAAATTTTAACACAGCGTTCAGTACGTCTAACCAAAGATATCCAAGCAAAAAACGCTGGTTAAAGTGATTTTATTATGACATAAAATAATCAATTGCCGGCACACTAGAATAAATACATCCATTATGGGTAGGTACTTCACGTGATCACGTGCGCCTGCACATTGTGTAGTATCAGAATAGTGAGATAACAAAGACATGGATGTATTTATGCATAATAATATTTGGGTAAACAACATTTTCAGTATATTTTCGTCAGGTGTTTTTTTTTTCTTGTAGGTAGTATCTAATGCGTTTTTCTTCTTATTTTTTACCATCGTCTTTATTTTGATGGTCTGAAGGATTTCTAAAAGTTCGTCCATTTATTTTAATGGGACCTAAATATTATTTAGTTGAGATAAATTATTTTATTTTGTAATGCGTTAATTGAATTTAATTATTATTATTTTGTTTTGAATAATGAATTGTTAATTTTTCATAGAGAATGTTGTGCATACCTATAAGTGATGTATTTGCACAGAATTCAATACTTATAATTTCCTGTTTTTTGTTAAAATTGTAAATATGCCTACTTCATAAATAAATATATAAAGGCAGATTCGGTTATGAACCTAAAACAGTTTTAAAATCTTGTCCTTTCGCATAAGTACTTACTTATCTGGTTTATATGAAAAATACTATTTCTATAACTTAACGGTAACCCTGCATTTCGGATAAACAAAACCAATCGGTTCATAAACCCTTTATCTAAGAGTACAGGATACGAATGTAATATGATTTAGAAAATAAGCTTTCCATATTTACGTTGGTATGGAATATGGTATGTCTCGCAAATATTTTTGTTTGTTTTGCTTGTGCTTGTAAAATAAGTATTTTTTTTAACCCAAAGGTTGTAATAACAATAATTGTATCGGTTCTGTTTTATTGAGGAATATTTATGAAAAACTATTGAACTTTACTTTAATCATCTGTATAGATTCTAAGGACCAATAATTCAACTATGGTCAATAAGTCACAAATTTGTTTGGTGTAGAAGTTGCACATGAACGGCCGTCTTTTTTTATTTGGCTTAGTGTGTTTAAAACTGTTCTCATTATTTCATCTTAGTAATTCAAACTAAAGTAGTGATTTTCAAATGATTATTTTGGATCGTAATACTGATTTCAGTTCAAGTCCACTACTAATAATACTTGGACTTATTTTAAAATTCCTGCCCCATTTGGACTATTTGATTACACGTTTATGTGGTTAATAATGTAATTGAAAAAAAAAAAAAGATGGACAATGAGTCAACTCATCATGAGTTGACTCATTGTCCATCTTTTTTTTTTTTTTTGATATCGGGGTGAAATCCTCATGGAAATCCTCCACCCTGGGGCGGGTGGAGGGTACTGTCAGACTCTTACTGACTAAAACCACCCCGATGTTCCATCTCCCACCTACGTCGGGGATTGCGGGAACGGCTGATTGTCTATCTTAGTCCAATTAAAGGATTCGCTTCCATTATTCCTTTTTCAAAATTCAAAAATTTCAAATAAAACGACCTATTGCGAGCTGCCAGTAATTCTTCCAAATAAAAAAAATTAATTCTCTTCATTCAACAGTGATGTGCTGATGTGGCGAACTTATCGAACCGATATATTTAACTGCACCACAATTCGGCTTCGTTATAGCCGTGTATCTGTATCAGATAAGTTATAGCAGCTGTTATTTAGCTATCGTTATTAATGGCAGTTATTGGTAAGTCGCGGTGAATATTAATTGCCGTTGGTTTCAACTGGGTATTTTGTTTTGAAGTTTATTTATAGTATTAGTGTTAATCTGTTGTTGTCTTTTGGAACAGAAGTTATTAATGAATGTGAAACGAATGAGAAATAGGTTGGTATATAAAATAAGTACATAAATGACTATCATATGGTTTAAAAAAGTTGTTCCTTCAAATTCAAATGATACAATGTTACAATTTATATATTATAGGAAAATACAATCTCACGTCTGCTTCCTCGAATGGTTAGGCATGGGTGTACCTACATATTATATAGTGCCCACATTTCTTCAGTTACGTTCAATTAGACAAATTATTTATATTGATTAAAATTAATATAAATAATTTATGTAATTAGACATCGAGATTTAGCTTTGCATATTCATACTAATATTATAACTGCGAAAGTGTGTCTATCTATCTGTCTGTTACCTCTTCACGCTTAAACCGCTTAACTGATTTAGATGAAATTGTGTTTAGATATAGTTTGAGTCCCGGGAAAGGACATACGTTTTTATCCCAGAAATCATCCTCTAAGGGGGTGAAAAGGGTGGAAGTTTGTATAAGAGTCCATCATTATTGAAGATAAAACCATGAACCTTTGTATTTAGGCATTTAAACATAAATATGTTCAAGCGTTTTTGAAAAGTTAGTTTCTTAAAAAATAAAAATGGCTGCCCAAAGTAACTATTCCAAACTGACGAAGTCGCGGGCAAATGCTAGTAAACTATAAACCGTTATCAGGCGTCGTCATCATCATACGTCCATTGTTGTATGTAGGCCAACTCTACTTATGTCAAATTGACTGCTCCTTTACAAGTGCAGGTTAAAAATAAAAGCTCATAAACTCACTTGTATACGATGATTATATCGATCAGCAATGATGTACTGTCCGATTCTGTTGACAGCAACTCCAGCAAGGCAGTCAAATTCTCCCTCGCCACTGCCATACTGGCCGAACTCTTTCACGAATATTCCGTTGGAATCGAACACCTGTGGGAAAAGGGACCATTAAGAACACTTTTGCTGAAAAAGGTCGTTAGGGTGTTTCGTTTCTGTTTTTAGAAGCGGTGTTACACACATGTTTTTGCGATGTACGTGTGTCTTTAATGTATTATTAAATGCCTCTTAGGGTTTATTTTTAGACAAGTGTTTTTTTGTAAATTGTACCATCTGTTAGCAGACGAAATTGGTTGGTGGTACTTCCGGTGGTACGGAAGAGCACCTAAAGTTATTTTTTATCTGAATTGCATAATTACGTATATCACCTGATTATTGACATTATTAACACCGTAAGATTGTACAATCTTGATTGGATTACAAACTTTATATAATAATGTGTTTTTTTTTTCACAATATAAACAGAATTTAAAATCTCAATTTGAATGAAATTAAATCCTATCCAAATTCGATGGTTTACCGTAAATCCGTGTCTTATCCAGAAGAAAGAGTTTACAATCTTACGTGATTTATTATGAACTTAATGTTTACAATAATTCAGTGGCATATTTGTGTCTGTTATATCTCTAATCTTAAAAAGACTACTTATAGCAAGCCAATGAATTGACCTTTGGTTTAATAATTTAAAATAACAAATAGAGTTTTCTTACCACAACAATAAAATTACTCGTTGGCAAAACGGAAAAGTAAACAGAAATATAGCTTTTGTTTTTATTGAAATGACCTTCATACGGCATCAATTGAAGATGCATAAGCATCGATTGAGATTACTTGCCAAAGAATATCGTATCCTATTTGAAGGGGTTTATGAAACATTTTGTCTCGAGCTGAAATTTTAACTACTAATATTGTCAGCTAGTTTTTGCCAGCGGCCTCACTCACGTTAGATTATTGCAAAAAGTATCATAAGCATTGTATCGAAAACGCTTGGAAAAGATTTTGGTCCATGAAGACGCTAATGAAGGGTGATCTGCCGATCTCCCTGAAGCGCCAACTCATCGACATATGTATTCTGCCCATTGTAACCTACGGTACTCAGACGTGGTCGCTCACTGAGTCGTAAAAGTACCACCTTGGAGTTTGCCAGAGAGCGATGGAACGCAACATTTTGGGCGTAAAAAGATAGGTCAGAATTCGAAACACCATGCTGCGTTCCAAAACGGGAATAATGAATGTGGGTAAAAAGGCTGCCAGGCTCAAATGGGATTAGGTGGGTCACGTTAGCCGCATGCATTGTGACCGTTGGGCAAAAGTCTCTACACAATGGGTGCCCGAAGATGAACGGCGCTGCCGAGGCCGGCCCAGAAAGAGGTGGCGAGACGACCTGGACGCGTACATTGAGGGCTGGTACGAGATGGTGCGGGAAAATAATTCTTGGATGGACTTAAGGGAGGCCTTTGCCTAGCAGTGGAACAGCATGGGCTAAAAAAACCATCTATCTCTGTACCAAAATTCTTGAAAATCAGTTCACCGATTAAGTCTGTAGGTATGCATGATTGGATGTTTGTGCAATTTTTGGTTTTCACGCAGGCGAAGTAGTTGGCAAAAAAAATTGTACCTAAAAAATATAGGTGCTTACAATATTCATAACAGTAAGCTCTTTCATAGTTATTTATATCCCTTCAAGTACTTGTCCAGTCCAAAATATCTTAGTAATTAACCGGCTAATGTTTACGTCCCCATTAAAATTGAAATAGTTCGAAATTTTTGTTTTGACCTTGTGCCAAAATGGAGAGCATGCGGCCAACATCATTCCATCATTTTATATTTGGAGCAGCGGTCATCGGGCATCGTTTGTATCGAGAACTGATGCTTTCTTTACTGCATCGAATCAGAATAAAATTGCAGATTTTCTGAAAAGCTTTAGTTGAAAACATGATTTTACAGAATTGGATTCCGATATTTACTTAGAGTTTATTTTAATAATAAATATTTTAGATTTGCATGTTTGAATGAGAAGGAGTTGCAGCTTTATATTTGCAGTTTCCAGAGTAAATTCTGAGACGTATTGGGATTTAAGTAGTACTTATGTACGCGACTGCTTAGAATTTCAAATACCCAGTCTGGTTCTAGCCATAGTGCTACTATTAAAATGTTGGAATCAATAAAGTCTGATGTTTTTTTTATATGACATCGAATCAAATAAACTTGACAATGAAACTTCTTTTTAATTTTGAGTCCCATAGATAAATAATAAGTAAGTCTCACCTGCACTCTGTGGTTAGATGAATCGGCCACGACCATAGTGTTGTCGGGACCCACAGCGATACCACGAGGCCAAGTAAAGCATCCGGGTTCGCTCCCCCGACTCCCCACGCTGAATTGTAAACGGCGTTTCTGCATGTACTGGCTCCTAGGGGAGGAACCGGCTGCTGCGAAACCTATCATCAGAAAAATAGATTAGCATACAAGAATATTACCAGAGCACAGCATCTGTCAAACCAAACCTAAGCACTCAATCTATGTACACGCCACGTTTCTCTTTCTAACCTGCTACCGCTGCTGTAGCCGCCGTAGGGGAGATGGGGGAGCCTGCCGCGTTTTTTGAATCGTCATCAGAACTGGCAAGCTCGTTTGCCGAGCGCAATGGTAGCCCGAGAGACAGGCGACGTGACGTGCTCGACGTGGTACTAGTCGGGTCGCGGTCCTTGCCCCGCGATCCGTACTTGTTCTTTAAATATCTCGCCCAGGAACTGAGGGCCGCTCCGTCTTTTTCACCGGGAGGAGGCCGTTCGGGCGAGCTCTCTCTAGACTTTAGTGCGTGCGAAGATCGGCTGCGAGACAACTCCGAACCACCAGTGCCGGAGCCGTATCGAGCCGCAAGGTACGCAGAGGGTGACGCTGTTGTGGGTGACACCGGTTCGTCCTGATCGTCGTCGTCTCCAGCACCGAAACCGGTGTGACTGCTTTTACTTCTAGCGAGACGGTTGCGGCGCTCTTTCAGGGCGAGGTATCTGGATCTAGCCGTGGGGTATTTTGTCTCATCATCCAGAGATGATGCTGGTTCTTCCTCTCTAGGCTTGCTTCCGTATCTGTTGCTAAACGAGGACGCGGCGCTGTACCTAGGCGCGGGTTCTTCTTCCGTCTGCGACGTCTGTCTCGTGCGGTATCGCGACTGTGTGGGAGTCTCTTTCGTCTTATTGTCGACGGCGTCATTACGGGCATTCGTGCTACGCGCGAGAAGTGGACCGATGTCACTTCGAGCCATCGCCTGGCTCTCGGGCTTTTTTTGCGTGACAGGCTCCTCGTCACTCTCCTCCGACGAGTCGGTTTCTTCCTCGGAGCTTGTGTCAGAGTCTTCGTGTGCCGGCTCGGCGGGTGCTGGTGCGGGGGTGGGCCGCTGCGAGCCGACGAAGCGGCTCTGGACCCGTTGCGCGCCACCGGCTGTGCCGTTAGTCGCTGCCGGAGCTGTTCTCTCGTTGCCTGCGGAAGAGAAACGAGATCCAGGAGTTGTTGGGTGCGCGTTTGGGCTGTACTTTGCTTTTAATTCTGCGATGCTTAAAATGGCACCTGTGTGTTTCACCGCCGAGCCGGAGCTTTCAGTTGACGCACTTGATTCTGTGCTGGGTGCACGAGCGGCTGCTCGGTGCGGTGCTGGCGTTTCAGTGGCTGACGGTCTTCTTGCCGTTGTTACCGCCTTTTGTGGTGCAGGCACATTTTTACGCTGATTACGCTGCAGAGATCCAACAGATTCATCGGATTCACCATCACTGGACGCCTGAGAAATTACATGTAAATCGATATTGACACCAAAACGGTAGGTATATTTTGTTGTTGTCGTGTTTGTGTATATGTATATAAATGAGTTAGATGTGTACGGAGTGTATTTTATGGAATGCCGTTAGTTGTTGCGTTTTTTCTTGTTAGTATCGATGATTTCCTTAAAATCTACGTTGTACTGCTGGCTTAGTTTTCACTCTCTATCTTCCTCCCAACTCACCTCCCGCGCCGGTGTAGGTGGTTTACGGTTTACTGCACTGCGTTCCTCTTCAGCTGGACGAGCAGGTGCGCGTTCAGGTTCTTGAGATGAGGCAGCTGCGCCTGCTTTATTCTGTCTTTTGAGGCGCGTAATCTCATCATCTTCGCTTTGCTGCCTCTGCGCAGGTGGTGGGCGACGCGGCTGAGGTGTGGCCTGAACTGGTTTAGGGGGTGGTGGAGGTTCTTTTTTTTCTTTCTTCTTTCCGCTGTCAACATCTAATATCCTTTGCATGACACGCGGACAGTCGCTCAATCGGAATATGCCACTAAGGGGTCCTCGGGTAGCATCTTCAGTATCAGTGACCTTCTCCTTTTCTTTTTGCGTTTGTTCGGCCTTAGCAACACGAGTGGTTTGTTCTGAATCAGAGTCGTTGTCTAAGTGACTTTTGACGAAACGAGAACGGAACCTAGATCTGGTTGGTCTATGTTCAGACTCGTAGCCGCTGTAGTCATCAGTAGCACCGTAGTCCCTCGTGTGCTTTTCAGGAGGCGGTGGACGACGTTCACCGAATTTACGACCTCCTAGTACTGGCTCATCGTTTTCTTGCCAACCCTTTGCCTCTTCCTGTTGGCGGAACTGCGTAGCTAGGCGATGATCACTCTTAGATCTTGTAAGGCCTTGGTTCTGTGGCATTCCCGAAGAATACGCGTTAGGCTGAGTGATATTTAGCTCACCATAGCTTGCAACGTGCATAACCAGTTGGTTCGGGTCATGTGTCATAATAAAACGTACCCTACGGTTGTAATCACCAGCTTCATAATCGAAGTTTCTGAGGAACTCGACCGTCTTCAGGAAAATTTCTTTAGTGTCTACTAACTCCGTATCTTCCCATTCTACGTCGTCGTTCATATATTTATCGGCGAGATCACAATTACTTTGTATATTACCTAATTCTAACTCTAGGTTATCTTTCAAATTAGTAAGGTTTCTAAGTTCAGTAGCTAAGTAGCGATCAACTTCGTTTCTTAAGAAATCGGTTCTATCTTTCAACGCCTTGGCTAATCTTTTATGTATTTCGTCAACTTCTCCGGCTACTGCACCGCAGTTTGTCTGGAGGTTAGTTGTATTGCGTTCAACTACTCCAAGGATGTCTTGAAGCCTGTTGAGGCCACGGCGTATTTGATTATTTATTCTTGAAATTTCTCTACGTAAGACCTCCATGTGTGCGGACTTGCAATCTTCGCAGACTTTCTTGTCGCAGTGGGCACATGGTGCACAGTAGGCTTTTTCTGAGCATACGTTGCATCTTTCCATGACCTGTCCAGCAGTGGGGTCTGGGAGTTCTCCAGCAATATTTGCATGAAGCTCCAAAAAGCGCTGGAGAGTGACATTTGTTGGAAATCCCTGGACTCCTTGGTATGGTATTCGGTGCTCGGCACGGCATTCCGGACATTTCACCTGCAAAGGAATTGAATTTAAAGTTGTTTGTTTGTTGTCTTTATACTCTACTCTAAAAAAACTTCCATGCATCATTAAATTATATTTACATATTTACAAATCATTTCGTACTTTTTACCTTCAAATCAGTTCTCCTTGAAGTAGCATTTTTGTACAAAAAAGCGGAATTAGTAGACTTAAAACTTAAGTTATTACTAAACTACTTGCTAATCAACTACCAAGTGCCGTCGATGGCACTAAGAAGAAAAATAACTCCAATGAAGTGAAGAAAGCCGCTTGTGGTCCATACCTGGCGCCTGACGTAGTCGACAAGGCCGTCCATACACGGCTCCATGCAGAAGCTGTGCTGGCATGGCAACAGCTTTGGATTCCGGTACCGGTCGAGACAGACGCAGCACGTCAGTAGTGACTCAAACTGCTCCATAGTTGCTCAGTGCTGTTTACGTACCTGATGAAGAGAATACGAATATAAATAAAAAGATATACAGAAAATAAAGAGTATTACAAGTCGTCATAAGGCTCATTAAGGGTTTTGCATTAGAATCATAAATGTGAAAAATATGATTGGAATAATTGGATTATCGGACTCAGAGGGATTCACTTCGAGACATACTTTTTGAGCTATTAAAAACAAACAGTACGAAATCGTTGAAAGATGCGCGTAAAACATTTAATAAAGATAAAGTATTACATGGGTTTAATAAAACGTTCTTGTTACCAACCAATACACAAGCTTATATTACTCTCGACAATATTAGCCCTATAATACTGAAACCTTCCAACATTCCAAGTAAAAAGGCACAAAGAATATTTCATAAAACATATTGCGATACTAACAGGACAGAAACTCGATATCGAGATATTGAAAACCTGCTAATGTGCTTTTGAAATATCTATACCTATATCATTTATCAATGGCTTCCAAGAATGAGAGAACCATCGTGAGAAAACCTACACGTTCATAATGGAGTCTAATGTGTTTCGAAGGTGTGTAATGCTTTGAAAATGGCGGCAGTAAGTGAACTACTGGCGTTTTATCCATTGATAATAGTTAGTGTAAAAGCTGGTTTAAAGGATGGAAGATAGATTTCAGTGAAGGACTTCTTTCTTTCAATTTCAGTTTCTTGGCTGTCGAACACTTTTGGTATGGGTTTTGCTAAAAGTGCTTGTTTAAAAGAGAATCGTCGAGAATTAGTCGTGACGGTCGGGGGAATGTCCATGTTTTTATGTTTTTTTAGCTATTACACAATTATCATCCATGTTAATTTTTTGTTATGTTAGTTTGACGTTATTATACACATGGAAAGCCGTACGTTCTCATTTTAGCTCTTACGCCTACACACATGATGTGGATTCTATTTTTACGGAAAATCACAGGAAATCGATTAATTCTCTCAAAATACCACTCGTTTCCCGTCGATTCTCGCACTTCGTAAAAAGCAGATCTTAATCTAAAACTGAAATCTCGAACAGGAAAGATTTCGATGAGATTTGCATTAATATACGATTTGGCAACGGAGACAGAGATCCAATATTGATCAAAGTCGTATTTCTTCAGAAGGTGAAGGAATTTTGATTTAAAATTCAGATGGCGAGTCTTGTGACATTGGACGCTTGGAATATTCAAAGGGCTATACGGAAGACTGTATAAAGGAAGAAGCGAAAGAAATAAAGACGATGACTACACAAACTAAATAAGAAATGTTTTGCGATTTTTCTTTACAAAATAACCTATCTTCACCAAACGACCTTCACTTAATATAGAATTTTATGGCGTCAAATACGTAGCTATCGTTATGGACGAAGCCGAGAAGTTAAATTTGGTGTTCGCACAAGGCACATCCTCTGAGATCCGGCTGCCGTTATAAATAGAAACGTTTGGTATCTCATGCGCCTGTTGACTGGACGTTTAGTGCGAGTTATGGCAAATGATTTTCAATCTTATGATGAAGGAAATAGAACAGGTATCACAAGGAAGATACGTCTTGACATTTCAGCGGTATATTAGTGGAAATAGTGATTTTGATTCTTATATTATTACACTCAAAGTGGATTTTACAAAATAAAGTTTCGAACAAATATATTTAAGTGTATAACTAGTAATTTTAAACGTTGTGACAAAAATCATAAAGTGGTATTCTTATGGGTAGATATTAAAATTTCAAATTTGGCAAATTCAAAATTTACTCGAGTTGACCTTTTCTTTGAGCACATAGAGAGGAAGTTACTTTAAAAGAACATAAGTTTCTGTAACTTTGGAATTTATAGAATTTTAAATTGTCCTGTTAGCAAATAATCGGGGATGATGTTATTAAATTTTAATGTATTATAATAATGTCTCGTTTATATATTTTATTCAAAAATGAAGAAGTTGGTGCCTTTTATTATTTATGGTCACTGAGCCGGCTTCGACTATTTTGCCACCGTACCGTAAGGTTATAAGTTACTTGTTAATGCGGTATGTTAAATCTGTTATTTTCAGTGTGGTTGACAAATTCTCTGACAGTGAGTAGAAGACCACCGACGCTAAGTTACTAAGACTGTTTTCACAGGTAAAAATAGTATTTTTTTTTCTAGATTTGTTTGTTACTATGCCTGAATAAGATGTTAGAGTGTTACATAATTAGTCGGAATGTGTCGATAGCTGACTTGGCTCAGCTTGACTCTTTCCTGAGTCATGTGCTGTCGTAACTAAATGGAGAACTGGGTTATTTGTGACATGTGACATGGTATGTCTTTTTTGAGCATTTGTGTAAGAATTTTAGGGTCTTCATGTAGAGAATATCAATTGATTGTTGAAAATTTTGAAATCACTTCATTTTATCAGGCCTCGTCTCAAGCAAACCCTGACTAGCGTCTTCTATCGTTAATTGTTAATTTTTTTATTAATTTGAATCTTCTAGGTCTATCATTGCTTTCTATTTTTCAAATCTATAAACCTGTGCTTCTAGACCAAGATAAAATTTTATCGACGACAGCGAATGTCGAAATCTCAATATTTTTTGGATTGATCACGTAATGTTTTGATAGCTCATCGAATACATTTGGGACTTTTCGACAATTGCCATTGCTGATAAAATGTAATTTTGTCTGTTTTGACGTCGTAATTATCACTGTTCCTATCATTTAATATTTCATCATTGCTATCTTTACTAAGTCCTGTTTCTTCTATGACGAAGTAAATATAATTAGAAAATACCGCGTCAAGTACGACGTCACAAGATGAATAGAACTGAGCTCTGACGTATAGAGCTACATCATGCTTCAGAATTCCAACATAAGTCGACCTTGTGAACTATTTGGTTTCCCTACATTGAGAGGCCACCTTATACTGGAAAACGCTCTGAGTACAACATCACATCATGGACTAAAACAGACTGTTTATGATCTTATCCCACTTTGTGTTCTATCTTCATTTCTGAAGACAGATTTGTAATATCTTCAGTTTTGTCTAGTGGCAGATTTTCAAAGAACTGTTTGATTAAGAGACAAATATTTTTTATTTGACTTGTCAGCTGGATTTTTGATTGATTTGCTGGTTATTTTATTGATATACTGAAAAGATTTCGAATCTGATTGAAGTACTTGAACAAGTTGCATTTTGTGCTTATGTTTGGCTCGACAAAGATAATCTTGAAACAAATCTAACAGATGTTTGAATTGAAATGAGGTGTTTTTGTTTAGACTTCATAACAGATTAATATTGCAGAGTTCGAACATTATATAAGTTTATGTAAATATACTTACAACGTGAGCTTTATAAATAGAAGCTATTCCGAATTCCGCATATTTCAAACGGCTCACCTATTAATAGTTTCCAGATTAACAAAACATTTATTAAATATCATTATAAAATTCGAACTCCGATGTTTTGGTTCCAGTGTTAATATATTAATTTCCATTGCGTAGGTTGTTACGAATACGTTTCTCCACTTCCCTTGTTGGCGAGTAATGGAAACGTCATTATTATATTTAGTCGTTTTGGCAGACGAAGTATTTTTTTTTACTTTTCATTGAACACTTTGAATCACTTTTCTACGTATTTGGCTTGTACACAAAAAAGCTTTTGTGCGTTTGTGACACGTTTCCTTTGAAACCTGCGTTAAGCATTGTTTTCTTGGTTCCTGGTTAATTAATTTGCAATATTATTGATGTTTCATTTATTTCTGGTTGAAAACATTACAATGGTGACCTTTTTGGAGTGGAATTTTGTGGCGACAAAAGAAAACAGCGAGAGGCATGAATGGAGAAAAAAATATCACAAAAACACGCTTTCAGCGACTTACTTTTTTTTTTTTTTAAATGTCGCAGTCAATACAGTACCTCTTTCTACGTTTTACTTCTGAAGCCGTACTACGAACTGACAATGTCTTAATTATTCCTTCGTGTAAAACGATAATGGTAAACGTCCTGTATAGCTCTATCTCTCTCTCACACCAGAATCATGATGTTTTTAAGGCGTCGTAGTATGATATATTTTTTGACATACTCCCACAACACACATCTTCGAACAGTTATTTTTTGTTTCTTCTGTGTCGGTTTTCATAGGTATACTGTTTCTTTTTTGTGTTTTTATTTTCTGTTTAATTAATGGTTATTAAGATTATCTATAAATATGTGAGTACCATTTACCTAAATTTCTTTAGAAAATGAATAAATTTACCTCTGCTGGTAATACTTTGTTCTTATAAGTAGCATACTCTGGGTGTATCGTCCTCACATAATATTAAATTAATTTTTGTGTACCAAATTTTGTAAAATCATTATTTGAAAAGAGTAACTATGGAGGTTCTTGTCCGTTCTTTTCCATAAGAATCTACCTTTCCGAATGGACAGTAGAGTCACTTTATTAATGTAATATTATTATTTTACTGAACCCTAAATGCTGACCTTCAAAAGTGCCGTTTAATGGCCTAATTGAAATAAACGTTTTGACTTTGACTTTGATACCCATTCCACTAAAAGTGATAGTAATCGACTCTGTCTGGAGAAATATTGTCATAATCCCTTTCTTGGCAAGCAACGTTTGTGTTCACCAACTTACGAGTATATTATGATTGAAAATGAGTATTCTGTTGCCATTCTACTACTATGACATGGTCATCTTAAGATAAGTTTATGTTAACTTATTAGGTAGATTTATTATGTATATTTTTACAAAGTGCCTAATCGTATTCTCTAAATTCTAGCCCCAACAATAGTTAAAATAAATCATTATCAAAGACCTTAAAATCTCAAGATATTCAATGTTCGTCCCTCAGTCATCCCTACGGGATTATTCATCTATTCTACTCCAAATCTCATCCAGAACGAATCTGAATATTTTACGTCTTATTGTTTACATAAAAGCCTGTGTAAAAACACGTATAAAAGGATGGTAAAGTATGTTTTTTGTACTGAATAAATAAATGTAATATTATTTCGCGGAAATCTATCATATTGTGCTGACAGTACATCGGAATAATGTTAGCTGGGAGTACTGCGAGCGGTAAATGATGAAATCCCTTTATATAATTGTGACGTTTTGAAATATGGCGTGTAAGGCTTTTAGGGAAGACATTCTTCAAGGAAGGTTTTGGGGTCAGATTAACATAGCTTTTTGTGGGGGTAATAAAATACAAGATATGAACTTTACTGGGATCTCACCCTTTTAATGATATACTGTGTTTTCTTCGAGTACTAAGGTTAGGCTCAAGATTTGTAAATAGAATTTGTGGATTTATGAATGTTTTAATGCTATGACGGTTCAATCTGACATCTGAAATTGAATTGAATTTAATCTGTGTATAATAAATGCCGACTGCAAATTATATTATGGCTTCATATTTTTGTATTATTCCTAATCTGAAAGGAGATTTTCCGAAAATGAACAAGACATTCAAAAGTTTTCAATTTTCAACCCAAATTTTAAATTTCTTGTTGTATATAATTGTTGATCATAGACACTCAAGTTTTAGTTGGTTTTAAAGTAAATACAGACAACAACAAAACCAGTTTCCTATTATAAATCAAAGTTTCAGGATATCCTAAATTAATAAAATGTTTCACAACTTTAGAATCACAGCAATAAATTCAG
The DNA here is from genome assembly GCA_905163435.1 of Mamestra brassicae. Classification (NCBI taxonomy): domain Eukaryota; kingdom Metazoa; phylum Arthropoda; class Insecta; order Lepidoptera; family Noctuidae; genus Mamestra; species Mamestra brassicae. Next base: position 16,346,331 of record LR991001.1, read on the forward strand.
AAACTAAAATAATATCTTGGTTATCTAGTTTCCAAATACAAACTGGTCTTTAATAAGTTTGTAAAATTCATGACAATATTTTACTTTTATGAGTTTAATTTTCCTGGTATGTATTGAATATTTATTGGGGTAATTTTTATCGACGTAGACACTACGATATATTTCACTCGTTTCAAACTACGAATTCGTTGTTTAAAAAAATACTGTTGAGTTACTAGAAATAACAAGGCGGATTTGTAAGGATTAGATTTTATTACCAAAGCCCATGTGTTTTCAATGACTGTGCATATTTGAACTGACTGAGTAATCGTTTGAATCATTGCTGAATCATGTTTTTCTTCACGCCCAGCAGTAATGTTCATGTTTCTTTTTAGTCTTTAGGTGAAATGTAAATATTTTTAAGACGTAAAAATAGTGGCAAACAAGCGGACTGCCAAGCTTATTGCCAGTGTTCCCCGCCATCTTTGGAAACCTTAAATACAAGAGGCAACATAGATACGTTGCCGGACTTTCAGAGAACTCTACCTACAATTTTTTACCCGACTTTAGAAAAAGGAGGAGGTTCTCAATTTCAATTTTTTTATGTGAAAGGATATATGTTCCGATTGGTCTTATAGGAATTTAATCAGAATCGGTTCAGTACTTTGGTTTTTAAATCAAAATAGTTGGTGGAAATAGAAAATATACATCCATGTAAACAAAATTGCGTGTTTTACTTTCCAGTGGTGTCGTCACTGGAAAGTCAGGTGTGGTCTGTTGTCACGTGGGGTGCCACTAAAAATGAAAAACAAAAACTTTTTTACAAAATAATACTAACCGACTTCGAAAGTCGGTGTTTTTGGATGTTTTTTGTATTTTAACACCGACTTCCAAAATCAAAGTTATTTTATACTTTGTAGTGTTATTTTTTTATTTGGAAGTCGATTAGTATTTTTTTGTAAAGAAGTTTTAATTTTTCTAATAATATTGTTCAATTTGTCATTTTCATTCTCAAAGCTGTCAAAAATGGAAAAAAGTAAGAGACTCTTTTGTCCTGCTGTCAGACATTACAGGCTCCTAATTATAAAGAAAACTTCAGTTTTTTTTTAAATTTTAATTTCAAACTTCTGTAACAGCCAGTTGGGTTATTTCATTCAACCAACGACAAAAACTGAAAGGAGACTTAACACTCTAACTTAAGCTTCTTAAGGAGCTTAAGAAGCTGGGTATTGACCGGTGTTACGGGCCGTAATGTAACATTCGCAACGAGCATGTTATGTTACGCCGTGTCCTAAAATCCGTGTAAAACCAAACACATACGCACATGTTCGTGCTCGTTTCCTTGTACTGACTGCACGAATGCTCGCTTTGTAACATATTACATTAGGCCCGGTAATACCGGTCAATACCCATCTTTACTCATCACAAACTCAAAAAGGACGTTACTTTTTAAGCGTTCTAATCGGTGTCAGCTAGAAGCGTATCGGTTCCAGCTATCCCAGTAAAAATAACGCGTTGGATCAGCTTACCTCTTTCTATCTCGCTTAACGTTGTCAGTTAACCCAATTTATAGCTCCTCGTCATTGTCAGACAAATATTTATCTTGGGAGACCTTTGTTAGTTTGTCAAAATTGTACTGGTTGCTTTAATTTTCAAGGTTATTGGATTAAATCAACTATAACTAGAGATGTAATACATTCTTCTAGATTCGATGATGAAGTTCATATTACTAAACAATGTATCGATGAACAAAGATCGGTCTAGTTCAATTAGTTACGCCTTAAAATAAACGGACCTATGAATAGAGATTGAAGATAGTCATAAATAGTCTTAGGATAAACTTAGTTTGTTAAACAATGTTCAAAATGACGCAGTTTTACAACACGTGCTAAAACACGTCGCGTTTTGTGACGTCATGCAGAAAACTCGCTTATTTTTGTCAATGACAGGTGAGAAAAAGGGTAACGCAATAGGTTGGGTAAATACAGCCCCTTTGTGTGGGGTAAATTGCTTAGTCCCTGTTAATAGGCTTTAAAGAGTCAAATTAATATTTTAAAGGGAATATAGTGCTGGTGATAAAACTGTGTTCCAATCAGTAGCCTAAAAGTTATGTGTTTTATTTTTAAACAAACCCACGACTTCGCATCGTACTAAAATTATCCAGCCGCGTAGCTGTCAAATTATTTGTTTTGTTACTTTCCTTTGTCACAATAAAATGTCAGTGTAAAGCATAAATGAAAGAATTTTAATTGAAAAACAAAGCGGATACTTACAGCAAAATTATAGCCACATAAAAAACACTGGGGTAATCCAATCACAAAACGAGGGTTATTGGGGGTAATGCAATAGGTTTAGAGCACTTTACTTGTCATATTGTTGCAGCTTGAGGCACTATGGAGGGTTTGTACGACTAGAGATTTATCACAGGTTCGAGGTGTGCCTTCTAGCACACGCTAGTTAAAACTGAGGGGAACTCGATACCTTGTGCGCCTGACTTTATTTTGGGACGTTCTCTGCGCTTGCGCCGTCGAGATTTATTTTCCTCCCGTCACAGTTTACTTTTGGTCGTCGAAAGGTCATTGGACAGCTTCAAGCTGATTTTACGTACTAATCATATGTTTAAAGTTTTTGTTGTGACTGTAGGGTAATTTAAGAGACTATTAGGGTAATTATTTAGTTGTTAAGAAAGTTGTTGTTTAAAAGCGTTTGCTAGTTTCAATAGTGTTTCCTGGTGGTTAAATGATAATGAGTGTGTTGACATTTTGCCTGACTGAAATAACAAACAATAAATGCCAGTGAGCATTCCTCACGTGTTTAGTTTCGATGCAATTTTAATTAGTTTACCTAATTAAAATGGTAATCAAACAGTGTAATTAGTTAAACATACGTTTGTGGGTTTTCAGAGTGTTTTTTTCAAAATTAATTTGTATAAAAATCTTGGTTTTTGAACCATATTTTAACAATTTACAGTTGTGTAAGACTTTTGAATGACAAAATATTTCCGTATCAACCTAGATTCTTCAGCGGAAAAGTGTTATTTGATTGCCTATTCCCTATAAAAAGCTACCATAGAGCTTTTTATTCATAAACATTGAGGTTTTATTATGTATCACTTTAGTAGAAATAATTACCACTTTAATCATCAATGTGATCAATTTCACCTTTCTTCTATAGGAATCCTAATTTTGTTGAATTAATATTTTAAAACTTACAAAGATCAAAGATTTGATTCTACATACTTTTAGTATTACAAAGTTTACATAAGAATTTGTAATAAGTAATTAATTGTTACAGGTAACGTTTTCGGAAGAAGGCGATATCGAGGAGTATTTCGACGACAAAGTGTATTTAAATTGTATATTTGTACGTTGTCAGGTTTCGTGGAAATAAATATAAATAGTTAAATCAAGATTAAGTTACTTATGTGCATATATTGTTATTTACATAAATATATTCATTTTAACATTACTTAAGTTAAAAATAGAAGCGGAAGTGAAGCGGCGTTTACAATTTTCATGATCTTGAATTCATGAAAAAATAGGAAATCCGTATTAAAATATATAAAATGAAGGTGATATGCACTTGACCGGATTTTCTTGCACGTGGGAGGATTTAATGTAAATTTTCTGAACATTTTGGCTACGAGTAAAATGTATGAAATGCAGTGTCGTCACATCACCGCTCTTCCTGTATGGGTTTAATCGGCTTTGGCTCTGCACCCATCTTAGTTTATGTTTAGAAGATAAATCGTTTCATATGTTAAGGGAGATGTCATTTTGTTATGTCACCGTGAAAGTTATAAAATACTGATTGAACCCCGCGGTTTCGTTCCTGCGTTATATACTACAGGAACAATGCATGGTGTCGGAGGTAAAAGTGCCCCATGGCAACTAAGCAATAGTGTAGCTTTCTTAGGGTTTTCATATTCGCATTAGAATTTCCAGAGATTACCCCGTATAAATAAACTAATTACTAGTTCTTAGTAATATTATTGAAGCTTTTTACACGTTCCCGTAGATCTCTATGGAGAAGAACGTGCAAGAAACTCCACCGACACTCTTTTAAAACATTTCATATTTACAAAATATATAAAGAATTTTTTAATTGATTATTTTTTTTAAATAGCTTGTTTTTGACGGACTGACTTTGAAATAAATGCTTTGAGTATAATCCTAGCTATTTCATTTATTTCAATAAATGTATTGATAATATAGGTATGCAATGGCCCAGTTGTATAAGTTAGTGGACGACATAATCTGAACACACGCTTTGATTATTTTCTCAAATACAATGGCGCCTTTGCCCTCCTTACAACAGAAATGTGGAACAAGAATCTTGCTAGAACATGAAGGATTACAGCTAATATCTATGCACATTGCACATGCACAAACAAAGCTGCACACGACGCACATAAACCACATTTCCTTCATAACGTGATGAAACATGTACGTCATACCATAGAGCAACAAAGTGCCACACCAGCTGTGACTAGAGACGCCAATTATAATATTTACATGACTGTGCAATGTTCAACGAGCACGCATGTTGCAGCCGCATTCTTATGCTAAACGAAGTTTAGTGATTTTATAAAAAAGAAAACAAAAGACTACGACTGTGGGACTCTGCGTTTGTGGTCTTTAAGCCATCTTGATTTGCAATGAGGAATGAAGACGGAGCTATACAAGACGCAGAGCAGTATCCTTTTTCAAGAAGGAATCATTAAAGCATTCGCACTTCATAGTAAGGCGGTTGCACTAGACGGTGAAACTCACCGACGCAGCTACATTTATATGGAAAGTATTGAACTAATGTCAAAGTCAAAGTCAAAGCATTTATTATGAAGCTATTTGCACGATCCAAAGCGTAGATCTCTATAGAGAAGAACGTACAAGAAACTCCACGGATACTTTTTTAAACCATTTTATGTTTACAAAAATTCTGGTTACATTAACCTTATTGCTTCTATATGTAAGAACAATGTTAAGAATGCAAAAACAATTTTCAGTATCAAAAATATTAATTAAAATAAGCCCGTGGCAACTAAGGGATGACCAGTCTCCACTGACGGCGCCCGTTCACGAACATGGCAATTCCATCTTAAGCAGTGACCGAATTTTTTTTTTGCCCTAGTCTACACCATATCAATCAGTTCTAGATCAAAAAGTCACTGTTGAGTGATGGTGCGGCAGTGGCCGATGAAACGTTTCCTTGCTCTGTGCAACATGCGCACACAAAGCGTTGGGCTTTGATTCAATTCGTCCTTTCTCCGCCGCGTTTTATTTTAAGACATGCGCGTTTTATTTCTGTAAACAAAGCGTATCTTGGCCTTTCTTGTTTATTCTTTGACCGCTACCGTGATTAGCTTGTTTGTGAAATTGTGACCTTTGTAGGAGTTTTGGCAAATGTAGGATCATATTGTTTTCTTGTGTTTACCTAAACGTGGTCTGGGTTTTGTTGTTATGTGACCGAATATGAGTGTTGTTGTTTAAAGAGTGGAATGTGTGTTCATTTGTGTGTGTTGGTTCCCCAGCGGGGATAAGTTGAGTGAATGAGGTTGCCATAGAAGCATTGGTACAAAAGAGAGTCCCAGCAATGAGCGAAGTCGGACCTTGGATGATGATTATCTCAAAAGTGTGGATTTGATAAGAAGCTCTCGACAAAGTCCCATGCTATCAGCGCATGCAATAGTTGAAATGCTAAAAGATAAAGTATTGATCACGTGGCATTTCGACAGCGTTTGTCACAAAGAATCCCACTGAATTTTGACGTTTTGACAATCGCGTTGGCCAAGCTTTTTTACCATTAGGCAATCATCAAATGACTCCTTCCGCTCTGGGTCGAGCGCCAGGGAGTGTCCGTTGCCTAATTCCTAAGATTACCGATTTACGGAAGTTTCCTACTAATATTATAGGTCAAGAAGTATTCCTGTAACATCTCCAGAAGGTGATTTCAGTCAGAACTGCGACGGAGACTTACTTACTTTTATGTGCGTTATTTGCATACAAAAAAAAGTACACTAAGAAATTAATCAACTAACTATATTGAAAATAAAACCTCAACTTTCCAAGAAAACGTTCGAACGTTCAAAGCCATGCTCAAAGCAGGCATTTTACTTTGTTACTGTGTCAAGCGACGATTTCAAACCTATTTTTTTTTAGGTGTGGGATATTATCATATGACTTCTTCTTCCACTCTGGGCGGACCGGAAGGGCGTGACAGACTCTTCTCGAGGCTAAAATTCATCCGTTTTCCTTCTAAAGCCCTTTGCGTTCCAGGGTCGCGGTGACTCTTTCGAACAAATTCCGCAACCCTGGCAGAAATTCCGCAACCCTGGTAGAAATTCCGCAACCCTGGTAGTACAATTTCATACATACAACAAAGTTTTCACTACAGCAAGCTTCCAATGATAGCGCGAATCGCTCTGAAATCTAGGTGGATTTCGCTCGGCTAATTTTGAACCGTTCCATGTGTTAAATTGTGTTACTCTTCTAGTCTGGCCTGAATATACGATGTTATCGAGTTAAGTTGTACTATCTTGATAGTAATGCAATCAAGAAATAGAAATAGCTTCATCTCTTTGGACAGACCGACCTTGACGATTCAAAAGTGCCTGTAATGGTTTAATTGAAATAAAATGCTTTGATATTTTGTGTGACTCTGATGGTTTCGCGGTCGCAAGGTTTTTCCAATAGGAATTTCTCAGTAAAAGCCCGGAGTTTGGAAGTTGGTGGTGTTACACCACCCCCGTGCTTCGTAAATCACGTTAAGCCGTTGGTTCTGCGCCAGATCTCTCTCCGGTCGTGTCGGGTTGCCGTCCCATTGGAATATGACAGTGATGGAAAAGAGAGTGCACCTGTGTTTGCGCAAACACTTGTGCACTATTATATATCCCGCGCCGATGGCTAGTCTCGGTTGAGATTTGCCGCCATGGCCAAAATCGGTCAGGAGGACTATATATTTTGTGTGATAGGAACAAATGGCGGTTGATCCTACTACGAAACTGTTATATCAAAAGCTAATCGATTATTACACATTCTTAATTTAAATTTGAGTAGCAGAAACCCAAACATTCTACCAATCAAGCACCTACTAATTAGTATTTATGCCAATCATATTAGTTAGATTTTTTTATGAAAAAGGCCCGTTATGTTTTGTTTCTATTCTACTTTTAAAATGGCATCGGTACACTTTTAAAACATAAACTACAAAGCAGGAAGAGGAGTTACGATACGCTCATTTCCTATTTCCGGCTAAATAGACTTACTTTATTGTAGTTTATTTTAGTTTTATTTTGGCAATGGTAGCACTGCCAAATGCAACGTGTGTAAAATCTTTCTTGGTTGCAAATACTCTAAGTATATTTTTACTTACAAACATGGGCTTCATAACAATAATAATTGCTCTAATCAATTTACCTGACAAAAGAAGTGATTATGGAATTTTGTTTATGAGACAGGAATTAACTAAATTAATTGATAGAATGACTTAAGACGACTACACCAAAATACGATGTTCCGATTTTTTTGAAGTGAAATTTTCTTTAGGCGCGTTGTGCACTTTTTGGGTGAACAAAAATCATCAAACTCGCGTCATCGCCACCGAACGCTTTTCATGAACTATATGTTTACTGTGTATATATGTGTACTTTTTGGATGAACAAAAATCATGGAACTCGCGTCATCGTCGCCGAACGCTTTCCACGAGCTATATATGTATACTGTGTATATATGTGTACTTTTTGGGTGAGCAAAAATCATGGAACTCGCGTCATCGTCGCCAAACGCTTTCCATGAGCTATATATGTATACTGTGTATATATGTGTACTTTTTGGGTGAACAAACATCATGGAACTCGTGTCATCGTCACCGAACGCTTTGGGTGAACAAAAATCATGGAACTCGCGTCATCGTCACCGAACGCTTTAGCTTTCGCTTAGTTTTCACTTCTATCGGCAGTCCCCAAAGACTACCCCGCATGTTTTTTTTTTCATTAACCATTGCTATTGAGTGTATGAAATGGTAATTAGTAGTATTAAGTATATTTTTTGTGTTTTTTCTAAAATTATCTTTTCTTGTCCTAGCCAAAAAAAACACCAAATTGACAAAGTGACATTTTCTTAGCCGTAGCGTGGCGAAGGCAATTGTGAAAACGTCAAAATCATCGATTGACAAATCAGTCGAAATGTCACGTGATAAATCCGTTTATATTGGCACTAGCTTTTGCCCGCGATTTCGTACGCGAATATCTTGTTGTTATGTGTGTTGTTTTTTCCCATTCCCGTATAGCCAATAGCCTTTCTCATGAATGTGGCTATCATATTCAAAAATAACTTTCCAAATCCGATTGGCAGTTCCAGAGATTACCGCGTTCAAACAAACATACTCTTCAGCTTAATTATGTTAGTGTAGATAGATAGTTATATAAATTTCAATAATCACATTCGCTTATATACTAAATGACACTCTGTCTTAGTTCTTACTATTTGGATTGATTGTCTCTTTGATTAAACGTACCCATTACTTTTAAATTACATATTATTATACCAATTGCGTACTACAAAATGCAGTGGTATTCATAAATTTATTGAATAAACAATTCTATTGTCATTTTAGCGAGGCGCAACTTTAAAATTCCAATCGAATTAGGACGATCCTCATCACTAAACCAAGCGCCTTAATCATCTCCATCCAAATCTGAGTTTATTAAACTATTGATAAAATAGTAATGGCTGCCTAAACGCTTTGACTAATACACTAGATTCTATTTCTCACCTCAAATAATAGAATTATGATGAGTTAGCGCTTATTAATAACGACTTTGAAGATAACCTGGGGATGACCGACTAGTCTTATAGTTCGTTGAACTTTGGATTGATTGTCTGAGTCTATTCAATTCATGTAGGTCTCATGGAGTGAATCGACGTGTTTTACCGCAAAATTGATGTGTATTCATTTAATTAAATGCGACTATGTTTCGTGTGTTTTGAGAGTAGAAGATTAAATACGAGTACAGCATTGTTGAATGATTTGTTGAGGTTTAATGAGAGAATTAATTATGGAATTTGAAAACAGTTGATTTCTCGATTGCTTTTTATATTATTTTTTTTGCATATTCGAGAAAAGGCAGATTTATAGCTTTTTGTTGATAGCACTAGTAGTAGTTAGATAGTTTTTAGATCATGATATAACACAACACAACACAACAACAACAACATATGTTTTGTTTACTCAACTCTTTTAACAAAGTGATTGTAATGTTGACATTTTTTTTAAATAAATATAAACGATGGATATCACCATACAAAAATAACTAGGTACATATTTAACATTTTTACTATTCACAATGAAAAACGTGAAAATGTTATGTTTCTGCGACTGGGCGTGACTGAAAGAACAACACGTCAACATTAAAAGAAAACCAGCACATAAAATTATTTAATTTGCTATAAAAAGTTTTTAATTACATAGCTCTTTTAATAAAAACCTTTTTTGATACTAAAGACTACACAAATCAAATCTGTCTTTTTATATTTCTCATAGGAAAATTTTTCGTCGAAAAAACGTTCGAATTTCGATCGAGGTGCACATCTCAATCGAATAACTATTCGATCTAAAAATAAGTCGATTTGCTGTCGATCTGTCCTGTTCGCCTGAAATGCCAATGACTTCATTACTATATAAATAGACGCTGGTGATGCCAAAATTACATGCAATGGTATTCAACTCTTTGATGTTCGTACAGAATTAGTGAGAAGCAATTCTGGGGTCATATTAACCCCGTGAGAATAGGCTGGGCTTCTTTGTAGTGAATGCTATAAACGAATATTGGGAAGGATGCATATTTAAACCAGTGTCGATCAAAGGTGGATGCGTGGATAAAAATGACAAACAAATTGATATTTCCTTCGGTACATGGTGAATATAAGCCGTTGGTTCCAGCTGTCATTTGTAGATCTTTGGCAGTCGTTACGGATAGTCAGAAGCCAGATAATCTGACACCAGTCTTGCCAAGGGGTACCGTGTTACCCAGTTAATGGGTTGTGAAGGTCTGGTAGGCAGCCGGTCCACGTAAAATTCTGGTATTCAGCTGAATCCGGTTTGACTGAAAGCAGACCCATATTTAGTTGGGAAAAGGCTAGGTAGATGATGATGGTACATGGTGAATATTGTAAATATTGGGTGTAATTGATAGTTACCACCTGGAGGTCTATAAGTTCAGAGATAATTCCTATATCGACCACATCAAAGCTTAATATCAGGTGAAAAAGTGGTCACAAGTCGATACACAAAAAAAATTGTACCTACCAAAAAATTAAGACGATACAGTTCGTTGAAATTTCACGTGACGTCACGTCTAGTCAACGTGGCTTACCTAGAAATGACGTAAAGAAAACCCAGCTCCATAATTCTATGCGTTTGATCTTTTTTTTTGTTTGAATAAAATAATTTTCAATTTTTTTTATTAATCTAACTGACGGACTACATATAAACATATTTTCTTTTTTCATCTGCCCTATTTTATTGAAGTTCGATGAAATAACATTAATTTCACTCAATAACCTTTAAATTAAATTAAATCAAAAATATTTTAGATAAGGTAAGAAAATGGCAGATTCGTCTATTGTAATTTGTCTCTCAAAAGAAATTCTTTATTGAATTTTAAATCCTACATTTCAAGCACTTCTCAAGACAAAATTCACAAATCGCTGAAAATTTTTCGATGCTACATTCTGACGTACCTGAAATTTATGAATAGTTTGAGACAAATCTTGCACATTTCGCAAAGTCACTGAAACATTGAAAACGTTGAACTGTAAATATTCTGGATTCACATTTTCGTGACAATGATGAAGTAAATGCGTAACCATTTCAAAGTAATTCTGATTGTGTTTTGAGAAAGTATTTCAACACTAAAATTAATTTAATTATGTCTGTTTTTTTTTTGGATTGTTTTATTTACTTGAATACTTGTTTTATCCCGTGGCTTATATTTTATTTCCTTCAGGAACTGCGCTCTTTTGAGACCACACTAATACATATTACACAGGCGAAAGTTTGTGAGTGTGTGTGTGTGTATGTTTGTTACTTCTTCACGCGCAAACGGCTGGATCGATTAAGATGAAAATTGGTATAGACATTGTTTGAGTCCCGGGAAAGGACATAGGATTTTTATCCCGGGAGTATGTTCCCTTGGGATAATTTTCGACATTCACGCGGGCGGTAGCTAGTAAAAAAATATCTTGAAGTAACCAATTATAAACAAACACATCTTCATTCCGAACATCAGAACGGTTTTTTTTTAAGGATGGGAAATTATCAAATGACTTCTTCCGCTCCGGGTGGAGCGAAGGGCGTGTCAGACTCTTACTGACTAAAATCCATCCGTGTTCCTAAAGTCCTTTGCGTTCCAGGGCTGCGGTGACTCTTTCGAATAAATTCCGCAACCCTGGCAGGAGAACGGTTACCAGTCGACTCTCTTTTAAGTTGAAGGCAAATGAACACATTCACAATTAGTCGGAAGAATCATCACAGCGTTATTTTCTTATATTTATAAATTTGGTTATATGTATTGATATAGATATGTATTATTAATCTATTTTTTCTGTTAGTGATTTTAGGGTTCCGTACCCAAAGAGTAAAACGGGACCCTATTACTAAGACTCCGCTGTCCGTTCGTCTGTCTGTCTGTCCCCTGTGTCACCAGGCTGTATCTCATGAACCGTGACAGTAAGACAGTTTAAATTTTCACAAATGATGTATTTCTGTTGCCGCTATAACAACAAATAATAAAAATGAAATAAAATTAAACATATAAAAAAACATGTTTTTTTCGGCTAATGATACGGAACCCTTCGTGTGCAAGTCCAACTTGCACTTGGCCAGTTTTTACTAAGTTGCACTGGCCTGTTGCTTGTTCTGGTCTTTGCTCCGCCTTAAGGTTTAAAAGAAAATGCCTAGGCATTAAGTCCGCCTTTGTACAATACGCTCTACTTGTACATAAAATTCAATAAATATACAAACAATTTTACTACTTCATGATTTCAGTTTAGAATCTAAAGTTTACAGCACAACACTGAATTTTTGAGTAAAATATTTCACCAGAGAACTGTAATTTACAACACCCCTGGTAGTACAACAGTGTCTAGTTCAGCTGTATACTGTGGTAAGCTAAATAAATAAATAACTTTAGTCAAGTTTTCAACGTTATGAACTGCTGCAACCTCTTGATATGCATATCTGAACCAAATGGGATGAGAACTGCGTCTATATACATATTACATATAGTAAAAATGTAACGGATTGCTGTCTGTACATAAATATATGAGAAAAAATATTATTGGGATCTTTATCAACGCAAATAGCACCCAAAACAATGATTGTTATCTGTTTGTCTGTGCGTTTGTGCACGTTAATCTCAGAAACGGCTTGTCCGATTTAGATGTAGTTTTCATTAATACATTTCGTGCATTCATTTAACACTTAGTGTATATAGTTAGTTAAGTATTTATATAATAAATGATAGTTTTGTGTTTGTTTCATGTCAATCGGTTCATAAATAAACAAGTTATGCCAATTTAAAGAATCACGTCGAACATTTGTTAAACTATATATCTATTCTTTCTCTGTTCAGTAGCGTTGACTGAAACTTTACTTAACTTCATAATCTTAAAATAAAAATGTCTGCCCCATGTAACTATTCCAAGCGGACGAAAGCTAGTTGATAATAAGACTGTGACAGTTATACTGGTATTTTCCAGATTAAAGATATCTTGAAAATCATCGGTACTTAATTAAGCATTAACTTCTTTTCAAAGAGGTACAAAAACAAAAACAAAACAACAAAAGGTTGTATGTAAAAGATCGCTTTTAATGAAAATACTAATATGTAAATAGAATTATTTAAAATTATAATTTATTATGGAGTCTAATAAAGTGTATTTTTATTCTATTAAATTCTTGATCTTGATAGTTTAGGTAAGAGGTTATCTTCTTATAATGGTTTCATCTCTTTGACAAACCGACTTGTGAGTTGCTTTTCACTGTAACGAATGCTAACTTTTAGAAGGGTATTTGACTAAAAAAATCTAATAAGTCCGTCAGATAGATTTCCAAAAAATATTGGACACGTAAACAAAAAATGAAGACGATACAGTGCGTTGAAAACTCGTTTGACGTCACTTACCAGTACACTTATTACTGGAAAGTGACGTTACGCTCCCCCACTCCTTATCTTTGATGCGTTTTATCTTCATAATTTTTATTGATTTGAAAAAATTAAAAATACGTTTACATTGTTTTTCGATAGTCTAACTGACGGACCAAATAGAATTCTATAATCTAGGCATCATACCTATTGTTGAAGTAGACAAGCAAATATACATAAAAACACCTATGTTGAAAAATAAAGTGACCCTTGAAAAATTAAAATTACTCTATGAAGAAACACAGCTGTTAAGTGATGTCACACCATTTCATAAATAAACTTTTCTTTTTCAATCCACCGATGACAATAAGCAAATGACATTTCTATTCTTAGACCTATCTCTAAATGAAGATTTATTGTCAAATCCATCACTTTATTCTACACTTAATCACTATGTATTGTCATAAGTGTTAAGATTCTTGGCAGACGTTTCGATAGGGGTAGAATTTTAATTAGTATTGATTTAGTTTGTTTAAACTGCTGATTGGAGCCTGTTCTAAATCTAGCCATCTGTTTTGTGTTTTCTCTGATTTGTGTGTGTGTGTGTGTGTGTGTGTGTAAACTGTCGAAATAATCTGGAATGTAGGACTATCTTACTGAGAATTTAGTTGTTTTGTTGTAGTTCTATTTTTGGATTTGAAATGTTTCGTTGCAGTCCAATTTTACTTCGTAAGTATTCTTAGGGCCTGCCAGGGTTGCGGAATTTGTTCGAAAGAGTCACCGCGGCCCTGGAACGCAAAGTGCTTTAGAAGAAACACGGATGGGTTTTAACACGCCCTTCCACTCCACCCAGAGCGGAAGAAGTCATTTGATGATTTACCATCCTTAAAAAAAAAGTATTCTTAGGGAAAATACCCGTATTTTAATCGATTTTCAATCTCAGTATCAAACTTAAAAAGGCCTATTTACCACATTTTAATAAGTTTCACTCACATTATTGTCGCTGAGATGATGTCGATTGCGAATGGAGTATTTTGCCTCCTGGTTCTTAAAAACACAAAAGTGACCTTTTTATAGAAATATCTTTTTCTTCAAGATCAGAGAGCTTGCTTAGCCAGAAATAACAGCAAGATCAGTATTATTACTCGAGTTTTCACCGCGGATTAAGTGGAATCAAAACAATTTAGTCTTAAAACCCCCAAAAGGTCAATTCATTCCGAGAAATACCCCGAAATCCAAAAAAAGGACCACTAAAATACTTTCTTCTAACGACCGCAAATAATTATGTAAATTTGTACCGAAAAAACATTATAAGGGCTATTATGGGACTTTTAAAAGCCAACCCATGGACAAATATAAAGAATTAAAAGAACTTGATGCTGTGATTTTCATAAACAATGGCTGTACGGGGAGCATTTGAAGAAATTAATTTTTCTTTCGCCACCTCCCCTCGTTTTTTTGCCTCCCTTACATTAATTAAGGTGAGCGGTTTGTTCCTGACAAGGTCTATTTTTATTTGAGTTAGATGTATGATAAATTGTATTCATATTCAATATTAATTAGTCGGTTTTTTTTTTACAAAATGTAAAATTTCCCAAAATACAATAGAAGTAATTAAACATGATGTATTAAAAAAAAAAATATAAATATCATGAGAAAAATTAATGTTCACAACATATTTTATGTATCTTACATAAAATATGTTGTGAACATTAATTTGTCTCGTGATATCGTGAAATAAATAATTGAAAGTCAAAATTAACAATATTTGGTTACGGCGACATACCTGCTTTAATACAATTTTTAAAGGCAAAACTTCTATAAAATTCTCAAACAGAATAAATTGCAATGTAACAACAGAAACCACTTTAAAATACATATGAAACTTTTTCACAAACTGAATTTATTACTTTAAGTATCGCAGCGTTTTACCCAAGATCTCCATTTTATTACAGCCCAAACGTTTAGCCGTCGGAGAGACAAAACAGAAAATAAAAAACACGAGAAAAAACCTTCCATTCTTATGCATTGACATCTTTCAATTTAAACAGAAGCGTTTCTGATTTTTCTTTATTAGAAAAAAGGCGGTAAATGGTAAATTGCGAATTGGAAAAGACCCGAGCGAGGTCTTTGTTCAATTCTAGTGAGAAAATGAAATTGGCGCTAAGGTTTGTAAATGAGGCAACGACGGCGGTGTCTGCATTCGGTAGACGAGAGTAGACGCTTTTTTAGAATTCAAAGTGCTTGATGTACTTCGTTTAGAGATCTTGTGGCGGTAATGAAAAATTGTTAGGCTTGTTTTAGACCGTTGCTAAAGTTTTAAAGTTATCTTTATGGACACTATGCCTTCTGCACAGTGTGCCTTTCTAACTAAACTATACTAGTAGGTCCTGCAAGACATTGACGTCATTCGATGGCTCTTAAACAAATTATTTTCGGTTGGCACGGTATGTCTTCCTCCTTGCGTACTTGATACCCTCTATTTGTCGTTGTCTCGATAGTTGCAAGACAAGACCTAAAACGGACCTTAGGGGATCGTAATGATACTTTTCGGAACCGGTATTTGAAACTTTAAAACCTTTTTTAATCAGAGTGTTAAAATATACGTGATCAATATATTCTTTCATTTTCAGCTACTACGAATTCGCATTCACGAATAGAACTTTATATACATGACCTTTTAAATATCGTCCAAAATTCGAATACTCTATTCAGTATTCCGTCAAGGGCAAAGTTCAAGGCCACATCATAAAAGCACAATACATCAAAACATTGACAGGATCACTCTGCCACTACATCAACTGATTATACAGAAAAACACCGTTATTCCCATCTGGAAAACATTTTCAGGCCGCAATAATAAAATATTCTGAAATATTCACCGTACTAGGCATGAAAAACACAGCGATGAATCCGACGTGGTACAGAATAAAATCTGGGACGTGTATGAAACGCTTTTGGAATGAAACGGTACCATCTATCACTGTGCGTATAAAAAAACCGGCCAAGTGCGAGTCAGACTCGTGCACGAAGGGCTCCGTACTTTAAAAATGGCAAAAAAATCACGTTTGTTGTATGGCAGCCCCCTTAAATATTTATTTTATTCTGTTTTTTAGTATTTGTATTTTGTTGTTACAGCGGCAACAGAAATACATTATCTGCGAAAATTAAAACTAAATTCTATCTATCACGGTTCATGAGATACAACCTAGTGACAGACGGACAGATGGACAGCGTAGTCTTAGTAATAGGGTCTCGTTTTACCCTTTGAGTACGAAACCCTAAAAGCGTGTCGGTTGAGCAGAGTTCTGTATCTTTGTAGAAAAATCTTTCCATTTTTAAAGTTCTTATTGCTTAAAAGTTAAGACTTGCTGTTGCAAAAACTTCAGAGATAGGGGAGGCTAAGTATTTTGATGGACCAAGTTGCAGTAATAAATAGCTGTGACAAACAGTTCTAATGAACAAATAAAAAGATGAAATCACATAATTTCACGGGTCCTTTACAATTTCGACAGGGAACCCTAAAAACGGGGTGAAACGGGTATACGGAATGGTAAAGTTCATTGCGATATTTTCACCGTAAGTAATTTTGGATTCTTTATGAGTGTAAGTTCTGCTCTGTCAGGTATTTTTTTCGGGATAATACGTTATTTCTATGTGGGGTACGAATGTATTGCTACCTACTTGTTATTCTGTAACTTGTGAATTAGATGAAAGAAAGGAATTTCGGGGATAACCGTGGGTGATTTATGTAATCTGTTCTTATTCTTTTGTTTTAACCAGGGTTTTTATTAAGTGTTTTTATCGAAAAGGGCCTGAAAACAATGATATTCTGGCAGCGACATCGACTGTCTAAAAATCCAATTAAATTTTATGTTTTAATTTTAGTATTTTTTGCAATGATATTGTTTGTTATTGCAAATAAATTAAAAAAAAATTGAGACTGACACTGACAGTCCTTGTGTTATTTTGCGAACGATTTTTTGATGGATTTTGTACTGAACAGTTAATTGTAGAGCATCTTTAATGATTAATAAGATATGTCGTGGTAAAATCGCTTCAGTTTTTTTTTTAATTTTCTTATTAACATTTAAAAAAATTGCATGAATACTGTTCTACCATTGCTTCGTATAAAAACTAGTTACAGAAAACTTAGTTATGGAGGACCTAATGAAGTGCGTACTTCATATTCCAAGAATCGTAAACATAGTCTATAAATAAAAACAATATACCAGATCCGTTTGCAATAAAATAGGGTACCTTAATCTAAAATTACAGACGGCGCCGGGTGAATCAGTAGCCTAATAAAAAACAAACAAGGTCCAAATAAAAAATAAACAGCCGTTCCCAAGAAAAGTGGGAACCCGGCCACAATACAAGTGAGGTCAGAAAACCCACAATAAATTTAAATATCTTCATAGACAAACAACCCTAATTATTACTTACTTAAAACTTATGTTGAATGATACATTTTGTAATAGTTTACATACTGTACCTTTGTTTCGTAACTGTATTTAAAAAAAAAAAGTAGTTCTATTCCTCGCCGCATGGAGCGCTTCCAGTCTATGCTCTCTCGAAATAAGTTTGTTATTGTACGCTTACGTATTATATAGAAATTAAAAAAAAAAAATTGAAATCTTACTCAGCCTGTGATTATTTTTCACCTGATAATAATAATTTACTAAAAACTCAAATTACTTAAAACTCCATGGTTGAGTTTTCTTCTTTTCGAGGCAATGGTTAACTTTTTAGTCATTTTAAAGCCAGTAGGTGGATAATTTAATCGCAACGCTCCCAAGTTCAACAACATCGTTGTTCATCATCTTATTAACAATTTTAGAACTGCATTATGTATTATTATTATTATTATTACTTACTAAGTATTTTTTTTGTGTTTTACAAATGTTATATACTTGTTATTTTTTTTTTGTTTTCTTTTTAATTTTATTTCGTTTTGCTTGAATGGTGATGTGATATTGTTTAAAAGCATATATTGATTTGATTTGTTTGATAATTTGATGATGTGTGTCAGTGTCCTCGAATTTTGTTAAATAATGAGCATAATTTAGCTCAAATGTTATGTATAAATATTTGTATGCTTTCAAAGTATGGCGGAATGTGTTTTGCACTAGAAATATATTATGTAACATCTCTTTACCACATTTGTTGCATTTGTTTAAAAAATAAAAATATTTTTTGGAAGTCGGTGTATAATACGAAGAAACAACCAAAAACACCGACTTCCAAAATTAAAGTTATTTTGTACCTTGTACTGTTTTTAGGGTTCCGTACCCAAAGGGTAAAACGGGACCCTATTACTAAAACGCCACTGTCTGGCTGTCCATCTGTCACCAGACTGTATCTCATTAACCATAGTTAGACAGTTGAACACAGATGATGTATTTCTGTTGCCGCTATAACAAAAAATACTAAAAAACAGAATAAAATAAATATTTAAGGGGCTCCCATACAACACAGATGATTTTTTTGTCATTTTTATAGATAGTGGTACGGAACCCTTTGTGCGCGTCATAAATCATTCATCATCGGTTCATAAATTACGGAGTTATGTATTATATATATATATATATAACAAACATCAAAAAACGACTGAGTTGAGAACTTCCTCCTTTTTTTGAAGTCGGTTATAAATTGCGAAGTGGTACCTATCATTGTTACCAACAAGACGTAAGCATCAAACGCTATATTAAGAAGCCATAGCCTACCATAGGCCTTCTGCACAATCTTATTCATGGTGTCCTTCCTCTTCAAATATTTATCGAATGACCTTGACACTTGGCACGCCTCTCACACGACGTGGAGTGAAAGCATGGCATACTTCTAGGAGAATGTAACCACAACTTACAGAATATTTTAGTAAGGCCTTAAATAATAGTTTAAGGAAAAAAGGAGGAGGGTTTATTATATTATTGGGATTTTGGGAAGGGTCTAATTTTTTCTGGCCAAAAAATGAAAATTCGGTCAAAATTGCCTAGTTTTAATATCTTGTCCAGCTCAAATTGTTTTTGTCTACTACCAAGTCGGACTATATTTTTACTCTGATTAGCAGAGATCGGAATAGGAAGACTATATGTACCTAATGTTCGTGGAAGTAAGTAACATAGAGTTGATAATACCTCCTCTAAAATCCCGGAATCATAAACGTGACGATTGTATCCCGGGATTTAAAAAATTGAACATTACTTATTGCGCTTTGAATACATTTGAACAAAATAATTATATTGAAGAATCTTATTATGAGTCTTTTAGAGTTCAGAACCTACTACAACTGATAAATTAAATAGCTTTGTTTCAGCACAACTCTATCTTCTTTTGATTCTTCAAATCAATAATTTGTAACTATACTCAAAATCTAGTTCATGTTTTTATAATCCCGGGTTTAAATTGTCATGATTCCATTTATGATTTCGGGATTTCACAGGAGGTATTATCAACTCTATGTTACTTACATCCACGAACATTTGGTAAATATAGTCTACCTATTCCGATCTCTGCTGAGTAGGTATAAGAATACTCTGAAAACAAAGTAGAAATTTGTAAAGCGGCTGCGGCTTTCAAATACACTTTCGTTAACCGTAAAACATCATGAAAATTATTGCGGTGAATTTTGAGAACGAACATTGTTTAAACTTAATTTTGCTTGTGTTATAGAGCACTTAGTTATAAATTATTATTTCGAAGTAGGTTGATTTTTTTGCAAATAACCTTTTTTTGTGGTGATATGCCACAAGTTAATTGTAATTATTCACATAATGAGTGATTGCGCTATTTGCCGTTAAATAGTTCCTTTGTATGCCTTCGCAGTCTAAGTCCAGACCAGCTCATAGTTAAATATCTACTTTGCTTTGGGAGAGACATTAACCTTAGACTATGTCACTTAACAAGATTTTATTGATTTTAAGTTGAGGAGGCCACTGATTTATCTTTGAAGTTTAACTTCCAATGCCAACAAAATCATCAAGATCGGTGCAGGTCCAAGTGAACAGGCTTCTTCTGGGTAAGCTCACTCCATCGTCGACTTTGTCTGTGTCATCTTTGACTTAGACTAGAGTCAAGAGCAAACCCATCTCAAAACAAAAAATAATAAATTTATACCTGAATAGATTACCCCAAAAACATGGAAATTCAGGTTACTTTTATGCACCTGCGTACCCCTTTACAGCGTACCGGCATGATGTTATGATATGAACTAGTATTAACAATAAACAGGCATGTGATTTCAATCAGACAGTAATCCCGGGAAATTTACTATCATTTATTGAAGTGTTTAGTTGCCTACCTCCGAAGTTCAATCCGAAATCAAATCTTAACCAAATTAAAGCGAAATCAGTCCGGGAAAATATTCTTCTAAACAAAAAAAGAATAATCAAAATCTGTAGACAATTGGTGAAAATATAGCTGAATAATCGTACAAAAAAAACATTAAGTCGAATTGAGAACCACCTCCTTTTTTCTAAATCGGTTAAAAACATAAAAGGAGTCGTGTTACGAAGTGCCAATGCTCAATTTGTAGTACGGCCTCTGTCATCACGATTCCGTCGCTTGTATAGTTTCGTCTTCTTCATCGGTATCATGTTGATTTTTAGATGACATAATGACGTAGAGGCCCTATTATTTAAGCTTTTGACGACTATCAAAATGTTTTCACAATCGTAGGGTTCATTAGAGCTTACAGCCAAAACAAATGCAATTATCTTCGTTCTCGCAAAACTCACAGTTGCAGTCAAAAAGCAAAACAAACTACAAATTAAATGTAATAAGTAGCAGCATTGTCCCGGCTGCAGTTATACGCCAAGAATTATTAGAGTCACACACAGTAATCATGAAATAAATACAGGAGCTGTACTGGGTATTAAAGGCATTAAAGACGGAACTAATGTTATTTACTAGCGTATATAAAGAAAGACAAATTGTTTCCGCAGTTTAAAATAGAAATGTAATGTTTTTATGGCTTTGGTGTTCAATGTCCTAAAAAAGAGTTTAAGTTTGACTTACCTATGCTGTATTAAGAATTATAGAATTAAGGTTATGTACATATATTAGTGTTATGTTGGGTCATTGTGCTCACATAATATAATCAATTGATCAATGTATGTATACAAAATATTGTAAAACTTATAATATGAAAAGAGTAACTATTGAGTTCGTTGTACGTTCTTCTCCATAAGAATCTACTTTTTGCGAATGGACAACTAGAGTCACTAATATTTTAATTTCAAACTGTAAATTTGACATTCAAAAGTGCCTTTTAATGGTGTAGTTGAAATAAGTGAATTGACTTTGACTTGACTTTGAAGGAACTTAGAAGTCAAACTTTTAAAACTCTTATTAATGCAAGTCAAGTTCCGGCTTCTGTGCCGGAACATGATTTAATGAAAAACAATCAACCTTAATTCGCTGACATGAGATTGCACAAAATGGATTAAGGAGTACAGAATTTCATGTATCTTAGTTGGTCAGTTTCTTATACCGATAACATTGTCCTAAAGGATCGATAAGAAAGTAAATCAGAGGAAGTCTATTTTCTCTCGCCTTTCGCCTCAGTCAATTTCTTGCTTTGGTTTGCGCTACGTGAACAGCGTATCAATAAACGATATCCTTAGAAACAGGCATGTTACTACGATTTAGTGCGTGCTAGTAGAACTGTAGTATCCTGAAATCTGTTTTTTACGATACCATTGGGATACGGATTACGACCGTTTTTCCTAAATCGGATCACAACGGTTTCATTCCGCATTCGCCACACACGCTTTCTCAAATTGCATTATGTGTTATGGGACCAAACACACAATTGCAAATTACATTAGCAGTCTGCCATGATACTTTATGTAATCCAATATTCTTCACACCCCATGGGAAATAATTTAGGAAGCAGAATACAGAGAACAAATCAACTGGAGAATTCAAACAGAAACATACGGTCCCAGAATAAATAATACCCATTATGTTTCTTTGGGCTTGTAACCGAATCAGAAACTTTATACGAAATTCTTGTTCGAAGCTCAAAGGCATCGTGATGTATGATAATTACGGAACGCGTGCCAACTGACAATTTCATTGACTACCTTTCCAAACAGGAACTTCTCAGCCTTATTTCTATTAGTATATGGTTCATATTGGTGGATCAATGTTTGAGCTTGGTTACGCAAAAAGTTGTAGGATTAAAATAAGGTAATTGCATTTTAATTTGTAAGAATCGAATGGAGAATATGGAGTTAAACACCTTGGTACCATCTTTTTCTATAATTTTTGTAGCTCATTCAAAGTTCAGTCAATCAGCAAGGATTAAAGAGTGACCCGTTTTTACACAATGCTTTTGAAGTTGAGTATCTAAATTTTTATACTGATTGGAGATATTTCAATGTTAAACTGGGTACTGTGCTGCTTAGTCTATGCTAAAAAAATTACTACTAACTCAGATATAATAGAAGAGTAAAGTTCAGATCTTATCGCTTAAGAAATGAAAAATTCTCAGCTATCATCCTATTAGCACTTCTCTATAATTGCATTCTCCCCCACTGGGACAGTTTTGCATAAAGGCTACGGCTCCTTTATCTTGGCTATACTTAAGCCCCAGTTTCAAGCGGAGTTAGGTATTTGAGTCTGCATTGAGAGTCTGCGATATATTTTACACAGCCTCATTTCCAGATAAAAGCAAACATATGCATTATCTTCAGCATAATACAGCATGTGGTTTTTTTGTGCAGGTTTTGATTTTCCCAAGTACATAAGTTAATTTTTTTTTTCGTGGTATGAGTCATATTAGTATAGGTTGTCTGTCTGTCTGTCTGTCCGTCTGTCACAGCCGATTTTCTCCAAATATACTGGACTGATTCAGTTGAAATTTGGCACATATAATATAATTCTCTGTGACCCAATCACCGAAGTGTCACGAAAATCAATAAATTGTGAAAATAGGTCAATTTTTGGGAGAAAATAATAAATTTAAAAATAAAGTTTTTCCAACTGTACCATGTGACATATCAAATGAAAGGGCGTAACATGAGGGTTTTGAATATGGTTATAATTTTTTTTTATAGTTATAAAAAAATATGTTTTGAAGTTATTCAAGAAATAAGATGAAAATTTACCATTTCTCCCCGTAACTCCGAAACTACTGAGTTAAAATTTAAAAAAAAAATACAGATAATATTTCTTTGTCCATAGATTACAGGAAAACTTTAAGAAGTCTATGGTTTGAAAATAACGAGTTACAAAACTGAGATTCGTTTGGAACTCTTTGAATGCGAATCCGACTTGCACATAACCGGTTTCTTTTTCATTTTGAAAATCTCATCAAGGTAAACATTTTGTGAAAATATTGCCAAGTACTGTCTTAGACAGAAAATAAACTGATTTCATATACCTACAGAGACACCGGCATGAAATCTAATTACACCAGAACTAGGTCACGAACTTGAGAGGAGTAATAAAATCATCCAAGTAGACGGAGTCAATAACAGGAGGCTTATATTTATAACTTGTCCCGACTAGGCTCATTCAGAGTCAGAAACCAATATACTCGGGTACGAAGTTGAAAGAGTATCGTACAAGCCATCCACTTCCTTGTCAAACTTTTATGAGCTCAGGGTCGTATCACTCAGTATCTGGTAAAAGTTCAAAGCCGTATCGATAACGAGAAGCTATTGAAGGAAGTAAATTATTAATGGATACCATACTCATTGGAGTATTGATGGGCATAAGATAAACTGCAAGCTTATTACTCCGCATTAGTGTTGTAAATTATAATAATAATATCTTGGGACAACTCACACACGGTCATTCGATCCCAAACTAGGCAGAGCCTGTGCTATGGCAACCAGACAACTGATAAACCTACTTATATAATTCTTAATACATACATATTATAGACATATTACACCCAGACACAGAACAAATAATCATGCTCATCACACAAAGATTTATCCTGGGTGGGAATCGAACCCACGACCTCCGGTTTAGCAGTCAGGGTCACAAACCACTATATCTACCGTACTTTAACAATGAACACCATGTTAATTCTGAATTTTGTATGCCGTCGTAAAGATCTAGGTCAGAGTTAATCTATTGCATTTAGTCTTGTTGGCTTCTTCGTCACATCTACAGCACTGTTTAATAAAAAAATAAACAGCTAGAAATTGAATATTGCTTTAAGTGCAAAATAAAATCCTCAGTCATTAAAATAAAGTTACAATAGAATTGAAAATAAGTGGCACATAATAAGAGTTTTAAAGCTTCATGAAAGAATTTCTAAGAAATACTGAAGTTCTGTAGTAAAATGTAAATCTCAAGAAATCTGTAAACATTTATGTGGGTACCTTGCAATTCTTTTGTCCCACCGTTTATTCAGTTCCTACATATTCATTCGCTTTACTGCAAGTGTCGCTTTGATTAAACTTAACTAGATCTGTCTTATAGGTTATATGTTACATTATGGCCTAGTTTTTAATAAAAATTTCTTCTCGTGCTTAAGGTGTGTCAACCTTTCAGTTGGAATCAATATTTTCAGGATGGTAATTGCCTCATTGGTCTAGTAGTTGCAAGCGGCACTGCTTATTCCCTTGTCGGGAAAAGTGTTATTGTGTTTTTAATTTCTCATACACTACCCGTAGCCTAGATTTCAGGATGCAAGCTCGCCTCTGTTACATCTGAAATTTGCCATTCCATCGCAAAATGAAGGCCTAATTTTTTAGGGTGTTAGAGGTTATTTTTTAATTCAGGTTTGTAAAATGAAGAAAATGCTCAAAATCAGTTTTAACTTTACGAAGGAAACGAAAATTACACAAAACATTGCAACTGTCATATCCAGTATTACATTAAACAACAAAAGTGACTCGCATTAAGAAATATCAGAGGTGAAGAAATGAAAGAGGAAAATGAACGCCATTCTACGGATGCACCTGTTTATTTATAATTCAACGAGATGAAACGGATCGGGGAATTCATCAATGATTTTGCTTACTGGAAATTATATGAGGACAGGAGATTGGATTTAGATTACGAATGATATCCGACCTTAATCGTCAGCCATTAGATCGGCTTGAGATATTAAAAAGATCTACTTTTTGATTAGTTTCAAATATCTTGCAAATGTGTAACGGTATTGAGCAAAACCTGGGACGCTAGTCTAAGTGATATTGACAAATGCTTTGCGCAAATGAACTCCTTTTCTTTCTTCTTTTTTTTTACTTTATTCTGTCAACGAAACGGATTTACCGAAGAAAAATATTTTTTTTGATATAACCATGTGATATTTCGGAAGCGCATGTCATGACATTTTGACTTGTTAACGATACTCATCGTCAGTCAAATGTCACATTGTTTCGGCTCTCAGGTGCACATTAAAAAAACAAAAATAAAACACTCAACAAAAATAAACTTAAATTAAATCCAACCACACCAAAAAACAAAATTGTTCTAGACAAGTTAGCAAACAAACAAACTAAATCCCACTGCATCTGTCTGGGCACTAAACAGTTAGCCGCAAACAGAAAGAAACTACATAAAATACCAGACTGGGAATTTGCCGGAAATTTGCACTTACACAATCACTGTCTGGTTTTTCCGGCTTCGTCTAATTGTAAACAGCTCCATATTAATTGCATTGCCACTTAAATTTCCGACTGTTTAGATGGAAAAACTCGTTTAGTGAATTACAGAAAGAACAATTGTTTTAGAAACGTTGGTGTTGTTTGTTTCAGTTGTTGATTTGCATGATGACGTGAAATACTTGAACTTTTACGACAACGACGAGCTAGTTTGGTGTAGAACAAAGAGTTGATGATGTAAATGATCATGATACAATTTTCTATAATAGATTGGTAGCCGTATATGATTGCCACACGGGTCGATGTTTAAGGTTAAGCAATTCTTGCCAAGGTCGGTCTGTAGATAGGTGACAATCCATTAAACATCGAGACTCTTCCGTGTCTATAAGAGAACGTTAAGTCGAAAAGAGAATCATTTTATCCCGATACTGGGTTGTGGAGGGCAGATACTCTAAGTAAAATACTGTTACGTGGCTGCAGCAGGTCCAGTTGGCAGCAGACCCAAACATATTTTAGGAAATGGCTAAGCAGACAGATTGAGTTATGATTAAGGATAAGAGAAATGATTACTTTGTCTATATTTTTGTCAACAAATAAAAACTTTTACAAGCGACAGCAGATGTTCTGACTACAGAATAGATTTTTTTTCCTGGAAGGTAAGGACAAAATTTTTGTTTAATTTCGTGATTCTTTGAGCTACATACCCAAATCGTTTACCGGCACACAAAATAATAAGGAAACATCCAAAATGGGGCAAAACAGTTCCCTAAGGAAGTCCCAAAAGGAATAAAAAACCGTGTCTCTAAGTGTTTTGTTAACAAAAGTAATTTCTTTGAAGATATTGATACGAAAGTTGGCGAGTAATTTGTCTTTTCCAGACAAATTCTAATTTGTCTCATGTCCAGTTATCTTGGCTTAAGAGTTTTATGTTTGTCTAATTAATATTATCGTTTACTAATAGTGTTTAGTTCTTCATGCGAATATTGTCAGATACAGCTGGAATAATGTCAATTGAGCATCTAATAAAAATTTGGCTGACCGGTAAAACTATGAACCAATCAATCAACGCCATGACTTTTTCCCCATTCGAGGTCTCCTGATAATTCACCACTTTTGGCGATTTTGCGTGATACTGACGTTAACCACATCGTCAACATATGTGTGTATCATTGTGGATTGTCCTTGCCCAGCAGCAACCCTGTGAGTGTCTTAAAAAAATGCACTATATTTTCCTACCCCTTACAGAATAGCTAAATAACTGAATTTATTGAAAACCTAAAGTTATATTTCTGTATTTATATTTATTGATGTGTTACATCTTTCTTCTTGCTTTCCTGCAATCTGGGGGAGTGATTTCGTGAAATGGGACGGAAGTGTGTAACAGGAAGCCGAGGAAGCGCGCGGTATTCGATTTGACTAATGAGCGCGCGCAGTTGTCGAGTTGGCTGTCAGTTGGTACTTTGAATGTTAATTTTGCTTTTTACCAAACTGAGACGACAGATGTTACACATCTTATGCGACTATTGTAAGACTTGCTCGTTTTTTTTAGCCTTACTGACACCTAACATAGACACGAATACATTCTCTTCATAATACACAGCAATGTACACTAAATTCTCAATCAAACTTTTTTATACCGACTACCAAATTCTAATTCCCACTTTCACAAACATCAGCATCTGAAGCTCATTTGCCTTTCTGTGGCTCCAAGTTGAGCAGAGGATTAACTGTCATTAATTCGAGAGGCGTATCATTAGCAATTGAAACGGATTCCTGCGACGGAATGACGAGTGGGAAATTATTAACGCATCAATAATTTATACAAACCTCTGCTTGAACTGAGAAGGCAAAGGTGTTTGTCGTAGGCACACACGACAACCGAAGGATGAATTGAATTCCAGGTAATGAAGGTAATGTCAGTGACGTTGTGTAGGGGTTCTATTTAAACGGTTAATGTAATTTCTTCAACTTATTATGTGTGCAAATCTAACGATTGGTATGTCTACCATAATCTGCCACTGAATTTATATTTTTTTACTGTCAAGCAGCGTTGTCAAGCATTGAAATGATTTTTATTTCGGATTAATTCATATTGATATTTTTACCATTTCAATGTGTTAATTTAATGTTGTGTTTAAGATATTTTTTAATCAAATATTGTGTTGCTGTGCCCTAAGGGTGTTACTACATCGACAAATTTTCAATTCATTCTCGATTTTTTAAGGATGGAAATTATCAAATGACTTCTTCGCTCTGGGTGGAGCGGAAGGGCGTGTCAGACTCTTACTGACTAAAATCCATTCGTGTTACTTCTAAAGCCCTTTGCGTTCCAGGGCCGCGGTGACTCTTTCGAAAAAATCCACAAACCTAGCGTGGTAACACCCTTACATTGTCTATAATGATTCAATAACTTAAACCTTATGTAACTATGATTATTTATATTGAAGCAAATAAATGAAAGTACATAGGTATTATTGTTTATTTTTTCCTTTGTTGGAGGACGCAATATACAAAAAAAAACTTAACCGATCAGACATCCTATGTAGTAATGGCATTTGAGATGTATATATTTTAATATAGTTAGAGGTTACTAAAAAAAAAAAATATAAATACATCTGTATGTATATCACAGCCAATTCTATCACTTATTTTTTTTAATACTTCGATGTCAAATTAACCCCTTAAACAAAAACTAAACAGATCGACGTCGATTCAATCAATTTGTTAATTCAAATTTCAGACTCGGGTAGAACTACGCCCAATATGTTTTTGCTTGACAACGTGACCCGACTATAATAACGATTAACACAGACCCTTTAGGAGATAAGCGATAGAAAGCCTCAGGAATTAATAATAGTGTCCTCCGGGTGAATTGGTCGTAGTAGATTTATCGATACATTTTGGTAATGGAGGGTGACTAAAATTAGATAGTCAAACGTACACAAAAAAAAAATACTTTTTACAAAATATCCGATCGCAAAAACCAAGTAAAAAGTTCTGAACAATTTACTTTTTCACCAGTTTGTTACATTTGGTGGCATTTACTTTAGTTCACAGATTAGATATCACCAACTGCATCAGACTGTTTGAAAGTGATTTGTTCGGAACTAAACAGTCGGTTTTTGCGATCGGATATTTTGAAAGAAGTATTTTTTAGTTTTGCTATTTTACCTTTCCTTCGTGTGAGAGTCCGAAATAAACTTACCTTGACCTCGAAAGAAACAAAGACCTTAATTAAGTCAGTTCACCTTATATTTTTCCTAGAAACACAAATAAGATAGTTTCAAACAAACATAAATAAGAAGACGTCTAGACTAACTTAACTGGACGTTTCCTAGGAAACTGGGCATTGTTGTATTAGCAAAATAAGATTGTTGAGGAAACTAAACGCTCAGAGGAAGAGATTTATAGTCAGTAAATTGACTTTCTTCGTGCAGCTGTAACCCACCACCCACTGCGATAGTTTACTTGGCTGAATTTAACTTCTTGTGAATTGATGTTAGGGTTCTGAATTTCAAAAGAATAGAATGAAGTTTTTGTAAGAGGAAGATTGATTTTATTGCTATTTAAATAGCATGTGTGCATTTTTATTTTATGAAGTATTCTGAAAACGATATGGCGTATTTTGTTAGTCTAAGGCTACCTGTTCATTGAGGCGGAGCGAGGCAGCGGAGCGAAGTAACGGAGTAATGCGGAGCGGAGTTGCGGTCTGTATCTGTTATTTAATGCGGAGCGAGCTAGATCAGAGCGGAGTTGCGGACTGTACTGTCCATTCGGAGCCCATGCGGCGAGTAATTTGAGAGAGTGGCCTGTTTTTTTGCACTACCCCGCTGCGCTTCTCCGCTCCGCTGCCTAGCTTCGCTTCTTGGTTTTGTATCATTTTTTAAACCAGTTCGCAAATCCCTATCCCCTGAAGCGGAGCGGAAATTTTAATGCAATTCCATTGGTTAATATTGTCAAAGCTCCGCACCGCTCCTCTCCTCTCCGCTCCAGTGGACAGTCAGCCTCACACTTGAGTAGTTTATTTTAGTTTCAATATTATAGGTTTAAAAGAAATAAATATAAATTTACAATAGCTAAGGTTATTGATTCAATTTGTTATCAAATACAATTATAGAAACAAAAATTAATAAATCTTTTCAGGTTGCTTCGAACCGCTTAGTTCAAAATCTCTATAGATGTTAAACTACAACGTAAATTACTTAAATGAAAACACAGACTAACCGTATAGTGACAAAATGGTCGACCTTGAGGCGCTCCTTAATCTTGGTTTAAAACTATATAGCTGGGCTTGACGTTAAGTGTTCTGCTCAAGTACTTGGATCAACATTGTGGGCTCAAGTCTCGCTGTTAGGAATTGTAATTGTTATTTGTCTAGGGACAATTCTGTGTAACGTATTTTTGAAGTTTATAATGACTAGTCAGCCGTTTTCAGTGAATACTTGTTAATGCTTGAGTTTGTCTATTTCTGATGGCTTAATGGAGTGTGCTAGCTACCAAGTGTCAATTAATTTCATTTAATTTGATTTACAGTTTGAATATTTTATTTTTCTGTGTCATGTATTGTAAAATACTTTGCATACTATTGTATAAATTCAAGTTTATAAAACTTAACAGACAGATGTGTTGCTGGGGAGTTTGTTGCGCCACTTCTTCTTCCCAGCTATAACACTAGGAAGTGGTGACGGGCGAGCGTTTAGTGGGACTGGTTTTATGTAGAACTTTGACATTCAAAAAGTGCTGGCACTCACCCTACTCTGAATAAATGACTTTTGATTTTGAAAATAAAACTATTAATAATGATTGACTAGAAAAAATCATCGATTCTTACAGTCATTTTTACAATGATACGACTATTTTACAGTCAATCATCGCATTGACTTTGCGCCTTTTTCTGGTGGAGAATCATCGAATGACTCCTGCCGCTCTGGGCGAAGCGGAAGGGAGTGTCACCAAAACCCATCCGTGTTCCTCCTTATGCCCTTGGCGTTCCAGGGCAGCGGTTACTCTTTCGAACGAATTCCGCAACCCTGGCAGGCTCTGGCCCTAGCGGGCCCCGTCTTCTATGCTGACATCTCTTTGAGGCGCGCGTGAAACACAACGCGCCGTCGACCCGGGCCTGGTGGTGATCGGGCAGCGAGCCACAAAACGCTCGCCGTCCGCAGGCCCGCGCTTACGGTAGCCGGGGATCGCCCTGCGACTCCCGACGCCCGGGGCGTCTTCTTTTCTGTACCGGCGGTTGGGGCGAAGGCCTTGCCTTCCCCTCGCGCGCCCATTTGGCAATGAATTCGCGCCTGCTATGGCATCCTTAGAGTGAAAGTAGTTTAACCGATTTAGAAGTTATTAACATCATTTCAGCCGGGTCGTCCACCATCAATTCTATGTCTCACCCAAGTTTCGCAATGCTAATAGGTCCTATTGCCTTTTTTCGCATCCAGCGGAATCCCATGGGCTTCATCAGTGCACGGTCCATCTTGTCATCTTGTCTCTTTTTAAACAGTATTTGAATGGCACGATTTTGAAAGTCCTTCCACAAAGTTGTCCGAAAACCTGGTGTTGACCGCTAGAGTCATCTGGATACTATGAGCACAAGATCGGTCAATGTTGCCACACTCAGAGGAAACCTATGGTTTTCTTTTTTTTTTTCAATTCAAGTTTTTTTTTTTTTTAACGATGACTGGCAGTTTGAGTACTTTTGTGGCCTAATCAAATGTCCTTTCATTGGGATTGTTCGACAATTCGTTGAACTCCTTATTGTCTCTATGTTGAGCTACTCGACGACTGACCGAGGCTTGCACTGACTGGACAGGTCCACAAAAATCTGTGTGGTTCTTTCCTCAAAAGATCTTTTCAGACACTGTTTTGCATGGTCCCCATATAACGTATTGTGAATCTGAGGACCATGTAGATGGCAATATTAGGGGTTCATTTCATGTTAGTCTGGCAGATTGAGTTCTTTATGCGGCCTACTCAAATCATCTAGTTTAAAAATGACCAAAACAGATTGACGTGTAAAAGTGGTATGTTTAACCTACTTACAAAATAAATATCATTTATCATTTATGTGCAGCAATGGACGTTTTTCAGCAGATTTTTTTTTGAGTGCAGTTTTTTTTTTTTTTCGGGGGGAAACCTTCAAAAGACGCCTGGACTTTTGGGATAAAGACCAGGGAGAGAGATTTTTACCTCACTAAAACCACCCCGGTGATCACCATCCGCACATAGAAGGGGCTCCGTTACCTCTTAAAAGACCACTCCGGAACCCCCTCTGTGAAACGCCTGTTAGGGCACATCCCTGGGTAAACGTGCTATACCTAGCACCTTGTGGGAATTGCAAGGGCAATCAAACATTTCCAAGACACCGAAACGCCACTTTATTCCTAATGTCGGTATAAGGGAAGTTTTACACGCTACGTTTAAGGGTTTATGACACGTGAACGTTAAGGGGTTATTTCGTAACGAAACGGGTGGTTTAACCCCCTCGTGTGATGATAAATTGGTTTTTGTTGATAGAAATGTTAAGGGTAGATTGCGGAAAAATTGTATGTTTATATGGGTGTAATTTATTGGTGAGTTTACTCCTTAAATAATGGGGATGAAGGTTGGAATTGATAATAAAAGGTGCAATCCAGAAATTATTTTCTTAAGTTGATAAAATTGTATCCGTATTGCTGTCTAGTTTATCATCTACAGTAGTTCATCCTCTCTACATGTAAATATTTTTTTTCGAATTTACAGATTAATAACTGTTTATCAAATAATTATTTCATTTTCGAAATCCATTATTTCTCTTATTTTTAATACAAGATTATGTATATATCAAACCCTTGGTTAAAATGTATTCCATAAGTATAAAAGGTTCGTATTTCTGGTATTCCCAATACCATATGAACTTTTTTCAAAGCTTGGCCCATTTTCTATGTCACCTACTGTTCAATCACCGCCCAAAATAGGCAAGCCCTGTCACCTATAACTTCATACAATCTAAACGCATAGCCCAGAGCGATAGATATCACGAGCTGTCACGTTGGGCATGAATTATCGCTAACACAGGCATAAATCGAGCCAATTCAGGCTATGATTAACAGGCAATGAAGCGTAACCATGATATCAGTTGATTAAAATTTAAGTTTAGTTAATTATTAAGGTCGGCCGGTCGTCATACGCCAAATGCGGTGGATAGTGCATCGAATGGTTTTGAGTGATACAGTAATACAATTTGCTTGACAGGCAAGCTAATTACATTACTTTATCACTCATAGAGACGTAATTGACAATTAATCCAAAGATATGCTATTACGCTGTCAGTGAATTTTAAATGATAATAATAAAATATTTTATTTTATTATTTTTTTTATATTCTAATTTTATTATTGACTATTATTTTTTCGGTGAATTTGACTTTTAACAATATGACATTAACAACTGATAACCTGACAATTATTGATTAATATGGATTTGCAATACTTATGATTATTATTATAGTGCTTAATGTTGCAAGCCATATGGTAGAATGTACTGGATCCACTTTTTTTTTTCGTTTTTACGCCATCAAAGCTATGTTTTGTAACCTAGGTATATTATTTGCAAATAAATGATTTCTAATCACTTAGCTAGACAACAAATCCATATTAGACAAAGAGAGAATAGATAGGTGTATTGAAAGATTGTGAAAGACAAAATTATGAAGGTTTTTTTTTCTTATCAAATGCCTACTACAGGCATGTCATAAGAAAAAAAAAACCAAAAAAAAGGAAACATAGGTAGGGACGTTATCCTTATATCTTGAAATTTTTGTGAAATATCCTCGACGGCTGGGACATCAGAATGAGTGTATTCATCTGAAAGGAAGAGAGTGAGACGGAATATCCAAAAGAAAAAGAACGAACTCCTAGAGAAGTTTATGCACAAATTCAGCATATTTCTTGTCTTTACAGATGGCAGATATATGTATAGTGATACGTCGTTAGTACCTTAACATATATATAATAATATATATATCCTGGGACAACTCACACACGGTCATCCGATCCCAAACTAGGCAGAGCCTGTACTATGGCAACCAGACAACTGATAAACATACTTGTATATTTCTAAATACATACATATTATAGACAAATTACACCCAGACACAGAACAAATGATCATGCTCATCACACAAAGATTTTTCCTGGGTGGGAATTGAACCCACGACCTCTAGTTTAGCAGTCAGGGTCACTAACCACTCGA
This sequence comes from Mamestra brassicae, assembly GCA_905163435.1. Taxonomy (NCBI): domain Eukaryota; kingdom Metazoa; phylum Arthropoda; class Insecta; order Lepidoptera; family Noctuidae; genus Mamestra; species Mamestra brassicae. Next base: position 16,380,252 of record LR991001.1, read on the forward strand.
CCAACAGGTCTTACTAAAGTACAAATGGGCTAGAACATTCAATTCAAATACTAGACGCTATTTGCGCACCGTCTGAAACAGAATAGAATATTCGCTCATCCAAAATAAACATACGTTATACTACATAATTTTAGCTGTCAATTCACTTTCAATGTGTAAACGGGACCTAAACGTTCGCCAAGTGTTGATTTGACACCATTTAGAACGACCTAGTACGACACGAGTTCTCAAGTCGAACTACTGTTACTTTGAGTAGAGCTCAAGTTTGTAGGGAGTGGAGTAAGTTACAAGATATTGGTGATAACGGAAACAGGACAGTTTTAAGTAGTTTAAAACGCCTATTTTTAAGGACAAGCTTGCCACCATATTGTCATTCAATACAATTCCTGAAGGCCAGAATCAACATGCAGTGGTGACAATCATAAAAGTACCCACTCAATGAAGCGGGACGAGTCCCAGAGAAATGATTAAATTGTCTTAGATTTCGCAACGAAATTATGCATATTTTGTTATATTTTCAAGCAACGTTTGCTTTTGCATCTCAGTAGTAATCTGTCAAAAAAGCCTCAATTTTCATACATTTTTCTCGACATTGCGACTGACATCCGAATGTGTTAACGTATTATGAATGTGAGGACCATGTAGATCGGAATATTAGTGGTAAATTTTATGTTAGTCTTGCAGTTTGAGTCCTTAATGCGGCCTACCCAAATGTCCTTACTTTGGTATTGTTCGTCAAACCGTTGAGCTCCTCAAAGGCTAAAGTTTGAGCTACACGATAACAGAGAAATGCTTGCACTGTCTGGGCAGGTCTTCTCAAACCTGTACTTTCCTCAAAAGACTACTTCAGACATTAACCTACACGGTTCTCATATGATTTGACCAGTACGCAGTAAAAGAGACTTTGATCTCGGAGTTTGTTTCGGTGTTTCTTCTCAGGGTAGGCAACCAGGAAACACCGGCTTCATCTAGTTTAAATTACCCAAAAAGATTGAAGTCAATTTATCAATGCGACTGTTGCTTAAAAATTTGTAGAATCGGCACTTAGTTCTTTTCTGCTTAATTTTAATAGGCACTTAGGAGTGATAAAAATCATATACCTACGTGGGGTATGCGCAGATCACTGGTGTTAAAACTCTTCGTTTCGAGCAAAATAAAAGTAAGGTTGCAGTGGGAAACACTCACAACCTAGTACCCAGTCCCTTTACGTAATTATGTGGCAATTTACCCTAGTGGAGATTCTGATATAAACTTTAATTTGTTGGAAAGTAAAATTTTCTTATTGATGTAATTAATTAATACAAGGTATCGAAACTAAGGAGCATTTCAATGAGCGAGTTTCTTGCGGCAATATTATCGTTCTGTTATTTTATTCTATAACCACACTATGAACATGTCCACACGGCGATATTATCGCGGTGATTGACTTGATCGTGGAGATAGCGAATTAAAATATCAGCACTGAGCGGAAAAATAGCTTTAGACAAAGATTTAAACGGAAGTTATGGTATTCAATATTTTTTTTGTGTAAAAGACTCTTCAGGCCCACACGAGCAGACAGATAGAGATAAGAGAGAAATAATTATAATTATTTGTCTGGAAATGGGAGACCTTTACCCAACAGTGGGACAATCATTTCAATGGAAGCGACTCTAGAAGTATAAAGTCTCAAATAACTAAAACACTCCACTTTATACCGCTTGTCGCTTATTACCTACTTCAAGTTTCTTACAAAGTTTGAAACTCAAGCGCCACTGAGCTACCTCGGCCCCTAGGTTCGTCTACACTTTAATGAAGATTTAACGAGAACCAACCGCACAGGAATGAATTTGCGTTTTCTTAACATAATGGTGTATTATATGTGCAGCACATGTTTGAGGTACGATGCATCTTAAATCAATGTGATTCATATGGTTGGTACATTAATGAGCAAGCAAACTGGCGATTCACCAGTGGCCATAATTGTGACGTGCCATTCTACTAAGTGAGAGAGAGCTATCTCGCTCTGACATTAGAACATAAAACCTAACGCGACAGCCCTTCTCTTGATGTCTTCAAGAAGAAAGTTAAAGAGTCTTTCCTTTCGCAATGGCATAATATTTGTAGATATGTATATATATATGTTTGTGTATGTAGGTATATTTGTGTATGATTAAAAATAATATTTTATATTTAAATTTGTTCACTGGAACCTACCTTCTATTGTGATCTTTCTGTATCACTTAAAGGTTTGCTGGTAGAAAACTCATTTTTCAGTTAAGCTCGCCTTTGTACATGAACTTTTTTAATCACTTCGAATATGAGCTGTTATGGTGTACGATAAAAAAATAAAGAAAGTACAGAAAAGGGCTATAAAGGACGAATAGCACTCTCTTTTTCACTTTAAGGCAAGTTGTTTAGTTCGTAAGTGAACTGCAATCAAGAGGTATTACAAACGCTTTGCCGTTAATGTGACAAAGTGGAAGCGCCTCATTTTTATTATTAGATATTATTATTGTTTAGTCCCACTGCAGTTCAAAAACCCTACGTCTTGCCACTTTTCTCTGAATTTTGCTACATCTGGTCAATGCTTTAGATGGGATATATCTCACCATCTCCTTCTGGGTCTACCTCGTCACCGATTCCTGTTGTTCGGAATACAATCAGTTCCAACTTTGATGCGACACTGCCACATGTCGCATCATCTGGTCTGCTTATTTCCATTTTTATTTTAAATTATGACTGGCCTGTTGGTCGAGTGGTTAGTGACCCTGACTGCTAAACCGGAGGTTGTGGGTTCGATTCCCACCCAGGAATAATCTTTGTGTGATGAGCATGATCTCTTGTTCTGTGTCTGGGTGTAATTTGTCTATAATATGTATGTATTTAGAAATATAAAAGTATGTTTATCAGTTGTCTGGTTGCCATAGCACAGGCTCTGCCTAGTTTGGGATCGGATGACCGTGTGTGAGTTGTCCAAAGATATATTATTATTATTTTAATTATGTAATGCACGGATTAATAATTAAAAACACCAAACCAAGGCTAAAGTTATAAAAATAGATATTACAGTAACACGTACACGAGACTTACCCAATAAGAAGAAACTCCATGAAATAAAACCAAATGGCCCTATTCTAACATAAGACGACGTTCCCATTGCAAAAGATACTTTCCATAATGAAACTTGCAGAAGAAAGTTAAATCCTGCTGATGGGACTTGTAAATCAACACACATAATTAACTCAATGTTACCGTATGTACGAGAATACTTTCAGTAAAGTATAAATAGCAACGTTTGCTTGAGTTAGCAAATTGTTATGGGGTGCTTGAAGCGTCATACTTTGGCTGTTTGAGTTGAATATGTTCCATATATATATATGTCACCGGAAAATGGCAAACGCCGTAAGATTGTAAAATATCGCGTAAAATTGTAAACTATTTTTTCTTAATAAAACGCTGATATATTGGTAACTATTTAATTTGGATGAGATTGATTGTATAGAAAACATTTTTTCATAATATATCGAGAAATTACAATCTAATCAAGATTTATTACAATCTTACGAAGTCTGCAATTATATATAATTATATATAAAACGTGTAAGAGAATAAACGCAATACCTCTTAAGGCGTCATTGTACTCATCATTATGAACAACTTTTACTACGGGACCAACCCCAAATTTATTTCCTAGAGTTATGCGCACAGAAATGTATAGATAAGAATTTTGGTACATAGCTAGATGGGATACTGGAAATGGTTACAGGCCACTTTTTTGCGAAAATCTATATTAACGCGATCGGAGCCGTAGGCAAAAGTTAGTAAAGAATAAAAGGCAAAACAAAAACATCTCATTTCATAACAATGAACTACTTAACTAACCTGATATAAATTATAATTATAATAATAATATTATTATTATGTCGTTTATTTAATTTTCTTTATATATAAATTTACATTTTTAAATAATTTATTTTTATCAAACCAGCAGTAACAAAAACCAACATTTAAAAAAATATATAAAGTTCTTATTATTATTTATAATTTTATTTTCCGTTAAGCTTATTGGTAGGAAAAAATAGCACACTGATAATAAGATATGTTAAATCTGGCTCATGGGACAGGAATCAACACACACAATTAACTTAGTGTAACAGTATGTACGAGAATACTTCAGTAAAGTATAAATAGCGACGTCTGCTTGAGTTAGCAACTTGTTATGGGGTGCTTGGGGGAACGACGAATCATGCTTTTGTTGTATTAGTGGAATATGTCCCAGATATATGGATCGATAGAAAAGGTACTTTGTATTTTTTTTATTTTTTTAAGGATGGGAAATCATCAAATGACTTCTTCCGCTCTGGGAGGAGCGGAAGGGCGCGCTTTCTGACTAAAACCCATCCGTGTTCCTTCTAAAGCCCTTTGCATTCCAGGACCGCGGTGACTCTTTCGAACAATTTCCGCAAACCTGGATGTTTGACCTACTTATAAAATATATATATCATTTTAGCATTTAACAAAAACATTACAGCCCATATTCGATGAACCTAGAAATATGTTTTGCGTAGGTTTATATACCGTCTGACTTTCTGATGTTCCAAACATTCGCTCATAATAGACAGCTGATTTTCAGAATAACTGGGTACATAATTATATATTATAAGTTCTGGCACCAAAATAGACGTACCGAAATAGGAAAATCGAGGAATTGCTTGTGAGCCAAAAATAATTGACGGCCCGTGTTACACTATACTTTGAAACAATGATTTATTTTTAAAATATGTATTTCATTTCATCTACCCACGTAGGGCTAAAAATAGCGGGGTAAAAACAGGCAAAATGTAATTAGACATTATTGCTAAAAAAAGGTATTACAGTCTTGTTACACTGTCGAGAATAGGCAAATAGCGGAACAATAGACTATTTTTAAATAGAAAAGATAGAACCTCTGCAGGTTTCAGCATCTACATTCTAGATAAGCGTGATCGCGGAAAAATAGGGAAAATACTCAAAGGAGTCTCGGGTCCGATTTTGATGAAAACTATTTAGTTTTTAAATTTGTGATCTTGAGAATACGTTGGTGCTGGAATCAGCATCATTGTATTCGTTTTATATTATTCATTGTAGTTTTTATCAAAGTCGTGCCCGAGAGTCCTTTGAATATTTTCACAATTTGTTTTTGCTCAGAAGTCATTCGAAATAAAAACTGGTTGTTTTATATCTTTGCCACAAACTTTACTAACAAATTCATAAAACTTCAATTAGCTCAGACTCCGGTTCTTGCCTAGATAATCTAATTCTAGATCAGCACTGCGACCTCCTTAAACCATCATGACTCCGGTGCAGGAGAGAGACGGAGCTATATAAGACGCATAACACTATCCCTTTTTTTCTATTTTTTCGATTATACAATATTCTTCACAGACGCCAACACGACTAATTGTGTATTTACCTATTGTAATAGGGATGTGGCCTTGGTTAAAAAAATATGATTCTATTTAGTCCGTTTGTTTTGATTGATTTTCGAAAAATATTGGATATGTATTTTTTATTTTTATCAAATCAATAAAAAAACACGATGATAAAACGCATCAAGGATAAGGAGTGAGGCTTGTAACGTCACTTTCCAGTAAAAAGTGTACTGGTAAGTAACGTCACACGAGTTTTCAACGTGTGAGTTTTACGTGACAAAAGAAAATACGTGTCCAATATTTTTCGAAAATCTAACTAACGGACTAAATAGAATCTAAACCTGAAACCTGTTACTAACAATTTTATGCATCACGTAGCTGTCCGAAATAAAATTATTTTATTTTATTTATTTCAATATTTTTTGGATATCTATCGGACGGACTAATTAGATTATTTTGTTCAAATACCCTATTTATTTTATTATGTGGCAAAATCCTCATGTATATGTATATATGTATGTCGGATTCCTACCGACTAAAACCCCACAGTTCCTACCGTTCAGTCGGAGGCCCGGGATACAATAAAATCACGCACACCCCGACTGGATCCATTGCTAGCGGGCTCCATCTATTATAATTTAACCTGATTCCCCGTACTTAGCTATTATAATAAGCTGTATCTACGTACAACATGGCGCCTGTCCCACAAGTTTGTAATGTAATTAAGTGTTCACGAGACAAATAATGCTAGCGACACATCAATTAATAATATGGCGCGGTCTGGCAAAAGTGGTAGAACTTGAAAGTGGTTTCTATGAGGAATTAAGATTGGTAGATTTGGGAACATGTAACATAGCGTATGAACTAATATGTCGCCTATCTTAAAGGTCTTTGTAAAACGGGTTGTAGAACAAGAGTTAAGCTATGTTAGTTTAAATACCTTTTGGAGCTACGAAGGCGTGACTGACTTACTTCCTGAAAAAGAAAGAAAAATATAATGTTATGTGATGAAGAAATAAACTTAAACTAAAATAAAATTAGAGGAAAAAACGACTAACGAATAGCTTAGGCCTACTTGCGCTCCGCTTAGCACTGGGCTAACCAGTCTAGTCAGAGGCTAACTTCTACAAATTTACAGAATCGTCTTGCACCAATACGAAAACGTAGTTAGCCCACATCCGATCCGATCTGTACTTACCTACTATGAAGTCTTAAAACGGTCGAGATTCCGCTCTAAAAGAGGGACGAAGCTATATATAGCTGATAGCACTATCCCTTTTACATCGTCGGAATTGGATGGTATTAGCACGTCATGGTAAGGCACCAGGTTGTAGGTGTTAAGTTTAAAATCATCCTTATATACTTACTACATAAACTAAGGCATGCAAACAGTTTGCGTTGTAACAATAAAGACTCATTTGTACTGTATATGACACAAATCCTCTTTGGTGTGACTTGCGAGTGACGTCACAAACAATTAGTGCTGACTCTCTTCATCAGCGACTTTTAAATTCACAACCCCATCATTATTAATTTAATTTAAGATTTTGATACTTTTGTTTAATGCGTCTTATCTTTTTAGGGTTCCGTACTTCAAAAGATTAAAAAGGAACCCTTATAGGATCAATCTTGTCCGTCTGTCTGTCTGTCCGTGTGTCACCACCGATTTTCTCAGGAACGGGTGGACCTAGCAAATTGAAATTTATATCAGATACTGAGGTTTATTATCCCTATTAGGTGTATAAAAATGAAGGTCCTGAATTTACACGATAAAAAGATATGCCAATTTTTTTTGGAAAAAATAAATCAAATCTGATACCCTATTCGCAGTAGCGCAAGAACCCTATGAGAACCCAATCGGGTTTCCTTGTGGCTATTACAATTATTTATTCACTTGGAAAGAAACACGAAAATGACAAATCAAAAGCTTCTTAGGATGTACGGTAACGCAAACTTTTGTTCCCATCCAAAATCTAATTCACACATCGTTTTCAACAAATCATTCAATATTTTTTTCTTATTTCTTTATATATCTTCCTACATCCAATCTTTTCAACGTCGAGGCCACTTCCTTTTCTCTTTATATGAAGTAAAATACGTCTATATTTATTTCCATCGTTAGCTCTGTCGACGAAGAGCGATAACTTAGATCAGGGGTGTCAAACCTTTGACGTGGCAATGTCTTTGAATAAAAGTTCAATAGGACCACAAAATATTTTCAGAGAGCAAGGAATCTTAGATGAATCGAAACTAAAGTAATCACTTCGAATTAAATATTTACAAGCACTTTTGAACTGTGAAAAGAAGAAAACTGGGACCCGAAGCAGCGTTTATATCCTAGACCTCATATCTATGTAAATTAATTATTATATATTCCTGTGTAATTATTATGAAGTGTGTCAAATAAATAATAAGTACCTGGATGACCGGTTTATTTTTTGGAAAACGTTTTCTAAAAATTCTATCTAGATCGATTTATCGCCCCCGAAACCCCGTGCATATTAAATTTCATTAAAATCATTGGAGCCGTTTCCGAGACTCAGATTATATAAATATAAATATACAAGAATTGCTCCTTTAAATGTAGGTATTTGATTAGATATAACATGCTACAAATTTGCCCATCTTAGGTTCGAATCTTGCTCGTAACAATTCCATCAAACACTTTAAGTAATCCGTGAAAGCGTCGGTTAGACTTGGAATTATAAAATTCAGTAAAATATTTATTTAAGTCATGTCATTCCTTTTTTAAAATCAATATTTTTATTGTTGCTGTGGATTTTTAATATATAATTGCAATATTTAACCATAAACTGTGATATTTTTAACATGCTTTTGCCCGCAACTTCATACGCGCATATTCCCTTTTTTCCCGTTCCCGTAGGTGTTTCGGAAAATCCTTTGATAGTGCTCACCTCCTAAGGAGTGTAGGGAAGCTACATGCCAAATTTCAGCTTTCTGTCAGTCACTCAGTCACTCAATCAGTCAGTGACGGAAGAATTTTATAAATATTGATTATTTTCAAAGTGAAAACTTCTTTAGCGGCGTTGTGCACTTTTTGGGATGGGTAAAAAATGTTAAACTCGCGTCAGGACACGTAACCTGATCGAAAATTCGTAAGATGGATGGTGAGTAGACCGCCGCAAAATGAATATATTTTATAAGTTGCCGCCCGCGGCTCCGCCCAAGTGATTGTCGAAAATTATCACAAGGAAACATATTCCCCGAATAAAAAGTATCCTATGTGTTATTCCAGACGATAATCTACCACTGTGCCAAATTTCATCAAAATCCATTTAGTAATTATTGCGTGAAAGAGTAACAAACATCCATCCATCCATACTTATAAGCTTCCGCGTTTATTATATTTGTAGGATTGTATATCCGCAAAATATCAAACATGCACAACGTTAATGTCCAAGTTTTCACTTCTGCCGGCACTCCCGGAGTGCAACCCGTTGTTTTTTTATCTCAATTGCCATGCTCGCAACTTCTTACCACTAATGGTTCGACACCCCTAACTGAGGATCCACAGATAACTAAACACATTCAACATTTACACTCCGCCGCACATAGCACATGTCGTAAAGTAAGGAAGTAAAGATGGCAGCCAATAGAAACTCTTTCAGTGTCTGACTGCGACTTCTAAGAGTATTGGTTCAGTGCTATCTTTATTGGTGGAAGTTAATGAAAGTAAATTATAGTAGTACATGTTTTGGAGTAAGGATTTGTTGAATTGTCAGTTTGGTTCGTAAATATCAAGTGGTCGTTTCGTTTTTATATTCGTAACTTTCGTCTTTTTGTTTTTTCTGTTTCCTTAAGTTTTGGAAAAGGGATTGATGATAAATTGTTGCGTACACACTTTACGGTTAGGCAGGGTTCTGAAATTCTGAAAACCTAGTCTTTTTTTTTAAGAATGGGAAATCATCATAATTTTTCATTTTTAAATGACTTCTTCCGCCCTAGGTGGAGCGGAAGGGCTTGTCAAACTCTTACTGACTAAACCCAATCCGTATTCCTTCTAAAACCCTTTGCGTTCCAGAGCCGCGGTGACTCTTTCGAACAAATTCCGCAACCCTGGCAGGCTCTGGCCCTTGCGGGCCCCGTCTTCTAGGCTGACATCTTTTTGAGACGCGCGTGAAACACAACGCGCCATCGACCCGGTCCTGGTGGTGATCGGACAGCGAAAATCTAATCTAAAAAACCGAGTAGGTATCGTGTTTTTACTGAAACTGGGTTGTAGGGGACAAAAAAGCACTCATTCAATATAAAAACATTGGTTTTCAGCTGCATCCTGATTTATTGGAAGCTATGGTTACAAAAAGGTTAAGCAGGCTGAGGTGGGCTTTTTGAGGACCTTTACCTGATGGAAATCTATGATGTGGTCGACGATGAACCATGCTTGCCTAGAAGTAACCTATTCACTCATGACTTGAAGACTCCCAGGTTGTAGCTACCAGGTAACAGATAGGGGCATTCTCGCTTAAACAGCTCATTCATGCGTTTAATCACATCCACATCCTTACCTCCAAGCGCTTCAAGCCAAACCAAAGAACTTTAACTCTCGCAAAGTACTGATAAATTGAGGTTGTAAGTGGGACGTCCGCGTCGGTGTTACTAAGACAGTTAACTAACTTACATTAAGACGACTGCGTTTCGACCTAGACCATAGAGCTCCTAAACGTCTAGGTGGCCATTGGTGGGTATTTTTAAACTTCCAATACCATGGCTCTCTCACAACGGGCCTCATTAGAAGGCTTAAAGTTACCCAAAGGGCAATGGAGAGGTCAATGCTCGGAATTTCCTTGCGTGATCGAAACAGGAATGATGATATCCGCAAGAGAACCAAGGATATCGACATAGCTCGAAGGATCGCAAAACTGAAGTGACAGTGGACAGGATATTGCTCGCAGAACAGATGGTCGATGCGGCTGAAAAGTTCTTAAGTGGAGACGGCGTACCGGAAGACGTAGCGTTGGAAGGCCTCCAACAAGGTGAAACTATGACCTGGTGGGGGTTGCGGGTAGCCGATGGATGCGAGACGCACAGGACCGGTTGTTGTGCGACACTTGGGGGAAGCCTATATACAGCAGTGGACGTCATTCGGCTGATATGATGATGAATACTGAGCTTGTCAGTGAGTGTCATCGTTTTCGTATAGAAATTAAGAGCCCGTGACAATTCTGGCTAAAACCGCGTTTCTACCTGCAAGCAACTAGCATGCAAGTTTAGTTACACTGTGGGGTACGAGCGATTGATTGATCGTGTTATTTCTCGGATGCCGGCAATGTAATGCCACTGGCTTGCGACCTGGTTGCAGATGGAATATGACAGTTTGCGCGAACAATAATATTAGCAATTCTCTTCTTAATTAAAATTCTTATAGACAATTTGAATCAAGGTCCCATAACTTGATTGGCAAAGAAAACCTTTCGGCATTCTTGGTGGAATTTTTGATGCCCAATGATGTCTTTCTAGGGTTCCATACCCGAAGGGTAACCAACGGAACCCTATTACTAAGCCTCCGCAATCCGTCCGTCCGTCCGTTTATCTATCAGCGAGCTATATCTCAAGAACCGTAATAGATATACAGTTGAAATTTTCACAGTGTGTATTTCTAATGCCGCTATAGCAACAAATACTTAATAATAATAATAAAATAGAAAGGGGCTTCCATACAAGAAACGTGTTTTTTTCGATTTTTTGTACGGAACCCTTCATGTGAGAGTCCGATTCGCACTTAGCCGGTTTTTTTAATAAGGCTGTATAAGTAATGGCGACTCCAGTCGCTTCAATGCTCTTTGGCCTGAGCAGAATAATGAAGACTGGCACAAACTTAGCCTTTGAACTATCAATTGAATATGCTACAGTCAAGGCAGGTCCCGAGATGGTAAGTCCTGGTTGGATTTCTACTTTGAAGATTTTCGTTGGCGGCAAAGTATTTAAGAAACTAGATTTTGTGATAGTTTTAATTTATGTCCTCGTTTATTTTGGATAAAAACAAGAGATAATGTCCACTAAAACGTACATGTGTATGTGTATACATATTAGTTTTGTACTATATATGTACAAGAAGTACCGTGTTAGCCAATTAATGGGTTGTGGAGGTCTGGTAGGCAGCCGCTCCACGTAAAGCACTGGTATTCAGCTGAATCCGGTTTGACAGGAAGCTGACCCCAATATAGTAGGGAAAAGGCTAGGCAGATGATGACTTATAGATATATGTATTAGATTCACACTTGTGATTGTCAAAGAAGTTTAAACTTAAATGGTTACGTGCCCTTGAAATAAAGGATGTATGTGTGTTTTAATTTTTGTACTTGATCAAGAATTTTTTAGGCACGGTGTGTAACAGATTAAACGTTATTTTATTTTATTTTATTTATTTGGGACAAAAAACAGTTATACATTACAGCATTTACAAAAGGTAGTTATATTACAGTCGAAAAAACGTATAACCCACACCATTGTCCACGAAGTGACATCGGAGTATGATAGATAACGAACGTATGCTAAATGAAAAGAAAAACAAATATGTATATATTTAGATACATTTCGAAGAAAAACACTATATGCGGAAGAATCGAAGGAAGCGGATGACAAGAGCATCCGTCCTATGGGCGACTTTCAAGAAATTATGAAACCATGTTTTTAAATTTACATTGCGACAGCGCGAAAATATCAAAATCAATGAAATGTGAGTTATAGTTTCTAAAAGTCGACGGAGAGGGGCTCGCACCCCAGCCTTCGTTCTACATCGCGCAGTGTAGAATAGTCGAGGTGCGCGCACCTTCCGCAAAATAACAGTTCTAGGTACTACGTAACACAATCCATTCGATTAAACCTCAAAAAGGGTCATTGTACTCATTATGAACAACTGTCACTATGGGATGAACCCCAAAATCGTCAAATGAAGAGACATTAATCGCCTCATACTCTGCATTGGTAACTCGACCGAAAGTACTGAAAGTTGTTTATTTTTAAAATTTGTATATCAGTTCTGTGGTAAAAGTTAAAAAAAATATTTTATACAAAACAGTAGGCAGTATAAGAAATAGTCATAATATCTTAAATATTATATTTTAAATCAATTATGCTACCGACTACGTTCTCCACAGATTAAAATTAACAGTATTTTAAAACTAGCTTTTGGCACAGAAACAGTACCTCAAAACGGTAATTCTGGATTTTCAAATATAAATATTTACATATATGTAAAAAAAAGAAAATTTGTGTGCGTACAATATTAAACTTTACCTCCGTTGTATAATAATTTGCTGATCCTTTAGAGTTGGTTGAAGTTGCTGATCATATCGTTAATAATAAGAACAATTACCCCTTGCCGGTTTTGCGTTTATTTTGTTACACCGTGTAGTATAAATACAAAAAATATTCAATACCTAAGTAGATTAAAGTCCAGAACGATGTTCAATTTCTGTCTTTCAATGTTACTGGCATAAAATATTTTCGTCGCGTTGAGAGCGTGTCACAATATTTGAGATCCATCCCTTTTCCAATTTAAGATGGCCGTGTCGCAGCATATGACGGTTATGTACACCTGATGTCGTAGCCAATGTGTAGCTTTAGACGTTTTTGGTAGTGTCTGTAAAGTCTACTGAGCATAGAAAAACTGTCTGGAAAATTATTGATATCGTATGAATAAAATATCTTCTATAATATGAAATTTTAGGATTTATAATTTTAATTTAATTGATTTACAAATTAACAATAATAACAAATATTTACGAATAAACTAAACTTACATAAAACTAAAATATAGCATCAAAAAATTTATCTTCAACGCTGTCAGGTGGTAATGGGCCCAAGATACTGGCGGCATTGCCACGTTGAATGGCAATACTTACCCTCTGGCCAAAGTAATAGCCAGCATGAAATTTTAAAGCCTAAGGGGTTATTTCTCGTATTCTTCAGAAGGGTTCGCATTCACACATTTTGGCAGCTGTTTGACATTTAATGTCACTGAGATTATATTGCGACTTGAATGTACGAGACTTGACCTTTTTTTTTATTTCAAGTCTCGTTTCTATACTTAAACAATCATATTTATAAGTAGGCATGTATTTAAGACAAATTAGAAATATATTTTAACCGACTTAAAAAAAGAGAAGGTTCTCAATTCGGTTTTTACCTCATAACTCCGTCATTTATGAACCGATTTGAACTTTTTTTTTGTGTAAAAGGATATATACCTACCTACGTTCCGATTGGTTCCATAGAAATATCATCAAAATCTGTTCAGTAGTTTGGTTTTTAAATCAAAATTGCTGGGAAAATATATCATCAAAGAAAACGAAATTGCGTGTTTTGCTTTCCTGTGACTTCCCTGTGCCACCGCTATAAACGCCACGTGCGACGCGGCGGTGCCATCCACGGGCTTCACCTGCATTTCAAGTAAACGCGTGTAAAATCGCTTCTCCGTAAACGCTCTCACACGTACAATGCCATATGTTTGAATTGAGTGCGGGCCGCGCCGCCGCACGCGACACGCGTCGCCCCGCCTCTCCGTAAACGAAGTCTTAGTCTTCCATCAATGAAACGACGTCAGACATTACCAGTATTTTCCCAAATTCTTAACTTACCAACAACATGCGAAAGTAAGTAAAAAGTCCCAAGAAATAAGCAAGCAAACGTCGGCTGAAGCGAGACTTAATGCCGCTTTATATGCGTTTTGATGCTTTTTTTATTTTACTATTACAAGTAGATATTCTGTCGTGTGGTAAGAAATTGCTGCTATAAATCTTTCACACAATAAGAAATGAGTGATGAGATCTTGTATAGTTTTGTATTGAGGAGTTTCTGACAGCTACAAGCTCTTTATAAAAAAATTGCCTTTAAAGAAACAATTAACCTTCTTCTGTGCTCGGACCCGGTTGATCACCAAATCGCAAAAGTTCCACCTTGGAGTCAAAGACCTTAAAGCACGGTGTCGCGGACTCCACTGATATTTGTACTCATCAATTTTTATATTGTAATATTCCAACCAACCACCGTAGGCGCGGGCCTGCGGACGGCGAGCGCTGTCCGATCACCACCAGGCCCGGGTCGGCCAGCAGGGAATTGTACTCATAGGAGTACAATTCCCTGCTGGAGTTTATGCTGTAAGCTTCATGAAAGTATTCCAAAATATATTATGTGGCTTTTTAAAATTCTTGATTATTTTTTTTACCCAACGTTGAAAATCCAACTTCGTTGTTCAATTATGAATACACAAATGAGAGTGAACCCTTAATGCTGCCCATTTTAATATTTTATGTGTATTCAACCTAATTGGAAGAATAACGTCAAATATTTCAGGTTCCTACATCAATCAATTTATAATCAACCCAGCTTACCGAAGTCCTGTAAGTACCTCTCCATAATACATGAAAATAACTGTCATTACTCGACCTTCAGACAAATAGAGGCTTGTCCAGAACACTTAAGTACGGTATGAAAAAAAGGTAAACTTTACGACTTATAAAACTTCAGCACTCAACTTTATTACGAGTGATTTCCTTCAAATTTAGAGCAATTGATTTTTCTGGTGACGCTACAGGTTTTTTATTGGTCTTACCTGCGGTGGTTGGCCTGCCTATCATAATTTAAGGGTCCCGAAAAAACAGTAAAATTGTAATGTATATTTTAATGGATTCTGCTAAAACAACCTGAGATAGCCGTATAAACTAAGGCTCCAAATGGGCCACCGACCACAGCCATCGGCGGATGTCTCGTCCACGTCCTTTAGTACTGCGCAAACGAAGATAGTCGGAGGCTGCCACGAGTGTCAGCGTTTTTAAGTAGCGAGTGACCGCCACCGGTGACATGTTCCGGACACTGAGTCACGAGTGGCCGCCACCGGTGGCGTGTAGCGGACACTGAGTCGCAAGTAGTCGCCACACACTACACGTGTGTGGCAATTTTATACAAAATCTTGTAAATAGCTTGTCGCCAGCCATCGGTGGCTGTGGCGCATCGGTAGCCCGTTTGCGCGGAGCCTTAAAAGCATAGAGTAAGCCATTTTTAAGTCGTAACGGTATCTGCCTTTTTCTGGTCGAGAAGCAGACGCTCAAAATCAGTGCCTCCATTAACACTTCGCCTCATAAAAAAGGTTTAATAGAATATTTGAAAACAAAAATCTAATTAGTCGATGTAAGATGTTCTGTAGAGTCAAACAGAAAGGTGAACACCTAGCCGTGTAGCATGCAACGTATCTGATACGGTATCCAGTGAGTACGTAGGCACGAGCCTGCTGCGAGCCGCTCGCGCGTGGAGCGCAGTAAGCTCGCAGTGACCCGCCGAGTGGCGATTCCACTGCGAACACAAAGGCGATTCGCAATGTGTGTGTAGACGGATTCAGAAGCTCGTAGCTGGATACGCGGTGGCCGTGGTCGAGCCATACCCACTTGCAGGTTGATACCGTATCAGATACGTTACATGCACACGGCTAGGTGAGTACCCACCTGAACATTGACTTCTAAGTCGCATTGTTTCCCTAGTTAAGCAGGCAGGGTCTCAATAATTTAGTCCAACTTCCTACGTATAATTGTGTTAAGTTTATCTAACGTAACCAAGATTTTTTTGCCTTAATGTAGTAAAACTTACTATCAATGTAAACTACTCAACCAGATACTCACTGATTTTTGCCTAAGTCTCTGTGATCTCAAGTTAGGGTGAACACATTTTCAGTTAGCAAAAGCTAAAGGATCCCGAACAATTATAGCTAGGTTACAAAAATTAAAAGCCTACAATTTGCCAAAAATGTGGCCACTAAAGCTACGCCAGCATCATCATTAACTATTCTGTATTCCATTATCCGGTCCATAATCGATTTTCCTCCCGATATAATCATAATCGACTCAGTAACTTTATCCGAACGTTAAACGACTTTAACAATTACCGTCTAGTAATAAAAGCTATGAAGCGATTTTATAGCGTAATAAAATCGTGTGTAAGTGCCTTTAATAACTTGGCAGCCCTAGAGTAATGAGATTTCACATATTATGAGGGTACTCGTTAATAGATGGCGCTGTTATAAACATATGTTGGCTATTGAAATTCTAAATTTCATAAGTCATACACATATTGGTTATAAATTTTAATGGGCTTTTAAGTAATTTCGATAAACGGCTTTGTATAAATGGCCTCTGTTTTAACACGCCCTGCCTAATGTGCAGAATATTAAAACCGAAAATGATCAAATAACTAGTTATATACCTCTAGTATTGAAGGTTTCAGATAAACATAATAATCTTAGTGGTTTACAACAGCAATCTTCCTGCCATATCTGCCGTCCTTACGAAAAGTGCAATAACTCGAGTTTTGCCCCAAATTGAGTTAAGTACATATTCGGAATCTGCAGAACGAGATCTATATATTCTTTTTAGAAACTTTTTACGTATCTATGACGTAGCCGGTTTTAATACTAAGCATAACTGCAATATGTAGGTCGGTGCTTTATGGTTCACATATCAAGATCGAAATTACTATAGATAGAAATAACTTACTAACGCTATTAAGTAGTTTTACTAACTATATCTGCAATAAGTATAGTTAGTACATTTACAATTAGCATAGTTCGTCATTTGTAATATTCATTTACTAGTTATAAGTGCAATAAGTTTGAGTTATTGCAGATATGATACGGAACCTTATTTACGCTACTAAATAATGTACTAACTATTTCTGCAATAAGTAAAGTTATTGCATTTATAATTACCATATTTCGTTACTGTGATTCTCATTTACAAGATATAAATACAATAAGCTTGAATTATTGCAGTTATGTTATGGGGTCTTATTACTAATTATGGGAAGAAAACTAAAATTATTGTAGTAAGTAGATTTATTGCATTTATTTGTAGGAAGATTAAACGAAAACAGTATACCTACGCGAAATAAACTGCAATACATTCACCATTTATTGCGTTTATAACTAGCACCAGGGGGTGAGAGGGGTACGAGGGGAGTAAAATATTTCGTCCAAATGCCAGTCGCGGCTAGGCATCGATTCGAGTCGGACGATCACAAGCACGTGCGAGACATTCTCATATCTAACGAATTTAATATTACTTATTTAATGTTTACTTGTCACGGGCGTTAATACGCTATGATGTTATGAGCCAGTACTACTTTGTGTAGTTATTAAAAGACACACATTGTTTTAATTAATTAGTTAGTGACTAACAAAAATATTATTTTGCTTTATAATAGAACAATGAAAAAAATAACTAAAAACTTGCTATTAGACGTAGTTGCAAGGTAAATGACGTCATAGTGGCACGGCATGTTAGGAGATATAATTATTTTTTAATAACTCAGCAACAAAATAGGTAGTATGTTCGGGTTCATGCGCGCATTACGCGCAAAACGCTGGCCGGCCGCCCGGTAGCAATGCGAGGTAGGTACCTACTATGCTGGAACGGTTGAACTCATAGAACTGATTTTTTAAATTTGTTTTTGCGATTTCTCACCGTATTATAATACTTTTTAAATACACTTTTCTTTTGTAGTAGTTTTCTATTGGGTATTGTTTTGTGAATTCTTTTAAAGGTTGTTTTTTTTCTTAAATTGTCACAACGGGACATTTTGAATTTCGTCTAGATTATTTCAACAACATTGCTTTTGTTTTTTTCTTTTGTTTTGATGTTTTTTTCCGATTTAAGTAGGTATAAAATTAGTAGGTATCACCTATATCATTATTCACCTTACGTTTTATTTTTATTAAATATACGTTGAAATTAAGTAGCTACCTACTTAATTTCCGGAGAAAACCAGTATGTTCTTCTACCACAAGACTTTTTGTCCCTAAGCAAAATATTTCTTTTCTTCAGGCATGACCAGAAGAGACAAAATTCTTTTTTTGGCTATATCGCAAAATCAAAACCCAAAACCACATGTTTCTGAACCATTTGAACCTACCAACCACCAGCTGATTCCAAGGCCATCTATAATTAAACCGACTGCAGATTTTTTTTAATACGACCTTTACCAGACATACTCTAAAGTGCTATGAAACCCGATGAAGAATATGACAATATTAACAGAGCTGTAAATTATTTTAAAGATTCCGACGACAGTGTCATTGATAAAGACTACTGCCCTGATTTTATACTTTCAGATTCTGATTCTAATTCACCAATTCGTATATACACTAGAAATAAAAAATTAAAACTCCTAACTAAATTAACCCTAAAATATGGCGTCAAAAAATTCATCCGCATCGCTGTCGACTGGCAGTGTATCCAAAAGACTGGCGGCATTGCCACGTTGTATGGCAATGCGTATTCTTTGACCAAGGTAAAAGCCAGCCCTTGGGTCACGTGAAGTCTCAACTAAGCGCCTTGAGAGATCTTTAAACAAGTTATGTGCACTCGGACCCCAAGACCCGAGAGTTTCAACCCCAAACGGCTCGAAAATATAACTACCAACAAGTTTATTATATTTCCGCCGCATGAGGATCTCTGCAGCCGCAGCGGCAGCGCCAGCACAGCACGAAGAGCTAGGAAGATGGAATGGCGCAAGAGTATCGACACAAGTAGCGTCTCACACTAATGGCCTACCCATCTTCCATGGAAATAACGACATGCCCCGTCCGGTCTCTTGCCATCGTCGCGTGCCAGGTCATTGGGTTCTAACACAGCCGAAACGCCGATGGTGACAAGAGCTCGTCGGATGATGTCGTTAAGATTCGCGTGCCGCGCTATGCGACCCGCGCTACGGCTGCAGGGCAGGCCGTGGTGTCCGAAGCTGTTGACAACTTCGCCACAGTGGCAGCGATGAGGAAAACAACAAGGAGCGCCAAGACGCAGGCAGGCAGCGAGGCGGAAAGTAGTATCATCGAACATGGTGCCAATGTTCAATGACGGTAGTGCATGAAGCCAGAGACCCGACTCCCACTCACCCACAGCCAGCAGGCGCGCACGCTCTGCAGTAGTTGTTGATGTGGCAATAAGTTTTTCCTGAACTTGCCTGCAGAGCGGCTCGTCCCACCGTCTCTGGGATGAAGGGTAGTCGGTTATTTTTATTTCTAGTGTATATAGTTAGTTAAGTATTTATGGAATAAACAATGTGTAAGTGCCAATTCGTATTAAAACACATCTGAACACAAATATAATGAGTAGACTTGGCTTTACCGAAGACAGTTTCATATTCAATCGGTGAGAGGAAGAAAAATAACGTTTTGCAAGCTTCTATTAATTCATATTTGACATAAAATGATAAAACCTCTGTTTTTCTAATAGTAACAAATTACAACTTTGTCGTTAAAACTTGTCTCTTACTTATGAAAACTGCAATAAATAAGAAACTTAATGCATCTTTGGTTAGGAAACAGTTCATAAAAAAAATATTCATTGCTACTTAATAATGCATCATGTTGGTTTCCTAACCATTAGTGCAATAAATAGGTTACTTATTGCGCTTATGACTAGTAAACATTCTTTCTTAATAGTAATAATACTTAACATTATAGTTTTTGTTGTTTTTTATAGCGGGAATAAATGCGGGAACAAACATTAAGTATCACGTAATATTCTCTACATTGTTACATATCATGTAGTGAAAGTTTCAACTCGATACCATATTTGGTGATGGAGATACAAACAAAACAAAAAAAAAATCTTTAACCGCGTTTTTCTCGAAATCAGGTTTAACCTAGTTATTGCACTTTTCGTTAAGACGGCAGATATAGTGAAGTGTCATCTGCGTAGCTTTTTCCTAATTATATTGGGGTCGGTCAAACCGGATTCAGCTGAATACCAGTATTTTACGTGGAGCGACTGCCTACCAGAACTCCACAACCCATTAACTGGGTAACACGGTAGTTCTTGGCTAGACTGGAGTCACATTTATTGGCTTCTGACAATCCGCAACGACTGCCAAAGATCTTCAAATGACAGCCGGGACTAACGGCTTATCGTGCTTTCCGAGGCACGGAGGAAACCCGATATGTTAAGATGGTCACCCACCCACAGACCAACCTTGGCAAGCGTCGCTTAACCTTGATCGACCCATGCGGCTGATATTCTTTAGCCACGAGCTCCTTCTTTAAAGTGTAAAATGTATAAACTAACCAATTACTCAAGAAACTTGTAGAGTCACACTAGCTACCGAAAAACAAAAAACGGCTTCAAATACAGCTTTAAAATGGCATCTATTATACCATAGTCCATTCTCTGTTAATTTAATTTTACTGGGTTGTTTGTCTTGTGCGAGTCCCAAATAAACATTTTTCTTTCTTTTCTTTCTTTTCTTTATCATCATCATATCAGCCGACGTCATAGGCCTCCCCCAAGTATCGCCACAATAAACGGTCCTGTGCGCCACGCATACATCAGCTGTTCTGTATGGTGTCGGACGTAAAAGAATGGCCCCATCCCATCGCTTCCCCTGGGTGCTGTAAGAGGCGACTAAGGGACCCAGCAGAGAATAGGCAGCAGCATTCTCAGTCCATTGCAACAGCTACACTGCGATCGCCAACCCGCCTGCCAAGCGCCGACATTATGGCAACCCCAACCTTGGTCCGAGGCCTATGTCCAGCAGTGGACGTCTTTCGGCTGATATGATGATGATGAACGACTGTCAAAGATGTACTATTGAATCTTGAAGATCGACTCGTGAGGCTGTAAATATTTAGCCACGATAAAGGAGATCACACAAAACCATTAGCCAAGAATTCCTATTCAGCAAACAGTTCATACATACAATCCATCTACTATTTATTGACACAGATGCAAATGTTCCCATCGATATGGTTGTCAATTGTTAATACCGTTGTTGTTGTGTCAGTCAACAATGTGGTGACAAAGTGATGTTGGTTTATTTAAGGGCTTAGTTGATGATTGACTGTGGCGGAATAATATATGTCAGTTACTACGTTGAAGCTGGCATTTGTAGAAAAGCCTATGGAGTTAATTAAAGTTGTTAGCACACGAGCGGAGAACGATACTAAATGTTTGAGAAAGAAAACATTTCTATTTTGCACACAAAGCTACACACAATGTACATGTCACCGGAAAATTGCAAACGCCGTAAGATTGTAAAATGTCGCGTGAAATTGTTAACTATTTTTTCTTAATAAGACACAGGTCATATTGGAAAGCATTGAATAAGGATGGGATTTATTTAAAAATGATTTTTTCACAATATTTCTGTAATTTTTCGGTGACATGCATAGGCCCATGGCACAAGGAAACTTAATTTTAAAACAATAAAATTGTGGAACCCACGACTGAGCCAAATAGGTCAAGTTTAGCATAATGCCAGAAAACTAGAAGTTGCTTGACGCTGGTTTTCAATTGGAAAGCTGATGTTAAATTATTTTAATTTTTGTGAAGTTAAACCTATCATTTTTTTATTAATATTATTATAATTATTTACCAGGTCACAGTTTGAAAAATATTTTTTTCTTTAAAATCCTTTATTATTTTGCGTTACTTCTAGAAAATGACAAAATGAGTTTTTAAACAATTTATTTATTTAAACTTTACGTACAGTCAGTAGTAGCACGGGTCGGGTCAATCTTCAAGGTTAAGTAGCGCTTGCCGAGGTTGGTCTGTAGATGGGTGACCATCTTAACATAAAGAGACTCCTCAGTGCCTCGGAAAGTACGTTAAGCCGTTGGCCCCGGCTGTCATTTACAGATCTTTGGCTGTCGTTACGGATAGTCAGAAGCCAGATAATCTGACACCAGTCTTGCAAAGGGGTACCGTGTTACCCAGTTAATGGATTGTGGAGGTCTGGTAGGCAGCCGCTCCACGTAAAATACTGGTATTCAGCTGAATCCGGTTTGACTGGAAGCCGACCCCAATATAGTTGGGAAAAGGCTAGGCAAATGATGACGTACAGTCAGTAGTGTTCTTAATGCAACGAAGCATTCTCAACAATCGAATCAATATTAAATAAATCATCAGTTCAAACTGTATTTGCTTTCGACCGACGGAGCAAAAAAGCACCAAATAAAGTCCTCAAATTTTAGTTTACCTAAAATAACCAACACAAAACATGGCGTTAATTTCGAAAATTCCAACACGCATCAAAACTAATCCGATGTACGCAAATCTAATTTCAGACAACCAATACGAACCGCACAAAACAAATGTTTGTACTAAATACACCACGCTAGTCACTAACTAACAAAACGTATGTTTGTTCGTTACCGAGAGCAAATATAATACATTCAACTAAGGGCGTTAGCAGAATTGTCACAAAAGACTCGGTTGGTGAGAAAATGGATTAGATATACTTGGATTGCTATAAGAGAAAAAAAAATTGGGATCGAATTTAGAAGAGTGGGTTTATAGGTAAAAAAATAACAATAATATGCAGGAGCAAATCAATGGTAAACAATAAGAAAGATAAACACATTTATTGATTGATTTATCAATGTTTGTTCGTTACCGAGAGCAAATTCATTCACTAAAGGCGTTAGCAGAATTGTCACAAAAGACTCGGTTGGTCACAAAGGTGCTTCTAATCTGATATACTGTACATTTTAAATCAGGCATGGATTGACTCAATCCTGGCGAGCCTTATAATAAAACCGTTAACTCCGTTATTCATACTGTAACAACTAGCAATATGCCTACCAGGGTTGCGGAATTTGTTCGAAAGAGTCACCGTGGCCCCGGAACGCAAAGGGCTTTGGAAGAAATACGGATGGGTTTTAGTCAGTAAAAGTCTGACACGCCCTTCCGCTCCACCCAGAGCAGAAGAAGTCATTAGATGATTTCACACCCTTAAAAAAAAAAGTAATTAATGAAGTACTAGAAATCACAATAAACATTTTCAAACTAAACTAGTAACCACAGTTTTAATAGGTTTGCATCATCAATATATATATAAAACTCATCCGTTACTGAGTGACTAAGTGAGTGAGTGACGGACGGACAACGCACAACCGAAACTTATGGACGTAGAAAGCTAAAATTTGGCATGTAGCTTCACTGAAGAGTGGCGGGGACCACCAAGAGACGATTTCCCGAAATTCCTACGGGAACAGGAAAAAACGGGACGTGCGCGTACGAAGTCGCGGGCAAAAGCTAGTAAACAAATAAAATGCTCAATCAATCCGGGCTGCAAACAGCATAGTGCTAGTCATTAAACAGAATTAGAGAAACTCAATTGAACACGTTTCGTTTCTATTTTCATTTAATCCAAACATGTTTGCCACAAATTAAATAATCATTTCAAATATTTCAGTTTCAGATTTGGACATGAACATTAGATTAATTTCAGTGAATTTAGTTTTAGGTGAGTCAGGTAATTGGAATTCTGTATTAAATGTAACATACTTAAATAAAATCAGCATTTTATATTTGTCCCATTACAGAGATAAGAAAATAATTGCTTTCATTTCTAGTGATTTTATTTTCTTTGGAGTGTTTACATTTTTCTTAGTATTTAACTTTGGTTTTTCCCCCTCAACATGAAATGCAATTTTGAACTTCAGATCAGCCACATTTGCCTCAAAAACTCTGAAAGCGAATTGGTTGATTTCAGCCTACGATAAAATTCACCGATGTGATAATAAAACTGATAGGTTACCAAAAAGCAGTACTTGAATATCTTATAACCCTCGCATAGAAATCATACCTACAAAATATGTATTGGCATCCTTTGATGTGAAATAAACCATTAGTTTACTGAGCATAAAACATCCAATACCGTGGCTATGACAGCTTATTATCTCATCACGGACTATCCCGTAATATGAATAGCTCTGAAGCAATTTTAATCACCTATTTCTAATCTTCAATACAGAAGAATTTCTATACCGAGCAAGCTACTTGAGAATTTTCATTAACTTCCAAGTGTTGAAATTGCTTTCATGATAATGCTGCCCTGTACATTTCTTGTAGTGCAAAATGTACATAGGATTAACTTCTACAAATATTGGGGATAAAATCAACATACCAGCACACTTAGGACGAAGATCTTGTCTCAAGTAGGTACCTATAATCAAATGTGATGCAACCCGCAAACCTTTTACCCTTTTTGATTGAATTGGCCCTGGCCATCGATTTAGTACAATGTTTAGGCCATCGATTTAGTACAATGTTTATTAATAAACATTGTACTAAATCGATGGCCAGGGCCAATACCTACTTTATTTTTGTTTTAATTAAATTAACTTAATATTCGAGCCTTTCTTATTCACTAAAGGCAGCACGCGTGTCAATTCACTGGAACAAAATGTCCCTGGTTAAAATTCATACAGTCGAATTCTGTCCAGTACAATTTATTATGTGCGAATGGACATTGATTACAACTACACCCAACTCACATCAAAGAGTCAACATCAAAAATGCGAGGAATCCAATAAAAGTCTGACTATGTAATTTAATAGGATCAGACGTCTCGAACGGCGAAATGACCTTCTACGCCGCTGTACAACTCCGGCGAGGCTTTCCCGACTTTATAGAGTTTGTAATTTGCATTTGCCACCCTCTTATTACAGATCGGTTACGTTTTAAATACGGTTGAGGGAACGTCTTAAATTTGAGCTCTTGTAATTAGTTTTTGATAACTACAGTTATTATTTTGCTTCAGAATAATATTTGAGTTTATTTTTCATAGCATTCGATTGTTTTGTTATTTGGTCCAAATGGGCGCCATTATGGAATCGACAAGCTTTTTGGCGCCCACCACGGGACTAACTCATTTAAAATGTGTATTTAAGGGGTTCGAAGATATTTCCATGGAAGATGGCATAGCCATTTTGTTCGTAAATAGTTCATGTTTAATGCTGCATCGTTTTCACATGATGCTCTTTATCTTTAAATATCTCGGCAACGTGATACTTTAGGCCCCCATATTGCTAACATGTTTTGTTTGTTAGTGTCCTCTTCCTATCTTCAAAATTAGAGTAAACAGGCTTCTTCTGGGTAAGCTCGCTCCATCGTTGACTTTGTCTCTGCCATCTATGACCTAGACTAGAGTCAAGAGCAAACACATCTCAAATAAAAAAAAAACCTATATATTATTATTGTGCATGTTAGATCGTGCACCATAACTTTGAAAACAATCCAAAATGGAGCCGGGGTGCTATGCCACAAAAGTTATCGTCGCAAGAGAATAAATAAATTATAATATTACTTAAACCTCTTTGTTTACTTTTTTAGGTTTTAAAAAATGAGGTAGCGCAGACTGAAGCTTTATAAAATCTAATTGAAAGTATTTTTAGCCAGACCTTGTTAACTTGCTCTCATTTTGTTTCTGTCGTTCGCGAAATTACTTGGATGAAGTACTCACTTAAAATAAGTATCTCTATTTACAATAGATTTACTTTTATAAAATTCTGGCTCCTTAAATAACAAGACATTTGAAAAATGTTGTTTGAAAAGTGTTGTCTTTGCAAGACAACATGTAAGAATAGAATAGAAAACATTTATTCGAAACAGGCACAAGACAACATCAACAAATATATTGTAAAAGGGAAGGACAATATTACAGAATAACAATACAGTAGAATATAGCTGCTGTTGTTTTAACTAATGAAATCCTGCTCATTGACTATGACTATTGCTTGAATTAATCCTCATAATGTTAATAAACCTTATCAAAACCACACGCCACATGAAAAACTAAGAAACGACATTTGTACTGCAACAAAAGAACCGCAGCGCCATCTACGACGAACTATCAACGAAATCCTGCATCGCGCAAGCAAAGTTCTCCGTGCGATTTGAACAAATACAAAAGACCTAATATCAACTATCGGGCAGTTGCCCACCAGGCACAATAACCGTCTGGCAGGAGGATCCTCCCATTTTCAGTGGAGGTATGCGGGACTTTACTCTCTGTACATACGGTACGGTACCTCTATAAACCACTGGATCATGGTAAATGACAACTTTAATCTCAATTTCCTTTTAATGAAATCGAATCTGTCTTATGTTATTTTTATTTGACATACTAAATGATTTTGATAATTTTGATTATTGTTGTATAATTGAATCAGTGACATTATTATATTTATTTTGTAATTTTTGGTTCCTTTTACTTCATTTAACTTGACATCTTATCAATAATTGTATCTACTTTTGAATTTTTAAAATGTATGTTTTAAAAATCCTTTGATATTTTGTATGCTTTGGCGGAACACAGCTCGGATCTTAATTTTATTGTAACATCACATAAATGAATTTGAATTTGAACATTGGTACTATTCTACTACAAATAAAGGCCGTGCAAAATCTACACCCTTGCCATATTCAACATTCTTGACTATTCCGCGATCGTGGTGTAGGTTGTTTGTATTCAAGAGGACGTTGCTCCTCATCCCCTGCCATAATCCTAAAATACCTCTTAAGTTACTCAAGTGTGAAGAAAGGACAGCCTTTTTTTCACACATTTGGGTCCAACCGAGGATTTGTCCTAATCGGGGATCAGCAGGGACGTCTTAGCTACTAACACTTGAATAGCGAAGTAAATACAGAAATAGGTCTTATCAGGCAGGTAGCAAATACTAGGAGATTGTCTATATGTATACTCAAGCCTTTTTTCCACAGACAGAAACTATCAAAATCCACCTGTGAAGATCCTGATATATCTTTTTGCTTCGTTAAGTTTATATCACATATGGTCTTACACGTACCTTGATTTTGAGTTCAACGCAACGGACCTATCCGTAGAACATCACAAAAAAGGTCTGTATTTATATTTCTGGGGCGTTTGCTCCCAGCATTTCCTTATTATACACCTTTTGTTAGTCACCTTTTTTATGGATGGAAAATCATCGAATGACTTCTTCCGCGTCATACTCTTACGGACTAAAACCCATCCGTGTTCCTTCTAAAGCCCTTTGCGTTCCAGGGCTGCGGTGACTCTTTCAAACAAATTCCGCAACTTTTTTAGTCACCTTCGTTCATCCTCTCAAGATGACGAAATAATCTAAGAAGACTTTTTTAAACCTTTTTTCACTGTATTTTCTTCATTTCAGAAAGTCAATCTTGAAGAAATAAAAACCAACACGATCCAAGTGTAAATTGATGTTTCACAAGCGATCTAAGATAGTGCATTCAATAAACTATTTGATGGAAGGAAGGAAGGATATCACCTTTTTACAACAAGTTTTACTACTTCTTTTTATTTCACATCAAGATCTGTATGGGAATTTATCGCGAACCTCATTTTCCTTTATGGGGACATAAATTATTTACATCCCATCTGATAAAGCGATGTTAGGGATATAAAATACATAGACCTTTACCTAATAATTTTGCAATGGAATGCATTCATCATGGAAGTTTTTAAAGAAATCACATCTTAATCTTAATATATATACATATTTCTTGTGTATGTGTGTATGTCAGTGAACTTCTCCTAAACGGCTGGACCGATGTTGATAAATTTTTTTGTGTGTATTCAAGGGGATTCGTGAATAGTTAAGATTTACAATTGGACCCGGTAGGTGGCGCTGTTCGGGCATGACAATAACATAACTTGAAAACGACTTTACCGATTTCGTTCATCTTTTTATTAAGTTTTTTAATGCTTTGAAAAAGACTTTTACGGAAAAACAAGTTAAGAACTTTGCGCAGAAAATTAGAATAAAAGAAAAAAAAAACATCCGGGTGAAGCCGGGGTGGGCCACTAGTATTTATTATAAAATTATTATGCACATGTGTATGTCACTGCACTCCTCCTAAACAACTGGATCTATTTTGTTTTTATTTTGTGTATTGTTTGAGCCCCCTGGATGGTTTAGATTCGGAGTTGAACCCATTAGGATTGTTTTCAATATTTTCACGAAAAACCACCAGACCGGAAAACGCCTATCAGGACCGCTACTTTAAATTATCATTGTTAATCAAAATTGATATTTTAACCCTCAGTTGGTACTTTTATGTTATATTGAACTTTATTTAATTAAAGTAAGAAAGTTTAACTACCCAGCCATAACACGATTCGAAAAACATGAACTTTATAAATCTGAGGATTTTCAAAAGAGATTGTACTCGTATGTACCTATACAACGTATAACAGAATAAACGCAATATCTCTTAAAGGTTCATTGTACTCATCATTGTGAACAACTTTTACTATGCGAACAACATAGAAATCGCGACAAAAAAATCGACTGCCCCATCCATTTATGTGCGCTTATCTCGACAAAATGTAGGTACTGAACAGCTGATTTTTTTTCGCGATTTCGGGGTTGGTCTAGAGTAAAAGTTCTTCATAATTATGAGTACAATGACCCCTTAAGAGGTATTGCGTTTATTCTGTTACACGTTGTAATGTATGTGTATACGTGTACAAAAGTCATAGAGGCCTACATTAGCGCAAATATCCAAACAGTAATAACGATTAGTTTTCATTGTGGCTCCACACACGAAGCTTTTAACAGTAAATGTTTCTCGAATTGGTTGTATTATTTTAGCCAAGAAGTCTCGAGAGTGTAGTCGACGTTTGCCGAATTTCTTTGTAGTAATAATCCGGATGAAAATTATGAAAATTAAAGAGTTCTTGATATTTCTGTACGTGATTGTACACCACTTATTATTACAGGTATTTTTATGGTTGAAGATAATAAAGATCTGTATGGTGTCGTACGTAAAAGAATAGACCCATCCCATCACTTCCCGTGGGTGTCGTAAGATGCGACTAAGGCACTCACCAGAGAATGTGCAGCAGCATTCTCTGTACATTATAACAACTACACTGCGATCGCCAACCCGCCTGCCAAGTTTGGCGATTATGGCAATTCCCCTTTGGGGGAGACCTGTGTCCAGCAGTGGACGTCATTCGGCTGACGATGATGATGATAACAATTATCCAAAATACGCATACATTTTACAAAATAACCAAATTATGTGGTTTTCTAATAATCCTAGAGATCTCTGGTAATTCTAATATATGTGTGTTCTTTTAGTTTCAACCGAGTTATCTCGTAATCATTTATATTAATTTATCAAACATCCACTGTTGGCAGTACTTATAGTTATTTATATTTCAGTATCAAGTTTGTCTTCTTATCATGATTTATCTAGATTACACAAGTGAAGAGGACGTAATAAGAGGACCAGAGTACAAATATGTAAACCTATTATTTGAGGAATAGTTACTATTTCCAACTTTAAGTAAGTGAATAAAATGGTGGACATTTTCGCACCATGTTGTCTTGAATTAAATTCGAGTTTAAAAATATCTAATGTAGAGTAGCGGCATCAATGCCGCCACATGAAAAACTAAGAAGCAAAATTTGTACGGTAGCAAAAAGAACCGCAACGTCATCTATTCTGTCAGTGACAAACTACCAACGAAATCCTGCATCGCGTAAGCAAAGTTCTCTATGCGATTTGAGCATATACAACAGTCCGAATATCAACTATCGAGCAGTTGCCCACCAGACACAACAACCGTCTCGTCGGAGGATCCTCCCATTTCAGTGGAGGTATGCGGGACTTTACTCTCTATACCGCATATCTCTATACTAGTTTCAGGGGCTTACAAAAATACTTATAATGAACAAGTAAGTTCCACAGCCAACTTGTACTTATAATAGGTGCCATTAAAAAATCTATAATAATAACTACGCTTGAAAACGATGAGCAATTTTGGCAGCATTTCTATAATATTAAGCGCAGACTGTCTGCACTTAAAGCTCTTTCTGCTTTAAAGCGCTTCGTACAGCGGATTAATTTCTGGCGAGCGACCCGTCTTCCGCATTGAAACAAATGAACGGGATTACTCGTTGTGTCCTTGTTTTAAATGCGGTCATTTCTGGACATTGTAATACTGAACATTCAGGGAAAATGATATAGAACTTAATACAATTAATGCTAGTTCTAGAACAGAAACTGCGAAATCCTGGTTCTATTCGACGGGAGTATTCAAATGCAAATCTTTTGGTTCTATTTCCGAATTCTTGGGGAAAATGCTGCAAGTTTTCATATGAAAGCCAATAGCGCTATTTTAGGAAATGGTTGCTGAAGAATACTGTGTACCTACCCTCCACATAATATTCTTTCTTCAGGTACTCTTTACCTTTTAGAATTACGGTTTACCCTGAAACTTTGCAACGTGTTTAGGGTTATCTATTAAAAAAAATGTTTAAATTTTTTAAATTTTTGTGTATTATTT
Source organism: Mamestra brassicae (assembly GCA_905163435.1). Classification (NCBI taxonomy): domain Eukaryota; kingdom Metazoa; phylum Arthropoda; class Insecta; order Lepidoptera; family Noctuidae; genus Mamestra; species Mamestra brassicae. The sequence continues at coordinate 16,410,731 of LR991001.1, forward strand.
ATTTATATTTTCATTTACACAGTACAGTGAAGCTATTCGCACGTTTCAAAGCGTATGAGATATACGCTATGGAGAAAAACGTGCAAGAAACACAACGGACACTCTTTTAAATCAATATTTTTACAATGATATACCTAGTTACATAAAATTCATGTGAAAATTATACAAACATACATATATGTAAGAACGATGTAGAAAGACTTGCAAAATCAAGCGTCCGATGTAAAAAAAAGCAACAATTCAAAGAACAAATAAGAAAATACCGTAAGAAAATGGCGTGACTTTATATTTAAATGTTACAATTGTCCATTATTAATTATTTGGATCTTAGTTCTCTAATTATACTTCCTACCATGCGTGTATATCCCTTGTTTACCGGATAATGTTATAGGTACGTTCATTTATGTATAAGCACAGTTTTGTTACGAGAATCCCATTATCGCCCTGGAGTGCATAATACAAGATGTTGCCAAAATTGATATTGCGCGCTACGTGTACGTAATAACCGTAGGTTTTTATTATTATTACCCATATTTACATAATACCTGCTTTTGGGGTCTATTCGATACAGAGAGCGTACAGATTGGCATATGGGGGTAGTTTTTGGTTAATTTCGGTACCTTTGTTCTGTACGTGGTTAAATTTATATTAATTACTCGGAAATCGATAAAACAATAAAGATTTTTTATTCTATTTTCTAATATGCACTATGCAGCCCAATTTTTTTTTTTTAATAAATATTGGTCAAGAAAACGGAAAAAAAATGAATTATGTAAAGAACTACAAAATAAATAAATGATAAAAGGAAACGGTTAACGGGGGAGAATGGGTGAAGGAAACGTGTTGGTGATGGTTATGAACCATGAATAAATCTACAGATATCGTAATCACAAACTTGGCAAATATGGTTATCAATAGTCTTACTTTATATTAGAAGAGACCGGGGCTAAACGTGACGCGGGGAAGTTGTTCCACTGTAATTTAACAATGTATCGGACGTTACTGACCAAACTAAGACAGTTGTCACCAGTGCGCTGCAGCATTCCGTTCTATGACGAATAATTTTTCATAAAGCCTATTTCAATCCATCCGATCAACCCTCCCGCGAAACATTCAGCCCCGCTCTGCCCTACCTAGTCTTTAGCTATAAACTTGTGGTCTTTAAGTCAAGAGTGAACAGGTTATCTCAAGACAAGCGTGCTCCATCGTCTACCACATCATCACTTTCCATCAGGTGAAATTGTGGTTAAATGCGTGCCTACAAATCTATATCTATACTTATATTATAAAGAGGAAAGATTTGTATGTTTGTATGTAATGAATAAACTTAAAAACTACTGGACCGATTTGAAAAATGTTTTCAGCAATGGACAGCTACATTATCAGCGAGTAACATAGGCTTTATTTTATCCCCGTACTTCCACGGGAACGGGAACTACGCAGGTGAAACCGTGTGACGTCCGCTAGTGATAAATAAAAATATTGTAATAACAGTACACACTAACACAGTTTTTATTCCCAAACGTTACTTACTATACCAGTTTTACCGGACACTTTTCCCCATTCCGTTTTAAGTACAGTTGAATGAGCTTTACGTAGAACAATATTCTTGAATGGAGACTGCGGGCCGGTAAAGTAAAGTGGGACGCCCTGCAGCCAAATGCACTGCAAGCGACCACCTGAAGAAAATAGCTACTAAAGAAAAGGGAAAAGAACTGAGTGTTTTAATGCAAATGTTGCTGGCCAAGGAATCTTTGTGGAGGTTTTATAAGTGGAGTACGTCAGCAAAATTTTGTTTGGAAATTGGACCAGTCGACAGATTTTATTTGTGTCTTTGACCGTCTTTAAAAGCGGAGGAGGTTCTCAATTCGGCTGTATTTTTTATGTTTGTTACCTTTGAAAAAGTCTTTTAAAATTTGAAAGGATATACTTTCTGATTGGTCCCATAGACATTTAATCAAATTCGGTTTAGTAGTTTGGAATTTAAATCAAAATAGCTAGAAAAAATATGTCATCCAAGCAAACGGAATTGCGTATTTTGCTTTTCTGTGTGTGTACTTAAAAATAAAATCAAATCGGTTAATAAATGATGGAGTTATGAGGTAACAAACATAAAAAATACAACCCAATTGAGACAATTGAGAACTCCTCCTTTTTGAAGTCGGTTACAAAGAATAATCGCTGTCTTGTTACAAGATGTCAAATCGACGAAATAATGATAACTAGTAACAAAAATACAGAAATTAAAACAAATGCTTACAAAAATCAACGACCAAAATAGCCCAATTCAATTACCTTACTCACCACAAAATGAACGGGCGAAAACACAGCCAGAAAACAAATGAAGATCACAGCTATTCCGCAAAAAAAAGGACCACAGCCTACCAATTACAACAATGTGCCAACTCGATTATTACACAGAGTAACAATTACAGTAGTACCACAACATTATATTAAGCGGACCTACTTATGCAGAAAGGAACCAACCCACACGATGACAGTTTTGAGAAAAAGCCGTTTTTGTTGAAATAAAATGAGAAAAGATTAGCCGGCTAACCACCCACCCAGCTTAAGCCGTGACTTATACACAATTTAGCCAAAAACGGTTTTATCAAAAAACTATCATTGTGTGGGTTGGTCCCCTTTTGCATAAGTAGGTCCATTAGCCATCTACTAAATCTCTAACAACTTTATCGAGTAATCTAATTATCTGAATAACACTTTTTTCTTTTTCTCTTTTCTCTCAATTCCAGGTTTCGTTTTCGTACTAAAATAAAGGTTATGAAAAGAAATATTTACCCCAGTTTTTGGAGCGTATGAAAATGTAAAAACATTTTTTTGAATTAAAATTTTTAGACGTATAATATGGTATGATGTCCGTTTTGTCATTTTACGTTAAATTGTGTTTTTTTTTTTATAATCTTGATACTTACGTGTGTATTTATAGACCGAATATCTCTAGTAAAATATTTAAAATATCTTAAAAAAAATTGACTGATTCAGTTTAAAATTAATTTTGCTGATCGACAGATCTGCTTCGAACGAAAGACAATTTAAATTATTTGCATAAAAAGAAGTGTAAGAAAAAGCTAACACGATTTTATAAAACCTAACTAACTCGAAATTTTGATGTCCAAAAAGTATTTTATTACTTTGTTTTCTACCTCAAAAAATCTAATTTGGTTTAGGCGAGCTTGCATTTTTAAATCATCCTGATCTCATTTGCATTAATAAAGTCGAAATCATGTGAAGGGATATCTTGAGTACTCAGAAACCCTCATTTTATATAATAAGGGTCCATAATAGGGGTCTTCCAAAATTCGTGCGTTTTTTCTCGCAAAAATGTAAAGTCGTTACTCGCATAAATGGACGATACAGTTGGTTTAATGTTTCGGATATGAAAATGAATTGTAAAATTTAATTTAATGGCTCGTTCAAAATGATAGGCGGAGGGAAACAAAGAGATTTTACGAGTTAATTAGCGGGAAAAATATGCGCTTAAACAGATTAAACTCAGCTGCCATAGAAAATAACGCATGCTTGTGCATTGAAAAATTATATCACTTTTTAACCGACTTACGGAGGAGGTTCTCAATTCGACTGTATGTTTTTTAAAATAACGCATGGATAGTAAAATGGTTTATTCTGCTCTAACAAGCACTTAATACAGAAAAAAATGTAAGTATCCGAAGTAAACAAAACAATATTAATAAAAAGGTGAAAGTGTTTTGTATGTAAATTTAATGTCAGGGACTGATATTATAATAAATAGTTTTCGAGCTCTACACTCAAAATAATTGTGACCATGTTTTAATTGGTTTTGAAACGTTCTTTTTTGGAACGTTTATGTTTTTGGAACTTTTGGTCCAATTCAAACCGCATGGTCAGTTGTAACTAAACGGTCATTGTAATTAATTAATTAGACTGTCGTTTCTTTTGTTGTATTTTCCTGCACCGACCAACTATTTGGTTTTATTTCCGCACCCACATGGCATAGTACAACATAACGTAAAAGTGTTTTTTTTCTCAATTCATTTCTATAAGTAGTCCGCCATTATTTTTTAATGAGCTCGATCAAAAAACAGTGTATTGTTAAATTAAAATTACTTAAGTTTCTTCTCAAAACAGCAAAAACCTTTATTCAATATGTTCAAGAATGCTCCATAAGCTTAATTTAAAATTTCTTATAATTAATTAAGTATACCAAAACTAATTATTAAATTATACGAACAGGTCAAAAACCTTTTTGGAAAAAGCAACAATTACGTGGCCTTCAAAAATAAATGACTCTCAGACTTTCATTAACCAAAAAAGCAAAAGCGAGCATGAATACAAAATAGGCACTCAGCCATTTTGCACCACTCGTTATTTCAGAGTCACTACACGAGTTCGGTGTAAACGTAAAATACTATTGTTGCGTCGTTCGCCATCACGACAAAAACTAGTTATTGCAGAACTAATGTAGTTAATATACGATTAGAAACTGGGTAAACAGCTGACCACACTTTAAATACGTTGTGTAGGTTAATTTTGCGGAATTATGTCGAGTTGTTAATAAAGTTTACATAGGTGAACAATTTTATTCGCAAAGAGTATTTAATTACGGAGGTATACCATGGAGTCCCAACCTTTTTGTTTTTAAGGATTTGAAATCATCAAATAAATTCTTACGCTCTGGGTGGAGCGGAAGGGCGTGTCAGACTAAAACCTATCCGTGGTCCTTCTAAAGCCCTTTGCGTTCCAGGGCCGCGGTGACTCTTTCGAGCAAGTTCCGCAATCTAGCAACCTAAGTTTGCAAATTCGTTTTCGCTATCCATTGCCAACTTTACAAATAACTGTTATAACAAATACCTAAACCACCATTGAAACTCCGCAAAATCTGGACAAAATAGTATAAAATAATATATGTATATGTCACGTAAGATACTAAAATATCGCGTGAAATTGTGAACAATTTTTTCTTATTTAGATATATATTGGAAACTAGATGGATGGTTGGTATTTATTGTATTAAAAATGATTGTTTCATAATATATCGAGAAATAAAATATATTTATTACAATCTTACGAGGTCTGCAGTTTTCCGGTGACATAGGTACATAGGTACCTGTACCTGTACCTTTGTTGGCCTAATGGTCACTAACGCTGGTGTTAATGTGGCCACACAATGGGCCCAACATGTAATTAACCTTGCTTTTGCCATAACCTTCCCCCTCATTAAAGTCGAAAATGATACTAAGGGAGCATACTTCTGAGATCAAAAGTATACACTATGTCCTATTCTAGGACATAAATCCGGATATCTAGTGTATGCATGCAAGTAGCAGGGAGTAAACGCTCTTAAACGGAGTAAACTATTTACTCAAAAATAATAAAAACCACAAAAGATCTTGACACAAGAGATCTACATGCTTTCTGCGCGATAAAAGCAATAAAAATACTACACGTAGAACAGACAAACTTATAAAATACAGACCAAAACCTCAAAAGTATCTTTGTCACCCATTCGAAACAATTTGCGATACCCTTTCGGCCACAATGCAATGAACGCGACTATTCTAATTAATAACTCGGTACACAACTTTAACGATTGATGGTTATTGTTCAAAGTTTATATTGTCGCGTGATGTCAGTTACCTGGTTCTGGATGTTTGGAAGATTGTTGCAGTTTTGGAGAAATGTAGCAAGGAATTGTCGACAAATTTTTCGTTTGACTTTTCTTTCTAGTTAAGCAAAATTATTGGGGTGTTAAGGGCAGGTTATGTTTTATTTTATAATTTTGAGCTTTACAAAAATCAATGATAATATACAAATTAAATGTTGCGTCCTCCTAAGGTAGCCGGTATACATTCAAAATACATAAGTACTAACACAAATCTATCCCACACTTTTTGTTACTGAGAGAATACGTAAGGTATGGGGGCTCCGGGATCTTAGACCATAGTGTTTTTTTTTTGTTTTTTTTAGGTTCATTAATCTTTATTTTTTGAATTGACTTTTTCGTTATGTGGCAACAACAAGCGGTGACGGTTGACAAGCGGTCAAGGTAGGCGCAATCGGGAAATCGATTCGTTCACTTGGTCTTGAGACAAGCTACGGGTCTAAAGCAACTGTGTCAATATCTATTGTAGCTGAATTGTTATTTATAATTTTGTAGTAGATTGTGGGAGTTAGTGATAGCGTGACGGTTGACAGGACAGAATGGAAGAAAAAAACGTGTTGCGCTGACCCCAAGTAACATGGGATAAGGGCAGGAAGATGATAATGATGATGATGAGTAGATTGTGGGATTGGAGTATTTAAATAATATTCATATCTGACCGAATAGCTTTATTAAATTTGTAATGTGCCATTTTGTTTCAAAATTTCTGAAGAGCTTCTAATGATAGAAGATAACTCTACAATACACTATAGCTAAGTGAACGGTTCGTGTGGGTAAGGCCGCGGGGGCCCAGGGTTGCGGAATTTGTTCGAAAGAGTCACCGCGGCCCTGCAACGCAAATGGCTTTAGAAGGAACACGGATGGGTTTTAGTCAGTAAGAGTCTGACACGCCCGTCCACTCCACCCAGAGCACCCTTAAAAAAAAAGGCCGCGGGGTCGAAAGCGCGGAAAAAAACAAGTTTTTATCCATAATACAAGTATCTAATTAAAATCAATTTATAACAGTTCCATTCACAATAAAGACAAATAGTTTAGTGATAGTTTTTCTACTGAATATAAACTACAAAAAATTATATTATCGTTCAAAACAGACTTCTTTGAACAACCTACAAGGAATTATTAAAGTGGAAAGACTTCAAATGCTTACAAGATGATTCTCTTTTTTTTCAAGATTTTCTTTGAGTTGAACAAAAAGGTTTTCTTCGGTATAAAACAGAGGTTTTCACGCTTCGTTGAAATGGTACGTGAATCAGCAAACACTATGAATTTGCTAAATAAAGAGGTAGACACTGTGCGCTAAGGTGGATTATGAAGGACGGAGTCTGATTTAAAATGAGTGAAGATAGCAGTAATTATTATCGTGATATATATGTATATAAATATTTATGTATATTTGTACTTTATTAGTAAGAACATAATTCTTAAGAATTAATTACGAAAATACTAATAAGCAATTTAACTCTACTTAATATGTTACGTGATAGATTAATCCTAATATTTAAAATTCTTCCATTACTGACTGACTAATTGACTGACAGACAATGCACAGCTGAAACTAGAACTGGACGTAGAAAGCTGAAATTTGGCATGTAGCCTCCTTGGGGAGTGTAGAGGAGCAGGATTACCCGAGATTCCTACGGAAACAGAAAAAAAACGGGATATGCGCGTACGGAAACGTCGCGGGAAAAAGCTAGTAATTTTATAGTTAGCGAAGAGCAGTTATGGCCCCGACTAACGTTTCAAAAGCCTGGGTCCAAACCTACCTGGGTTTGGGTGCATGTGTCCAACCAGGCACTTCATTTTTAATCCGGCTGCCTTTATCCCAACTACATTGGGGTCAGCTTCCAATCTATTCGGGTGCAGCTAAGCACTAGTAGGTAATTTACATGGAATTACTGCATATCTGAGCTTCACAAGTTTAAGTATCGTAACTGGGTAACACGGTACCCCATGGCAAGACTGGTATAAGATTTTCTGGTTACTTCATAATACTTTTATGCGTAGACACTTTACTTTGTGTGATTTATTTAATAACAACTATACTCAAACACGATGATGATGATTGCCAAGTTCTACAAACAGCAATTCGAAAACAAATGACAACCATACGCACAGCTTCTCATAGAGAAGAAGCCTTTGTCCCAGCAGTAGGAACGTTATAGAATGGTTATAATAATAATAAATACATATATTAAGGTAATTTATACCCATTGCACAGTAACATAAAAATAAAAATGCTTAAACATTAATTAAGACAGAAGAGGTTGCCTGGAAGAGATCGCCGAATGCAATAAGGCCGCCCATTGCACATGTGTTTTAGTTTATAGTTTTCTTTGTATGTTATTCTCGGTGTACAATTAAGTATATAATAAATAAATAAATAAGACGACACAAACGAAATAATAAAATAAAAATAATTATGCTCATAATGGTAATGCACAAGAAAATATTATAATTAGACCTGCCAACTGGGGTCAAATAAAAGTTTGATCGTAATTAATTAAATTAACCAGAATAAAGGTAGAAACCGTCGTCTTCCATAATTAATACGAGAATCATGATTCGAGGTAAATTAGCGGGCTTATAAGGGAATAATATTTTCAATTAGCCAGGTGTAAAATCCTGCGTCTTCAACAGAATATTAAAGATTTGTATAATTTTCCTTAATCAGATAAAATGTTTAAATTACTTTAGGTGGTTTACGCAAAACGCTATAAAGATTTATTCTACCAATAAACCCAGTTCCTCGCTCTAAAATATTTAAGAATTCATAAAAATAATACGACAAATCTGGACGCATCCGTACTTCAAAGTATTATTGGATCTAAGAAATTGACGAAAACATGTTTTGTACTAATATTCCTGTCTTAAGTAAAATAACTGGAAATGAATTGTAAGAACTTAGGTAAGTTTAACAAGTTTACTAACACTTTTTAACCGACTTCAAAAAAAGTAAGAGGTTCTCAGTTCGTCGGAACCTTTGTTTTTGTTATTATGTATGTTCCCCGATTACTCATTAATTTGAAGAGTTCTCTCTATTTCTACAGGATCTGATGAGGGGATCCTGGAGAAATAGAGAGAACTTTTCAAATTTTATAGGTACACTTGAAGCAATTTGGGTAGTTTTTGGAAAAATACTTTCTCGGCACTCCGAGAAAGTATCCACCACTGTCCCATTTGAATTTGGTGAAGATCTGATGAAGAACTTCGGAGATAGGCAACGGAACTCCTGAATAAATGATAGCAAATGGACTCGGATTCCTGAAATCTCTTGTTTGTCTATTTTTTATTGTAAAAACTTTTTCTAAAATGTTTATAAATACCTAAAAAAAATAAAGTTTTTATGATAAAATGCAATTTGGTAGTATTTTGCCATTTGACGTGGCAATGCAGCCAGTGTTCTGTGTACTTTTCCCGTTGACAGCAATGTGGACGAATTTTTTGATTCCTATGAGTTCTTCCCCTCCCCCTTTTTATTCGGCTTGTACATTTATACATATTTTTTACTAGTTTGTGTATACTATCGAATAAGATTAATGTATTAGCGAATGAAAAAGTTTTCATGTTTAGTAGTGCTAATAAAATTAATATTTGACTGCCCAAGAGGTCAAAATTCGAACTCCAAAAGGCATCATCGACTTGCCATTGTTTTTTTTATTTTTTTCCAGCGAAATTCCATAAGAATGGACTTGAGGGAGAACTTTGCCCAGCTGACAGTATCTGCTAATATATGTAAATTATAAGAAAAAACATATTCCGAATAAGCTGAGATAAGTCGTTGGAAACTTAAAAACAAAAACTTAGTAAATAAATACTCTAAAACAGATTCCGTCCTCTCGGACATAAAAGATTCACTATCAAGAGATTTATTTGTGTCCCTCACAAAATAGGGTGCAGAAGTAATTTTTATTTTTACTGGCGTCGAAGCTCAAAGGATTTATCGTTGGATGGAATGGCCGTCGGAAAACGTTAACTTAAGGCCAAATAGTTTTAAATGAAACAAATAATACCGGGGTCGTGGCAGACCGAGGAGAAGACGGCGGAACGCCTGGGACTCCTTCGAGAAATATAAACGCAACGGAGATTAGCCAAATGGGCAGGATATTTAGTATGTCCGATTGTCCGCGGACACACGTGCAGTCCTCTTCCTCATCTTCAGATAGGAAGGCAATATGACGTGACAGGGGGAGATCAGCAGGACTATCGGCTGTACAGGGCTCCTGGGTGTAACACTACAAACTTCCAATCCATCCCTGGATGCAATTGAGGAATTCGTAATTGAGAAACGCCATAACACTTTTTTTTGGGAGGGTCTAACCCAAGACCCCAATTTCAGCAGTCGCAACCACGAGACAAACGAGGCAGTTCCTAGAAAATTGGTGAATACACCAAGAGAAATTGGAGGAATCGGGGAAAGGTAGTCTATACCACTTTACTCTGGATTGGCACAATAAGTGGAAGTAAAATTTCATAGTATTATTATTAGCTGTTGTTGCGACTGCCCCGTTTCTGTAGCACCTCAGAAATGTTTGCCGGGGCCCACACAGACGGCTTTCAACCCGCACATACGCAAAAAAACTGCTTCGCTGCTGTGCAGAGTGCGGAGTAGTCGCAATTATATCCTGAGAGCTGTAGCGGAGAGCTATTCTCCAAATATTAGGATTATTGTGCGGAGGTTGATTAGGTAGGAAATATATAATTTTCCTGCCAGGCCGTCCTTTGGTATGTACTACTTTTATGTTATAAAAATAGAATATAAGCTGTTTGTAAAACTTACTAAATATGGATCACTGCTGTCCGAATTAAATGGAATTTAATTTAATATAAAAAATCGAAAATAATTCTGTCTGCCTGTTTGTTAACTCGTTACCTTTTCACGTTTTTACGGCTGAATGGATGCGAAAGAAAATTAGTACAAGGTTATACTAAGTCATGTATTAAGACAATAAATACTTTAAATCCCGGAAGTCTCTTAGGGTAATTATCATTTACACGCATAATTACTGGGAGAAGCTACTAAATATTAGGTCGCCGTTTCTGTAGCACTGGTGCCACGGTGGAACTCGTACTCGTAAATAACGCGACATTTCAAGTTTTCCATTTTGTAAACAGAGAAAAAATACAAAAGAGGAAAAAACAAATGAATTATGGTTTTCGAAACAAAAATGCATGAGTTAATAGCTGTATAAACTTGATTTTTTCTAACCAGATAGGAGTTATTTCAGATCAAAGTGGTCAAAGCGACAAAACGCCAATTTCATATGTAAGGACTTAATAATAAAAATACCAATCTTTAACTCTCCCTCTGCATAAAGAGAAGACACGAGCATTCATCGCTTTTGCTCAAGGTGGGTTGAAAATAGTTTAAAATGACTTACAATAAATGAAGCTTGCTGCAATGGTGGGCCCAACCAGCAGGCGGGCCCACCTGGACTCCTGTAGTGAAGCCCCTTCTAGAAGTCGTGGGTGGCACCTGGAATTGACAAACATTACAGGTTAATGAAAAGAAATCAAGAGTGGTAGAACGTTTGAGGATGGATTATCAGAAAATTAATAGCATACTAATTTACAAATACAAATTCATCTTGGATTTCTTGCCAGCTTAACATTAATGGTGACGGGCAGGATTTGTGGGACTGTCACTATGTAAAACTTTGACTTTCAAAAAGTACAGGCTCTCAGCCTAATTTTGAACAAATTAATTCGAATTTCATAAATGTATCAGTGTACATCTTAGCCGTTAAAAGTAAAAATGAGAAGATCTCATACATGGGCAGTATGTCAGACTCATTTTTATATACTACTCCATGGTACTGCAATTTAATCCAGAGAGAACGTAAAAACATAAATTTCATTTTTAACAAAACGAACACAGTTCACGACACATAAAAAATAAAAACATGGCGACGTCACGAAGTGAGCACAGAACGCAAAAGAAGAACAGAATAACTAAATGATCTAAAACAAGCATTTCACGACTATGTTACGTTCGTAGATGCCACTCTTGTGTGGATGCAGTCACCAGGTCTTTGGAACTCAGAGGACAGAATTCTGGAAGTCAGTTTTCCTCGACAATTATAGACTTTAACTCTTAAAGCTGTAGCGACAGGTAATCTAGAAATCGATGGACAATTCAGAAATAGTCAATTAAGGAAAAAAAAATGGACTTTAACTCTTTAACGACAGGGTAATCTAGAAATCGATGAACAATTTAGAAATATTCAATTAAGGAAAAAAAAATGGGTGAGAAATAAATTTAAGCTTCTTTTTTGTGGCAAACACAGGCATTGATGGCCCTTCCTCATTTAATTGACGGAACTGCCTATTCTTAAACCTTACCCTGGAAATTTTCATAATATTTTTTTCAGTGTTATGTCATTATGATGTTTCAGTTTAAGCGTACAGTGCATATATTATGACGAAACATGAAACAAGAATCCAAAATACGAAAGAAGGAAAGAAAAGAAAGAAAGAATAATATTTATTTAGCAATTACATGAAACACGCACGGTACATAAAAATAAAAAATAAATGTAGGTATGCTAAGAACCAACTGTGTGTCTCACGGCTGCACTAAAAAGGTCAATTTAAGCGATATGCGACAGGTGTAACATAATACGTACAGCGTATCCGAAGCTCTTAGATTTTGCCGGAATCCAAGAGCAACAGTAATCAATCGGCAGCCAAAAGTGTGCCAAAAATCCATAGAAAATTGAATATCCCCAGAAATACCTGGCACATAGTCCGCCTACCGCTGTCTCGATTTATTTCTTTTGTCGTCTATATCAGCTTCCGCAGGCTGTGGTGCCTGGCAGCAAGCCAGCCAAATGTTACAGCTCAAGTTGTAGGCTTCCGCGAATTAAGCTAAGCTAATTACACCCAGCTTGCGACATCTGCCAGCGGTCAACGAAGCCTTTTTTTAATAGAAAAGTTTCAGGTTTTGGTGTTTTAAAGCGATATTAAGCCGTGAAAGTGTCTTGCTCGATTTTGAGGTTTTTTTTTTGCTGCGTCGTCGGTTTTGATTGGTTTGTCGTGCGGAGGTTTAAAATAAGATTTTTGTGAATTTTATTACTAGGGTGACCAGCCTCTCTACTTGAATGTGTCATTGTCATCATGATTCCGTTGTGAGAGAGTAACGGAGCTATTTATTTATTTAGCTTTAATTACTCTTTGCACTTATAACACGTACATAGAGTCATAATCTTATTATGAATTAGATATTTTAAAATTTTAAAGTAACACATTTAAAATTAACAAAAACAATACAGAATTACAATAATTTTGATACCAATAATAAAATCGAATAATTAATTGATGGACATAATAAAAAAATAATAATAATCAAATTATAGTAATAATAAAAAATATATATTAATCATTATAATTAAAATAATAATTATCAAACAATAATAATAAGTCAATCATAAAATACATTCAAACACAAAAGAATCTTTGCATTTATCTATGCAAGACTACCTCTTTAAGAGCACTATCTCTCTTATACAATGGAATCATAATGGCATTAGTACGTCACATCATAGTAGGGAGGCCGATTCCTCCTATGTAGTATTTGATCACCTGCTGCCAAATACTTATTGATTGTTCTCTTGGTTTTGGGTAATACTGATTTTTTTTTAAGTATTTCCTCACTTAATCAAGTACCTACCTAATGAGCTTAAAACTGGAAAAATGACGTCTGAATCAACGGCCTTTGTCATACAGTATGTGGCAATATTGGAACCAACTAAGTTATTATATTGGAACCAACACAACAAAAACCTTATTTCACTAATCGCTTCATCTTTTCAACTTGAGTATTCAAATTCATTTTTTCATTAATCTTATTATATTAGTTGGCGTGTGAATTACGCGGGGGGATAAAATGGCGGCTGGCCCACATTCGGCCATGTTTGTTTTTTGTTTCAACTCCATCTTTCAACAAATAACTGTTGTTTTAAAAGTCACGACTTGTTTATGAATATTTTTTATTTTATGCCTAAAATAAGGATCCTCAGAGGAAGGATGTGATGTAGACAATAGAAACGGATACTGTTTAGACTTTTAGAAGCCTTGTTATAATGCTTACAATATTATAATTTGAAGGAAACGCTTGCCTAGAAATAACCTATTCCTTATTGACATAAGAACCCCAGGTTCTATCCACATCTTCTTTTTTCTTTAAAATATTTATAGAAAAAAATTATATGTAAATAATTATGACAGTATCTATGATTTCAGAGGTGTCATGTTCAGAGGTGGCAACAATTAAACAGAGTGTCGCAAAAAAAATATAAAAGAGGAAAAAACAAATGAATTAAGGTTTTCGAAACTAAAGTGCATGAGCAAATAGCTGTATAAACTTGAATTTGGAATTCCTAACCAGAGAGGAGTTATTTGCGATCAAAGTGGTCAGTGCGACAAAACGCCAATTTCATATGTAAGGACCTAATATAACCACCGCTTTACCAAGACGTACAAAGAACAACAATGGCATAAGTCAGTTTAAGTTCTTCATCAAAATTATTTGGAACAGGAACCAACAATATTCCACCTATATTTATTTCTTTTAAACTTCACATAACAACGAGTAGCATTGAAAATTGACCGCAAAAGCTCGCAGTAATAAGCTACAAGAAACAATGGCAAAGTTTTTCTACAAGTGCATGCCAGCCACTAGGTTGGCATGAAGCCAAGCAAGCGTTGAAACTTGTGTGTGACCTTTTTTAAGCTTATTGTAGATACTGCTCAGAAAAATATCTAGGTCTTATAACTGTGGTCAAAATAATCCCAATTTGTGTATGAAGTTGTATCGTCAAATTTCAAAAAAAATCTTCCGTAACTGAGTGACTGACAGACAACGCACAGCCGAAACTACTGGTCGTAGAAAGCTGAAATTTGGCATGTAGCTTCCCTACACTCCGTAGGGGAGCACTAAGAAAGGATTTCCTACGAGAAAGCGGAAAAACGAGATATGTGCGTACGAAGTCGTGGACAAAAGCTAGTCAGCTTATAATAATCTCACTGCTATCATACATGCTCTGTCTTTGAAGATCGATCCTAGGATTCACCGGTTGTTGTGAAATTAATTCAATGAAGTCACCACGGCCCTGGAACGTAAGGGGCATTAAGAGTTACACGGATTATTTTTAGTCAGTAAGAGTTTAACACCGCTCCACCCAAAGCAAAAAAAGTCATTTAATGATTGCCAATCTATAAAAAAAGAGGTTCGCTAGTTACCTCACTATGTTTTCTTCCGCCATTTTGAGAGTGATATGAAGTGGGTGATTCATTAATATCACCAGTTTTAATTAAAACAGATTTCTATTTTTATGATAATTTTAAAAGAAGCTCACAAATCATCGGTTTCTATCTGTATTTGTATCTGTTTTAAAGATATCTGAAAATTAAGGATGTCACTTTAGTTTCAGCTAAATCACCGATTTAACACTAGATCATCGTTTTTGAAAATTATTCATCTGTGTTTATGGTAGTGACGAGTATTAATTTCTTCCTTAAGGAAGTTTAGAAACATATTACGCAATCTTTTTGTATAATATAAATAGAGCTTCGCCCTCGTCTTTGTTTGTAAATCCCGTAATCTCACAAACTTCTTTCGTAGTTCTAAAGATTAGTCTTTATTCTCAACAAAAACACAAAAGTTACGACTTTTAATATAGTTATAATTAAAACGGCACATTATTCCTGCTCATAACAACGAAAATACACAAAAGTTAAGGAAGCCCCAAGATACGTATTTTATTTATGGATAATTATTTTTATTACTGGCTTTAGATAAGCGGTGAGTTTTCAGTAAACATTTTTGACGTGACAACGTCTAATAAATCGATGAACGCCGGCTGCACGCACGACAAAGGATGACTCATTGTAACGTTACGCTCACTGTAACGTTACGCTCATTGTAACATTACGATCATTTCATCAATGTTTTGTAATGACGTTGTCACATAAAATATCGCCCTTACCGACTTTACAGACAACCAATTTTTTTTCTTATCATTTTTTCTGGCAACATTTAGGGACGACTTTTGTTCAACAGTGGACTTCTTTCGGCTGAAATGATGATAATGTTGAATATAACAACGTTTGCTATTGACAACCTCGTTTGTAAGCCGTTGCAAGCACTGCACGAGGTCCAAAATTTGATTCACAGCTCGGGTTAATAATACTTTGCCCGAGTTATAGTAGGCGCCAGATAAATGTGGAATAAAGTATATTGACCTTTCCCTAATAACTGTTCATAGGTACCTGAACAATTAAATATGAATCGTTTTTCATTATTAGACAATGTTAAGGATCACGAGAGATGATGATTCGGGTCAGCTTTGTGTCATTAATTCCGTTTTTCAAATTAAAAATGTCAATAATTGTAGGTGGATCAATGACCGTTATTCCACGATTATCTGGCGCCTACTATAGTTTTACCATCAGAAAGTTCTATGTTTAGATGGTTTCTAACACTAACTCTATTCCACGAATAAGTGAGGTCTGGCGGCTCTGGGATCCATAAATTTTATCCCATCCTTTTCCTAAGACTCCAGAATAAACATCACTGTCAAATTGTTGAGTTTTATGTCATAAATATATATATATAAATATGACATATTCATTACAATTAAAAGAATATGACATTGTCATATTCTTTTAATTGTAATGAATGTACATATTATGTTCTAATTTATTTGTTATTTTTGTAGTTTTAATTTATAATTGTTTCTCTATTGCAATTTAATCGATGTTTTTTTTTAATATTTTTAATTATTCTGTATTTTAGTTCAATTTAGCTAATTGACATTTTAAATTCAATTTCGACTAAGTACATTTTAATTTTGTTATTAATGATTATACAAGTGCTGTGCACACCTATAAGTGACGCATTCACCGAAACACTGTTTAAATATATATCTAATGTAATGAGTTAGTGAATAAGTCGTTGGTGTGTCAATAAATAAATAATCAATTTGAAAAGGAACCTCACTAAAAGTACCTACGAAATATTTATTTCAGAACGAAAATACAAGGATCAAAAATAATTTACTCCCTCGACTCAAGTTTCCTTTACAAATCTTGTTTCTCATAACAATTAATAACTGAATTTTCTCCGATATTAAATCAAGAACAAAACACGATAAGGCCCCTTTACAAGTGATTTATTTATTCCCTAAACATCCGTTTTGTTCTCGCTGTATTTTCTGGTGGAAATTTTCTTTGAGGGGTCGAAAATGTGGACAGAAACTGTAAGTTTTTTTCATGTTTCAATGGGTGTTATTTTTTTTTTTGCTTTTATTTTATTTACCTCATGTAGATGTGAATGTATGTAGATTGTTGGTACGTGTAAGTGGTGCGTCCAATATGACTGTCCAAAAATATATTTATTGAATTTATTTGTGACAAAGCTGAACCGATTTTGACGAAATTTGGTAAAGAGGCAGATGTGAACCTGGAGACGGTTATAGGATTCTTATAAAAGCTATAGTAGGCGCCAGATAAATGTGTAAAAAAGTACATTGACCTTTCCCTAATAACTGTTCATAGGTACCTGAACAATTAAATATGAATCGTTTTTCATTATTAGACAATGTTAAGGATCACGAGAGATGATGGTTCGGGACAGCTTTGTGTCATTAATTCCGTTTTTCAAATTAAAAATGTCAATAATTGTAGGTGGGTCAATGACCGTTATTCCACGATTATCTGGCGCCTACTTATAGTAAACCATGTTATTAGAACCTACCCACCAAACTTCATTTTTGAAAATGTCGCTTAAAGTATTGCAATATGAACTAGAATTACAAGGCTTCAAGGGCAGGTAGAACAATTTACCCAAGGTGACATTTCAACGAAATTACTGTGTTGAAGGTTGAAGGTATCGTTTACGTGGAAAAAGCCTAAATTCTTCGGCACGTCAATATTACGCACGTCAAGGAATGTAGAAAAAACGGGCTCTTTTTACCTTTGGTACATTTTGGGGGAACTGCGTTAATTACAGTGTCTTTGAGCTGGAAATATGGAGTATTTTGAATAGAGGTTAGTAGTGATGACGTATTTTTAAAAGAGCTAATATTGATTGTATAGAGGGTATGCGCTACAGAGAGTAATGTCCCGCACATCTCCACTGAAAATGGGAGGATCTTCCTACCAGATGGTTGTTGTGTCTGGTGGGCAACTGCGCGGTAGTTGATATTCGGACTGTTGTATATGTTCAAATCACACGGAGAACTTTGCGCGATGCAGGATTTCGTTGTTATTTCTTTGTAGATCGCGCTGCGTTTCTTTTTGGTGCCGTACAAATTTCGCGTCTTAGTTTTTCATGTAGCTTTGATGCCGCTACAATATACACGCTAAAATATACAATATACACATATTTTTTAAAGAAGAGTTTTAGGTAACTGTGTGTAGTAATATGTTCATTAATTTTTTATTGTGTGCTGCATGTGCTTTTGTGTTTAGTTTATTCAATTTAAGATTTAAATCTTATTTTTTTTTGTACCTACACATTAATATGTATATTATTATAACCTCAATCTGACTGAGGTTTTTTGTTAGAGAATCCAATTTTTAATTAAGCTCACCATAGTATTTGAGCTATCTTATTGTGTTTGTAGGTTTTAAGGATTCCGTACCACAAAAGGTAAAAAAAGAAACCCTTATAAGATCACTCTCTTGTCCGTCTGTCTGTCGGTGTGTCACCACCGATTTTCTCAGGAACAGGTGGACCTAGCAAGTTGAAATTTATACCAGATACTGAGGTCTGTAATCCCTATTAGGTGTATGAAAATCAAGGTCCTAACAATAAAAAGATATGGGCAAATTTTTTGTGTGTTGAAAAACATACGAACGGAAACGATACACAAGCAGTAGGTATGTAAGGTTAGTTGTAGGTATTATTAGTAGTATATAGTAGTTGATATTCTGTAGTTACTGCCTACCCCCATGGGAAGAAGGCGTGAGATCATTAATATGTATGTAAAAGGGGTCTGATGTCCTATTTCTTCCGCCGCGTTGTTAGATAAAATACTGCTTATCGACTTTATAGGCATGTAAACCCAAACAGAACATGAATACACTAGTAAGCCCGCTTGGCTTCTGCCAGGGTTGCGGAATTTGTTCGAAAGAGTCACCGCGGCCCTGGAACGCTAAGGGCTTTAGAAGGAACACGAATGGGTTTTAGTCAGTAAGAGTCTGACACGTCCCTCCGCTCCACCCAGAGCGGAAGAAGTCTTTTGATGATTTCCCATACTAAAAATTAGTATTACCCCCTTTTTTTTTTCGATATCTCGTGGGCACACGTATTTTGATCCTGCTCAATAATTGGGGACAGTCAATTTCATATCTCAAAATCTTAAATATAAATAGTAAATTCCTCCTCTTCTGAAGGGATATTATCATGAAATGCGAGTCTCTCTTTATACGATTGTATCTTTTAACTAACCCGGCAGAGTATGCAAAATGCCACAGAAATCATGCTTAAAAAAAACAGCCGGCTTGGTTTATGAATGTATTCGTGTTCAGTCATGTGATCGAAGTTTCCTGACAAGTGAGTTGATTCATAAACGGTCTGTTCTTATATTGAATAAGGACTTTCTTTTAGGCTTGATCGTTTGTTGAGTTTATCGCCTATTTATTTTGTATCACTGAAACTCATACAAGAGACTTGTTTCTGTCAGTTACTTCGTCTGCGTGGGCTTCAAATCGGGATAAGAAGTATCGTATATGTTAATTCAGATTATATTTAAGTTATGCAGGGTTTTCTAGAAGTGTGTGGTCATATTTAAGAAAGAAAGAAATAAGGAAAACTATTGAAACAACAACAATCACAAATATCATCTAATTTAATAAAAGTAGATGTAAAATCACGCAAAAAACGGTCCGATCGTTAAGGGTGGCATGTTTCCATGGTTTAGCAGATAGCTAAACCATGGAAACATGCTTACTTCCCACACTCACATATGCCTGTCAAACATGGCCCCTGACAAAAAAAAATAGAAAAAATCAAAGTATGCCAAAGAGGAATAGAAAGGAGGTACATGAACTTAAACTTCGCAGACTTAAAGACAAAGTAAAAAACACAATAATAAGAAGTAAAACTAAGGCAAAGGACGTGGCTATAAAGGTACTTAGATTGAAGTGGAAATGGGCTGGACATTTTCAAAGAGTATCAGATGAAAGGTGGATGAAAATTACCACGACCTGGTACCCATTGAACAAAATTCGCATACAAGGTCGACCACAAATGAGATGGAGCGACGATATTATAAAAATTTCGGAAGTCGGTGTTTTTTGATTGTATCTTCGTGTTTTAACACCGACTTCCGAAATTAAAGTTATTTTATACTTTGTAGTGTTTTTTTTATTTGGAAGTCTGTATTTTTTAAAAAGAGTTTTCACGTGAGTCAATGTTACTAACTAGCTTTTGAAAGTTTTTTTTTTATTTTAGACTTTTTGGTGGTACACACCCACATTCCCACCTAACAACACCACTGGAAAGTCACAGGAAAGCAAACACGCAAATTCATATACTTGATGATAATATATTTTCTATTTCCTCCAGCTATTTTGATTTAAAAACTAGAAAACAGATTTTGATAATATTTCTATGGGACCATTAGGGACGTAAATCCTTTCACATGAAAGAAGAATTTTTCAAATCGGTTCATAAATGTCGGAGTTCGTAAATGAGGTAACAAACATAAAAAAATGAGAACTCCTCCTTTTTTTGAAGGCGGTTAAAAATACCTGTGCTTATCATCTACACGTATCAAATTAATAAGGTTCATAAAATACTTAATGTGTTCAACAATGCCGTCCCTTTTGTTTTATGTCAATTGACACGTTTGCAAACATTTTCACAAACGTTGGCCTTTATCGCCCAACTAGTACAGTCTGACATTAAAATTATAAACACTGTTAAAACAACAAACAAAAACAGAAACCAAAAACACTACCCAGAACTAATGCTAATTACTTCAGGGACAAAATTCATCTACTAACCTAGACGCGAAAATGGCTCATTTACACTAGACGCGGTTCTCGCTTCTAATAGGATATTTTCAAAACCAGATTCCAAGATTGAACTTTGTAAATAGAAGGTCAATTCTAATATTTGAAAAGTGTTCAAATTCAAGTCGCAGCAACATCTTACCAACAAAAATCGTTTGCGAAATCGTTTGCGAGGTAAATGCCGTTTGCATTTACCTCGCTCCTTAAAAATAGGAGAGTTGTCCCTGAGTACGTTATGTATGTACATTCGGAGGGACAACTCTCCTATTTCTAAGGAGCGTTGTTTCGTGTTAACAGAAGATTTTTTTAATGACTGTTCGAGAAATCTGCCTGATGACTCAGCAAGCGCCTTATTCTGAGACTGACGCAGTCATACTGAGAATCCGAAGGATTTAAAAAGAAATGACTAAACTAGAACTTTATATGTTCGGAAGAAATCATCTGCGCGACGACGTAAATAAGGCACTAAATGTAGTAGTTTTTTTTGTTCTTATTTATTTTATTTTTTATTTTATTTTTATATGCTCGCGCTGATGTGGTAAATCTTGGAGCAACCTTGCCTTATCATATCTAGCCCCCGGGTTGTAGCTATCAAGAAAGACACACTCCTAATAAAATTAAAAGAATTGATTGTATGCTATGCAATTATATAACTCCGGTAACTATTAAGACTCACAACATTCTCGCTTTTCATCAGACGAGAAACTATACTCTTATAAAACCGCCTAAGTCCCAACTATTAAGGCTGGTACATATGTGAGCAATAATGGCCGGGCCCGACCGGACGCGTTGTCCCATGTTGGGGCCTGTCCCGAGCATTAATATTGCCTCATTAATGAACAAGCTAACAGATAGTGCGGAATTGTGTTGGTGCTGTGCTGGGTAGCGGGTAAGTATATTGATTGTGTTGTGATTTTTTCTGACTTTATTTTTCTGGAATTATGTTGAAGATATGTGAATGATAGCAATGTAGCGGCATCAATGCTGCCACATGAAAAACAAATGAGCGAAATTTGTACGGCAACAAAATGAACCGCAACGCCATCTATCCCGTCAGTCACGAACTACCAACGAAATCCTGCATCGCGCAAGCAAAGTTCTCCGTGCGATTTGAACATATACAACAGTCCAAATATCAACTATCGGGCAGTTGCCCACCAGACACAACAACCGTCTGGTAGGAGGATCCCTTCCCTTCCCTCTTTATGTATATATGAGGAACTAAACATCAATACAGCCAAACTGGAAATCGATAAACACAGTAAGGACTACTAAATTCGAATATCAGCCCACGTCAACAAACTGGCCTCTAAGCTGCAGGGTACAGGGAGTGTGCCACACAACCGATTGAAGCGGCATGATGTCCTAACGCTTATCGCGAGATTTGCGTCAAGAGGGTAAAAGGAATTTCCAACAGCTCTTTTTGCTAGCACTGACGTGAAGTAAATTATCCCAACAGATTGGCTTATTGTGTCTACATTGTTGGGTGAAGTTGTAGTAATAAAAATAAATCTAAACATCGTGTGTTTGTCAGATACCTGAATTCTTTGATTTTATCTAATGCAGTTGTAGACATGGAAATCCGCGAAATTGACTATTTGATCAATGTAGGTGGAGTATATAGTTTATTTTTTTACCTTTCTGTATAGCAACGCTTGGAGGAGTCGTATGTTCAGCACCGAAATGATGAATTAAATTACGAAGCGAAGTTTCAGGTTGAAATTGACAAAAATATTTTTTATAAATTCAGTAATGTTTTCTGTTAACACGGACCATTCCTAGATTTGACTATACTTGCCAAAAACGTTTTAGCGACATTCATAAAGTAAGATTCCATAACATGTACTTTTGAAAAAGAAGTTAATCTACATCCGTTCAACTAAATTAATTCCAAAAGACTTTACATGCATAGTCACCGGACCGTAAAGAATCTTATGGAATTTCCAATTACGCAGCTCCTGGCGTTGAGTGTATTCACAAGAATTGACGTTTAATAGGCCTCCGTGAGGGTAGACGCTAGGGGTCGCGCATCGCCGCCTAGCGGGTGAAATGAGAAAATTTTGCATATGTCTGATATTTTTAAGTGGCCTGTCATATTTTGTTGTGTTTTGTTGGCGTTTTTGTATAAGTTGCAGGTCCGATGTTTTAATAGTCAGGATAAGTTTTACCGGATGAATAATAATGGGGGTTACACAGCTTTTGTGTAGAATGTCAAACGGCCATATTATACTCACGGATGGCGGAGAGAAATCGAAAAAGAAGTCGGGTCTATTCCGTAAACTACCATACAAATAGTTTTATGACTACTTCGGAACGTATTTTCACAGATTCGGATCGGATGCAGTGCGTAACGGCTCTAAGAGCTTTTTAAAAACAAAACACTCAATATCTAGTTATTTTTGGGAAAAACTGGACTATGCCAAAAAGGAGAACCAATCCTCAGATTAATTTATAAAATTTTGGCACGAAACAATAAATCTTAACAAACTGTATTATCAATTACTTGCCGCAGTAAGAGAAATTACCAATACAAGTCAGGTAACCAGAAAACTTTGAATATCAGCCAAAATCTCATTAATTGTCCTATCGAAAATGTCGTAGAGAATCCAAAGACCACCGACGAAGGACCAAAGTTCGATTCTGGTCACGTACAATCGGCTTGGCACTCACCAGCGCCGGATAACTAAGTTTTATGCCCGGCTTTACTTGCTAATACCCTTACGCCACTTTGAGGGGCAATGGTATTTGATTTAAGACCAGCCCCAAGTTATTTAAGCTTATCTTTTTTGGGTTTGGGCAAGTTGATTATGATACCTTTTGTTAAGTATGAATAGTTTGTTCACCCCAAGGATATTGAGTAAAATTGGAAAAGTATATGTATAGTCACCAGCTCGTTTCATACAACAGCGTGTTCTAGCGGCCTTCACTAGGCCATCGATCCATTTTGTGGGGACAACACATCCATCTAATTAAACATGTTGACTCTTAGGTATTTTTCGAGAAAAATATACCCAAACCCGAAAATTAAACCCTTTTATCAGCCCACACGTACAGTGTACACAGTAAAACCTTATTTAGCTTCCAATTCAATCCGCGACCCATTTACACGTAAACGTCTGAAAAAAACCGCTTCTCAAAGTCTTAGACGCCATTTTTCAAAGTCTTTGAAACCTGACCGTCAGGGGTGCAACCATTTGTCTTATTCTCATATTTCCCCCGAGAGGGCCTTTTATGCGATTTTTTCAGCTGAAGATAAATTTAGAGACAGCCCTGCGCGACTGCTGCAAGATATAATGCCATGAATATGTATGGTTGTTTTTATTTTTTCGTTGTGCGAAATGTTTTGTTTGTTGGTGAGAATATTCTTCATAGTGTCGTCACACCTGGGGCGGTACTACGAAGTACCAATGCTGGCGTGATTCCGTTGTAGGTAAGTATTATTTGACCTGTATAGCTTCGTCCTTCTCTCACTCCGGAATCGTGATGCTTTTAAGATAGGCACAGCAAAAGTTTCGATTGTGAAACAGAGTGTGCTTAAACCAATGATTTTACAAAGGAAATATACGCTACGTTCATACTGAGTGGCGTTCAGATAAGTATCGTTGCGATTTTATTTCAAAAATGTACTTACTGTACGACTGCGATAGATAATACGGAACAAATGCTACAGAAAGAGATGGCTAATGCAAATTACAATAATTGTCTTAATTTGTCTGCAACAATTTACGCGCGCTAGTGCGAATTCTACCTCTTTTTAGAGTTCCGTATCCAAAGGGTAAAACGGGACCCTTTTACCAAGACTCTGCAGTCCGTCCGTCTGCCTGTCTGTCCGTCTGTCACCAGGCTGTATCTCATGAACCGTGAAAGTTAGACAGTTGAAATTTTCACAAATGATGTATTTCTGTTGCCGCTATAGCAACAAATACTAAAAAACAGAATAAAATAAATATTTAAGGGGGCTGCCATACAACAGACATGATTTTTTTTGCCCTTTTTTATATATAATTTGCCTTCAACACAGTGGGCTAATGTATCGTAAACTGGTCAAGTGCCTCAAATATGAAAACATTTGTTTAAAGCACCATGCGATGCATCCAATCATAAAAAAGCGTGTAGCCTCACTACCATTACCTTTCTTGACTAGTTTTTTCTATTACTGTAGCGGCATAAATTCTGCCACATTAAAAACTAAGAAGCGAAATTTGTACGGCAACAAAAATAACCGCAACGCCATCTATCTCAGTCAGCGACGAACTACCAACGAAATCCTGCAAGCAAAGTTCTCCGTGCGATTTGAACATATACAACAGTCCAAATATCAACTATCGGGCAGTTGCCCACCAGACACAACAACCGTCTGGTCCGAAGATCCTCCCATTTTCAATGGAGGTGTGCGGGACTTTACTCTCTGTTCCGCATACTTCTATACTACCTTGCATTTCAAACAACTCGTTCCTACGCAAATTACAGAAAAGTAACTAGTATTATTTTTTATTATAGGCCAAGCCTTAAACACTTTACTTTGCACTCGTACGAATCGGGGTAGAAACAATAAAGGACACGTCTTATTAAAATTCCATCATCATCTACAAGTATTTTTCCACCTGTGTTAGATCAGCTTCTAGTCAAATAGGAATTGGTTTTAGCTATGGTTATGTGCTAACCAATGAAGACCTATTGGAACATGGAATAACTGGCTGTGAAACTATGCCTCATCATCATCATCATTACTTTCACCCGAAAGACGTCTATTATTAGACATAAGCTTGCCACAAGAGTTGCCATCGACTTGTCTTGTGCATCTCCCATTCAGCAGATTCCAACGGCCTGCATCAGGTCATTGGTCAACATTGTGGGAGACCTTTCAACGCTTCGCCTTCTGGTACGCGGTCACTACTCCATTGCAATTAAACCTGTGTACATATCATCACATCAGCCAATTACCGTCCACTGCTGAACGTAAGACTCCCCCCAAAGAACGCCAACCACCTTATCTTGAGCGGTCCGATTTATCCGCTGCCAGCCACCTTCTTCAAATCATCGCTCTATCGTGCCGCAGGGCGTCCCACATTACGTTCACCCATACGTGGTCTCCACTCTAATATATGTCTGCTCCATCGACCGTCTGTCCGTCTACACTACAGACATGGCTGCCAACATATGTTCCATCGAAACTATGTCTACTGCAGTAATTACATAGACGAAACAAACCATCAATAACCTTTTACTTCATTACATTCTCAAAAGGCAAATGAATAAATCACAGATTAAGCCTAACTTCAGCACAAAAAGATCTCCGAATAAATCTCACAAAAAGCCTGAAAATGGATAATGTGGAAATTACAATGTAGCTCATTTTGCGACCAATCTGCGGAGCAATGGCCGTGGGAAAAAATAAAACCGTATGAGAGAGTGAATGAGGCGTTAAGGGGTGCTTCCGGGGAAATGGGGATGTTTTTATCATATTATATGAAAATATTTGTGTGATGATATAGGGGGATGTTTGTTTGAGGGATGTAATCAAAAAATGCGGAGATAAATTGTACTTTGAAATTAAAATCTTTTTTACAAAAAAAATACAATCGTTTTCAAAATAAAAAAACTCACTGCAAAGTATGAAATAACTATAATTTCGGAAGTCTATTCCATCGTTTACTTCTTCTAATCTACGCGACGGGTGATGGATGATTTGAATTTTCGTAAAAGAAAAATTGATAACCAAGAAAAGTATTTGTATATTATTTGCATCCATGCAATGGATGGCTATGGTCGACGCCAAATAAATTTGCAATAACGGTCATTGACCCACCTTCATTTATTGACATACATAATTCCGAAAACAGAATTAAAAACATAAAGCTGTCCTGAATCGACATGTCTTGTAGTCCTTTACATTTTCAAGTAATGAAAAACGATTCATAATCTATTGTCCAGGTACCTACGAAGATATATTAGGGAAAGGGCAATGACCGTTATTGCAAATTTATCTGGCGTCGACCATTGTATTCTTATAAACAAACAAATAATTTCGCTTCTCATAATAATTAAAAGAAGCGAAATTATTATATCATAATATCAATTAAGATTGATTGACTTGGTTTCATAACTATGCCTAAAAACTTCTAGATAGATATTTTTCAGTCTTGTTGTAAAAGCCGCCATCATAAAATTAGAAATATTCACAGCTTTGCAAAATCATAAACTAACAAAAATAATCTACACCACCTCGAAACGTTCAGTAGTTTAAAAACTATGATATATATGCTAAAGTTTATGAACGTGAAATTTACGTTTTGAAGTTAGTTATTCGGAGTAAAAACTGCCACGCTTCGTTTCGTTTAGTGAACAGATTAAAATTTTATTAGTATAAAGGTTCCGTATTAAAGTTTGTTATTGTTTTCGTTCAACAAAAGCATGTACTTTGGCCTTCACAAGTTTTGGGTAAATAAGTATTGTTTGATAAATGAATGGGTTACACGTTCTTTGGTGCGTTTTGTACATTTCAAGGATTTAGTCTGCTTTAGGAAAATCATGGATATAATTTTAGTTACATTAATTTCGTTTTAAAATGAAAGTCTTAATCAAATTAATTAATAGACAGCGACAGTCTAGACTGGGCGTATATTTAAATTAGGTACTTATTCAAGCAAACATAATTACCATTTCATAATATCAATTAATTACTCAAGAAAGACCTGTATGACAAATTTTGTGATCAAAATTTAAATCTATTTGAAATTCTGGAAAAGATCTTCTATATTTCTCTTATTTAGGGTTCCGTACCCAAAGGGTAAAACGGGACCCTATTACTAAGACTCCGCTGTCCGTCCGTCACCAGGCTGTATTTCATGAATCGTGATAGTTAGACACTTGAAAATTTCACCAAGATGATGTATTCCTGTTGCCGCTATAACAACAAATACTAAAAAATAGAGCAAAACAAATATTTAAGGTGGAAAAAAAACACGTTTCTTGTATGGGAGCTCATACAAGAAACGTGTTTTTTTTCCATTTTTATAGATACTGGTACGGAACCCTGCGGGATTCTGACTCGCACTTGGCCGGTTTTTTAAGGATGAGAAATCATCAAACGAATCCATGAATCCTTGGAGTGTCTCTAATTAAAACCCATCCGTGTTAATCCTAATGCCCTTTGTGTTCTGCAACATATTCCTCTTTATTTACTATATTTTTTGGTTAATTCTTTACAAGCTTTTTCGAAGCTTATAGATCGAACCGTTGTCTGCTGAGTACCAATATTTTACACGAATTGACTACATATCTGACCAGCACAATCCAGTAATAAAGAACATTCTGTTTCTTTATTATGGATTGTACTCTTAGCAATGACACTGACATCAAAAACGTCGAATACATGTCATGACATCAAGTCTTTTTTACTGAAGAGCTAGGCATGGTTGTAGGTTATAGCACACCCAAATATTAATAATAATAATAATCATTTATTTGCATAAAATATGGTATAAAATGGTGTTAAAATAAATAAAAAAGGCATAAGAATGTTTTGCCAGTTACGTGTAAGTCCCAAGTAATATACAGGGTGTTCGAGAATTGCGTGGTCATATTAATTAAGGGTGCTGTTGGATAGCCGATATCTATACATTAATTAAGAAAAAAAAGCAAAACAATAATTCGACCAGAAAATCGAATAAAAACTTCCCAAGAAATGACTTTTCAAGCAGCTAGTTACAGTTGGTGACATTTACAAGTGTTCATTTACAAGTAGACAATTATTGTACACAACACTCGTAAGTATGTCATAAACTTAAAAGTGTAAGTTTCTAATGCACACATTAGAAAGAAATGTTTGCAGTGCAGTGGAATAATAAATATTTTTGCCTGTATACCAAATTGCATTGTTTACTGTACATTTGAGTCAAGGAGCAGTTTATCACCCTTGTGGATGTGTATCGACTCGGAAAATGGTATGTGGCCTTCAGTTTTTCAGAGATAACAAATCTACTTTTTCTTTTGTAACGGATTTGTAATATCAACAGTCAGTATTTGATATGGTTCTATTTTGATGTTTTGAGAGGGTGTTTTGTATCCATTTTGGAGGCGACGTTTATCTTTGATCTTTTCAATATTTTGGTTTTAAACAAGAACAAAAGCAATCATTCATTTCTTTTACATCTACGTGAAAATGCGTGAGTTACTAAAGACAAGTGGTGTAGTATCTTAGTTCAGTATTACACCTACGTCATTGAAACTCCTGAGTTATTAAAAGCTGTTAAGCCTGATGTACACGGGTAGAGTTAACGGTATAGTATCACGATAGACTAACTATGCTACTATAGTAGGCGCCAGATAAATGTGGAATAAAGTATATTGACCATTCCCTAATAACTGTTCATAGGTACCTGAACAATTAAATATGAATCGTTTTTTCATTATTAGACAATGTTAAGGATCACGAGAGATGATGATTCGGGACAGCTTTGTGTCATTAATTCCGTTTTTCAAATTAAAAATGTCAATAATGTAGTAGGTGGGTCAATGACCGTTATTCCACGATTATCTGGCGCATACTATAAGTATACCAATGTAGACAGCATTGTTAGAGTAGCGTACTAAAACTTAGTAGTAACTAGCCCCGCGGGCAAGCTACTCTACCACCTGCCTTCCCCCACCACGACGCCCACTCTACTCTACCAAACGCTTTACCGTCTACTCGAACCACGTATACGAATAGTAGAATAGAACTTGTACGTACAGGCTTGCTTCATTGTTTTGGTAACTGTGTTTTTCGTTAAATAAATAAAATGAGGTAGTCTGAATCGAAAACTATTACACTAGTGGAGCTTTACGGTGAATTGCAATTGACCAAGAACAAAATAATTGTGGCCTATGAATATATTGTTAGTGAAATGGGCAAAGACAACTTTGGAGTTACTGATATTTTAGCGACGTACGTGGCGTTCTAAGAAACACTAGTTACTCTATAAATAAAATATAAATTTACGTTTAGACAGGTAGGTACTCTACTGAAACAGGTGGAACTTGCATAACTTTTGTAATTTAGTTTATTTTATTTTTTTGGTATGCGTCATGCTTGTCGCAAATAAACTCTTTTTCTTTCTTACATTTGAAATTGGTAGAGTAGTACGCTAGTAAACTAAACCACTAACTCTACCCGTGTACACCAGGCTTTAGCGAATCTTATTTTCATTTCAGATTTTATTCAAACCCAAAATAAAGATTTCTTTGATATTGAAGGTTCATTTTTACCCGGAATTTTTATTACGTGAATATCGTTTCATAAGAGAAGCATGTCTCAGTTTTTTTATTAATAAACTACAATTTCGGGATGTTTTTCTTCACGTTATTGATTCTTAAATGCAGACAATTTTCAAAAACATTTCCGTGCTAGATGGACAGATTTAAACTTTTCCTAGGAAATACTTTTACTCGCATAAGATTAAAAGTATTTCCTAGGACACTTTCTTTTTTTCCCAGTTTTATCTCAAAGTAACAAAAAAATACAGTAACAATAGCTTGGATCAGCTTTTTCTGTCACAATGTAATGCAAATGGTCCGTGAACCAACTCGACGATTCTCCGTAACGCGGCGATCAATTGTGGGTACGGTTGTAATAGTAAAACTTAACTGCTTTTCAGTTATACTGTAGTCTAGATAAATGTGTTGTTGATTTGTGTTGTAGTCGGGGATATGGAACAGAGTTTTGTGTTAGTAAGTTTGTTGTGTGATGCAATAGTAGGAGTAACGTGTAATTAGAAGGTGAAATTCGAACCTCGCAAAGTGGGGCTATTGTGACGGATCAACTGCAGGATGTGGATGTGGACCCGGGAGTCAACACTATGAGGATCGCCTGGAGGACACGGTGGAGCATACGGTGGAGGTTTGCCCTGCTTAGGCGGAGTACCGCGTGTGCTGCCACCAATGATGCCGTGGAAGTGGCAATGTTTTGGGTCACTCAAATTTAAACTACTGTCGTGCCAGCGACACGAAGAAGAATATTAGGAGGTTTGACTTGAGGTAATGTTTGAGTGTAATCCATAAAGCTATTTGGTTTGCAGGCAGCTAACTTGCAACTAGTTTAAAACAAAGTTGTGAGTGTGCTGAGTAGACAATTATGGTACACCGCACTCGTAAGTATGTCATAAGCTTAAAAAGTTATAATGCTCACATTAGAAGTAATTATTGGCAGTGCAGCGAAAAAAATAATATTTTTGCTTGTGTACCTAATAGCTTTGTTGACTGTACCTGTCTTTAAGCTATCTTATGAGGAACGAATGCATACTCTATTGCTATACTTTACTAAATTTTCGATTAATTTTGGCTGATTCGTTTGAAGAAAAATAATAAAGACTACGGAGTACTTTTAGGTAGGTTAATAATGTTAAATGGGATTGTAGGATGTTGATTGTTGTTGTTTTAAAGAAATGTTTATATTTTTCGAGTACCATAGAGAGTACTCATATCTTTACCATATCTATAGAAATATATAACACCTATTATTTGTAATAATGTACTTTGTAGGAGAAAATAAATCTTTATTATTGTTTTCTTTATTCATATTATATATGTACATACAAATTACATTTTTTAAATATTAAAATACAAAGATATAAAAATATTTAAAAATAAAAAAAATAGGAGCCAACCGGTATCGGGAACAGGGTCCAAGCTACCGGTGGTCAGGGCCCTGAGAGAAGAACCTCCTAGCTATGCGCGCCGTGTCCAGGACTACTGCTTTCTGGATCAAGCCCTTGATCCAGCTGCCCAACGAGAGCCTCTTTAGATGTTGGTCGAAATTCTTGGCAATTATGCCATTGGCCGTCACGACTCTCGGCACAATGACTGCTGTGTTCACATCCCACATGTCGGCTTATTGGCAACAATAGTCCTGTCAGTGATGATAGACCGATCCCAATACAACGTGCAATTGCCATTTTCGAGAACTGGGTCGGGCACATACCTATAGTACGGTACTTCCGATTCCACAAGATTGTATTTTAGAGCAAGTTGCTGGTGAAATTATCCTGGCTACAAGGTTGTGCCTTTGCAAATAGTCTCCGTTATTATTATCTATAATTTTATCTCAAAAAGACTGAGCGTTATTTGAATGTCGTTTTTTGCTGAACGTATGTTGAAATAAATAGTTTGAAATTTAATTTATTTTGAATCCATTGTTTCTAGCGAACAATACTGTCATTTGCAGCAAAAAAACTTAAAAGAATAGTTACTGACTTACTACTCTGAACAATTTAGCGTCATATTTTTTGCTAGCCGTTACACATCACATCACACGAAATGTTTGAAGTCCAATAGATCGTTAGTTCTGAAACTCACATGTACTTTAGTACTTTTTGCTTAACTTTTTCTTGTAAACGTCCTTTCTAATGATCGTCTACAACTCAACACAGATGCTAGTTTATTCTAAAAAAGGACAAAAGAACTATTATAAACGTTCTGAAAAGGCGGGTTTTTAGGCACTTAAATTTAAAAAGTATTTTGGAAAAAACGGGCGAGCCTTCTCAATTTTTACAGTTATGTAGTTACATGTCGAGTGCCCGATGGGGTCTCCCATTGGCAAAAGTGAAGAATTTCCATACAAACTATTTAACAACCTTAGGGGATGATTCTTTCAATATTCTTTGCTTTATGCTCACCTTATAAACAACTCAAATGCAAAAAATCATGGTTTTAGACCTTTTATACGTTGCGAAATTCGTTCGAAAGAGTCACCGCGGCTATGGAACGCAAAGGGCGTTAGGAGGAACACGGATGGGTTTTAGTCAGTAAGAGTCTGACACTCCATTGCGCTCCGCCCAGAGTCATTTGAGACAAAGACCCTTTAGACCGATTTAGACTGTGCGTTGTTAATCTGCGAATGAATTTAAGAGATCAGTACAATAACCCAATTGTTCATCCAATCAAACTGAATGATCATAATTATTAACATCTTATCGATATCATCTGTCATACTCAATGAAAGCCAATAGAAGCCGTATTTTTTATCACACCCACACGCCCTAATCAACATCAAAGAGGACATAAGAATGACCACTTATTAACTTAACTATTACAGGACTATAACATTAAGAGCCGCAAAACTATCGAGTTACTTTGTTTTTGTAGTCCGTCTTTATTATCATGGCTATTGTTATCTCGACAACTTCCACCAAGTATTTAAATACCGGGCAATAAGATAACAATAACAGTTGATCACTTCAGGAGTTTCAGTAATTTTAGTTTGTTTGTGAATATTGCAAATTGGTTCTTGCAACTGTATGTTAAAGAAAGGAAAGTTATTGAGTAGATTGTATAACAAATATCAACGTTATTGAATTGTTTTGAGTGAATCGTTGTCAACCCAATCGCTTGATAGTAAGCGATGATTTGCTGTATGATAAGAAAACAACTTATTAAAAAATTAAAATTGGTTGTCTGTAAAGTCGGTTTACGGACGATAGTTTAACGTGACAACGTCATAACAAAACATTGATGAAATTATTGCATACTTTTATGAATAAAATTGAATCGTGCAGCGCTCTCGCTCCGATCGTAACGTTACAATGAGCCTAACGTTACAATGAGCGTAACGTTACAAAGAGTCATCCTTTTTCGTGCGTGCAACCGTTGACGTTAGACGTTGTCACGTCAAAAACCATATTTTGATGTCTTGATGCAAAATGGTACTTTTTGAAACAGCTAGAAATTCATTTGTTGACCATATCATCGGTTAGTATCAGGTGGAAAGTAAACATATACGAATTTCTCATTATAAAGTATTCAAATGGGCGTATTTATTGCAAAGTATCACTTTTTTCCGATACACAGTCGCCTGTTCTGCGAGTAATGTGCCCTGTCCACTGCCACTTCAGTTTGGCAATCCTTCGGGCTATGTCGGTAACCTTGGTTCTCTTGCGAATATCGTCATTCCTGATTCAATCACGCAAGGAACCGTACCGGAAGACGCAGCGTTGGAACGCCTCCCACAAGGTGGACCGATGACTTGGTGAGGGTCGCAGGTAGCCGATAGATGCGAGACGCACAGGACCGGTTGTTGTGGCGATACTTGGGGGAGGCCTATGTCCAGCGGTGGACGTCTTTCGGCTGATATGATGATGATCACTTTTTTAAGTAACTAGTTAAAATTGTTGTCAATAAACTGTAGTGACTCGATGCATTAAACTCTTGGGAACAAATTCATTCGAAAGCCACTTTATTCTGTAGTTCACAAAGTAAGAACTAAAAACATTTCTCAGAATAAACTCACGAACTGCAAAAAAAACTAGTTCACTACCCATTTTATCTAACAAAATGGCCGCATAAAAATTTACTTCAAATATCCGGTACGGCGGTATTTTGATATCAGAAGTGGGATAGCGGTATTTTTATATCGGTACCAGGGTGTAATACGAGATACGCCTTTCGGCCCAATAAAACGAATGTGTGGATTTATACCCAGATTATTGGAATAACTTCCTTCGTGAAAAACCTCTTTTTATCGAAACGAGCCGCGGCCATTTGCAAGTTTTATGATTAGCACCGCATTTCTGTGTTGACGGTACTAAGGTGCTGTGGAATAAAGATGCATATGAATTGAGAATTTTTGTAATATTTGTAATAATGTATTACTTTCTTCATTTCTTGGATTGAAGTAAAAACTTGAGTTTGTGCTTCAGTAACTCATTTTTTAGCAATGATGTTTTGCATCGACGAATGTAATAATTGCATTACACCCATTACTTAAAATATATTTGTCTAGAGTTATTAGCAAAATAAAGGGAAGTTGCCTTGAATTGAAAACCAGGTACTGAAGCAATAGATATTGGTGAAACGGATTTGTCATGAATTGAAAACTACCAAGGTACTAAATGAATTGATATTAATTAAACGGATGGTTGCTTGACGACCATACCTACATAGAAATAAAGTTATTTATATGATAAAAGATCATGAAATTTCTTGCATCCCCTTTATATCCTACATTACATTTTAAATGCGAAGGTGACTTTATATTTGTTCGTTTGATTGTTTGTTACGCTGTCACGCCTAAATCGCTGAACCAATTTTGATGAACTTTGATACGAGATAGATGGAACCATGGAAACAGTTATTGGCGACGTTTTTTTGCAAATTTGTGCGAAGACGCGGCAAAAGCTGGTATGTAATAAATCTTTTGCTTTTTTTCTCAATTTATTTGGGCCAGTGCGACACATCCCTTCATAATCGTCATCTTAGTACGCGATCCCTTTCTAGACATATCGTCACACATTTCTTTAGGATTCAATACATAAGCCTAAATGTGTAACTTTAGTGTCGTGTTCCGTCCACTGGTATTTTATTACGACCATCCAGAGGAAAGTAAAATAAAATCTGTACTTATGAAGCTTGTAGTTGTAAAGTATTACTCGGGGAATACTTTTTGTGGGGTTCATAATATATTTTAGTCCTTATGTGTCATCCGGCCGGTCATTCTACTCGTGTTGGACATCGTACGGACGAAGTGTACTTAAATCATCTTTTCTTTCGTTGTATCCTTCTGCCCTTATTCCGTTACCTTCATTTGGTCGGGAGCATCCTTTCTTCTTTCATACACAATATTTATGTAACTACTGGTAGTCTTTTTTTTATGGATGAGAAATCATCAAATGACTGCTCTGGGTGGAGCGGAAGGACGTGTCAGACTCTTACTGACTAAAACCCATCCGTGTTCCTTCTATAGCCTTTTGCGTTCCAGGGCCGCGGTGACTCTTTCGAACAAATTCCGCAACCCTGGCAGGCTCTGGCCCTAGCGGGCGCCGTCCTCTATGCTGACATCTCTTTGAGGCGCGCGTGAAACACAACGCGCCATCGACCCGGGCCTGGTGGTGATCGGACAGCGAGCCACCCAATGCTCGCTGTCCGCAGGCCCGACTACAGGTAGTCTAAAGTAATGATTATGCTAATAAATTCACGAAATGTGCAAGCGCATTTAAAAACATAAAAAAAATCATTGAGTATCAAAAAAATATATCCCCATAGCTGTCAATGGGAGAGATTACAAGAATCCTAGCAGCATTACGGCGTTGAATGGCAATGCTATTTTTTTTTGCAGAAAAAAAAGCAATTCCATATAGATTCTATTAAAATATGGCATCTGTCTATAGTCAAGTTGATTGGCCTCTCACGTTGATTGGATTGGACTGGCCTGTTGGTCGAGTGGTTAGTGACCCTGA
Source organism: Mamestra brassicae (assembly GCA_905163435.1). NCBI lineage: Eukaryota > Metazoa > Arthropoda > Insecta > Lepidoptera > Noctuidae > Mamestra > Mamestra brassicae. The sequence continues at coordinate 16,446,620 of LR991001.1, forward strand.
CTGCTAAACCGCAGGTCGTGGGTTCGATTCCCACCCAGGACAAATCTTTGTGTGATGAACACGATCGTTTGTTCTTTGTCTATAATATGAATGTATTTAGAAATATATAAGTATGTTTATCAGTTGTCTGGTTGCCACAGCACAGGCTATGCATAGTTTGGGATCGGATGAGCGTGTGTGAGTTTTCCCAAGATATTATTATTATTATATCAGCCAATTATCATCTTCCACAATCCAACCATAGTTTTGTTGATAAGCGACATAAGTATCTAAAATATAAGTTATATTAGGTACTCTTAATATGCCTGTATGAGTAATTAGGCAGTACCGTACGTAGTATTTGGTACACCATGATAAATTATTGTTTAAATTCCATTCTTCTTGTTAAAATACTAAAAACAGAAGACTTGTCAATAAAAATTAGTATTTGCCTCCACATTTCTCTTTTACAGAAACGTAGAAAACAACCGAAAATAAAACGTGACTCTTTTACGCCCAAAATTTACATAGAAATGTACTTCCAAAAGATTTTAAGTTCGTAAACTTGTATCCGAAACATTTGTTCTCCGATCCGGTGATTCGGCCAAATGGCCACTTAAAGAGTTTAAACATCGCATCGGAACGTATCAAACCCCCGTTTGGTAGCAAACGCAGTGACTCCAAACTTCAGAAAGTCGACGAAACTCTGAATTACTTGAGAAAGTCTTGCTATAAATTTTCTTGAAACACTTCAAAGTATTTCATAAGGAAAATTGTAAATAAATTCGGATGGGTTTAGGGTTGACGAAGTTTTTGAATAAATATTAAAAGAATTCAAAGAACTCAAAAAATATACCTGAATACCCCGGTTTCGACATACCGTCATAATTTTAATTTTCGTACCTAACTGACATACTTCACTATAACACGTTAAATAAACCGTCGCAGCGTTGGAAGGCCTCCCACAAGGTGGACCGATGACCTGGTGAGGGTCACGGGTAGCCGATGGATGCCAGACGCACACCAGTTGTTGTGGCGACACTTTAGGGAGGACTAGTCCAGTGGACAGTGGACGCAAAATTTGAAAATTTGTTATTTCTATGTCCCTTACTAGCAAACTTATTTGTTTTACTTCTGGTGGCGTTAATATGTGCCTATTAATACTGTCGTGTTAGTTTGGGTGCATAGTCCTCACAAATAAACAATTGATTAATGAATACAAATTGTAAAACTTTGATTAAAAAAAAATAACTATGGAGTTTCTTGTCTTGTCTAAAATATTATTTTTTCTTAGTTACATAATCTAATTACAGCTAATGTGTCACTTATAAATTTGTATGTCTTAAGTCTTAATAATGACAAAACATAGCGCACCCCCTATTTATGTAAACACCTATGTTTGACAAGTAAACTGATTGATTGATGGTTATTCTACACCATACAAATCTACTTTTTGCGAATGGACAACTATATAAGGACAAGAGTCACTTTAATAATTTTTTTTCAAACAGTAAATTTGACGTTCAAAAGTGTCTTTTAATGGTCTAGATAACAAAAAAAAAAGAATAAGCTATAGACAATACCCGAAAATAATACGCGTCAAAAAGTATTCCTACAAATAAAAGACGATTTCCTCACCTAACCAACCAACCCTACAAAAGAATTTGAGCAACTTCACCGGTAATCTCCAGGATTGGAGGGAGCGATACCGTACTATTTACTCTACCCTTTCCCCAATATTTACGATATTATAAATTTCTAACGTTATGAATCAATCCTTTGAGTTCCTTTTTTTTTTAAGGATGGGAAATCATCAAATGACTTCTTCCGCTCTGGGTGGAGCGGACGGGCGTGTCACACTCTTACTGAATAAAACCCATCCGTGTTCCTTCTAAAGCCCTTTGCGTTCCAGGGTCGCGGTGACTCTTTCGAACAAATTCCGCAACCAACAAAGGCTGGCTCAATAATGAAGTCGCACGGGTCGATCAGCAAAGTTAAACAACGTTTGCTTAGGTCGGTTTGTTGATGGGTGACCACCTTAACATACCGAGACTCTACTAGGTATCCGAAAGCACGTTAAACCGTTATTCCCAGCTGTATTTTCTAGATCTTTGCCAGTCCTTTCGGATTGTCAGAAGCCAGAAAACCTGAAAAGTCTTGCCAAGAAATATCGTGTTTCCCAGTTACTGGGCTGTGAAGATAGATAGACATTCCATGTAAAATAAAGATACTCAGCCGCATCCAGTTTGACTGGAAGCCGACCCCAATTTAGTTGGAAATAAGCATACTGATTGGAATTTACCTTCAGGAATTATCGTACACAAGGGACAAACAATAATGACAGTAAACAGTATCTATAATAATTCTATAATAGTAATAATAAAAGTTGGACTGTTGGCCAAAAGCTTCGACGACCATTTGTCGAAGCTGTCGTTGCGCGGTTGGGTAAAAGGCCTGATACAGAAGGCAGTACTCCTCGATACGGCTCGTATTGTGAGGAGGTTCCTTTCTCTGGAGCCCTAACCACCGGTAGCTTGGACCCTGCTCCCGACACCGGAGGACTACTATTTTTATATTTTTAAATGTTTTTTTTTTTTTTTGTTACAACTGTTTTTATAAAAAGAAATATTTAAAAATGTAAATTTAATGTATACTTAACAGAAAATGAAATAAACGAAATAATAAAGGTTTTTATTAACAATATGTATGTTATATCTCATCTTATAACTACTTGTGTACTACTAATATTAGGCATGGTTGTTTATGAAAGCAACGTTATTAAATGTTATTATTTGTATTAGACACCGGTTCCGTGATTGTCTTGCTCTTTGGCATAGGCGTCCCCAAGCGTTCTATCCCTTGCTATCCTCATCCAACATGGTCCCGCCACGTATCGAAGATGGGAGGATGACATCAAGGAGTGATGTCATCCTCCCATCTTCGATACTGCCTGCCTTTACTTCTCTTTTTGTATCTAGGGCACCATTCCGTCACTTCGTTCGTCCACTTTTCTGTCTTACAACAATATCTATTACAAACCTTTATAGCAAAAAAAAAATCAATTTCCTCGCCCACGCAACCCTACAAAAGAATCCAAGTAACTTCACCGGTAATCTCCAGGACTGAAGCACAGTATTTTAATATGAACAGTACGGAAACTAAGTCCAGTTGATGAAATAATTACCTACGCTCCATTGAAGCAATAGGTATAACCCTATTGCTTTTAACCTATTGCTTTTAACTTTTAATGTTTTTGATATTGTTTTTTTTTTATTAAAACATTTTTGTTCTGTAGTGATCAATCAATTGAAATAACTAGCTTACAAATAAAATTTAAATAGGTAATCCCATGGCGTCGGTTAATCTCAGCAAAAGACGATAGTATAAAACACACACACCAACTTGTAGAACTTTGTAAACAGCCGTATACTACGCAATACGCTCGTGGCATTTTTAAAAAGATCGCGGAGATAAACTTATACGTGACCGTCTTGACGCGGCACTCAATACTGACAGCACCGCGACAACCACTTAGGGGTCTCGTCGATGCGCATGTTTGTGTGAGTGTGCCGTTTCGAGCGTTTGTAGGTAGTTTCCGTACTGTTCATATTTATACTGTGACTGGAGGGAGTGATACCGTACTAGGTATTTAAGGTAGATATTTACTCTTCGCCCGATATTTATAATGTTGCGACGTTATGAATCAATTAAGATAACTCCGAGAGACTGTTTGATGTAGATTAAGTTAAGTTGAAGCTGAAGAAGATTACCTACTTATTTTGTAATGGAATAGCTGAGTCGATATAGAAGGTTTGTGAACTTTTGAGTTTCGATAAAGTAGGTAATCAATGAAAACGGATTTTGTACAATTTCACTGGAACACCCAGTGAGATTTCTTTCTGGAGTTTGTTTTTTCCTGATAACGTTCAGGCAGTCTTTAAGTGAAGCCTGAGAAAATAACTTTGGGCTAATGTGTCCATGGGACAAATAAAAACTGACTAAGCCATAGACAATACGTTCAAAAAAGTATTCCAACAAAAATAAAAGACGATTTTTTTTTGATCAGGTCTTTGCTTAGTATAAGGTAAAATGGTGGTCAAACCCAAACTTATCAATAATAATAGGTTCTGTGAACATACATGCCTATTGCATACTTTAAAATGACTATTTATAAAATAAAGACCAACAAAAATAACCCTCAATTTAACCAGGAAACTCGCAGCGCAAATTAATCAGAAAAGGAGGGAGGATTTAATGAGACAAACAAACCCATAATTTGAGCTGAAAAAAAAAATCCTCATAATTTTATTCAGTATCGAAACGAGTAAAAATAAACGTTCAATGTATTTGTAACACGTAAACACCGGAAAATGCCAAACACCGTAAGATTGTAAAAAATCGCGTAAAATTGAAAAAAAAAAATCTAAATAAGATACGGATATATTGGAAACTATTGAATTTAGGTGGGATACATAGTATACAAAACGGTTTTTTTCATAATTTATCGAGAAATTATTATCTTATCAAGATTTATTGCAATCTTACGGAGTCTGCAATTTTCCGGTTCCATATACACCCCAAGAACGCAGCAAAACGATTATTAATTGTTCTGAATCTCAAGCAGATAAGAATAGAATACTCTATTATGTACACCATAAGTTACAGAAAATATAGTTGAAGGAAACATTACATAGGATGGCAGAAGCGATCTTTTCAAGACAACCTTTAGATGGATTTTAAAGAGAAAAGGAAAAACAGTACTGTAGGTAGTCTTAGGTGTACTATTTACATATACAATAAATACATAAAATTTCACAGCAGCTTCAATTTCACAATATCCTTTAAAATATTATCACAGTTTATCCCTTCGGGTGCATATTCAATACCATAAAAACTACACAAGCCGTGACAAGAGTCACCCACCCTGGCAAGCTACCTGCTCTGGCCCTAGCAGGCCCCGTCTCCTATGCTGACATCTCTTTGAGGTACGCGTGGAACACAACGCGCCATCGACCCGGGCCTGGTGGTGATCGGACAGCGAGCCACCCAACACTCACCGACCGCAGGCCCGAGCCAACGGTGGCCGGGGCAACAAAAGGTATCGACTATATACCATAAGGACACTTACATCACAGAAAGCTCCGGAGCCACGCAGGCAAATCTCGACAATGCGCTGACTTGGTGCCATAACCGCTTGCAAATAAGTGGGGGATACGGGAAGGCAGTTGGGGTGGGCACGTTAAAACTGGTTATGGTCGCAAGTAATGACTTCTTTTAGAAACGGCAAAAAATTCATAAACAAGAAATCTAAGAGAAAGATCGAAAGTTAGCAATTTGAATAAGAAACTCTTTAATAAGAGAATGTTGCATTATTTACTTAGTTTAATCAAAGAACCATCAAAGAATCCTGTCATAGAAGTACAAAAAAATACACTTAACTTACGTTTATTAAAATAGTTGCCAAAATTCATGGAAAGTCTAGTGTCGATTGAGCACTTGTAATAGCAGATAGATACGTATGACAAATAAAAAAACCAAAAAAAAACATGAATCTAGGTCAACGGGAAGTACCCTATAAATTTTGATTCCCTTGAGTGTCGAAATATACATACGTTTTTTGCGGTATTAACAGCCGTTTCTTTTGGTACGTTAACTTAGAAGTTTGATTTTTTCTAGGGACTGAAGATTTGAGTATATGGTTTTTATTTTAAATCGATACCTCCACGCGTTCCCGAGATAAAGGGTCTTGACAGACACACAGACGGACGGACAACAAGTGATAGTAAAGTGTAAGTAGAAGTGGTAGTGGTAGTGTAAGTGGTAGTGAAGTGGCACTGATAGTGATGTTGTTTTGTGGTAATTTAATACTTTTCTTTCTTTATTCTTCTTTTTCTTTGATCCTATAATATAAGGGATCCGTTTTTTCCTTTAGAGGTACGGAACCCTAAAAAACGACGTGACGCTATAGATGAAATGAAATATAGTACACAAAATGTAGATAGTGAAAAGTGTATATCTCAGAAGTAGATTTATGTAGTAAGGCAGTATTGAAATGAATAAACTTGAATGCAAAACCTCAGCAAGAATGCATTTTACCGTTCCCCACTCAAATATTTGCCACTACCATCCGGCCAAGCCCAACCCCTGTATATTTCAAACACAAGAGAGGTCTCCACATTATTTCGGGCTTATGCCATTTTATAAACGAGATAAAACCTTCGGACGGAGGCATGAAAGAGATTATAATATTATCCTGCCTGAGATACGAAATTTCCACGAACGGTTTCGAACAGAAAATATCATGGGTCATTGAGTTTAAGTTGGTAAGAAAAAGGAAGTGTGAATACATAGTGAGAACTTGATTTTTTTCGCGACTGCTACCGTGGCCCTATCCCCTCAGTAAACGTGGATTTTTTCAGGGATAAAAGTAGCCTATGGCCTGAGCCTGAGGTGACTGACTTAACAGCTGCATGTCATGCTCACTCCAATGTCTCAGTTCACTTCAAAATGTTTGAGCTGAATGGTGCTGATGCACGCGTCATGTTCGTGAACGGGCGCCATTGGTGGAGACTGGTCATCTCTTAGTTGCCACTGACTTATTTTATTTATTGATACTACAAATTGTTTTTTTTTCATTCTTTACATCATTTTTCTCATATTCAGAAGAAACAATGTTAATGTGACCAGGATTTTTGTAAAACATAAAATGGTTTAAGAGAGTGTCCGTGGAGTTTCTTGCACGTTCTTCTCCATGGAAAGCTACGCTATGGAACGTGCAAATAGCTTCATGTTTTTGACTGAACGACTTTGGCAATTTAGAAGTTTCTGTAAATAGTTTATTTGTAATAAATGCTTTGACTTGTGTAAGAACAAGACGGAGCTATGAAGGCCGAATAACATTATCCCGTATACACAACAGATTTATGATGGAAGTGATTTTTCATTTGGGCGACTGTCTTTATATGCAACTTTGACGTTCAAAAAGTAGTGGCTCTCAGCCTAATTTGTGAATTTCCTTTACATTAAGGTAACTTTACTGATGTGAAACATCTATAGCCGCGGGTAAAACCGATTGTTGGCGTGGTGACGCGTCGCCACGCTATACGATGGTATATATAAATACAGTCTATATTGTATTTTTTATTATGCCATATTTAGTTCCTGTCGTAATCTGTTATTTTATTCATATTACTTCTGCAAAATAATTTCGATTTCTCACATCTGCCAGGCGTCCCGTGAAGGCTCACAATTTTTCCAGTCATATCGATACTTGGAGAGATAACGTTTGTCAATCATACAAACAAACAATTTTAACACTTTACCATATTTGTTTAGATGGCTGGAAAAAACGAAAAAGTGTAGACTTCGTGGCAGTTTATTGTATTCACACAATTTAACGTTAGTAGTAAAAATACTGATGTGAACGTACTACAAAATATAAAGGAGTATTTTCGGGTTAAGTTCATTTTTGTTACGTAATAGAGAATTTCTTGGAAGTTCATGAAAGTATTTTTTTGGTAAAATACTGTTTCATCAGCTTAGTCTGTGTAGTAACTGAGCGAATTGTTTTTTTTGCTACGTGGAGATTTCTCTACGTAATACGGCTTTGTATAAATAATAATAGAATGGAATGAAATCAAGACAAAATACGCAGACTATTCTACGAAATATTCTAGAATTTCATTTCTCAGGACTATTTTGAAGGCCGCAAGAGTCCGTTGTTGGATGCGAGATGCTCAGAGCCGGTCGTTGTGACGACACTTGGGGGAGGCCCTTCGCCCAGTAGTGGACGTCTTTTGGCGGAAATGACGATGATGATGATGAGATTAGTCGTTCTCCTGTGAATTATTTCACAGAAATCGTGCATTTTTCCTAGATATTAAGTGGCCCTTTAACACAGCAATAGTATAGCTTTCTGTTAGTGAAATAATTCTCGTAATGAGATCTTTAAAATAGACCTTACAAAGAGACATTAGTCATTTGTCAAACAACTTGTCGACTGTTCACGTGACCAGAGGGCTGAGCTTTTCTTCAGCAAAGAATGCATTGCCATTCAACGCGGTAATGCTGCCCGTATTCTGGGCACTTTTCCCATTGACAGCGATATGGATGAATTTTTTGATGCACAATGTTTAATAAACATTTTTACTTCTTTCGTATTAGTTTGATTATTGATTGGTCTAAAATCAAGACAAACATACGTTGATTTTTTACAAATTATTCTAAATCTACAGAATATCTCAAGATACCAACAACAATACAAGTAGCAGCGCAAGATTATCGCCCGATTTTCTCAGTCACCATGCAATTCCGTTGGTACTTTCAGTCGTCCATTCCACCTCCCAACTCGAATTGACGTGATGGTCAATTTGCAACAGAAACAAAGTCATACATTCCAGTAAACGTTTGCAGTAACGAAAACCAATTTCGTTTGGAAATGTAGGTACCATTTTAAAACGTCACCGGCGTATTGTGCAATTTAGCACCTTCATAATAGAAATGTAGGGAATATTATAGACTATTATTGTAAAGAGGTAAATTTGTTTGTATGTTTGTAATCTCCGGAAGTACTGATTCGATTCCCTATTACTTACTATACTCTTTGGATAACGAGCTGCTGAGTGTCAGGATACCTTTAATCGGTTGTCAATGTCAGTCGGTGTCGGACATTGCGCCTACCTATGATAAAGTGCTATCTATGGTTGTGCCATAGATAAATGTGATCTGTTCGCTCTGTCAATGGTATGACCAGAGAGTCGCAGCTAATGCCCGGCCATGACATAGCCTGACAATGAAACTGGTTTTTTTTCTTTTCTTTTGGTGTAGTTGATAAGTTGTGTTCAGTTAAATTTGTATGCGTCAATTCGGGCGAAATAACCGTGTTTTCTTTCTTTCTTTATCCCAGAGAAATGCATGGTTCTTGTGCGTATCTCCGGGAGTATAGCGGCGGGAAATTTTAGTCTTGAGATTTGAGGGTGTAGAATATTCTGTAAGATAGTCAGTGTATTGTCGTGTCATAGACAGTATATAAAAAAAAATGAACGTTTTCTAAAGCATAGGCCACAGAAGTGAAGCTACAGGAAAAACCTAGCACGTAATATGCAATAACGCTACAAAGAGTAAGCAATGCGGCCATTTTGAATTTTCATTTTTCCTGTTGGAGAATTTAACAGTACGCCGGATAGCTATGAGATCCTTTATGTTGCTTGAATGTTGAAAAAATTAAACAATAATCGTTGTATTATAGGAGGCTCTGTCAGTTATTGTACAAAAGGGTGTTTGAATTGGTTGAATAAAATGTTTGATAAGGGCTAACCAGTGTAAAGTGCCATTTTTTGTAGAAATTATACTCGACTGCCGGTCATTGTTTGATTATTAAAATATGAGGGTACGATCTACAAGCCAATTTCATTATATACCTCCTTGAATAGTCGAATGAATAAGGATATATATTTTTGGAAATAATCTTGGACAGTTTATGATTTTAATGCGCTGTTGAATCTTTTGAACGCCAAAGCATAAACGCATCGGCGAGCCCACGACGCCAAGCCATAAATTCGCCGTACTTTTTGTTACATATTTGTGACGATTATCGTACAGAGCACGCACTTGCTCGTCATGTATACGTGACAATGACGTTCAAAAGGGTAAAAGCAGTGGCACTATTTAGCTGATCGCTCACATAAAAATCGGTCTATTCTGTCAACGATTCACTGTGTAAACTTAGGTGGAGTAAGCGTGAAGTGGACTGTCATTCCTTTTTTTATATGGTTTTGCTCTTATCCTAGACTAGAGAGTCTAGGTCATAGATGATAGAGACAAAGTCGACGATGGAGCGAGCTAACCCAGAAGAAGCCTGTTCACTCAAATTTTGAAGAGATTAAGGTTGTATTCCATCTTGTTTGTATGAATTTTCACATCATATACACTTCAGCTTAGGTAACACGGTGAGATATTTACAGAATCGTACTGCTTAATCAATTCCCAGTAAAACCAACAAAACAAGCTCGAGTCCAATTCACCCATTGAGCAGCATAGTCTTAATCGTTGCTCCGGTATCTCAGCTGAAATGCTGAAGTAATGATTTTATAATTATATTGTGTTGTTGTTGCAATTTTATCATTAACATAGTTCTAAGTTTATTTATTGTTACTAATACTGTATGAGTCATCGTTGCTCTCAATAAATAATTTATTATTATTATTATAGTACCATTCATAATCTACAAAAACTAGCATACACATCGCCACGCCATCGCATTGATGTCTATACAAGTAACCGTTGTTCGCGTGTAAACATACAATGTCAGTGGTTGGACAGAATATTATGGTGATAACCAACCATCCAGTAGATAAAGTGCTATTCTACTAGTGATGGCGGTTGTCGAAATAAATTTAAGGGATTGATCACGTGACATTTAGACAGCGTTCGTCAATCCCATATATTTTTGACAATCGCCTTTGCCACGCTCTGCTGACAGAATTAAACTTGTATTGAGCCTCTGTAGTATCCAGTCACAGTAACAGCTTGATGAAATGAACATAAAGGATTTTAGCAATAAGTTTTTAATCAAAATGCTACCTCTACAACTTATAATAACCATCACAATATGTCTCCAACGCAGTAGATAAACACATTAAACTTCATTAATTCAACAGACACGGGTCCCATTCACCCATTGAACGACATAGTCCCATTCATAACCTACAAAAACTGACATACACATCGCCACGCCATCGCATTGACGTCTATACAAGTAACCGGTGTTCGTGTGTAAACATACAATGACAGTGGTTGAACAGAATTGCTTTTGATTGTGAAAGGGGTATGACAGTCATTGAATATTGATTCGTTTGAACAGGTTCTGTACTGTTGTGGCGAATGTGGTTTGATGTTTTAGATAGGAGATTGTTTATTTGATGCTGAAAGAGTGGTTGAAATATAAAAGCAATTAATTTAGATGTTTTTAATAGCCGTCCTTAATTCTCGTTTGGTCGCTAGTTTAATATATTACAGCAAATCGTCCAAATTGTATGCAAATATTTGTAGCAATAGAGTTCGTTAAAAAGAAATAGGGTCTGTTGGTGCCAAGCATGACGCATACAAATAAAATCAAATTAATTGAAAATCAAGTAAACATTTGATTTTATATCCCTTTACAAGCTGAAAAGTTATGCAAAACATCTCAAGATAATCGAAAAATATTGTGAGGAATAATCTTGCCTATTCGCCATTGATACACTTTAAGTGTTTGTCAATCCAAAACCAATAAAGTCTTAAATAATAATTCTGAAATACTATTCTCACCAACAGTACACGATTCAACTAAATATCGGAGAAGTAGACACCACTCGCTATTCACTATCGGCTTGATTGACAATAGACTCGCATTATGTGTACAAGTTTATGTTATTCTATTGGAGATAAGAAGTTACGTAACATCCCTCCGCTATCAGTAATGTTGTATTTCGTTTCCATATTATATTGTTGAGGCAATGAGAGGGAGTGTTCGTGGAGATGGCCTAGTATTTCTGGCTAAAATCGTAACGATTTCAATAGGCAAGCTAAATAAATTAGATCATAAGAAGTTTTGCTAAAATATAGTGTTTATCGTGTGTAAGTAGTTTTCATTATTTAATTTATGCACGCATAAGCTTGCTAACCAAATATACAGGACTAAGTTTTTTTTTAATACAAGTGTGTTACTTAAATGTGGTTTTTGAAAATCAATCTTGGTTTTTGCCTTTTCATTTTGCCCAGTAAAATAATATCTACACTATACACAGCACACACACACACAGTTTTTCTTCATTTCTTTTTTAAACGCTACAATAAATAATTTTACAGCACTCATAATAAATCTCCAACAGCGACATAAAACATACCAACAATAAACAACTACATACGTCGTGTGAACACTTGAGAGGCGCGGCTACGGACGTCCGCTGTCGTCGGCGGTCGACGCATGACTGCGCTAATTGCCCTACTTTGTGACGCCATGTGCATTGTGCTGGCAACACCTCTCTGTGTGTTTCGTTTTTTGTAGCTTGGCAATTTTTATGCCAGTGCTATGTATTTGTACTGGATTAGTAGTTGGATTGCGAAACGTATATTGGCTTTTTAAGTGAATAATACAAATTGAAAACCTGGTTTGAGTATTCAATTAAAATAAAATAAAAATTACTTAGGACTTTGAACAATGAAGGAATACATTTGATAATCAACTATATTAATTGAGAATTCCATGTATTCGATTAAAACTGTCACAGATAATAAGGTACTTTATGACAGATAGGATTGTTATCAATTAATTCAATTTGACATTCTTGTAAGTAATGAATCACTCACTTGGCTTATTGTTTCATCTTATATTAATCTGTCTCGATAATCCAGATCCAACTGAGGACAGAGTTCAGTTGTTTGTGTGATTTTTTTTTTTTTTAGTTTCTTTGATTTTGCACAGCAATGTAACAGCTGATCTACTTTGCACATATTAAAGGCCGATTCAAACCCTAAAATATTGATTTTCCATAGATAGTATACTATATAAATACACTTCTGGACACATCTATTGGCCCACCTTAGAGTTTAGGTTTCGATGGCCCCTACCTAAATATGATTGCTAGATTGAACAAAAACTGTTGATGTAGTTTTAAACCTGATACATTTTACCATCTTTTTCGATCGTATTGTTTTAAATTTGAATTCAGAATACCATACGACATGGAGCTACGCCTAACAAGTCGGATATGTGCCTTGTTAAAGGCAATTGATTTTTGAATAAAAAACATGTTTTATCAAATAAAGGTTTAATTTAATAACGCGTGTTGCCTCCATTGGCATCTACCTCAGCTCTCATACGATTAGGCATAGAGTTTATCAACCGCTCTATGCAATTTTGAGGGATCATCTCCCATTCCTCTTCTATGGCAGTTTTCAACTCCTGCATCGTCTGGGCAACTGGCTCGTCCCACATGTGCTCAATGGGGTTCATGTCTGGGCTTCTGGCTGGCCAGTCCATAACTGTGATGTTCACATCCCGAAGATATTCCCTGACGATGCCGGCCGCATGGGTTCTTGCATTATGATGCATAAAAAGGAAATTTGGGCCCACATAGTCCGCGTATGGTATCACGTGAGGTTCTAAGCACTCACGAATGTACCTTTCAGCATTTAATGTTGGCAGCCGTGGTCCTGTAACAACCTCAAGTTGAGTTTTGCCGCTCGCGGATATACCGCCCCAGACAGTCCATGAGCCACCGCCATAAGCAACCCTCTCTTCAAAGCAGCATTGTGCGAAACGCTCTCCCTTATGTCGGTAGACCTTCTTCCTTCCATCATTGCCATGTAACACAATTTTAGACTCATCAGAAAAGAGTACACGGCTCCAATCTTGCTGTGTCCAATTTAAATGACTGCGTGCGAAATGAAGGCGCGCTGTTCGGTGGGCTCGCGTTAGTTTGGGCCCATTAGCTGGCTTGTGTGGTACCATATCGCGTTCTTTTAACCTTCTCCGAACAGTTCGAGCGCTCACAGATACTCCTTGGAAGTCGCGAAGTTGGTTTTGTATCTCAATGGAGGTAAGGTGACGATTTATCAAGCTGGTCGTCACGATGAATCGATCCTGCCTTTCAGTTGTGACCCGAGATCGTGGCCTTCCTTGGCGACGAACAAAGCCGCCAGTCTCTAGGTACCTCCGATAAACATTTCGGACCGCAGATCGACTTAAATTACGTTGAGCACTCACGTTTCTTTGGCTGTGTCCGGCCTGAAGAAGTGCCACAGCTTGGGCGGCGACTTCAGGTGAAGTATCCATTTTACAGATTATTGATAGAACCTTACCTTAATGTTAAGAATAAGTAATGTTTGTTGCAAAACCAAAGATATCAATCACTTTTTCAAGAATTAAATCCAAGTAAACCAATAAAACCAAGTTTTCTTAGTATTCGATTGTTTGATATCAACAAACAGGCTCCAAATTGTCTTTTGTTTCTTTAAATTCTGTGTTTGAAATTCAAAAAAAGACTATTGAATGAAATTGTGAATGTGCCAGGTTCAAAACTGCATAAAAACTTTTTGCTCGACCTAATATAAAATTTTAGCTAGGACCAAACGAAACTGAAAATACAAGGTGGGCCAATAGATGTGTCCAGAAATATATATACATATATAAAAAAATATATATACAACTATTGGAAGAGCTAAGCATATTATGCCCAAAGACTTTTGCAAAAAAATAATATAATTATTTTTATAGTTCATATCAAACTACCGATGACGAAGAAGGAGCTCGTGGCTAAATAATAACAGCTGCATGGGTCGATCTTCAAGGTTAACAACGCTTGCCGAGGTTGGTTTGTGGATGGGTGACCATCTTAACATACCGAGACTCTTCCGTGCCTCGGAAAGCACGTTAAACCATTGGTCCCGGCTGTCATTTGTAGATCTTTGGCAGTCGTTACGGATAGTCAGAAACCAGAAAATCTGACACCAGTCTTACCAATGAGTACTTTGTTACCGAGTTCATGGGTTGTGGAGGTCTGGTAGGCAGCCGCTCCACGTAAAATACTGGTATTCAGCTGAATCCTTTTGACTGGAAATACCCAATATAATTGGGAAAAGGCTAGGCAGGTGATGATATCAAACTACCGACGTAATGACAAGTACCTGTCCCCACCACATCGACGCGCTCCACCGGAAGTAGAAGCCTCTAACGACCAAGGTGATCGTCACTTCCGCTCCACTGAAAGTTTATCGCTTTGAACTTTACGACGTATTTCGAAACACTTTTTTGTACACAGTTTTATCGTTACGTTTAGAAACTGTAAGTGCTGTATTAGAGGTTTTTGAATATTAACATATTGTTACCATGTAAAAAAAAGCAGGTAATTTAGATTTTTCTATTATATGATTACTAGCTGTCACCCACGGCTCCGCCCTCGTGATTGTCGAAAATTATCACAAGGGAACATACTCCCTGGATCCTATGTGTTATTCCAGACTATAATCGACCTCTGTGTTAAATATCATCAAGATCCGTTAAGCCCTTCTGACGAGATTGAGTAACAAACATCCAATTATCCAAACATCAAAAATTTCACATATATAATAATAGTATTATTAGTATAGACTACCCGGTTACCCGCGGTTTAAAAGTATTGTTAATCCAGGGTGTCAGCTTCCTGCATACCAAATTTTATCAAAATTTGTCCAGCCGTTTACGCGTGAAGAAGTTACAAACAAACATACACAAACGCACACTCACAAACTTTCGCCTTAATAATATTAGTGTGATACAGTTTAGAATAAGACAACATTTTATCATAATCGAATCTCACGTGAATATGCAATGACTTAGTCTAACAATGACGATGAATTTAAGAATTACTTTTAGATCGTCTATCGGACGATGAAAATTTTATTTAAGGAACTATCTTTTTCTAGCATTGACCTCACGCCATCGCCTCGTAGTAACACAATATGATGTGTTATTTGATGACTTACATGCACGAAGTTTCCTTGCATGATCGAATCAGGAATGATGATATCCGCAAGAGAACCAAGGTTACCGACATAGCCCAAAGGATCGCCAAACTGAAGTGGCAGTGAGCAGGGCACCTTGCACGCAGAACAGATGGTCGATAGGGCCGAAAAGTTCTGGAGTGGCGACCACGTACCGGAAGATGTAGCGTTGGAAGGCCTCCCACAAGGTGGACCGATGACCTAGTGAGGGTCGCGGGTAGCTGATGGATGCGAGATGCACAGGACCGGTTGGTGTGGCGACACTTAGGGGAGGCCTATGTCCAGCAGTGGACGTCTTTCGGCTGATATGATGCACAACGTGCGATTACGAAAATTTATTATATTGTTACGAGCTTGGGGTTCGTGACAATAAAAACAGCCAATTAAATAACCAAAATGACACTTTAATTTAAAAACACTAATTACAACTTTAAACTCACTAATTATTAAACACAAGTTCACTACTGATCACTTTATTCGCACTTGAAGATCGCTTCCCAAGTATTCGCTTGTATCGCAAATCCAATACTGACTCGGTTGCGGACTACGCACTCCTTATATAGGACAGTTAGTTCTAGAAACTTCTATTCTCGAAACATCTGGAATGTACTCGTAACTACCGCTACCGACTGACCAGATATCGAGAAGTGTAGAATGTTCTGGCAAAGAAATGTCTAAAAGGTACTTGACTCTACTAGTTCTGCTACTCGATACTAGATGGCGCTAGTAGTAACTTAATGTGCCCGACATTAATTCTGGCGCGTAACAATATTATTATACACCTCTTATTCTTTGAGAATACAGGCATTATTTTGTGCTCACAAAATTATTTCTAGACATCTCAACTCCATTTCTGCAACCAACACGAAAAATGTCGAGACAGTATAGCTTGGCGGGTCCTAGGGAAATGTCGGACTGTCGTGGAACTCGCAACAAAATTAAAATTCAGCAGAAAAGAAAATTGTAGCTGTAGGTACAACAGTAGTATCGACTTTCCAACACATGAAGTACTTAGAAGATAGAAAGAAAATTGCCATCAAAAAACTGAACAGTCGTAGAAAAATAATGTTGTATTTCGTAGGCTCAAACAGGTTCAAACCTAGGCGGGCATTTTACTTCGTTCAAAACTTTGTCGAAATAACTTCGTGAGGAAACCAGCAAGTCCAAAAAAAAAAATCTAAGACCAGCGTTGGACTAGGACTGACATTGATAGAGCAAACTGGATTAATGACAAAGGGGAGCTCCAGGTTTCCCCAATGCTTTATTATGCTATCGAAAACTGAAAATCTCTCTGCTTAGACTCCTATTATTAAGGATTGACTCTTTTTGTCATTTTTCGCCATACGTGTCTATGCTGGGTCGTCGAGACAGCCAAATTGTGTGCGATCAGGTCGTTATTTACGATAGAAATCGTATACCATAGAGAACAGAAGAAGTCTTCTACGTCTTTCTAAACCAGTCATCATCAATGATCAGGACTTGTCTTGTCATATTGTGGTCTTCGGGTCTTCTCACCAGATGCATGTACCATCTCAGGCTTTCATTGTGTTCGCGAAAACCAAGTGCTGCTTTTACCTACTTTTAATAATATGTATGAGCCCCATAGATCTTATAATGTCTATGCCTTCGTGCAAAAGGCAATTCTTGGCAAGGAACCTAGTTTGTAACACACTGCACGGTTGAGCATAAACTTGCCTCTACCTCGCTCAGTTTCGTTTCTCCAAATATTAAGTTAGCGGGTAACCGTTCGCATATTACTAATGTTGTTTAAATATGCCTTCAGTTGCAATGTTGGAGTTTCTAAGAATACTTTTAATTTTGTTGAAGATAAGGAGGTGAAATTCTGTGTATTATTACCGGTGCAAACATAGAACAATTCTAGAACTATTGCAGCAGCCTCACGATATTTTGAAACGAGACGATTAAAAGAAAGTTTTGAGACACTTTTACATTACTAAAACGAAATAAAAATTATTGTAAGTTCGGTGTTTTGACAAGGCAATGGTTATGTCCCACTGATCCCACATACATATGTATAGAAATGATTAATTTGTTTATAAAAACGAATTAAAGAATTATTCAAATTTAAATATTAATTTCGTTTTAATTCGTAATGTAAAAGTGTCTCAAATTTTCTTTTAATCGTCTATCAATATTGTGATCTTCATTTTTTTCACTAATACACAACTATTCAAAGTCAGGGTTATGACCACTATTGCTATTCTAAAATGCTTTACATACTACAATCATTCCAAGCAACTTAAGTAGTAATATCTGGGTCCAAGAATTGATTTAAATTACTTAGTGATTTAAATAAAATTTACTCTGCCCTCCTTTTTACCCATTACAATCGGTCACGTGCCTGCTGAAAAACGGAACCAATAAGATTTCATTGACAATCACAACCCTTTCAATGTTGCAAGGGTACTATTACTTTGTCCATTATCGAACTACTACCAACTTTAAAAAAACAATGCTAGTACCAACTTAACAAAAAGCAAAATAAATAATGGACAGCCATAACACCTTATCGGGATACAAGTTTTAAGTGTATATACTCTATAAAAAGAATCGTAAAGTGTTGCAGAAGTATTGTGCTTCCACTTTATCGTTCTAAGATCGAATCGAGATAGAACCGGTATCGTTTTTAATGTAATTCGAAGCTTTTCCTGTTTATTTCAGTTTTGCAGAGTTTTTCCTTATGGTCTTGAAGGTTTAGGGCCCTTGACAATGTCATTGAGGACAATTGAAACGAAAAATGTTTTGGATATTTTTGTACTATTATTAAAATGAAATGCCAAGGTAGAGGAACGATTTATTTTATTTTTATGATCCGAGTCTGTCTAAAGAGAAGAAAGTTTTGTTTTCATTTTATTTTGAAGGAATATAAATAAAAATGCACATTCACATCCCAGTAACTGGGGAAATATGAACGTAATAATAAATGTTTGCTACCATTGTTATAATTCTTAGATATTTTACTATGTTCGATCTGGAATAGTGTTGAATTTTAGGAGTAATAGGGTCTTAAAATATTTAAGAACGTTACTAAAATATCTACCTAATAAACATTAAATGTAAAATTTTGTTTATGAATTATTTATTACTAAGTTAAACGTGAATGTTTTATAAAGATAAAGTTAGTTTTTGTAGAATACTAAATATTTGAAATAAAATCAAAACTTTAAGCGATACCAACGAATTTTCTTAATTACAAGTTCTCTTACAATATTTGAAAAAATACTGTTTACTAAAAGTCTGAAAAAAATCTTGTGAAAATCTAATTTTGAATTATTATCAAGTTGATGAGATTTATTTTTCCAAGATAATTGGAGGAAAAAGAAAGTCCGTTTTATATTTCTTCATCAAACCAATAGGGAAGTATAAAATTAAATAAACAAGGTTTCTCCACGCCATATTTATGCAAATAAATATTGCTCTCTAACTTGGACCTCCCGATAACTTTTATGATATCTCTGAGCACTCATAATTTTATCAAAAATTCTTCCGCATTTATATTCTGTTCGTATCTTCCTCAGAATATAAATAAGTAAGTGGAAGTCTCATGAGCACGTTAACCAAGTAACTGTCACATGTGTTTCTAAGGTCATATTGAGGAGGTCACGATCACGGGATCTTAATAAAGTCCAGAGGAAATGTATTATCAAAAATTTGCGAAATTAAACAAAAGCTAGTATGGCTCTCGAGAGCCGAGCGGGCTTAGTTAGGTGTACGCCATTGTCTTCCTATTGTGACAGCAGCCATAATTGCAGTGTAATGCCGCTGAAGGTATACTAGAACATGATTTCTGAAATCCATTTGAATTTCTTCAGTTGTCTAATTTATAGATAAGTGATTTTATTGGCTGTTGTTTCGGTGATCATTGCGAAGTTTTTTCAAATCACATTGTAAGTTCCTTGATTCACATTAAATGTGAAAGTGACGGTCTATTTGCTAATTACTAGATACAAATAACAGTAAATATAAGTAGGTATTATTTTTTCCTTTGAGCGTTTTGTCGTACCTACTTGGCAATTTATTTTTAATCACAAAATAATATGTAGCTACGAGCTGGACGGTGCTAACTTCAAGCTACTGAAAAAAAAACATATTTGATAAAAAGAGAATAATTTTGTTACTTAAAAGTTAAATCTCACATTATAGAGGAGTTCGTGGCTAAATAATAACAGCTGCACGGGTCGATCTTCAAGGTTAAGCAACGTTTTCCGAGGTTGGTCTGTAGATGGGTGACCATCTTAACATACCGAGACTCCTCCGTGCCTCGGAAAATACGTTAAGCTGTTGGTCCCGGCTGTCATTTGTTGATCTTTAGCAGTCCTTACGGGATAGTCAGAAGCCAGATAATCTGACAACAGTCTCAGTCCAAGGAGTACCATGTTACCCAGTTAATGGGTTGTGAAGGTCAGGTAGGCAACCGCTCCATGTAAAATACTGGTATTCAGCTGAATCCGGTTTGACTGGAAGCCGAACCCAATATAGTTGGGAAAAGGCAGATGATGAAATCTCACTTTATAGTCTTCCATATCCTCCGTTCAATTTGAATAACCCTCAAAGTACTGTATTTCGATCTTAGCTGTCAAATTCAGTCAGCAAGGCGAGTTTCGGTAATTGCATTCAATGAACACGACTAACAGAGCTTTTTCGAAGCCTGGCTGAGTTTTCTTACCGAATATAATGGAACAACGTTTGCTTTTAACAAGATAATGCAATTTTGTGAGGAACACGAAAACTGGAACTTGTTAAGGCAACTTCACAAGTCTGAATGTGCTTCGAAAGAGGTTCGTGTTTCGAGAACGTTATAAGAATTTAGTTCTACTTTTAGCAGCCAAATATGGCTGTAAAATAAATAAGAGTACGTACTAGGGTTTTTGGTAGACAGTTAAGATAAATTAATGTGCCTAGGCTTTGCCCAACTTGGGGTCGGCTTCAGTCCAACGGGATACAGCTACCAGTGTATTATACACGGAATGACTGCCTATATGACCTTCACAACCCAGTAACTGTGTCACACGATACCACTACTTAAAAAGAGGTGTCTGGTTTGCTGGCGGTTATAAAAGATCAACAAATGACAGCCGAGACAATATTTATTTCTAAAGATATGCTACCTAAATTATCTTAATTAACTTTGTTGTGTTAGTTTATCTGTAGATGTATTAGTAGATAAGTGTTAGATATAGTTATAGTAATATTTATATATATATATTGAAAAAAACCTATAAAACTAAAAATAATAAACATTCTATAAGTTTTACATACAAAGAGCCAAAGTCACGGGGGAGCGGGGTCTCCTAATACAGGCGTCATTATCCTTAAAAGGTTGCTCCGATCATAAACTAATGTAAACTAGTTGGTACTGAAATAAGCCCTGCCAGGGTTGCGGAATTTGTTCGAAAGAGTCACCGCGGCCCTAGAACGCAAAGGGCTTTAGAAGGAACACGGATGGGTTTTAGTCAGTAAGAGTCTGACACGCCCTTCCGCTGCACTCAGAGCGGAAGAAGTCTTTTGATGACTTCCCAACCTTAAAAAAAAAAGAAACTGATAAAAGCGTTTTTGTATTTGTATATAAGGACCAAGTTGCTAAGTAAATATATTAAGTAACCTACAAATGACACCTTGCTTCGCTAGGGTTTTTAATTAAGGAACTGTGTCACTAAAATATAATTGGAAACACAGTCACAAGTCTCCCCCTCTCTTCAATAACCACTGGTTATAATAAAACAACTGTATCACAATTTGCAGTTTACTTGTCCTTTGACAAATTTTAAAAGCATCCTATGTCCCCTACACGTGTCCACGAACAATACTTTAACTGAGCACACACATACAGTATACTGCACCAACAACTAGCCGACTCCCATGCCAAGTCAATTGCATCCGACCGTGCCCGGAATCGCGAAGTTCATTATTCCCATTGAATACTGGCATGAAACACCGCACAGCTTACTTTAAACAGTAGTTGGACAGGGTTGAACTCCAATTGTTGGCGCCTACGAATTTCCTCTGAGCAATGACACTGGGAAACGTTAAAGAAAATTGCGGAATGAAAAGGCGGCGGAAAATTGAATTTGAAAAGACGTTTTCTTGTTGATAGAATGACAAAGGAAATGCAGTTTGAAGGAATGCTGAATGCGTTATTGTAAGGAATACTTTTAAAAGTTTTCCAGGTGTGGTCGCTGCTTGTTTAATAATATTTGACTAGTCTTGACACTTATTGACACAAAACAAAAATATGTTTTTTTTTCAAGATTTCAAATTTTCGGGATACAGCCATGATTCAACAGTGCCAATAGCCTGAAGTGGTGTCAAAAATTTAAACATATTGTTTTTTTAAGAAACTTCTTACGAGCACTTACAATTACAAATGCGAAATATTGGATGTATGGTTGGATGTTTATTACTCAATCACGCTGGAACGGCTGAACGGATCTGGATGTTTGACACTGAGATAGATTATAGTCTGGAACAGCATACAGGGTACTTTTTATCTCGGGAATATGTTCCCTTTGGATAATTTCCGAAATTCTCTCAGTCGAAGCCTATGCCAGAAGCCGGTGTTTTATGAAGCACCAAACTAATTAATTTCGTAGTTTATCCAAGAACAATTTAAGCCCGTCAACTAATTTCCTAAATAGTTTAGGACATGGGTCTTTCTCAAGTTATTTTAGACTTAAAGTTAAGTCTTGGACCCAACACCTAAGTACGATTTAATTAATTTGTTTAATAGGCGTGTAAGTGGGACCGAAGTTTTAATCTTGCTAACAAAATGTTAGTTTATTTTGTCGAAGTCACTTTGTATATAGTAACACTTACCGACAGTATTAAATAATGTTTAAATTAAAATTATGTTTTCCTCAAAGAATTATGTATAATATAGAATGTTGCTACAATTAGGTGGTTATCTACGGAGTAAATGTTTTCTTATTCGGTACGACCCTCTTAACCTCACAAAGACCTGGCTTTTGTTTCAGCTTCCAGCAGTGGAGTCAATACAGGCTGAGTAGTAGAGCATGCTATTTGAAACCAGGATTAACGATGCCACCATTTAACACATACGCAATACACAACTCAATAAAGCAAAATAAACAACCAAATACGCCATCATCCTCTCTCGATTATATTTTTATCGAGAAACTGAGGACCTTAACCAAAAACAAATGGCTTTCCGTCATCATCATCATCATCATACCAGCCGAAAGATATTCACTGCTGGACACAGGCCTCTCCCAAAGTAGTTGCCATAATCGCCACGCTTGGCAGGCGGATTGGCGATTGCAGTGTGGCTGTTGTAATATACAGATCATGCTGCTACCCATTTTCTGCATGGCAGTCCGTATAAAGAAGGAATTCCAAGAATCATTCCATTGCAGTTAACACGATTCGTCCCTGATGTCTCTCATATGCACATGCCGCAGGGAAATGAAGCTTGCACGTTTCCCTAAGTTGAAGAGTCTGTCTTGTTCCTCAAACTGTTGGGTAATTATTTTTAAAACTTTAACAGCGTTATTAAAATGGTTTTGCTGCTGAGGTGTAATTTTTGGAAATGTTTTTTTTTTGTACAAAAACAAAGGTGACTTTTAATTCATGGGCAATAATACTTCAGGGGGTGGAAATCGCAACACTCAAATCGAAAAAGAAATAGCTGGTTTTAAGATCTAGATAATAATACTCTATATAAACCAATATTATGTAGAGGAACGATTTATTTGTTTGTTTGTTACGATTTGGCTCAAAAACAACTTAACTGATTTTAAAAATTCTTCCGCCATTAGAAAGCTACATTATTAACTTTAGACAAAGCATAGACTATATTTTATTTTTGAAACAAAAAATGAAATCCCTACGAGAATTGCAATAATGTAACCCAAAGTACTAAAATTTTGCCTAATAAATTCATTATTTGGCAAGCGCTGAGAAAAATATTGATTATACATAAATATAATGTATCACATGATTAAAGTACTCATTATTACCTATAAAAAAGTTTCAGACGGTATATGTCTAACTATTATGAATGAGTCACAATGACCGCTTTAAAAAAAAAAATATTCAATCAAAACCCGGGTTATTTACAGAGCAAATAACACAAAATGAATAAATCTACACTAATGCTATTCTATAACTTTCATTGCCGCATTCTTAAAACCATTCCATACAACAGTATTCACATTCAAAATAGTACAAAAAATCCCATTTTGTGTAGTTGACATTTCAAAAATAGCATGACATTTAAAATAGGCAATGCATCAATGGCTTAACCAGTCATTTGACCGGCCAATTTGATAAAATGGAAAATTTGAAACGGCATATCAATTAATAAACCTTTTGGGATTATTACTTTGAGCTCTGTTTCGAAGAATACTGCAATCATAAATGTCAGTATTGAGCTCTGCAAAGTAAAATAAAATTGTGTAGGTACGAAAATACAACATCAAAATTTACGAGATAAAATAAATTGGAGATTTTGTGTGAAGCTTTACTTTTAAAATTTCTTCTTAATTTACTATGCTTGTCACCTCACGTGGAAGACCAGTATTAAACGATATAATTTCAGTTTCCAGAATTGGTTGTTCGAAATACTTTGTGAAGTATTTCACCCTTTGAAACAGAATTCTACATAATTTGCATTTAGTTTTTCAAGTGAAAACTTCTTTGGGCGCATTGAGCACTTTTTGGGTGAACAAAAATCATGGAAGTCGCGTCATCGTCATCGAACGCTTTAGCTTTCTCTTAGTTTTCACTTCTATCGGCCCCAAAGACTGACCCGCATGTTTTTTTTTTTACAGTTATTCGTAAAGCATGTCGCCGTTGAGTTGATCTACCTATCGATTCTTAGGTGCACTGAACTGTCATTCCTCTTCGATTTCATGGATTGACAGCTCATTTCGTGTTCACTTCACCTATGTTTTCACAGTTAAATATTAACAGAATCACACTACTGATCGCGTTTGGCCAAACTTGGCCAGACATCACACAAGACAGAGAGGTTTGATAGGAGAAAGAGGCCTAGCAGTGGAACATAAATAAGGCTAGTACAAAAACACAGTTATTCTATGCTACTAATAACAAGCTCAAGATAATTTTAATTCGAACTGCTCACTAACCAGACTTACAAATATTATCCTAGCAGCCCTCCATTATTTTCCTCAATTACCATAGAAAAATAATATCCTCGAAAACAATTGTACTTTCTTGCAAACACAACATCTTATTCAAAGTATTACAATTGCTAAACAAACCTTGAGACATAACAATTCCGAAGAACAAAAAGTACAAACAAAAAAGTGTAAATGTACTCAAGCCTACAGTTTTAACACAGTAAAATAATATTAACAGAGTTTCTGTTAGGTAACAGTACAATTTGTATGTTAACTGGTAGTTACGTTATCTAAGAAGAAAGTTGTTAAGGGGAAGTGAACCGTACATGATGTGAAATAGGACACAACAAGGGAACTATAATATTGCTTTCACACACTTGTCGGTAGGGTGACCAAGGTTCTTGTTTTTTATTATCATTATGCTTTTGTGTAAAATTATGTGTTATATTTTTGATAAAATCTCGTACACGTTTAGAGGTAATTTATGAGAATAAGCGTGATTGGGTCACGTCTTAAAGCAATACTTTGTAATTATAATATTTCCAAAATGATTATTGTCCCTACTTCTTTGTCTTTACGAGCATTGATGGTTAATTCCTTGGATTGTTTGGGCCCAGTAGGTGACTACATTAATTGCAGCCTCGGTGACATAAATGAAATCCTCCAAAGTACAGGTGTATGGCACTTGGAGCAGTCCATCGTGTGGCTCATGCTCTGAACAGGAGTACCGCACTCACAGCGTCTATGAATACCCATTTTACCAGGTTGTATTTGCAGCGACCTACCTGGGTGCGCAACCGATTCAGTGCTTTCCATAAAGGCCACTTCAGATCACGTCCAGGCGGCAGATGTTCTTGCGGTTGCAAGAATTTGGGTAGTGGTGGGTGATGTTGTACTGATATCACAATAATTATTATAATGGCAGTGTATCATCATCATCATCATCATCATCATTTCAGCCGAAAGACTTCCACTGCTGAACAAAGGCCTCCCCAAGTGTCGTCAAAACAACCGGTCCTGTGCGTTTCGCATCCATCGACTACCCGCAACCCTCACCAGGTCACGGTCCACCTTGTGGGAGCCCTTCCAACGCTGCGTCTGTTCAGCGTACATATGTTCACGAGTAATTTTATTGGTTGCCATGCTACAGAATCTATAACACCCACCGGGACGCAAATAGCAGTGGTCAATCTAGAAACCTCTTAACCGATTGCGGGCTCAGGTTGGCCGCGGCTGTTGAAACAATCTGGCCAAATGGAGTATCATAGACCATCCGAAACACAGTGCCAGTGGCAGTGTACCCTTTGCAGGATATGCCTCACCTGCTTTTCTGACCTTGATGCCCAACCATATGTAGCCACATACCAGTCAGACAAAACTTGGAAACCTAGAGCCAAAATGGGAAATCATCAAATGAGTTATGCTCCCACTCTGAGCGTGTGAGCGGGAGGGAGTGTCAGCAGTTTCTTAATGAAACCCACCCGTGTTCCTTCAAATGCCCTAGAAGCTAGGGCCGTAGTAATTCTTTTGAACAATGCCAAAAATCGGCATGTGGAATAATTAACAACACTTTGTTCACCTATTAAGTTGTATCCTATTTCTTAACTTCAACTTGGTCGTACTACATACAGACAATAATACAATTACCTCTCGCAAACTAAGTTGCAAGTTAAATGCTCAAAGGCGGCAGATGTTAACTTGATGCGCGATACGTTTCACTTAATTCGACCAACTTGGGTGCTCGCTGGAAATTGCGTTTTTCTTTGACTGTGCTAGTTTTGTGGAGATATTAGGTTTTTACTTAGATCTTTGTAATAGGTATTGCAGAGAGTGGTTTTTTATACATAATAATTGTATGGTATTGATGAAATAACAACATTAAAAATATATATGTCACCGGAATATGGCAAACGCCGTAAGATTGTAGAATATTGCGTGAAATTGTAAACTATTTTTGAAGTGTAAACTTCTTTAGGCGCGTTGAGCACTTTTTGGGTGAACAAAAATCGTGGTACTTGCGTCATCGTCACCGAACGCTTCAGCTTTCGCTTAGTTTTCATTTCTATCGGCAGTCCCCAAAAAATGGCCCGCATCTTTTTATTTCCAAATAAGACACGGATATATTGGAAACTATTGAATTTGGAAGGGATTTATTATATACAAAACGATTTTTACATAATAAATCGAGAAATTATAAATTTAATCAAGATGTGTTACAATCTCACGGATTCTGCAATTTTCCGATGACATTATACACAATGTCAATGTGGAGACAACGATACGACAATGCAACCAGTATTGTCGTATCGATGTCCGACATTCACGCGGGTGGAGCCGCTTTCAGAAGCTATATAGTATGAAATAATTACAGTAAAATGTTTAAAACACTCGAATTCACACACGACAATTTTTAGCTACAATACTGAAATATTTCCATGACTTTAATTTAATTTTACACAACAATCTACAAGTAAGTATTTTTTCTATTAACACGTACTTTCCGAGACTTTAATCTACCTCGCCATTAAGTCTAGTTTATTTCATTCAGCCAGATATTAACGTTTTTCCACCTCCCACGTATATTAGCTAAGAGCTAAATATCTACATGTTCATGAAATTGGCATGTCCGGCAAACACACATTTTGTGAAAACAAGATGGGATAATTTTAGCTTAATACAACGTTGAGTAGATATTTCGTCATATTGACGTGAGTGTTTTTTGATGATGATGATAAATATTTTACTTGACGAGCAATGGGAATAAAAACTACAATACAATACAAAATGTAATGGACAGTGATAATAAATTTATTTATTTATTTTATTTATTTATTTATTATAAACACACTATCTTTACAGGCAGATCAAATACAATAGTGGTTTGCAAACACACACAAGATAATTTGAAAAATAACTTGTAAAAAAAAAAAATATGTAATATAACAGCTAACTTCCTATTTTGGTCCGTCAAATGCTTGCTGAGACTTGATAAGTGATTGTTTTCAGCCGGTGAAACTTTAGTTTCATTAATATAATTTACAGGCGTTACTATAATTTTAACCAGTCATTGCTTTACTTTGCACGGGTGCAAACTACAAATATTCCTCGTTTATCGCTTTTTCTATTAGTGAAAATCGTATCAATACCCATTTTAAAAAGTAAGCTGAAAAACAGACAGAAACAAACTTCTCTACTATTAAGTGATTTTGACATCAGAATAAAATAATCAAATAAAATAATTCATATCAATGGGGCCGAAAAGTTCTGGCGTGGCGACCGCGTACCGGAAGACGCAGCGCAGGAAGGCCTCCCACAAGGTAGACCGATGACCTGGTGAGGGTCGCGGGTAGCCGATGGATGCGAGACGCGCAGGACCGGTCCTTGTGGCGACACTAGAGGGAGCCCTATGTCTAGCAGTGGACGTCCTTCGGCTGATATGATGGTGATGATGATGATGATGATAATTATTCATTGAGCTAGATTTTTTGTAATATTTGTAACGGTACAATGCCGCCACATGAAAAACTAAGAAGCGAAATTTGCACGGCAACAAAAAGAACTGCAACGTCATCTATCCTGCCAGCGACGAACTACCAACGAAATCCTGCATCGCGCAAGCAAAGTTCTCCGTGCGATTTTCACAAACACAACAGTCCGAATATCAATTATCGGGCAGTTGCCCACTAGACACAACAACCGTCCGGTCGGAGGATCCTCCCATTTTTAGCGGAGATATGCGGTGCTTTACTCTCAATAGATTCAATCACAAGTTAATATGCGGGTTACACAAAGAAATTTGCAGGCAAACCCAGGCCTAACACATGTAACAAATAACTACCGTATTTACTTATATTCTAATCTGTTTTATAGCCGACATTCTTCCGGAATATATTCTAAATGATAGTTTTTACGAACTGTCTACAGACTTAAGGTCGGATCTATATCAATTGTTAATCGCTGTTGGCAAGATACCAGAACAAATGTGTGGTTGGAATAATTCTGTTACGATTATTAAACTATTGAATAAGAGAGAAGTGTTTTATTGGTTTGAGATTAGTTTTCTCGCAATTTCGTCTGCGTGGACCACGCGTGGACTTACACGTGTTTTTTTACCGGGAAAAAAAATATCTTTCTAAGGAAATAGAAAAAAAACAGATGGAAAGGCAGTAAAGGTCTCTTAGCAGAAAAAACAAACCGGCCACACAAAACAAAACAGCAATAGGTCTATGAAAACGGCAAAAAAATCACGTTCGTTGTATGGGAGCCCCCTTAAATATTTAAGTTATTTAGTGTTTTAGTACTTGTTGTTATAGCGGCAACAGAAATACATCGTCGAACTATCACGGTTTATGAGATACAACCTGGTGACAGATGGACAGACGGACCCTAAAAATGGACGTCTTTTACCTCATAAAATGGTACCGTGCAGAGTAACAACAAATGATTGTGATTATTTTATTAGATATTAAACATAGTCGCTATTGCATTTGCTGCAAAATTAATTGGTAATAAAAGCGTCGAATACTTACCATCACAATTTTTTTTTAAATAAATTCCCCGGCCGAGTTTGTCTGTTTGTACGCGATAAAATCAGAAACCATCAAACACGTTTTCATACGGTTTTCACCAAGAGATACAGTGGTTAATAAGACAGGTTTAAGTGACTCATTAAGGTGAGCTGAAGTGATTCATTAAGGTTTTGTATTAATTTGGTTGAAAAATGACGATGATTGTTGAAAATCACGGGCAAAATCATGCCGACTAGAGCTTACTATGCTCTGCTACCCTTGCGAAGTCGAGGAGGATTGCCTATTCAATTATACGGACTGAAAGCTAAACCAGCTTGCAAGAACAGTATACAAGAAAGTTTAAAAGTCAATGTTCTCATCACAACATTTGACCGGCTCTCGTCTCAGGTAGGAAGACAAAACAAATGACAGTCGATAATAGAGGGGATAACTTGGCACGTGATGTTATTTGGTAGTATTGCAAGTGAGTGCCAAAATACTGGCGCTAAATCTCTCATCGACGCTATTAGTGATATAGTGCGAATTTTATTGAAAGACGAGGCAAGAAGTGACGTAGTTACAATTGAAGGTGCATGGAAAATATAAATTTACGGAATGAACCTTCAACGCAAACGGAACCTGTCTCTTGTATGGGGAATACAAGGTTAGTTTAAAGCTCTTAGGGCCGATTTTAATAACGTATCACTACCAACAGTAGCTGACACGTCATGATTGAAAGGCAAACATGACGTTTCAGCTACTGTTGGTAGCTAATTTGACAGTAGTTCAAAGGTAGATACGTTATTGAAACCGGCCGTTAAACTACATATATTACATGATTCTCAACACCGAGTTACTCATTATTACATGGAAGAAATGAAATTAACTAATTGATTTCCTATGTTACTCGTAACTATTGACAATTTGTCTTAACAAGTCCAGATTTTGTCACCATTTAGTTTTTTTTATTCAAGATTTTTGCCTCAGGAGTGCTATTCAATTAGGTTCTTACAGAATCGTAATTAATATTGGAAGGAACATTAATCAACTGGTGATCACCTCTTCATATTAAAATCACGTGATACTCCTAAAATACACGATGTATTAAACACCCATAAATAAAACTGACTTAAAATAACCCTTCCATTTATATCGACGTGATGAAACGAATAAATTGCAGGCAGGTGAATCTAGGAAGTGTGGCGTGCCAGCTCTGAATACTAGCTGAGTCACTGGCACACCTGATAGGGGCAAAGGTCGTAATGATAGATAAGGTTGGCATTAGGGCTGGTAAAATCGTCATTTTGAGGACAGGATTATGACTAGAGTTACGTATTACCCTTGTGCTTGAGCAAATCTGTAATCTTTTTTTTTTTGAGTGGCGTCTCGCAATTCAACCTATGAGGTTGTCGATTGCTTAACCGGGCTTGCCTGTGGTGGCCTTAATATAATATTAAAGCCTCCAGCCAGGGCTTATAAACTAAGCGACTACACGCTAAGGGCACCCCCTTTGGGGTATGGATCTCGTAATTTGTAATCGACAATAGGGATGTTGCCTGGTTTAAAAAATATGATTCTAATTAGTCCGTCAGTTAGATTATCGAAAAATATTGGATACGTATTTTTTTTTATCAAATCAATAAAAAATACGAAGATAAAACGCATCAAAGATAAGGAGTGGGGGCTTGTAACGTCACTTTCCAGTAAAACGTGTAGTGGTAAGTGACGTCACACAAGTTTTCAACGCACTGTATCGTCTTCATTATTTGTTTACGTGACAATAAAAAACATCAGTGTCCAATATTTTTTGGAAATCCATCTAACGAACTAATTAGATTTTTAAGTCCACATTTTTCCATTCCATGTAACGGGTAAGTTGAGAGCTGTCATGTTACTGATTTTAGGAATGTGGTGGTCGGAGCGGCAGTCTCGTCTAGCTTCATTCGGTTGGGTTTGAAAGCGACGCCAACATACTCATATTTGGAAACATTCTGCACCAGATAATGAATAATGTATCTATTTAACCATGTTATTTTTTTGACAGGATTATGCTTCATCACCTGCCTAGCCTTTCTCCAACTATATTGGGGTTGCCTTCCAGTCAAACCGGATTCAGCTGAATACCAGTATTTTATGAGGAGCGACTGCCTACCAGACCTCCACACGGTACTTCTTGGGAAGACTGGAATCAGATTTACTGGCTTCTGACAATCCGTAACGACTGCCAGAGATCTACAAATGACAGCTGGGACCAACGGCTTAGCGTGCTTTTCAAGACACGGAGTAAACTCGGTATGTTAAGATGGTCACCTATCCACAGACCAACCTTCGCAAGCGTGGCTTAACCTTGAAGATCGACTCGTGCGGCTGTTATTATTTAGCCACGAGCTCCTAATCTGACAGAATTATGCTTACAGTTCTTTAATTCATTCAACAGTTATTATGACTTTGAGAGACACGAGACTTAGCTAGAAGCAAAATCAAAAAGCAAATCAAAATCAAAAAGTCTTTTATTCAAATTAGTCTGAGTGCCAGCACTTTTTGAACGTCAAAGTTTTACGTAAAGACAGTCCCCCAAAACGCCCGCCTGTCACCACTTCCTAGTGTTTTAGCTGGGAAGAAGAAGTGGCGCAACAAACTCCCCAGCAAAAAGATACTCCCCAGCAGAAGATAAATCAGGATATATTTAAGTAAAATCTATTGAAAAGAAGTATCATCATTGCTTTCAGTCATTATGAAGACCATTTAAAAACGTTGATACTTTAAAAACAAAATAAAAAAAATGCTTACTACCTAGTACGCAAGAAATCGTTCGCTAAATTCACCCATTGAGCAAACGACGTGTGATAAGCGTTTGAGCACTTCCCATTAGCCGAAGATAACAGTTTAGTCTTTACCTGACGTCTAGCCGCTAACGATGAGGTATACATGGTGAATTTTAAAAGTGTGCGTGGATGTCCAAATTCGAAACTATAAGGAATATCGAAAAACACCGAAAGGAGTCTCGAGCCCGTTGTTGATGAAAAATAACTACATTAATGGATTTAAAAAAAAATGATTTTCATAGTCAGGAATCGAAACGGTAAGTTTTGAAAAAAAATATCCCTGAATTATTACACCATCCGCAAGTGTCGTTAATAAAATTTGATCTTAATTCGTTAATATTAATTTTTAAAGCACTTTAAAAATCCACCCGGTATAATAAAACGTAGGTATTTTACAAAGTAGTTAGCGACTATTAAGAACCTTGATAATGATACAATTAGCCATTGAAAATATGTTCCGAAACTCTGTCTTTGTGATAATGGTTTAAATGTCCGAATCGCTTAAAAAGTTTAATAAGTTTTGAAAGTACGTTTAGCTTCTAAAAGCAATATTTTTGGTAACATAAGCATTGTATAAAAATCTGTATTTTTTTCTTTCGATACAATAATGTCTAAAAAAAGAAATATCTTTAAAAGTGAATAATTTCTGGCTGGTTCCTTTCATTTTACCCGTATTATCAATACTTTTCCAAATGATTCATAAAAGAAACCATCAAGTGATACTTGCTCCCGAAAAAAGGCCTACTTCACACATGAGAAAACCCCATAGCTGAAATCATTATTTAAAAATATATCACGTGAATATTCCGCCTCACAAATCCAACATATCACCATATTTAAAATCATAGCCCTTCCTTTTGGTTTCGCCGTAGTCGGGTAATTCGCGTGCCAAGAAATAGTATTTTTTTTTTTTACTATTCATAAGCACGCTTTTGACCACTATCTCACCTGATGCTAAACGATGATGTGGTCGAAGATGAAGCACGCTTATATAGAAGTAACCTATTCACTCTTGACTTAAAAACTCCCAGGTTGTACCTATCAAGTAAAATAAAGTCAAAATCTTACCTCTTGACTGGAAAAGTAGCCCCATGTTGTGTATTCTCACGTCCACAGCTATTTTCACTTCACTATGGCCGCGCACCTGAAAACGATAGTTGTCTATGTAACAAACCATAATAGATAATTTATTTTAAAGTGTAACGGCCGGTATCAATAACCAACTCACAGTGTTTTATGGGAACCTTTTTTGTGACATCCCTCTTTTATCTCAGATTACTACCTATAGATTAAGTCAATTCAAACGCAAGAGTGAAATTCCCGCGTGTGAAATATGCATAGTTTTTGAAAATTTTTTTTTTGATAATTGGATTTTTTTTCCGGATTTAAAAAAATCATAACTAATAAAACGTGATAATAGTCATCAAATCAACATAGTTGTAACATAAAACCATCAAGGGTACACATTTCAGAGTAATTAGAAAACTCCTAAGTTTGTTGTTACGAAGTTATTTAATTTTTCATCATTTTCGGTTTTTATTTTTTATTTGAATAGTCCGCCATATTAGGACGCCATTTTGACACCAAGTGGTTGGTTAAGATGTCTTCCATACGCCCTAATAATATCACGACGGAATTGTATGGACTATTGGAATCACGCGGGAATTTTACTCTTGCGTTTGAATTGACTCAATCTATAGGAATCTGAGATAAAAGAGGGATGTCACAAAAAAGGCTCGCATAAAACACTGTGCAACTGTCAAATTAGCTACTGTTGGTTAATACGTTTTTGAAACCGGTCGTTAGACATCAAATATTTGCTGATTTGTGGAAATAGAGAGTGCCCAGGTTAAACCTCAGAATCGAGTCAAATGACCTCTAAGGCCCGTTCGCACCAGAAATAGCTAAATACGTTTATCGCTAAATTAATTTAATCACACTAATCGCACTGCTAACACAAGACTGTATCAACTCAAAAAAGACTAATTCGAGATAACTCATTCTTCTTATGTTAAATTTAATTTTCTACGCGTCAATAAAACCGTCACTGAAATAACGCAAGAAACAATTACGAGATGGCGTTATAAGTCTCTGTTCATGATTTACCAACTGTTATAACCCCCCGCGCAACACTGCGTCATCTTCAGTTACGGTTAAAATTTGAGTGGTGAGGACGTGTCGCTTTGCGTAATAGACCGCATTATTTTGAATTGCTGCGTTATTGCTGAATCAGGTATGTAAAAATTGATGTATTTTTACGACTTAATACGTTATTGTTGATTGAAACCTAATTATAAAGTTGGTGTATTTCGAGTTGTTACTTTATTGTTAGTTAACAAGGAATCGATTTCAATTGATATTTTGAATAACGACATTCTTGTTAGTTTAGTTAGTAGTTTTAGACTTAATGCAGTTTTGATGAAAAAATTTTGTTTACTAAGTTTTTTGGGGTAAATTATTCATTTTTCAATAATGTAGGTAATTTTATTGCTGTTACTAATAGTATTTAAAACCGCATATTCAATCAGTTATGTTAAAGTCAAAATAAAACATTTCTTTATAATTTACAAAATAATTTTGAGTTACAACATCCTAGGTGACGAAAAAATATTTTCGCTACGTAAATAGGTACATTAATTCTTGTTTATTTGTAGCATGAACCGTGGGCGTCTTCTGGTAGATATTGCGACCAAAACGACCTCCATCGATGAAACAGACAAGGAAAATAATATTAACGAAGAAAACACTGCATCTGACCAAAGAAAATACTACATTTCACCCCTGCACAGTGATCAGAGTGATTTTGACGATTCGGACTGTGACCCTCATTTTATTCCTGGGTCAACAGGTAATGTTTCCCGTTTACTTCAAGGTGAAGCCACGAGACCTCCAAGTAGTTCTTCCTCAAGTAGCTCTTCTGCGAGTAGTTCCAGTTCATCTTCACCAAGTAGCTCAGATGATGAAGCAGAAAATAATTCAGACCACATTGCTTCTACTAGTGGATCAGCAGGTCAAATAACTACAGAGGCAAATGCTTCTGAGGTACAGGAAATCGTACGAGGCAAGAAAAGGGTGAGAAATGAAAAGAATTGGAAAAGTAAAATTGCAAAAACACTTCGAAACACAGGTAAGGACTACACATCAAGTGTTAAAAAACAAGTCCCAGCAAGGAAGATGGGTCCTTTGTGTGGAGATAAATGTCGATTAAATTGTCGAGCAAAAATAGATGAGACCTCGAGACAAGACATTTTTAATGATTACTGGCGTTTGGGAGACTTGCAAAAACAAAGACAATTTATAATAGCTCATACTTCACAAATAAAACCAAAATACAGATACTCATCTACTCAAAATTTCCGCAAATTAAATACTGCATTTTATTTCGAGCTAAATCACACTACTATTAGAGTTTGCAAAACATTTTTTAAAAATACTCTCGCTGTAAATGACAGACCTATTGCTACTGCATTATCAAAAAAATCAGAGACTGGTTTTGTAGAGGGTGAATTACGCGGGAAACATAATAATCATCGCACTGTGGATCCAGAGGTCTATGATAGCGTGAAATTTTTTATAAATAGCGTACCACGAATTCTCTCTCATTACCTAAGAGCCCAGACATCAAGAGAATACATTTCCTGTGATAAATCTTTAGCTGACTTATACAGGGATTACAAAGACATTCGTACTAAAGATAGCCTACCGTTTGCATCTCAATCTACTTTTAACCGTATTTTCAATAGAGATTTCAATATTTCATTCCACATACCAAAGAAAGATCAGTGTGATCTATGTGAAAGTTTTAACAATGCTGACGAAGAAGTGAAGCAGAAAATTATTCAAGCTTATAAAATTCATTTAAAAGAAAAAGAACTGGCCAGAAGGGAGAAAGAAAAAGACAAGACTAGGAACGATAACACAATTGTTGCTGTGTACGACTTACAGGCTGTCATGCCGGTACCAAACGGCCAAATATTAGTTTTTTACTACAAAAGTAGAATTAATTGTTTTAACTTTACTGTAAGCGACTTACATGCTAAAGACGTTGAATGTTACTTCTGGAATGAAATCGAGGGAAAACGAGGTGCAACTGAAATAGGAACATGCGTTTTAAATTATTTAGAAAAGATTACACAGAATAAACCAGAACCAGTCGATGTAATTTTCTATTCCGACAACTGCTGTGGGCAGCAAAAAAATAAGTACCTCTTATAAGCCTACGCATATGCAACACAAAAATTTAACATAATTAGTATCACCCACAAATTTTTGATTAGAGGTCACTCTCAAAATGAGGGTGATAACGTACACAGCGTTATTGAAAAACAAGTGAAGCGTTTCCTTAAATCAGGACCTATCTATGTCCCGCATCAATATGCCACCTTAATTCAAATAGCTAAAAAGACCGGACAACCTTACAAAGTTACTGACATGACCTACGATAAATTTGTTGATCTTAAACTTCTTCAAGAGCAGTGGGGCAGTAATTTCAACGTAAACGCGGATCGAAACCAAGTGAAATGGCATGATATTAAGGTGCTCCGTGTTGAAAAGGAAAATCCTATCACTTTTTTCTATAAGAATTCTTATGAAGATGAAAATTACCATAAAGTTTGTGTACGTAGTTCACGACGGTCTGGAAACCAATCGATAATATTTTCTATTGGTTTGTCGCCAGCATACACAAGCCAGATACCCTTAAATCAGAATAAAAAAAGGGATATAAAAGAACTGATTGACAAAAATATAATTCCGAGGACCTATTACGAATCGTATTATCGAGATTTGATTGAGTAATTCGAACGACAAACTATTAGTTAGCACCTATCAGATATTATTTCAATTCGGTATTTTATGTTGCTTTGAAGCATTTAAATTTGTGATTTAAGACTGATAAATAAGTAATTAAAAGATTTTTGTTCTTGTTTTGTTTAAAAAGGATTATTTTGTTATTTAAATATAAGTCCAAAATGTTTGTATAACATTTTGAATTCACAAAGATTCATTGTGTGATTTTCGGATTGATAAGATTAGTGATGACTATTTGTAAAGTGACTGATTACTAAGAATACATTTTTGTTGTTAGGTTTAACAAGTATTTTTTTTTTAATTTAAATATAAGTCCAAAAGGTTTTCATAACATAAGAATTTACAAAGAGTAGTGATTATTTGTAAAATGACTGAACTAGAATTGCCTAAGAATAATAAATAAATAAGAAACTTTAATTAATCTAAAATACGTACTTCATAATGTTGATTTTCACTGTTGTAAGTGCCATAATATTGTTTTTGTATTATTATTTTTTATGGTTTCTTTTTATAAATACAATATTTGACTTCTATCTTGCTTTTTTTATGCCCTAATTATAGTATCTAAAATAACAGATCTAATGAAAAAGTATAATAACTCAAAATACCTTACCTAAAATCATTCAAATAAAATCAAAATAAATTGTAGAAAGTCAAAATTATATCACTTATAACTACGCAACTAAAAATAATTCATTTTTTTATTTTTTATTTCTCACACAATACTGTATTAACTCGAAATTTGGAAATAACTTGATAACCCGCAATCTCAGAAATTACTCAAAATTATAGAAACCCCTTAATTTTATCCCTAATTTTAAAACAGTGTTCACTTTTTTACAATCGTTAACAGGAAACGAGTAATCAGTTTTCCATAATTTCTGAAAATAGCTTCATTTTGAGTTGATACAGTCTTGTGTTAGCAGGGGTGCGTGCAGAAAACCTCCTCGTGTGCCTGACGGCTGCTGGTTCCTTACGAATGCGTTCGGGGGAAAGAGCAGTTGTCGGGCCGGTGCACCCTGGGCACGGCCAATAGTCTCTCCATGTCGGAGGGGCTATTGTCTGTGGCGGATTTCTGCGGGGGAGGGGGAGCTTGTTGCTCCACGACGGTTCCTCCACGTGTCCCTCTGATTCGCAGAGGGCACTGTGAAGGAACGTCTGAGTTGGGGTCGCTCCTGTCCGATAGACAGTCGTCGATTGGCGAAGGATGCGACCAATGCCGCTGCGGTGCAGGCGCACCAAAGCGGCAGTTGCTCTCTCTTCACGGAGCAATCCTGAAGAGAGAGTTCCCGGCGGGTCCGCTGAGTCGGGTTGTCTGGACAGCGGACGGAGGCATGTCTAATGCCGCCGTCGGGGGCTCGGCTTAACCGCCCGGCCCAGAGGAAGGATACCTCTAAGATAAAAAACCCCCAATCCTAAGCTCTGAAGCGCGGTGAGAGGATGCATGGCTGGAGGGAGTCCAGTCGTTAGCGCTTCCCCTGCAGAGCACCTGCCGCACTCTGCAGTATGTTGGCTTACCGGGCATCTAGGCTCTGCCCGGCGGACATCTGAATCCTATATCTACTCGTGGGAACTGTATGGATACCCTAAAAAATAAACCAAAAAAGGACGGGCCAGTTATGGCGGAGATTGATGAGTCGTCTGCCGGAAGCGGCAGCGACTTGCAAGGAGGCTCGCGCGATCCCTCAAAATTCTGGGGGAAGCGTTCGCGTGGGGAGGGTTTAAACCCCTCCTCAAGTGAGGAGGAGTTGTCGGCAGCCAAGGTGCCGACATCTCGAAGAGGTGGTCGCGCAGTGGTGCCACAGCGCGACCAAAGGGGTCGGTTCTTGCGGCCCGCTACGCCGATTCCGGCAGCAGCGGTCCGCATGGATCGGCCCGAAGAAGAGATGGAGAGCGACGACCTCCTCAGTGGTGATTCCGCTGCGTCCCCGCTGTTGCTGGAGAGCAACAAGGCGGAAGCCAATGCTGCAAAGCGGGCG
Source organism: Mamestra brassicae (assembly GCA_905163435.1). NCBI lineage: Eukaryota > Metazoa > Arthropoda > Insecta > Lepidoptera > Noctuidae > Mamestra > Mamestra brassicae. The sequence continues at coordinate 16,485,361 of LR991001.1, forward strand.
CAACGGAAAGCAGTCGCGGCTGACGAGGTCGGCGAGCTGGCTCGGCAGGCCCGTGAGCGGCGGGCCGCTCAGGCGGCCTCCGGAGCGGGCTTAACGGCGGCGGCGCTCAGTCGCCAAGTTTTGGACGGCGTGGACGTGGTCCTAAAGGTTGCCACTAAATCTGGCAGCTTGAAGGGCACGTTCACCCGTGCCCTGAAAGAGGCGGCTGAGGGCATCAAGGAGGCGGCTGGGGTCCTCCTTGATCGCACAAGCTCTGAGGAGACGGCGAAGCTGTGGGAGGAGAACGGCCGTCTCCGAGCGGAGTTGGAGGACCTGAAAAGGGAAGTCGCCGCACAGAGGCCAGTCCGGCAGCGTGCAGCTACCAGTTCTCCGGTAGTTGCGGCCCCGTCGTCGGCCCCTGCCCCTGCACTGTCGCCTGCTGCGGAGATCGAGAAGATCGTCCGCATCTGCATGCAGCAGTGTGGGGGCATGATGAATGCCCGCCTGGAGGCCTTGGAGTCAAGGCTCCTCCCGGCACAGAACCTCCGGCCGCCGCTAGCGGCGGACAAACGGAGGAATGAGGAGGCCGCCAGGCCTGGGCCGTCAACTGTGGCGGCAAACGCTGGAAAGGGGGGCAAAAAGCCCGCGGAGGGGCCCAAGAAGCCCGCGGAGGGTGCGTCAGCACCCCCCTCCAGCTCAACTGCGACCCCGGCGACCGCGTCCAACCCAACAGAGGCTTGGACAACGGTCATCAAAAGGGGTCGCAAGAAGAAGGCGGCGCCACCGGCAACGGCTCAGCCCAAGCCCGCGCCCAAGAGAAAGAGGAGGTCCCGAAAGGGTAAGGCCCCACGCTCTGCGGCTGTGGTGATAACACTGCAGCCCGCAGCTATCGAGAGGGGCCTTACGTACAAGGAGGTCCTTGAGAAGGCGAAGGCCAAAGTCGCGTTCCCCGACCTTGGCACACCGACCGGCTTCAGAATGAAGTCGGCGGTTACGGGGGCGCGGCTGTTCGAGGTGTCGGGACCCTCGGGCAGTGAGAAGGCGGACATCCTGGCCGCCAAACTGAGGGAGGTCCTCAACGATGAGGACGTCCGAGTGTCCAGGCCCGTAAAGACCGCCGATTTGCGCGTCGATGGGCTGGACGACTCGACGACCCCGGAGGAGGTCGTGGCGGCCGTCGCTCGAAGCAGTGGATGTCCGTCGGGCGACGTGCGGGCGGGCGACATCCGCGCCGACGTTGCCGGGCTCGGCGCCATTACGGTAAAGTGCCCGGTAGCGGCGGCGAATAAAATAGCCGTCAGCGGACGGCTATTGGTGGGGTGGGTTGCAGCACGCGTCAAGCTGCTGCAACCCAGGGCTATGCGATGCCACCGCTGCCTCGACGTTGGGCACGTCAGGGCACGGTGCGCCGCCGCAACTGACCGCAGCGAGCAGTGCTATCGCTGCGGTAAGCCCGGCCACAAGGCGGCAACGTGCTCCGCGACGCCAAACTGCAGCCTCTGCACGGATGCAGGGAGGCCCGCGGGGCACGTCGTCGGCAGAAAGGCCTGCCCGCCCGCCGCGAAGAAGGGCAACAAGAAGGGGACAACCAAAGCTGTCGGGGGCCCTTTACACCCCCCTCAGCCTGGTTGCTCTTCGGCCGACTCCCGGCCTAAGAATGGTGCCGAGGGAATGGATTGTGCGTAATGGCACAATTCCATTTCCTCCAGGGCAATATCAACCACTTTGCCAGGGCTCAGGATCCTTACTCCAGAGCATGGCAGAATGGTCGATCCATGTGGCTGTGGTCGCCGAGCCGTATTACGTCCCCCCCCGAGATGATTGGGTGGGTGACCTGGACGGCTCGGTGGCCATCATCGGCGGGGCTCTTGTCGACCCGTCCCGAGGTCACGGCTGGGTGGTCACATCGGGTACGACTGGGCGCTGAGGGGCGAGCTCCGGCCGGGAGTGCAGCTGGTGTGTTACGCTGACGACACACTGGTCACTGTCCGGGGGAGCTCGCACAGGGAGGCAGCGTTGCTGGCGACGGCTGCGGTCTCACAGGTGGTGAGCCGCATACGGCGCCTCGGCCTGGAGGTGGCCCTCAACAAGTCGGACGCCATTGTTTTTCATGGCCCCCGGCGAGCGCCGCCGCCGGGATCGCACATTGTGGTCGGGGGGCCCCGTATCGCTGTCGAGTCCACCATGAAGTATCTGGGATTGGTGCTCGACAGCCGGTGGGATTTCGGCCCCCACTTCCGGCGGCTGGCGCCCAAGTTGTTGGGAGCGGCGGGGGCGCTGTCAACGCTGCTTCCCAATCTGGGGGACCCGAGCACCGCCTGTAGGCGGTTGTACGTGGGGATCGTGCGATCGATGGCCCTATATGGGGCCCCGATCTGGGCGGCTGACCTGACGGCCAGCACCATCACTGTTCTGCGGAGGCCGCAGAGGGTGATGGCCGTCAGAGTCATCAGGGGATATCGCACGATCTCCTACGAGGCGGCTTGCGCACTGGCCGGATCTCCGCCGTGGGACCTGGAGGCGAAAGTGCTCGCGTCACTGCACCGGTGGCGCGAGGACGCGCGGGCGCGCGGCGAGCGACTGACGCAACGACATTTGGAGCTGCGTCGGTCGCAGCTGCGCGAGGTCCTGGTGGCGGAATGGCGGGACAGGCTTTCGAGCCCTACCGCCGGCCTCATCACCATCGAGGCCATCCGGCCAGTGCTCGACCTGTGGCTCGGGAGAAGGCACGGCTCTCTGACGTTTCGTGCGACGCAGGTCCTCTCGGGGCATGGCTGCTTCGGGAGGTTCTTGTGTCGCATAGGCAGGGAGCCGGACGCTCGATGCCACCACTGCGTCGACTGTCGGGAGGACACGGCACGGCATACGCTTGCAGAGTGTGCAGCTTGGGAGGAGCCGCGCCGTGTCCTCATCTCTGTTGTAGGCGGTGACCTCTCGCTGCCGGCTGTAGTCCATGCTATGGTCGGCGGTGAGGAGTCCTGGGACGCGGTGGTCTCCTTCTGCGAGACAGTCATCGCGCAGAAGGAGGCTGCGGAAAGGGAGAGGGAGATCACAACCGCTCTCCCTGCCCGCAGCAGGCGCATCGGGCGTCGGAGGAGGGCATACGCTGCCCTCTTCCGGCCCCCCTAACTGGGTCCAAGGGCGGCGGACTTGGGGATGTCCGTCGCCCCCCACTCATCCGGACCCGAGGTGGCGGCGCGTGGTGTTCCCGTGCGCCCCTCTTTGACGTAGCGAGGGGAGTTAAACACCTCACTCCCCTCGCCGACGCGAGGTGGCCCGCAGAGGCGGGCCGGCACCAGCCGGGGATTGCGGATGTCGCATACGTTCCCGCGATCCCCGGCGTAGGTGGAAGATGGAACACCGGGGTGGTTTTAGTCAGTAAGAGTCTGACAGACCCCTCCACCCGCCCCAGGGTGGAGGATTTCCATGAGGATTTCACCCCGAGATCAAAAAAAAAAAAAGTCTTGTGTTAGCAGTGCGAATTATTATAAAGGCGAAAGTTTTTGAGCAAGCGCAAGCGGCTGGACCGATTTAGATGAAATTTGGTATAGAGATTGTTTGAGTCCCGGATAAGGACATAGGATAGTTTTATACCGGGAGTTAGTTCCCTTGGTATAATTTTCGACATTAACGCGGGCGGAGCCGCGGGCGGTAGCTAGTAAAACATAATTCTGTATCTGTCTTCTAACAATCGACAGAAAAGGAACGATGTTTTACATTCGTTTAGCACTAAATGTTTTAAATGGAGTATGACGCAATCGGGCTTAAGACTACAAAACTACCAAGAAGTAAATAATTAAGTATGTTTATGAAAAATTTTGGCCACGTTAAAATGCGTTTTTCGACATTTTTTTAGTTTTTAACTAAAAAATAATAAAAATGACTTCCAAATAAAAAAAACAATACACAAACATTCAAAAAGTTTTCTGTCAAAAATGTAGCGAAATGGCTTTTTTGACAGATTATAATAGTAGATTAGAATAGTAGAATTTGGCACTCTGGTTTGGTCTTTAATTCAGAGAGCAGCTACTTTACTATTTATCAGTAGCATCTTCATTAAAGGTAGCTTAAAAGTGGCGCCAGTAACGAAAAAGTTGAAAGGGAACCGCTTATCTTGGTATGGTCATGTGAAGAGGAGGAATGAAATGCACGTAACTAAAATAGTTATGAATATAAATGTGGATAGATGGACAGGGAGAGGGAGGCCAAAGAAAAGATGGATGGATTGTATTAGAAGTGATATGAAAGAAAAGGGAGTTAGTGATAGCGTGACGGTTGACAGGACAGAATGGAAGAAAAAAACGTGTTACGCCGACCCCAAGTAACATGGGATAAGGGCAGGAAGATGATGATGATCTGCCTAGCCTTTTCCCAACTGTATTGAGGTCGGCTTCCAGTCGAACCGAATTCAGCTGAATACCAGTATTTTACGTGGAGCGGCTGCCTACCAGACCTCCACAACCCATTAACTTTACTATTTATATTGCCTAAATTATTATCTACTTAGCATATTATCATAATTTAAATTAAACATAACCTTTACACGTAAAATATATTAACTAATATCCTTTTGTAAACGTGCGTAATTCTCTAAGGACTAAAACGTAATGCTGAACATAAATTAAAGCTTAACTTGAATATCGAGGTGATTAAGGTATAAACACACTTATGTATAGGATATTAATGTCCTAACTACGTCACTGGCTGGCTGTGCTGTCTTAGAATAAATTGAAAGGAGTTATGGGTCCGTATTTTTTTTTATTTAATATGGGTTTGCTCTTGACTCTAGTCTAGGTCATAGATGGCAGAGTAGATTATGTATCTGAGTAGAGTAGATTATGCAAAATACCAACTGCTATGGCGAAAATAATCGACGGCCTCATTTATTTATATGTAACGTTGCATAAAAGGACCCATTGAAATAGTTGGACAAATTTTAACATAGCGTTCAGTACGTCTAACCAAAGATTTTTTTTTACACTGTAAGTAAGAACAATATTCTTAATAATTAAAAGACTATTAAGCAATTTAACTCTAACTTATGTTACGTGATAGATTATTTTAAAACTAAGAATAGTGTCCATTTGCAATTTTACACAAGTCCGTAAGTAGCACTTTCTTAGAGTCTGATATAATTTATAGAAACACTATGTTCATGTGTTATATGTTTAGCACAACGTTGTTACCATTATTAATTCACTTTTTACACTACACTTATTCAAAAGGTTTGGTTATTTTTAGCCTACGCACTAAGTCTATGTTGTCTAGTAATAAAGATATACCTATAAAAAAAAAAAGTGATTTTATTTTGACTTAATTTTTTTTTTCGGTACTTACAGTAAACACATCCATTAGGGATAGGTGCTCGATGTGGTCACGTGTGCCTGCACATTTATAGTATCAGAATTATGATGCATGAACACAACATTTTTAATGTATTTACGTTACCAGATTTTTTTTCTTGTAAGTATCTAATGCGTTTTTCTTATTATTATTTTTAACCATTGTCCATATTATGGTGTTCTGATTTCTCAAAGTTTGCCCATCTATTTTAAGAGGTCAATAAAGAACATAAAAAAACAACGGGTTGCACTCCGGGAGTGCCGGCAGAAGTGAAAACTTGAACATTAACGTTGTGCATTTTTGATATCTTGGAATGGTTAGGGAATAATTTCGCACGAATTGCTTTAATTATCAGTATAAAAGTACTATCATTTATGTGGTAAAATACAATATTCATTTATTGCGCTATCGTACACAAACATGACAATTTATATTACATTAAAAATTTAACTCTTCAGAACTTTCCCTCCGTCATATGAATTTTCGATCAGGTCACACAATATTTCTTACCCATCCCAAAAAGTGCACAACGCCGCTAAAGAAGTTTCACTTCAAAAAAAACCTAAAACAAATAACTGACAGTGTTATTGCATTTCACGATCTCTTCAATTTACGAGTATTCAATTAGATCAATATTTAATTCCATAAAGGTGCAACAATAACACTTTCAAATATTATTTCATCGCAGCATAGCAACAGTTGTGGCATAGTAACTAACTGCTAAGATACTGAAATCTGTAAATAAACCTGCCAAGCACACAAAACAATATCAAACGAAAGTCGTCCATTAATTTGCACACTAAACTTTAATTAGAACCTTCAGCTGCCGTTCTTCGCAAATTACCTGAATATTAATTTCCAATCAGGAAAATGCTTTAAATATTAACTCAACATGTTTGAAACTGTGAATGGGAAAGTTAAGAAGAATCACTTAAAACAACCTTGAGAAATTCTTCGGAAAAATATTTATTGATTGGCTCGAGAATACCAAAAACTGATTGCTGATAGTAAGCGATGATGGCAGTCGCAACAGGAGAGGACGCGCCGGGCGTCGGGAGTCGCAGGGCGATCTCCGGCCACCGCAGGCGCGCGGCCTGCGGACGGCGAGCGTTGGGTGGCTCGCTGTCCGATCACCACCAGGCCCGGGTCGATGGCGCGTTGTGTTTCACGCGCGCCTCTAAGAGATGTCAGCATAGGAGACGGGCGCGCTAGGGCCAGAGCCTACCAGTGTTGAGAAAGTTCGAAAGAGTTACCGCGGCCCTTGAACGCAAAGGGCTTTAGAAGGAACACGGATGGATTTTAGTCAGTAAAAGTCTGACACGCCCTTCCGCTCCACCCAGAGCGGAAGAAGTCATTTGATGATGTACCATCCTTAAAAAAAAAAAGCGATGATGGCAAATACTGCTTGTTTGGACTTGTAAGTATGTGCTGTCCACTGAGGATTAGGGGAAAGCCTTTTTAGTTATTATACTGTTTAGTTATTAATTTTACTTTACTGGTTTGTTTGTCTCGTGCGAGTCCCGAATAAACATTTTTCTTTCTTCCTTTATTTTTAATTTTTTTCTTTTTTTTCTTTCTTTCTTTCTTTCATTCATTCTTTCTTTCTTTCTTACTTACTTTCTTTATTTTTTCCAGAAACTGGCCAAAGGCCTCCCCCAAATCCTTCCAGGGTCTCTATTCTGACTTCCTAAAACCATCATTATTCCAGTGTGAGAGAGAAGAGCTATGCAGGACGAATAGCACTATTCCTTTTAAGTGTTAACTATAAACACTTTTAAGTGTTTATGGTTTTATAAACACTTAAAATAAAAATAAAAACTCCTAACTAAAACATAGCGTCAAAAAATTCGTCTGCATCTCTGAGTGAGCCCAAAAGTCTGGCGGCATTGCCACGTTGTATGGCAATGCTTATCCTCTGTCCGAGGTAAAAACCAGCCCTTGGGTCACGCGAAGTGTCAACAAAGCGTTTAACAAGTTCTTTATATAACGCATGAGCACTCGGGTTCACGGTCCAAGAGTTTCAACGCCAAACGGCTCGAAAATATGATTGCCAACAACATTATTATATTAAAAACTAGTGGCAGACCCCCGGTTTCACCCACGTAAGTCTCGATCCCGTGGGAATATCGGTATAAAAAGTGTATCCTATATGTTATTCCAGACTATAATCTACCTCTGTGTCAAATTTCATCAAGAGCCGTTCAGCCGTTCTGAAGTGAAAGAGTAACAAACATCCATCCATCCATACTTACAAATTTCCGCGTTTATAACATTAGTAGGATTCTGTGTTTTCATGTTAAAGTCGAGTAAGTACAAAGATTATTTTTTCGCTCATTTTTCAAGTAGTTACTTGAACCGGAGAACTATTTCGCACGTTCATGGGACTTCTGGCTCCCCCCATTAAGTGTACAAACCGTTTCCTTTATGTTAATAACACAATTAATCTTCCCTTTTGTTGAGTCAAAGTTTCGTAAATTAATTTATGTATAGCAACTAATAGGTAAGCGACGGCGGCTTAGATAGATTAACGAGAATTACTTAATGTGTGCTTAACTTCGGTGACTTTGAACTTGGGAAGTTCGGAGAAGTGCCATTAGCTACTGCCTTTTGCCTGGAACCTAAGACGACCAACGTAAGTATGGAGTTTGATGAAAGTAGGATGAAATGCTTGCATGTACAGTCAATAAAGCTATTTGGTACGCAGGCAGCTAACTTGAGTTTGCTGAGTAGACAATTATTGCATACCATACTCGTAAGTATGTCATAAGCTTAAAAAGTTATCGTACACACATTAGAAATAAATATTGGCTGTGAAGTGGAAAAAATAATAGTTTTGCCTGTATACCAAATAGTTTTGTTGTTTACATCGACTTATTAAAAAATTACGAATTCGACAATCACAAAATTCACTGACAGGCTGATAAGATGCAGGATTTTTTTATGGTGGTAAAACATCAAGTGACTGAGGAGTCACTTGATGATTTCCCATCTAACACATGTACGACCCACGTTTAGAGGTAATAAACATACAGACAGACAGAGTGACTTTTGCATTTACAATATTAGTAGTTCTTTTAAGGATGGAAAATCATCAAATTACTCCTTCGGCTCTGGTCGGACGATTTACTGACTAAAACCCACCTATGTTCCTCCAAATGCCCTTTGCGTTCCAGAGGGGCTACGCTCTCAGCCCGAAGTCTGTAGTTTTGGGCTCAGTTGCGGGCGTATTCTAGTCTATATCACCTAACCACTAAGAATTGACACTAACTGTCAAATCGTGTTGTCATTCATTCTTAGTTCGGGTTCGGAACTAATCGTAAGTCCGAAGGTGATACGGAGCAGAAAGAGCCCCCCAGGGCCGCGGTAACTCTTTCGGACAATTCTGCAACCCTGGCAGGTATATAATATATAACTCATAGCCTGAACTGCTGGCTCTAGAAAACATGAAATTTAAAAAAAAAGAATTTCTGAAGTACCAAATGTTTATTTCTTTCTAAATAAGTATTTCACAACTTTCATTCCTTATAGGCGTTTTATTTTTTCCAACAATTTTTTTGCGAAAAACATTAGGAAAAATTAAATGAACCTTGTTTAGTGAGAAAATTAATGTAAGTGACTATTATTTAGACTGGTGGACACCCAGGGAATTAAACAGGCAATAACTAAAGGTGGGATGTCAGTAACCCGTCCGTCAGTTGTTTGAGATGTCAAAAAGGTGTTAAAGTGTCAGTGAGGTAAATCTAATCTGATTCAAGTTAACGAGTTAATCAGAAAAACTTTTCAATTCTGATTTATATGTTTTTTTTAAATAAAATTTAGATATTTTGATTCAAACGGTTGACTTAAGTGGCAACGATAATTTAATCCTACTAATATTTATAAACGCGAAAGTTTGTATGGATGAATGGATGTTTGTTACTCTTTCACGCAAAAACTACTGAATGGATTTTGATGAAATTTGACACAGTGGTAGATTATAGTCTGGAATAACACATAGGATACTTTTTATCCCGAGAATATGTTCCTTTGGGATAATTTTCGACAATCACGCGGGCGGAGCCGCGGGCGGAAACTAGTTTTGCGATAAAAAGCAAAGTTTATGAAAATACACTGTTAAAACTATTGACGAATATTTTTCGACGCTGTAAAAGACATTCAATTATGTAGTTTGAAATAATTACGAACACCCAGTTACTTCGATAAATATTTAAAGAGCTTTGTCGTCTCTTGTTGCAGTACAAACAATATGCACTATTATTATAATAACTTATTGAAGTTTTCAGTATATTTGCAATGTTTTTTTAAAGTGGTTTGAAATAATTATTATCAGTGAGTTATTTGGGTTTCTGTGTCAACAATTTAATGATATTTATTGTTTAAATCAAGGAGAACTGTCACTTTAACATATCTTACTTTAACTAATTTACCACTGAAAACTATTACAGTTTTTTTAAAATAAGTGGAGATTGAGCAGCGTCATCTGCATTTCTTCGGTGCGTTAAAAAACGCTGTGTGCATAGGCAATTAAGTTTGTCTATTCTTCGGGTTACATATTAAAATCCATTTCTATCACTCCCGACTAAAATACTACCAAAGGTACATTCTAATCTTTATTTCCATAAAATATGGCCATACCACCGCGAAAAATACGGACATTGAAACCACACATTTTATGTCATTTCTCTAAGACAAACGACCCTATAAATGTTGGCTAAGTCCAAAGTTTATACACGTAGAAACTGTATAATTTACGACGACACACTTTAAGCTATTTCGTGTATAAGTGTTCGGGAATTACCGTTATTAATTATAGTTATTGTATTAGTGATATTAGTTGCTATTTTGATACTTACTATGCTTGAATTCGATGCGTACGGTGTTGTTTTGGTTTGTACATAAGTGACGTGTGTGCTATGAATGGAGATGGATGTTAGATTGATGCCGGATTTCCTCAGTTGCCTAATTGCGGAAGGCATTTTGATGTGACGTTTACCTATTTGCTAAGTAGGTTTATGTATTGCGGAATTTATAAGTCACGACACGATGCTAGGCTGAATGTAGTAGAATATTTTACTAATTGAATATTTCAAAATATTGCTCTTATTTCTTTAAATACCTAGTACCTATAAAACAATGTGTGATAAAGACTATAGTCTTTATAACCCAAAGGTTGACTGGTAGAGAATGCCTTGATGCATTAAGTCCGCCCATGTACCACTATTGTACATAAAGTTTAAATAAATAAATAATAAAACAATGCCGATTTCTACCACTGTCGCGTTATCCGATTTTTTTTTTCAAAACTAATTTTGTTTTTTCGCTAATTGAAAGAACGATAAATAATAATCCATTTTAATATTATAAATTTACGAGCTTTTGCCCGCGACTTCGTCCGTGTGGAATAGTTACTTAGGGCAGCCATTTTTGTTTTCCTAAAACGCTTATACATATTGTTTATTTATTTTTTATGAATTGCCTAAATACACACACAGGTTCACGGTTTTATCTTTAATAATGACGGATTCCCATACAAACTTCCACCCCCCTTTTCACCCCTTATAGGATGATCTCTGGGATAAAAACTATACTATGTCCTTTCGCGGGACTCAAACTATCGATATACCAAATTTCATCTAAATCAGTTAAGCGTGAAGAGGTGTCAGAAAGACAGACGCATTTATAATATTAGAATGGATGTGAAAGTTATTCTGTCCATCGTTTTGATTGTAACCTTCAATCATGCCCTACCTCGATAAGGACATAAAATTATACGTTTATCTCGGGATTAAGTTTCTTCGGAATAATTTACGACTTTCACGCAGACTTTGGAATAAGTTTTTTTGTTTCAAGGAATCTCTGGAAGTACTAATGCAATTACTTAAATTCTATCACTGAAAGAAAGCTAATTACAACGACAACGGTGAAACAAAATGAATGGTTATTTACCAATGAATATCGTAGTCTACTTTTATCTTGAAAATATGCACAGTTTCTGTGGGGCACAGGAGCAAAGCTACGGGTTAAAACTAGTTGACAAAACATTAAAACTGACTCCGATGAAGTGGCAGAAGAATAGTTTCTGTAACTTGAACCCGTTTCACAGAACTTTTTGCCTCGGATGATTTAATTTGTCAAGTCCAACGTTCACGTGAACACTACAATGCAAATATTTCAGCTATTCCCACTCATAAACAAGAATATCAAAAACAGTTGTGTTGAATCACCGGCTCGTAGTCTAAGTACCTTGACCTACTAATATTACATTATTTCCATGACGTTTCGTGTTTTGAGTAATATGAGTGAAAATATTTGTTTCATTAATTGAATGGGCAACCATTCAATTAGTGAAACAAATATTTTTATTATTATTACTTTTTTAAAACAGTTTTGTCTTCTTAAAAAAAAGGATGTGTGTCAGTCAGCTCCGACACACGACTGGAGTTTACTCCTTAGGAAGTATTATTGTGTTCATTATGTAAAAAGAGGGTAAATGTAAGTGTAGCGGCATCAATGAAAAACTAAGAAGCGAAATTTGCACGGCAACAAAAAGAACCGCAGCGCCATCTACGACGAACTAACATCGAAACCCTGCATCGCGCAAGCAAAGTTCTCCGTGCGATTTAAACATACACAATAGTCCGAATATAAACTATCGGGCAGTTGCCCACCAGACACAATAACCGTCTGGTTAAGAGGATCCTCCCATTTCAGTGGAGGTGTGCGGGACTTTACTCTCTAATCCGCATAGCTCTATAAAAGCATCTTACATAAATAAGCTAGGTATACTTTGTAAATACACACATACATAATCTCGAAGTGAAAGGTGCGCAAAGTACGTTGTGCAAAGGAACGTAACGCCTCACTTTTAGTTAACGCTCGATTTTACTCCTCATAAAATGTTCATACCGCGGGGTAAATATAAAAATTGTTTCTTAAGAAGTAAACTCCAAAATATTTTGGTCGTTATTTAGTTTTAAAAATTAACCCCTAATACCTTGTTAGATATGACGTAAGAGTTAATAAATAAAGAGTGAATGTGTTTCTGCTAGGACACTTGCTTCATCGTCAACCACATAATCGCAAACCAATAGTTCTGCCGTCCTATTCTGTAGTGCGATTCTGTAAAAATCTCACCGTGTTCACTTAGGTGAAGTGAACATGACGTTAGCTGTCAATCCATACAAACAAGAAAAAATGACAGTTCACTTTACGCTCACTCCACCTAAGCTTTCACCGTGATGTGGTCACAGAATAGACCGGCTGTAATCGTCTCCCAATGAAACTAAGGTGGAGTGAACTGCCATTCCCTATTGATTATTTGAATTGACAGCTTACTTCATGTTCACTTCACCTTAGTTTTCACGGTGAGATTGGAATAGCACTACAGCAGTGCGATTAATGAAACTTAAGTGAAGTGAACTGTCATTTCGCACACACAAGATTGAATGACAGTTCACTTCACACTCACTACACTTAAGTTTACCCGTTGAGACGTTGTAAGAATAGACCCGCTGATAGTAGTCAACGCACAGTTTCAATAAATTAAAAGAATATATAAACGAGACCACTTTTTAAGCTTTAGGAGGAAAATAATGTGTACGATGTAGTTATTATAATTCAGATATGTTTACCGAATGCATGATGGATATAATGCATATGAGCAAAAGAAAGTGAAATTATGTCATAACTGTCAAAGTTATCCGTAGAAAGTGGTCTGGCTTTCTTTATGACTATAACATAACAACCTTCTGTCGCCGGTTTTTTCGGAAAATTATCGCAAGGGAATTTACCCCCTGGGACTAAAATTAACCTATTCCACGATTTGGTTTACCCTCTACTCTATAAGACAAACAAGCACACAGAAGGGAAGTGTGCATTAATATAAAATACAATTTTGACAGCTCCTTCAGAATAAAATAGGTGCTATGAGATACAAAATTTAAAGAAAAGTCTTTGAAACCTGGTTTTGTACCTTCATTGGACAATTTATATTTACGTATTATGAACATAGAAATACATTTTTTTCTGCTCACTCTATAAGCAAGCAGTAAATGTAAAGTTTTATATTAGAGCTGAAACAGTTAGCAGATGTGTTGGTTAAATATATCGAAATAAAGTGTTAGAAAGAACAATCTCAAAATAGAATGTCGCGCCTGGGCACTCTCCAATTTCACACACAGCAACAAATAAAAAAGAACTTGTCACACGAAATAATTGCCACTAATCGTCACTCTGTCACTAGCACTTAATATTAACGAGAATAATCACTAATTCATTAAAAATCTACACAAAATTGAATACACACGAACCAATTTTTAATTTAAAAATAATTAATTTAAAAACTTTTTGACAGATCAACATTTTCGGCGGGAAAATATTATCGGTAATCTGTCATTGCATTTTTTTTAATAATGCAAACTTTTTATTGGAAACTTACTGTAGTGCGCGCGCCTAACGCAAAGATACTGCTTCTATTCAGCCCATCGCGTTTCGTTCGCTAAATTCTAAAAAAAGATGGGACACTCATTCGCTTTGAGTGCGAGAGAACATATCGGGTCGACATTGTAGTTTTTTTAATGTTTGGTGTCAGTACGTCTAGTTTCTTTTAGAACTTGACTCTTATGATATTATGTCATTGTAAGTAGGCTATTGGTGCACCTGGGGTTTATGTAAACATGTCGTAATTTTATGAAAAATTATTTTGTTTGAATGCATGATAGATTGCTATTCAAAATTATTTTGAGAACAAAAATGCGCGTTGCATAATTTTTGTTGGCTTGTTAATGATTGAGATTTTAACCTCATATTTTAAAAGCGTCGCTCTAACGATATTTTTCCTCAGATTATTTATACAACGGTTTTGTAGTCTCAATTATGTTTTATAGTCTACTAAAACAAACGAGATTTAATTGATTATGTTTTACGTTTCAAGCAAAATAGTACTAACATGATAAGATTAAATTGTAATGAATCAAGATTAACAATTTAGCTGGTATTTGACGCTAAATAAAATAGATTTCCTGTAATTTGTTAAAACTAAAAAATTGCAAAGAAACACCATTTTATTTCTACGAAGAAACATTGCTGGGTTTGCAACCACAAACTGTATTTTTTTATTTTTTTTTTAAACATGTTTTCAAATGCAGTTTCTAACGTAACGTAAACTGCAAGGTTTTTTACCTAAATTCTAAGACCAAATTCTTGTTCTTTGGTGGAAATTGGGTTTCTCTTATGCCCATGTATCTTTCTCTCACTTATCAAAAACTATAATTATTTCAGTTAATAATTCGAGAATAATATCAACATATAGAAAAACAAATTTTATGTCCTAGGAGACAACGTTCAAATTCCATTGCAACAACCCAAACTTGTTTAGGGTCACTTAAAAAAAAAACTTAAAGTATGCAACTCTAAAGACGATAAAGTCAAAGTCAAAGTCAATGCATTTATTTCAACTAGACCATTAAAAGGCACTTTTGAACGTCAAATTTACAGTTTAAAATTAAAATATAATTGAGATAATTGAGTTTGTAGTAAATTATCTCAAATTCTAAAATAGTAAAACTCAATCAAGGTGCACTACTTTTCAATGCCAATATACGAAAACGAAGTAGGTGACAGTAGTTATTAATAGCTATAAGTTGTGTATCCGTGTTGCTCTTGGCAGAGCTCGGTATTTCGTAATGTCACTACAATAAAATTGAGTGCTCAACTATTGGCTCCGATATTTCGTGCAATGGATATTGTTATAATTGCCTCGGAAAGCATGTTATGTTGTTGGTCCCGGCTGACATGACATTGAAAGAAAGAAAGAAAATTTTTTATTTGGGACTCGCACAAGACAAACAGTAGAATAAAATTATTAACTAAACAGTAATATAATGTGACAAACATGGATAATTATTTAATAAAATAATTATCTGTGCGAGGTCAAATTGGTCCCTATCTCAGCTTATGCTGCGATATCTAAAAAATAAAATAACGCAGCGCTGGTATTCTGATAGGGCCAGTCAGTGGTGCCACGGATACACTCACGGAGCATATATAAAAGAAATATACAAATAAAATAATAAATATAAGCATGGGTAAATTTGGCCCTGATTTCCCCGCAGGATTTTCCTAGCATCGGGGCCATTATTAACAAAAATTTACCATAAATGTATAATCTAAAAAAAGAAAAAATATATAAATAATAATAAAAAACAGATACATACAATAAATAAACTGACACCCAGTAGCCCAGCGCTCCAGTTTCATTTGACAGTCGTTACAGATGTTAAGAAGCCACTGAGGCCGCTGTATACTTAAAATGCGCCGTTCAATGAAAAGGCTAGGCAGCCAATTAAACTGATTAACCTAGCTGGCTGCAAAATATGTATATATCGAAGCTAGACAGGGGAACAGAGTAGGCAGTATTTTAGTGTTAGTTTTGGTTTGTAATGGTTGGGTAAGAAAGGATTTGTGGCCTGCGTCGATAAAGCCCAGAAAAAAATATATGGATGTGTTTCCGACGGCGGATATAAAAAAAAACTTTTTTCCATAAAATAAAATCCCGAATTTTTTATGATGTTGGGTTCAACTATGGTTATTGCCTCCCATCGAAAGATTAAACTAGATCCTTTAACAAAATGACGTCGTATAAATATTGTGTAAAGTCTCATTTCTTTTTTATTATATTGTTCATAAAATTAATCTCACCTGATTGAAAGCAATGATGTGGTCCATCTTGAAGATAACTTGCCTAGAAGTTACCTATTCACTTTTGACTTAAAGATCCCCAGGTTGTAGCTATCAGGAAACACAGACTGGCAGGGAATTCAACTTTTAGCTGTATACATAATGTATTCCAATTCAATTCAACTCTTTATTGCAATCACATGTGTTTAACAAGATCATAGAAAGGTACATTTTAACAGTTCACATGGACCCGTTGGGCACAGCAATTTAATATAATAGTGGCTTTATTAAGATAATACAAACGTTAAGAACAAAGTTAGATAAAACAAATAAAATAAAGTGGAATATTAATCACATTATTATATTGGAGGTAAAAAAGTCAAATAAAATTGGTAGTCTATAAATAAAAATCTAGTAGAATTAAAATACAAATGTCAAAAAAGTAGGTATAAAATATCGCGATGATGTCAAATCAATTAATCCTACTACTATTATAAAGGCGAAAGTTTGTAAGTATGGATGTATGTATGGATGTTTGTTACTCTTTCACGTAAAAACTACTGAATGGATTTTGATGAAATTTGGCACAGAGGTAGATTATAGTCTGGAATAACACATAGGATACTTTTTATCCCGGGAATATGTTCCCTTAGGATAGTTTTCGACAATCACGCGGGCGGAGCCGCGGGCGGCAACTAGTTACAAATGTCTTAAAATTAAATGGCCATGTCAACATAAATGAAATTTTAAAATGTGTAGGTATGTCTTCAATGTCAATAAGTTTCACGTTCTCAAGTTATCGTTAAAGAAATCATTCATTGTATAATAGCATTTATCGAAAAGTAAATTCCCAAACCGCTATGCCTACAAATAATACGTGCTATACCTGTGCATATTTTATTAAATTAATATCCATGAAAGGTAATACCTACGTTTCTACGTACAATAAGCTGTAGTATATTTCCAGATTTCACGAGAGAACTAAATTAAAAAAAAAAATTAAAAATTATATTAGTAGACGTTGGGCGATCTATGGTGCTGACAGTACTTATTAATATAACGGTACTACAGAGTTCTAGAATTTGTGTCTGTCGTTCTTTGTCAACCTAATAATAACTTTAATATTATATTATGTAACCATAAATTTACACTAGATTAAGTTTAATCGATATTGTCTTTGAACAGCTAGTTATTTTGTAAAATAATATGTGGATAACGTCGTTAGCAGTGTATATGCTACTCCTATTGACTAAATGTGAGATTATTATATTACTAGCTGCCGCCCGAGAGAACGTCGAAAATTATTCCAAGGGAACATACTCCCGAGATGAAAACTATTCCATGTCCTTCCCGGGACACAAACAATCTTCATACCAATTTCATCTAAGTCGGTCCAGCCGTTTGCGTGTGAAGAAGTAACAAACATACACCCACACTCACAAACTTTCGCCTTTATAATAATAGTGTGAAGTGTGATATAGTGTGATTAAGTGTGATTACTGCTGTTTGTTATCCCTAATAAAAATAATAAAAACGCATGATGTGTGTGTTTGTGAATGGCATCTCACGTGTTCACATCGTGTAACGACACCAATATGGAGAATTTGGAATTCCTCCAAATATCCGACATTAATTGATCCCTCTCTATTACTCATATTTACCTACGTCTTATTCATGTTGACACTAAATCATTCATTATTATCCCCTTTTCCGTTACTAGAATTAATTTTGATGAATTTTTAAATAATTTATGCTGATATTTATTAATAAAAATAATAATAATGATTTAATTCTGAGTTCACACAGTTTCATGTACACTACCGTTGCCGGTGTAGAAATATTAAAAATTTAAATTAACTTACAAA
Organism: Mamestra brassicae; assembly: GCA_905163435.1. Taxonomy (NCBI): domain Eukaryota; kingdom Metazoa; phylum Arthropoda; class Insecta; order Lepidoptera; family Noctuidae; genus Mamestra; species Mamestra brassicae. Next base: position 16,503,225 of record LR991001.1, read on the forward strand.
GTCAAAGTTCCAGCCGCAGAAATATAATAATAGTATGTAGTTAGTTTGCCATCGACACGCTAAGATATCCCCATTAATATTATAAATTAGTTTAGATAAACCTTGATAATTTTGATACATGTCAAGTTTTATATTGTAGTTGGTGTTACCTATTCCATCCTACAATCTTATTAAGAACTGAAGGCGTGTCTATTTTGACTTCTACGCAACTTTCATGATAATTTGAAAATTATATGAAGTTAGACGAAGCAAAAGAAGTATGTGAAGATCGGTAAAGTTAACGTTTGCAGTTTCCTAACACCATAGAAAATAGGCGTGTGTTAATGTATGATCTTTCGAAACCTGTTTGTTACTCTGATTTTACAATAAAAGCAACTACGACTGCTAGCTGTTGGTTTTATGAAACCAGTATTATGAGTATTCATTAATTTATTTACTTGAGGAAAACAAAAAGTTACACAAAAATTACAAGTGTTTAAAAATAACACACGTGTAACCCACGACGTTATCCACATTTTAAACACTACATAATGGAACAAATTAATGCCATCACAATTCCATTGTGAAAATAGTGCTGTCTGTCATGTATTTTCTCCGTAATTTTCTTATCGGAATTACATTTCTAATTTTCTATATCGCATTTTTTTTTTAAACATTGCCCCTATACTAGGAATTTCTCCTGTATCGTGGGAGCGTTTACAAACATATAATCTCACATACACAAACAGCCAGACCCGGAAAAACTATCTGTATGCCATACAAATATTTGTTCCTTGCGGGAATCGAACCCACGACACGCAGCGCAGCAGTCAATCGCTCAACCACTGCGCCAACCGTGTCGTCAAAGATTTATTTATTTATTTTTTAATGATTATAACACCTTTACAGATACATTCAAGGCGATATAACATAGGTACATGTAAAACATATAATAAAATACATCAGATACCTCAATCATTATTTATATGACATCTCGGCATTGGAACCATGACTTCATTAAAACACTAAAATAAGACATTATATTCTCCAAAAACGCAACACGTGTCAACACACGAGATCACGACATCCCTCTGTCCCGACACAACACTATTTTCCCATAGCCTAGCCTATAACTTTACCTTCTGGCGAAAATGCCAAACATCCAGGCTGACGTGAGTGCGGTGTTGGCAGCTGGCACGCTGTTCCAGCGGCTATTTATGGAAGCACCGAGCGGGTTAAGGGCGCCGCGTCTTGATAGTAAAGTATGTCGGTGCAATCTAGATTTGATTAATTTTTCGTGTATTGGCCTAGTTGTTTGATGTTTAAGTGTGGACTTTAAGACAAATAGTAATTGATATAATTAAATACTGGGTACTTATTGATTTACGCATGGCCGATAAGGCCGAAAGGTGTTGAAGTGGATTTTGTGAACCGAAAAGCGTGGTGGCGCTGGACACGAGAAGCGCAGCCGGTCGATTCTGTAAACATATAGAAGTGAAGGCTTGGGTGAAGTGATCACGAGGTGAGCTGTCAATCTACATAATCAAGATGGAATGACAGCTCACTTCGTGATCACGTGTAGTCAAGACGTCAAAAATAAAAATTTATGAAAATAAATATATAAATAAAAATAAAATCAAGATTTTATGGATTGACAGCTCACCTCGTGATCTCTTCAACCAAGCCTTCACTTCGACATGTTTACAGAATCGACCGGCTGGACTTTTCGGTGTGACGACGTTTTGGACGAACCAATGACCTGCAGTGGACGTCTATCCGCTGAAATAGTGACTGATAGCGGTTTGTGTATGCTGTTGAAGTATCAGGTCAAATCAGCTAAGACTTTACGGTTGGCAGTAACCATTATGTCATACGGTCGGTCTCAATAACGTACCTACCTTTAGCCAACTGATAAATTAGCTACCAACAGTAGCTGAAACGTCATGTTTGCCTTTCAAACATGACATTTCAGCTAAATCGGCCGATAGATGACAGCAATAATTTTGCAACAGATAGATTAAGATAGAACCCTGCTTCTGGGGCAATCGGGTACAAAATAAGGGTAAAATTGGCGCAACCCTAAATGTACTGTCAGCGCATTTTTCATCTTATTTTACATTCGTACCTTAGTATATTAAAAATAAATATTCAAGTATTATACGGTTGTCAATCACAACATGACATATAAGCTTCCCACCCACTACTTCAAACACATAAAAAACGTGCTTCGGTAATAAATAATGATATAAAAAATTGTGCAACAGTCTATTTCAGATCTTCCAATTATAGCTCTCTAAAATAACCGCCAAATTGTGTTGTATCTACATAAGCTTGCAACGATATTTACAGAAATAAGTACGCTAGCAATTTAACACGTTATTTTTAGCGAACTATAAACACTTGAAATCATAATCAGAATGGTATTACGTTGTGGGTGAACTCCAGCGTGGGTTGCCAGAGCAAACACGTGCGTTGCAATGTCATTGGTGCATTATTTTTAAAACTTGCAACACTCACGTGTGACCTGCTTGGGAGATGCAATGGTTTTATGATAGAGAAAGTTCCAGAAAGTTTTTTTTGGCAGATCGTTTTTTTTTTGTGAAACGTGGCTTACACTTGCTTTTATTTTACATCGTGGGTGCTATTATAAATGATTATGATGTGTCGTGTGCAGTGTGGTGATATTTAAATTTCATAAATTATACGAGTAAAAAGATAGTCAGATATGTATTTATACAACGTGTATCAGAATGAACGCAATAGCTGAAAAAGGATTACTCTAGTCTACCCCCCTAGCCACAGCACTTGTGGGGCATAATAGACAGGCCACATTTTTGGAGTGTAATCTGCCCCACTGAAATGAATTAGTGGACGCATGAAATCTTAGTATATTTTGCTCCTCTAGGGCTCGCACTGTTAGGGTTACAGAATTTGTTCGAAAACGTCACCGCGGCCCTGGAACGCAAAGGTCTTTAGAACGAATACGGATGGGTTTTAGTCAGTCCGTGTTCCTTCTAAAGCCCTTTGCGTTCCAGGGCCGCGGACTGTTGGAATCGAATTTGGTGACGACAGCTAGAGTGAGCGAGCAAATATAATATTATGTTGCACAAAATGTTGGTATTCTTTATGTATGTCTGTAAATCCTACTTTACATTATAAATGTGAAAGTTTGTTTTGTTATTTCTCAATAACGCCAAAACGGTTGAACAAATTGAGAAAACATTTCCACACGGATATTTTATAACCTGATTTAACACCGAATAAGAACTTTTTATTCCAGTAAATGGCTTACTAGAAACTATGGAGGAAGCAGAACCTCCAATCAGCTGAAATCAGGAGACGGTAAAGAGTCCCGAAGTACCAGGAGACCAGAATCATGAAGCAGTATAACCGGACTTAAATCGTGAACGTATAGAATTACAAACTAGTGGGGCAGAGTAGAGTAATCCCTGAAAAGGGGTTATTGTATTCATCATTAGAAAAGAATAAAATAGATAGAAGTAGCTTTACCTAATGTTTCTTTGTATTATAGTTCCTTTTAAAAAAAAATGGCTTTTGGCTTTAGAAATTGTTACATTTAAATTAAAAATTGGCGTTTTCTTTTTATAACTTCTGGTCTAAAAAAAACACCCAATTTTCAAAATTCATATCAAAGAAAAAAATACGTGGTCTATAGATCAGCAATAATTACAAAGGAGGTACTTTTCATGATAATACATGATACTACAGAACCAAATAACACACGAAAAGAATGAGACGTAATCTATAATTGGGTATAAACCGCACAATGAACAAGCATGATAAACGACATCATTTTTAACCCGTTCCAAACTCAAATTTACAATGTCAAAATTATCTCATACAAAGTTATGATTTTGTTAGAAACATTGACATAGAGGAACGGACTGAGTGCTCGCTATCTGGTTTTGAAGTGAATACGGCCTGAAAAGTGCGAGAGAGAGACAAAACCATCGTGGGACCTATTTCTAAAATTTGATTGCGTTATTACTTCCCACAATTCGATTTTCCTTATTAATCACTTTCGGATGTTTTAATAACATGACATTTCACATGTAGTAAAAACACATATTTGTTTTGTTTTTCAAAACCAAACGGTTCGAAGAAATACCGATTTTTCATTAAAATCAAGTTCGAGACTCCTTAAAGTGTTTTACACTATTCCTCATAGTTTTCAATTTGACCATCTAGGCACACTTGTATAATTCACCCTAAACACTTCTTCTTCACTTCCTATTCTGTCACAGTTAAAAAAAAACCAATCTAAGCAAGTTATTAGTTAATAAGGATAGCATAAGGCACAGTTACATTATTTCTTTCCATAGAGTTGTCAATTTTCTAATGGTATCGCTCAGTCCATCCATCTATGAGCATGGTTAGAACGAATATCTATACTCGCATTATGGTTATCGCATTTGATCTAACAAGGATCATCCATCATCGCAAAGCGAAGTTGTTTTCGTCAAAAAGTTGATCCCGGTCTAATGTACCATTGCTAATGCGACTGCAAGTTGCTCGCTGTATGAAAAACTAGTTTCTGCAACTGGTTTTGCCCGCGTGAAAGACGAAAATTGATATACGCTTGTAATATACTCTGTCGCAAACTGTATGTATAGTTAGCAGTTGTTAATAAATTAATAAAAATTAGATAACGTAGTCCCCGGATTAAGAGTATTATAGTATATGTCTTATTCCAGGTCTTGGTGTAGCTGTGTGCCAAGTGTTATCCAAATCAGCCGGTCCATTCTGTAAACATGTCGAAGTGAAGGCTTGGGTGAAGTGATCACGAAGTGAGCTGTCAATCCATATTTATTTTCTCAATTGTTTATATTCTGATGAAGGTAACGCCAAAAATTGTTTGCATTAATAAGTGGATATAACTAATAGAGTGAGCCCTGGCACCCATAACACAAAATTAATCTTAGCTTGGGTGCCAGAGGTCCAAATCCTGTATTACATGCAATTGCACAATTCAATTTAATAAATATGTTTTTCCTTGTTCTACATATTCTTGTAAAATTTGTTAATATGGAAATAAAGTTTTATTATTATTATTATTTATTATGTAATCAAGATGTCACGTGATCACGAAGTGAGCTGTCATTCCACACACACACTGCACACTTTCTTTGTAAAAGTATGAACTTATGTCTGAAATAAAGATAAATTATTATTATTATTATTCCATCTTTATAATGTGGGATTGACAGCTCACCCCGTGATCACTTCACCCAAGCCTTCACTTCGACATATTGACAGAATCGACCGGCAGTTTAGCAGTGAAGAGGTAACAAACAGACAGACAGATGGAGTATATGAGTATATATGTTATTACAAGTTTTTAATAGAAAGGCCTGCCTGAGGTTTAGTTTGGAATTAAAAGGTTGAGTTGAGTGTGAGTAATTCGATGACTAATGAAAGTGGAGGCGTTATCGCTTTGATATTGGACGTCCTTCATAGTTTTTGCAGTAGTTTTAATTGGGTTCGTACAGTTTTTGGGGTCACGTTTGGCCATTATTTTAAAACTGGTTAACGATAATACGATCGACGATAGTCTGGAACCCTTAATAATCTGTGGTCAAGAGTTTTTTAAATGATCGCTTAATGACTCAGAATATGAAGAAATACGGCAAGAGTGGCTAAAGAAGAACAGCTGAACGGGTCGATCAAAGGTAAAGCAACACTTGCCAAGGTTGGTCTGTGGATGGGTGACCATCTTAACATACCGAGTTTCCTCCGTGCCTCGGAAAGCACGTTAAGCCGTTGGTCCCGGCTGTCATTTGTAGATCTTTGGCAGTCGTTACGGAATGTCAGAAGCCAGTAAATCTGATCGTCTTGCCAAGAACTACCGTGTTACCCAGGTAATGGGTTGTGGAGGTCTGGTAGGCAGCCGGTCCGTGTAAAATACTGGTAATCAACTGAATCCGATTTGACTGGAAGTCAGCCCAACCAAGATGATGATGGTTACGATAATACGGTCCCCAATAGCCCGGAAATCTTTATAATCTGTGGTCAAGAGTTTTTTAAATGATCGCTTTATGATTCAGAATATAAAGAAGTGTATAGTTTTTCTGTTCGACAGCGAGATTACTGTTAACATTTAAATTATGTTGTTGTTGCCCCAGAAGATAAGTGAGAGCCCCATTCTTTGTAATAACTATGTATTTACAAACGATAAGAGTGATTATCAAAAAAAAAAACATGGTTGCCTGGCAACAGATTACAATATATGGCATTAGACTGAAAAAATTGAATTAGTCCGTCAGATAGATTTCCAAATAATAAAGTCAAAGTCAAAGCGTTTATTTCAATTAGGCTATTAAACGGCACTTTGAACGTCATCATTTTCAGTTTAGTAAAATAATAGTATAAATAAATAAAGTGACTATTGTCTATTCCGAAAGCTAGATTCTTATGGAGAAGAACGGACAAGAAACTCCATAGTTACTCTTTTCAAATAATGGTTTTACAATATTTGGTATACAAAAATTTATTTAATATTATGTGAGGACGATGCACCCAGACAATGCTACTTATAGGAACAAAGTATTACCAGTAAGAGGTAAACCTATTCCTTTTCTAAATAAATTTAGGTACATGGTACTCACATATTTACAAATATTGGAACCATAAATTAAACAGTGTGTGAGTCCACCAGTTTGATTGTCCTTTGGAGCAGGACCAGCATGTTTCCAAGCATTCTTATCCTGAATGTAATCTTCTTATTTGTAATATGCTTGTTTACAAAGTGTGCTTTTAACATAAGTTTTAAATTTTCCCTCATTTAGTTCTAATATGTCACAAGGTATTTTGTTGTAACATTTAACACAGTACCCCATGAAAGATGTGTGAACTTTAGCTATTGAAGACGTATCTATTCTTTATTCACGTAAACAAAAAATGAAGCAGATACAGTTCATAAGTAAAATACCCTCCCCGGCCACCATAGGCGCGGACTTGCGGACGGCGAGCGTTGGGTGGCTCGCTGTCCGATCACCACCAGGCCCGGGTCGATGGCGCGTTGTGTTTCACGCGCGCCTCAAGGAGATGTCAGCAGAAAAGGCGGGGCCCGCTAGGGCCAGAGCCTGCCAGGGTTGCAGAATTTGTTCGAAAGAGTCACCGCGGCCCTGGAACGCAAAGGGCTTAAGAAGGAACACGGATGGGTTTTAGTCAGTAAGAGTCTGACACGCCCTTCCGCTTCACCCAGAGCGGAAGAAGTCATTTGATGATTTCCCATCCTTAAAAAAAAAAACGTAAAATACCCTATTGGTCACCTTCAGAAGGACACTTACCAAAATTACACAAACAATGCTATCCTTATACACTTCTTCTTCCGTTCTTTTAACCAAAATCGACGAACCCAATTTCATGGAACATCTCTATCTAACATAATCACCTTATTTTTCTAAAAAAAGGTAAATTTTTCCGAGCAAAAGTTTGCATAAAGACGTTACTGATCAAGATCCAACACCTTTTCACGGAAAGGTATAAAGGACCGTATTTGCCACCAAAAATAGCTTTTTGTGAAACTGTCGAATTAAAAAGGAGCTAGGTCACCGTTTGCATTAAATTTCAAGAGTTTCCTGAAGGAATAAAAATCGTCCATTGCTACTGAATTTTTTTTCGTACCATTTCTTTTAAACCTTCCAACGAAGAGGATTTATTATGCCTTCTGGCGATCTTAGCACTTAAGTACCTATCGAGGATTTGACGCGATTTAAAAAGGTCGGATGTAAATACAATTTAATGTTTGTTTCTGTGATTAATGTAGCTCATTGCTGCTTTTAATCATTTCCCTGGCCTTAACAGGTTTGGCGAATTTATAGGTACATCTGAATAATAATTTTAATATATTATTTATTTTAAAAACTAGAATAGCTTTACTGCTTGAGATGTTTTTAATTATTTTATTCTTGATTCTTAATATTTTTGATTACTTACATCTGAATTATCTAAAATCGTGTTGTGTTGACCTTAAATAACATGGGATAAGGGCTACTGACCGGGCGTCTTCCTAGACGACGTTTTCTAAGAATTTCTTATGCTTCTAGAATAACAACAATTAATATACTTACCAAATTTTCAAATAAGGAAGCCAAAAAAAAGACACTTCCAGAAACAAAATACGATACACAAAAAGGTTTTCTTAAAAAAAAAGTTGCAAAAACAAAAACTTCGAACGTCGAAATCCTTTGAGGAAAGGACCAATTTCCATGTTCAAAAACCAATATTTGTACCTTTACCGTCTGAGGTAATGTGTGTACATGCCACTCCGAGTTCGAATTGGCTATCGAAATGTCGATGGTCCCTTTTAACGGGACCGTCAGATGTTTGTCCTAGTAATGGTTTTTAATACTCGAAAGTTTAGAGTGATCGTCCCGAAGACACTTCGGGAAGTATGAGAGTGCATTTAGTGTCGGCGTTTTTGATGTTTCAGGAGGAGTTGGAACTGCCAGGGTTGCGGAATTTGTTCGAAAGAGTCACCGCGGCCCTGGAACGCAAAGGGCTTTAGACGGAACACGGATGGGTTTTAGTCAGTAAGAGTTTGAGACGCCCTTCCGCTCCACCCAGCGCGGAAGAAGTCATTTGATGATTTCCTAACCTTAAAAAAAGGAGGAGTTGAAAGGTATTTTGTGTTGTCTTTCAAAGATGGACTATTCGTGTGTCCTGAAAAATGGAAGTTGTTTGAAAAATAACTCATAGCTGTTTTTTTAATGTCTGTAAAATACATTGCCATAATAATTGTAATATCTAACCATTTTGGTGATCTAACTACTTTATAAAGTCCGTTAAAATTCATAAGGTAAAGCAAAAATGTTTTGATGCAAATATTATTTCATGCAGAAATTAGGAAAATTCTTTCACAGTCAAGAATTTCCCAAGAAATTATTAGATCAAGGAGGACCTTCATAAAACCACCGTTTTATAAGTATTAAAAACGGAATTTTACGTAAAAATCACAAAGTATTACCGCACATAGATATTCGACGAGCTGCGGCGGAATCAAACGAATTTTCAACGTGATACGGAGAATAGAACTGTTAAGACACTTGTACATTTGTTTATAATCCCACTGGGAATCTGTGAGCGAAAAAAATGAATCCTTATTTTCACCAGCTGCCATAAAACTGTGAAATTATGCCTGTGGGTACCGTAAAAAAAATTAAATGCGACAAAAGGATTTTGCTATTTTTGTCCGAGAGTTTTACGTTCGTAAAAGTTTAAAAATAATATATTTATTTTGTAGGTACTAACTGCTACTTACCTATTTGAGTAACTTTAATTAACGTCTGCTTGACCAATCCTTTGTTTGAAAATTGATTAATCCGATCAGCGATCAGTTTTGATTTAAATACGAACCCATTTAGAAATTTAAATTGGGAGGATGAACCTTGTGTCCTAATTAAATCTCATGAAGGAGAGTTGAACAATCAGGAAAATTAACTTTTGTTTTTGATATTTCAGTTTTTGAAAATGGCGACAGACTATGTCCAATCACTGCACTAAAAACTAGAATCAACAGTTGTGACCACCAGAAAAGTGCCGATGCAGTGATCCCTGATGGCTCCCGAAGACAGAATCCAACTGTCTTTAATCCCACAACGAAATTAATCAGTAAAGAACTGCGGAGGACTAAGAAAAATGCCAGCAGAAAGAATAAAACAGAATTCCAAACACATTAAAATCATCCGTTTAGAAGAAAAAATGTACCTATACACCAGTCTGCTATTTCGCCACTACTATTCTCAATTTTCAAAAAAAAAAAAAAATCTTCTTACCCTTAAACAAATATGCGAGCAAGTATACAAGCCCCATTACACTAAGTCAGCGAATTTACAAAGGAAATTCCGGATGCAGCGAGCAAAGAGGTGCTTACTTTTACATGTTTAGTACTCACACGTTCTCCACAGAATTAATATTTTCACTACAAACAGGATCAACACTTTTATATTTGTATTTGTTTAAACGTGAAATTAAAATGGAATTACTTACGTGTTTAGGTGTATTTGGGGATTTCAATTCGCATGTGTTAGAGGTGAGCGAGAAAGTTGTGTTGTATAAGATTTGGTTTTCATTTAAAAACGTTTTGGAATGTTTGATCGACTACTGTCGGAGACAAAACGTAACACTGCCCGCCACTGCAACCACAGGAGGAGGACAGCTTCGTGCGGGGAACGGGGGAGCAGGAGTCGATAGCCGCTGACCACTGCCAAACTCAAAAAGGGAACAAGGATTAGAATAGCGCGTTTTTATGTTCAATAAACGAACCATACCTATTAATACAGTCCGCTATTTTATTCTATAACACCTCTGAGAATCCCCAACACCTTTTGTTCATAATAGAATTTCGATAAGTAACGATAAACTAATGACAATTAACTTCGGTTTGGAATCCTCTGGATGTTAGAAGAATAGTAACAGTCGGTGTTGTGATGCTTATTGTGTGAGGGAGCAGCTAAAATGATGATGAAGGAACGTGACATAACAACAGAAGTAACAATTTGCGCAAAGCTTGGGTTGCGGAGTTTCGCTTCAGCGTGAACGAACAAATGTGTTATTTTTAACGGACTCTTAAAAAAGAAGGAGGTTATCGAATCGGTTGTATTTTTTTTGAACTCCGTCCTTTATGAACCGATTTGAAAAAATGTTTTATTATGTGAAAGGATATACTTTACGATTGGTCCCACAGAACTTTCATCAAAATCGTTTTAATAGGCTTTTAAATCAAAATAGCTGGAAAAAATTTGCCCCCAAAGTAAATGAAATTGCGTATTTTGCTTTCCTGTGACTTTCCAGTAGTGTTGTTAGCTGGTGTGACCCCACACCAGCTAACAACACCTACTATAAGTGAAAAAAAAAATCTTTAATTTTGGAAGTCGGTGTTTTTGGTTTTTTCTCCGCTTTTTAACACTGACTTCCGAAATTAAAGTTATTTTGTACTTTGTACTGTTTTTTTTTTTTGAAGTCTGTTGTATTATTTGTCAATTTTTTTTTATTTGTCAACTGCCCCACTGCTGGACCAAGACTTCCCCCAAGTACCTCCAGCAACTCTTCTACCGTGCTTTCTCTAAGCAGCACTCGCGGTACGCGATACTAAGAAAATAACATAGCAACATTTCTAGAAGAAGTGCAAAGTTTCTTTCGGCCTATTCCTTGCTTGTTATTCTACAAAGTTGAACGTCTGAACTGTAAGAAAATGTTATGAATAGAAAACTTTAATATGACATGAAAAGTCTTATAGTTGGATCTTTACTGGAAACACACTGGAAGATACTTTATTATAAATGATGTGTTACACTCACTACTTTACCCAAGAACTTTTGCCTCCACTATGTTTTTTTTTTTCTATTTTTATTCAAGTTTCTTCCCCCTTTTCGAGGCTACTCCTACTCCTTGGCCATCAATGTTGTGAACTATAGTCGGGTTTCGAAAGAAAAATAAATCTTTGACGTTGCATAAACTTTATGCTAAGGGTTTTTTATTTTTATGAAGCCTTGCCAATAGTGTGAAATAGAAACTTATTTTAGATGAACACTGAAAACCAGCACTGAGCTATGGGTCTCCATGGTATTGAATCATGGTGAATGGGAGCCTCTCTTTTGGCACGACGTGCCAATGATAAATCTAAACAAGCTAGTTATAATATATTTTTAGTTTTGGTGGCAGGCCAGTATTGATAGTGTTTTTATTTATTGTCGTAACGATATCTCCACATTGTATCCATATTAATACTTGAAGCAAAACTTTGTGAACCTTTTTACAAAAAATACGCGGACAGAGGAGTATGAAATTGGGCACATTTAAGGTATATAGGAAGAAGGAGTGTAGAAAACTAATATTTTTTTTTTATAATAATACTTAAAAAAATAAAAAATAATGTCGAATTTTGAGCACTGGGCGACCACTTGTTTCTATTTATCAAGTCACAAGTTTTCCACTAATATCATTTGCTACTACAGTCCTTTGAAAAATACATTTAACAACTTAAAGCACACAATATTACCCACAACTTTTACCTATTCAAAATAATTAAATGACCAAATTAATATTACATCCGCATACCCAAAACCTGTAAACCTCATACTAAACAAACCGAGAACCTTAATTACAAAGTGGTAACAACAGAGAGTACAAACTTATACACAATGTCAAATGTAAATATGTATGTAAACGTTTGTGTGTTCAGTACGTACTTACTGGTAGATACCGCCACAGAACAGAGAGGGATAGAAGGTCGGCAGTCATAAAGAAAAAAGAAGAAAATGAAAGTGGGTGCGTTTCATATCATATAAAGTTATTTGGTATATTTAAATTTCAATAACGTTCACATGGTGTTATAAATGTGAAATATACCAACTGCTATTTTGACAGGTTACTAGGTATATCTACTATCTTTTGAGTGGTATTTCTAACGATTTTATAGTCAATGTATGGTATAAAAATTATATATTTTAAAATTTTATCAATCGTTTACTATATTAACAGATCATTATATCAAATAAAATTATAGATTCAGTTGTTTGTAAATATTAGAGATTTTGTAATTATATCTTTTCGTGCTTACGCAAGGAAAATAATTCGTTTGTACCAAACGTAACACATACTTTAAACAAAAGAGAGCAACTAGTCTTGACTAGAAAAATCTTACGTATATAAATAAATAAACATTTGTGTGCGGCTTGGTCTACACATATTTTACAAATAAATTATTGTTTAGAAAAATTTTCTCACAAAAGACGCACAACAATTTTTATTCTTTTCCGTCCCACTGCAGTGCAAAGGCCTCCCTTACTTCCTTCCCGGCTCTGGGCAAGTGTGGACCAATCCTGTCGATAGATGTCAAGCTCGTCCCGCCATCTCCACCTGGGTCTGCCGCGATGCCGCCGGACATTTCCTGGGACCCACATTTCTTTAGGAAATTTATAAGTTTACCTCGGCTGGTGATACTTTGTTCTTATAAGTAGCATACTCTGGGTGCATCGTCCTCACATAATATTAAATTAATTTTTGTTTACCAAATTTTGTAAAATCATTATTTGAAAAGAGTAACTATGGAGTTTCTTGTCCGTTCTCTCCATAAGAATCTACCTTTCCGAATGGACAGTAGAGTCACTTTATTAATGTAACATTATTATTTTACTGAACTGTAAACGATGACGTTTAAAAGTGCCGTTTAATGGCCTAATTGAAATAAACGTTTTGACTTTTGACTTTTTTTGACTTTTGTGGTTGTTATAGCCCAAATTCAGGACAAATGAACGAAACTTTTCACTTATTGTATGAAGCTAACCTTCTTCTATATCAAGCTATGTTGTGATACCGGTCCGCGTAGTGTCGGACTATTCACATGCAGATCTGTGACACTAGCGTTCTGTTTAGTTTGCGTGGTAATCTTGGATGGAAGGAAAATAGAGGCGTTGTCAGTGCAAATGCGATTGTATAACAGGAAATGGTTCGTTATGGTGTCGGACATAAAAGAATAGCACTATCCCATAACTTTCCGAGGGTGTCGTAAAAGGCGTCCAAGGGACTCACCAGAGAATGGGCAGCAGCATTCTCTGTACATTGTAACAGCTACACTGCGATCCCCGGCTGATGATGGCAAACCCCGCCCTTGGAGGAGGCCTATGTACAGCAGTGGACGTCTTTTGGCTGATATGATGATGATGATGAACAGGAAATTGTTGTGCAAACTACGTAGCGTATGGTGGACTCCGTAGCCTTGCGTGGATCCCGAAGTCTAGCGTAGCATAGACTTCGTAACTTGTAGGGGTCTCTGGAGTGTTTTAGTGTAGACTTATAGCCAGTTCACTCACTGTCATTCCTTAAAACTGCTACGCGTGGTTTTTCCAAAACTCGACTTGGGCGGTGTTGTTTTTTATTTATTTTAAGGATGGGAAATCATCAAATGACTTCTTCAGTGAGTGTCAGACTCGTCCGTGTTCCTCCTAATAGCTTTTGCGTTCTAGGGCCGCGGTGACTATTTCGAACGAATTCCGCAACCCTGGCAAGGGTGGTGTTTGCTAAGCTACAATTAGCACTGACTTTGTGTCAAAGTACGAGCCGTACTTGTAGCTTAGCGCAAATTTCGAAGCAAAGTCTACCCAGCGTAGCATGTGTTCTGTAGCGTAGGTTCTGAGATGTTAGCATGGTGCATACTTCTTAGGGGAGTTAGTTCGTAGCACATATAAGAAATGGGAGTGTTTGTTCTCTGTAACTTGCATTTACTTTAAAAACTGCGCTCTCGTCGTTATCAGAATACCATTCATTTTAAGTCTCATAAAACCCCATTTTTCCGCAAAAGTGTGCTAGTTATGGCCCCAAAAATATAAACCAACAGCCAATAGTATACCAGCAGCTATTAGAAATAACGAGCGTTTGGGATCCTTTAAGAGGTCTCTGTTTAAATTTCTTCTAGTTATTACTCCATCACTGAGTTTATTTACTACACTGATAATCAAAGGTTTGATGATTCTGGCTTGCTAATTAAACACTCTTGATTTTATTTATTGATTATTTTAAAATGTGTTTATGTTTCTAAAATTGTAATGACCTGTTTATCTAACTGACATGTTTTAAATTGAATAATTTGTTTAATGTAATCTGTTGACATGCCACTTAATTGTTATTGCATGTATGTATGTATTTGTTAATTTTGTACGCCATGTATTGGCAGAACATATTGCACATATTTTAGACAATATACCATACCTATGTTTCACAAAATAAATATTTTATTGAGTTTCTTGTGCCACTTCTTTCTCCCAGCTAAAACACTAGGAAATGATGACGGGCGAGCGTTTAAGAGATGGACTACTGGTGCATTTTGATGTCTAAATATGCTGATTTATTTCAGCCTAGTTTTGATTTTGATTCTGTAGAGTAGTGCGGGCACTGGAGTTTGTACCGTTTCCAGTCTGTTATGTTAATATTTATACAAACGTTTCTATATACATTATACAGTGCGGCTATTGTAGAATAGCTAATGCCGGCTTACTATTCATATGCAGATCTGTGACAATCTAACGCAGCGTGGGTGTTTAGTTTGAGCGGTAAACTTTTATGAAAATACTGACAGGTTCAAATACAGTGATTGTTGAAGTGATTTGTGTGAAACCTAGATGCAAACACAGTTATTATTTTTAATATTTTTGTGACTCTCTGATAGCGTTTACAGATTCACACCACTATTTGAAAATCCAATTTTTAGGGTTCCGTACCTCAAAAAAAAAACAGAATCCTTATAGGATCATTTTGTTGTCCGTCTATCCGTCCGTCCGACCGTCTGTCTTTCTGTTAAGAACCTTTATCTCGCGAACGAATGAAGGTATCGAGTTAAAATTAAAACCATATGCTCCGGTCTACAGTCACTTGAAACTGTAAAAAAATCAAACTTCTAACTTAACGTAAAAAAGATACGGCCGTTTATGCCGTAAAAACGTATATTTCGACACTATCAAGGGAATCAAAACGTCAAAGCGTGAGCGGAAGGGCGTGTCAGACTCTTACTGACTTAAACCCATCCGTGTTCCTTCTAAAGCCCTTTGCGTTCCAGGGCCGCGTTGACTCTTTCAAATAAATTCCGCCACATATACTGACTCTTAACAGCATATTCCATAGTAAGCCATTATGTGCTAACTCCACATAAATACCTATATTTTCGCACCATTAGGAATGTCTATATGCGCTTCTAAGCGATGCTCACTCGTACTCTGTATTCCATTTGGCTCTCCCGTTCGTGCAGTGAAGAGATCTTGCGAATAATGCAAGATAAGGCAAATGTACGTGGTTTGTTCCGCCTCTACGCGATTTCATATGAAGATAAGCTCGTACTGAGTATTGATATGTTTGTAAAACGGGAGAGCTCAAAAGAATCAGATGTCGAATCGAACTCGCTGGTGCAAATACAACTTAGATTTTCCGAGCTTTGCACTAAACTAGTAGATATTGTTATTTATTTAACAATAACAAAAGAGGTATCAAACCTCTTTTGTAAAAACATGCTTAGTAAAAGCACGGTCGTTAAAATTTACATGGTCATAAAATATTTTAGTTCTGTATGGTGTCGGACGTAAAATAATATCACCATCCCATCACTTCCCGTGGGTGTCGTAAGAGGCGACTAAGCAGCATTCTCTGTACATTGTAACAGCTACACTGCGATCGCCAACCCGCCTGCCAAGCTTGGTGATTATGGAAACCCCCCCCCTCCCCCTTTAAGGGAGGCCTATGTCCAGCAGTGGACGTCTTGCATGCCCATATGGGGAATATGGACTTAACAATTTATTAGAGAACGTCGTGTCAGAAAATGGTTTGATAACAACGAGTTTGAACAACACCAAGATAAACTTACGCTAGAATCAACAGCTGCGTCAAGAGTCACATGCAGAAAGTTCTCCTGGTGCCGTACTACGAAGTGCCAACGGCATCATGATTCCGTCATGTGAAAGCGGAAATTCTATTCGCCCTGTAAAGCTCCGACTCTCTTTCACATCTTTTGCAAATTGACGTCATAGCAGAGTCTTTGGACGTGGTATATATTGTGTCGATGATCTTCACTCTGTATCTCTAATTACCGTCAGTTTGGGTCCTGACACCTCGCTACGGGGTACGACTCATCTAGGTATGATATAAAAATTAACCCATATTTCCCCTGGTCACGCCGTGACTTGAACGGCTTAACGGATTTAGCAAATTCTTTTTTTGTTTTGTTCGCCAGATTACAGGGAAGGTTTAATAGAATAAAAAATAGATAGGAAGGTAGGGTAGGCAGGTAGGTAGGGTAAGGTAGGTAAATAGGTAGGTATGTATGTAGGTAGGAAGGTAGGGTAGGAAAGTAGGGTAGGTAGGGTAGATATGTAGGTAGACAGGGAAAGTAGGGTAGGGTAGGTATGTAGGGAAGGTAGAGTAAGGTAGGTAAAGGTTGACGGTAGCAAAGCCACGGACACAGCCTGTTGCTTAATAAAAAATAACAGACCGAACAAGTAAAGTGTACCGAAAAAATCAACACAGTTACATTTCTATTTTAAAGGGAATGTTTAAAATTAGTCCATCAGTATATTAGAACTAAACTGCAGGTGTTATCTCACACCTATATCAGTTACACCGACATATTTTACGAACATTAAACTGCTCGACACATTGGCAGTGGCTGCTATCTTTTATCTTTGCTGCCAAAACGCAGATGACCTATTAATGTGTCACAGCAAAATATGTGTTGTTGTGTGTATGTGTTGTTTTTGGCAGATATTTGTGGATTATTGTGTTAATATTTCCATCGATGTAAAGCAGGTACTGGAATTCAGCTGCATCTGGATTGATATACTTGGGTAAAGGATTGGCAGATGATTCTGTGTTGAAATTTCAAACAAAATTATTATTATCTGATAAATTTCTCGTCTCGAATTCTCATTAGGTTTCTTTCCCCAGCACTGGCCTATTTAATCAAAATATGAGCGTTTTCACTATGTAAATTAATAAGTGTCATAAAATGCTTAGGAGATTGATTGTACCATGTACGTATACAAACATGATTGTATTTATCTGTTACTTAAAGCCACTAACTAACGTCGAACGAGCATCTTCTCGCAGGGTATAACATTCCGTGGTTCAATTGGAACTCCCTGAGCGCCTCAGAAAGTAGAAAAGTGTTTACTTCCTAATCGTTGGGAAGTATACCCCACAACCTTTGAGGATCAAGAGTAAGGTGTGGGTGTGGAGTCGAGCCACAAACCATGCCCCACTTCCTAGCCAACCCTCTTTGCCCCAAAACATGCAGCCAAAGTGACTATCGCTGCCACCAACGATGCCATGGAAGTGGCAAAGTTTTAAACAAATCTGAGTTACTGTTGTGCCAGCAAAATGAAGAAGAAGAAGAGTTAAAGATTGTGTTCATTGCATAACACATGAGTCCTAATTTAGTGTACGTTCACTATAACAATAACTACTTTAGCTCTATGATATATTTCCAACCGGAGGTCGTACGGAAATACTTGATAATTAACATAATAATATGGGAAGTCGGAACACGCATAACTTATTCATCAGCATAAGCCGATCACTGAACTGATGACTGACTCTGCTGCATTCGATTAGACTGGTAGCGAATCCCAACATAGTTGAGAAAAGGATGAGAGAAAGTCAGGACCTACCAGGGTTGCGGAATTTGAAAGAGTCACCGCGGCCCTGGAGCGGAAGAAGTCATTTGATGATTTCCCATCCTTAAAAAACAAGGAAACAGCACCGCCCATGTCGAGTTTTGGAAAATATAAGCGTAGCAATTTTAACGAATGACAGTGAGTGTACCGGCTTCAAGTCTACACTACGGCACTCCAGAGACCGCTACAAGCTACGAAGTCTACGCTACAATCTTAAAAAAAAGGACATGTTGATGTGGCTATGCTTGGGGGAGGCCCACATTTTGTCCAGCAAAAGATAATTTTCAACTAAATTGATTGATCAACTGAGGTTATTAAAATAAAACTTGCAAAATAATTATGTACCTTTAAAATATGTATCTATGTAGTTATATCTTCTCGTATATCGGAATTTCTTCAACTCTGACTTATGTGACACATAATCATACCAGCCGAAAGACGTCCACTGCTGGACATAGACCTCCCCCAAAGGGGAGAGGGCGGCGTTTGCCATAATTGGCACGCTTGGCAGGCGGGTTGGCGATCGCAGTGTAGCTGTTACAATGTACAGAGAATGCTGCTGCCAATTCTCTATCTATGTATAGGGGTACCATACCCCTTAGTCCCTTAGACCCCTTAGTTCCACACTTAGTCCTGATTTTGGACCATTGTGCATGAGCCATGGCGGCCGTCATTCTAACCAGCCAACCTCCCTCCAAAAGCAAACCAGTCCTCCTGATAAGTTTAGAATATCTGTGAGTCAATTCGGTGTCCGTATTGTTTGTCTCCGTATTTCGGCGACGCATGTGCACTCAAGGAGCACGTGCGATACCGTTTTCTCCTCCTCCATGCATGCTCTGCACAGAGGACTGTCCGTTATACCTATCGTGTGGATATGTTTGTTCAGTGAGCAGTGACCGGTGATGGTCCCCGCCACCATTCGTGGGCTGCACCTATCCCGACGCAGAAGGCGATTGGTGAGTTTCCTGTCTAGGAAGTCTAGTTGCCCATTCTCTGGTGAGTCCCTTAGTCGCCTCTTACGACATCCACGGGCAGAGATGGAATAGTGCTATTCTTTTATGTCCGACACCATACAGAACATAATAAAGAATATCAAATTTATTAATCGTCACAAACTATATATTATGGTGGGAAATAATTTCAATTAGATACTCTTAAAAGTGGTAAGACGGATATGACTGTCCAGGTCTCGTCTGGGCTCGAAGTATGTAATTAAATTTTCAACGGTGTTTTCCTAAAGCCGTAATATTATTATATTCTACCAAAATAAACAGTATTTTGACTCTAAATCCTATATCAATACTATTGTCCCAGTTAATATACCCAAATGTTATTGTTCACTATCAGGGTATTATGCAAACTGTTTAGCGAACGGCCTATCGGTAATCTTTGGGGTCCATTCCGTGAATATAATATCAGTTTTGGGGGCAAAATTTCAATAATGGTCTAGTCTCAAACTAACGTTATTTAAAGCTAAGATAAAGAAGGGGTTGAATTGTAGTTAGATTGTATAAGAGTATTGTTCTGTGTTATTATTTGTGTACCTGAAAGGTTATTAACACTGTTAATATTAACCTATTGAACTGTCAGGCAATTGCCCCTTTGTTTACAGAAACCTTTTATGCACAGGTTTGGCCTGGCCAGGTTTGGCCTGGCCGGGTTTGGCCTTTTCTTTGAGTAAGATTTAAATAATTCCAAGAAACATTTCAGTTTTACAGGACTTTTACTTCACGTACTACCTGAGCTAACGAGCTCATTATAACACTTACATTTTTAACCGCTTAGCAGGCAATTATTTTTGATCTTGTGCGGAAAAATGCACCACCTATTCAATTTATTTTATTTATTATATCAGGCTGGTTAACAAGGCTCATCAAAAATTTCGCTAGCTAATTCTCGCAATAATTTGTTTACCGATATATTCTTTTATGAAATGTTATTTATTGTTGTGGGTATGTGTGTTGAAAAACGCCGTTTGATACACGAGGACCATTTTCTTTACAATCCCTCAGCTACATATCGGTTTCGCTTTGGATTTGTCGTATACATATTTCGTCTCCGCTACAGTGACGAAATTTGCCTATTTGCACCAAAATGTACTATTAGAATTGTATTAAATTACCAAAGTGTCTACTAAACAATTAGACTAAATTCTAGACTAGACTAAACACGTATTAAATCATTGGGCATCAAAATATTCATCTACATCAGTATCAATGTTACAAAAAAAAACCTCATTACGATTTACGCATTACAAGATTTTGAAGTATCGGTTTATTTCGTTAGCCAGAAAAAGTTGGGAGACGAATTTGAAAAGAAATTCGTCTCCCAACTTTTTCTGGTTCAAAGAAAAGAACTTTTAAAAGACGGGGACCTTCCAAAAAACCCAACAAAACCTTAGAATCAGAAAGCAGCTCACAAATTACCGTTTGTACGAACTAATAAGCTAGGTAGGGTTAAAGTCGTGCGAGTAGAAAATTGCCATGCGTCTTGTTCATTCAATTACTTGAATACCGTCTGCGGCGTTTCGGGACATGACTTAGATGGCAAGCACATAAGGTAAAAAAGAGTATTAAGGCTAACTTTTAATTTATAGTTTCAGTACCAGGAAAGAAGCACCTACCCACTGGATAAACTTCATGATTGCAGACCTAACTGCGCCAAAAACATGACTCAGAGATAGGTCATCATCATCATATCAGCCGAAAGACATCCACTGCTGGGGGGCTACTCTCTTAGCCCGAAGTCCGTAGTTTCGGGTATAGTTGCGGGCGTATTCTAGTCCGTATCACCTAACAGTTACTGTCATGTTCATTCTTAGTTCAAGCTCGGAACTAATCGTACGGATTAGAATACGCCCGAAACTACGGACTTCGGGTTTAGAGAGTAGCCCCTCTGGACATGGGCCTTTCCCAAGTGTCGCCACAACAACCGGTCCTGTGCATCTGGCATCCATCGGCTACTCGCGACCCTCACCAGGTCATCGGTCCACTTTGTTCCTACAAGGTGGACCGTTGACCTGGTGAGGGCCTCCCAACGCTACGTCTTCCGGTACGCAGCCGCCACTCCAGAACTGTGTTCTGCGAACAATGTGCCCTGCCTACTGTCACTTCAGTTTGGCGATCCTTCAGGCATGTCAGTAACCTTAGTTCTCTTGCGAAGAGTTAGGTGCTAATACTATTTTGGAAGCAGATATTACATTTTTGTGGTAGCACCCAACTCGGAGTTAATAAGACAGTCAATTTCCAACGCGATTAACGGATCAGATCATTGATTTTGATCGTGGATCACGTTTGAGTTTGACTTTGACGAGCGGCCTTAGGACTTATCGACCGAATTCGGTCGGTAGGCGACTGGTAACCATTTCGAGACTTCCTGCCCTGGTTGTTGCAAGTGGGTCTTAATGGATTAAGACGAACACTGTTAATGGCTAACAAAAGCAGCACTGATAATAAAAGTAACGACCGGTTTCAAACACGTATCTACAGGTAGATACGTTTTACTAACAGTAGCTGAAACGTCATGTCATTGTTACAAAGGCAAACATGACGTTTCAGCTACTGTTGGTAGCAAATTTGACAGTTAGTTAAAGGTATATAATATAACAGCCAACAAAAGCAGCACGGGTAATAAGAGTAAATGTACTAATACCAAAAATAAGTTATTAACAAAATCAGTCCCCGTGATTAAAATGCGGGGGTATAAAGTGACAGCTAGAATATTCCCGGGATTTATCAAATATGTCTTTCAATCTTACTTTAGCATAACTATACTTCGTGTTTATTACTATTGGGTGTAAGTATAGCCGTAAAATAAAGCCAGGTCAGGGTTTTAGTTTAGAGATGTTTTAGTTTAATTTTAAATCGTTTTTTTTTTGTGATTGGCCTCTCGCATTTCAACCTAGGAGGTTGTCGACTGCTTAACCGGACTTTTTTAAATCATCAGATCTGTGACATTAAATAAATACTTTTTCTTTCTTTGTTTGCTTTTGCGTTCTTTTCTTAGAGCATCGTGGCAGTCAAGAAATAAAGCTCGACAAGTTGGTATAACGACAACAAAATTAATCTTATCTATCAATTCAATGTGACATCCCCTTAACTCTTATCGTACGTATGTACATGGAAGACGGTGAGCTGAAGTATTTAATAACACACGTGAGGTGGCAGAACTGGAGACAAAACGAAGTAATTAATTAAGAGAATGTTGACCTGATGATTTATGATGTACTGTCATTATGGTAAACAATAGGACTAAAACACTAAAAAAACGGTCGGCCATTTTTGGGGACTGTCTTCAAATGTTGACGTTGAAAAAGTGCCGTTTCTGTATAAATGACTTTTATTATTTTAAGCCTTAATACCCTCAATTTTAGGAGGAGCTCGTCGATAAATAATAACAGCCACATGGGTCGATCTTCAGGGTTAAGCACCGGTTGCTGAGGTCGGTCTGTGCGATAGGTGACTATCTTAACATATCGAGATTTTCTTCGTGTCTCGGAAAGCATGTTAAGCCGTTGATCCCGGCTGTCATTTGTAGATGTTTGGCAGTCGTTACGGATTGTAAGAAGCCAGAAAATCTGACACGAGTCTTGCCAAGAAGTACCGTGTTACCCAGTTAATGGGTTGTGGAGGTCTGGTAGGCAGCCGCTCCACGTAAATTCAGCTGAATCCGGTTTGACTGGGAGCCGACAGTATCCAGTATAGTACAGTGAGAAAAAGGCTAGGCAGATGATCAATACCCTCAAGTATAGGCAGAGGTATATGATAGCTGGTCCGTGAGATTACCAAAAAATATTGCACACGTTTTTTTTTCTTTTGTCACGTAAACAAAAATGAAAGTCGATAATGCAGTGTGTTGAAATCTCGTTTGACGTCAGGGATTGTTATACTTTTTACCTAGAAGTGACGTCACAAACCCCCAGTCCTGTACTTTGATGCGTTCTATCTTTTTATGTTTAATTGATTTAACAATCCAACAAACAGGCATTTTTATGAAGGATACATAATGTAGTAGAGCCACGTTTGTCACAATTATGTCAATAACCTATGAAATATAAAAGAGGTTAAGATACTTTCTGGCTGTACAAATATGAAATAATTTTTAAAATGCCTTCATCAGCAATGAAGTTCTAAAGCTTTAAGGTTGACAATTCGAAAGAGAAGTCCGATACCAACTCTGACGTCTGTCGCGAGAGAGATAGACATATTTGTTTAAAATAGTTATATCTCTTTTGATTTTTTTATTTTTGACTAACATAATATAACTATATACTATCTTAAAACTATTAACTTAAACTATTTACATCTACTAAACCTAAGTATGTACATATACAAAAAACAAAGAACACTCAGGCGTCAAAGTATTCCTCCGCATCGCTGTCATCCGGAAAAGTGCCCAGAAGAATGGCAGCATTGCCACGTTGAATGGCTATGCTTATTCTTTGAGCAAAGAACAAGCCAGCTCTCTGGTCACGCAAAGTGTCGATTTTTTGGATTTTCGGTTAATTTGGATTCCATTTGCACTGTTAGTATTATTTTTTGTATATTTCTAGATACCTAATCTGTTTAGATAATAAATATATTTTTCATGCATATTCTTTATTTGGGAGAGCCTTACCATCAACCAATGAAAAGTTAAGGAAGAGCCAGCCAATCATCCAACCAAACAACAACCAACCAATCCAATCCAATTGCTTTTCATCAACCAATAAAAAGTTAAGGAATCTGATCTAGGTTGTTAAAATATGTCACTTGCGACAGCACAAAACCAACGAGCAAGACAGCATTTCATTGTAAAATCCGAAGAAAGTACTGAAGTGTTTTAATACAATTTCAGAAACATTACCCTCCTAGAACAGTCGTGTAAAAACAAAACAATCAACACGACTTTGTTGAAGTCCAACCAAAACACAAAACATCCTTAAACAAGCACCAATGAAATGTAAATTCTCCCAGCAAAAAAGCTAAAACATCAACCGTCGGTAAACAGTAACGGAGCGTTGTCCGTAGTAATCAATTAGAGCATTTTTATTGCGGCGCGAACCGTGCCCATGAATAATATATGTGACGACACGCTGCACGGTGAAATTTAAATAAAATGGCGGATTTGTGACGTGGAGTCTTTCGTGTTTTACGTCATTGGGTTAAGCTAGTGGCGACGTGAATTTGACTGAATTTGTGTAGACTTTAGTGAATAGAGTCTCTTTGCTTTTACAAATGGTGATCCTGAAATGACAACGATCTATTTATTTATTTAAAACTTTAAGCACAGATATGCATTGATGGACTTAATGCTTTGGCCATTCTCCAGCAGTGAACGATGGATAAATTAGACGATTTTTATTGCGGCACGAACCGTGGGCATGAATTATATAAATGTGACGACACGCTGCACGGTGAAATTGAAATAAAATGGTGGATTTGTAACGTTGGAGTCTTTCGTGTTGTACGTCATTGGTTTGAGCTGGTGTTGGCGTGAATTTGTGTAGACGTTTGTGGTAAGTAAATGTGTCGTTGCTACAAATGGCGATACTGAAATGCATACGCCTTGTACTCTGGGTACTGCTAACTGACTATCTATATTTCTAGCTATATCTTATGGCATAAGCCGTCCTTTGGAGTTCATGTCGATAAACAGAAAGGAATGCCATATATATTTGCTATAGTAATTAATGGATGTTTTGACATTTGTGTTTCTGAGATGCCTTTGTTTTTTGTGATACAAGATAATTTCTCCCAATCCGTAGGCAGTGTTTTCCCTTTCATCATTACCATTATCATATCAGCCGAAAGACGTCCACTGCTCGACAAAGGATTCCCCCAAGTGTCGCCACAACAACCGGTCTTGCGCGTCTCGCATCCATCGGCTACCCGCGAGCCTCACCAGGTCATCGGTCCACCTTATGGAGGCCTTCCCTTAACCATTTTTAAATCAAGATATTTTGCTTTACAAAATATTATGTAGTTCTTACCGAAAAGTGCTATATTCGTACAAATCCTTTTTAAATAAAAATGTAAAGTAGACCAACTCAAACAACTGTACACCTTTCATTTTCAGAACGCCACTTTGAAAAAGTAAGTGCAATATTACTTACAAAAATAAAAAGACTCGACAATTTTTAAAAATAAAACACATTCGTTCCAAAATCTCGCTTTTTATGAAAGTGGAACGTTTCATGTATTTTTCACGGGTTTCTCTGAAGGAGGGAAAATATGTAAAGTAAGGAACTAACGACGCGAGGCAAAGCCGAGTGAAATCTGTAGTTTCTTTATAATGTTGGGTGTTGTATTGTTTGACAACTTTGTTCGTGACGCTTCATCATTTCTGGTTAACAAGATAGAAACGAGGCTGGCTGATTCTAGAGTATCTTACTTCAGGTTATTTTCTTCCTCATAAAGAAGACTTTTGTGCTCAAATGAATCAATTTACCTAAGTACTAAAATTAAAATCGGCGTACATGAGAATTAAATAATATTTTATTGAATTCACATGCAAATCTGTGAAAATTACCGCACCGCGAGTTCTAAAAATACAATCCTCTAAACCTATCAAAACAAAAACATCCTTTGTTTCCTTTCTAATGTCGCGACGTGAAAAACATTCTAAACGACAGCCACAATCGCTGCAACCCAGTTTGAAACCACATTCAACCAGCGAAGCGCTCCTACCAGAGTTGTATTGCTATAATATTAAAAGTTACACAGACACAAAATCGGCGTTGTTGGTGTAAAATTTATTTGCAGTTTCCCGTTTTTGATTTAGTTTTAACATTTGTACAACTGTTAAATCTGTTGTTTTTCGGTATGCAACGATTTATTCTCGTGATATTTGAAAATGTTGATATGTTAAACAGCTGTGAAAAGCTTTTGGTCGTCGCTGTCCAACTGTCACGCACATAGAGTCTTATTTATGATATTGATTTGTTGTTTTGTTTGTTCTATTTTATATTTCAGTGCTAAATGTTGCTAAAACTAAATGGATAAAACCAGTCAAAACTAATTTTAAGTTTTTTTTTTAATAAACCGTTAAAATACACTCGTAAAAAACACAAAGGCGGACTTAATATATTTGACCTATATATTTGTAGGCCACAAAGGCCGAACATGGCGAATCTTTTTTGTTTATGAACTACCTGCATTTCCTATGTATACTCATGTTTCTACAAATAAATAAATGTCTTATGTAAATGCCTTTGTCATTTTCTATCAGTCAGCCTTCGGGTGCTGCAGAAATATTTTTTTTTCTAATAACCAAAGTTCATCAAACAATTCAACGATAATAAAATTATTTATTAGCGAAATAAAAGTATTTTACTCATAAAATCCAAAAAGTTGCTAACCTCAAAGCGAAATTCGAATTCACACGGCCACGGTACCGTCCATAGACAAAGTTTCAATTTAAATTTAGAACGAAACAATACGCGAAGCCCACTATCCATTCATTCATTGAATTCAAACGTAGAATAAGATGTTAATCGCCTTAGTTCAATTCAATCCATTTAAACGAACGGACAGAGGAAACCGAGGACCTGTCGTTGGAACAAAAAAAAAATCTGATTAAAATCCGGTCGGGAATGACGTTGTTTGTTCTAGCTTTCAATGTTTTAAAGTATATTTTAATGTAACTTTATAAAGTGACAAAGGCTTAAAGTATTTTGAGAAGTGATAAATTTTTTCTTTTGTTTGTTTTGGTTTGGTTTATTCAGTTGAAAAAGTGTGTTTGCAATTGGTTTCTACTTTCAGTGAAATCATCCTGAACATAAAGATCCAACCCACCGTTGGATCTTTATGTTATTTTATTTTTTGAAGGAAGGTCTTTGAGTTCCACTGTTCCTACATGGTGTATCGGCAAATATATAGTAATTTTTCACTCTCTATAGAAAACTTAAAATAGTTGTTGGTAGTTGGCATGGGTCGATCTTTAAGGTTAAGCAACGCTTGCCGAGGTTGGTCTGTGGATGGGTGACCATCTTAACATACCGAGACTCCTCCGTGCCTCGGAAAGCACGTTGAGCCGTTGGTCCCGGCTGTCATTTGTAGATCTTTGGCAGTCGTTACGGATAGTCAGAAGCCAGATAATCTGACACCAGTCTTGCCAAGGAGTACCGTGTTACCCAGTGAATGAGTTGTGGAGGTCTGGTAGGCAGCCGCTCAACGTAAAATACTGGTATTCAGCTGAATCCGGTTGGACTGAAAGCCGACCCCAATATAATTGGGAAAAGGCTAGGCAGATGATGATGTATAGTAGGCGCCAGATAAACGTGGAATAACGGTCATTGACCCACCTACAATTATTGACATTTTTAATTTGAAAAACGGAATTATTGACACAAAGCTGTCCCGAATCATCATCTCTCGTGATCCTTAACATTGTCTAATAATGAAAAACGATTCATATTTAATTGTTCAGGTACCTATGAAAAGTTATTAGGGAAAGGTCAATATACTTTATTCCACATTTATCTGGCGCCTACTATAGTTGAGCTGGGTACGGAACCCTAAAACTACTAAAAATAATTATTAAACAAGTCGCTTTTCAAGCAGTTTGATACTTTTGAACCTTTTTTTTTAATGATCACGTAGCCTATGTTACTTCGGCACTTAAGATGAATCAAAATGATGAATGAAATCTATCCAGCCGCATACAGAGCGTGCCAAACAGATAGACATACTCACGCCTCCTTCTAGGGCAGATAGTTAAAAATTGAACCACTGTCGTGCCAGATCCACGAAGAAGCTACGATAAAATCTGAAATAAACCACGCAGACAGCAAAATAATAGAAACAGCATATTTATAAAGAGAATATCTCCAAAAGCGATGAGAATTTTCTTAAAATATCCTTTCACATTGTAAATAGAATTCTAAATTCGGGCCACAGACGTGTTTGCGTATTCTAAGCAACGCGCAAACGTAAATTTAGTTCCTACAAACTTTCCATTGTCTGTCTATTGGTATAAAAATTTGCGACTTAATAGAAAATAGAGGTGGAGGAAAAAATATTTTCTGTTTCCCCGCAAAATTATGTATTTACGCAAATGCTTGACTGTGGCGTAGTTTGCGGCATTGAAGGTAAAATCATATTTTGACTGCTCAAATAGACTATTCCGCGGTTCCTCTTCAAATAGTGGTCCGCTGTGTAGTTAGGAACTTTCATTGCTTATCCAGGCTATTAAAGTTTATACATTACAGCGAGAGTTTCGCTGGCTTTGTTTCTAAACGGCATGTGGTTATACCTATCCTTGCATCGTTCTGTAAAACGCAACGCAAACGCTCTATTTTGTTTTTTTAAGGATGGCTAATCGTCAAATGACTTCTTCCGCTCTCGGTGGAGCGAAAGGGCGTGTCAGACTCTTACTGACTAAAACCTATCCTTGTTCCTTCTAAAGCCCTCTGCGTTCCAGGGCCGCGGTGACTCTTTCGAACAAATTCCGCAACCCTGGCAGGCTCTGGTCCTAGCCAGCCCCACCTACTATGCTGACATCTCTTTGAGGCGCGCGTGGAACACAATGCGCTTTCGATCCGGGCCTGATGGTGATCGGACAGCGAGCCACCCAACGCTCGCCGTCCGCAGGCCCGCGCTTATGGTGGCCGGGCATCGCCCTGCGACTCCCGACGCCCGGGGCGTCTTCTCCTGTTGGAGCGAAGACTTTGTCTTTTCCTCGCGCGGCCCGCCTCCTCCTTCGCTCACATTACTGCTTCGCAAAAAGAGGTGACCGCTTCCCAAGCCTCCTCGCTCCGGACCATGGATTTAACCAGGGACGTACGCGAGAGGTCGCCGCCGCTGATCGCCTCGACGAGGACACGGTGGTGCTCAACCCAAGCAGGGCAGACTGCCACCATATGCTCCACCATGTCCTCCGGGTGATCCTCACAGTGCTGACACCAGGGCGTGTCCTCTCGCTGGTCCTCTAGTACTAATTTAGATTTGTAATCTGAATGATCACTCTTCCTAAAATTTTTCATCCTAAAGTTTTCGTTCATACTATTTTGTAGTGCTACCGGCGATGTTCATAACACTCATGTTTCCGAAAATTGTTGTTAATAATATCATTAATGTAAGTATATTTAAACTTCTACTGTTTTTTATCATAACGCTTTTATCCCTAAACATAATTACCATAATATTTTCACTCATACTCAGAAAGAACTATACCTGAGATAATTATGTCTAATAAACCAATTGTTTAGAATGATTAAACATTAGAGACAAAGTAGTTAATTGTTAAGATGAAAAATGTTAGGAAGAACATTTTCGGATTTCCAACTGTCGGAGTTGAAAATTTAGGTGAACTTTGGCGCACCCGGTTTATTTGATGTCTGTAATTTCAATTGCCACTGTCAGTGTCACACACACGTGATGTCGACCTCACCCCTATTGTGTTTTGTCAATGATGACTTCTATTTATGATGACTTCTAATTATCATTATACCAATAGCCTATGTGCCTGGTACATTTTATGTTTTTTTTTATTTTTATGTTCATTTTAAATTTCTATAAGTTGCGTTCCGTTTGTGCAGAAATAAAAACTTATTTTAATTATTTTAACATTAAATATATTGTTTTTGGTAATTTTGGTTTTATTGTTAAGATGTATAGAAGAACGTAGACTGTTATTATTATTTTATTAATCCCTCCCTTTTCTATCAAAATATTTACTCACAAAACACAGAGACCAGTATTTGCATTTATTTCAAAAATCATCAAAACAATGAATCTAAAATATTACTAACTATGACTTATGTATTTTAAAGCCATGTGTATTTTAAGGGTAACTGATATTTACGACTTGTTGATAATAAATAATAGTTATTATTCATTTATATGCCACATCAATTATAAGTTTAAGGGCTGAAACCGTTGAACTATTGCCCTCTTATGAATGCAAACATATTATCGAGATTTCAAAGGTTAGATTGTATTCAAAGAAATAATTATAAAATATGAAGGGAATTGCGGCACGTTTGAAGCAGTGGTTGAGCGACTGACTGCTACGCTGCGTGTAACGGGTTTGATTCCCGCACAGAACAAATATTTGTATGGCCTACAGATAGTTGTTCCGGGTCTGACTGTTTATCTGTGTGAGTTTATATGTTTGTCGTGGATGCACTTATTCTTTCACAACGGACTATAATTTTTAATTTAGTGTGGGTTTGTTCTTGACTCTAGTCTAGGTCATAGATGACAGTGACAAAGTCGACGATGGAGCGAGCTTACCCAGAAAGAGCCTATTCACTCTAATTTTGAAGAGATTAGGCTTGTATGCGTTCGGAAACACAGACGCAGGCAGAGAGTTCCACTCCTTTGCTGTGCGCATTGTAAAAGACGTGGTAGCAATACACGCCTTTGTAGGAATTGGGGTCGACACAATACATTTTCTCCATTAATTCTTCATTCCTTCCTGAATTACTTTTACTTGGTGCCATCCAGTTATAAAATCCCAACTAATATTATAAATGCGAAAGTAACTCTGTCTGTCTGTCTGTCTGTCTGTTACGCTTTCCCGCTTAAACCCCGCAACCGATTTTGATGAAATTTGGTACAGACAATCTTTAGACCCTGAGACAAAACATAGGCTACTTTTTATTTAAAAAAAAGGGATGAAGGGGTTGAAATAGGGGTTGAAAGTTTGTATGGGAATTTTTAATTTTAAAAGATAAAACCATGAAACTTTATATTTAAGCACTTGATATGAAATAATTAAACATTTGTTCCAGCATTTTTGAAATTTCGACCAGCTAGGGGGTGAAATAAGGGTTGAAAGTTAGTATGCAAGGTCGTCAAATATCACGTTATAAGAAACAAAAAATCGTTTGTTCTAGCATATTTACCAGTGTGGGGTCACCCCCACACTGGTAATAACCCCTATTTCACAATAGGGGTTGAATTGAAGATAAGACCACGAATCTTGGTACCTAGGTCTCATAGGATGTGCAGAGTTTTTCTACAAACGGAATTCCCGAAATTCGAACGGAACGGATTCGGAACGAGAACTACAAATCCAAACTTTTTGTATACGAAATCTTAACCACTGAATCTAGGATCATGTAATTTAGAAGTTTTGGGTGTATCAAGTTACAAAAAAGTTCGCTTTTAACGGCATGATTACATTAAATCAAGAATTTTGTAATGCTGTCCACAACTTGGAAGATCTTAAAAACAACGTCTATCCCGGTTTAGAACATAACATGAGGAATAGAGAATGGCTGTGTGAAAGGGCAATATTAGCACCGACCAATGAAATCGTGGGACAGATCAATGAACGAATGATGTCACATGTGCAAGGCGATGTTGTCGAATATTTGTCGGTAGATATTGTCATGGACAGTGAACAGGTGACGTCTTATCCTACCGAGTTTCTAAACTCTTTAGAGCTGTCAGGAGTGCCGTCTCATAAGCTGAGACTGAAAGTTGGGGTTCCAGTTTTATTAATGAGAAATCTCGAAGCGCCGAGACTATGCAACGGGACTCGATTGCAAATTACGCAGCTAGGACGCAATATTATTAGAGCAATTATAATGACAGGTATAGCGAGAGATGAAGAAGTTTTGATTCCACGCATACCCATGATCCCTACAGATTTACCGTTTCAGTTTAAAAGAATCCAGTTTCCCCTCAAACCAGCCTTCGCAATGACCATTAACAAAGCGCAAGGGCAAACACTTAAAGTAGCGGGTGTCCATTTAGAGAAAAACTGTTTTTCGCATGGCCAACTTTACGTGGCCTGCTCGCGAGTGTCGAGTCCAAACAA
Source organism: Mamestra brassicae (assembly GCA_905163435.1). Lineage (NCBI taxonomy): Eukaryota > Metazoa > Arthropoda > Insecta > Lepidoptera > Noctuidae > Mamestra > Mamestra brassicae. The sequence goes on from LR991001.1 coordinate 16,535,129, forward strand.
TCTCCACATTTTAACAAATGATAAAAAAACAGCAAACGTTGTGTACAAAAATGTTTTAAAATAGGTAATTTAAAAATATTTTTGCACACAACGTGAGGCTGGCCCCTGTAAGAGTCTCTTAGACATAAGGAACCAGAATTGACAAAAACTAATTTCACGCGGGCGAAGCCGCGGGCGGAAGCTAGTAAATAATAAAACAGTTCTTTAATATAAACAAAGGTTTTTGCCGTCATTAAAATAACTTGATAGCCAAGGGAAATCAGGTATGCAAACTTCTATAAAAAGTTATAAGTTTTGTTAGAACGATCCCTGAAGAATTGAGGAAGCCTGAGTTTTTTATTTCTTGTGTATCTTCAAACGGGTAACTTTTAAAAGGTAAGTTGCGAGCTGTTTTGATGTTGATTTTTCATTAAAGTTAAAGTGTAACTTTATTTTTTTTTTAAGGACGGGAAATCATCAAATGACTTCTTTCGCTCTGGGTGGAGCGGAAGGGCGTGTTAGACTCTTACTGACTAAACCCATCCGTGTTCCTTCTAAAGCCCTTTGCGTTCCAGGGCGGCGGTGACTCTTTCGATCAAATTGCGCAACTCTGACAGAGACAACTTTCATAGTACTTACATACAGAAAGCTTTCTTTGAATTTGAATAAAATAACCATTATTATTATGTCAGCCGGCTGAAAGTCTTCTACTTCAGTTTACCGTGCTTTCTGAGAAACTGGGGTGTCATACGACCAACTTCCAAACTCCAGGTGGGCACCGAAGAATTTCAAATGAAAAAAAACCAAACAAACAGTTTTTACCAGACCCGGGAATCGAACTCAGGACCCCACGCTCAACAAGCCCGCGAGGCCAACGGAGAAATAGAAGAGAACGTATAAATGTTTAAAAATATCTTTTACATTTCAAGCTATAGATGAACAAAGTGATGTCAAAAAGCTGCAGCTCAATCAAAAGTCGTGCCCTGAAACAATTGACAAGCACGTGAAAGAATGTTTGAAAATCGAACGTTTGCTCTCGGAAGCACGTGGTTTGGTAGACTGATCGACATGCCAAAAGTATCATGCCAGTGGTTACGAACTCAGGACCTGTTAATGAGTTGAATTCGCCGCTAGAGGCGCTAGTTCAGCGTGAGGTCTTCGAAACTTAACTACTTGCACGAATAAGTGAGAATGTAAATGCTACACGGTCAGCTGATGCGAGCCATGAGCGCCATTGCTCTGCCGATTACCTTTCACTTTATCCCCACTCCGCGGCCAGCTGTAATGCGACATGCGATAGATGGACAAAAAAATTCGAGGCGATGGAAAAAAGTTTCACTTAAAAAAATCTATGGATTATTAGTTAAGATGTTCAGAGAAATACCTGCCTGCCTTGAAAAATTTGGTATGGATTATTAGTTAAGATGTTCAGAGAAATACCTGCCCTGTCTTGAAAAATTTAGTATGGATTATTAGTTAAGATGTTCAGAGAAATACCTGACCTGTCTTGAAAAATTTGGTATGGATTATTAGTTAAGATGTTCAGAGTAATACCTGACCTGTCTTGAAAAATTTAGTATGGATTATTAGTTAAGATGTCCCGAGAAATACCTAATATCCTGTCCTGAAAATAACGCCACTGTCGTTTGAAATTGAAAAGAATATAGGTAATTCAAAATAACAAGCGACAACAGCACCAATTGTTTCTTCAGTGACAGACCGTAATTAGCAGGGCTTTGTCAATTATTTCGAAGACAGTGGGTAATTAGGTGCCGATTCGACGCCGGGTTTGTTCGACGTCAACCCTTTTTGATTTCTTTTCAAAACTTTTTTGTTTCTTTTATTGTTGCCTTTTGAGTTTTTTGCTTAGTTTTGGTTTGTTTATTTTTGTTAGAGGATGTTTTAAAGTTCAATTTGGCGATATTCTCTTGGAGTTGTCTGCCTTTAAATCTAAGTTAATTATAAAGACAGGTTTTTCCTATAAATTTATGTTTGAAAGTGTTACATCATCATAAAAAACTAAACGTAATTTATTCAATAAATGCTAGGTATCGAATAATATCGATGTTCAATGCTCCATCAGTTCGCAATAACAAAACGCAGACCTCCTATAGTCTATGGTGCACACTGTTACTCGTAAAAAATTGGAGCGAAAATCACTGACGCAACGGCCGTGTGTGTGAACATTTTTTCTCGCGCCCATCGTTCTCAAGTCCAAATCACAAATTATCGTATTGCTGCTTCTACGCGTCTGTATCTCCTACTTGCATCCCGGAATTCCTGTGTTCCTGCCTTTGGGACAATCGGAGGTGGAAGGCTCAGCGTGTGCCGTAGCAGTCCAAGGTACGTGTGTGCATGTATTTGCTATAATTGGCATTCTGTGGAGTTTTTGAACATCGTCTTTTATACTCGTATGTTCTCGTTTTGTTCCTTAGTAGCAGAAAGCCACCCCTGCTATTTCTGCTTTGGTGCGCATGCTACAGAAAGTATGTTCACATTATAAGCTTTCCGGAGAGAATCGAAATAGTTATGACCTCTCAGCAATCATTCAATCATGACCATTTCAACTGTCTGCTATTAAAGCCATCTTCGGCTGAACATAGCTTAGGCCTCTCCTAACCGTCAAAACGCCGACCGATCGTATATATCTAACATTTAATAGATTCTGATCACTCTATCAATTTAGTCTTTCTTATGGCAGTAGTGATTATAATTATTTATTGTGCCTACTTATGAAATTGCCGGTTACTTTTTAGTCATATTTTGAATTATGTTATCTTCGATTGAACTTTTGAGGTTTCGTACAAAAAGGGTTATAAATATGGCAATATTACAGAAAAAACAAAACACACTAAGGGCCAACACTACTTCTATTCTATTTTTGTTTGTGGCAATGATACTGATGTCAACAATTCTGCAAATAACACATTTGACATGTGCTATGGAAAAACATGCGAGACCGAAGATAACAAACAAAGATTTTAATTTTAAGCAACGTTCGCATTCGCACGTCAGTTTCCAATTGTAAAAAAACCTAATTTTTCATAAATTTTTGACAGATTGCGACTGAGATACGAATGCAAACTGCATGAAAATTAGTAGAACTGGCACTCTGATTTAGAAAAATAAATGATATGGCTTGAATATAAAGTTTATTTTAATGAATGAAACCAAATGAAAAACACAGGAAATGTCGATCTTCCCTTAAATTCTTGCATTGAAAAGGCTTACCAATCTTTAAGATAACACCGTCGCTTGGCCTCCTACGTTCTACATAAATCTCCTTGAAGCATATTCCCTGTTATCCTTATATGCAGCAGCAAAGGAGGGCTTGGGGCAATATCAGAAAAGTGTCGCCTATACAGTGTGTCTCACACAAAAGCCTCTGGCCAGCCGGATGGCGAGGGATTATCTATAGGACAACTCCGGCCCCGCGGCATTGCGCGAAGTCCTCTAGAAAATGGTGTATGGAAACTCGAGCACAATAGCGAACTGGCTTTGTTCGCTTCCGCTCCGCTTTCGCTGTGACGTCGGCTTTACGTGTAGGAGCGGATTTAATCGAACAGTTTGAAGATCTAAGATTTTAGCCTAGTATTTTTGAATGGAGTGTTCTTTCTTAAAAACTCAATTTAGGAAATGTTATCCCAACATATTTTATCTATTTATCTTCCTCCGCGTACAATGTGAAACAAAATTGAGCATGAAAATTATAATTCAAAACTTTACTAAAAGTTAACGTGGCAATTTCGCCGGGCCGCGCCGCCTAATCCGGAACAAAATGGCGAAATTGTATCCGCCAGCCGGTACAGTCCAGTATTTACCGGATAGAATCTGTTTTAAATCGCATGAAACCGGTTCTAGCCGGAATAGCTAGGGCTACGAGGCTTTTGCATTTGCGCCATTTCATTCGTAGTGAAATGCAGTCTAAAATTTTATTTCTATTTTATTTTCTTCGAAGACTGATCTGCTTTTAGTTGAAGGGTTGCTTATCACGAAAATGGTGCAGCTTTTGACTAGTAGGGTTGAGTTAAGTCACTATGGGTCTAGTTTGTAAGTCCCCTATCTGTTGCATTAGTTTTGCTTTACACGACCGTTGTGGGAAACGTTATATTAAGATAAGAACAGTATTTGCAGCTTTGGAGTTTCTGAAACTGAAAATAATGAACCAAAAGTCCGTCATAGTTTGTGTATACATAAAGTTGTATGTGTTTTGTTGCTTAGATAAGGTATTGATCATCTTCTTGCCCTTATCCCATGTTACTTGGAGTCGGCGCAATACGTTTTTATTCTTCCATTCTGTTCTGTCAGCCGTCACGCTATCACTAACTCCCTTTTCTTCTATGTCACTCCTAACACAATCCATTTATCTTTTCTTTGGCCTCCCTCTCCCAGTCCATCCTGGATGGATGGACTGGGAGAGACATTTATATTCATAACTCTTTTAGTTACGTGCATTTCATCCCTACTCTCCACATGACCATACAAGATAAGCGGTTCCCTATTAACTTTTCCGTCACTGGCGCTACTTTTAAACTACCTCTAATAAAATCATTCCTCACTTAATCCATTCTCGATACTCCACACATCCATCTCAACATTCTCATCACCGCTACATGCAATCTTTTCTCTTCCGTCTTTTTCACAGCCCAACATTCTGATCCATATAGTACGACATGCTTATCACGGACTTATCTATAGATAAGGTATTATGACAAGGAAACGTGGAGTATGTAAAAGTTAAACTAAAACAAATGGCGTTATCATTTTCTTTCAAACCAAGCTCTCAAAAACTTCTGGCCCATTCATGTCGCCTTATCGTCCCAGAATGGCGCTAGAAACCCCTTAACTCCTAGCTTAAAGCTTAAAACTTAAACAACACTCAGAGCCTTATCACTATGCTGTGAACATTTCGCTAAACTGAAAAGACTTCAGAGTTCCAAAGTTAGTTAAGAATGAAAAAGATCTACTCTCCGCTATCTTCATTTAGAACCGGCTAACTTTCATGGGCGCTAAATAGTATGCTGTTTTTACTTTAGCTTTTTAGTCTGTAAGGAAATACAAAGTTCTACTGAAAGTCTTCATGCATTGCTTCCTACTTTTTATTATACGTACCTTTATGGAAAGTTCAATAAAATCTAACTTTAAAGGTAAAAGGAACGGAGCTTCGAGCTGGAGAGGTTGACCACTGTGAATTTGGAGTAAGGTATATTTTTTTAATTTATTTATTAGACACTTTAAGCACACAAATGATTTGATGTTCGCCGAGTCACAAGTAGACTGTTTCTATTCTACTATGCGAAAACGGTACGCATCCCTGGTGCGCCAGGTTCGGTCTAGTTTCAATGGCATCCTGAGGGCATTCGCGCAGAGGTTCGATTGTCAGTACCTGAACCATTGCTGTATGCTTCACGTACTGAGCAATCGAAACCAGTAATATGTGTAATTTGAATTAATGTGTTTGTGGTATTTTTATGTGTGTGTGTTTTTGTTATTATTTCACTATGTGAAATGTGTGCGCTACGATCCGTTGTTGGTCGAAATAAACGTTTATTGTTATAATTATATTATAAATGTACAGAGGCGGTATTAATGCCATAGTAATTCTCTACCAGTCAACCTTCGGATGATGCAGAGAATAGTTGTAGGTGCAATATGGAGAATTAAAAGCGATTGATAATTATTTAAATACAAACATTTTTTTAAAAATAATATACATACATAAACTATAAATACAATATAAATATATAATAAATACTTAAATTTACAAGATAAATATGTACACGGCATACTTAAACAATTAGTACAAATAGATAATTCAAAAACACTTTATTTTTTAACTGTATTTTAATAAGTCTATGTTTTCTGATGCGTACAACTTAGGGGTTTTTAAGTCAAGAGTGAAAGATATACGATAATTTGCCTAAAACAAACCTATTGTTCTAGGTAAGCCTACTCCATCGTCGTTTTACCCACCACACATTATCGTTTTAAACTCGCGTTTAACCACTATCTCACCTGATAGTGGTCAAATGCTAACCTATCAACAAAAAGAGGTCCTAGTTTCAAAAGGAAATACATTTTCAATATGTGTTTGAATTTTTCAAACGCATTCGCGGAATAGTTTTCGGCCGATACCTTTACCAGAATACGGTTTAAATCAATAAATAAATAAACAGCTATAAACTGAAAGTATGTTAGCATTATTAGATACCTAGACAAGATAAATATTTAAAAGTTAGTTTTACTACTTTTTTACACTTTTTAGTGCTACCCACCCACCCACACCCACACCTAACTACACCACTGGAAAGTCACAGGAAAGCAAAACACGCAATTTCGTCGCTTCGAAAATCGATTTTGATAAAATTTCTTCGGGACCAATTGGAATTATCACTTACCAAATATCCTTTCACTTGAAAGAAGAATTATGAGGTACAAAACATGAAAAAAAAAACTTCCTCCTTTTTTTAAGTCTGTTAAAACAGTTTGCGAGGATCGTAGTTAACCCCCAGGTTGGGTTCTAAGGGTTAAATTCTATCTATATTCCAAGAGCCCGCTATGATCAGATCTTCATTATTTGATAAAAGCTGAAAGTATATCTGTGTATGTCCCCAATACACTTACAATAGACTTTCTCATTTTAAGATGATATCATTGGAGAAGCGCAGAAGAATCGCTGATTCCATTTTTCTTTGTAAAATACTCCGATTGAAAATTGATTGTCCCCAGCTACTTGGCAGGTTCCAGTTTCGTGCTCCTGCTAGACTCCCTCGTGCTTCAATTACTCCATTATACCCCCCTCCCCGTAGAACAGTACTTGGCACAAGCTCTATCGTCACACAGCGAATCCCGAGGCAACGATGCAGCGGATGAACTCGCCAGAAGGGGGTCGAGTATGACAACGATAGGACCTGAACCTATTGTACCACTTCCCTTCGGTTACCTACGCAATCTGGTAAGGAAACGCACTAGTGATAAACATCACAAGCTATGGGTTGACCATAGTGAGTGTAGGCAGGCCAAAGAGGCACTTCCCTCTATTGATGGTCGTTTCACGCAAAAAGCCCTAAGACTTACTAAACAGCAGTTGCGTCACAGCCGTCAGAAGTGCCCATGGGTCTTTTAATAAACTCCTCTATGTCATAGGAGTCACCGACAGCCCACTTTGCAGAGCCTGCATGGAGGAGGACGAGACAGAAACACACCTGCTACTAAGCTGCCCGGTAGTCGCTGATTATAGGGCTAAGTACTTCGGTAACCCAGGTACCCTTTGTGAGATAGTTAGTAACACCAAGGCGTTGCTGGCCTTCCTTGGGGAGCTGGGGTGGATCGAATGACACATTTGTCCCACCTGCACGCAAAATACGCGCTAGTCGTGGAGTTGCGGAAACCAGCCCAAGTTACATAAATACATACATACAAGCTCTATCGTCCCTCGGCTTAGCAAACTATTTAACAGCTTCAGCGATCTGGTTGATGTGCATTTTGACTCGTTTAGCAGGTTCCACAGAGTTACCATTAACAATATTTAGAATTTGTAATAAGTTTTTTTTTCTTTCTTTCAATTTTTAATTTTGTAATTTTTATTTATTGTTTTCTTTGTTTACTAGTCCTTTAAATTAATTTAAAGCAAAATGTAAACTTGCAACAATTTAGTTTTATCTTTTATGGGGCATGCAGTGCTAACCTATAAGAAATTGTAACACTAACCTTAGTAAATAGAAAATCATTATATAAACATTCGTACAGTATATACAATTGTTGGTTAGTCAATTATAAATAAATACAGGTAAGATTAACCCCCGACTATGAAGTTTGGATCACGGTAGCGGTATTTAAGTGAATGGGTAAGTTTAGTCGAAAATAGAATAATAGACCACTGGAAAAAAAACACTGGTTTTATGACCATGCAACAATAATGATTTGTAGAAATGTTTGGGCAATGGTACGTTAATATAAGAAATCGTTGATGTAGCTAATCTGTGGTGTGTAGTGAATCCACAGTCAACTCAGTCCATCGAAGTCCAGAGTTGGAAATAGACCTTTTTCAACCTGTACTACAACACCTGGTCTCCAATTTCTACCATCAGTTTGTGCTAGCTGCCTTATAAAGTCGGCGGTCCACCTAGCTGACGTCACACGCTACGCCTGCGGATATGCGGTCTCCCCTCTAAGACTCTTCCACTCTACCGGTCAATCGCCAACGTGAACCACCTGCCACTTCAGCTTGCATCTATGTTGAAAAAATCTACGAAACACTTAAAAATTAAAAATAATTAAGGTCCATTGCTTACCTAGTGTAACTTTGATCTCAAAGACTCTGTATAAAGAGCGCAGTTGAATTCCAAACGGAAGCTGACTGCTTAAGAGTAGTCGTGTCCATGCAAGACCATTGTTTGTCTAGAACAACTTGGTCCGGAGCAGTCGAGAGTCGGGAATTCCATTGAGATAAGGGGTCGGACTCACTGGATGTGTAGTTACGCTATTTTAGCTCATGTTGTTTGTAAGTAAGTTGGTTATTTCTGAATACCTTCTGTGATATACATAACTGTGTATAACGAATAATTTGTTCTTCTTAACTATGTGATGAATAATATAGCATTTTATATTCATAATCATAATCATTTTATTATCAGGCTAAACTAAAAACTAATACATATGAATTAACCTTATTAACACACTACACTAGAACTATACACAAAACGTCTGCGTCGTGTTTCGCTGCGTGGTATCACGTAACCTTCCTCGGAAACGTTGTAATACGACACCTTTAGGCCAAAAGTCCTCTTTTCATTATTTTTTTTAATTAGCTCCGGTAACACCGCTTCCAGACGCAGTCATTAGGTTAGGCCTCACGGACATACGGCGAAATATGAAAGATGGGCCATGTTTTGTACAAGACGGCTCATAAACACTGTAGATCGTTAGACCAACCAATTTTTATGCGTCATCTGAGGGGTTCCCTCAGATGACGCATAAAACTCTGTGGAGATTTTTGAAATTCTATTCAAAAGCTCTTAATAGTAATTTCAAAATTGATGTACATAGATTTGACAACAATTTGACTATATGCTTAACCTCTAGCTGTCTGAGCCAATCAATTAATTAAAATACATATTATACATACATACCTGGATCATGCGACCGGATTACTGTGTTACTTAGTAAGTACTTTTTGCCGCAGAAAATTGTTTCGTCAAGATTTTTTTTATTGTGCAAATAAAAATATACATTCTCTGCCTACTCTCGTCTCTAAATCAAAGAGTGAATTTTGCGCTCAATAAAGCATTGGTTAGGTCCAATGCGTACAAGAGAGTGAAGCAAAAAAAATAAACAGAACCACAATGTGTATCAAACGTGAATTGAATACTTAACCATTCGGTTCCATTGATTCCGGCTTTTGTACAGATTTTCAGATTTCCAGTACCGAAAACCAAAGAAATGAATTTTGGAAATAGTTGAGATTTTGATTTTAAAGTGTGAAAGAGATTTGCAAATTAATATAAGTTAACAATTATTAGGGTAATTACTGAGGGCCAATTTCTGTCAGTATCAATCTATTAAACGCGATTTAACGGGCTTATTGTGTTCAATTTTATTGATGACATTGTTCGTAAAAAAATTATAATAATTCATGAAAAAAAAATACGAATGATTAGTTTCAAGTAACCGAACATGAATAATTGTTTTTTTCAGTTTGAATTTTGACTTACGAATTCTTTTTTTTTTCTCTCTTTATTTTTAATTAGGGACTTTGACCCTCTGTGTATGCCAGTCCCATCGTACCTTATACAATAGCTTACTTAACTAGATCGTAACTTAGCGAACTTAAATACTTTGAAGATCAATTCTTACCTTTAGTACTAATACAACTGATAATAATTATATTTATTAATGAAGATAGAAAACTTACAATTTCACAAGAAATTTTCAAGTCCAATTTTTAGTCTGAAAGTTCAGTTACTTCAAAACGTCGAGTTGATAAATCGATTCAACTTGACAGCTCAAGCCTAGCTAGGAAACCGATATAAAGAAGTCGCCAACACTAAAGCTGAAATCATAAATCAAACACAGTTCGGTGAACAAACTTGATAGTGTCAAAATTGAACAGGATCTATAGACATCCTCAATCATAATTTAAATATACAAGATTCTGAAGATGTTTTTTACTCTAAGGCCCAATTGCACCAAAACTTAACTCAGAGTTAGTTGCTATCAGGAGCTTTTGCCCGCGTCGTCGTAGAAATTTCGAGAAATTTTTAGTGCTTCCCTACACTCCCCAAGGAATCAACATGTCAAATTTTAGCTTTCCACGACCAGTAGTTTCGGCTGTGCGTTGTCTGTCACTCAGTAACGGAAGAGATTTATAAATGTCGCAGCCAACTAGCGTTTATTAAAAGCCTAGCCTTTTCATTTAACTGCGCCATTTAATCAACGACATAAGAGATGCTGCGCCGAAAAATCGGCACAGTAAAATGAAAAGACTAGGTTTTAATGAAATGACTGATTTAGTTAGTTGGCTGCAGCATACATATTAATTTTAAACATAATTGTCCCGAACTAGCAACTCACTTGGAGTTTAGAAGATAACACTTGTTTGTGCGTTTGGGCCTTACCCGCGTATACGACTGAACAATTTTAAATAAAATAGGCACATATTTAGACCATGTCTTTGATTATAACACAGTAGATTTCCTCGGGTGCGAGTAAAATCACGAATGTAATAAGGACATAAAATGATTAGTTCGACGGAAAGTGAAGCGTTTCTCAAGGCAACATCATTGGGCTCTAGTTTCTTCAATAGCGTTTGAAATCATCGTTGATGTTCAGTTAAGCATATTCTATCTTTCTATAATTTATCAAACCCACAATAATACTAAGAAAAAAGGCCAAGTCTGCTTTGAAGCCCAGTATATTCGGTCCATTTTAGTATATTTTCCGTGGTTTAATGTTAAACCATTTTTTTATTCCTTCGACGTACGAATCCCTAATACTCGCTAAAACCTAACCATAAAAACAGAAAAACCTACGTGTAACTGATAAGTGGCTCACAATATGCACAGAAATGAACAGACAAACAAAGAGACATACCGTTTATAATATGTGAGAATGAAGAATAACGAGGTTCCTCCATTAGTGAATATCAATCACCGTTTCCATCCATTAGTCGGTTAGAACCCGGAAAAAGATTAAGATTGCTATGAGGAAAACTAAATCGTTTAACTAAAGCTGTGCTTAGTTAATACCTTCATTAGTTTGAGTGAAAAGGTAAAGGTTCTTCGAAAAACTTCTGTCACGGAGGCAACTTTGGTTTGGGATTTTTTCAATCCCACGTAAATGAAAAAAAATAACTAAAAATAGTTTAAAATATGGCGTCGAAAAATTCGTCCGCATCGCTAGTCACTGGTAAACTACCCAAAAGGCTGACAGCATTGCCACGTTGTATAGCAATGCTTTTCTTTTGTCCAAGGTAAAAGCCAGCCCTTGGATCACGCGAAGTGTCAACGAAGCGTATTGAAAGATCTTTAAACAAGTTATGAGCACTATCCTACGTTGATTTTTCACTTTGTGAAAAATCATGTAAGCTTTGTGCTCTGTAGGTTTGGAAATGGACAACAATTCCAAATGACAATAGTCATGATCATCAGCCGAATGACGTCCACTGCTGGACATGGCCCCCCCAAAGCAGGTTTGCCATAATTGCCACGCTTGGCAGGCGGGTTAGTGATCGCAATGTAGCTGTTGCAATGCACAGAGAATGCTGCTGCCCATTCTCTGGTGAGTCCCTTAGTCGCCTCTTACGGCACCCGCTAATATTATAACTAGTTTATACCAGTGGCTTTGATCGCTTGAATATCGAAAATAATTTCTAGTGAACATAAACACGGAATACATTGTATCCTATTTACTATTCCAGGACATGATCTACCTGCGTTTGCGCGTGTTTCCAGTTTCATCAAAATTTGTTTAGCCGCGAAGAGGTAACAAATGGATAGACAAATAGACTTATTTTTGCATTTATAATAATAAGTATTAATATATTACACTAATGTATTCATTCATTATGTATGGATTGTACATAATATTTATTGTGGCAAGCACGGACTTATGAATGCTTCTCCAACAATATTTACTGCAGTGCGAGCAAACGACATGATTGCGAAAATTGCATAGTGCGAGAAAATCGCAGTGCACTAGTAAATTTCTATCGAAAGATATTTCCTTTAGTAGCTCTTAGACTGTCAAAATCAGTAGGTGGATGGCAGATTACCGGTATCCGGAAACGATGCTCCAGCTATGAGTGGGTACCGACTGAGTATGACGCGATCCAAACGTCCGGGAGTGCCAGGTGCAATAAAATTTATATAGAAATATCTTTTGGAAACGCTTTTGGAAACGTGTGCAAAAATACTCGATTTTCTGTTGAAATTGTTAGTGACGTTGCAGTTTGTTTTAAGATTCTTGAGATATTGAAATATCTCTGTTACTTAAAACGGTCATTTCTTTGTTTGTGTGTGTGTCTGTCTGTGGCATTGTAGCTCTCGAACCGATGAACCGATTTTGACTTTGTTTATTTTTGTTTGAAAGGTGAATAAGTCGGGAGGGTCCCTAGCTATGTTTTATGAAAATCGGTCTAAGATGGCCACCGCCAAGAAATGGCGGACTACATACAGACGTAAGGTTAAGATTGTAGATAGAAGGTGAACTACGGAGTTTGGGTGTTAATTTGATTTGATTTTCCTCATAGGTAACTAAGTCAGATGTAGGTTTTTCAATATTCATATTTTCAAAAGACATTTTCCAGCTATTTGCAATCATTTTCCAGCAACTGCGTCCTCGTGAAAGTTTTTCCGTGGCCTGGATTAGGACAATTCCATGCTATAGTCAACTCATGATCCCACCCAAATCTGTTTAGCGAGGCTTTTTTATGGATAGGAAATCATCAAAATAATGACTTTTTCCGCTCTGGGTGGAGCGGAAGGCCATGTCAGACTCTAACTGACTAAAACCCATACGTATTCCTTCTAAAACCCTTTGCGTTCCAGGGCCGCGGTGACTCTTTCGAACAAATTCCGCAACCCTGGCAGGCTCTGGCCCTAGCGGGCCCCGTCTTCTATGCTGACATCTCTTTGAAGCGCGCGTGGAACACAACGCGGCATCGACCCGGGCCTGGTGGCACATTAAGTAGCATAGAATACCTACTATTAATAATATTGGCCATTAAAAAACACCAAATAACCTTGATGAAAGATTTTTATTATAAACTATTTAAATATCAACAGTTCAGTCATAAAATTGGAAAACATGAAATAAACTTGTCTTATTTTATAGGACTATTTTTGTTTTGTTTACACTTTTTAGCAGGTTATTTTAAGATCGGTTTATTCGTTCGGTCATCGTAGGTGAGTCTAAATTGGGTAACTGTTGTCTGGATTTATTTAGATTTCTATTGGATGTTTTATTATAATCTTTAACAAGTCCAGAACGTTCCAGTTATTTGAATATATGTTTTTTTGGTTATTTGAATATTATTTACCTGCTATATAAATACTTGTTTACATCACACATTTTTCAGCGACTAAACATTTTTTAATAATATACTTCTGGACACATCTATTGGCCCACCTTGTATTTTCAGTTTCGTTTGGTCCTAGCTAAAATTTTATATTAGGTCGAGCAAAAAGTTTTTATGCAGTTTTGAACCTGGCACATTCACAATTTCATTCAATAGTCTTTTTTTGAATTTCGAACACAGAATTTAAAGAAACAAAAGACAATTTGGAGCCTGTTTGTTGATATCAAACAATCGAATACTAAGAAAACTTGGTTTTATTGGATTACTTGGATTTAATTCTTGAAAAAGTGATTGATATCTTTAGTTTTGCAACAAACATTACTTATTCTTAACATTAAGGTGAGGTTCTATCAATAATCTATGGATACTTCACCTGGGCCCAAATTTCCTTTTTATGCATGGTAATGCAAGAGCCCATGCGGCCGGCATCGTCAGGGAATATCTTCGGGATATGAACATCACAGTTACGGACTGGCCAGCCAGAAGCCCAGACATGAACCCCATTGAGCACATGTGGGACGAGCTAAAAAGACGTGTTAGGGCTCGTCAGCCAGTTGCCCAGACGATGCAGGAGTTGAAAACTGCCATAGAAGAGGAATGGGAGATGATCCCTCAAAATTGCATAGAGCGGTTGATAAACTCTATGCCTAATCGTATGAGAGCTGTGGTAGATGCCCATGGAGGCAACACGCGTTATTAAATTAAACCTTTATTTGATAAAACATGTTTTTTATTCAAAAATCAATTGCCTTTAATAAGGCGCATATCCGACTTGTTAGGCGTAGCTCCATATCGTATGGTATTCTGAATTCAAATTTAAAACAATACGATCGAAAAAGATGGTAAAATGTATCAGGTTTAAAACTACATCAACAGTTTTTGTTCAATCTAGCAATCATATTTCGGTAGGGGCCATCGAAACCTAAACTCTAAGGTGGGCCAATAGATGTGTCCAGAAGTGTATATTTTCTGACCATCTACGTTGACAAAAGTATACCTATTATATGTGTGACAAAATGTTCCTAGTTTTTTACATAGACCCCAAAAATGATTGCTTAAATGTACAATCTATTAATTTTACCTCAAATTGAAACCCCTTGATAAATAATTTAAGTATTATAAGCCCTCCTAGGTACAGTCAACAAAGCTATTTGGTATACAGGCATAAATATTATGTTTTCCACTGCTCGGCCAATATTTATTTGCAATGTGTGCATTATATTTTTTTAAGCTAACGACATACTTACGAGTGTGTCAGTTAAAAGTAATTGCAAGTTAGCTGTCTGCATAACAAATAGCTTTGCCGACTGTACATGTGTGTTGCACAAAGTTTTAATAAATAAATAAAATTCTTCAGACCAATAAAAAGGTTATACAGCGATTTGTATGACACGTACTTGTAGAAATCTCATAAAATTATAAGCTCACAAAAGGATGTCATTTAGCGTCTATTTCAAGTAATTTTATTAAAATTTATTCAAGATTCCAGACACATAAAAAGCTGACGGATGATATAAAATCTGGATGTTTGCTTTAAAGTTTGTCATAAAAATAAAAACATTTCATTCGACTAACGGTGTTGTGGTAGAAAATATTGAATATTTATGAGAAAAACACTTTCTTTATGGTTTTTTTCTACGATGGGAAACAAAAAAATATTCGTCTAAAAAAAAGTATTAGTGAAAATCGTATTAAAATTATTTATTGTTATGTATGTCCCTCATACTTTACTTATTTACTTCATCACCTCTATTTTCAAAATCATCACCGGCCTATCCTTTTCCCAACTATATTGGCGTCGGCTTCCAGTCAAACCGGATTCAGCTGAATACCAGTATTTTACGTGGAGCGGTTGCCTACCAGACATCCACAATCCATTAACTGGGTAACACGGTAGTTCTTGGCAAGACTGGAGCCAGATTTACTGGCTTCTGACAATCCGTAACGACTGCCAAAGATCTACAAATAACAACCGGGACCAACGGCTTAATGTGGAGGTCACATACGTGGTGCAGTGACGGTACAGTTGGCGCAGTGGTTGAGCGATTGACTGCTGCTCTGCTTGTCGCGGGTTCAATTCCCGCACGGAACAAATATATGTATAGGCTACATATAGCTCTTCCGGGTCTAGTTGTTTGTGTTTTTAAACGCACCCACGATACAGGAGAAATTCCTAGTGTTGGGCAAAGTTAAAAAAAAAAAAAATTGATAGTCAGTCCATATAAAAAACATTATGCTGGCTACATCCAGTTAGACTAAAAGCTGAACCAAACATAATTGAATAATCGCTAGGGAGATGATTGATGTTTAAAGAAAAAACAAATACATGATTTTTTTTTCGAAGAACAATGTATTTTGTCGAACTACCATCAAAAATTTTTCATAACCTTTACAATAAAAGCTTCACCTCACACATTCTAGATCTGAAAGCGAACGCTACAAAATGTCAAACTCCAACAGAGAACAACCCACATTTTTTACATGGCAACCTCACATACAAGTACAGACGATAAAACAAGTGACCGAGGAAAGGATCCCGTAAAGAATTCGTTGCATTATTCAGCAATGTTCATTCAGCTCTTCACTTTGCCAAATGAAATAAATTACCATCGCGCCATCGATACGTATTTCACACGAATACGGTACAACAGTTTACGTTGTCAATTTTGTATGTAGATTTTTTCGTGATTTCGATAGTGTTTTGTTTTTTAAGACAGTCTGTTTTTTGTTTTCTTTGTTGTGTTGTAATAAGATTGACAGATGAGAAAAGATTGCATGTAGCGGAGATGAAAAAGTTGAGATGGATGTGTGGAGTATCGAGAATGGATAAAGTGAGGAATGAGTTTATAAGAGGTAGCTTAAAAGTGACGCCAGTAACGGAAAAGTTAAAAGGGAACCGCTTATCTTGGTATGGTCATGTGAAGAGGAGGGATGAAATGCACGTAACTAAAAGAGTTATGACTTTAAAATGTAGATGAATGGATAGGTAGAGGGAGGCCAAAGAAAAGATGGATGGATTGTGTTAGGAGTGATACGAAAGAAAAGGGAGTTGGTGATAGCGTGACGGCTGACAGGACAGAATGGAAGAAAAAACGTGTTGCACCGACCCCAACTAACATGGGATAAGGGCAGGAAGATGATAACGATAGGCTCTGACAGCAAGAGGTTAAGCATATAGTCAAATTGTTGCCAAATCTATGTACATCAATGTTGAAATTACTATTTAGAGCTTTTGAATAGAAACTCAAAGATTTTTATGCATCATCTGAGGGGGTTCTTGGTTGATAACGATCTACAGTGTTTATGAGCCGTCTTCTACAAAGCATGGCCCATCTATACTAATATTATAAAAAGGAAAGATTTAATTTTTTCAAACTCAAAAGTCAAAAAGTTTTGACTTTGTAAAAAAAAAGGTTTCGACGAATTGAGAACCTCGTCCTTTTTTTGAAGTCGGTTAAAAAACAGTAATCACACGCTACCCAATCTAATTAAGGACCGATTTTTCATTTGTGCGATAGCTTTTACCTAGAAATATGGTGGTTTGACAGCTTTTACTCAGAAAATATATGACAAACACCCATATTTATTCCATATTTTTCCTAAAAACGGGTAATGTTTCCTTTTGTCTCGCAAAAAGTATAACTGTCTAGAGCTTCTTATCAAAGTCAACAAATTAAACACTGATCAATCGAAACAGCCGGATCGACAAAAATACAGCAACCCTCCATTTGCCACCATAAGCCCATGCTCCATTAAGGTGTGAGGCAGCGAAAATACCGTTTTATACTCGTTTTTAACCCTCAACCGTCGCGTTGAGTGAGCGTTTACTCCCGTTTAATTGCTTGCAAAATCCCGCTTCTGGAATGCTGTGGAAGCAAAATTTTGGAATATTAAATACAAATTACATACTCGCTGTGCATTTTAGTTTATAGGCTTCGGGTATTAAACGGCGTGCTGTTAATGCTTTTATGTTTGTTTTATTTTGTTGAGCGTTTACGGGTTAATCGATATGGTATTGTTTTTTGAGGTTAGAATATTGGATTTTGTTTCATATTCAGTTTTTATGTTTTTTATAAAGTTGTGAATAATCGCACAGAAGGGTATAAGGTACCGAGTTAAAGCGTAAGAACATAAAATAATAATCTTATGTTTGGTGGGCATTATAGAGAATATTTGCTTACACGACTTTTACACAAACTTGATTCTATGAGTACCAAGGTGGTCTTATCGGTGATAGTGATGTAAGTAACTCGGGTTGATTTCCGCAACTCCACGACCAACCGCGTATTTTGCGTGCAGGTGGGATAAATGTGTCATTCGATCCACCCCAGCTCCCCAAGGAAGGCCAGCAATGCCTTACCAACTATCTCACAAAGGGTACCTGGGTTTCCGAAGTACTTAGCCCTACCAGCGACTACCGGGCGGGTGTCTCGTTCTTCTCCATGCAGGCTCTGCAGAGTGGGCTGTCAGTGAATTCTATTTTTTTATTTTTTATTTTATTTGATAGGTACACCAACGACCTCTTCACTAGGGCCATTAACATAATAAAAATTACACATGCATTGAGTTATGGTGAATTAGTCACTTACAGGCGTACACAGCACTTACGTAAAAAAATACTTCTTAAACATACGTTTCAACAAGATTCTTTACTCGTTAGGATACAAAAACTAAATTAGAAACAAAGAACGAAACATTAAGTATATAAAAAAAGACAAAATCATAATAGAAATTAGAATCAGAGATCAAAATTATCGTTAAAACATTAAGATTAAGAAATAAAAGTAAAATCAATATTCAAAATTCAAAACGGCAGAATGCGGTAACGAGTGCATTATGAAAACATTCCAAAAGATTACAAAAACCAAAAAATGTTATATAAAAAATTGAAAGTAAAAAGTAGGCTATGAAATTATGGTACGTCGCTATTAGTTATAAGTTTTCTGCGAAATTGGGTCCTAATCCTATGACATAGAGGTATCTATTAAAAGATCCATGGCCAGTTGTGATGGCTGTGACTGTACGCAACTGCTGCTTAGTAAGCTGCCATCAGAAGAGGGAAGTGCCTTTTTGGCCTGCCTGCACTCACCATGGTCAACCCGTAGCTTGTGATGCTTATCACTGGTGCGTTTTCTTACCAGATTGCGAAGTTAATCAAAGGGGAGTGGTACAACAGGTTCAGGTCCTATCGTTGTTATACTCGACCCTCGTCTGGTGAGTCCCTTGATCCATTGAATGGTTAATTTTTGGTATCTACCAACCTAGTTGAGACGTTGGTGACACTCGAGAATCACACCAGAGTTAACTGTGTGATTGCTCAGAGCTTGCAGGACGACCATGCTATCCGAGAGTATGCGTATTGAGTGGTCCCTAACTTCCCTCTTTATGATGGCTGAAGCCGCTAGGGAAATGCCCATGCACTCAGCTTGAAACACTGTGTTGTTGACCCCCAATGGTGTGGCTATATGAATGTTGAGATCTCTGAGAAGATTCTCGCTCCCGTGCCAGTACCTGTTTTTGATCCATCGGTGAAGACCCGCAGCTCGGTGATAGTGATATCCAATGCAAAGCTTATCCGGCGATAGTGATATTGTCAGGAGGATCTCCTTAGCTCTCGAGACTCTCTGGCAGACAAGGTAGCCCTTTGGAAGCACCTGGCGAAAAGTAAAAGAGAATTTGAAATAGGAATATAAAAATATATTTTGTTTTTGTATGGGACTCCGGTACCAACGTTCATTGAAGGCAGATGTCAAAATATATTATGAAGTTTAAACCTGGCTGAAATAAAAAGGTTCAAAATAAAAGAGGGGTCTGGAAGTCTGCAGTGTACTGCTAGTATTTTTAATCGAGGCCATAATGTACAGTCAACAAAGCTATTTGATATGCTGCAATTACTTTTAAACAATGCTGTTAGTGTGCGGAGTAGAAAATAATTATACACCACACTTTTAAGTATGTTATAACCTTGAAAAGTTATAATGCAAACATTTTAAATAAATATTGGCAGTGCAGTGGAAAAAATAATATTTTTGCATG
This sequence comes from Mamestra brassicae, assembly GCA_905163435.1. Classification (NCBI taxonomy): domain Eukaryota; kingdom Metazoa; phylum Arthropoda; class Insecta; order Lepidoptera; family Noctuidae; genus Mamestra; species Mamestra brassicae. The sequence goes on from LR991001.1 coordinate 16,554,720, forward strand.
TATATTAAATAGCTTTGTTGACTGTACATGTGTTTTAAAAATATGCGTGTCGCTGTTTGGGCAAGATTGGTTGAACAATCTCCAGACCTAAACTTTTATATCCTAGGTACAATATTCATACTCAAATACGTAAATTAATATTTGACACGCTTTTATTAGCTTCATTTTATTTAATAGTACCAACTCATTTTTTTTAATAATTAATATATGTATGTCAATCGGCAAAACATAGCGCACTACATAAATTTAAAAATCTTGTATGTAATTATTACCTATGTTTAACAAATAAATGATTATTATGATTATGAATATTGTGATTATGAGAAATAGGACGTAGGAAAGGATAGGACTTTGTGAACTTAGTGAAAAGGTCGGATTATGACATCGTGTCTGTCAATTAATGTGGTATATTATGAAACCTACTTGTAAAACATGTTCTAATACAAAGACAAAGTCTAAATAAAAATAAAAAAAAATAAAATTAAATAAATCAAACAAACGATACTAGAACAGCAATATTCTGAATGTTTCACCTTGAAGCGATACAAAAAGGTTAACCACAAACTATTCATATTCAGTCAGGATTAACAACATAATTTATATACCTACAGAAAGGGATTTGGGTAAAAAACAACGGCTTACTAATGGTTGGAAATAAATGTTTTTTTAAGGACCACGTTTAGTTTTGCTAGTAGCAAGCCATTTTAGCCAATTGATCACTGGTCATTTTTCACCTTGTACTCATTTGCATTCGGGAGTCGTAGGGCGATCCCCGGTCACCGTAGGCGCGGGCCTGCGGACGGCGAGCGTTGGGTGGCTCGCTGTCCGAGCACCACCAGGCCCGGGTCGAAGGCGCGTTATATTTCACGCGCGCCTCAAAGAGATTTCAGCATAGAAGACGGGGCCCGACAGGGTTGCGGAATTTGTTCGAAAGAGTCAACGCGGCCCTGGAACGCAAAGGACTTTAGAAGGAACACGGATGGTCAGTAAGAGTCTGACACGCCCTTCCGCTCCACCTAAGAAGTCATTTGATGATTTCCCAACCATAAAAAAAACCCATTTGCATTACATTCGTAAGCCAATATCCATGACACATTATGAAACCAATGTGTATCAAAATATTCGCTCGACCTCGTGGCTAAATAATAACAGCTGCACGGGTCGACCTTCAAGGTTAAGCAACGCTTGCCAAGGTCGGCCTGTGGATGAGTGACCATGTTAACATAACGAGACTCCTCCGTGCCTCGGAAAGCACGTTAAGCCGTTGGTCCCGGTTGTCGTTTGTGGATCTTTGGCAGTCGTTACGGATTGTCAGAAGCCAAAAAATCTGGCTCCAGTTTTGCCCAGAAGTACCGTGTTACCCAGTTAATGGGTTGTGGAGGTTTGGTTGGCAGCCACTCCACGTAAAGTACTGGTAATCAGCTGAATTCGGTTTGACTGGAAGCCGACCCTAATAAATGTAGTTAGAAAAAGCAGGCTAGGTAGATGATGACGTGTAAAAAATATTCGAAAAGAAAAGCAAACTGTAGAGAGAAAGGAAACATTCCAAAATCAAATAAAAACAAACAAACGATCCAATAAAACAGCAATATCTTGAATATTTGACCTTGAAGCGACACGTGTCGTAAATAAGGACAGAAAGGTAAACCACAAAACAATTGATTTTCATTCAGAATTAGCAACTGAATTTGCATAGGTACAGAAAGGGTAAGCAACACTACTTTAAAAATAATTATAATAATATATATTTTTGAATGAAAACTTCTTTCGGCGCGTTGAGCACTTTTTGGGTGAACAAAAATCATGGAACTCGCTTCATCGTCACCAAACGCTTTCCAAATTAAAAAATGATCTAATAGCTCGTCGATACAATGCACAAGTTACTTAGTTTTCAATTCTATCGGCAGTCCCCAAAGACTGACTCGCATGTTTTTAGAGGTCACGTCACATTCTGCTTGCAGTTAACTAATAGATTAGTGATTATTAATGTATCTCATAGAACCCCATTCCGTTACTGAATTTAAAACAATATCCACGGTACACCTACCTCTGTGTAAAATTTGTTTCAAAAGAAAATCAAAATTCAAATAAAAAGGAAACATTCCAAAATCAAATAAAACAAACAAACGATCCAATATAACAGCAATATTCTGAATATTTAACCTTGAAGCGACACGTGTCGTAAATAAGGGCAGAAAGGTAAACCACAAAGCAATTGATATTCAGAATTGGCAAGTAATTCTCAACCCTTTGCCCATAATTCAAGGCAAGCGTGACCCGATTATCTCTGTTGGTATCCGGGTTCAGGATTTTATTGGTAATGTATAAACATTGGTTTTAGAGTCAAGATCATTTATTGGTGTAGCTGTTTTATTTGCTTGGAGATTTATATTTTGATTATTGTTTAATACTGGGCATACGATACAGGTGACATGATCGGGAATCCACCCATATCTCGACGCAGTCGCGTGCAAATATAGTCCTTAACAAAGTTGTCAAACACCGGCTCCAGAGTGAAGCCGGTTATGGACTACTTTTTTCCGAAAATCTATATTAATACTAACGAGAAATCGGGCTAAATCTAGACTCTGTCTGTTTATTACCCCTTCGCGACTAAACAGCTGAAACGATTTGTATTCAGAATCTTGGTAAACGGGTTTACCATGCCATGGAATAGGACACAGGTTAATTTAATCTATAGCACGAGCGAAGCATTGACAGAAGCTAGTAAAACAATAAATCAATAAATTGACAAACGGATCCGTGATCCCACGAAAACAGCTATTTTTTCGCAGCGTATATCTTCGGGAGATCCTATTACATTTTTGTATTGCGTCTATGTAATTGGCATTTTATTTAAAAATTGATTAGGTAAAGGGGGATGCCAAGCCGCCATAGTAATTTAGGCCCTGAGTGGCCACAAGTAACATCGAATGCATTGGGACTTCTATAAACAAAAGGACAAATAAATAAAATACAAAATGTCAAATCAATGTTTTGCAACAAATCTTTATTTTTTCCCGGATTATTTTGGCAAACTAGTAAATGTCTGTTTATTTCGTTGTATCGTTTGAATATGTATTATTTATTAAAAAATGTTACTGACGTGTATCGCGTCGTGAATAGAAGAGTTAATTACGTAAAATTTACATATTTTTTTTACTAAATTAAATTTCTTGGGCATCGCAAGGCCTAAAATCAGCATTCACCTGTATTAAAAAAATACTAATTAAATGTTACTGGCTATTAACATTATCTAATACTCGAGGGGGTTGGCGCTGATAGTCGAAATACAGGCTCTGCCTAGTTCGACTATAAATGACTACACCGCTTATATTGTCCTAAATTAGCCTGTTAAAATATTTTGTAACCTAGTTCTTAGTTTCTTTAAATGTCTTTTTTTTAATTTAATATGGGTTTGCTCTTGACTCTAGTCTAAGTCATAGATGACAGAGACAAAGTCGACGATGAAACGAGCTTAGGTACCCAGAAGAAGCCTGTTTACTGTAATTTTGATTGATTAGGGTTGTATGCGTTCGGAAACGCAGGCAGAGAGTTCCACTCCTTTGCTGCGCGCGTTATAGACGTCTGGAAACGTTTCTTAGTTTCTTTAAATAAACTTTTAATCAGCCGATCAAGTTAGAAAATCCCGCCTTTTCAACAGAATGATGGCTTATTAATTCTCCAACAGTTTTATTATTTCAGTTCTTCTCACATGTCTCCGAAAAGCATGTGATACGTGATTCGCTGTTCTTGAACTCACCTGGAATTTAATTCGATAACATCTGAAACTTGATCAAAACTCACTGCCGTGTCATAAGTTAGTAACCGATTGTTTTGCTGACCACCAAAACTATGAACGCTACTAATTTATGTCAAACCACACCGGTAAACCACTTCCAGACCAAAACTACTACCCTCGGACCGCACTCAAAAGCGGTTAGCCCATTTCCACTCAAGCGTCCAATCTCCCCAGTAACTTCTACCGATTTGCATGCTAGATTTTATCGCTTCGTAAACTTGGATAGATGGACTATCTGCTGGCAATAACTCAGGGTGACCACATAGGTATCTATCTGCCAACGCCTTCTGCTCGCCGTATTTCAAACTCCTAGATAAACTTCGATTAAACCAGGGCCGTTCGGTTTAGGGACGTTTAGTTGGGACGATACGATTGTCGTTGTGAGTGCTGTGATGTTTTGGTATTGTTCTAACTAAATGTCATTTGTTTTTCTATGTGGTAAACTGTAGGACGTATTTCATAAAAGTAACTGTATTTAATTGATGTTGTATTCAGAAATATTAAAGATCTGTGAATTTATGACTGTACCTATACTTATGAATATGGTTATACAGTTAAAACCATTTTTTTCTCAAAAAACAATACATAATAAATGCTTAAAGTTAATAAGGTAAGCTGATATTGAGCGTCAACACAGTTTACGAACCTTACTTTTAGTGTTTTGTTGAAACGCGAGAGCCCGCTTTTTTAAGGATGGGAGTGGCAGACTCTTACTCACTAAAACCCATCCGTGTTCGTCTTAATGCCTTTTGCGTTCCAGGCTTATTCTACTTAACCACTAAGAATTAATGACAACACGATTTGACAGTTACTGTCAAATCGTGTTGTCATTAATTCTCGGTTTCGGTTCGGGTTTGGAACTAATCATAAGTCCGTAGGTGACACGAAGTAGAATACGCCCGCAACTAAGCCCGAAACTACGGACTTCGGGTTAGAGAGTAGCCCCCAGGGCCGCGGTGACTCTTTCAAACAAATTAAACAACCCTGGAAGACAGTCCCTGGCAGTCAATTGAGAAAAGTGTTAAGATACTATGCAATCGTGTCTTGTAAAACCCCATTTGACCGTTCCTTGAAGCAGAACACAGTTGATTAGAGAATCTCAGTCGATTGGAACTGTAGCCTACAGTTCATCTAACAAATAATTATGTAACACAACAGATACATCTGTATCCCTTTCATTCATTTAAGCTAGTTGTTCGTTATACAGGGTCTTTTGTTAAAAACTAACAGCCTTTAGGGAGTGAAATTACACATGATTATAAACAACTTTTACTATGAGACCAATCCTTAAAACTTGAAAAATATATCAGCGGTTCAGTACATTTTGTCTAGTTATGGACACATAAATGTACGGAGGTAGCCAATTTTTTGACGTGATAACGTTTAATTAATCGATGAACGCCGGCTGGTCACACGAAAAATTGTCCCGTTACGCGTTTTGTTATGACTTTGTCACGTTAACTATCGTCCGTAAACCGACTTTACAGACAACCATTTTTTTCCTGATTTCGGATTTGGTCCCAAAGTAAAAGTTAGTTATGTGTACTTTCACTCCCAAAAAGTTTGTTAGTGTTTTACAAATAACCATGTATTTACAAATCATCACTTAGATTGCCAATGATGTCTTTTTTCACGCGTTTGAACATATTTATTACCATTAGTTTATTTATATTATTAAATTTAACTTACACTATATCTGTTACTAATTTCTTCACCGGCGGTTTTAGAAATGATCTCAATGGTGCATAGTCCCACAAAAAAGTATCATGTACTTTTCTAGAACATGATTTACCCGTGTGCCATGTTCTATCTAGATCTGATCACTCGTTCAGACATGAAGAAGTAACAAACAAACAAATGGACATATTAGTGTCGATAGTATGGATGGATGGATAGCCAAAACAAAAGACAACGAATTTGGTTCCTGTGGTCTCGCTAGCCAGTTAAATTCTCCGTGTCGCAAAATCTAAAACGCCTTTTAATCAGTCGGAGAGGTCGCACGAGACAGTTGATTAGAGCCTCTCGAAACTGTTCTACAGGGGCCGATAATGAGGACGCCGGTGACCAGTGGTTTAGGCTTTGCCAATCTTCTCGCTTTCGATTCGGACTGGGATTTGAAGGTGGATGTATTTTGGTCTGCAGGCTTTTTGGTGACTAAATTGTAGGTGAACATAAATAGCTGTATGTAATGGGTGTTTGTTGCTTTGGTAGGTGAACTGCATGGAATAAACAGTTTTTACTGTTCCCGAAAAAGTAACTGAGTAGTCGAACTTTATCTTCTCTTTTTCTTCTTCTTTTCTTTACTGTCAAAGAAGAAATGATTTAATAGTGTAACAAACTTTTAAATGTATTTTCGTCATGGCAATTGAATGTATTATTTTTACTTTGGCAACACTTAGAAATAACGGTTTTGACATTCTCGTTATTTCTGGGTGGGGCGAAAGTCCTTAAAAATGGTAAAAAAGGCAGTGCGGAGTCAGAGGTCATAGAGCTACGAAGCAAATCGGTTGACATTGTAGTCAGGATTGTGTGTGGTTCATAAAGTAATTTTATACAAAGAACAGTGTATGGATTAAAAAAAAATAAAAGTGTTAAACATAGTTTCTGTAAACGTGATGGACTGCAAATGATAAATACCTGGTACAGCTAATTTGCTAGAGGATAAAAACTTACTGATTGGAAAATTATGTATTTCGTTGAGAGCGTATACACATATTCTACGCAAGCAAAAACTGCACTTAAAAAAAATGTCGAAAAAAAAAACGGGATTCAACACCATACTTTAGGTTTTTTTTGGAGATTTAGAAAAGAACGAAATAAGTGAGAATTAAATAAAAAAGAGTATGCACCAAGTATGACGCATACCAATAAAAAAAAACGGGTTGCACTCCGGGAGTGTCGGCAGAAGTGAAAACTTGAACATTGACGTTGTGCATTTTTGATATTTTGGAACGGTTAGGGAATAATTTCGCACGAATTGCATACGCATGAAGCATACATTTTTGCCGCGCGATAGAAAGAGAGGGGGATATTACTTCCTCTCTTACGCCGCGCCGGCGGTGTACTCTCCCTCCATCTTTCGAATTTTCGATCAGGTCAAGTGTCCTAACGCGAGTTTAAAATTTTTTACCCATCCCAAAAAGTGCACAACGCTGCTTAAGAAGTTTTCACGTCAAAAATAAACAAAAGTCATGCAAGTTGGGAAAATATGCGTCACATTCGCGCGAAACGACCATCGCTCAGCATAATGCTGAATGTAAGTGTACCAGAACCCACTCGACTGTGTATTACTTTTCCAGGAGCTCAAAATGTAGGTGTAAGTAACCAGAACCTTAAAATACAAAATTCCTGTCCCAAAAAGCAACACCAAAGAATAAACAGCATTCAACCTAATTCAGTTTAGTTAAAAACGTTTCACACACTACATTTTAGAAGTTCCACACTACCACTCAACTAAAAACAACCCATGTCGAAATAATATGCATTGAATAAGCAACCTTAAAACGCGCTGTGAGGGTTGTGTTTCATTTGGGTGTTGTTAATTTGGAGGTAATTCCGAATTAGGTTGGCAACACTTTAAAGAAACAGTAATGAAGTGGTGGTCACCAACTAAGTTACAATATATTTATTTGACAAATTATTTCGTAACTTGTTTTCTCTGAAATGTTACTGAAAATTGTTTTACGCTAAAGAAGGCTAAAACATCTTTATAACAATGCAGTGAAGGTTTCCTTGATGGATTTTCTTTTTTTTATTTGAGATGAGTTTGCTCTTGACTCTAGTCTAGGTCATAGATGACAGAGACAAAGTAGAAGAAGTAAGAAGAAGCCTGTTCACTCTAATTTTGAAAAGATTAGAGTTGTATGCGTTCGGAAACACAGCCGCAGGCAGAGAGTTCCACTCCTTTGCTGTGCGCATTATAAAAGACGTTTGGAAACGTTTAGTGCGAATTGGTGGAATAGCAACAAGGTAGGGATGGTAACTGGTAACGGTATTCTTTGTCCCAAATAAACTGCATTTTCCAGCAATAGCGTAGCTTTCTATCAATTAAATGTTTTTGATGTGAAACATCTATAGCCGCGGGTAAAACCGATTGTTGTAGTGGCGACGCATGCCGTAGCGACACCTCGCCATGCTATACGATGGTATATATATATGTATATACAGTCTATATGTATTTTTGTCACTGTGCCATATTTAGTTCCTGTCTTAATTTTTTCTCGTATTACTTTTAAACAATAACTTCAATGTTTCACATCTGCCGGGCGTCCCGTGACGGCTCACAATTTTTTCTAATAGGGGTCCTCATCATCATCATACCAGCCGATAGACGACCACTGCTGGACATAGGCCTCCCCCAAGGGGGTGTTTGCCATAACCGCCACGCTTGGCAGGTGGGTTGGCGATAGCAATGTAGCTGTTGCAATGCACAGAACCACAGAGAATGCTGCTGCCCATTCTCTGGTATGTCCCTTAGTCACCTCTTACGACACCCACGGGAAGTGATGGAAATAGGAGTCTTATTGACTAATTACTCCTGCAAACGAACGAACGATTTTAAATGGTTACTAGCTTCTTCGGGCGACTTCGTAATTGTGGGCTTTAGATCGGGTTAAAAGAACCTGTTCTCTGCACTAAACTAAATTCGTGCCAAATTTAATTAAAACTGTAGCTTTTGTGTAAAAAGTAACAGATATCCATCCTCTCAAGCTTTCACATTTTTAATAAGGATTCGTAGGAAGTTAGGATTAGCATCCCTAAGACTTATCTGAAATGTAGCTAACAGATTTTACTTCGGGGAGAGTGTCCAGGAACTACACGACCTCATCCCACCGGCCCCCTTCTACCATCGGACATCTAGACGCACTGCAAGTTACAATCCCTACCTTGGTGCTATTCCACCAATTCGCACTAAACGTTGCCAAACGTCTTTTATCATGCGCACAGCAAAGGAGGGGAACTCTCTGCCTGGGTCTGTGTTTCTAAACGCATACACCCTAATCTCTTCAAAATTAGAGCGGACAGGCTTCTTCTGGGTAAGCTCGCTCAATCGTCAACTTTGTCTCTGTCATCCATGACTCAGACTAGAGTCAAGAGCAAACCCATATCAAATAAAAAAAAAAACAAAAAAAGGTTGCAATTACCTATACCAGGACCTAAAAAGCTTCAATCTGCTGAATAGTGGCACTAATAATATGGAGGTTAGGCATATTCTCCCCCCTTTCTTGCTCCTTTACAAGAAATTCTACTACTCGTTCTGAGCAAACATGAATTTGGTGTTACTGGCTTGAAATGCTGGATCAACGTAAATCAGCCTTCAAGGGCAGGTAGCTAATTTAGAGGCTCTTTGTCTTCCTGACGTAAGCAGAACATCTAACTATGATTAAACCACTGTCACAATACGCGTCTATACCCACACAGTTGCATAAAGACGCAATTAGTTTCAACTAGGGATGTACCCGAAGGAGCTTCGACTTTCGATACGCGGAATGTGTGAATGAAAGAGAAAGGTTCTTGAGTGGCAATCCAGAACCTTTCTCTTTTGCTCTTCTGTAGATATCTTAGTGTTTAACAAATAAAACTGTCTGTATATCGAGAGGTTAGACTGACATTAACATAAACAGCCTGTCAAGAAAACTCTTATCACTATCCGACTTTTGATCACACATCTTTGATGGTTGATGCAAGAAAATATAAAAGTTTACCCAATAGAGGAACCCACCCCGAGTATAACTGGCTCCATAACACTGCTCATAAACTTGGAGATATAACTCCAAAAGGTCTTCGCTTAGTTGATGTCAATTTTCTTTATGACATCACCCTACTACGTCTTAAACCAGCTTGATTCCGGTGGTGACACTTGTATAGTTCCGTCTCTCTTACCACTATCCCTTTTTCGTAACGGAATCATGATGGTATTGGCAATTCATAGCAGGACCCCTTTTTATTTAGGACTGGAAATCATCAAATGACTTCTTCTGTTGGAGCGGAAGGGCGTGTCAGACTCTTACTGACAAAAACTCATCCGTGTTCCTTCTAAAGCCCTTTGCGTTCCAGGGCCGCGGTGACTCTTTCGAACAAATTCCGCAACCCTGGATAGCAGGACCTCTACGTTGCAACACCACTTAAATCTTACGGAGGTACATGCAGAAGCGAAGGCACATAATTTTTGGAACGGTAGTTTCGTATCTGAGAAGACGCGGGCAGAGACGAAGTCCCGTTACAACCCTAGCTAAAACTGAGGATGGATCGAGCTTTACTCCTCCAAGACGTGATTAAGTAACAAACAGACGGTTCATTTATATTATTAGTTCAATGGAGGTAGATCTGTGGTGCGCTCGGATTGAAATGTAGGTCGATAATAAACTGGGAGTTTCAATCCGTTTGTGATTTAGTTTAGAGGAAATGAACGGAGACTGTGTAGTTCTTGAGGAGATAGCAAGATCCGCCATAAAGGTATTTAGAGTCGTTACATTAGGAGACTTCTGCGATTCTACAGACCTGCAGCCTGAAGTCAAAGCGAACAATAACGTTTTAGACACATGTTTGTAACAAGAAACCATTATAATTTAGAAATATTCACCTTGAAGAATTAAAGAAAGGAACTAAGAACCGAATTTGGTAAAGTTTTGTCACAGAATATATTTAATATACTTTTCGTTGAGCTTATAAAATTGGGACCCACAATAATTCACCTTGGAGAACATGAGTTCTATGATGACACCTGACAGAATGATCTTACGATCCATACCTGGTTAGATCGGTCCCTACCATCCTTAGATTAGCCTCGGAAAGTGCAACCTTATCTCATGATTAATCGATTATTTAATTTGTTCCTAAATTGTTTGTCAGTTTTCCTCCATAGCTTTGAATCGTGCAATTTTCGGGGATAAATGTAGCACTTGGCGATAAGTGTGCTTCGTAATCGGATCTACCGATCTCTGTCAACATCTCACCGTGTTAACTTAAGTGGAGTGAGCATGAAGTGAACTATCATTCCATCTTTTTTATATGGATTGACAGCTCACTTCATGTTCACCTCACCTAAGCTTACACCGTGAGAAGTTTACAGAATCGAACTGCCGGTCGATTCGGTAAACATATCGAAGTGAAGGCTTGGGTGAAGTGATCACGAGGTGAGCTATCAATCCGTATAATCAAGATGGAATGACAGCTCACTCCGTGATCGCGTGACATCTTGATTGTATGGATTGACAGCTCACCTCGTGAGTGCGTATGTATTTTATCTAAAGTGACGTTATCTGAAATTTGGCGGAATTCGGTTTGATGACACGGTAATCAGCCAGAAGTTCTCCATCGATCTGTCAAAACAATATGTTTAGATTCCGCGATAAAAACAAAATTACCGCTAAGTTCCCTTGATTTCTATGTAACTTAAATACACAAAGGACTCGAGGTGTGATTGGTGAAATTCTGCGATTTCTGTCGCACGGCGAGACGTAAATGGCAGGAAGCAAGGAAGACCGAGGAGCTGCGAGAGGAATGCCTTAGAACTCAATTTCTGATGAGACCGACATACAAACAATTAAAAAGTAGTCAATATAATACGACTACCTACACTCCCTTCCTAAATATGTTGTAATGTAGGCCGGAATATGAATAGGTTTTGGGTCTATATTTAAATACGAATTAGGAGTAGAGAGGCTTAGAGTTTAGACTTGTAGTGGAGCTTCTTGCAAAAGTTGGTGCCTGTTTTGTCTATCAAGTTGTTACTTTATTTATGCTGTTGGTATAGAAGTACTTTAAGGACGGAATATCTTGCCACGGAGTTTTAGGCGAAAGCGAATAATCAATCATATATTTTTTTAACCCAAATTTAAAACAACATGGTCGGAGCAGTTGAAGAAAGAGAAAATGTAGAAGGAAATATCCCCTCCTCCGTTTAATGACATGACAAATTCTTAATTCAAATTCTCTACAGAAAATTTGATTAAAGAATCTGCTTATCAGTATTTAAACTAAACAATGGTTATTAGGGTTCCGTACCCAAAGGGTAAGCAGTGGAACCCTATTACTAAGCCTCTGCCGTCCGTCCGTCCGCCCTTCTATCCGTCTGTCTATCAGCGGGCTGTATCTCAAGCAAGAATCGTAATAGGTAGACAGTTAAAATTTCACAGAGTGTGTCACTATTGCCGATATTACAAGAAATAAAAAAAATATATATGGGGGCTCCCATACAAGAAACGTGTTTCCTTCGGTTTATGGTACGGACCCCTTCATATGAGAGTCCAACTCGCACTTAGCCAGTTTTTTTTTCTATGAATATGCCTGTAAATTCCTACCCAGGTTCTGATATACTACGTGTGAATATTCAATTTACTAACTCAAAAAGTATGTCAAAGTTTTAACGTGATATTCTCGAGAGGTTATCGCCCTAGTTCGCTTTAAGCAGAACAAATAAACGTCTGCTCTTAAGAGGCAGCGCTTTAACAGTCTGCCATAGCGTAGGTACCTACTTCAATTTACCTGTTTTCGCAAGACTGGGAAAACAAAGGTCACGTTAGACGAGGAGACCGGGTCATCGATTTTTTATTATTTTTTTTTTATTCGTTGCTCCGCGCTGGTCGATCTTCTAACGAGACTCCTCCAGTCCTCCGTGCCTCGGAAAGCATTTTAAGCTGTTGGTCCCGGCTGTCATTTGTATATCTTTGGCAGTCGTCACTGATTTTTTCAAGCCAGAAAATTTGACACCAGTTCTGCCAAGAAGTTCTGTGATACCCAGTACCTGGGTAAGTAGCCAGTAAGGCAGTCACTGCACGTAAAATAGCCGACCTCAAAATAGTTGAGAAAAAACCAGGTAGATGAAGATTTTATTTAAATTAATTTAAAAATTAATCTGGAAAATAATCGGAAGTCCATATGTAAGAAGTATGTACTTATGTTATGTACAATCACTGCTCTGCATTATTTTACCTCTCTTAAAATGAAGAAGAGGTTAAAAAGAGGATTCAGGTAACATTGGAGCCTTTTAAGAGGCTTTTTTTTGAGACTTTTAAAGATCAAAATGCTTTCAATAATACCTTAAAAAGGCAGTTTTTATCAAAAAGAAAAATCCGATTTTAAGTAGTTGATTTATAAAGACGTACAGAAAATCTGGTACGAAATACTAAGGTTGATTTATTTGTAAAAGTGTTTATAAAAAGGTTTTATTTTTTATTCATTTTCACCCAAAGTGTTGTCCCGCGTAAATTCGTTGTAATAAATATTAGTTACTCCACGCTGAGTGATTTACGCGAACAGCTAGACTTGGAAATCGTTAAAAGACCTTTTTAAATGCTTAAATAAAATATTTTTCCTTGTTACTTTGGCTTAGAACAAGTCGATAGGCCCAGGCAGCAAACTAATCCATATGTTTTTGTTTGAATATCGTAAAAGGGTCTAAAAGGTTCAGTTTATAAGGAATAAAGAGCCAAATCATAATGTAAACATTTACGTTTCTTGGAAGTCTACAAAACTTTGTTGTATAAATAGGTAGGTTTCTATGCCATTTTATTTTTTTTTTACTTTAAAAGTTTTTTAGTCATATAATTCAAATAATAATAATGTTTAACCTTTTGCGTGTCTACCACAGATTTTTATCGTCCAATCCTGACCAAGCCCTTAAGTGTAACTGTCCGACTTAAGTCATTTGGAGCATTTTTTCTTATGTCGTACTGTGTAACTTAAGACACGCAAAAGGTTAATATATAAACAATAGTTAATATATAAGTAATAATAGCTAAACAATCTAGAATTCTTAGTTAATTTGTGATCAAAATTATGTGTACAAAATTGTTGTGTATTTAAACTATGGGTTTTAGTTGAAACCTCAGATAGCCAAACTAGGCAAGGAATGCCTGTATTTTGGGAGTCTATTGATTCTGGAAAAAGTGACATTCTGTCAGCAGTAACGGCTGTCAGTTGAGGGTGTGTCATTCAAAAAACAAATGACAATTCAATAAAGCATGTTTTTGGACTTTTTAATGATCGTTATCGCAGATATTCTAAAATTTGCATGATTGCATTCTACAACTTTATTGCTTTTTTTTTCAAGGTTTGCATGAAAAAAGAGATTTTTTTATATTTATTTTACTTTCGCAGATAAAATATCTCTTTTCTAGGTCCTCTGAGTGCTTAAAAGAAGCTTCTTATTAAAATATATCCCTATTTTTACTAACTTAATATACACTGAAATAACCAACAACAGAGAGGTCAAATTTTTGGGAACCGTTCCCTTTCACGTTCCCGCCAAACTGTCAAAACACTTACAAGTTTTTGATATTGATTGTCAATGAAATGATATTGCTACTAAAATTTTAACATTTTTAGAGTAAAAAAAATGGCCTTCAGGTACACACATTACATATAAAAATCTCTTAAAATTTGTCTAACAAAAAACAGAACAAAAATCTCCCTGTCTCTCCGACTAGGTGAAACGTGCCTCAACGTGCATTACCGTACCCATGTCTACAGAGTTCAATTACGGCCGTTTCTGAAATTAGGCATTTTTCTTTGCTAAATGTGTCGTGAAGTGAAAAAAGTTTCAGGGTCTCTCCCTTTTACATCTTATGTAACTTAAAGGCATTCTTTTTCGTCCTGAAAAAAAAATATCGCACATTTTTCTGAAAAGTTTGGTGAAAATTGAGAGAAAAGCGTCGTAGATAAAAAGATTTTATTTTCGAGCAAATATTTTTTGTTGACTGAAGTAGTTAGTTTTTCTTTGTAGACAAGCTGTGTATTTGTCTTTTGTGAACCTAAATGGAATTTAGAACTTGTTAGTTAGAATGTTGTTTTACATAAAAATATTGGATTTTTTTACTAAAAAAAGACGCTAGTGGATTGATATTCTAGACCTCCCTTTTGTCTCACTTACAAAATTTACGGGATTGAGTAGTGTTAGTATGTACATAGAGTCTGAAATATTTTTTGTTGTTAAGTATTGTATTTTAAGGGTCTTGGAGACAAAGTGACTTGATCAGCGATAATAATTGTCGAATACTTACTAAGTATGTGATATTTCGGTCGTCGCATGTCAAAACATGAGTATAGAAGAGAAACAGAATAGGCACGGAAAAAGAGAGAATTTTTTTTAAGGATGGGTGGTCATAAATGACTTCTTCCGCTCTAGGTGGAGTGGAGAGTCGTCTCAGACTTCTACTGAATAAAACCCATCCGTGTTCCTTCTAAAGCTCTTTGCGTTCCAGGGCCGCGAAGACTCTTTCGAACAAATTCCGCAACCTTGGCAGAAATTGAGAGATCGGGCGGAATCAAGCTGTGGAAAATGATAATGACGATGTCAATAATAATTCATTCCAAGTATGAAGTAAACAGCAGACAAAATTATATTCTTTGTGTGTGTTTGGTCATCCAGGTTCTACCCGCGATAGTGACAATGTCGACCGTCCAACTCGCTGCCAGGCGAATAAAAATGTATCTACCAGTCCTTGGACGCCAGTGATCATCAGCTGATCTCAAAATTAAACTGGTAAAAGTGTCATGAAAATTCTATACATGAATTTCTCACACGAAATTTACACCGCCAAAAACCTACATAAAAATCTAATTTATTATTCGCTAACATTTTGTAATTTCAAAAGCGTTAAATCATTAAACAGTTATATTAATATCCCTGCTGACACACTCATAACGCAACAGGTGAGGTGAATTACTGCCAAAAACACCGCTGTGACGTCGCCACTCGTATAACAGTTTGAAATAACGTTCCGAGATGTAGAAACGTTTTTAATGTTACATTAGTGTAGATGGAAGTGTAATGATTTTCAAGAAAGCATTTGTATATTGATAGATTTCTGTCCACAAGCGATAGATGGCGCTACTGTTTACTTGCCTCATACATCCGTTTTAGACATGAATAATAGATTAGCAATTATTTATAGGTATTTAAGTTTATGAAATTGTTTTGTACTATTAGTAAATTATATTGATTTAACTAGAAGGTTTATTTACAATTAATTTATAAACCATAATTTTTAAGTTAGACAATTGATGACACATACTGGTTACTTTGCTCTGATTGGTCGGTCAATCTGCTGAGTGTTCACTAACGTTGTAGTGGGGAACATTCAGCTGGTGACCGTCGGTTTTAGAGAGAAGCATTCTGTTTTGAGGCGTCGAATAGCAAACATATCCAACCAACCTGTGCTTTGGTCGTATTTTAAATTGATTCTTATTGGTAGATTTTTAAGTATAATACTGTGTTGAACAAATTTAATAAAATATTTATAAAACTGAGCTTGAAGTGTATCATTTTACCACAGAAGGTAATTTCTTTTTCTGGGATTTGTATTTTTTTGACGTGACAACGTCTAATAAATCGATGAACGCCGGTTGCACGTACGAAAAAGGATGACTCATTGTAACGTTACGATTATTTCATCAATGTTTTGTTATGACGTTGTCAAGTTAAACTATCGTCCGTAAACCGACTTTACAGACAACCAATTTTTCTTAAAGCAGATGCTGCCGGAGAGATATTCTCTGCTCGAAATTATGTACTTAGTATGCAGTGGATGTACATTGAAAAAAGGTCAAGGTCAAGCACCGAAATCTGTCTGTAGATGGGGGTGACAAGTGACCATACATTCCATACTAAGCCTTTAGTATCGGCTCTCATTTGTGGATCTTTGATAAACGTTATGGATTGTCTACAGTCAAAAAATCTGACATTATATATTTCAAAGGGGTAGCTACTATGTTACCCAGTAACTGGGTAATGGGTGTCAGATAGGCAGTATGTCCCATAAAAAGTGAAAAGCTGGGCAGTATGTCCATTGAAGTAAAAAAGCTGGGCTGTATAGTATGTCCCACAAAAAGTGAAACAGCTGGGCAGTATATCCATTAAAAAGTAAAAAAAACTGGGCAGTATGTCCCATAAAAAGTGAAAAAACTGGGCAGTATGTCCCATAAAAAGTAAAAAAGCTGGGCAGTATGCCCCCTCAAAAGTGAAAAAGCTAGGCAGTATGTCCATTTAAGTAAAAAAGCTGGGCTGTATAGTATGTGCCACAAAAAGTGAAACAGCTGGGCAGTATATCCATTAAAAAGTAAAAAAAACTGGGCAGTATGTCCCATAATTTTAATACTAGAAATAAAGACAAATTAGATCAACCATTTTTTAGATTAGCTAAAGTCCACACTTCTTTCATGGGGTATTGTGTTAAATGTTACAACAAAATACCTTCTGACATATTAGAACTAAATGAAAGAAAATTTAAAACTCATGTTAAAAGTACACTTTGTTAACAAGCATATTACAAATTAGAAGATTACATTCAGGATAAGAATGCTTGGAAACATGCTGGTCCTGTTCCATAGGACAATCAAGGGTGAAGGTCAAACTGGTTGATTTATTCATTAACTTTATAGATATACTGTTTCTTTTTTGTGTTTTTATTTTTCTGTTGACTCACACACTGTTGTTTAATTAATGGTTCCAATGTTTGTAAATATGTGAGTACCATTTACCTAAATTTCTTTAGGAAATTAATAAGTTTACCTCTGCTGGTGATACTTTGTTCTTATAAGTAGCATACTCTGGGTGCATCGTCCTCACATAATATTAAATTAATTTTTGTAAACCAAATTTTGTAAAATCATTATTTGAAAAGAATAACTATGGAGTTTCTTGTCCGTTCTTCTCCATAAGAATCTACCTTTTCGAATGGACAGTAGAGTCACTTTATTAATGTAATTCTATTATTTTTACTGAACTGTAAACGATGACGTTCAAAAGTGCCGTTTAATGGCCTAATTGAAATAAACGTTTTGACTTTGACTTTGACTTTGACTTTGAAAAGTGAAAAAGCTGGGCAGTATGTAACACAAAAAGTGAAAAAGCTGGGCAGTATGTCCCCTCAAAAGTGAAAAAGCTGGGCAGTATGTCCCATAAAAAGTGAAAAAAATGGGCAGTATGTCCCCTCAAAAGTGAAAAAAAACTGGGCAGTATGTCCCATAAAAAGTGAAAAACTGGGCAGTATGTCCCCTCAAAAGTGAAAAAGTTAGGCAGTATGTCCCATAAAAAGTGAAAAAACTGGGCAGTATGTCCCATAAAAAGTGAAAAACTGGGCAGTATGTCCCATAAAAAGTGAAAAAGCTAGGCAGTATGTCCCATAAAAAGTGAAAAAGCTGGGCAGTATGTCCATTTAAGTAAAAAAGCTGGGCTGTATAGTATGTGCCACAAAAAGTGAAACAGCTGGGCAGTATATCCATTAAAAAGTAAAAAAAACTGGGCAGTATGTCCCATAAAAGTGAAAAAGCTGGGCAGTATGTCCCATAAAAAGTGAAAAAGCTGGGCAGTATGTCCCCTCAAAAGTGAAAAAAAACTGGGCAGTATGTCCCATAAAAAGTGAAAAACTGGGCAGTATGTCCCCTCAAAAGTGAAAAAGTTAGGCAGTATGTCCCATAAAAAGTGAAAAAACTGGGCAGTATGTCCCATAAAAAGTGAAAAACTGGGCAGTATGTCCCATAAAAAGTGAAAAAGCTCAGTATGCAGTATGTCCCATAAAAAGTGAAAAAACTGGGCAGTATGTCCATAAAAAGTGAAAAAACTGGGCAGTATGTCCATAAAAAGTGAAAAAAACTAGGCAGTATGTCCCATAAAAGTGAAAAAACTGGGCAGGATGACCCAAAAAAAGTAAACTTAGGAACTTATTGGAACTATAATTATGTCAACCGTTTCGTTGGCAGAGATAAAATCAATAAATAGCCATATTACAATAAATCCAGGTAAGTAAGTAGGTATTAAATATCTCTCTATAGTAGGCGCCAGATAAATGTGGAATAAAGTACATTGACCTTTCCCTAATAACTGTTCATAGGTACCTGAACAATTAAATATGAATCGTTTTTAATTATTAGACAATGTTAAGGATCACGAGAGATGATGATTCGGGACAGCTTTGTGTCATTAATTCCGTTTTTCAAATTAAAAATGTCAATAATTGTAGGTGGGTCAATGACCGTTATTCCACGATTATCTGGCGCCTACTATAGTTAAACCAGGTGTCACTGAACACCTCTATAGCTAGTTAGGATGACATGTGTTCCTAATATATCATGACAGGTTTAATCTGGCTTAAATCATTATTAGTTGACTGTGTCTGTAACTCAGTACTAACTATCTCTAGTTAGAAGCTTATGAACATCGTGTAATGTCACTCAAATAAAGTAAGTTGATTCTAATGAATCTGCCTTCTGCCTAGCATTTAAAGGTATCTTTTTCTTTTATGCCATCTCACCTTTTTTAAAAATACATCTCCTTCTTCTTTTTTACGATTGGGAGCTGATATAATAAGTATCCCACCTTGATTGACTTGAAAATTCTTAAAAATATCGAGAAAAAGGATCTCATTTGGTAGAACCACAGAGTGTTTAAAAGATAGACGTGCCAAAACCTTTCAGTTTTGTATTAAAATAAAATGGATGGATGCCGCTGAATCACTACGTACAACATCAAATATTTATGGAACTTTCATAAAACCAACATAAACATGATGCTTGTATTCACCGAAGGTAGTATAAAACCTACATACTCGGTCGTCAGTTATGTTACAAAATAAAAAAGTCCAATAACTCGCCTGCCTACTGTAGTAAAATCTCAATATTCATATTGTGATTTTCACAACGTAGATTATTGCAATCGTAATTTTCACTTAAAAAATACAGGATACCTATTTTTTACCGATATCGTGATATCAATCACGATATACCGTTGGTCATTTGTGGTCTACAAATGACAGCCGACATTTTACTGCAGTAGGTAGGCGAGTTTATGGATTTTTTGAAGTAAAAACTTCTTTAGGCGCATTGGGCATTTTTGAGATGGGAAAAAAACCATCTAACTCGCGACACTATTACCGTAACTGACACCTGGGTATGAGAATCGGGGGTTAATTTTTTTTATAAATTTAGATCTTATGGATCTTTCTACGGGGTTTTATAAACGGAGCTCAAATTTTGGTTATTTTTGCGATTGGACTAACCGTTTTCGAGATATTTAAAATTTGAAATCTCGAATCGATCGCTACGCGATTCGCTATGATACGACCAACGCAGTGGACGTTCGGCGACGGTAGCGGATCGCGAAGTTTTCACTTCTGTCGGCACGCCCAGAGTGCTACTGTTTTTTTTTTTATTTTGACCAACATAATGGGTAGCCGGAAAGCCTGAGAGTTTGTCTTGCCATGGGGTATCTTAGCAAATTACTGTTATATAAACAGTTGCTATATGTAAAATACTGGTACCTACTCAGCTTCAACCGTTCGACTTGAAGCCGACTGCAACGTAGTAGCAAGTAGCAAAGTGAATAATTATTTTCTTGATGAATTTCATATAACTGTAATAGGGTATTTGACTAGTATAAAAAATCTAAATGAATGAATACTTATTTGATAGATGACATTAAAACATTACGATTTATGAAAAAAATAAAAAATAAAATATTGAAAACCAGAGATACACTTTTGAAGTTATTCTTCTATCCTTTTCACACAAAATGCCATTTGTACTGGAAGGCTTCAACTCAATATGGCGGGACTTGAGTACCGTCACACGTAATTGTGCTGTCTCTTTTTATTACAGATTTTAAAACGCTGACATACCATTTTTTGAGATTTTAAGCAATATTTTTTTAACTGCGTCTTGTTGGCTTTCTAGGTTTTGAGAAATGTATTAAAAGAACATTAGTCAAATACCCTATTACAGAGTTATGAGAATTCTCGCTCACACCTAAAATATTGGCACATCTATCTATTTTACTACTCTGTGGTAACCATCCTTGCGCGTCGCAAACAAAACGCCTTTTTTTTCATCAGCCCAATAGCCCCAAGATGGGAAGCCATCAACAAAATAGCCTTAACTTTCGGCCTCCTGGCTATATTATAATCCTGAGACTGATTTAATGGCTTCAAGAATAGGGTCCCGTCAGTCTTTGTAATTAAGGGCCTGATTATGCGGAACCCTTCGGACACCTTTGTTTAAGTAATTATGTAAAATTGGTCGGTAAACGGGTGGGAGGAAGTTGCTTAAGTGTCTTGGTGCAGTTTTAGTTAATTCTGGTAGTTAAGTTATTTGGTTAATAATGAAAGACGTTCATGAAATTAATTTGTAACTAGAATACATCTATACCATTTATATAAATCTCTACTTATCTATAATAATATTATAAAGATAAAAAGTTTGTATGTAAGGTGTAATCTCCGGATATTCTGAACCGATTTTGAAAATTATTTTTGTATATGATAGCCACGTTCGTGGGGATTGGTCGCTAGTTTATGTCAGTCCACAATTTCTCGGAATGACTCTACAAGGTTATAGACTATCAAATTTTGATGCGTTAATAGTATTCCAAATGTTCAGTTGTCAATTTATCGAGAGTTTACAATCTCTCAAGTTATTTCATAATCTTACGGAGTTTGCTATTTTCCGGTGACATATACATGCTCTCTGCTATATATCTTATAGTAAACAATCTTACAACTAGGCCCATCCTGATCTACATAGAATCCATCCCTTGTCAAAAACACCATTTTAAATATCGGCTCATTTCCCAGGACTACATAATCTCAAGCTAGGGCTCGTAAGGGTCCATAAAGGCCCTACATAGGAGGCCGGAGATAGGCCCCAATCTGCTGAGACCTCGGGCGTCCGTAATGTCTGGTCATTTTGGCCATGTGCCGCTCCATACTATTAAGGACTCTTTTGTTAGGGATACTTTATTGTATGCCTAACGGTTTTATCTTGATGAGATGAGACTGGGCTCTAGAATTTTTAATGAAATTAGTTCTTGAGACGGCTTTTTTGTTGAATGTCTGATATTTAAGAAGTGTTTTGAATATGGATGGCGTCGTTACGCGTTTAGAGTTTATGTATTTCAAGAGATTTAAAAGGTTTACTATGATGAAGTCTATTTAATTAACAGAAAATGTTTCTTTCAGCTAGGATTTTTTCCTTTTTTGTTTGTGTTTAAATTGTCATATAAATTGAGTGAAAGTATTAAACCCTACTTACTGTCAGTGCAGAAGGCCAAGTTTATCACAGCATAGAGAAATCTTTGGCAATGCAAATTAATTAAAATTATAAATGCAAATGCACTCAGTCTTTCGGTCTATCTGTTTATTTTTTATGTTTTCACACCTTTTTTTTTTTTTTTAGGATGGGAAATCATCAAATGACTTCTTCCGCTCTGGGTGGAGCGGAAGGGCGTGTCAGACTCTTACTGACTACAACCCATCCGTGTTCCTTCTAAAGCCCTTTGCTTTCCAGGGCCGCGGTGACTCTTTCGAACAAATTCCGCAACCCTGGCAGGATGTTTTCACACCTACATTTCTGAATTTATCTGTTATATATTGGTATAGAGATAGAAGCCAGTAAATCTGACTCCAGTCTTGCCAAGAACTACCGTATTACCCAGTTAATGTGTGGTGGAGGTCTGGTAGGCAGCCGCTCCACGTAAAATACTGGTATTCAGCTGAATTGGTTTGACTGGAAGCCGATCCCAATATAGTTGGGAATAGGCTAGGCAGATGGTGATGGTTGGTATAGAGATAGACTGGACCTTGAAAATTCCGAGAGTACCTTCACTACTTTGGGATAATGTTTGACACAAGTAAAACTGCTGGCAGGACCTAATATTTATAAACCTAATAATATTATAAATGTGAAAGTTTGTATGTTTGTGCAACAATCATACAAAAACGACTGAAGGGATTTGGATGAAATTTGACACACATGTAGTGCATATCCTAGAATAACACGTAGGCTAGTTTTTGTACATTTTTATGCGAGTGAAGTGACGGACGGAAGCTAGTTAAGTTATAAATAATGATAGTTGATTTCAAAATTACGACGGAAAAAATTACCAATAAAAAACACCGAAAACCGAACCCCAATTACTGATTTCGACCCTCGAACAAATACACACAAGACGTCAAACAAAATACCCATAAACCTCTTTCCTCCCTCACAAACATACTACACAATCTTACCTACAAGCTAGCACAAGCTTTAAGAATGCTTTATAGCTACTTCAACACATTCGCTTGCTTTCAGCAGCTTACATTTGAAACACTAAAGTAAGCCATAATTTTCTCTGGTAAGCACGCAGTTCCATTTACATGGTCTCGTTAAATGCTTCCAGTTATGTGTTCGTACATTGTCGGAGTCGTGGGAAATGGAAAGTTTGACTGGCCTGTTGGTCGAGTGGTTAGTGACCCTGACTGCTAAACCGGAGGTCTTGAGTTCGATTCTCACCCAGGACAAATCTTTGTGTGATGAGCATGATCGTTTGTTCTGTGTCTGGGTGTAATTTGTCTATAATATGTATGTATTTAGAAATATTATATAAGTATGTTTATCAGTTGTCTGGTTGCCATAGCATAGGCTCTGCCTAGTTAGGGATCGGATGACCGTGTGTGAGTTGTCCCAAGACATATTAAAAAAAAAAAAAGTGTGAACTGGAAGGAAATGGGAGTAAGCGTGCTAAGTGTGGCTTATTTGTAACGTTGTTCACTAACGTAACGTACCAGTAGTAGCTGTATCGTCATTTTACAAAGGCAAACATGACGTTTCAGCTACTGTTGGTAGCTAATTTGACAGTTGGTAAAAGGTAGATACGTTATTGAGACCGGCCGTTAGTTATTTTTATCTACATGTTGCAGATAATGGAATATCGAGCATCGTCGTTATTTTTATTTTGGTTCTATTTCATTTGTTTTATTCTGGTAATGCTTGAGTGTGTTTAGTCGATTAGGTACTCGATGACATTTAACGTTTGTTATTTTTAAAATTAGAATAGAAATACGGTTGTCTTGTTGAGTTGACACATTTAAATTGAACGCGGGTTGGTGAAGGATTGTCGGAAGAGGTTAAACTTAATCAGAAATTATTACGTGCATGCGTTAAAACGCCCGCCCGTCACCACTTCCTAGTGTTTTAGCTGGGAAGAAGAAGTGGCACAACAAACTCCCCAGCAACACATCTGTCTGTTAAGTTATAAAAACTTGAATTTATTCAGCAGTATGAAAAGTTTACAAAACATGACACAGAAAATTATATGTCTAATATGTAAATCAAATTTTATGAAATTAATTGACACTTGTTAGCTAGCATTAACAAGTAAATCAAATTAACTAAGCGTCCAGGCATAAATTGTGTGCCCGTTTTTTTGTATTGTGTATTGAAATGCCTGTGTATTATTTCACGTCTGGCTTCAGGTTTTACCATGACTAACCAACATCCTGACGAAATAATGAATAAGGATAGCCCCTTCTGTCGTCACACATAATAATATTGTTTTTGTTGTTGTTTCCATGTTGTCGCTGTCAGTCAGTCGGGCGTCATGCCATAGACAACTGCTGAACTGTGTTCTGTTTTGTCTGTGGTGTGGCCAGAGACTCGTTTTAATTAATGTCCGGTCCTGACTGCGTTTTTTTTATTTATTTTTGTTAAAATTGTAGTTAATAAGTTTATTTTATTTTTAAGTGTTTCTGTGCGTTTTTTCCGGCAGAATAAACTGATTTTCTTTCCATTAATTAATGAAATGAATAAATTGTTTTTTTTTATGTGTCTAAGTTTCAATGAAAAATAAGTGGACAAAAAGTGATGCTGCTTATACTTTCTTTGCAGAACTGTGCTCAACAAGCAATCTAAAGTTTCCAGTATCTAAACCCATACGATTAATAAACTCCCGAAACACTTAACTAAACATGCCACTTGACTTAAGCTGATCGGCACATCTAAGTAAATTAACTTTCCCAATTACATTCACTAACTGCTCTTAACTACAGTTAAAGTTCAAAACTCCTTGCGAGTATAGTTAAGTTTTCACCTACTGATCTCTGACGCTTAGTATCTAAGATTTAAGGTCAAGCACGAACAGTGGTACGAAATTGATGGGAAAGGAATTGAGAAGGAAGTTTAGTCATTAATAATAATATCTTGGGACAACTCACACACGGTCATCCGATCCCAAAATAGGCAGAGCCTGTGCTATGGCAACCAGACAACTGATAAACATACTTATAATATTTTTAAATACATACATATTATAGACAAATTACACCCAGACACAGAACAAATGATCATGCTCACCTCACAAAGATTTGTCCAGGGTGGGAATCGAACCCACGACCTCCGGTTTAGCAGTCAGGTTCACTACGCTCGACCAACAGGCCAGTCATTATTTTGTTTCCGGGTCCTAATGATAATAGGTTTGTAATCTGTGTGTGACGTGAGATCCAAGTTTCGGTTTCGGATTGAGTTAAGACAAAGTTGTTGATGCCTTATGGTACCTGCTACCTGTAGTATCTCATTCATTTCCATCTGGATGGAATTTCAAGGAGTAATTATGTAAAACCGTATATAAAGAATAAAAAGTATTTTTTTAATTCTCATTTAGTTTTAATTACGAAGTTAATGAGACAAATGTGTTATTAATACTTTTGTCTCAAACTTCGATCGCCATATAAAACTAATGAAGAGAAAAAGAAAAAAATGAAAGTCATTACGAGGAAAAAATGGAACGCCTTAAAATGGTTCTCAAGTTTGATGAACAAAACGCCAGACAGAAAAAGGTGTGACACATTATTAATAACAAAATATATATTTTTTTAAAGTTAATGGGTTGTGGAGGTCTAGTAGGCAGCCGCTCGTAAAATACTGGTATTCAGCTGAATCCGGTTTGACTGGAAGCCGACCCGAATATAGTTAGGAAAAGCTAGGTAGATGATGATATTTTTTAAAGCAAGCAAACCTTAGGTCCAAATTTAAGTAGTCACTGTCTCCGCTCTGTGGTTCGCCATGTAAGTTACCGGTACCATGCCGAAATCTAACCAAAAGGGCCCAACCAAGCCACAAAATATAAGCCCACTGCCTACTTATCCACAACACAATATTCCTCAAACCTTTTTACCAAACCATAACATCATTAAGCTTTACCAGGCCCCCCTCCACCCCCTTATCTGTCTTTTACAACTTCCTTCAGGATCCGAAGGTCCTTCTCCATAATATTGGTGACATGACAATTTATGGTTATTACGGTACCGGGACACAGAGGATGGTCATTACTTTGAATTGAGGTGCATCAATGGGATTGAACACATGAGGCTATTGGACCCTGGTGTATGAAGATGCTGTGCCGTTAGATTTTATTTGACCCATGACCGTTTGATAGGTAAGGTCGAATGTGATCGTTGGGTGATGTCTTTATCAAAAATAGATTGGCCCTAGAGATGCTTAAGTATTCCTATGAAGAGCATTATTAACACGTTGAAAGGGCGATAGGCGCAGTGCACTGCTTGATTATGACTTTGACTAGTACTCATAACTCTTCTAGTATTCCTAAAGCCTAGATTCGGAATAGAAAATTATCTAAAGCAATTTGAATATCAAAAGCTAGATATTTTTCAATAAAAAATATCCTGCCGACCGAACTTCGGCCTCGGTGGCAAACCTCATTGGAGATTAACCAAGTACGCAGAAAAACTCACACGAAAAACTAAACGAACTTGATCTCTGCTATAACTGTTTATTCTTTGTATTATTATATTATATATTATATTTGTATAAAATATGACGATACTAAAACTGTAATATACCATTGTAATATGATTTTACAACATCCACATACAGATGGAAATCCATCACGACTGGGGTAAGATCTGGCGCAGACCCAACGGCTTTTCGAGGCACGCGGGTATCTCACTACCGACTTCCAAACTCCGGGCTTCTACCGAGAGATTCATAATGGAAACCGCAACAAAAATTGCCCGTAACCCGAAGTTTTGGAGACTATCAATCAACCGCCGTTGAGCTCTAAGTTCTAAGTTGAGCTACTCGACTGCTGACAAAGACTTGCACTGACTGGACAGGTCCACTCAAATTTGTTTGGTTTTTGCCTCAAAAGGCCATCTCAGACATTGACCTACATGTTTCTCGAATTATTTGACCATTACATGTCATGTTTACAATGACATGTAATGGTCAGAGGGCGTGACCAGAGGGCTGGCTCGTTCTTTGCTCAAAGAAGTATCACTGCCATTCAACGTGGCAATGCTGCCAGTCTTCTGGGCACGTTTCCGGATGACAGCGATGCGGAGGAATACTTTGACGCCTGAGTGTACTTTGTTTTTGTATATGTACATACTTAGGTTTAGTAGATGTAAATAGTTTTAAGATAGTATATAGTTATATTATGTTTGTCTGATTGTAATAAATCTTTATCTATTGTTTGAAAGCTATAAAAAAATGTATACAATTGTATGGATTTTCAAAGAGATCTTGACCTCTCAGTTTGTTTCGGTGTTTCAGGGTAGTCAGCTAGGAAACAACGGCCTCATCTAGTTTTAATCAACAAAAATTAAAAAATTAAAAGTGTTATTTATGACCAATTTGCAAAATAAATTGCCTTCAGTTTCATTAGGCAAGTTATTTGAAAATTAATATGAACCAACGTATGTAGCCTATTGTGGTCCACTAACACAAAAGTTACTAAAGCAAAGGTCTTCCCTGTCCTGTTCCATTACACCTGGTCTTCCTCCTTCTACATTAAGACTAGCCCTGCCATCTTTTTAAGGTCGTTTCATTTCGAAATCAGTTTGTATAATAAGTACACTAAAACTCGTGTTTAACAACACCCATTAAAAGAGCCAAATAACCGTTTCATATAAATACTGCACAAAACAAAATATTCAACAAGTCGGACGTAAGGCCCGCTAAAAACACCAAACAACTAAACATTTATTCACTACACTTAATATACTTACGCAGTCGGGTAATTCGGCGTAATAAATCGCTCTGGAATAACTTGGCCTTAAGTTAAATCGCGCGGGATTACGCGCTTTATATTGTTTTAGTTTTTGATACTCCCCCTTAAGGCGTTAGTTTTTATTGGGGTAGCCATTTTGATGGATATATTGTTTTTCTTCAGTTCTTGAGATGTATCTTTTTTGCTGATGATATTAAAGTTATTGCCTTTTTTGGAGAAATACGTTCATCATTATCATCATCCACCACAGCTGGACCTATAGGCCTCGCCCAAGTGTCGCCGCAACAACCGGTCCTGTGCATCTCGCATCCATCGGCTACCCGCGACCCTCACCAGGTCATCGGTCCATCTTTTTTTTTTTTCAAGGGTGGGAAATCATCAAATGACGTCTTCCGCGCTTCTGTTCCACACAGAAGGGCGTGTCAGACTCTTACTGACTAAAACCCATCCGTGTTCCTTCTAAAGCCCTTTGCGTTCTGGGGCCGCGGTGACTCTTTCGAACAAATTCCGCAACACTGGCCGGCTCTGGCCCCAGAGGGCCCCGACTCCCATGCTGACATCTCTTTGAGGCGCGCGTGGAACACAACGCGCCATCGACCCGGGCCTGGTTGTGACAGAACAGCAAGCTCCCAAACGCTCGCCGTCCACAGGCCCGCGCCTTCGGTGGCCGGGAATCGCTCTGCGACTCCTGACGCCCGGGGCGTCTTCTTCTGTAGCGGCGGTTGGCCTTGTCTTTCCCTCGCGCGGCCCGCCTCCTCCTTCGCTAGCATTACTGCTTTGCAGAAGGAGGTGACCGCTTCCCAAGACTCCTTGCTTCGGTCCACCTTGCACTTGCTATGTTTATTGTATGCACGCCAGAGCGTGGGCTAGTAGTAATAGCAATAATACCATATCAATGTAGAATTATCTCAAAAATCGAACCGATCATGTATTACACCAAACACCAAGCCCCCGATACACGCCGGTCACTGGCTTGCAGGGAGCATGCCTCGGACGACGACAATGGATTCATTGTATTTCTGTCGGAGGATATGGCAAATCAGCCGTGTTATTTTGACGATGTCAGCGGTTTCTGAGTAAAGATGAAACTACTGTGGTTTGTTGACTTGGTACGAATTGCTCTAAGGTTTAAATATACATAGTGCATAATCAAGCTACAAGACGTACGGCGATATGCCACCGGTACATGGTGGACATCCCACCCACACGCACAAAATGTTTTGGAAACATATTTATTGTTCGTACAGCTAAGGAGTGGAATTCCCTGCCTGATAGCTACAACCTAGGAGTCTTTTAGTCACGAGTGAATAGGTTACTTCTAGGCAAGCGTGCTCCATCGTCGACCACATCATCGCTTACAATCAGGTGAGATAGTGGTCAAACACGTGCAATTAATTGAAAAAAAAATGCCCCGGTTTAGCAACTTACTCGAAGTTAAAGATAATTCTGGTTTATGCAAAGGGGGCCTAAGAAAGTTAAATACAACGATGTCACGGTGGTTTATTGACGTGATACAAAGTGTCTTGTTTTTATGGTGTTACTACGAAACCATCGATAGATCGTTGTTCGATTGGTGTGGTTGCTTTGACTGGTCGAAGAAAGAAGTAGAAACTACCGATCGACGTCAACTAATCCATAATATCATCGATCGACGATCGAACGATTGGCGTAGTAGAAATTTTCGATCGACGTCGACTAATCCATTCTACCATCGATCGATGGCTTCGATTGACGATGGATCGATTGGTATGGTAATACCCTTAGCGTGACGAGGTAGTCATCTTACCCTGTTATGCCACAAACGGCTTGTTGGTGTTTTTGATGCGTTGACCCGTTTCTGAGATATGCAAATACAAAGATGTGAGGGTGGCTTGTTGATTTGGTACAAATTGCTTTTCGATGAATTCACTAAAAGAACTTGCCAGCAAGCATACAACTATAGATCCGCCTGTCTGACGATCACACACTAAACAAATGAAAGACAAACTTGATAGCTCCGTTATTGCAAAACCAAATTAAAAAAAAAACTGGCCAAGTGCGATTCGGACTCGTCCACAAGGGTTCCGTCCCATTATCTATAAAAATAGCAAAAATAAATCACGTTTGTTGTATGGGAGCCCCCTTATCATCTGTGAAAATTTCAACTGTCTAACTATCACGGTTTATGAGATACAGCCTGGTGACAGACGGACGGACAGCGGAGTCTTAGTAATAGGGTCCCGTATTACCCTTCGGGTACGGAACTCTAAAAATCATCATCTGCCTAGCCTTTTCCCAATTATATTGGAGTCGGCTTCCAGTCAAACCAGATTCAGCTGAATACCAGTATTTTACGTGGAGCGGCTGCCGACCAGACCTCCACAACCCATTAACTGGGTAACACGGTACTCCTTGGTAAGACTGGTGTCAGATTTTTAAGCTTCTGACTATCCGTAACGACTGCCAAAGATCTACAAATGACAGCCGGGACCAACGGCTTACGGAACTCTAAAAATGACGTGTCAAAATAGTTTTAACACATCTATTTGATGAGTAACATTTATGTGTCTGTGTTCATCTTTACTAATTTAAATAATCAATTTAAGCTTACGGGTTGAGTACATCTGAGTGAACTTCTTTGTCTTTAACATACCAGTATGTACCACATAAACTCCACATCAGATAAGCTTGAAGATAATACCGTATCCAAACAATAGATGGAGCTGCTCAGTGCTCATCTCCATTCAAGAATGTACTGAGAGCGAACCATCGAGCCGTGTCGTTTAATATCCGCTGTTGACCGCCCCGGCCTCCTTGCAATCTATTATGCAAACTAATATCACACAAAAATGGACTATTATAACGGGGATTTTAGTAGGACGTAGTGACGAGAATTGAAAAGAGTATGCTTTGATAGTTTGGCCATGTTGCAGGGATGATTGAAAGTCAACTAAGAAAAGGTATTTGCAAGGTTGACAGCAGATGTGGGTGGAAACACCGTAAGGACACGTTCTCAAAGGTCATACACAGTTACACAGATCTCATAACTCTAACTCTACGCGGTCGACGTGCGGTGACTCGTTATCTTTGTTTTTATGTTTGAAATAAGTCCTTAGATTTCAAAAGGAATGTTTTGACTAATATAATTTATTTTAGGCAAATAAATTATTTATTTATTTAACAGTTTATGTACACACATTTAACAAAATATATATAAAAAGAAGGGAACAGAAAAAGGTACAAAGGTGATGCTTATTTCTTAAAAAATCTCTTACAGCATACCTGCGAAAGGAGAGTCGAATATAAGAGATGTAGACCACGTGTGTAAAAGTTATGCTAACAAAAAAAGACAAAATAACATTCGTTAAATAATTCCTTTTATTATAACATTTATTTCTTAAAATCTGGGTGCGTGTAACCACTAGATCGTAAGAGGTGGCATTCTATAGTTTCTACCTACACCCATAAGAACAAGACGCGAGTTTATTTATGTATTGATTTCAGTAGTAATATGGAACTTAGTGAGGAAGTTCGTGATACTACTATGACTTCAGTAGCATCCCTTTAGCACAATGATCGTTGTTACTCGATCAAGTTACTCGCACTAGGCTCCCTGTTACTGCCAGGGTTGCGGAATTTGTTCGATAGAGTCACCGCGGCCCTGGAACGCAAAGGGCTTTGGGAGGAACACGGATGGGTTTTAGTCAGTAAGAGTCTGACACGCCCTTCCGCTCCACCCAGAGCGGAAGAAGTCATTTGATAATTCACCATCCAATAAAAAATAAAAGAAAGGCACTTTGTTACCTACTTACCGATATCTTTTCCGACTGTAAATTTTCCTCTAAACATTTTCATGAATAGAAAAAACTAAATTCAACTACTTTACAGGAGTTGGTTAAGCCGTCCAATCTAAGAAGATTACTATCTCTCTAGATATCCCACGATAAAGACTAGGCAGGCCTAGGTGGCTTAGCGCCCAATAAGAATAAAATATACCTTAAGTGTTGGCATAAGAAGCTTAGACGGCTGAATACTTCCATAGAAAATAAATGTTTAATTTTTAGAGTAAATCTGTCTGGCCTACCTATCAATCAATATACATATGTTCTCTTCCGTTACTGGTCACTGAGTGATTGAGTGATAACGCACAGTCGAAACTTCGTCGTATCGTAGACAGCTAAAATTTGGCATGTAGGATCCTTGGGGAGAATAGGGGAGAACTAAGAGTTGCGAAATTTGTTCAAAAGAGTCACCGCGGCCCTGGAACGCAAAGGGCTTAGAAGGAACACGGATGGGTTTTAGTCAGTAAGAGACACATCTCTTTACATGGATTTCACAAAAATAGTTTACGTCCTAAGGTGGGTACTCACTTAGCCGTGTAGCATGTAACGTATCTGATACGGTATCAAGTGAGTACGTATACCACGAGCCTGCTGCGCGCTGCTCGCGCGTGGAGCGCAATAAGCTCGCATTGACCCGCCGAGTGGCGGTTTCACGTGCGCGTGGACGGATCCGGGAGCTCGTAGCTGGATTCGCAGTGACCGTGGACGAGCCATACCCACATGCAGGTTGATACCGTATCAGATACGTTACATGCTAGACGGCCACGTGAGGACCCACCTTTAGGATCGATGTTACTTAGTTGGTTAGTAAAATAATGACAACCGCAGAATTTACCATAGTTGCTACAATTATGTTGCATTTTTAAACATCCTGCCCTATATAGAGTAGCCGTATCAGTTCAATTACAGGGATTTTTTTTAGTTTCGAAAATAAAAAACACGATAGTAGTCTTAACTCCTTGTACAAAGAATAGACACTTCCCCGGGCAGACGTCGGTAATCTCAGCTTAACCTCGCAGATCGATCGACTCCCTTGTCATTCTAGCTAACGTTTTAGAACAAGCCTTCACCCGGCATTAGATAAAGAGTGTTTTAAAGCTTTTGCGAAATCTTCAGATTAGCTCTACATACACACGTCGAGATTCTGAAAGAAGTACCTACACCTATTGCAGTATGTAGGTAGGTGATATAAATATACTTACATTATACCACACTAGTTGCCGCCCGCGGCTCCGCCCGCGTGATTGTCGAAAACTATCCTAAGGGAACATATTCCCGGGATAAAAAGTATCCTATGTGTTATTCCAGACTATAATCTACCTCTGTGCCAAATTTCATCAAAATCCATTCAGTAGTTTTTACGTGAAAGAGTAACAAACATCCATACATACATCCATACTTACAAACTTTCGCCTTTATAATAGTAGTAGGATATAAGTCCCATTTAGTTGAAGGTTCATTTGAAGAAGGTGACTGGCAGCGGATGTTTACGGACCGCTCAAACCCGGGATGGTTGGCGATCTTTGGGGGAGGCTTACGTGCAGCAGTGGACGGCAATTAGCTGATATGACAGCACAAGTTGAGCGCATTTGCTGGAAAATCATGTGAAATTGTAAGGATCGAGTTGCTACTATGAATGTCTTATTAGAAAAACCTGATGACTCTGCCACACCTTTGACAAAACCGTCGTACGTATTTGCACTAGATTCAAGAGACATGTAACAGTTATTCCACTCCTGCTCCTAAAATACTATCATAAAGAATTCTAGATGAAATGATCCGATTTGGAAAATTCTTTTACTGATTCTGATCTATTTTTTAACCGACTTCAAGAAAGGGAGGAGGTTCTCAATTCGGTGGTTTTTTTTTCTTTCATGTGAAAGGATATACGTTCCGATTGGTCCCATAGAAATTTTATCAAAATCGGTTCTGTAATTTGGTTTTTAAATCAAAATAGCTGTAGGAAATAGAAAATCTATCATTCAAGTAGACAAAATTGCGTGTTTTGCTTTCCTGTGACTTTCCAGTGGTGTTTTTAGGTATGGGTGTGTACCATCAAAAAGTGTAAAATAAAAAAAAAATACAACCGACTTCCAAATAAAAAAAAACACTACAACGTATAAAATAACTTTAATTTCGGAAGTCGGTGTTAAAATACGAAGAAACAACCAAAAACACCGACTTCCGAAATAGAAGTTATTTTATACTTTGTAGTGTTTTTTATTTGAAAGTCGGTTGTATTTTTTTATAGAATTTAACATTGTCAATTGTCTACATTTCATCCCGGTATTAAATAAACAAACTGCCCACACAGAAATCCGCAAACCAGAGCTAACACAATAATATACCCATATACAACCCAGTTCAAAAGAATGCCTATTTATTTCTATTTATAGTCCACAAAATCCCTAGACGGGTAAAAGCAGGGATTTAGACTATCTCAGTGCCTAGAAAGATACTTCGAAAGGATTTTGTAAATACAACGACACACAAGCTTGTCCTAAATATCCAGTATAAGCAAACCTGTCTTTGTTCGAAACGGAGGAGCTCGTGCCTAAATATACCGCACAGTTCGAGGTTAAGCAAAATTTGTCGAGGACAGTTCGTTGATGGTTAACCGTCTATTACGGATTGATACTCTTTTGTGCTTCAAAAAGCACTTTAAATTTTTCTGGTTGTCATTTCCACCTTTCGTTACGGATAGACAGAAGTTAGAAAATCTGACACTAGTCTTGCCAAGGGTTACCGTATTATCCAGTTACTGGGTTGTGAAGGACAGAGGCCCTCCCACGAATATTTTGACGTAACGTAACGTAGTAACGTTACAGCATCGTTAACGTAATTGAATTTCGAATATAAAACACGACAACCCCATAGTATTTTGGTTTAGTTTTATGCAACATACACAATTTGCTTCATACAATAACATGAATGAATATAGTATCAAATAAATCATATATCAAACAACTATTATGTGCGAAAGGAGTATTATAATTAAAGTAAAATTTTACGTTCTGTTAATAAGTCAAAAATATTCGTAATAGGCCTTTTGATAGTACTTCGTGCCTCGAAAAGCACGTTCAACTGTCCTGGCTGTCGTTTGCTTAACCTTTCGTTACAGACAGATAGAAGCCAATAAAACTGACACTAGTTTTGCCAAGGGTTACCGTGTTACCCAGTTAGTGGATTGTGAAGGTCAAATAGGCTGTATGCTCCATGCTCCATGTAAAATACTGGTAATCCTGCGTCTGGTTTGTCTGGTTCCAATATAGCTGGGAAAAGGCCAGTTAGATTGACTGTCTTTATACGGTTAGTCTATACAATCTGAGGTCAGCTTATACTGGATATATAATATTCCTTTCTCTGGAGCTCTAACCACCGGTAGCTTGGACCCTGCTCCCGACACCGGCGGACTACTACTTTTTTATATTTTTGTGTGTGTTTTTTTAAGAAATATTTGAAAATGAAATTAGTTTGTAAGGTAAATAAATTAAGAGAATAATAATATTAATAAACCATTTATTTTCAGGTTACAAAGACCCATAGATAAATACCTTAACCTAGTTATACATATAAGTAATAACAATTATGTTAGTATTTTTTTTAATTTAATATTGGTTTGCTCTTGACTCTACTCTTGGTCATAGATGACAGAGACAAAGTCGACGACGGAGCGAGCTTACCCTTAAGTAAACTTAAAACTACGTTAGTGTCACTTACTTTCACTAAGTCTTTGTGCGTTCCAGTGGCACTTGTCCGCGAAAGCGGCGGAATACCACTTCCTGTGGCCAAAAGCTTTCTTCCAGCACCTGATGCAGGGAGCATGTTGGTGCGTACCACAAACGCCACGAAGTTGATGTTGCGATGCGACTCCAACAGCTACACTCTCGGCGCATACTTGAACCTCTGGTGCACGTACTTCACTATGTCTTCCGCGTCAGAGGTGGATTAGTGGTGGGAGGTGGATATATCAGTTACTATGTCATCGAGTGTATAGAAACAGCAATGGGTTCGAATGGAATGCGCATTTGGATGGGCGTAAAGTCGAGGTGTATCGGTTTGCCGTTATAGATCTTTGCTAGTATTTTTTGTATATAATTATTTGGGGAAAGGTTTTGCAAATTCGCCTGGAGTGAAGTTTACTGTAATTTTCGAAAGGTTTTACCAAGAAGTGATTTGTTTGTATTGTTGCCTTCATTAGTTACCTATTAAAATAGCAAATATTAATAGTGAACTGGATTTTTTTGCGTACGAACATCTTGGAACTGCAAAGTTATTAATAGCACCAATTTTTTGCGTCTTCTGTACATAGACAAGTCTACTCGTATGTATACAAGTGACAATCAGCTTTATCC
Source organism: Mamestra brassicae (assembly GCA_905163435.1). Lineage (NCBI taxonomy): Eukaryota > Metazoa > Arthropoda > Insecta > Lepidoptera > Noctuidae > Mamestra > Mamestra brassicae. The sequence goes on from LR991001.1 coordinate 16,590,477, forward strand.
TTGAAGATCCTTAAACCATAAAACCAAATAGTATACCTATAAGGTCCCATCAAAATAGATCAGTGGTTCCCAACCTGTGGTCCGCGGACCACTGGTGGTCGGCCAGAGCTAAAATACGGTCCGCAAAAGATTTAAAATTTCAATCTGGTCACCTCAAAAATGTCTGGAATTAGTTTACATCAAGCAAACTAATTCCAGATTTCTATAAGAAATGCTGTGCTTTATATGACAATTCTCTTTACTTTTGATTTCAAGATTAGTTATGCTATTCCACAATACGTATAATATGATATAAGTTTACTTTCAGATTAAGGAAGTTTAATTTTCTTCTTAATTTCTGCTTCCTACCGAAAACAGAGAAATCAAATAGGTCCCGGGTCAGATAAAGGTTCGGAACCACTAAAATAGATGGACAAACTTTTAGAAATCATTCAGACCACCAAAATAAAGACAATGGGAAAAAATGAAATAATAATAATAAGAAAAAAGTTTGATACAAGAAAAAAAACGGATAACGAAAATACACAAAAAAATTTTGGCAATTTATTATTTTAGGTCAAAATAAAATCACTTTTATTAGTGTTTTTTAGTTGAATATCTTTGGTAAGACGTACTGAACGCTGTGTTAAAATTTGTCCATCAATTTAAATGGGACATTATATAGCGTGTAACAGAATAAACGCAATACCTCATACGGCGTTTGTTATGAAATACATTATGAACAACTTTTACTACGGGACTAACCCGAAATCGCGAAAAAGAACCAGCTGTCAGTACTTTTTGTCGATTTATGCGTAAAGAAATGGGGCTATCGATTATTTTTTCACGATTTCAGTGTTGGTCCCATAGTAAAAGTTGTTCATAATGATAAGTACAATGACCCCTTATTGCGTTTATTCTGTTACACTTTGTATAAGATAGTACTCTTCCTTATAACCCTAATCAATAGATATCTCCATCACAGTAAGTAGGACAGCCAACATCCAGCGTCCATTCTCCAACCGACGTCCGTTGTACTCCCGACATCAGGAAATGGATTCCTCTGAAACCCTCATTGAATAATACGCTCTGCCTTATACACATCGCGTTACATCAAGAAATACTCTTTTTACCATCAAAAACAATCCAAACTAAACCTTAACCTTGAAGACTAAAGTTGACTTTTCAGTGAGGAGAAAATGTCTTAGGATGAAAACGACGTGCAAGGCAATATTGACTCCAAAATTGGTGAGATAGAGTCTAATGTCGAGTGGAGGTATGAAAGGGTGTCAGTATCTTGAAAATGCAAAAGGAATGGAAATATCAACTTGTCGCAAATAGATACAATCTGTAAAACTGTATAATGCTAAAGAAACGCTCGTTGTTAACTTGTAAAGTAACTAAGCGAGTTATTGTCACAAAGATTTTATTAGTTTTAATAGCTTTCCACCAGCGACTTTGCTCTCGTGATTGTCGAAAATTATCCCAAGGGAACTAGCTTCCTAGATGAATGGGACCTTTTGTGCATTTTCAGGATATGGTCTTCTTTTTTTTAAGGATGGGAAATCATCAAATGACTTCTTCCGCTCTGGGTGGAACGGTAGGACGTGTCAGACTCTTACTGACTAAAACCCATCCGTGTTCCTTCTAAAGACCTTTGCGTTCCAGGGCCGCGGTGACTCTTTCGAACGAATTCCGCAACCCTGACAGGCTCTGGTCATAGCGGGCCCCGTCTTCTATGCTAACATCTCTTTGAGGTGCGCGTGAAACACAACGCGCTATCGACCTGGGCCTGGTTGTGACCGGACCAGGTGGTGAGCCGCATATGGCGCCTCGGCCTGGAGGTGGCCCTCAACAAGTCGGAGGCCATTGTTTTTAATGGCCCCCGGCGAGCGCCGCCGCCGGGATCGCACATTGTGGTCGGGGGGGCCCGTATCGCTGTCGAGTCCACCATGAAGTACCTGGGATTGGTGCTCGACAGCTGGTGGGATTTCGGCCCCCACTTCCGGCGGCTGGCACCCAAGTTGTTGGGCGCGGCGGGGGTGCTGTCAACGCTGCTTCCCAATCTGGGGGACCCGAGCACCGCCTGCAGGCGGTTGTACGTGGGGATCGTGCGATCGATGGCCCTTTATGGGGCCCCGATCTGGGCGGCTGACCTGACGGCCGGCACCATCGCAGTTCTGCGGAAGCCGCAGAGGGTGATGGCCGTCAGAGTCATCAGGGGATATCGCACGATCTCCTACGAGGCGGCTTGCGCACTGGCCGGATCTTCGCCGTGGGACCTGGAGGCGAAAGTGCTCGCGTCACTACACAGGTGGCGCGAGGACGAGCGGGCGCGCGGCAAGCGACTGACGCAGCGACACTTGGAGTTGCGTCGGTCGCAGCTGCGCGGGGTTCTGGTGGCGGAATGGCGGGACAGGCTCTCGAGCCCTTCCGCCGGCCTCATCACCATCGAGGCCATCCGGCCAGTGCTCGACCTCTGGCTCGGGAGAAGGCACGGCTCCCTGTCGTTCCGTGCGACGCAGGTCCTCTCGGGGCATGGCTGCTTCGGGAGGTTCTTGTGCCGCATAGGCAGGGAGCCGGACGCTCGATGTCGAGGGCCGGGGATTGCGGAAGTCGCATACGTTCCCGCGATCCCCGGCGTAGGTGGCAAATGGAACACCGGGGTGGTTTTAGTCAGTAAGGGTCTGACAGACCCCTACACCCGCCCCAGGGTGGAGGATTTCCATGAGGATTTCCCCCCGAGATCAAAAAAAAAAATATGGTTGTGACCGGACAGCGAGCCACCCAACGCTCGCCGTCCGCTGGATCACCCTGCGACTCCCAATACCCGGGGCGTCTTCTTCTGAGGATATGGTCGACGCGTATTCAAGTTCCATCCGAATCCTTTAAGAAGTGGATAGAAAACAAACAGAGTGGCAGAGTTGCTGTCGTATGTTAGTTTAAATTAGATGCAAGATAAAATTGTTTACAAAAAAATATTTAAGACAAACAATGCCTGTGTTAGGAGACTCCGCTCTTCTATATCTTAGATATATGTTACATAATATATTACAGCATAATGCTACTGTTAATTGAAACATCTGATTATTATGGATGTATCATGTGGTAAGAAGCGTAGTGTGCTTTATTTAGGTGTGGTATAGTGTGGTTTGATGTGATCTGATGTGATGTACAGTGTGTGGTGTGGTGTGGTGTGTGGTGTGGTATGTGGTGTGGTGTGTGGTGTAGTGGAGTGGAGCGGTGTGTGGTGTGGTGTGATGTGATGTGATGTGATATGTGTTGTGGTGTGGTGTGTGGTGTGATGTAACTGTGTGTGGTGTGGTGTAGAGTAGAGTGTGTAGAGTGGTGTGTATCCTTATGGTGTGTGAGTATATTACTCATGAAGAGATTTTTTTTCGTTCTGTGATATTGGAATTATAAGGATCCCAGAAATATGTTACAAAGTGAGTAGTCATTAATCGCATTAACGTATCCAATCGAGAAAAGTTAGAGCTTCGCCATCCTTACAAAAATTTACTTCTTCGATTCTCCCCATGACCAGAATAAATTGATTGGCTGGCTTAGCAGCTGAATTTGTGGTGTTAAGCTAAGTTTCTTGATCAAAAATAATTGTGAATGACAAACGTGCATTATCTAGTAGTTCTAGAAATTAGGGGTAAGTTTGTTATTTACGTATTAGAATGGTGCGACCTATCTTCTTAGAGTAATCCTATAAGTAATTTTACAAATGTTTTCGGAAATCATCCTTCCGAAAACATTGCAACCATTGCAAAGCATTGCAAATGATCGGCGCCAACGATAAAATAATAGGAATATGGCCCCACGTTTTTGATTCAGCAATATTATTAACTAGCGGACGTCACGCGGTTTCACCCGCGTAGTACCCGTTCCCGTGAGATTAGGGGGATAAAATATAACTTATGTTATTTGCTGATAATGTAGCTATCCATTCCTGAAAGAATTTTTTAAATCGGTCCAGTAGTTTTTATGTTTATTCGTTACATACAAAAATACAAATCTTTCCTCTTTATAATATTAGTATAGATTTCGGCATCATTGATATCTATTCAGATCAAGAAAATATTTGGTACTTGCTTTTGCCCGCGACTTTGTCCGCGTGAAATATTTACTTTGGGCAGCCATTTTTATTTTTAAGATACTAATTTTTCACACAACATATTTAGGTTTATTTATTTTTTATCAAATGCCTAAATACAAAGGTTAAACTAACGCGACAAAACGTAGCCCTTTTTCCTTTTAAAAGGTCTAATCTAACTCTGCACCAAATTTCATCAAAATCGGTTCAGCGGTTTAGGCGTGAAAGCGTAACAGACAGACATACTTTCGCATTAATATTAGTATAGTATGGATATGGATTTTTTAAGAAGCAAAACACCACTCTATATTTTCCAGTTCACCGAGTCATTTTCCAAGACAGAATTTACTTACATACAAAGTGCTGCCAAATGCAATACGAGCGACATCTAATTTAGTGCCTTTTCTAACACAAAGGAACTCAACGCATTTCCAATTTAGCCGGGCTATACCGTTCGTATCAAGCCTCATATATCCAAGGGAATTACACTTGGATTACACACTGAACGTGTGGATTACAATACGTATTTGTGGTTCAGATAAACTATATAACGTTTGGAGAAACTGTATTTTATATGTGCAATAGGGGCTGGGAAGGAATTGTTTCGCAGAATGGGATGGTTTTCTTTGAAAAAGTCGTCTAATTGTTCGATAGTTGTTGACCTCATCTTCCTCACACAATTCAAATATTGAAAGTTTAAAAAAAAAAAGGTATTCTACTACTATATTTGGTTGACAAAAATATTTTGGTGCTTTTGTAAGGGACTTGATATACAAAGCGGACAGGGCAGAATAAACGTTTTTTCTTTCTTGAGTTCCGTACCCAAAGAGTAAAACGAGACCCTATTACTAAGACTTCCGTCTGTCACCAGGCTGTATCTCATGAACCGTAATAGTTGAAATTTTCACGGATGATGTATTTCAGTTGCCGCTATGACAATAAAATAAATATTTAAGGCTCCCATACAACAAACGTGATTTTTTGCCGTTTAATAGATAATGGTACGGAACCCTTCGTGCGCGAGTCCAACTTGCACTTGGCCAGTTTTTATTTTTATTTGAAAGGCGGTTGTATTTTTTGTAAAAAAGTTTTTTTATTTTTCACTTTTTAGTGGTTGGATTAAAACCGCCATAAGATCTTTTTTCTGAATATTATATTTCAACGAAGCAAAGGTATTAAAACGTTACAGCCTTAATGAAAGTAAAGACCAAACGAACAACACTAATAAAGGTAAACATAAAGTGTTGTTTTTAACTTGAAATTAATTACAAAACAAATTTCAAGGGTTACAAATTGTTGGTAATTTGCGAAAAAAATAGGTATGAAATACTTTTTCGTGGTTTTTTGAATTCGTAGTCTGTTGTGGTCTAAGTGAAAAGGTATTGGACCCTTAAGAATAAGAGAAGCGATTTTTGCAAGATATCCGCCTATGGTAGACACCAGATAAATATGCAATAACGGTCATTGACCCACATTGCCTTTATGACTTTCTTGGTTTTGTATGTCTATTTTTTTTTCTGGTTCAATAAATTGCAATTTATTATAGATTTATGTACAACTACCTATGACTATAATTATATACATTTAAATTTAAAAAAAATGACGTAAAAAATAGTCTAAAATATGGCGTCGAAAAATTGGCATCGCTGTCCACTGGTAATGTACCCAAAAGGCTGGTAGCATTGCCACGTTGTATGGCAACGCTTATCCTTTATCCAAGGTCCTTGGGTCACGTGAAGTGTCGACTAAGCGTCTTGACTGATCTTTAAACAAGTTGACTTTCTTAATATTAAACCAGAAATAAAGTCATAAAGCTGTCCTGAATCGACTTCTATCGTGATCCTTAACGTTCTCTAGTAATGAAAAACGGTTCATAATTTAATTGTTCGGGTATCTATCTACGAAGAGATATTCGGGAAAGGTCAATGTACTTTATTGCAGATACTGGATAAAACGATACATTTAAATCTCTTTCTTTAGGAACTCCTGTATCTTGAAACAATTTTTGTTTTATGTTCATTTAGATTTACACGGTATGTACACATCCAAAGTTTAACGACCTATCACTTATTGCCCGTTACAAAAATATAACACCCATCTTCTTACGTTGTGGTTAATAAAAACAGAAAAATAACAAACCCATTTTTTTTTAAATACAACCGACTTCCATATAAAAAACACTATAAAGTTTAAAATAACTTTAATTTCTGAAGATGTATTTTAACACCGACTTCCGAAATTATAGTTATTTTATACTTTGTTGTGTTTTTTTTATTTGGAAGCCGGTTGTATTGTTTTGTAAAAAAGTTTTTTGATTTCTCACTTTTCAGTTTTACCTACCCCACACTTAACAACTACTGGAAAGTCACAGTTCACATGAAAAAAAAAAATCAAATCAATTCATAAATGTCGAAGTTATGAGGTAACAAACATAAAAAAACAAACATAACCGAAATTAAAACCTCATTTCTTTTTAAATCGGCTAAAAAGAAGACATATTCCAACAACGTCTTAAAAACAACAAAAGATCGTAACACGCTCGGATGAACTTGAATCCGTATTAATTTCTCCGTAATGCGAAAATTTACGCGGAATCTCTCATAATCTGACTTAAGCATACATTTTAATCAAATGCTTACACTTTGAATTATCAGATCCTTGACATATAATGATCCTGCTCATATGACAAATATGGAAGTCTGCATGTTTGAAATAATTAAATGTTTGAATGTTCGTAAATCATTCCTTGGATACATACAGTTAGAAGAGACTTAGACCTCTGAATTTGTATCGTTGTTTTTTCTGAGTTGTTAGCTAGAAACACCGTGTTCATGTAGTAAAAAAGGTGTAACAGAATAACCGTGTAAAAAAAATCTGCTGTTCAGTACATTTTGTCGAGTTATACGCAGAGAAAAATGTATAGGGGAGTCGATTTTTTTTCACGATTTCAGTATTGGTTCCATCGTAAAAGTTGTTTATAATGATGAATACAATGACCCATGAAGAGGTATTGCGTTTATTCTGTTACACGTTGTATATTGACAAAAAAAATATTTGTGTACAAATTATTTGTAACCTATTTGCAAAATAAATATAATTTAACATTAATTGGCGCGCGGGTCGAACATGTCTTACCCCCTACAATGACGTACCAATGCAGCTACGCCATCATGATTCCATTGTGAAAAAGGGATAGTGTTATTCCTCTTGTATAGCTCCGTCTCTCTCTCACAACGTAATGATGATTGTACTATGACGTCATAACTAATCCCAGATGGTGGTGATGTAATATCCCAACAAGTAGTACATACGTTCATGGGCGTGCAGTAGGCTACAGTAAGGGTAGGCCAGCCCATAAACAATGCCCAACAAAAAAAACACATTATGCAGGGTTGAAATCACGATACTGACGATGCGAATTTTCGTTCACTTTGAAAGTGAACGATATTTCTTTTTGGGCTTTAATTATGGGCTGGCCTACCCTTACTGTAGCTTACTGCACGCGCTTGTACATTCTTTTGAATTAATTTCCGACCATAACACGGGCAAAGCCGCTAGCAGAAACTAGTGGAATATAATTTCTTTCGCACTTCGGGGCGCGAATAACTCAGTTACAGAGAAGTAATATAATCCGCGCCTCAAAGGATTAATAATTCTATCAAAACTTGAACAAAGCCACGCGAAGCATCTAGTTAAGATATAAATCTTATTTTATACGCTTTTGGAATATTTTAATGGTACATGATGTGTGAATGTTAAGTTTGGCAACTGTGTTTTTGAATACTTTGAATGGGTTAACGTACCCAATCAAAATGATTACGTGTGAAAAGAAATCATGAATAACATTGTAGGTACTTATGTTTAAATTTTATTATTAACCAAAACAAAATTTAGACTGATTGATTGTAAGGCAGGAAATGTTTTGGGAAGAAACTAGAAAAAATTATGATAATAAAATTCAAACGTCAAAACGTCCGTATTACGCGATTGTGACTCATATCATCCCAACTTGTATAAGCTATTAATTTTGTAATTTTTTGCATCAACGGTGTGCATCATGCTTGGCGCATAATTTTTTTTCTTTCTTTGTGTACCTTTATTGCGAACCAGCGGTGGATTACCCCGTTCTGGTTGTTGAAACTCTGACGTGAAACTGAGAAAAAATCTCCTCTGTTAAACGAACGCCTTGAACTTGGACACTCATGCTTCTATCGTCTTTGAACGATTCTTCGAAAGTATTTTTACCGGAAACAAAGAAATAAAACACGTTTATTTGCCACACAGAAACACACAATATAAAAGTAGGGACACTTCATTTAAAAAAACAATAACGTTGTGTGCCTATCATCTGCACCAAATAGGTCCAGTTCCTCACTGTTAATCATACATATAACTTTGTAAGCAATACATAATCCAAGGTGATGCATTACCTTATTCCATCAATGATGATCCTGAAACTTCTCCATTTCCACACACGAACTACTTACAAAAAATAACTGCTAACCCAACTAGCAACTAGCATATCCCGACCCGAACAAATCTCCAAGTATTATCAATACCACTTTTAGCCACTGCCCGGCTGATTATACAGGTGGTGGAGGGTGTTAAATTATGTATGAAGAGAAGCTTTTTCCTAACAGGATGAGCGGAGGCGTAAGCGAGTACACCACTAATTAAGCGACGGTTGCCCACTTCAACTGCTAAGTGTTGAATTATTTATAAGGCTTAGTAGTTTTTTCAGGGTTTCAGTGGTCTAGGATTGAAATAGAGTTGAGTTTGAGGCTTAAGGATGGAGTTAGTGGGTTGGTGTCTTGGTGATTTGAAGTTGTTTGATTAATTATTGAGAACGGTTATGGGATAAAGTTCTAAGGAGATGATTGTGAAGTTTGTGAAAGACGTTAGTCATTCGCTATCAATAGAATAATCATAAAATTCTGTCTCGGTGTTGCTGTAAAAGCCCGATTTATAGCAAATCTTAAGTTTTGCCTATGTCCAGCAGTGGACGTCTTTCGGCTGATATGATGATGATGATTTTAAGTTTTGTTACAAAAACCTAAGATTTACCAAGTCGGTAAAATTTCGAACTGCTTGGGATATTGTAACGTGAAAATGCCATCATGATTCCTCAATAAGAGAGAGACGGAGATACACACGGAAGAATAAACACTACCCATAACATCACCACCAACCATAACCATTAACCATTTACACTTTTAGTCGTACCTGGTCGATTTTACTTGTTTCTGATCTTACACAGTTCAAGTAGTATAATATTGGGGCAGAACATTGGCCGATTAATGGCCTGCACAGATTGTTGGTCGGCAGCGGTGGCTTTTACCACTGCGAGGCCCCGGGTGGCAGTCCTTTGCGAGGCCCCGGGCGGCAGTCCTTTGCGAGGCCCCGGGCGACAGATCTTTGCGAGGCCCTTGTTTTTTTTAAATATATGTGAAAGTAGGTATTTCTGTTTGCGGCGTTTCCTAAATAAAATCGCAATGAGAATTTTTTCATTGAAAAAATTGCAAAACTGAAAATTGATCTCGTGTTATCGACTTCGTCAAATTCGATGGCACTTATTACTATAATATTATTAAATAATTTACTGTGAAATAATTTCATTTTGATGCCAAAAGTATAAAACATTTTAAATGTAAGGTTTTTTGAACTCGGGTAGCGAGAGGCCCCTGTAAGAGCCACCCCCTAAGGCCACCACTGTTGGTCGGGACGGCAGAGGATTTTTAATTTATCAATTGAATTTAAATGGTTATCGAATCAAAATAAGTTATATATTTCAATGCTCGGTGATCGGCCTCCCGTCCGCTAGTCTGCGCAGGCTACAATTTAATCGCTCCGCTTATTCAATACGCCCTCATCCTAAAAAACATCAACCATACCTGCGAGTACAAGCAAAGCAATTATAAACACGAAAAAGGTTCTATTTTTCATCTCAGTGTAGTATTCTACACTCTAGGACTAAGTATTGTAAAAATAAATGAGATTTTTAATTGAGTTCAGACAAATGTTGAAACGGTGACTGTTAAGTTCTGAAGTGCAATCTAAGTTTAGTTTTAGAACCATTGTTATGTTGGCGCAATAGTTGGTACGTGATTTGCAAATGTTTGTTAACAAATGGGAGTCAAAGATGACTTAAATAAATGCCTTAAGTGATTCTCCGTTTAGAATAATGATTTTGACAATGCTAAATAATATTACAAATGCGAGAGTGAGTTTGTTTGATTGCTTGTTACGCTTTCGTACCTCAACCGATTTCAATAAATTTTGGTATAGAAATAGATGGTATCCTGGAGATGGTTACAGGCTACGATTTTTTGCGAAAATTAATATAACGTCAGAAAATTTTTGTTCAAAAATAAATAAGTACCTTGAATACACCTAGAGCTACTTATAAAAATGAATTCTTGTTCACTAACGAAGCAAATGAAATTAAAAATGTAAATAGTTCAAATACCTTTATTTTACCAGCCTTTAACTGTCTCACGTCAGGATTAAGTTATCTCATACATAAATAAAGGCTTAGTATTGACGCGAATCAAAATATGACGAAAATATCTCTCTTCCATAATAATTATCATCGTCTTTCTGCCCTTATTCCATGTTACTTGGAGTCGACGCAATACATTTATTTTGTTCTTCCATTACATTTATTTTGTTACACCGTTTGTCCATGGCGTCCGTCTCGCCGGATCCGTCATCCGAGAAAAAACCGGACCGAAGAAGCGGCCTATACATTTAAATGAACCTTTGTCCAATCGACGTCCGACGTCCGAGATCCGTCATCCGTTCTTTTGACGGGCTCCGGGAACTTTGCTTTATCGGATGAACCGCTAAACCGGAGCCTCAATCAGGAGTATATGTAATACAAATATATTAAACACTACAAAGAAAATAATTTAAAAAATTATCTTCATGCCGTCGTAATTTTTCGTAAAGTGTATAAAATGCTCCTTCGAGGTATCTCTCTTGCAGAAGAGGGTAAACCCAAAACTTCTCTTGCCTCCTGTGTCTTCGTACGTACAATAATATGGCAAGAAGTTGTCGACGTTCTTACGTAAAATTCCATATTAAATGCACGTGCACACGATGATACTTAGTTACACCGCATTTGAGTGATATTTCGTTCGAGATCGGATCGCATCCGGGCGCAGTGGACAGACGTGATCAGTCTCCGTCATCCGTCTCCGTCAAAACGCCGGATTCCGTCACTCGAGAAAAAACCTGACCGTGGACAAGGGCTCTTTTGCTATCTCGGACTTTTATCCTTTCTCTCATAGATAATACCGGAACAAAAAAATACGATCACAATTTTTGAGTTTAATACTACCAGTACCTCCTACAAAAATAACGATCACCGTCCACGACCCAAACAATATGTCTCCAAATTCAAAAGTTCTCAGTCCAAAAATAAAGTAACTGGCAAACGAAAAATCCACCGGATCGAAATTCAAATAGATACGGAACTGGGAAAAATGGAAGGTGTTCCATTTCGCCGATAGACTTTGATAAAAGTTTGTCTAACTTATCAATGAGGAGGGTATCACGTGCCAACGACCAGTCACTTCCTCGCTACTTCGCTAACAAGATTTATTTTAAACTACCTTCGTTCGTTTGGATTTATCTTTTATGGATTTAGTAACACGAGCTTAAGGCAAAATAGTACCTAACAGCCGCTTTGGTCGAACTTCGAGGTTAAGCTACGCTTGCCGAGGTCGGTCTGTGGATGGGTGACCATTTATTACATACTGAGTTTTGTCCGTGCTTTGGAAAGCATGTTAAGCATTTGTTACCGGCTGTCATTTGAACATTTTTGACAGTCGTTACGGGTAGTCAGAAGCCAGAAAATTGAATATTAGGCTTGACAAGGGGTATCTCAGTCACTCCGATCCCAAGATAGTTGAAGAAAGGCTAGGCAGGCAGGCGGATTGGCATTGGTTGTTCTTATAATCAGCACGGAACAGTAAAAAGGAGCTTTGGAATGAATATATCTACATGTGTAACAGAATAAACGCAATACCTCTTAAGGAGTCATTGTACTTATCATTATGAGCAACTTTTACCACCTATGGTAAAAGTTGTTCACAATGATGAGTACAATGACACCTTACAACTTTTACTACCTATGGTAAAAGTTGTTCACAATGATGAGTACAATGACCCCTTACAACTTTTACCACCTATGGTAAAAGTTGTTCACAATGATGAGTACAATGACCCCTTACAACTTTTACTACCTATCGTAAAAGTTGTTCACAATGATGAGTACAATGACCCCTTACAACTTTTACTACCTATGGTAAAAGTTGTTCACAATGATGAGTACAATGACCCCTTACAACTTTTACTACCTATGGTAAAAGTTGTTCACAATGATGAGTACAATGACCCCTTACAACTTTTACTACCTATGGTAAAAGTTGTTCACAATGATGAGTACAATGACCCCTTACAACTTTTACCACCTATGGTAAAAGTTGTTCACAATGATGAGTACAATGACCCCTTACAACTTTTACCACCTATGGTAAAAGTTGTTCACAATGATGAGTACAATGACCCCTTACAACTTTTACCACCTATGGTAAAAGTTGTTCACAATGATGAGTACAATGACCCCTTACAACTTTTACCACCTATGGTAAAAGTTGTTCACAATGATGAGTACAATGACCCCTTACAACTTTTACCACCTATGGTAAAAGTTGTTCACAATGATGAGTACAATGACCCCTTACAACTTTTACCACCTATGGTAAAAGTTGTTCACAATGATGAGTACAATGACCCCTTACAACTTTTACCACCTATGGTAAAAGTTGTTCACAATGATGAGTACAATGACCCCTTACAACTTTTACTACCTATGGTAAAAGTTGTTCACAATGATGAGTACAATGACCCCTTACAACTTTTACTACCTATGGTAAAAGTTGTTCACAATGATGAGTACAATGACCCCTTACAACTTTTACTACCTATGGTAAAAGTTGTTCACAATGATGAGTACAATGACCCCTTACAACTTTTACTACCTATGGTAAAAGTTGTTCACAATGATGAGTACAATGACCCCTTACAACTTTTACCACCTATGGTAAAAGTTGTTCACAATGATGAGTACAATGACCCCTTACAACTTTTACCACCTATGGTAAAAGTTGTTCACAATGATGAGTACAATGACCCCTTACAACTTTTACCACCTATGGTAAAAGTTGTTCACAATGATGAGTACAATGACCCCTTACAACTTTTACCACCTATGGTAAAAGTTGTTCACAATGATGAGTACAATGACCCCTTACAACTTTTACCACCTATGGTAAAAGTTGTTCACAATGATGAGTACAATGACCCCTTACAACTTTTACCACCTATGGTAAAAGTTGTTCACAATGATGAGTACAATGACCCCTTACAACTTTTACCACCTATGGTAAAAGTTGTTCACAATGATGAGTACAATGACCCCTTACAACTTTTACTACCTATGGTAAAAGTTGTTCACAATGATGAGTACAATGACCCCTTACAACTTTTACTACCTATGGTAAAAGTTGTTCACAATGATGAGTACAATGACCCCTTACAACTTTTACTACCTATGGTAAAAGTTGTTCACAATGATGAGTAAGTGAAAAAAAAATCAGCTGGTCAGTGCATTTTGTCGAGTGATTGCGAGCACAAATGTATGGGGCAATTGATTTTGTCTCTCGCGACTTCAGCGTTGATCCCATAGTGAAAGTTGTTTATAATGGCACTCGTAGATTGTCATAAATCCTTTTTTTTATGTGTTTTCATATTTGTATTTTCTAGTATTATGATTTATGTAAGTGTGCTTTTGTGTGTTGTGTTTTCTGTTCTTGTACCAAATAAATGTTTTATCTATATTATCTTATCTATCTATAATGATGATTACAAGGACCCCTTTAGAGGTATTGCGTTAATTTGTTACACGTTGTATAATCCTTTAAAGAGAGGATGTAAATGAGTACGGTATTCTTAAAATACAAACATTATTCTTAGTTTGACTGCGGACACCTTACGAATTGGTTCATGGATAACTGTTCTAAAATGTAAATAATTATATTGCTTTCTCAGTTCATAAAACTCTACGATCAATAAAAGAATAAGTCGCACAGGACTAGATATTTATTAGTATATAAATTGGTATTGTATTTATGTATTTTATATTATTATTTCTAATTAGTATTGTTTAAAACGTTTGTACACTGACAGCCCTAAATCTATCTCCCTTCGTTCAATCCATCCAAAGGTTGTCTGGAAGAGTTTACGTTGTGCGATAAGACCGCCCATTGTGCACTTATTTTATGTATGATTGTCCTGTTCTTATTATGAGGTGTACAATAAAGTATATAATAAATAAATAAATAAATAAATATTATTGGAACACGCTCCTGTGCGACAGTACTATGTTATCAACGGCTCGTATTTACTAAACCTCACTTTTTTTTAAATTATCTTTACCATCATCTCACTTGGACCACAATCTCACCTTATGAAAGGGGTCATGTGGTTGACAATGAAACACGCTTGCCTCAAAGCGGTTGCTTTTGCAGGTGCAGTCCGTTTGACGGCAGCCTTACGGCCGGTTTCAATAACGTTGGTAGCTAATTTGACAGTTGGTTAAAAGTAGATACGTAAGTGAAACCTGCCGTTATAGACCGCAGTTTGTAGCTATCTGGGAACACAGGGTCCATCAGGAAATCCCACTCCTTAGCTGTACGCACAATAAAAGCATTCCCCAAACGCTAGCTCTCTAAACCACAGAACAAACCATAACAATATTCCTTTAAGACCTTTAAACGTCCACTACAATATGATAGCACGATAACTTTCTTACCGCAAACCCTTTTACGTGGCCACAGGGGTGGGGAACTGTTTGGATTTCTTTGCATAGAATACGAGGGTTAAATGAGTTTTCATAGTGGTAAGAGATAAAAATATATAGTGTAACATAGTGTTTTTAATGACTTGACGAGTTTGTTGATAACACGAGGTTAAAATACTAACAAATTTATACTATCTTTACTTCTAAATCTACCTTTACTATGTACTATAATCACACTAATATTATAAAGGTGAAAGTTTGTGTGTGTGGATGTTTGTTACTTCTTCACGCGCAAACGGCTGGACCAATTTTTTTATTATGTAAGCCTGCGATTCATTCCACACAAATAACTAAATAGGTACAGAATCGTTAAACAAGCCTCAATTATTTCATCTTCCAAAACAATCTGGTTAAAAATCAATATCAGTTGAAATTTAAAGAAGTATCGACAAACTAAATTTTGACCAAAAATAACTGACATTCAAAACACCACTATCATCTGAATTTGTTATTAATTTGTCCAAAACTTTAAATCCAACACATCTGTCATTCTACCTACCATTTTATTAATAAGAGCCTGCCACACGACACTATGTCGCTAAAATAAAAGGCTGCAGACTTAAAAGCCTGCCCGTCTATATTAGCCTTGATGTTGTGGACGCTGCTCTGACTTAACCGTTTTTAACGATCGAATGCACTAAGGAGGTCGCGTGGACGCTGCTCTGATTTGACCATTTTTACGATCGAATGTAATAAGGAGGTCGCGACGTGCAATATCTTGAAGCAAGGAGGATTTAATCAGAAGATGTTATTTTGAAAATGGTAGTAGAAGAAGTGAAGAGAATGGAGGTTTGTGGCTGTTACTCGTACTTTTGTATTAAGATTAAAATTTTTGAAATAAAGATATCATAGAACACACTCTTACACTAAAGGCAGGTGTGTGAATTGAGTATTTGGAGTTGAATCTAATACTCAACTTCAAATTAAATTGAAAAATCAGGGTTATGTCATCCGTGATTCCCAAGTACCTAAAATTTGATTTTTCTTTAGAAGAAAAATCAAATTTTAATTTTTACTCTTCTGAAATAAATGTTTATTATTATTAACAAGTGTTAATAATAATAAACATTTATTTCAGAAGAGTTTCCTATTTGTTAGTACAAACTAGTGTTAGTAAACATTTATTCTAAGCTTCGTGAGGCACGCCGATCCCGGGGAATGTCTACTGGACTGCGTGCAGTCCTATCCACCGACCCAAGATCGAAGAGTCCCACCTATCAGCAAACGTATCAAAAATGGTTTTGGGGCTGGCGCAAACACGGCGTAGCAGAGAAGCACATCTCTTGCGCATGATGGCCGAAAAACTAACAACGTCCGCGTCGGCAAACATGCAGGACGCGCTACAATAACGCGGCAGCCCCATTAACACCCGGAACGTGTTGTTATATTGTGTGCGCAGGCCACTATATGCCCTTTTTTTTAAGGATGGGAAATCATCAAATGACTTCTTCCGCTGTAGGTGAAGCGGAAGGGCGTGACAGACTCTTACTGACTAAAACCCATCCGTGTTCCTTCTAAAGCCCTTTGCGTTCCAGGGCCGCGGTGACTCTTTCGAACAAATTCCGCAACAATGGCAGGCTCTGGCCCTAGCGTGCCCCGTCCTCTATGCTGACATCTCTTTGAGGTGCGCGTGAAACACAACGCGCCATCGACCCGGGCCTGATGGTGATCGGACAGCGAGCCACCCAACGCTCGCCGTCCGCAGGCCCGCGTTTGCGGCCGGGGTGGCGGTGACGGTGGCCGGGGATCGCCCTGCGACTCCCGACGCCCGGGGCGTCTTCTCCTGTAGCGGCGGTTGGGGCGAAGGCCTTGCCTTTCCCTCGCGCGGCCCGCCTCCTCCTTCGCTAGCATTACTGTTTCGCAGAAAGAGGTGACCGCTTCCCAAGCCTCCTTGCTCCGGACCATGGATTCAACCAGGGCCGGACGCGAGAGGTTGCCGTCGCCGAAAGCCTCGACGAGGACACGGCGGTGCTCAGCCCAAGTAGGGCAGACCTCCACCGTATGCTCCACCGTGTCCTCCGGGCGATCCTCACAGTGCTGATACCTGGGCGTGTCCTCCCGCTTAATCCGAAACAGGCAACTCCCGAAACAGCCGTGTCCGGTAAGTACCTGCGTCAGGCGGAATGTGAGGACGCCGTGGCGCCTCACCAGCCACTCCTTGAGAGGGGCCTTACCGCCTCATAAAAATACTGTGAAGTAAAAAAAACTGTTTTGTCCCTGGAGGCTAAACCAGCCAGTCCTATAAATATATGTCACTGGGGCAGGTACGAAATAGATTATTCGACTAAAAAAATGTAATTAGTTCGTCAGATAGATTTCCAAAAAGTATTGTACACGCATTTTTTCTTTTGTCACGTTAACAAAAAATTAAGACGATACAGAGCGTTGAAAACTCGTGTGACGTCACTTACCTGCATACTTTTTACTGGAGAGTGACGTAACAAGCCCTCACTCCTTATCTTTGATGCGCTTCATCTTCTTATTTTTAACTAATTTGATAATACAAAAAACGTAACAAATATTTTTCTATAATCTAACTAACGGACTAAATAGAATCAAGGTTTTTTAAACTAGGCAACATCCCTATTGAGAGCGATCATCATTATTGTGTAACATTAACTTTGAGTTGATAGGTTGTAATAGAACTCCAAAAGTTCCCAAAGTTGGTTTATGTGCATTTCCTTCAGACATATATCCATTTAAAAATCACACCTTTCTTCTCAAATCAAGAAGAGGGATTGTTTCTTTATTGTTGATAATAATCCATGCATTCACTAGGGTCATATCCGAAAATGTAATAAATGAGATACATTTTTATAACTAGTTAAAAAATAATAATAATAAAGCGTACTGCCTCAATAACTAGCAGACCATTAATCAAATATGTTCAAGAGACAAGGAACCAGCTAAACAAAACTTAAGTAATCCAAGACAACATCACCAAATGGCTATAACAAATTAACCCTAAACTGCTCAAACAAAACATACGAACTTTAACTCATTGGGGGATGAGTGTGGAACAAATAAAATAGCTAACGTGGAGCCACGTACAACGAAATTGACTCGCCCTCCAGGGATATGAGTCGCTGCCGAATTGTGCGGGAACTTTACTTGTTGGTACACGCAAGCATATTGTGTTGCGAGCAATGTTGATTTATGGCAATTTCAGTTATTGTACCGACCTAATCCTTTTTTTTGGCTATTTGTTCGGCAATCGGTCAATGAGTTAATTTAGTTTACAGGAAAAATAAACAAGTTGGTTATTGTTTGAGAGATTTGTAAAAGACTACATTATTGACGACAAATTAATGTTTCAAAGATTAATTGAAGGGAAGAAAGCTGGAATTTGATAATCCGACAACTCTTGAAAGAACATCTTGGCGCCATGAGATAGGAAGAACTGACCACTGACCCAAGTGGAAAAGGCTAGGTGGAAAGCTGGAAGTTGACTTCATTTTCTGTTCTACATATTATTGGTCCACACTTGCCCAAAGCCGGGAGAAATGGAAGGAAGAAAGGGTTGCCCTGCAGTGGAACACAACATGCTAAAAAAAATGTCTGCTTAGCATGTGTTCCCTGCAGACAGACGTATTTACAACGTGTAACAGAATAAACGCAATACCTAAAAAGGGATCATTGTACTCATCATTATCACAACTTTTACTATGGGACACTGAAATCGCGAAATAATAATCGATTGCCCCGGATACATTTATGTCCGCACAAATCGACAAATTGTACTGAGAAGCAGATTTTATTTCGCGATTCCTGGTTTGGTCCCGTAGTAAAAGTTGTTCATAATGATGATTTAAAATAACCCCTTTTCAAGTATTGCGTTTATTCTGTTACACGTTGTATAGTGGCGAGTTTTAGCAGATATTGCTTGTGGGTATGCCCCCGGAAAAGAACGTGTATTGAATCCTAACTATGATGCAGTTGTGGTGTAAAATCACAATTAACCAAATTAGTAACTTTCAACCAAAAATTACCTACTTATTAACATCAATTTCAACCATTTTTATTTGTGGTAACATGAGCGAAATACTTCGGTACATTGGACGCACGGCGGTGGTCGCAGGGTTAAACGAGAAACATAAAATTAATTACACGATTCGCGACAACCCTAGACCACATGAAATGGTTTAATTGTGAAATACATTTATTTTAAAATGACTCGTGATTTCGGTTGTATTACCAATTTACCAGGTAGCACGTGTAAAATAGGATTTGTGTCAACGAGCTCAACCGATGATCGTTTGAGTAGGTATTTGTTATTGTAAATCAACAATTAAATAGGAGGAAGGCGCCTGTGTCTGTAAGCACAGACACAGACGTTCACTCTGTCTCAAATAATGCATTGCTCTGTATTTCATGTACATTCTTATATTCTAGTTGAGATGGACAAATTGTGTTTGGTTTTTTGAAAATAAAGATTTATTATGATTCTTTTTATTTATTTTTCCTAACATACTAATTTACATTTTTAAATATTTCTTTAAAAAAAAACATAAAAAGTAGTAGTCGGGAGCAGAGTCCAAGCTACCGGTAGTTAGGGTTCCAGAGAAAGGAACTTCCTCACAATACGAGCCGTATGGAGGAGTACTGCCCTCTGTATCAGGCCCTTTACCCAACTGCGTAACTGCTCCCTTATGATTATATAGTATATGGGTAACGGATGAGTTTATTTTAGATTGAAGCAAAATATTTTTCAGATAGCTGATTTGTGGCTTCAACAATGATGTAAGATCTTATTACTTTGGCGCGGACTCGTTAACCAATAAGAATACAGCACTGGTGAGTAAAAAACTGCTTAAACAACAAGCTGGTGATGTCATACCGATTGTAGTAAGAACTTAATCGTTAGTAATCGATTTAAAATCGTGACGGTAAGTTTAAACTTTTTCCAAGTTAGAGCCAAAGTAATACGACCTAGCTGTGCCTAGTTCTTGAAAAGGAGTTATATGTGAGGCCAGAATAACTTTGCTTGTCCCCAAAATAATCATAATTTTCGTCGTAAGTGTTTTGTTAAAAGGTATCAAAATAATTTGTCTGAAAGATTAAGATATGTGATGTGGCACTAAATGTCACATCAACGTGATCATCACCATACGTCATCAACATCATCATAATTATTACTCAAACACTGTTCCGTTCAAGACGAACCTCACCGAATCTGCTCTTCAGCAAAGACGCAACAAACTAATATGAAACAAATAGTTAAACTAATCCCGTCTCCACTTAATCATCCCTGCAGGCATACCGTAATCTCGAACTACCGTCATACTAGCCACGTTTAGACTGCACCTAGCTTCAGTAAAAGTGCGTTTACACGGGCAATTTTGTGAGCAACTATTGCTCGACATGTCGATCAATCTGGAGCAATTTGTGGAGCAATCTGCTAGCAGCAACGGCAATTTTGTTTTTAATTGCTCCATATTTATTTATTTATTTATAATGTTAACACGGTTTGTAGACCAATTACATTAACACACAAAGTACACAAAATGTAAGCACTAAAAAAAAAATGTATGTTTTTTTTTTTTTTTTAATTTAATATGGGTTTGCTCTTGACTCTAGTCTAGGTCATAGAAGACAGAGACAGTCGACAATGGAGCGAGCTTACCCAGAAGAAGCCTGTTAACTCTAATTTTGAAGAGATTAGGGTTGTATGCGTTCGGAAACAGACGCAGGCAGAGAGTTCCACTCCTTTGCTGTGCGCATTATAAAAGACGTTTGGAAACGTTTAGTGCGAATTGGTGGAATAGCAACAAGGTAGGGATGGTAACTTGCAGTGCGTCTAGATGTCCGATGGTAGAAGGGGGCCGGTGGGATGAGATCGTGGAGTTCCTGGACACTCTCCCCGAAGTACAATCTGTAGAAGACCGACAAGCAGGCAACCTTGCGGCGATGAGCCAAGCTGTGAAGCTTGGCTTCCACCAGTCTTACGTCGCCAATGAGCCTTTTAGCTCTGTGTTCCACCGAGTCAAGCGCGGCAAGTTGGTATTTAGCTGAGCCATTCCAAAGGTGGCTGCAATACTCCATGCAGGATCGGACTTGTGCTTTGTAGAGGGTTAAAAGCTGTCCAGGCGTGAAGTATCGCTTCACTCTATTTAGGATGCCCAGCTTTTTGGCCGCAGTTTGGGCTTTGTGCTCAATTGTGGCACCAAAGTTGAGACTGGTTGTCAACTCCATGCCTAGGAGCTCGAGCCGATCGGTTACAGGAACAGATGTACCCCGAAAAGTCGGAGTTAGGTCGAAACGACTCCTTTTCGCGGTAAAAAGACATGCTTGTGTTTTGGTGGCGTTAAAAGAGACCAAATTGTCATCACCCCACTGGGAGACAAGACTTAAGGTCAAATTTGTCCGCTCTACCATGGCCTCTCTCAAGGAACGAACTTCTTCCCCGCTGGTTTTTGCGCTAGACAAGTATATCTCTGAAACCGAACTGTCATCTGCATACCCAACAATACCAGGCTGAAGCAGGTCATTGATGTGCAGCAGGAAAAGAGTTGCAGAGAGAACAGACCCCTGAGGAACTCCGGCATTAATAGCCATGAGGTCAAAGAAGCAGCCGTCAACGACTACTCGGATCGACCGTTCACTAAGGAAGTCTGATATCCAGCTACAAAAATCAGCTGGGATGCCATAAGCAGGAAGCTTGCTGAGTAGACTTGCGTGCCACACCCTATCAAAGGCCTTCGAGATATCGAGCGATACAGCAAGTGCTTCGCCGTGTTTCTCGATGGCTTCGCCCCAGCAGTGCGTGACATACACAAGAAGATCGCCAGTTGACCGTCCCCGGCGAAAGCCATATTGACGGTCACTGAGGAGATCATTGTCTTCAAGGTAGGTCAGCAACTTACTGTTCAGTACCCTTTCCATAACCTTGCACAGAATGGAGGTAATGGCGATCGGTCGATAATGAGCAGGGTCTGCACGGTCGCCCTTTTTTGGCACAGGCTGTACATTCGCAAGCTTCCAGGATTTTGGCACCGTTCTTTTTTCAGGAGAGAGGCGGAACAAGCGTGTCAACACGGGAGACAGTTCAGGCGCACATTGCCTCAACACTCTCGCTGAAATGCCGTCAGGCCCGCTGGCCTTGTTCACGTCTAGACTGCACAATAATCTTCGTACCTCTTTCATGTGAACTGCGATCTCCGACATCGAAGAGTCACAGTAACGAGGTACAGTTAGTGGTTGCTTGGAGCCAGCGTCCAGACGTGAATTGCTAGCAAAGGAAGATGCAAATAAATTTGCTTTCTCACTTGCAGAGTGGGCCAGCGACCCATCAGGTTTCAGCATTGGTGGCAAAGTGGGCCGACAAAAGTTCATTTCAACCGCTTTCGAAAGGGACCAGAACAGTTTACTACCCGGAGGGTGAGATGCTAGTTTGGCCCCGATACGTCCGACATGGTCAAAACGTGCCCCACGCAGAACTTAGCGGCAGAATTAAAAGCTCTCTTCCTCGCGCGAACCCTGCGTGCTCTAACTTTTTGGTCGCGGGCCTTGACCCAAGCTTGGTAGGCAGACTCTTTTCGAGCCTCAGCGTGGGCGCACTCTGCATTATACCAAGGCCGGGTTTTGTGACTGCCGAATCACGTCCGCAATCATGTCGGCACAACAAGACGGGTCACCCGAGGAAAAGCACACATGCTGCCATGGATAAGACGCAAAAAAGTGCCGCATCTCATCCCAATCTGCTGACTCGTATCGCCATACTCGTCTCGTGCCTCTAGGGCTAAGTATATATATATATAAATATATATATATATATATATATATATATATATATATATATAAATATTTATAAATTTACGTACTTTCACAGAAGCAAAGACAAGCGCACAAAACAGTTTTGAGCTGATCTGCAAATAGGTCACAGTTCGGGTTAGCCTCCATGACGTCATTAAGCGCAGCCAGAGTGCGAGGAACAGGGGATGAGGCGCGAGCCATTGTTCGAGTTGTGGGCACGGCCAATAGACGGTGTTTTCGACCACGGATATAGTTGCTTGGAACGTAGAGACGAATCAACATATATTCTTGTGTATGTGAGTAAAGCCTTATTTCTTGGAGTTTTTCTATAACGCTCAATATTTTCATTGCAAAACATTGCGCCAAATTGACGCTTGCTGCCGTTTGACCAGTCATCATCTGCCTAGCCTTTTCCCAATTATATTGGGGTCGGCTTCCAGGCAAACCGAATTCAGCTGAATACCAGTATTTTACGTAGAGCGGCTGCCTACCAGACCTCCACAACCCATTAACTGGGTAACATGGTAGTTCTTAGCTAGACTGGAGTCAGATTTACTGGCTACTGACAATCCGTAACGACTTCCAAAGATCTACGACAGCCGGAACGGAAGGCACGGAAGAAACCCGGTATGTTAAGATGGTCACTCCATCCACAGACCAACCTTGGCAAACGTTGCTTAACCTTGATCGCCCCGTGCGGCTGATATTTTTTAGCCACGAGGTCCTCTGCCGTATCATCAGTATTGCTTATAATTGATCAATTTTCATTGCCCGTGTAAGCTCACCTTTAAGTACTTCTCTAGCCACGTTTAGACTTAACCTAGCTTCAGTGAAGTACTTCTTCAAAGTTAAACTTTGTTTAAGCCGGCAGTTGACCGGGATATGCAGGGTTATGTAGTCTAACGGGAGTTTGATCAAAGCTATTGTGGGTGTTTGTGTGAAGAGTTTTAGTTTGTGGTATGAAGAATTTAGCCTTCTATGTACACCTATACAGGGTGATTTTTTAAAATGTGCGTGAGTGGCCAAATCGGAAACTACGAGGAATATCAAAAAACGTTGAAAGGCACCTCGAGCCCGATTTTGATGAAAACTAAAATTGCATCAAAGATTTTTTGTTAATTTATCACCGGTTTTTTTATGTTGAAAATTTTAGAACTATTTTGTTACAAATGAGCGCTTTCCTTTAGTTTTCCATGTCTTATTATTTCCCAGAATTTAATCCTTACTAGCGACACTTTCGGATGGCGTAATAATACAGGGTGCGTTTTTTTTTTTCAAAATCAACCCGTTCAATTTTTTAAACTCCTTTCAGTGTTTTTTTGATATTCCTCATAGTTTCGAATTTAGCCATCCACGTACACTTTAAAAATTTACCTGTTGATTAAAACGGTAGGTATTGTACTAAGTTATCGAAGGTCGGTCATATCTGTCTATTCATTTCATGAGGCCATCTTTATAACGCCATCCATGTCGTCGCTTATCAAACAACGCTCAAGTAAAACATTGGCGGTGTTTACTTATTAATTTCATTAGATTGAGCTGACAATATTACATTTTAAACGATCAACCAAGCCATGACTACATAGATGTATGTATTGATGACACCACAGTAATCAAGCACCAAAGTATACAAACTAACATAAAATGTAGGTACATATTTCTTTCGCTACACAGTAATAACGATCCTCATTAATAAACCCCAGCTAAACTTCAATAAAAAAAATCAGACCTTTTTTTTCCAATCACAGTACAGTAGGTATGCAAAGCCTTTGGATCCGGTCCGCTGTGAATTTAATTATTAGTTACGCCGCAAATTTAAATTGGATTGATCTCGGATAATCTCGTCCATCCAAGGCGGATTAACCCCCCAATGTAAGGTGTGGGAGGCGGACGGTAAGCTTCAACTATTGACTTGTCGGTGTAGCGTTTTAGGGTTAGTTGTGAATAAGCAAGGGGTTTGTAGCTGGTGGAACAGGTTTCCTTGAGTCCAAACAGTGTTGGAATAAAATTAAGAGAATGATGACGTTTATTGTGTGATGATTGACAAAGAATTTCTTAAACTGCTCCGATCTGTTAGATCGCAATACAAAAATCTAATGTTCACAGGAAGGTACAAAACAGCGTTATTAAGAAAAAGCTTTTTATCAATGGGGCCAATCATTTATAATAAAATACCTCATGCATATAAAGTGGAACCATTAGGCATATTTAAAAAGAGGCTAACATCCTTACTTTTGGACAAATGTTATTATTCCATACAAGATTTTTTGAATGATAAAAGATTATAATGATATATTATTTAATCATATTTTATTTCAAATTTAATGTAAAGTTGTTTTATAATGTAATTTAATGTAATGTTGTTATATAATGCGCATTATATCCGCGCATCGCTCACTATTAAAATGGTTACCCATTCGTCAGCGGAGAGCGCTGAGGGCCTTAACTAGTCTGTTTTCTTTTCTTAATAATCCTTCGTCTCCCTCTTATGTAACTTCACAAATTCAATTCATTTGTTCTGCCCACAGTAAAAATCTTCGCTCTACCAATAATCGCCTTCTACGATGTCCCTCTCACCGCTCTGTGTTTATCCGCTCCTCTTTCATTGTTCAAGCAATTTTCCTTTGGAATGCGCTCCCTCTGAACATCAGGACGGCAACAAGTCGGTTGTCCTTTAAGGTGAAGGCACGTGAGCACATTCGCAAGAAGTTGGTAGAATCATCACAGCGCTAATTCGTTGGATTCGTTTTTTCTTAATAACTTTGTTTAAGTGTATGTATGTATCTATGTATTTATAATTTTATTTTATTTTACTTCTCTCTATTTTTAGTTATTTTTTTTTAAATTGCACCTGCCATGTTGTCTCTGCACCACCCTAAGGTCGACTGGTAGAAAATGCCTAAGGCATTAAGTCCGCCTTTGTACAGTGATTTTACTTGTGCATAAAGTTTTAATAAATAAATAATGTAATTTAATGTAATGTTGTTTTATTATGTAATTTAATGTAATGTTGTTTTATTATGTAATTTAATGTAATGTAATGTAGTTTTTTTTGTATTTGTAAAGGAGTCAATATGATCTCAGATTGTTGTTTTTTTTGTGTTAATAATTTATGTGAATTTTTGTTATGATCCAAGGACATTTAACTATTTTTTTAAATTTAAATTTTTATTATGTTTGAATTTATGTAAGTTTTTCTACTTTTGCATGCCGGAAGGTAGAGTGTGTTGGAACTATCATTTATTAAAAATATCGACATCTTATTTTGTATACCCACATTCTTCGCAAAATAAATGTTTTTTGATTTCTTTCTGATTTCCGTTGGTCTCGGAGACCGAAGCGCGAATGCTTACCCGGGGTTCGATTCTCAGGTCGAGCAAAAAGTGTTATTGGGTTTTTTCATTGGGAATTTCTGTGGGAGCCCTGAGTTTGGAAGTTGGTTGTGTGACACTCTCGTGCTTCGGAAAGTCGTAGGTCCTGTGCCAGATATCTGTCAGGTCGTATCGGATTACTGACCCATCGTACTATGAAAGTGATGGTAGAGGGAGTCAGGTACTCCCTCTTCCATCACTGTTTGCGCACATATTTATGTACCATGAATTATCTCTCATCAATGCTCATTCTTCGTTGAGATTGGCCGCCAAGGTCGAAGTCACTCAGACCGACAAACCATCAGTTTAATGAGTCAACGGATGATTGGTTTAAAGTTGTATTCAGTGTTAATACTTTCTTTTTAATATGAAAACTAGCTTTTGCCCGCAACTTCATACACATATATCCCGTTTTTCCCCATCCACATAGGAATTTTGGGAAATCCCCAAGGAACCTAAATTTCAGCTTTCTACGACCAGTGGTTTCGGCTGTACGTGGTCTGTCAGTCGTTTTATATAATAGTCATTTTACCATAAAAAATGTGTACTAATAATTAGAATTATTGCGCACATACTTAAAGTTTGCCAAACTGCAATCATGGCTCATATTTTGGATCATCCAAAGTACTAGAAAACGGCTTTTGCAAAACATGGACAAAGTTTCCTACAACGTTCCAAGTGCTAGGACACAGGCCTGGTCGCTCTGAGAGGGGATAGGGGGGGTGGTGTAGTCCACCAGGAACCAGCGTGGGTTGTGCTACATGAATTCAAATTGTTGGTTCTAGAATGTACCCTTCGTTGCGGAATTGTTCAAAGAGTTAAGCCGCGTACCCACTAGGCAATATTTGACGCGCAACACGTGACGCTCAACCTGTTCGGTAACGTTGCACAACAGCGCCAGCTGGTGCACAATATGAAAACGATACTTAATAAGGGTTGCTCGTTGCCGTTACACATGATGAGGAACATGTTGTGCGTCATGTCGCGCGTCAAATGTTGCCAAGTGGATACGCAGCTTTAGTACCGTGGCTCTGGAACGCTAAGGGCATTTTGAAACAACACGGGTGGGTTTTAGTCAGTAAGAGTCTGACACTCCAGCTCCACTTCGAGCGGGAGAGGTCATTTGATAATTTCCCATTCATGACATACCCTTTAATATGTGACTAATATATCGAGGAAAACTTCATTTTCCGAAGAACGACGTACAAAACGAATATTAAAAAGGGTATATGTTTGTTACGCTTTCACGCCTAAATCGCTGAACCGATTTTGAAGAATTCCGGTACAGAGATAGATGGGACCCTGAGTACGGTTATAGGCTACATTATTTTGCGAAAATCTTTACTAGTGCCATTAAATGCGCGAGCAAAAGCGTGTATAGAATAATGCCCATGCAATTAATAAACAAAACATATTTCCAAGCCAATTATTTAATTAAACACACAAAATCAATAACAGTATCAACTTAATTCTAATGCTATTGCTAAATACAACGTAATTGCAATTCCAATCGCTATCAATTCCAACTAAATTAATGTCACTAACGAGTTTGATTTACAAATTACAATTGAACGTGATTTGTCTATAATGAAATCAAATCGAATTCCATTCATTGTTCGTTTAAATTTCTAGTTTAAGTCACCGGAAAATTGCAAACGCCGTTAGCTTGTAAAATATCGCGTGAAATTGTATACTATTTTTTTAAGACACGAAAAACAAAAAAAAAAAACAAACTGTTCCGTGTGATTTAAAAAGAAAGGGCTTATTGTGACTTAATTTTTTATTATTTGATATGGGTTTGCTCTTGACTGTAGGCTAGGTGACATATATATTTTATTTATAACTTTAAATTATATATATTTGAAGTTATTTAAGAAAACTGATCGCAATTGACCACTCGCCCCTCCAAAAGCAACTACTGAACCTACAATTTTGAAAAAAATACAGATAAGATTAGCTCTTTACTTTTAGATTATAGGAAACCCGTTTTATATAGATTGAATACGTTTCATTATGTACACCACTTATGTGACATGTTAAAAAAAACCGGATTAAATGGATTTTTTGTATGATTCAAAGAAAATGCCATTCCCTGCCATCTGTGGGTAAAAATGACCTGAAGTGTCCTCTTGTAAACCAATGGTTCAAAACACAACTGCCACGACAAAAGTAAAATAACCCTATCTTTAATAGCATTGATTAAATCTAAAATAAATACGTCACTATGGTCATGCGTGTCGCATCGTGTGAAAGCCACCTTCATTGACCACCATGAAAAAAGTAATATATATATATCTTTAATAGCATTGTTTCAATCTAAAATTAAAATGTCACTATGGTCGTGCGTGTCGCATCGTGTGGAAGCCACCTATCAGCGACGGGTAACCATAAATCTATCAGGAGAGGGTCATATGACCTCGATGAGGCTGTTTGAGGCATATTTATATACTTTGCGACGCCATTGAAACTAAATTAAATTTGCATTGGGTGAGAGGGACTTTTAGTGCTCCATGAACCATTATTAGGTTGGAAAACATGATTTAATTGAATTCTTATATTACTAGCACTTTGCCCGCGACTTCATCCACGTGGATTTAGTAGGTACTCCACAAACTTCAACGCCCCCTCTACCCCCTTTAATGGGTATGATTGAAAAATGAATCACAATGATTTGTATTAATTAATTATTAATCAACCATTTCAGCCGCTGAGCACACGGGATCAGCAAAACTGTTGCCCTCTTCGCCCTGTTTGGGGTTGATTATGAAAAAATCGTTAGATCCGTTACAATTATTGCACTTATAGATTGCTTGTACCAGTTTTCAAGTAAATTGAAGTAAGCAGTAATTTCCTTCCCTAAAAACTTCATCATGCCTTTCACTCCTTTGGGGATACATTTTAGGAAAATCCAAAAATATATTTCTCCTATTTTATTAAGATTGTGAATGCCGAGTTTCAACTTTATCGGACCAAGCGTTAAGATTCTTCCATACAAACTTCACATAAAAACCTATTGGGGGTTGTTTTGAAAAATAATCTATGACATTATTTATTACTTCTTTAGGTGTATTCATGCCAAATTTCAAGTTTATAAACCCACAAGGAATAATATTCTTCCATAAAAACTTGAACACCCCCTAAATCGTCTCTTGGGGTAGTTCTGAAAAACGAATGATGACAAACTTCATAATGTACTTAGGTCTATATTCGTACCAAGTTTCAAGTTTATAAACCTAAGGAATAAGATTTTTCAAATAAACTTCAACCCCTTTTTCACCCCTTTACGGATGGAGTTTCCTAAAATCCTTTCTTAGCTGACGTCTCCTGCTTATAATCTACCTCCATGCCCAATTTCATCTTCATAGGATAAGTAGTTATAGTAGGCGCCAGATAAATGTGGAATAAAGCATATTGACCTTTCCCTAATAACTGTTCATAGGTACCTGAACAATTAAATATGAATCGTTTTTCATTATTAGACAATGTTAAGGATCACGAGAGATGATGATTCGGGACAGCTTTGTGTCATTAATTCCGTTTTTCAAATTAAAAATGTCAATAATTGTAGGTGGGTCAATGACCGTTATTCCACGATTATCTGGCGCCTACTATAGTGAGATTTCGTGATTAATCAGTACGTGAATAAATGAATGAATGAGTGAGTGACCTTTCGCTTTTATGTATATAGATACAGGCTGAATGCATATAACGTTAAAAGTAGTAGGTAAGTATTGTTGCGAAGAAAAAGTGCTTACACTACACAAGCTACAAGTGCTAATATACTTTCACATTCATGCTTATATTTTTCAGGGTTTGACTTAGTTTAGATCTCTCACATTTCATAAATACTTAACTAACTATATATACTAGAAATAAAAATAAAAACTCGAAACTAAATTAACCCTAAAATATGGCGTCAAAAAATTCATCCGCATCGCTGTCGACTGGAAGTGTCTGTGACAACTGAATGTGACCCAAAAGACTGGCGGCATTGCCACGTTGTATGGCATTTCATTGAAACAAATTTCTAAACAGCTGCTATCACTTCAAATTCCCTTATTTAAATTGTCAAAATTTAACGCTACATCAGCCTAAATGATCTTCATAAAAATAACTTCGCAAGTATCGGTAAAAAAGGAAAAACATCATAATTTAAGTACATCCCACATTTTTCACAACACAACTTTGAAACCGAGAGAAGTATCTTTGAAATGGGGACGATTTATAAGCTTTAGGAAATTGAGACATAAATCCGTTGGCTTGGCAAGCGTGTGATAAAAAGTGGACGCTGTGTCAAAGCTGTGTCGTGCTGTTTTTCGTTTTTTTATGATGGTCTAGCGAAAATATCGTGTTTCTATTTTGTTAGTGTTTCTTTTAACTTAGATTTGTTGTTGAACAGATGTGAATAGTGTTGTGGGTTCTAGTTATAAGGTTATTTTTTAATAACCAGCCAATTTTTTTCCAAGCTAATCAGATCAGATATAAAAAAAATCGATTTGAAGAATTAGAAGAACTAGATATACCTATATATAACATTAACGTAAGATTAATCTTCTGTTACTCAATAGACAATTAGACTGGTTTTTATTGTGATTTTGCTGTCTATATTGTAAACACAAAAATTGTCTCGAACTTTGTCCGTTATAGACTTTGAATTCATCAAACCAATGTGCCCCAAACTGGTTTCATTAGAAAGGCAATAATGCGAAGACGGTTTTAGATCTAAAACGGGATGTGCGCGTACGAAGTCGCGGGCAAAAGGTAGAATAAAAATAAAATAGGATAGTTTATGTACAGTATTGTACAGTCAGTTACCACAATTACCTTTGCATAAATTATTGAGATCTTTTAGAATACGAATCGATAGAATTTTATAATTCTTTTATTTTTTTACCATTTCAGAAAAGAAAATAAAATATAAAATAATTATTATACAATTCCATTGATTCGTATTCTAAAAAATCTCAACCATTTATGCAAAGGTAATTGTGGTAACTAACTGTACAAAGATGGGATTAACCCAGCATTGCCCTTAATAAACAACACATGGTATATGGCGTGCATCATGATTGTTTTCTTCTTTCATTCTCTTCTGTCAATCGAAGGGTATACCATGTCCTGAGGCACTAGACACATTGCCATTCTATTAGCGATGGCGATGGGATTGTCGACTATCAAAAGTGCCTTTTAATGGTCTTGTAGCGGCATCAATGCCGCCACATGAAAAACTAAATTTGTACGGCAACAAAAAGGAACCGCAGCGCCATCTACGCCGAACTTACATCGAAATTCTGCATCGCGCAAGCAACGTTCTCCGTGCGATTTGAACATATACAACAGTCCGAATATCAACTATCGGGCAGTTGCCCACCAGACACAACAACCGTCTGGTCGGAGGATCCTCCCATTTTCAGTGGAGGTGTGCGAGACTTCACTCTCTGTACCGCATACCCTCTATACTGGTGACCCCGACGTGATCTGAACACGCCACCTTGTGATCATTTTATTGTCTAGCTGTATCTTATACTTTCTGTTACTTGTCATTTTTTGCTGCTGTCCCTCTCCTAAGTTCCACCAACCACACCACCTACCGGTTCCTCGCCATGAACATCCAGTCTGTGCCGGCCACCTTTTATCTAGTTGCATTTCACGCTTTACTATTACTGATCAGCATAATAAATGGCACGTTCCTTCAATTTAATAAAACCTTTTGGTCATTGTTGAAAAATGTTGCTGTTTTTAAGACTAGGGCTCACGAATTATGAAACAACAGATTAATTATCTTTTGTTTCTATCATCGTAACTGTTGTTTCCAAAATAGTAAATTTTCCTGTTACGCTTATAGAATAGGTATGTAGGTTACTACCTAATTGTCTCATTCCAACTCCCTTCACACCATACGTCTTCCATCACGCCACAAGCCAAAGTAAACAAACGTTGACTTGTTTACATTGGCCAATTTTATGAATGCGGTGACTTCCTACCACAGAGCTCGGAGATGCCTTAAAGATGATATTGTCAACATTTCCCTAATAAATCAAGTGTATCAATAAGTATCAGCGTTTAAGCATTATCAATGGTGACAGTGGTGAAGCTGCACTCAGCGACATGCGAGTGCAATACAATGCAATAGGTACCTTTTAGTAAGACTGGTGTCAGAAAAAAACCGAAAATAAACTAGGAAAAAGGCAAGGGAATGAAACCCAGTGATACCCAGTTACTGGGTTGTAGAGATCAGGTAATGGAAGCCGACACCAACCCAACATTACGTTGTTAGGAAAAGACTGCTGAGCAGATTGATAATAACAGAGCGAGGTAGAAATGGCTGACCAGTTAGCATGATATGGTCGAGGGAACTACTAGCCACGATATACAGGACGTGGTTGAGCCAACGTTCATTCAATGGGGACCTAATATTACGAATATGATATATGACAAGTGACCTAAAAGGTATTATGGTATTGTAACGCGTAATTTTAAAATTTCCCGCGACGCTGCGGATTAGAATCTCGCGGCATCGATTGGCAACAAAGTCAAAGTCAAAACGTTTATTTTAATTAGGCCATTAAACAGCACTTTTGAACGTCATCATTTACAGTTCAGTAAAATAATAATATTACATTAATAAAGTGACTCTACTGTCCATTTGGAAATGTAGATTCTTATGGAGAAGAACGGACAAGAAACTCCATAGTTACTCTTTTCAAATAATGATTTACAAAATTTGGTATACAAAATTTAATTTAATATTATGTGTGGACGATGCACCCAGAGTATGCTTCTTATAAGAACAAAGTATTACCAGCAGAGGTAAACTCATTCATTTTCTAAATAAATTAAGGTACATGGTACTCACATATTTACAAATTTTGGAACCGTTAATTAAACAGTGTGTGAGTTAGCAGCAAAATAAAACACAAAAAGAATCAGTATATCTATAAAGTTAATACATAAATCAACCAGTTTGATTTTGTCTACACCCTTGATTGTCCTATGGAGCAGGACCAGCATGTTTCCCAGCATTCTTATCCTGAATGTAATCTTCTAATTTGTAATATGTTTTTTCACAAAGTGTGCTTTTAACATAAGTTTTAAATTTTCCTTCATTTAGTTCTAGCAACACTGTTGGAAGGAACGCTCCGGCGCTAAATCTGGTGGTATACTTATGAACGACCATGTCTTGTGAAAACTGCTGGCAAAATAAAGTGTTACGTCCACACTCAATGTAGTTTTGTTAAAGTAGCTAGTTGCTGCAGCAGAGAAGTGGCGATTCCGAACTCTGTGGCAGACTTCCTCCAAACACAACACAATATTATCAAGCACCACTAACGAGCCGTAACAAAGATGTATGAACGAGCCGCAGCTCGTCGAGAGGAGTGCCAACCGTTCAGAAACTGACAGTTCATTAATTACATGTCTATTTGGACCACTTATCATATTGCTGAGATTATTTATAACGATTCTATCTAGGTAGAATTATTTTTGATATCTTGTCAAAATTGTTGAGACTGAAGCAACATCTGGTGTGAGGTAACAATTACAACAGTAGCTTGGCGTAGATTCTGAGCTTATTTATCAATGGTCTATTAAGAGAAGCGCAGTTTACCTACATACAATAAAATAGATAAATAGTATGTACTTATTGTGGTATAAAAATAGTTATACAATTCTTTCACACAAACTTAATTATATGGGTTCTATGGGTATATAAAACAACAGACCTGGGTCAAAGAATAAGCATTTCCATACAACGTGGCAATGCCGCCAGTCTTTTGGGTACACTGGCAGCCGATAGCGATGCGGATGAATTTTTCGACGCCATATTTTGCTGGTTCGAGGTGGCACAAGAAAAAAATGTGTGGAAGGATATGGGGGAGGCCTTTGCTCAGCAGTGGGACACAATAGGCTAAGGAAAAAAAATCTTTTAGGGTTAATTTATTTAGGAGCATTTATTCTTATTTCTAGTGGATATCATTTTTTTTTTTTTTTAAGAAAAAACGTTGCCACACACTTGGAATTTCTCCTGTATCGTGGGTGCATTTACAAACATTCAATCTCACATACACAAACAGCCAGACCCGGAACAACTATCTGTAGGCCATACAAATATTTGTTCCGTGCGGGAATTGAACCCACGACACGAAGCGCGGCAGCCAATCGTTCAACCACTGCGCCAACCGTGTCGTCAAATTCAATTAGTTAACAATTTATTAAAACAGTTATAAATATCTATGTTAATAAATTCGTGTTTAATTAAAAAGAACAAGAAAGAGTATTTACGTGGATTACAAACCAAAGGAATACTTAAACTGGCACCATTGTAAGCAAACCCAACTATAAAACAAAACTGCCAAAACAATTCCAATAAAAGGCATAAAAATTCTCAATTTTACCTGAAAGAAAATAAAATTAAAATCTACAAACTTCTGGATTCATTCCAAAATAATATCTTCAACGAATCTAAAATTATCAGCATTGTCAAGTGCATACTGGAGCCAAGGCTTCCTATTCACTGCCAGACATATTGAGGTAACGAGGTACTACAAATACTCCTGTCAATTCCAACCAATCGCGTCGCAGGAATAGTTATAGTGTTGTATATCATGTCTTTGTTTTACGAGATGTTTACACGTTTTCGGGTTATTAAAGTTCGTAATTTACAATGCTTTGTTTGGAAAATAGTTTCCTTGGTTTAATTGTTTGTTTATTTACAAGAATTCAAATACTCGTATGTTTTGTGTTCTTGTCGTAAAGTGTTTGGTACCATACTAATTTATTGATAGTCACAAAAAGGTTTAAATACATATTCTATTTAGCAGTATTGTAAAACAAGTTACGAATAATATATTTACAAAAAAAGCAATATTTAATGCTACTTACACCTATTGTGGACACACACCAAGTTGTCCTAAATCTATGTATAATAATAATTACTTTGATAGCATAAGTAGCACTACGTTAATCTCCTAATATATGGTATATTATTTAATTTACAACCACGTAAAATAACTACAGCTCAACAAAAGCACTTCACAAAATGTCGTTCCGTCTACAAGCGAATCCAGAAGATTTGTAGCACTATGTCAGTTTCCGAAAAGGCACATAACATGCATTTATCGACCATATAAGATAAACAAAGCTTTCAACAAAGGAAGCATTTCACAAAATGTCGCAGCGTCTTACCGACTCATCCCTTATTTGTTCCATTAAATCCACCTGTACATTGAATGGGCCGCTTTACTGGGTTTACCGGCGGAGAGGCCCGAAGCGGCGCGTCTGCAAGTGACTCTAGAAGATTTTAATAAAAGATTATTTTAATGCATACGTTCAGCCTCACAGAACTCCGCGTGGAATTTAATAAATAATGAGCATGATATTAATTTAAGAACTCTTTAAAACAGTATTTACTTATTGTATGTATAAAATAATATTTTGGTAGCTAAATTTTTTTTGACTCATTTGCATTCCTTCAGGGGGAAAGTACTACGTAATTAACTAATTTAGCTGTTACCTATCGAGAGGACTCATGGCTATCTAATAACAGACGCACCTCCAGCCACCAAGAGGAACACGGATGGGTTTTAGACAGAAAGAGTCTGACACTTCCTTCCACTCCGCCCATAGCGGAAGGAGTCATTTGAAGATTTCCCGTCATTAAAAAAAGGCATTCCAATAGATGTCATAATATTACTTTTCTATTACCAGTGGCTTCACTCGTATGATAATCAGAACGAGCGACGACTTCGGAAAAACATACTTCTTCTTAGCGTGTCAGTGGCAAATTCACTAATCAAATTTTATGTTTGGTCCAGGAATCAGCAACGGCAACGCCGTTCCCTGAGGCAGCCAATAAGGTCCTCACGTGTACTGGTGACAGAGTATGCGACGCAAGACAAGATATGGGCCATGGACTGCGGAGCGACGCCACACAAACACTGAAGATCGGAGCCATCCGAGAACCTCTACTTGAGGAGGTTATCTTTAGTGTTTAAAACGTACTATCGGAATAACTTTTGTACAATTTCATGTCACGATCTACACGTATTCCTAAAGTCATTCAAATCCGATGATCCGTGATTAATTAACCAACATCAAATTAAGTTATAAATGAAACAGTAATAGAGCGCTGAATTCGATAGGTACGAACGCAGTAGAAAAATTAAACAATATCTTTGCATGTTTTTGTCTGCCTGATAGACACAGTAAAACAGACAAAAAAAGACATTAAATTTCTTACAGCTCATAAAGTTATCGCGCATCCTTTGTTTCAAGACAAATTCCTGAAACTCATTTACACTGAAAAAACCGTAAATCATCCTGGGTGTTAATACAAAAATCTTTGTATTAAAATTTAATTTCCTATTCAAAACGAGCCCAAGTCATTCGAATGACAGAATGACGTCTTTAACTGTTAGAATGTACATTTTTTCAATTTACAGTAAAAAATCTTGGAGTTAATTAAATTGAGGTCCAAGTTACAAGCGGCTGGGGTATTGGTGCTCCGAAATATTGAGTTGTAAGTTTTACCTTCAGACTTTCATCATCTTCCAGTCAAACCGGATTCAGTTGAATACCAGTATTTTACGTGGAGCGGCTGCCTACAAAACCTCCACAGCCCATTAACTGGGTAACACGGTAGTTCTTGGCAAGACTGGAGTCAGATTTACTGGCTTCTGACAATCCGTAACGTCTGCCAAAGATCTATAAATTACAGACTTACATTTTACCTTCAGACTTTGATATACTAATAATGTTGTTGTTAATACATATCTAACCTCTTTCGTTAAGTCCACTACCAGTTTGGTCAAAGACAGTAAATTGGAATAAAAGTACTTGACAGATGATGGTAACGATAATAAAAGTACAGTTTTATATTCCAAGTTAAAATTACACTTCTCAAAAGTAGAGATGCCACGAATATTCGTCTACTATTCGGCCGAATATCGCGAATCATTCGGCCGAATATCGTGAATCATTCGGCCGAATACCGAATATCAAAACATATAAAAATGCATAATATATCTCAGAAAAAAAAATATAATATCAAAAAATCTATTTTAATTGATACCTACTTGAAATTTATCAGCGGCAGCGGTTATAATGAAAGAAAATGTTTTTTTCGCGAACATACAGTGATTTTTTTTTTACTATACGCACTGAATAACAATTTGATATGACAGAAAAAATAATGCGTTTGTGACACGACCTATTCGCAAATGAAACATAGGTAAACATCCACGGCGTTGTTACCGCACACACTTCAATTATACAGGTCGGACCCTGTCACCCGCAAAATGTATTAAGTGTCGCCGAATATTCCGCGGCCAAATAGTCTGCGCA
Organism: Mamestra brassicae; assembly: GCA_905163435.1. Classification (NCBI taxonomy): domain Eukaryota; kingdom Metazoa; phylum Arthropoda; class Insecta; order Lepidoptera; family Noctuidae; genus Mamestra; species Mamestra brassicae. Next base: position 16,627,942 of record LR991001.1, read on the forward strand.
TTGGCCAAGAGCCTCGCCGAATATTCGGTATTCGGTTTCCGGCAAAATCACTATTCGTGCCACCTCTACTCAAAAAAGAAGTGATCTCACTAATTGTCTGAAGTCCAGAGACGGCTACAGTTTCTTTTATCTACTATATCACTTATATCTGAATTTACTAGTAAAGCCATAATGCATTAAAAAAACATGAAAATAATTATTAGCACTAAAAAAACCTGCATAATAAATCCACAAATCTGTTGGACAAAGTTCAACTCTATTGCACACCACTGAGCAATTCTCAGCCACGTTCATCCATCTGAATAACCTCATGTCCTATTGATTTACAAACTCCCTTTTAAAACTAAAATCAAACGGCAGTTAAGCGTTCAAAATGCATGAGCTCAACACTACAGCTACTCCGTTTACGCTCATTTCACGCGTTATTGGCCAAAGTACGCCTCGTTGGACTTTAACGAAAGTATATTTAGGGTCGAGATATGCCATACGCCTTTTGAGTGAATTTTTGGGCAAACATAACGCTGTAGGACGAATGGCAGGGTTTTGTTAAAGTATTTAGTAGTAGAATTCCCATTTACGAACGCGTTACATAACCAAGGTACATGATGGGTGAATTTTAGGGCAAACAAGGCGCTGTAGGACGAATGGCAGAGGTTTTGTTGAAGTATTTAGTAGTAGAATTCCCATTTACGACTACATTACATAACCAAGGTACATGATGGGAGAATTTTAGGGCAAACAAGGCGCTGTAGGACGAATGGCAGAGGTTTTGTTGAAGTATTTAGTAGTAGAATTTCCATTTACGACCACATTACATAACCAAGGTACATGATGGGAGAATTTTAGGGCAAACAAGGCGCGGTAGGACGAATGGCAGAGGTTTTCTTGAAGTATTTAGTAGTAGAATTCTCATTTACGATCACATTACATAACTAAGGTACGAGATTGGCCAGTGACATAATTAAAATCAGAGAACTGAAAAAAGTTTAGGGCAAGACAGCGAAGAATGGCGTAAAACTGACGAGGTTTCTGCACAATAGTCTTAGTGTGATTTTTTAAATAGACTCCGAAAAAGATGTTTTCTGTTCGCTTAGGTTAAAGCGATCGAGTACGAATAAAAACTCGCACTAAGGCCACCATCATCTGTCAAGCCTTTTCCTAACTATATCAGGGTCAGCTTCCAGTCAATCCGGATTCAGCTGAATACCAGTATTTTACATGGAGCGGCTGCCTACTTGACCTCCACAACCCATTAACTGCGTAACACCGTACTCCAAGACTGGTGTCAGATTTTCTGGCGATCCGTAACGACTGCCAAAGATCTACAAATGACAGCCGGGACTAACGGCTTAACGTGCATACCGAGGCACGTAGCAGTCTCGGTATGTTAAGATGGTCACCCATCCACACATCAACCTCGGCAAGCGTTGTTTAACCCTGAAGATCAATCCGCGCGGCTAAAACCACCGGTGGTGCAAAAAGCCTGTGAATGAAGATAATAAATAAATTGTTGGAACAGCAGTATTTTGTAATGATAACCGAATGACACCAACCTACCCCAGAAATCAAATTTTCTTCTAGACCTCAAAAATTCTAGAAAAACGGTAACATTAATTTCAGTATAACATAACGTTATTTCATTTAGTTCGTACTTGGGCAGAAAGAAGTATGCAAACGGAACATTAATTTCATAATGTCAATATTTACCTGTCAGACCCTCCAATCTTAGCCCTCAGAGGGTAAATAAGAAATGTGTAAGACTAGACGGTGAACAAGAGCACATTTTTACACAATTTTTGTTAAGATTTCTTGGAAAAAACTTTAATTATTAAAAAAACTTAGTATCTGTTAGACATTTTTAGGAGAACCAAGGTTACCGACGCAGCTTCTCCTTTTACATCCTTCTCTCATATGTGTATAATTTCAACATGAATGATGTAACCATAACAATTTTTAAAACAAAGCGTTCGGTGACGATGACGACGACGATTCCATGATTTTTGTTCACCCAAAAAGTACACATATATACACAGTATACATATAGCTCATGGAAAGCGTTCGGTGACGAACAACTTCCCCGTGGCACGTTTAGCCCCGCTCTCCCTGAACCAGTCTCAAAGTCTGGGGCATGAAGAGTTTGTTTGATGGTAAAACCCAGAGCTAGAACATTGCTTGCTAACGATAATTTTTCCAAAAATGGATAGAAGATATGTGACGAATTTACAACAACTTCTGACGTATTGACACATACTTTTTCATGCTTATGACGAATTTACTTTCAATGTATGGAGCTTACAAAGGAGTGACGAATCGATTTTGTGGCAAATTGACAATAAACCCCTATTTTATACCCCATCCTACAACCCGGCCAAAGACGCAGACACAATTTTCAGTTTCCAGTCACATTATTATATTACACTGAAATATCTCAAAACATTTCCTAGACAGACGTGAAGGAATTATGACAAGATTTGATAAATGTGTTATAAAATATTAATGTCTTACCTCCTTTAGATGCAGACAGAGTATGCCAAGATTTTGGTCGGAGTTGCTCGCATCGTTAGTTTAGACAAATGCACTCTCGGAAATCAGATTTCTCATATTAATATTCTTGTCTGTGAGTCAAGTTTTGAGTATGAATGTGTCACCGGAAAATTGCAAATGCTGTAAGATTGTAAATTATCGCGTGAATTTTAAACTATTTATTTCTTAATAAGACACGGATATATTGGAAACTTGAATTTCCATAGAATTTATTGTATACAAAACATTTTTTTCATAATATACATATATCTGTATATTAATTATTATTCTGCTGTCAATCCATGTAATCAAGATGTCACGTGATCAAGAAGTGAGCGGTCATTCCATCTTGATTATATAAAATATGGATTGACAGCTCACCTCGTGATCACTTCACCCAAACCTTCACTTCGACTTGTTTACAGAATCGACCGGCAGCTTCTCTGATGCGCCGGATTCGGGGTAGCACCAACAGAATCCTAAGGATGATTTCTGAGAGGCCAGAATCTAGTGCTGGGGAGATTTATCCAGCTTCATGTGACAAGATGACTCTGTGTGTATGATTGTTTTATTTATTGACTTGTATTATTTTAATGTATTATTATTATTAATTTTTGACATGAGTTTTGGACATTATTGATTTTATTCATTTGAATTGATTCGATTTTATTTTGTTTCGATTTGATTTTAGTGTTGACTAACATAATTTTAAGACCTTTGTTACTAACAATTATGGACATCTTTAGTCTGAAACAAATTTATTTAATTTAAAAAGCGTTACAATTAATCGAACTCTCCGTAAATGGTGTGCAGAAATGAGAATGAAGTGAGCTCTCATTACGATTGATGCCACTTTGTGCTGATCCTTAGTTATCACAATGACATTGTTACATAATAGTACTATGATTATTTATTTATGGCATTGTGCATACTGCGCGTAATGCTAAATGGTATTTTTTTTGGTATAAATATGGCTAAGCTGAATTTTAATAATGCAGAAGTTGAATTATGATTATTTTTAAAACTAGCTTTTCAAAAAACTCATTTCAGGTGGGGTAGGCACAACCTACCCCACTTGAAATGGGTTTTTTCCTGTATTGAAAGTAGCTTGTGACAACGATTGTGTAGCTTTTTTATCAGTAAAAAAAACCTGGAATATGTACTCCTAGATTACAAATAAACACACATACAAACAAACAATGTTGACCCCTTTATAATATTCTTCCAAAAAAGTATCTGCTCTCCATCAACCTACTTCCTACTTAAACAATATCATAACAACCTTCCAACATAATGAATCCCAAACAACAAAAAAGTATTTTTTCACCGAGTCATCAAAAAGAGTAAGTCACACAATAACTTACTAACAAATGCTGACCTATTTGTTAGCTCCCATATTAACATGCGACACGAGTCTTGACCCACAAATACTAACAATCAATATATCACAACCACCAGGAGACAAACAAAATTATATCTGGAAGGCGAATGTCACATTCATGATGAACGTGGATTGTGGAAAGTGAGGATGTGCATATAACGGGATGACGCTTTGATATGCTCGAAAATAGCAGTTGGCCGTCGAGTTTGTGTGGCCGAGCAAAATAAATCAGGAAATATGATGTACTACGAGTAAGAAATGGAAGCAAGTGTAGCGGCATCAATGCCGCCACATGAAAAACTAAGAAGCGAAATTTGCACGGCAACAAAAAGAACCACAGCGCCATCTACGATAAACTAACATCAAAATCCAGCATCGCGCAAGCAAAGTTCTGCATGCGATTTGAACATATACAACAGTCCGAATATCAACTATCAGGCAGTTGCCCACCAGACACAACAACCGTCTGGTAGGAGGATCGTCCCCTTTTCGGTATGCGGGACTTCACTCTCTGTTCCGCATACCTCCAAACAAGTATAACTAACGGCTAAACCTGTTTCTGCCGCTTGTAAGCTCAGCTTGACAAGCGGCAGAAACAGGTATATGAAGTTCAATGAGGAAACGGTTGGTGCAGTGGTTGAGGGATTGACTGCTGTGCTGCGCGTCGCGGGTTCAGTCCCCGCACGGAACAAATATTTGTATGGCCTACAAATAGTTATTCCGGTTCTGGCTGTTTGTGTATGTGAGTTTATATGTTTGTAAACGCGCCCACAATAAAGGAGAAATTTCTAGTTAGGGGCAACTTTTAAAAAATAATAATAGAATTGAAACGAAGCCGTTTTGACCATCGAACTTTATTTTCAACGTGCCTTCTTTTTAGCGTGTTGATGGTAAATAGTGATATACATTTTTATATTTGGCCCATTACTCAGCAACGGTAACACCATTCGCTGACGCAGTCGGTGTGCCTGTAAAATGCTGACATTATTTTTATTATGACACTTCAACTTTGCACTAAATTTCATATTTCATTTTCACCAGCTGCAGCACAGATTTAGAGCTGAAAAGTCAAGTTGGTTCAGGAATTAATTAAAAGTCAAATAAAATTATATTTAATACTTTTTTAGTTTATTTCCTTCTTCAAACGTACATAGATATCAAATTAATGGGTCCGAACATCTCTGTATGTAATTTAAATTGTATTATAACCCCAATATTCCGTATCCGTATATCTTCTATACTCTTTGTAATCGATAATAAAGAAATACAAGGAAAAGTTTGGCATTATATTATGTTCGATCGAGATGGCTCTACTGTAGCGAATGAATATATTAGCAATATGGCACACATGCCACTGAATAAAGCTAATCTGCTGATGCATTCACGTTGATGTTACACACAAAAAGAAGATGGTATTTATTTGATGAATCAATTACGTATGGAATGTCGACTTACCTGATTTGATGGAGGACAAGATAGATAGTGTGGAATGTGAGTTAGCTGTAGTAGTTGTTTATTTATTTATTGAAACTTTATTTAGTGTACACAAGCTGACTTATATATCAATAATCATTTTCGGTAAAGTATGCACTGTTTTTTGACAAAATTAGTTGGTGATAAAAAAACTTTTTTACTAAAAAATACAACCGACTTCCAAATTAAAAACAAAAACTATAGACTAATTTCGGAACTTGGAAGTTGGTTGTACATTTTTGAAAAAAAGTTTTTTTATTTTTCACTTTTTAGTGGTAGGTACCCCACATCTAACAACGCCACTGGAAAGTCACAGGAAAGCAAAATACGCAATTTTGTTTACTTGTATGACATAGTTTTTCCAGCTATTTTTATTCAAAAACCAAGCTACTGAACTGATTTTGATGAAATTTTCCACCAACCACTCAGAACCAGGACCAATCAAAAAGTATATCCTTTCACATTAAAAAACTGTTTCAAATCGGTTCATAAATGACGGACATATGAGGTAATAAACAAAAAAAATCAAACGATTTGCAAACCTCCTCCTTTTTTGAAGTCGGAAAAAGACCAGACGTGATAAAACAGACCGTCCCGCTAAAACCAGGCAGGCAATAGAATCAGTTTTCCCAGAGGTCACCTTAAAAACAATTTTATAATCTTATTAGATAGCCATCTATATATATAATTAAATTGCTTATAGTTAAGGAATAAACACTCAAGTGACAAAATAAAATAGCTCACCAAAACGTTTCCAAATTCAACGTTACTACAAACAAGTCTGTTTAAACACTCTCAAATAACGTTCGAAATTCAAAGTTGGAACGCGTTGGCGCCATATTTCATATTAGGAGTCAACTGACTCTTAGTTTTTATTTATTTATTATTTTTCATTTCTGGCAAAGTTTCGCAGAGTTTAATACTACTGCGGGGAATAAATGCTTTTTTGGGATTCAAAATAAGAGGTTTTACATTTTCTGAAGTGGGTTTCATTTCGTTTGAATTTTTTGAGAAATCAGTCAAAGCAGAGTGTTTAAAGTTTCACCACTTTACGTTTGTATTTTAGCAGAGTTTTGGCAATCACTAAGAGAAGACTATTTTTTGAAAAAGCAGCTTTACAAATCTCTTTGAAACGATTTTGGCAAAATACGATTTTGTGGAAATTATAAGAATATTTTGAATTCCATTTTCACTACTTTTAATTTTGCTCTGAAAAGTTTACTTAACCAGCTCAAAAGTGTGTTCCTAGCAGAGCCGATCGCCCAGTTTATTGCGAAAATGCGAATACACGAAGTTTTGATGATAACTTTCCTATTTTTGTGCACTTATTTGCTTAGTAAAATATAATTCTGTTATGGAAACTCTTTTAATGAAGCGCGATGACACTAAAATTAACATTGAAAAACTCCTTGAAATTCTAAACCCCATTTGAATAAAATGAGTCGGTAAATCTACCGTCTTCAGGTTCCGTATCCGAATGGTAACTAACGGAACCCTATTACTAAGCCTCCGCTGTCCGTCCGTCCGTCCGTCCGTTCGTCCGTCCGACCGTCCGTCTGTCTGTCAGCGGGCTGTATCTGTCAATCGTAACAGGTAGACAGTTAAAATATTCACAAAAGTGTATATCTATATAATTGCCGCTATATCAACAAATATTATTATTTGTTGATATAAATTAAATTAAAATTCAAAGGGGCTCTCATCCGTACAAGAGACTTTTATTTTCGGTTTATGGTACGGAACCCTTCGTGTGAGAGTCTGACTCGCACTTGGCCGGTTTTTTAGATTTTTGCTGGGAACAATTGCTGTTACTATGTTGAGATTGGTTTCCACTCTATGTTGATGCAATATGATAATGACTGGCCACCCATCCACGGACCGACCTCGACACGCGTTGCTTAACTTTGAAGATCGTCCTGTGCTACTTTTATTACTTAGCCGCGAGCTCGAAATTCAAAATTCAGTAGATACTAACTTATAAAACTTAATACAATGCGGATACATCGATACGACAATAAATTAAAACACTGGCAATACTGGTTCATAGGAATATTTTGAAAGTATTATAAATCCTGTCACCGAAACTAAAAAAAAAATTTCAAATGCATAAAACGTCAAAAAAACTCAAACTAGTCAAGTAAGTGACTACTATTCTGTCGAAATATTCCAAGAAGTCTGTTGCAGTTAGTGACATCAAATCTGTGATAAAAGACAACATATTCGTATGAACTAGTATTGCCAGTGTTTTGATTTACTGTTGTATCGTCATCTCTACCTAGCATAAAATGTAGCAACACGACATAACGATGTAGGGTCAGAAAAACAAGGGCAGCCCACGGACCATTAATAAGGGATTAATGACGATAACGTTTTTTGCTGACGCTCACCTATCTGTGACAAAGTGTAGAACGCGGACATTAATTACTTTTGTACGCATTAGGGTTTCAACGTCAATTGTAATTAAGTAAGTACATGTTCGTAAGTACTTTAGTGGTACTACGAAAATTCGTGGGTTTAATTGGTTTGTGAACAATATTTAAAAGAATTAGTAACTAGCTGACTCATAAACTGTTTTTTTTTAATCATCATAATCCCTTTTTTTCCAGATTATTTAAACCTTAAAACCTGGACCGTCAAGCACATTAAAGAGATGCGTCAAAATAAAATTCCATTTCGGTCAAGCCATTCTTAACTAATACTATGTAAAGTAACTCTTATTAAAAAAATCAGTCACTATTATAACAAACACCAATCACTCGCACACACATATAAAAAAAATCTGTTCCATGTGTGAGTGATTCTTTTTTGGTGGGAAACAAAAAATAAAGACTTGAATAAAGAACTCCATTTTTGAAACCGATTAATGAATTCCCCGCGCAAAAGCTAGAGCTACGCCTGCAGCGTCAAAAGTCGAAGTAAAAACGAATTTCCGTTTTCCGGAAAGGAAAATAAACTAGAAAAATGAATACTAGCAACTTCAATACACGCTTTCGAGTATTAAGCACAGGTGTGCCATGGAGGTCAGACTAGTATTTCTACCACCCAATAGGATAAGCCGTGAGTTCCTTATTTCAAATCTGTGTTCTCTATGCACGGGCCTCGAAAAGTACAACTCTGCTTTTACAGCTGGAATAGCCAAATATAGACTTTAGTCCGACAGTGTAAGGGTGAAATAGAGTGCAGGAGTAAGGTGGCTAACATAAAAATCCGCTTAGGAGGTGCGCCAATTCCAATTTTGAAATGGTTTTGGCGGAATGGCACTGGATTTGGTTTATAGGGTTCCGTAGAGGCGTTAGGCTTTTGGCAGAAGCCTTGAGAAAGGTAAAAGTAATTTGTAACTTTATTTCGAAGTCGGTTAAAAATATTTAACGTCTTTGGTTAAATTGCTGCGATTTACAGCTGCAGTTGCATACATAATCGAATATTTTCACTCTTACAAGGAGACCAGGTCTCAACTAATTTTTATATTTGTTGACCTTCCCAATATCATAGTTAATCACCTCTTACTGCATTTTACCACTAAAAGGCAAGTGGATCAAAATATGGAACCACGAAAAAAAAACAACAAAACATTTAAAATATCAAAACCGTAGCCTGCAGCATCAAAATAAATCTGAACAATAAAACCATTCCAATACCATAGACACAATCCAGTAAAACCGGCCAACTCTTTCAGCTTAACGAAAAAAAAGCTACGGATCCCTTTACGCCTGATAAAATGCTCGCGCGTTTTTTTCACACTAGAGCTAAAAGTTGTTCGCATTCAAGTTCGATAGTGAAATAGAAATCGAATCGTATCGCTAGATGGCGCCACTGAGCTAAGCCGACGTTTGAAATACACGAAATAATTTTTCGTTTCACTACAAATTCCGTAATTGATTCGAGGAATAACTTTTAGGAGCTGTTTCTTACGATAGCGTTAGAATTATTGGAGTATATTTATTATTTATTTATTTATTATATACTTTATTGTACACCTCATAATAAGAACAGGACAATCATACATATATTTATATATATATTTTTTTAGTATATTTATTTTAGAGTTAGTTTTTTTAGTTTTAGAATTGTCTTTGAGGTATTATTTGTTTAGTTGGTATATTTATTTTGATGGGAGTGACATATCAGTCACGTCAGACAGTGGGGCAGTCGGATTGCTCCAGAAGTAGGTAATGTTTTTCAAGAGTGTTTGTATGTTGAAGTTGATTTTATAATCTGTGACTGACCAAAATCAAATGCCACCAACATCTGACTGCTTGAAACGTGCCGCGTTTAAAAATATTATTCTTTTTTATTAAGGTCGGACTTTTATTCATTCATTTTTTATTTGGAAATGAAAGTTATTATTAAGTGTTATGTCACCGGAAAATTTCAGACTCCGTAAGATTGTGCTTAAACTTTATTAGATTGTAATTTCTCAATATACTTATAATGAAAAAATTGTTATATAAATCCCATTCAAATTCAATAGTTTCCAATATATCAGTCAGCAATTTGCCAATCACATACATATATAAGTAGTCTAATCCGCATTTTAAGGTCTCAGTTAAAATCAATTGCTCGTTAAGAATACCAACCGTTACATTAAAAAAATATTTTCTTCTTTCCATGAATATTTTAAAGGCACAAAGTCATAAAGGGGAGATTGCCTAATATGGACGTTTTCCAACTATCCTAGTCTTAATGAGAATTATTCCAGTAGAAAAGTCACCATTATATCGGTCGCAAAAACGCTTTATAACACATCACTAACAAAAACGAAGTTAAAGAGCAGACTTTTGGCTTAGCCGGGTTGCCTGACCCTAATTCGGGATGAAAGCTTTTTAAAATTTATTTAGAAAAGTCCCAGAATAGGTCCTTTTTTGTATATAGTGTACAAATAAATGTACGCCGGTCAATTCAGAAAATAACCAACCAAATGCGTGTCAAAGTTGCCAAAGAGTTTTGACCGAACTATAGTTGTATAACATGTTAATTCAAAATATAGACTTATAATAGGTTAATTGAAAGTGGTTTGATGATAACTGTCTTAATTATATATCATATTTATTAGTTTATTATTTTAGCATATATATATATTTTATTAGTATTATATATATATATAATATATATAAATGTATATGTATAATTATCTGTATATTCTTTCCGAAATGTTGAAATTCAATTTTAAATCTTTATTTTTATTTATTGTACACCTACCACAGTGTAGTCTTTATAACCCAAAGGTTGACTGGTAGGGAATGCCTTGATGCATTAAGTCCGTCCATGTACCACTATTGTACATAAAGTTTAAATAAATAAATTATTACTTGAAACATTACCCCTCACAAATAAATCTATGCAAATTCTCTAAACAAGGCATACGCAATTCCGCAATTCTCATCTGGGTACGTTCGAAATACATTTGTTTTAAAATAATCAGCTATTAACACAATAAAGTTTATTTATTGGCTCTTCTTTTATCAATTTGCGGTCCAAATGTTCGGCTATATTTTCTCTTTTAAAGCTTCTATCGTGACTTGCGAACGTGGTTGGACTCCCTTAAATGTTTGTGGTTTTGATGCTATAAATTAAAGCGAATTGAAGTTCTGCCTATTTGGAAAGAAAAATTTTCCAGCAGGACTGCGGCGGAAGAGTAGGATGAGGAACGTCTACCAGAGTTGTGGAATTTGTTCAATCACCGCGGCCCTGGAACGCAAAGGGCTTTAGGAGGAACACGAATGGGTTTTAGTCAATAAGAGTCTGACACGCTCTTCCGCTCCACCCAGAGCGGTAGAAGTCATCTGATGATTTCACATCAAAACAAAAAAAGGATTAGGAACTTGGACAGTGCGTGCAGAGACAGAAATGAAAACTTAAATAGAATATACGAACTTAACTAAAACAATTGTTAATTTTAGTCTTGATTGTGCCATACAACGATGCAAAATGAGTTAAAATTTCAGTCCTTTGTAATTTGCGATACTCAGAAAACGCAACACACAATTTTTTAAATTACGTACCTACGTTTTGCAGCACACTTGGGATGCTAGGTTGCTATAGTGATCGTGATCCATGAAATATCAATTGTAATAAATATCAATTAATTCGATATTGCTTTCCAGTCATAGTCATATGCTCACCCATATAACTACATAAACGAAGTAAGGTGCATCAATTTTTGTTTTTTACATGTGATAGGCACGCGTTTGACCACTATCACCTAATGGTAAACGATGATGTGGTCGAAGATGGAGCACGCTTACCTAGAAGTAACCTATTCACTCTTGGCTTAAAGACTCCCAGGTTGTATCTATCAGGAAACACAGACTCTGGCAGAGAAATCCACTCCTTAGCTGTACGCACAATGAATGTGTTTCCAAAACCTTTTGTTCGTGTGAGTGGGATGTCCACCATGTATTTCAATTGCCATTATTTATTTGAACTTCATGTACAAAGTTATCTGCCAATCAACCTTTGTGTAAAAAGAACAAATTATAAGATGGCCGTAAAAATCTCTGCAAGAAAAGAGAAAAAAAATACAATATTTTTTTTATGGTAACAACTTCTACCAACCTTTATGCGAGTACCCGCCAGCTGCTAAGGCGTTTACTCTAAATAACGTCGGAGAAGAGACATGCGGCAAATTTATCGCATCCGACGACTTCACGAACAAAAACCTCTTTAATGATATTGATTTAATTGTACGGATGAATACTATGAAGTTGGTAGTAGGTTGATGGGGCTGAATGTTTTAAAGAATGTTTTGGATGCATTTAAAGAACCTTCACCTGTTGTTTTCTTCAAAAAGGTTTTGGGAGTTATTGGAAGAGTTTGTTACCTCATAACTCCGTCATTTATGAACGGATTTGATTTTTTTTTTATGTGAAAGAATATGCTTTGCGATTGGTCCCATAGAAATTTCATCAAAATCGGTCCAGTAGTTTGGTTTTTAGCTGGAAAAATATATCAGCAAAGTAAACGAAATTGTTGCGTATTATGCTTTCCTGTGACGTTCCAGTGGTGTTGTTAGGTGTGGGATACCACTAAAAAGTAAAAAAACACATTTTTAGAAAAAAACATAACCGACTTCCAAATAATTAAAAACACCACACAGTATAAAATAGCTTTAATTTCGGAAGTCCGTGTTAAAATACGAAGAAACAACCAAAAACACCGACTTCTGAAATTAAAGTTACTATGTGCTTTGTAGTGTTTTTTTATTTGGAAGTTGGTTATATTTTTATCTACGGCACATGCTGAAGGTCCATTCTCGGTAGTATCAGTTTGTCTTACGACCAACCATACGTACTGAATACCTATATTGAGCATAATAAAATGTACAATTAACTTGAAAAATCACTTACATTTTAAGTAGGTGAGTGTTGTTCCAGCTGCTCAATTTCTGTACCAGAAAAGAGCTTACGTCTAAAAGTCATCATCTGCCTAGCCTCTTCCCAATTATATTGGGGTCGGCTTCCAGTCAAACCGGATTCAGCTGAATACCAGTATTTTACGTGGAGCGGCTGCCTACCAGACCTCCACAACCCATTACCTGGGTAACACGGTACTCCTTGGTAACACTGGTGTTAGATTTTTTGGCTTACGCGTAGCAGTAATAACGGGAAATAAAAATAAAGAAATAATCCCAAATGCAAAACAGTTGTCAAATAAAATCGTCTACTCTCTTTAAGTTTCAAACAAATAATCCGATTAGTTTCAAACAAGGAAAACTGATAAAAATACAACATTTTTTCTTGTTATACAAAACAGTCTTAAAAATCAGGAATCTTGTCTTTGCCGGCCAAAAATAATCCTTTTCAAACCAAATTGATTCCAGAACGGTCCATTTGGCGGATGCCAATCTTAATCCTCATACGCCTGGGCCATATATCGTGTCTATGTCCAAAAGATCAGGGTCCCACATGCATAAAGTTTGTGTTTTAATAGCCGATTCTGTTGAAAAGGGTTCGAGGAAATTTTTCGCTTGATAGCTTTTGGACTTTGGCGTAAGTTATAGGAATAACTAACGCTCTGGATGGGGCGGAAGGGCGTGTCAGACTCTTACTGACTAAAACCCATCCGTGTTCCTTCTAAAGCCCTTTGCGTTCCAGGGCCGCGGTGACTCTTTCGAACAAATTCCGCAACCCTGGCAGGCTCTGGCCCTAGCGGGCCCCGTCTTCTATGCTGACATCTCTTTGAGGCGCGCGTGAAACACAACGCGCCATCGACCCGAGCCTGGTGGTAATCGGACAGCGAGCCACCCAACGCTCGCCGTCCTCAGGCCCGCGCCTACGGTGGCCGGGGATCGCCCTGCGACTCCCGACGCCCGGGGCGTCTTCTCCTGTAGCGGCGGTTGGGGCGAAGGCCTTGCCTTTCCCTCGCGCGGCCCGCCTCCTCCTTCGCTAGCATTATTACTCCGCAGAAGGAGGTGACCGCTTCCCAAGCCTCATCGCTCCGGACCATGGATTCAACCAGGGCCGGTCGCGAGAGGTCGCCGCCGCTGATCGCCTCGACAAGGACACGGCGGTGCTCAGCCCAAGCAGGGCAGACCTCCACCGTATGCTCCACCGTGTCCTCCAGGCAATCATCACAGTGCTGACACCCGGGCGTGTCCTCCCGCTTAATCCGAAACAGGTACCTCCCGAAACAGCCGTGTCCGGTAAGCACCTGCGTCAGGCGGAAGGTGAGGACGCCGTGGCGCCTCTCCAGCCACTCCTCAAAGAGGGGTCTTACCGCCGCAATTGTGGCGAGCCCAAGCGTGTATGCTACCACATCAATCGATCGATCTTCGATTGATGCCATGGATCGATGGTAATATAGATTAGATTGGTCGGTGTCGATCGATAGTTTCTACTGCATCGATCGATCGATCGTCGATCGATGGTACCTCCTACTACCACTCCAATGATCCTTCTACCACTGCAATTGATCAGCGTCGATCCATGGCATTGATCAATGCTTTATCGCCCGGTATCCCTCGATCAGCCAAGCTGACCAATCGATTAACATCGATCGATGACACCGATCGACGATCGATCAATTGGTGTGGTCCCTAAATGTGTAACAAAAAATTAAGCTTTAAAGTAAAATACACAAAATGTAAACAAACAGTAGACTGTTTGTTGAGTGATTCACAGATGTGCGTTCACTATCCTTACATATGATAATGGTCGTGCGTGCGATTTCCGTCGGGAATTCAAAGTGTCCACTAGGAATTTCTCTTTGGCCGTCCGGAATTTGGAAGTTCGTGGTGTGAAATCCCCGTGTCTCGGAGAACTTGTAAAGCCGTTGGTCCAGTGACAGAGCTCGGAGTTTGAGCATGATTGAAAAGTGGCAAGTATGTACGCAATACAACTCGCGCTGATGGATAGTCTCTGTTGAAGTTGGCCTAATTGCCGAAATTGGACAAAAACTTCAAGCATTTATTTCAATTAAACCATTTACAGGCACTTTTGAACTGTCAAGGTCTATTGTATAAAAAGATGAAGCTATTTGCACGTTCCAAAGCGTAGATTTCTATAAAAAAGAACGTGCAAGAAACTCCACGGACACTCTTTTAAAAATAATATTTTTTACAAAATTATGGTTACATTATTCATGTTGAAATCTATATACTAATATTATAAAGAGGAAATACAAGATTTGTATTTTTGTATGTAAAGTTACATAAAACATAATCTTAAAAACTACTGGACCGATTTTAAAAATTCTTTCAGGAATTGTTAGCTACAGTATCAGTGAGTAACGGGTACGAAAACTACGCGGGTGACACCGCGTGACGTCCGCTATTCATACATGCGAGAACGATGTACGGTCAACAATGTGACGGGCAGGAGGACTAGGCGAATAGTGGTGCGCGAACTCGCTGCTACCCACCGCTTACACCATCCACCAAGTCAACATATGGGGTCGCGAGAGTACCTCGTCTTCATGACTCTCTAACATGGTTTTAGATTTTCACGTACAGTTGACCATCCCAGGCGTCTCTGTATGCCGAAGATTCTTTGATTCTAAAACTTTTGTAAGATAGAGAAGATGGAACAAATATTTTTTGCAGAATATGGGTAAAAAGGAGCCTTTTCCGAGAAGAAAAACCAGAAATACAACATGGTTGTTAAAGTTGTAACAAAATAAGAGACAACCTATTACAAATTAGAGAATGTGAATTAAGAATAAGTATTAAAGTTAGACATAATTAGTTCGATATTTTTATTAATGAGCCTGATTCAATGAACTGCTACTAGAACCCATTTGAAGCCGTTAAGAGTCGATTTAATAGTTATTTTGATTATTATTGAGTTTTCATTGTTATTCTTGAACCTTCTTGTCAAAGCTATCAGTATGCTACACGGTATGATATTTGACGACGATGACGATTGTCAAAATGTTTGGGATTGACCAAAGCTTCTAGACACAATGTCATTCACTAGCGATAGCGATTGACGATGAGCTACAAATGAATGGGATTGAAATGCGCTACCAAACTGGTCACGTGGTCAAATCTGAACCTTTTGATATTTCGTCAATGGCTGTCAATGACATTCCATATTTGAATTTTTAACAATCGTCATCGTTTCGACGCCATCACTCTCTCTTATCACTTAGGTCAGGGGTTCCCAATTTGTTTTAATGTTGAGAATTCCTTTACATATTATATTTATTGCGACGCTCTTGTAAAAAAAGATAATTAGGCAAGTGTAGCTCCGTTTGGGAAAACAAGCAGATACGTTCAATCTACTTTCTTCTCTGATTAAGATGTGTATCTTAATCAGAGAGAGATGTAGAGGTAAAATATTTATAAAAATTGCTTTTTAAAAATGCTTAAGGCCTAAAAGTGGAACAAAATATTGATTGTAAACTTAGCATCAGTCCATAAACAGATTTTTCTTAAAGAAAACCTTATTAATTTCTTCTAAAAATAAATTTTAAACGCCAGTTGCAGCATATGCGTTTCGTTTCCGTAGCGGTTTGCGACGCCTCTGGGAAAGCACCGCGACGCCCCAGGGAGTCGCGACGCACAGTTTGGGAACTCCTGACCTAGGTGGTTAATTTGTTTGCCAGCCAGGCATCCCGTTATTAAATGCATTTTTTTTTAATAATTAGCAAGAAATTACTTCTAACATGAGTATGTATTCCATATAGAGTTTAGTGCCTGCGTGGTTTGGCACTAACTCTCGGATTGGTTGTTATTTGGTTAAGTTGGTTGATATGGTTTGGTAGGAAGTTTACGATCAATGGTTGAATGATACGAACTAACATGGTTTAAAAACATTGAACACCACAATCAATTATAATTATAAAATGGTAAATCTAAGCTAAAAAGGCACTAAGATGGTTTGATTTGAGTAACGCGATTGGAAGTCGAACACGTACTAACTGGTGATAGTTTCGATACATGCATTTATGGAAATGCACGCAGCCAAAAGTGCTGAGCTGTTCGGTTGCAAATATTGTACCGAACATATTCCTGAGCACAAGATTAGAGCAAGAAGATGTTAAAGTAATCATCAAATCACCTTAGTCAAATGGTATACAAATAAAGTAATTATATTATATACAAACAAAAAAGGAAAACAGGCGTGATAACATCGAGTTTATTTATTTATTTATTTATTTATTTATTTATTTATTTATTTATTTATTTATTTATTTATTTATTTATTTATTTATTTATTTATTTATTTATTTATTTATTTATTTATTTATTTATTTATTTATTTATTTATTTATTTATTTATTTATTTATTTATTTATTTATTTATTTATTTACACTTTACGCACACAAATGTACAGAGGCGGACTTAATGCCATAGGCATTCTCTACCAGTCAACCTTTGGGTGATGCAGAGAATGGTTCGTTCTCTCACATTCGAGCTCGTTGCGGTTCAATAAAGAGACGTAAGCACTTTTTAAGATGCACATTCGGTTTATGCAGCACAGCTTCACAAATCATCCCACTTTTCCGGGTGGTCACAGTGTAAAATTACCCAAACGAAAGATGTAGAACCAATAACGCAAACCGTGTGATAGCATTGCTCATACCGTTAAAGTCATTGATAGTGCGTGCTGTTTGAAAATCATGGTTTACCTATAAATCTTTGTGTGATGAGCATGATCATTTGTTCTGTGTCTGGGTGTAATTTGTCTATAATATGTATGTATTAAGAAATATATAAGTATGTTTATCAGTTGTCTGGTTGCCTTAGCACAGGCTCTGCCTAGTTTGGGATCGGATGACCGTGTGTGAGTTGTCCCAAGATATTATTATTATTATTATAAAGACCTAACATAATACTACACTACATTTTAATGCATGTAGGCAAACTTGGTTATTGCAGCCGATGCGGTATAGACATTGTAGGCCCAAGAGATTGCAAGGGCAAATACTTACGTATATCAAACGATGTTTTTCAACACACTCATTAATAGAAAAACTCATTACCTTTGCCTGATCAAACCTTAACCTCGTAGCTTGTCGAAATCTATTTTTAGATATCGCAGTTTATGCTGAGATAGGGACCATTTTGGCCTCCCACAGATAATATCCATATTTTAATTAATTATAATTACTGTTTAGTTGTTAATTTATTTTACTGTTATGTTTGTCTTGTGCGAGTACCAAATAATTATTTTTATTTCTTTTCTTTAAATCAGATTCTAAAATCTTCCCACATAAATCACAACAGAATGATAAAATTAATTGTTGGATTATTTAATTGGTCCAATTTGTACGCTGACAGAGCGGCCATTCGATAATGAACCGACATCGAAGCCGTAAATTGTCGATATAATGGTTATTCTGATTATTATTGAGTTTTCATGACTAATTGAGCTGATTGTCAACCGCTGTTAGCGTTTATTGAGTATTCGATCGCTTTCAGATATTTAGATGTGTTTAGAAATACAGTTTTGCTAACGTTTTTTTGGAGGAACTTTATTCGGGCTTGTGAGTAAAAACAGCTGCACGGGTCGAAGCCGAGCTAGCAGGTATGCTTATGTTAAAAGTACATACTAACACTACTCGATCCCACATATTTTGTTAGTGAGAAAATAAGCAAGATCAGGGGCCCTACTAAGAAGACTTAAAACGATCATGATTCCGCTCTAAGAGAGAGACGGAGCTATGCATAGCGAATAGCACTATCCCTTTTACATCATCGTTATTGGATGGCATTAGCACGTCATTGTAGGTCGGCTGGCAGCTCTAGGATCTAAATCCATAAATGGGAATAACCCCACTGCTTACGTCAGGTAGATGTTTCATGAACCAAGTTGATTACAAAAACAACAAATCACAGATTTAACAAAACATTATATTTCAAATAAATTATTAAGAACATTTTTTTCAATACTAAATACAAATTCAGTTCATTGCATTGCTTACATCTAAAATCAGAAAGTACTTCTTAAACCAATGAGCCTTTTTAATGAGGAATGGGTTTAAAAGATGACATTTGAGCAGAAGTAGACGTGGCAGGATAGTTTTTTTTTAAGTACAAATTCTTATAAGGGTGGAAGACCGGCTCGGTCCCGTACACGTACTGAGAGAAGCTTGTACTCGTGGGCTTCGGTGTGTGAGAAGATCGAAGAAAATATTTCTCGTGTTTGTCGAGCCATTTAACTACCTGAAAACGGAACATGAATTAGAGGGATACAATAAATTTGCATTGGTGAAGATAAACATGAGAAACCCAAAGAATATGAAATTGTAATGGGAAGATTTCGATGTAATAAGGGGTTCTGAGTGCTCCAGGACAGACGGGCGAAGATCGTCACTCTCTGGACGTCTGAGGAAGGACTTCGTCGTCAAGGTCGACTGCGGCGAAGCTGGTGTGACGATCTCATCATCTATGCGAAACAAACTTGGCCAGAGATCATCCAAGAGAGAGAGGTTTCGAAGGAAAAAGGAGAGGCCTTTGATTAAGAATGGGACACAACAGCACGCTCACAAAAAAAAATGGGTTCTATACAAATTGTCTTTCTATCAATATAATATTGTTCTTAATCCTTGAAATAGACGATGGAAGATAAAATATTGTAGAAACTCTTACATATTCACAACGGCAAGTTGGTGCATCGTGATGAGAATCCATGTTTCTTGATTTTTTTAAAAATACTTTATTGACAGAAAAATACTCAATGTCGTAAGAGCACAGTGGACTTTGCTGTTACTAATATTCAAACGTTATTGAGAATGACCAAAAAATTGCTGTAACTATAGTACTTATCAAAAGTCATTTACAGCAATCGGTCATAATGAGCATTATTTGCAATATATAATAGTATACTTAATGGCTGTACAATTAAAAGGTACTTAAATTTAAGATCATTACTTAATTGCCATCCATAAAGGCGTATTCAGACGGATTATAGTACCTAAGTAGATTATTCAAAGAATGATTAGTAAATGAAGAATTTCTTAACCTTTACTTTAACGGCAGTCGACAGAATGTTTTTCTCTCTCTGATTCTCTGCTTCTAAATCGTGATTAATCGTTTTATAAGACGACAAGGCCTTCTATTTTTTTAAGGATGCGATCCGAAAGAGGGGCCTTACCACCGCAATTGTGGCGTGCCCAACGCTAGGTTCCAATAGTTGCCGTCTCCATACCGCCATGGTATCCTGCCGGAGCTCCGTCCACCGCGCTGCAATTTGCCGCTGTAGCAGAGTTTGACCCCGGCGAAGCGCCTCCACGCACCACGCGTACACGTGCGCGAGGGCTCTCGCCTCCAGGCGGTAACCATCAGGGGGGCTCGCCGCCTCGTCAAGAGCACAAGGCTGGTTTTGTTTTTTCATAAATTTTTATCAAAGATGTTCATTGAATGACGACATTGTTGGTATCGAAGATAAAAGAACGATGATATCCATCACAAGAAACGTTTAATTTGCAAATCTAGATGAAATTAAATGACGAGGACGGGCAGTACTGGCGTAAACAAAGAAAGGACTACACCCACTGGTCCAGCAGTAGGTAAAACAGGATGAAATATCTACTAAAAAACTGCATAGATCTGCGACATTTAAACTTCTGGCTTCTAAAATAAAATTATTATTGGTGAGACACACTAGAAGCTATAAGTTGATGCTTGTATTTCAAATAATAGATGAATAGATGTTATAATAATTTGTTTAGTGCAAAGACTCTTTAGCCATTTAGTGATGACATGCAAATATTAAATCTATTAACTTGTTTTAGTGTCACTAAAACAATAACACCCAATAGTTTTAGTATACACACAAATAATAACAGTTTCATGCATTGAATTCCTGAGTGCTACAGAAAATATCAATTTATAAGTATCAAAACAAATCAATATTATATAAACTAAAGTTTAAACACACATCACAAATCGTGAGGCAACTAAAAAGGTTAATTTAACAGCGTTTTTAGTTGTAAAAAGTTGAATTAACAGTGTTTTAAGTACCAAAATGCAAACTTTAAATTATTACAATGCATTCCTGAAGTGATAGGATAGACATGATTTTTTATTGAAAAATTTGCTGACAGAATATAAATTGTGCGAAATCAGCATTTTTTTGTAAACTGCTCAGAATTTTTGTAAGGTACCTAATTTCGTTATCCAGATCCGTAATGAGTTGTATATAAGTGGCGCCATAAATACGCAGCTGCGCCTGAATAGTTATATCCTGGGTACAGGGATCTATCATAATGAAATCTATATAATGAAAGGTCCAATTTGACGGATTACCCTATCGAAGTTTTCTCTATGAGTTTTGCTTCATACAGACGTTTCCTCTTCAAACAGTGCGAACGACGTATAATAGCTCAAATTGTTTTGTTTTTGTAGAGTTCAGGATTTAGGTATACTGGACGCAGTTTTTAGTTTTTCTTTTTGTCTCTAATATTCATTATGTTCAATATCATGCATACCTGTCATTTGCATGGTTACCGAAATGCCGATTATGAATGTAATTTTATTTGAATTATATGTGACAGTGCTGTTGGTGTGCTTATTATAAATAAATACTGGGTATGTTTCCGCTTGTTCAAATTGTTTTTAGCTTCAAAAAGTTAAGAATTCGTTTTAACAAATTTTGCGATTCCGTAAATGTATATGCAAGAAATGGTGAGAAGCATGTGTGATCGAAACACTGGTCTATATGGTTCGGCCCAGTCCATGTTAAAGATAGCGCAAATGCATTTTTTTTAGCCATCAGAATTCTTGAGATTTCAGAGGAATTTCCTAAAAACAATAATGTCATACTTGGTAATGGAACATATAGGCGTGATACGCCATCAAAGCAGTAGGTTTGGATGTCACACTTTCACAAACCTATTCATTTTCATGCATATTTCGTAAATGTGTTTATGCCAAGAAATTTGGTTTTGTCAACTTGTTGAACTAATTAATTCTTAAGAGATATTGAACTTTGAGACACCATGTATTTTGAAGTTTAAAAATTTTAGTTTTTTAACATTGCTTTCTAACCATGTAATAATTTTGTTGAAGGTGTTATTTATGACTGACTCGTAAGTTTCAATGTTTTTGCAATTTAAGATAAAGGTTGTTTCATCAGCAAAAATAATACAATTTCTACCGACTGCTTGAGAAAGATCGTTAACATAAACCAGAAATGGACCCTGTTAAGCAGAAAAGATCCAACCAGCAATTTGTTGAAAATCGAGTTAATTATATAGTTAGAATCTACACATCGAACTTTATATACGCAAAAAAGATCCTAGCAGTCTGATCACTTTCACTAAACAAACTTCTATGACACTACATTTACCAAAACACATTTAACGTTTTGAAAGAAAAGCAAAAAAGATACATGACTCTTGGATCTCAAAAAAAAGAAAATTATTATTTTTTGAAATCCAAACGGGTTGGATCCTTTCCGCAAAATATTTTTTCCTTTATCAAATATTAATATTTTTAACAAAGTTTAATCTCCGCACTAAAACTTTAAACAAAGACACCTGCAACAAATGCGATTACTATGAAAATAAAAAGAATACTACTACAAACATAGAAGAAAAGAATAAAATTATAAAAAAACATGAAACGCATCTCAAAACTGCAGAAGACCTCCAAAAATGTATGAAAAATGACATGATACTGGCCAAAACTGATCCTAACTTAGAAACTATAACATTTGACATGGAAAAAACCCTGCCACTTCCACGTATCCCAACAAACATAGTTTTTTACAAACGCCAGATATGGTTGTATAATTTGGGTATACATTCAGGTTCCAATGATCAAGGCCACTGCAACGTCTGGGTCGAAGGCGATGCAGGCAGAGGCGCACAAGAAGTCGGATCCTGTCTCATAAAACACCTTTCAGAGAGACTTAAAGAAGGTGTAACGCACCTTATTCTGTGGAGCGATTCCTGTGGCGGCCAAAATCGCAATATAAAGCTTACTCTTATGCTGAAAGCATTCTTAGAAGACCATCCAACATTGCAGCAAATAAGCATGAAGTTTTTAGAATCGGGACATAGCTTTTTGCCGAACGATACAGATTTCGGTAAAGTGGAAAATGCGTTGAAGTACCAACAAAGAGTGTATTCGCCTGAGGACTACATAAATATCATGAGAACCTGTAAGAAACATAAGCCTCTTCAAGTTCACCGCATGGAATCAACAGATTTTCTTAGTTCACATGCACTGGAGAACATTATAACTAACAGAAAAAAAACACTTTCTGGAGAAAAAGTATCGTGGCTGAAGACGAAAGAAATTTTGCTAGAAAAGGAGGCTATGTTTCTTTGTTCATGCGGTACAGTCAAGATGATTCTTTTGTAGAAGTAGATTTGAAAAAAAAAGTCCGCGGTAGAACACGCTTGATATCAAAAAATCTTATGCAAATGCTTTGGCCTCATGGTAAGAAGATACCAGAGGCTAAATTAAATGACATCAAAAGCTTAATGCATTTGATCCCGAACGATGCTCAGTTGTTCTACAAAAAAATGACTGGTGACAGCAATATAGGAGATGATGTAGATTGATTTTCGGGGGAACCCGATTTTGAGCTTGAAATGGAAGAAGATCGCATTGATATCAGATCGACAGATATCAATTAAAATTACGGAACTATCTCGTTTTATTTGCTTAAATTTTAAGCCAAAATTTCAATTATTTAAGCCGAAAACTGAAACTATTTACGATTTTTGGTCAATGGGCAAGTGTTCAAAAAGTTGGACTACATAATAAAGTTAATGTAACTAAAAATATGTGTTTCCTTTAATAAAGATTTTTTAAACCTTCATATATTGTTTGTTTGGAACCACTGTGTAAAAATGTTACTGACAATTTTTTATTTGCATAAAAGATCCATGGGTAGTTTTTAAAGAAAATCAGGAAAACTGTATTCAACTTGCCTGTGGTATTACATTTCAATTAATGCTAATATATTGTGTTACCATTAGTAACTTTCCATTTTTGTATTCCTTTGCTTGTTATTTTTATATTCACTCCTAAACTTCAAATCGCGTTTACTCAAAAGTAACAAAATGTTAGTTGGATCTTTTCTGTTTAACAGGGTCCAAATAATGTTGGCCCTAAAATATTTTTTTTGACACGCCTGTATGGCATTTGTGCTCGTAATGTTAAACATTTTACTCAAATTCTCCATTTGAGCATTTCATCAGCTAATTGTTGACGCAATGAAGCATTCTCTAAACCAAGTTTATTCATTTCAATATGTACGCTCATTATCTGCTCCTTAAGATTCTGAATAGTATTTATCAGGTGTAATAAAATAAATTCATGGACAGCTTAGGATCATACTTGAGTGTCAAAAGTATAAATGAACTATCGACACACTTAAAAAGTTTAATTGCTTTTAAAGGGTGTCAGTTTAATCGGTCCATAGATTCATTTGAGAAATGAGAGAGAGAGCGTCGCATGCAGCTTTTTCTGAAAGTCACGTTATTATTGGGGGCTTCCATGGTTTTCAAAAAATATTCAGAAAATCAAATAACTGAAAATAATAATAAATTACTGTGTTTGGTATAAAAATCTTCAACACAAAGTTCCAAAAGAATCGTCGATCTAACTTCTGCCTGGAATTGAACTCGGAACACGGTCTACAATGTGGAGTTTGACACGACGCTTTAAGCAACTGGATACGCTTTATCTTACTGATCAGTGCGAAAAAGATCGATCAATTATGCATGTCAACGATGATAACCACAAATAAATCAACTGATTTGTAACATATATAACTACGCTTTTTAACGAATTTTTAGTATTTTTTACAATAATTCGAATACAAAGCCAATGTTGACGTGATAACTAGCTACCTTAGCTTAGAGATATCCATATTATTCCAAAGGTTCTTGTAGCAGTTCATTGAATCAGGCTCATTTATATTAAAAAAAACCATGTTGGAGGGTCATAAAGACGAGTTACTCGCGGGACCCCATATGTTGACATGGTGAATGGTGTAAAAGGTAGAGAGAAGCGAGTTCTCGCAACACAATTCCTCTCTTTGTTTGCGCCATTAATACCAATCCTGCGATATCCAATTCTATCTAAATTTGCTAATCCCAACGTTTGTTTGTTGCTAGTATCACCCTTCTTTTATCATCGATAGCAACAATGTCATCCGACAATGGAGATCTTTAATGAGAATTAATAAAAAAAACATACAAAAAAATCAGCCTTGTAGTCTTAGAAAACAATTAATCACGATTTAAAAGCAGACAATCAGGGAGAGCAAAATAGTTCCATCGTAAGCCGTTAAAATAAAGGTCAAGGAATATTCTTCATTTACTAATTACTCCTTGAAAATCCACTTAGGTACAATAATCCTTCTAAAATCGCCTTTATGGATGGCAATTAAGTAATGGCTGACTTAAATTTAAAAACATTATAGTTTTCTAGTAATTATGTATTAGATAGTGCAAATAATGCTCATTATGACCGATAACTGTTAATGACGTTTAATAAATACTTTACTTTCGGTGCATTTTTGGTCATTCTCAATAACGTTCGAATATCGGTAACAGCTACCTTGACTGTGTTCAAACATGGATTCGCATCACGATGCACCTACTTGCCGCTGTGATTTTGTAAGTGTTTATACCATATTTTATCTTCCATTGTCTATTTAAAGGATTTAAAGCAATGTATTGATAAGACGACAATTTGTTTAGAACCCATTTCTTTTATGAGCCTGCTATTGTGTCCTACTGCTTTTCAAAGGCCTCCCCTTTCTCCTTCCAAACCTCTCTTTCTTGGGTGATCTCTGGCCAAGGTTGTCCCGCAAAGATGGTGAGATCGTCACACCAGCTTCGCCGCAGTTGACCTTGACGACGAAGTCCTTCCTCAGACGTCCAGATAGTGACAATCTTCATCCGGCTGTCCGGGTGCATTTGGAACCTCTCATTACCTCCAAATCTTTCCATCAAACTTTCATCTTTTTTTTTTCTTCTCTCTAACTCAGGTTCCTTTTTCAGGTAAACAAATGGCTGGAAAAACACGAGAAATATTTGCTGCGACCTTCTAATACACCGGAGCCCACGAGTACAAACTTCTCTCAGTACGTGTATGGGACCGAACCGGTCCTGCACCCTTATAAGCACTTGTACTTAAAAAGAAAATATCCTGGCACGTCCACTTCTGCTCAAATGTCATCTTCTATCATTACTATGGCTCCTTGATTTAAGAAGTGCTTCCTGATCTTAGATGTAAGCAATGCAATGAACTGACATTGCTTTTAGTTATGAAAAAAATGTAGCTCATAATTTATTTGGAATATATTGCTTTGTTAAATCTGTGATTTGTTGTTTTATTAATTAACTTGGTTCATAAAACATCTGCCTGGCGTAAGTGGTGGGGTTATCCCCCTTATAGACTAAGATCCTAGAGCTGCCAGACCTTAGGTACTTATTTTCTCACTAAAAAATAAGTGGGATAGAGTAATGTTTGGATGTACTTTTAACATACGCATACCTGCTAGCTCGGCCTTGACCAGTTCGGCTGTTTTTACCCACAAGCGGCAATAAAGATTAAGCCTTGTTATTATGCAAAACGATTGGACTAACTCACAAAAAAGTCAGAATACCGTAGGTATTTCTAAACACATCTAAATATCCTGAAGCGATTGAATACTCAATTAACGCTAACAGCGGTTGACAATCAGCTCAATTAGTCATGAAAACTCAATAATAATCAGAATAACCATTATATCGACAATTTACGGCTTCGATGTCGGTTCATTATCGAGTGGCCGCTCTGTCAGCATACAAATTGGACCAAAAAACCACTTTACAATTAATTTGATCACTATGTTGTGATTTATGTAGCAAAATTTCAGAAAGTGATCTGACGAGGTTAAGGCTTGATTAGGGGTTCAAGTTAATGGGTTTTGTCATGAATGACTGTGTTGAGAAAAGTCGTTGAATAACCGTGAGAAGTGTTATTCAACGACGAGGCTGCCGACGACGACGACTATGAGAATGATTAACCGGAGAAGGGGAATAATTAGTGAGACAATGCAACTTGTTTGTGTATCTGAGGGTCGAGAATTGAGTGAGATGTTAGAGGTGGCAGATCAACTGAAAATGCTGTTGGTGCCCTGGTAGGCGAAGTAGTATCTAAATTAGACGGTAAAATGAAATGCTTAGCTATCTTCTTGGATTTCACTTAGGCATTCGACAGTGTGTCTGTTCCCCACCTCATATCTAAGCTGGAAGCTACGGGAATTTGCATGCATACCTTAAAAAAAATCCAGAACTATCTCTGTGTTAGAACTCAATGCGTTAAAATAAATGATGTTATTAGTGACCCCATTACGTTGAGTTTTGGCGTTCCTCGGGGCTCAATCTTGGGTCCTACCCTGTTTTTTATTTATATTAACAACTTATGCAAAATGTGTCTTATGAATTGCTTAATCTTTAGTGACGCAGATGATACGGCTCCAGTTATTAACGGTAGTGACTGGCCTGAAACTGTTAAATACGCGAAACTTGCTCTAAATGAGTGATGCTGTCAGTGCGACTGTTATATAAGATAAATTAAACAAAACCCGTTTGCTTGCCTTTCTCCTTACTATCCTCCAATATACCTCCACCGGATTCAATTAGCTCGATGTGGCTACCCTCAACTCATTAGGTGCAAATCTGTAAAATATCTCGGAATCTATATACAAAGCACACTGAACTGGTAACCTCATGTTTGAGATGCATGGTTAACATGTAAACATAATACTACTCTGTATTTTAATTCAAGTAGGCAAATTTGGTCATTGGTGCCGGGGCGGTATAGACGTCATAGAGCCGAGAGATTGCAATGACAAATTCTCACGGTTATTTAACGACGTTTCTCAATACAGTCATTAATGGAAAAACCCATTAACTTGAATCCCTGATCAAACCTTAACCTCGTAGCTTCTTAAAATCACGTTCAAAAATTTTCCCAAGTAAATCACAACACAGTGATCAAATTAATTGTTGTCTGATTTTATTGGTCCAATTTATATGATGAAAGAGCAATCATCCGATAATGATCCGACATCAAAGCCGTTAATTGTCTATAAAATGGTTATTCTGATTATTATTGAGTTTTCATGACTAATTGAGCTGATTGTCAACCGCTGTTAGCGTTTATTGAGTATTCGATCGCTTTAAGATATTTAAATGTACTTAGAAATACCCACGGTTTTCTGACTTTTTCGTGAGGTCCAATCGTATTGCGTAATAACAATGTTCAATAACTTTATTCGGGCTTGTGGGTAAAAACAGCAGAACTGGTCGAGGCCGAGCTATCAAGTATGCGTATGTTAAAAGTACATCCGAAAATAACTCCCATATCCCATAAATGTTGTTAATGAGAAAGTAAGTACCTAAGGTCTGGCAGCTCTGGGATCTTAGTCTATAAGGGGATAACCCCACCACTTACGCCAGGTAGATGTTTCATGATCCAAGTTGATGAAAAAAACAACAAATGAAAGATTTAACAAAACAATATATTTCAAATAAATTATAAGGTACATTTTTTTCATTACTAAATACGAATTCAGTTCATTGCATTGCTTACATCTAAGATCAGGAAGTACTTTATAAATCAAGGAGCCGTATTAATGATAAAAGATGACATTTGAGCAGAAGTGGACGTGCCAGGATATTTTCTTTTAAGGTACAAGTGCTAATAAGGGTGCAGGACCGGTTCGGTCCCATACACGTACTGAGAGAAGCTTGTACTCGTGGGCTCCGGTGTGTGAGAAGGTCTCAGCAAGTATTTCTCGTGTTTGTCCAGCCACTTGTTTACCTGAAAAAGGAACATGAGTTAGAGAGAAGAAAAAAAATTAGAAACTTTTGATGGAAAGATTTGGAGATAATGAGAGGTTCCGAATGCACCCGGACAGCCGGATGAAGATTGTCACTCTCTGGACGTCTGAGGAAGGACTTCGTCGTACAGGTCAACTGCGGCGAAGCTAGTGTGACGATCTCACCATCTTTGCGGGACAACCTTGGCCAGAGATCACCCAAGAAAGAAAGGTTTGGAAGGAGAAAGGGGAGGCCTTTGACCAGCAGTAGGACACAACCGCAGGCTCACAAAAGAAATGGGTTCTAAACAAATTGTCGTCTTGTCAATACATTGTTTTAAATCCTTTAAATAGACAATGGAAGATAAAATATTGTAAAAACACTTACAAAATCACAGCGGCAAGTAGGTGCATCGTGATGAGAATCCATGTTTCTTGAAATTTTTTCTTAAAAACTTTGTTGGCAGAAAAATACTCAATGTCGTCAGAGCACAGTCAAGGTAGCTGTTACCGACATTCGAACGTTATTGAGAATGACCAAAAATTCACCGAAACTAGAGTATTTATTAAACGTCATTAACAGCTGTCGTTCATAATGAGCATTATTCGCACTACGTAATCCTTAGTTACTACGAAACTATAAGGTTCTTAAATTTAAGTCAGCCATTATTTTTTGCCATCCCTAAAGGCGATTTTAGAAGGATTATAGTACATAAGAGGATTATCGAAGAGTAATTAGTAAATGAATGACTCCTTGACCTTTATTTTATCGGCTTACGACGGAATGTTTTTTCTCTCTGTGATTGTCTGCTTCTAAATCGTGATTTATTGTTTTCAAAGACAAGGCTAGGTTTGTTTTTTGTATTTTACCTTAGTTGTCATTTAAGATCTTCATTGTCGGATGACATTGTTGCTATCGAAGATAAAAGAAGGATGATATTAGCAACAAACAAAAACGTTGGGATTTGCAAATTTAGATGAAATTGGATGTCGCAGGATTGGCATAAACGGCGTTAACAAAGAGAGGAAAAGTGGTGCAAGAACTTGCTTCTGCCTACCCCTTACAACATCCACGAAGTAAACATATGGCGTCGCAAGAGTACCTCGTCTTCATGACTCTCTAACATGGTTTTAGATTTTCACGTAAAGTTAACCATTCCAGGCGTCTCTATATGCCAAAGATACTTGTTTACCGACTTCAAAAAAGGAGGAGGTTCTCAATTCGTTACCTTTCTTTGGGAATAAAACTTTTTTTTTTATTTATTTTTGTTGTTTATAAACTTAATGTTAGCATTCCGTTTAGCATTTTGTATACGTTTACTATTTTTATTCTTATAGTATTGATATCTTAAGAATCATTAAACGATTCAGAAGATATCAATACTATTTTTAACATACTTTAAGACCCTTAGTCATCCACGTTTGTTTACTATTATTGTTTGTATTTATCCTAACCCTTACTTTTGGAAAACAGAGTTTATGAAACGGGCATATTAGTTCATGAAAGCGATTGAATGCCATATTTCTGGCCACGATAGATTTTTTAAACATTTCTAAATTTATGTATATTATTTAAACTATAATCTCTTTTGCAAGTATGGAATATTGCAGCTCTTGTCTGGACTCGCAAAGGAAAACTTAGCATTTGCGCTGTGTCGTGGTCTGAGAAATAAATTGGTAGTACTTGTGCGATTGCGTCAGGTATATTACTTAACGTGTGGTCCATACAAGAACATTTGCGAGTGGGAACGTTAATATGAATTTTTAGGTTGTGGGTGTATGCTAGGTTTTGCAGGTCTTGTGTGATTTTGCTTTTTTTGAAAGTATTTATATTGAAATCGCCTACTAAAACTATCCGCGTTTTCGAGTTGTATTTTGTGACTAAGTATTGCAAAATACTGTTTAACTTAGTTAAAAATTGGTTCGGGTCAGACTGAGAGGTTCTGTATTAACAAATAATTACCAATTTTTCCTCAGTCAACTCTATTCCGCATGCCTCGAAAGTATTTACTGCTGCATACTCTTTTAATGGTAATTCTTTAAATCCTATACCTTTTCTGATCAGTATGAAAGTGCCTCCTCGATGTTTTTCCCTTCTAAAATTCGTTGCCATAACGTAATTGTGTAATTTGAGATAGCTCTCTTCTCCTTTTTTAATAAATGTTTCGGAGATGCAAATCGCTTGTGGGTCATTGTTTAAGTCTCTCATCTCCTGTAACGTTAATTCTAAAAGCTCCTGTTTCGATAGTACACTATTGAGGAGTTTCATTGCCTATCTCCGAAGTTCTTCATCAGATCTTCACCAAATTGAAATGGAACCACTCCGAGAAAGTACTCTTCCAAAAACTACCCAAATCGCTTCTAGTGTGCCTATAAACTTTGAAAAGTTCTCTTTATTTCTCCAGGATCCCATTATCATAACCTGACTTGATGATTGTGTTTATTCCTAAAGAAAGGTAACGAATTGAGAACCTCCTCCTTTTTTGAAGTCGGTAAACAAGTATCTTTGGCATATAGAGACGCCTGGAATGGTTAACTTTACGTGAAAATCTAAAACTATGTTAGAGAGTCATGAAGACGAGGTACTCTTGCGACGCCATATGTTTACTTCGTGGATGTTGTAAGGGGTAGGCAGATGGGCACGCCACAATTGCGGCGGTAAGGCCCCTCTTTGAGGAGTGGCTGGAGAGGCGCCACGGCGTCCTCACCTTCCGCCTGACGCAGGTACTTACCGGACACGGCTGTTTCGGGAGGTACCTGTTTCGGATTAAGCGGGAGGAAACGCCCGGGTGTCAGCACTGTGAGGATCGCCCGGAGAACACGGTGGAGCATACGGTGGAGGTCTGCCCTGCTTGGGCTGAGCACCGCCGTGTTCTCGTCGAGGCGATCGGCGGCGGCAACCTCTCGCGTCCGGCCCTGGTTGAATCCATGGTCCGGAGCGAGGAGGCTTGGGAAGCGGTCACCTCCTTCTGCGAAGCAGTAATGCTAGCGAAGGAGGAGGCGGACCGCGCGAGGGAAAGGCAAGGCCTTCGTCCCAACCGCCGCAACAGGAGAAGACGCCCCGGGCGTCGGGAGTCGCAGGGCGATCCCCGGCCACCGTAGGCGCGGGCCTGCGGACGGCGAGCGTTGGGTGGCTCGCTGTCCGATCACCACCAGGCCCGGGTCGATGGCGCGTTGTGTTTCACGCGCGCCTCAAAGAGATGTCAGCATAGAGGACGGGGCCCGCTAGGGCCAGAGCCTGCCAGGGTTGCGGAATTTGTTCGAAAGAGTCACCGCGGCCCTGGAAAGCAAAGGGCTTAAGAAGGAACGCGGATGGGTTTTAGTCAGTAAGAGTCTGACACGCCCTTCCGCTCCACCCAGAGTGGAAGAAGTCATTTGATGATTTCCCATCCTAAAAAAAAAAAAAAAAAAAAAAAGGGGTAGGCAGAAGCAAGTTCTTGCACCACTTTTCCTCTCTTTGTTAACGCCGTTTATGCCAATCCTGCGACATCCAATTTCATCTAAATTTGCAAATCCCAACGTTTTTGTTTGTTGCTAATATCATCCTTCTTTTATCTTCGATAGCAACAATGTCATCCGACAATGAAGATCTTAAATGACAACTAAGGTAAAATACAAAAAACAAACCTAGCCTTGTCTTTGAAAACAATAAATCACGATTTAGAAGCAGACAATCAGAGAGAGAAAAAACATTCCGTCGTTAGCCGATAAAATAAAGGTAAAGGAGTCATTCATTTACTAATTACTCTTCGATAATCCTCTTATGTACTATAATCCTTCTAAAATCGCCTTTAGGGATGGCAATAAAATAATGGCTGACTTAAATTTGAGAACTTTATAGTTTCGTAGTAATTAAGGATTACGTAGTGCGAATAATGCTCATTATGAACGACAGCTGTTAACGACGTTTAATAAATACTCTAGTTTCGGTGAATTTTTGGTCATTCTCAATAACGTTCAAGTATCGGTAACAGCTACCTTGACTGTGCTCTTACGACATTGAGTACTTTTCTGCCAACAAAGTTTTCAAGACAAATTTTCAAGAAACATGGATTCTCATCACGATGCACCTACTTGCCGCTGTGATTTTGTAAGTGTTTATCGAATATTTTATCTTCCATTGTCTATTTACAGGATTCAATACAATTTATTGATATGAAGACAATTTGCTTAGAACCAATTTTTTTATGTGAGCCTGCGGTTGTGTCCCACTGCTGGTCAAAGGCCTCCCCTTTCTCCTTCCAAACCTCTCTTTTTTGGGTGATCTCTGGCCAAGGTTGTTTCGAAAAGATGGTGAGATCGTCACACCAGCATCGCCGCAGTCGACCTTGACGACGAAGACCTTCCTCAGACATCCAGAGAGTGACGATCTTCATCCGGCTGTCCGGGTGTATTCGGAACCTCTCATTACCTCCAAATCTTCCATCAAAATTTCATTTTTTTTTTTCTTTTCTGTAACTCATGTTCCTTTTTCAGGTGAAAAAATGGCTGGACAAACACGAGAAATACCTGCTGCGACCGTCTCACACACCGGAGCCCACGAGTACAAGCTTCTCTCAGTACGTGTATGGGACCGAACCGGTCCTGCACCCTTATAAGCACTTGTACTTAAAAAGAAAATATCCTGGCACGTCCACTTCCGCTCAAATGTCATCTTTTATCATTAATATGGCTCCTTAATTTAAGAAGTACTTCCTGATTTTAGATGTAAGCAATGCAATGAACTGAATTTGTATTTAGTAATGAAAAAAATGTACCTTATAATTTATTTGAAATATATTGTTTTTTTCAATCCGTGATTTGTTGTTTTTTTTAATCAACTTGGTTCTTGAAACATCTACGTAAGCGGTGGGGTTATCCCCCTTTTATACTAAGGGCCCAGAGCTGCCAGACTTTAGGTACTTATTTTCTCACTAACAAAATATGTGGGATAGAGTTATGTTAGGATGTACTTTTAACATACGCATACTTGCTAGCCTTGACTAGTTCCGCTGTTTTTACCCACAAGCCGCGATAAAGATTAAACCTTGTTATTACACAAAACAATTAGACTATCTCCGAAAGAAGTAAGCAAACCGTAGGTATTTCTAAACACATCTTAACATCTTAAAATAATCGAATACTCAATATACGCTAACAGCGGTTGACAATCAGCTCAATTAGTCATGAAAACTCAATAATAATCAGAATAACCATTATATCGACAATTTACGGCTTCGATGTCGGTTCATTATCGAATGGCCGCTGTGTCAGCATACAAATTGGACCAATGAAATCACTTAACAATAAATTTGATCACTGTGTTGTGATTTACGTAGGAAAAGTTCAGAAAGTGATTTCAAGAAGCTACGTGGTTAAGGTTTGATCAGGGGTTCAAGTTAATGGGTTTTTTCATTAATGACTGTGTTGACAAACGTCGTTGGATAACCATGAGAAGTGTTATTTAACGACGAGGCTGCTGACGACGACGGTGATGAGAGTGACTACCCGGAGAAGGGGAATAATTTGTAAGACAATGCAACTTGTTTGTGTATATGAGGGTCGAGAATTGGGTGAAAGGTTAGAGGTGGCAGATCAACTGAAAATATTGTTGGTGCCCTGGTAGGCGAAGTATGTAGTATCTAAATTAGACGGTAAAATGAAATGCTTAGCTATCTTCTTGGATTTCACTAAGGTATTCGACACTGTGTCTGTTCCCCAACTCACATCTTAGCTGGAAGCTACGGGAATTTGCGTGCATACCTTAAAAAAATTCCAGAACTATCTCTGTGTTAGAACTCAATGTGTTAAAATAAATGATGTTATTAGTGACACCATTCCGTTGAGTTTTGGCGTTCCTCGGGGCTCAATCTTGGGTCCTACCCTGTTTTTTATTTATATTAACAACTTATGCAAAATGTGTCTAATGAATTGCTCAATCTTTAGTGACGCAGATGATACGGCTCCAGTTATTAACGGTAGTGACTAGCCTGAAACTGTTACATACGCGAAACTTGCTCTAAATGAGTGATGCTGTCAGTGCGACTGTTATATAAGATAAATTAAACAAAACCCGTTTGCTTGCCTTTTTCCTTACTATCCTCCAATATACCTCCACCAGATTGAATCAGCTCGATGTGGCTACCCTCAACTCATTAGGTGCAAATCTGTAAAATATCTCGGAATCTATATACATAGTTCACTGAACTGAAAACCTCATGTTTGAGATGCATGGTTAACATATAAACATAATACTACACTTTATTTTAATGCAAGTAGGCAAATTTGGTCATTGGTGCCGGGGCGGTATAGACGTTATAGAGCCGAGAGATTGCACAACGACGTTTTTCAACACAGTCATTAATGGAAAAACCCATTAACTTGAACCCCTGATCAAACCTTAACCTCGTAGCTTCTTAAAATTACTTTCTCAAATTTTCCCAAGTAAATCACAACACAGTGATCAAATTAATTGTTGTCTGATTTTATTGGTCCAATTTATATGGTGAAAGAGCAACCATTCGATAATAATAATAATTTATTTTTATTTCAGGAATACTTCCATATTTTTATAAAGAAAGTGTTAGTGGAGTTGTTAGTAGTACATACAAAAAAAAAATCAATAAAAATAATAAGGTGTTAGTCGTTTATTAGTATACAAAAACAAGTTAAACACTCTAACTAAAACTATTTCCTATTTTTGTGCAGGTGTACACTTGCCCAGTACACAATAAACGAGCTGTTTATTTTGCACGCTCACGTTCTGAGGACAGTGTTGGTTACCACGGACCCTGCTCATCATCGATGCAGTTCTTTTCTTAATGATGGAGAAGAAATCATCCATTGAATCATCCGCAAACATAGCGGAAGCACTGCAGTACCTGGGTTTCTTCAACACTGCCCTCAGAGCGTCATTCTACTGAACACACAGGGCGTCGTAAGCCCGCCGCATAAAGTTGATCCATAGACTGCACACGTGAAAAGATTGACAGAAGGCTCTGAAAAGCAACAGTTTAACATCTGTAGTACATTACGAATCTACGGGCCAACATATTACAGCAGACTGCCAACGCTCTGTTTTCCCTCTTCTTCTTTTGAGTTTCATTTTTTTATTTTTTTTATTTAATGTGGGTTTTTTCTTGACTCTAATCTAGATGATAGATGACAGAGACAAAGTCGACGATGGAGCGAGCTTACCCAGATGAAGCCTGTTCACTCTCAATTTGAAGAGATTAGGGTTGTATGCGTTCGGAAACACAGACGCAGGCAAAGAGTTCCACTCCTTTGCTGTGCGCATTATAAAAGACGTTTTGAAACGTTTAGTGCGAATTGGTGGAATAGCAACAAGGTAGGGATGGTAACGTGCAGTGCGTCTAGATATCCGATGGTAGAAGGCCGGTGGGATGAGGTCGTGGAGTTCCTGTACACTCACCCCAAAGTACAATCTGTAGAAAACCGACAAGCAGGCAACCTTGCGGCGATGAGCCAAGCTGTGAAGCTTGGCATCCACCGAGTCAAGCGCGGCAAGTTAGTACTTATTTAGCTGAGCCATCCCAAAGGTGGCTGCAATACTCCATGCAGGATCGGACTTGTGCTTTGTAAAGGGTTAAAAGCTGTCCAGGCGTGAAGTATCGCTTCACTCTATTTAGGATGCCCAGCTTTTTGGCCACAGTTTGGGCTTTGTGCTCAATGGTTTCATGACAAATTGAGCTGATTGTCAACCGCTGTTAGCGTTTAATGAGTATTCGATCGGTTTGGGATATTTAGGGGGTAACCCCACCGCTTACGGCAGGTAGATGTTTTATGAACCAAGTGCATTAGAAAAAACAACATATGAGAGATTTAACAAAGCAATATATTTCAAATAAATTATAAGTAACAATTTTTTTATTACTTAATACAAATTCAGTTCATTGCATTGCTTAAATCTAAAATCAGGAAGCACTTCTTAAATCAAGGAGCCATATTAACGATAAAGGATGACATTTGAGCAGAAGTGGACGTGGCAGGATATTTTCTTTTTAAGTACAAGTGCTTATAAGGGTGCAGGACCGGTTCGGTCCCATACACGTACCGAGAGAAGCTTGTACTCGTGGGCTCCGGTGTGTGAGAAGGTCGCAGCAAGTATTTCTCGTGTTTGTCCAGCCACTTGTTTACCTGAAAAAGGAACATGAGTTAGAGAGAAGAAAAAAATTTAGAAAATTTTGATGGAAAGATTTGTGAGATAATGAGAGGTTCCGAATGCACCCGGACAGCCGGATGAAAATTGTCACTCTCTGGACGTCTGAGGAAGGACTTCGTCGTACAGGTCAACTGCGGCGAAGCTAGTGTGACGATCTCACCATCTTTGCGGGACAACCTTGGTCAGAGATCACCCAAGAAAGAAAGGTTTGGAAGGAGAAAGGGGAGGCCTTTGACCAGCAGTGGGACACAACCGCAGGCTCACAAAAGAAATGGGTTCTAAACAAATTGTCGTCTTATCTATACATTGTTTTAAATCCTTTAAATAGACAATGGAAGATAAAATATTGTAAAAACACTTACAAAATCACAGCGGCAAGTAGGTGCATCGTGATGAGAATCCATGTTTCTTGAAATTTTTTCTTAAAAACTTTGTTGGCAGAAAAATACACAATGTCGTCAGAGCACAGTCAAGGTAGCTGTTACCGACATTCGAACGTTATTGAGAATGACCAAAAATTCACCGAAACTAGAGTATTTATTAAACGTCATTAACAGCTGTCGTTCATAATGAGCATTATTCGCACTACTTAATCCTTAATTACTACGAAACTATAAAGTTCTTAAATTTAAGTCAGCCATTATTTTATTGCCATCCCTAAAGGCGATTTTAGAAGGATTATAGTTCCTAAGAGGATTATCGAAGAGTAATTAGTAAATGAACGACTCCTTGACCTTTTTTTATCGGCTTACGACGGATTTCTTTTTCTCTTTCTGATTGTCTGCTTCTAAATCGTGATTTATTGTTTTCGAAGACAAGGCTGGGTTTGTTTTATGCGTTTTTTCTTAGTTGTCATTAAAGATCTTCATTGTCGGATGACATTGTTGCTATCGAAGATAAAAGAAGGATGATATTAGCAACAAACAAAAACGTTGGGATTTGCAAATTTAGATGAAATTGGATGTCGCAGGATTGGCATAAACGGCGTTAACAAAGAGAGGAAAAGTGGTGCAAGAACTTGCTTCTGCCTACCCCTTACAACATCCACGAAGTAAACATATGGCGTCGCAAGAGTACCTCGTCTTCATGACTCTCTAACAGATTTTCACGTACAGTTAACCATTCCAGGCGTCTCTATATGCCAAAGATACTTTTTTACCGACTTCAAAAAAGGAGGAGGTTTTCAATTCGTTATCTTTCTTTACGAATGAAACTTTTTTTTTTATTCTTTTGGTTTTATGTATGTTTCCGACTCGAAGATGGCTGGACCGATTTGGATTGTTTTTTTTTGTTTGAAAGGGTATACTTCCCAGTATTAGGTCCCACAATCATCAAGTCAGGATCTGATAATGGGATCCTGGATAAATAAAGAGATCTTTTCAAAGTTTATAGGCACACTAGAAGCGATTTGGGTAGTTTTTGGAAGAGTACTTTCTCGGAGTGGTTCCATTTCAATTTGGTGAAGATCTGATGAAGAACTTCGGAGATAAGCAATGAAACTCCTCAATAGTGTACTATCGAAACAGGAGCTTTTAGAATTAACGTTACAGGAGATGAGAGACTTAAACAATGACCCTCATGCGATTTGCATCTCCGAAACATTTATTAAAAAAGGAGAAGAGAGCTATCTCAAATTACACAATTACGTTATGGCAACGAATTTTAGCAGGGAATAACATCGAGGAGGCACTTGCATACTGATCAGAAAAGGTATAGGATTTAAAGAATTACCATTAAAAGAGTATGCAGCAGTAAATACTTTCGAGGCATGCGGAATAGAGTTGACTGAGGAAAAATTGGTAATTATTTGTTTATACAGAACCCCTCAGTCTGACCCGAACCAATTTTTAACTAAGTTAAACAGTATTTTGCAATACTTTGTCACAAAATATAACTCGAAAACGCAGATAGTTTTAGCAGGCGATTTCAATATAAATACTTTCAAAAAAGGCAAAATCACACAAGACCTAGCACACACCCACAACCTAAAAATTCATATTAACGTTCCCACTCGCAAATGTTCTTGTATGGACCACATGTTAAGTAATATACCTGACGCAATCGCACAAGTATGTACTTTATCTCTCGGACCACGACACAGCGCAAATGCTAAGTTTTCCTTTGCGAGTCCAGACAAGAGCTGCAATATTCCATACTTGCAAAAGAGATTACAGTTTAAATAATATACAGAGAATGTTTAAAAAATCTATCGTGGTCAGATGTATATGTAGTAAATGATGCAAATATGGCATTCAATCGCTTTCATGAACTAATATGCCTGTTTCATAAACTCTGTTTTACAAAAGTAAGGGTTAGGATAAATACAAACAATAAAAGTAAACGAACGTGGATGACTAAGGGTCTTAAAGTATGTTCTAAAACTAAACGATTCTTAAGATATCAATAGTATAAGAATAAAATAGAACTAACAAGGTTAAATACACAACATACTCCAATTTATTGCAAAAATGTATACAAAATGCTAATCGCAATGCTAACATTAAGTTTATAAATAACAATAAAAACAAATGCAAAGCCACGTGGTCCGTTATAAAGAATGAAATACACGGTACTAACTCTGGGGACAATATTGATCACATACCGATTGACAACACTAAACTCACAAATCAAAGAACTGTTCAAAAAAATCGTCCCTTTCAAACAAAAAAAAACAATCCAAATCGGTCCAGTCATCTTCGAGTCAGAAAAAAACATACATAAAAAAAAGAATAAAAAAAAATCGTTCGTAAAGAAGGTAACGAATTGAGAACCTCCTCCTTTTTTGAAGTCGGTAAGTATCTTTAGCATATAGAGACGCCTGGAATGGTTAACTGTACGTGAAAATCTAAAACCATGTTAGAGAGTCATGAAGACGAGGTACTCTCGCGACGTCATATGTTTACTTCGTGGATGTTGTAAGGGGTAGGCAGAAGCAAGTTCTTGCACCACTTTTCCTCTCTTTGTTAACGCCGTTTATGCCAATCCTGCGACATCCAATTTCATCTAAATTTGCAAATCCTAACGTTTGTTTGTTGCTAATATCATCCTTCTTTTATCTTCTATAGCAACAATGTCATCCGACAATGAAGATCTTTAATGACAACTAATAAAAAACACATAAAACAAACCTAGCCTTATCTTTGAAAACAATAAATCACGATTTAGAAGCAGACAATCAAGTCAAAAGTCAAAGTATTTATTTCAAATAAACCATTATCAGGTACTTTTGAATTGTCAAAGTCAGTCCGTCAAAAACATGAAGCTATTTGCACGTTCGCAAGCGTAGATCTCTATGGAGAAGAACGTGCAAGAAACTCCACGGACACTCTTTTAAATCATTTTATGTTTACAAAAATCCTGGTTACATAAACCCTGTTGCTTCTATATATGAGAACAATGTAAAGAAAGAAAAAAACAATTTATAGAATGAAATATTAAAATGAGGCAGTGGCAACTAAGGGATGACCAGTCTCCACGGATGGCGCCCGTTCACGAACATGACGCGTGCATCAGCACCATTCAGCTCAACCATTTTGAAGGGAACTGAATAATCCGATACACGCGCCACCATCAGCGAGACATTGGAGTGAGCATGACACACCCTCAACTACCCCTGCTATTTCATGTCAAACAAGGAAACTATCTATTAACATAATGGTCCAGGGTTCTCACATTTACAGAACTTGAAATAAAATTGCTTCTAAATTATCTAAAACTATGAATATCAATCTGAAAAGACAGAAAGAGAAAAGTTTATTCCCATCATAATATAAGATTATGCGGAATAGTATTATTATTAGACATAAAAGAGGGTGAGCATCTCTTCCAAATATAAAACCTAACTAGTGGAACCAAGCGGCTGAGGCTGTGGAGCAGGACCGGCATTTAGCCAAGCATTTTTATCAAGGATATAATCTTCCAGTTTATAATATGCCTGTCTACATAGAGTGCGTTTTATGCATGTTTTAATTTTTTTCTCATTCAGTTCGAGAATCTCAAGTGGTATTTTATTATAAAACTTAATACAATATCCCATAAAAGAAGTGTGTACTTTAGCCAATCTGAATCGGGGTTGATCTAATTTATTCCTATTTCTAGTATTAAAATTATGCCTATCACTAATCTTATTAAAAAGATGAATATTTTTCCGAACATACATAATGTTTTCGTATATGTATTGACAAGGTACCGTCATGATGTTAATATCCTTAAACAGTTCCCTTAAATAATGTTAAAGTTTAATGACAACTAAGAAAAAACACATAAAACAAACCCAGCCTTGTCTTCGAAAACAATAAATCACGATTTAGAAGCAGACAATCA
Organism: Mamestra brassicae; assembly: GCA_905163435.1. Taxonomy (NCBI): domain Eukaryota; kingdom Metazoa; phylum Arthropoda; class Insecta; order Lepidoptera; family Noctuidae; genus Mamestra; species Mamestra brassicae. The sequence goes on from LR991001.1 coordinate 16,669,023, forward strand.
GAGAGAGAAAAAACATTCCATCGTAAGCCGATACAATAAAGGTCAAGAAGTCCTTCATTTACTAATTACTCTTCGATAATCCACTAAGGTACTATAATCCTTCTAAAATCGCCTTTAGGGATGGCAATAAAATAATGGCTGACTTAAATTTAAGAACTATATAGTTTCGTAGAAATTAAGGATTACGTAGTGCGAATAATGCTCATTATGTGCGACAGCTGTTAATGACGTTTAATAAATACTCTAGTTTCGGTGAATTTTTGGTCATTCTCAATAACGTTCGAATGTCGGTAACAGCTACCTTGACTGTGCTCTTACGACATTGAGTATTTTTCTGCCAATAAAGTTTTTTCGAAAAAATTTCAAGAAACATGGATTCTCATCACGATGCACCTACTTGCCGCCGTGATTTTGTAAGTGTTTTTTACAATATTTTATCGTCCATCGTCTATTTAAATAACGTAATACACTATATTGATAGAAATTCAATTTGTATGGAACAATTTTTTTTTTGTGAGCCTGCTGTTGTGTCCCACTGCTGGTCAAAGGCCTCCGCTTTCTCTATCCTGGCACGTCAACTTCTGCTCAAATGTCATCTTTTGTCATTAATATGGCTCCTTAATTTAAGAAGTACTTCCTGATTTTAGATGTAAGCAATGCAATGAACTGAATTTGTATTTAGTAATGAAAAAAATGTACCTTATGATTTATTTGAAATATATTGTTTTGTTCAATCCGTGATTTGTTGTTTTTTTTATTCAACTTGGTTCATGAAACATCTACGTAAGCGGTGGGGTTATCCCCCTTATATACTAAGCGGCCACAGCTGCCAGACTTTAGGTACTTATTTTCTCACTAACAAAATATGTGGGATAGAGTAATGTTAAGATGTACTTTTAACATACGCATACCTGCTAGCCGCCTTGACTAGTTCCGCTGTTTTTACCCACAAGCCGCAATAAAGATTATTTCTTGTTATTACGCAAAACAATTAGACCATCTCTGAAAAAAGTAAGCAAACCGAAGGTATTTCTAAACACATCTTAATATCTTTAAGCGATCGAATACTTAATAAACGCTAACAGCGGTTGACAATCAGCTCAATTGGTCATGAAAACTCAATAATAATCATAATAACCATTACATCGACACTAATTTACGGCTTCGATGTCGGTTCATTATCGAATGGCCGCTCTGTCAGCATACAAATTGGACCAATAAAATCACTTAACAATTAATTTGATCACTGTGTTGTGATTTACGTAGGAAAAGTTCAGTAAGTGAAAAAAAATTCAAGAAGGTTTGATCAGGGGTTCAAGTTAATGGGTTTTTTCATTAATGACTGTGTTGAAAAATGTCGTTGAATAACCGTGAGAAGTGTTATTCAACGACGAGGCTGCTGACGACGACGATGATGAGAGTGACTACCCGGAGAAGGGGAATAATTTGTAAGACAATGCAACTTGTTTGTGTATATGAGGGTCGAGAATTAGGTGAGAGGTTAGAGGTGGCAGATCAACTAAAAATGCTGTTGGTGCCCTGGTAGGCGAAGTAGTATCTAAATTAGACAATAAAAAGAAATGCTTAGATATCTTCTTGTATCTCTCTAAGGCATTCGACACTGTGTCTGTTCCCCACCTCATATCTAAGCTGGAAGCTACGGGAATTTGCGGACATACCTTTAAATTTTTCCAGAACTATCTCTGTGTTAGAATTCAATGCGTTAAAATAAATGATGTTATTAGTGACACCATTCCATTGAGTTTTGGCGTTCCTCGGGGCATAATCTTGGGTCCTACCCTGTTTATTATTTATATTAACAACTTATGCAAAATGTGTCTTATGAATTGCTCAATTTTTAGTGACGCAGATGATACGGCTCTAGTTATTCACGGTAGTGACTGGCCTGAAACAGTTAAATACGCGGAACTTGCTCTTAATCAGTGATGCTGTCAGTGCGGCTGTATATTCTTACCTTAAATTTAACACAACCGTACTTCATACTGTGAGACAGCTCTTTGTCCTGCCACTACTCTACGCAAACATCCCTTTGTGGTATACGATCCGAATGCTACCAGAATGCGTAGACACTTCGAAATATGTAATAAAGTAATATGTTGTAATGATCGATAAATAAGTCGCGGGCCTAAGACTAGATGGCGTTACTAGGCTCGCGGTAGTATTTATTATCGCATACGACCGTTGACGAATGACGGTGGGAGAAAAATTAAAATACCGCGGGGTCGTCAATAGGAAAAGGAGAGGACTGACGGTTGCTCCGTGAAGACGAGATAAATTCGAGCTCTGGTTGTGAATCCTCTTATAAATATAATTTTGTGCTTGTCGGCGAGATTCCATAGAAAGTATTAATCTCATTGCTGAAATACTATTGTGATTTGTGTGCGAGTAGTGGAAGAAACGGGCTTTCGGAAACGCCCTTTTGCCCAGCAGTGATTCCTGAGGCTGAACTTCGCCTTCAGAGTAATTCGACTCATTACGTCATGCGAAATCATATGGACAATTGATAAGAGCGTTGTATTCGCCACGGTGTACAAGTCGCTAATTAGCCAAGCCGTAGAGTGGCGGACTGTCACACTCGGGTACCAAGATCGATTCCAGCTCAACGGCATCCTTTTTTTGCATTTTTAAAATTGTTATTTATTTACTCTAAGAGTGTTATTTATTTTATTTTAAGTTATTATTTTGCTCCCTTTTGTGTTATTATTGTGTTCCATTTTATGCTGTGTTTTTGGAGTAAACACTCCGGTACCTACTGCCATCTCAATACTTCCAACGTATTTTGGAAGTTAGCCACTTGTGTGATTGTTTAGTACTTTAGGCTAGAATTCCGGGAATAAATTTTTGTAAACTAGATATTGTGTTTGTTTATCTACCAGTAGCCAGTTTGCTCAGAACCCCGGTCATCACATTGGCGCCCACGGGTTAACTGGATGGAAGATAGACAAAAGTTTAAGGGTTAATTTTTATTATTATATGTAGGTATTTATTCTGGAATACCATTAGTTAATACACTTTTATCACATAAAGGTGGCTTCGTAAATTCGACAAGTTTTGTTGTAACACTGTGATTCGAAACAGAGACTGTTTTTATACTTTATTTCGTTACCTTCTGTTGTGTATTTTAATTCTATTGTTGTGTTTAATAATGGAGGTTAATGCACTGCATAAAGATGAACTTGAGTTTGAGTTGGCTTGCCGAGGGATTTCTGATTGTAGGACCGTGGCGACTATGCGTAAATTTTTGCGGGAGATTTTAGTTCGAGAACAATCGGGTGAGTCAACCATTTCCTTCAAAGCTCCTAGATCTTGTTTAGATAAACCGGGTAAGGAAATAGTGATTTGTGAGAATAAATTATCGGAAATAATTACACTTATATCTGAAGTATCACACAGTCCTGAACGTTCGTTTTTTAGACGCATACACTCTCGTTTGTTGCACTTATCAAACCGTGCTAAACTCATTATACCTTTGGAGGCCAGCGACATTGAGAGACATTTGACATTGCTGAAGAACATTCAGGATGCCATGACGTCACTAAGGGAGCTTGAACAAGAAGAGGATGAGGAGGACGATGTGATTTCCGAGCATGACAGAGACGTTTTGCAAAAATCTTTGGGCGATGAGGCTGTACAGATCATAGAACAGTTGGAAAAGTCCAGGAACTCTGAGAAAACTTCCGCGCCAAGACGTGTCACGGAAATGCACCGAAATCATGCCAAGCAACCTCATGTTGGCGATTCATTTCGGTCAATTAAACGGAGGACCCAAAGCAAGCAGGAAAGCATTCTGATTTATATAGCCATTATGCAGAATATGTTTAATCGTTTACCGAATCCCATTCCAGAGACTCAGAAATTAATGATACTTCGAAGGAACTTACAACCCTACTACCAGAAGGCCATATGTCGAGACACGTTTGATTCAGTGAGTGAGCTAACGTCAGTTCTGAGGATAGTTGAACGCACTAAGTTAAGCTGTGATAATTTCAAGGAACCTACTTCTAGTGAGCACTCTCTGGAAAGAGATCTAGCATATAAGGGTGGTACTTCGAAAATATCACAAAATGAAAATCGGACTGAACTGGCAGTCATAGATGATAAGGGAGTATCTACTACGAAATGCTGGAACTGCAGGGCTCCAGGACATCGTTTCAGAGATTGTAAATTGCCGAAACAAAGAATCTTTTGTTACAAGTGTGGACGTTTCGGAAAAACGACAAATAAATGCCCATGCAATGCGGTTGATAAGGGAAACGACAATTCGGAGTCGATGCCAGCCGATCGAACTCCGAGAAACTAAGTCATCCTACCTCGGATGACTGGCAGCAATGGCTACATACAGTTTCGAGTTTTTTTAAAACAGGGAAAATCTGTAATATTGAGAAGCATAACCAAGATAATCGATATTATGCTGAGATCAAAATTTTAAATCAGTCGTTTGTGGGATTGTTGGACTCAGGAGCTACGGTCTCCGTGATTTCGCAGCGATTCGCAGTGAAAATAATGAAATTGGGGCTTTCAGGACATAAGATCGAAAAACAAATGATATCGACGGCTGATGGTACCTACCATACCATGGATACCGTAGTCCACTTACCTGTTGAGTTTTCGGGGAAATACAACGTGGTAGACTTCTATGTCATGGACTACCTTAAACATGATATTATTTTGGGCATGAATTTCTTTGAGTCATTTAAACTATCAATAGGGGCGGGAAAATCGATTGCAGACATTACGGAAATCAACGTCACGCAACCAGTTATTTCGCGGGATGACCTTTCGGCTCAACAGAAAGAGCGCTTGGACAACTTGTTAGAGGAAATGGCAGCAGAGATTGGTAAGGGTTTAGGTAGAACATCATTGATCGAGCATAGAATTGACACCGGGGACAGCTTACCAGTCAAACACAGACAGTACCCATTTGCTCCTCCAATTATGGCTGAACTAGAGAAGGAGATTCAAGATATGTTGGATAAGGATGTAATAGAGCATTCGTTTAGCTCATGGCGTTCTCCAGTATTACTGGTTAAAAAATCTTCGGGTAAGAATCGAATGTGCCTCGACAGTCGCCAGCTAAATAAGGTGACGGTAAAAGACTCTTATCCTTTGCCTAGGGTTACCACAATATTAGACAGTCTTAAAAACGCTCGGTTCCTGTCAACTATTGATTTAAGATCAGCATTCTGGCAGATACCACTAGAAGAAACCAGCAAGGAAAAAACTGCATTTGGACTTGCTGGAAAAGGGCTTTATCAATTCAAAGTCCTACCGTTCGGTCTAAGCAATGCATCTCAAACACAACAACGGTTAATGGATCGCTTGTTTACGCCGGAATTTGAAAGTAGAGTGTTCACCTACTTGGATGATATTGTCATATGTGATGACAGCTTTGACAGTCATTTATTGTCATTATCGCACGTAAAAAATCAGCTGAAGAAAGCAGAGTTGACCATCAACCTGGAGAAATGTGTTTTTGCAAGATCATCCTTAAAATACTTAGGCTATATTGTTGACAAGGAAGGATTACGCACGGACCCGGACAAAGTCAAAGCCATACTCGAATATCCCAGACCTACAACTTACACGGAGCTAAAGCGATTTATTGGCCTAGCTAGCTGGTACAGACGGTTTGTAGAAAATTTTGCCATAGTCGCAGCCCCTCTTCATGAATTAACCAAAGGAGGCAAGAAGGCTAAAAGTATTACATGGAATAAAGAGGCTGAAGAGTCCTTCTTAAATCTAAAGACAGCCCTGACTTCGACACCGGTTTTAAGAGTACCAGACTTCACGAAACCCTTTTCTGTCCAATGCGACGCGTCTAACAGAGGGACTGGCGGAGTTTTAATACAGATAGTCGATGGTCTGGAGGTACCTATTGCTTACACGAGCAGAAAGTTATCGGAAAGGGAATGTAAATACTCAGCGTCGGAGCGAGAACTATTGAGTGTTCTGCATGCCGTAGAACAATTTCGGCCATACATTGAAGGGAATCATTTTAAGGTTATAACAGACCATAGCGCTCTTCAGTGGTTACATCGTAATAAGGACCCTCACGGGCGTTTGGCAAGGTGGGCCATGCGCTTACAACAATTTGATTATGAGATAATCCATCGCAAAGGCAAGTATAACACTGTACCAGATGCCTTATCAAGAGCGATTGAAGATGAAATCAACATTTTAGAAGTGAAACCAGAAGACAAAGATGAGTGGTATAAGTCAAAAGAGGACTTGGTAATGGCTGGAAAAAGTGACCAGGACTGGGAAGTGAGTCAAGGACAACTGTGGAAATACATGAAATTGAAACAATTTCCCAATGAAAATGACAGTTGGAAACAGGTGGTACCAGAAGGACTTCGTCAAGGGATCTTAATGGAATGTCACGACGATCCCATATCCGGTCACTTTGGTGTTAAAAAATCGGTTAATCGCGCAAGACAGCACTATTTTTGGCCAACATTGATCCAGGACATGAAAAACTATGTACGGAAATGTGAAGTGTGTGCGAAATACAAGCACTCACAAAATAAGCCATCTGGTATGATGGGAAGGCAAAGAGAAGTCACGGAACCTTTTCAGATCATATCTATGGATCTAATGGGGCCTTTTCCGAAATCTAAGCATGGTAACACTATGCTGCTAGTCATAACTTGTTGGTTCAGCAAATTCTGTTTTCTCTATCCACTCAGGAATGGAAAATCATCAACCATAGCTCAAATACTGGAGGAAAATATATTTCTAATGTTTGGGACCCCTAGTGTGATAGTTTGTGACAATGGAAAACAATTTGTATCCAACGAATTTAAGGATCTAGTTACAGGGTACGGCGTAAAACTATGGTATACCCCCTATTACCATCCCCAGGCCAACCCCACCGAGCGGGTAAATAAAGTCATTGGCTCAGCAATAGCTTCTTATGTTGAACATAATCACAAAGAATGGGACAAGTACGTACCGCACATAGGACATGCGATCAGGACATCGGTTCATGAAGTAACGGGGAAAACACCATCATATTTGCTTTTTGGACGCGAGACGTCAGTCCAAGGAATGAAACCCTATACTTTTGAACCAGACGAACCGATTACCTTCGACAAAGAAAAGTTCGAAAGGAACATAGCCTTTCGAAGTAAGATTTATGACGAAGTTTGCGAAAGGATACGGCAATCACATGAGACCAACAGCGAAAACTACAATAAGAGACGTCGCATATGTATGTACAAAGTTGGGGATCTGGTTTGGAAACGCACTAAGTTCCTTTCGAATGCCAACCAGGCCTTCATGTCTAAATTGGCCCCTAAGTTTGAAAAAGCAGTCATAGCAGAGAAGATATCAGACGACGTTTACAGGTTAAAGAGTTTCAGAGGAAAAGATTTGGGTAAATGGCATTCTTGTGACATCAAACGTCTGGTTTGAATCCGGTTGGATTCTTTAGAGGAGAGGGGATATTGTAATGATCGATAAATAAGTCGCGGGCCTAAGACTAGATGGCGTTACTAGGCTCGCGGTAGTATTTATTATCGCATACGACCGTTGACGAATGACGGTGGGAGAAAAATTAAAATACCGCGGGGTCGTCAATAGGAAAAGGAGAGGACTGACGGTTGCTCCGTGAAGACGAGATAAATTCGAGCTCTGGTTGTGAATCCTCTTATAAATATAATTTTGTGCTTGTCGGCGAGATTCCATAGAAAGTATTAATCTCATTGCTGAAATACTATTGTGATTTGTGTGCGAGTAGTGGAAGAAACGGGCTTTCGGAAACGCCCTTTTGCCCAGCAGTGATTCCTGAGGCTGAACTTCGCCTTCAGAGTAATTCGACTCATTACGTCATGCGAAATCATATGGACAATTGATAAGAGCGTTGTATTCGCCACGGTGTACAAGTCGCTAATTAGCCAAGCCGTAGAGTGGCGGACTGTCACACTCGGGTACCAAGATCGATTCCAGCTCAACGGCATCCTTTTTTTGCATTTTTAAAATTGTTATTTATTTACTCTAAGAGTGTTATTTATTTTATTTTAAGTTATTATTTTGCTCCCTTTTGTGTTATTATTGTGTTCCATTTTATGCTGTGTTTTTGGAGTAAACACTCCGGTACCTACTGCCATCTCAATACTTCCAACGTATTTTGGAAGTTAGCCACTTGTGTGATTGTTTAGTACTTTAGGCTAGAATTCCGGGAATAAATTTTTGTAAACTAGATATTGTGTTTGTTTATCTACCAGTAGCCAGTTTGCTCAGAACCCCGGTCATCACAATGTTTATAATTATATTTTATACAGACTCACACATACTCAAGTCTTCACCATAGGATATTAAAAGCCGACATAGTTGCATTAGTCACTAAATATTATTTTTATAATATAATAATGACAGACTGTGTTTGTCTTACAACTACCGCTCCACGTCCAAATCATAGGCAAGGACGCTGGCACCCTAAACACAAGTTAAATATTACAATGGGTGCCAGAGCCAATCGATAACACTCCTTCCCCTAGTTGTAACTTAGCATAGTGTCTCGATAAGTTTTTATTGTACAACTGATGTTAATAAAATTCTATTTATTTCTTTAATTCGGAGTCGTGTCACAACACAAACGTCAAGTCGTTTGTGGTGCATGTTCTAACTCACCGGTTCGAAATGTTTCTCAAAGCAGAGTTTTGGCCAAAGGGTGTCGTGTAGCGACTTTCCCGTGGCCCTGCGCGACACCATTCAGTGAAACACGAGGCCGTAATTTCGTGTGCAGTTTCAATTTATTGTTATGTATTAATTTATCTATAGTAATTGTTTTATGTTTATGTATTTTATTTTATGGGTGCTAGATGCATGAAACATAGGATTTAATTCAGTTAAAATATGGTCGACGCCAGATAAATTTGCAATAACGGTAAATGACCAATCTATATTTATTGATATAAACTTAATTCCGTTTTCCATTCTGTTGACATTTCCGTGACTTTACATTTCAGAAATTGCTCTTTTCGTAAACGAAATCATCGAGTCATTGTTGTTGGAACAACACTGATGTATTCTAGACTAATATTTTTGCTCAACACCTGCATTGAGCAAAAAGATTAGTTCAGAATACATCAGTGTTGTTACAACAACGATGACTAGGTTATTACTCAATATTTATATTGGAATATAAGTTGCTCCACTAAAATATGCACATGCAGTCAAGTTGCACGCAAGCACCCTTGTACCGCCAGAAAGCGTACTCCCACAAGTAGATCCTTGTAGAAATACGACTTACTGCTGCATAAACCGAATGTGAATCTGATACATTAAATCAGGCTCAGTAATAAAAAAAAACATCAAGCTAATTATGTCTTACTTAAATACTTATTTTTAATTCAATTCTCTTATTTGGAATAGGTTGTCTCTTATTCTGTTACTACTTTAACAAACTTGTATGTATTTCTGGTTTTCTTTTCGGAAAAGGCTCCTTCAAACCCTTCTTCTGCAAAACGTATCCGTTCACCGTATGCTCCACCACGTCCTCCGGGTAATGCTCACATTGTTGATACTCGGATGTAGAGACGCCTTGAATAGTTAACTGTACTTGGAAATCTAAAACCATGCAAGAGAGTCATGAAGACGAGGCACTCTAGCGACCCCACATGTTTACTTCATGGATGTTGTAAGCAGAAGCAAGTTTTTGTACCACTTTTCCTCTCTTTTTAAACGCCATTTATGGCAATCCTGCGACATCCAAATTCATCTAAATTTGCAAATCCCAACGTTTGTTTGTTGCTAGTCTCACGCTTCTTTTATCTTCGATAGCAACAATGCCATCCGACAATGGAGACAATTAATAAAAAACACATAAAACAAATCCAGCCTTGTAGTCTTCAAAAAACAATAAATCACGATTTAGAAGCAGACAATCACAGAGAGAAAAAACAATCCGTCGGGAGCTGTTAAAATTAAAGTTCAAGGATTTTTTGATTACTAATTACCTTTTGATAATCCACTTAGGTACAATAATCCTTCTAAAATCGCCTTGAGGGATGGCAATTAAGTAATGGCTGACTAAAATTTAAGAACCTTATATGTAGTTTTCAAGTAATTATGTATTAGATAGTGCAAATAATGCTCATTATGACCGATAGCTGTTAATGACGTTTAATAAATACTTTAGTTTCGGTGCATTTCTGATAATTCTCAATAACGTTCAAGTATCTGTAACAGCTACCTAGACTGTGCTCAAACATGGATTCTCATCACGATGCACCTACTTGCCGCCGTGATTTTGTAGGTGTTTATACAATTTTTTATCTTCCAATGACTATTTTTTAAGAAGACAATTTGTTGAGGACCCATTTTTTTTGTGAGACTACGGTTTTGTCCCACAGCTGGTCAAAGGCCTCCCCTTTCTCCTTCCAAACCTCTCTTTCTTGGGTGATCTCTGGCCAAGGATGTCCCGCAAAGATGGTGAGATCATCATACCAGCTTAGCCGCAGTCGACCTTGATGACGAAGTCTTTCCTCAGACATCCAGAGAGTGACAATCTTCAACCGTCTATACGGGTACATTCAGAACCTCTCATTACCTCCAAAACTTTCCACCAAAATTTCAACATTTTTTTCTTCTCTGTAACTCATGTTCCTTTTTCAGGTAAACAAACGGCTGCAAAAACACGAGAAATATTTGCTGCGACCTTCTAATACACCGGAGCCCATGAGTACAAGCTTCTCTCAGTACGTGTATGGGACCGAACCGGTCCTGCACCCTTATAAGCACTTGTACTTAAAAAAAAATATCCTGGCACGTCCACTTCTGCTCAAATGTCATCTTTTCTCATTAATATGGCTCCTTGATTTAAGAAGTACTTCCTGATTTTAGATTTAAGCAATGCAATTAACTGAATTTGTATTCAGTTATGAAAAAACTGTACCTTATAATTTATTTGAAATATATTGCTTTGTTAAATATGTGATTGGTTGTTTTTTTTAATTAACTTGGTTCATGAAACATCGTAAGTGGTGGGGTTATCCCCCTTATAGACTAAGATCCTAGAGCTGCCAGACCTTAGGTACTTATTTTCTCACTAAAAATATGTGGGATAGAGTAATGTTTGGATGTAGTTCGGCTGCTTTTACCCGCAAGCGGCAATAAAGATTAAGCCTTGTTATTATGCAAAACGATTGGACTAACTCACAAAAAAGTCAGAATACCTTAGGTATTTCTAAACACAACTAAATATCCTGAAGCGATTGAATACTCAATAAACGCTAACAGCGGTTGACAATCAGCTCAGTCATGGAAACTCAATAATAATCAGAATAACCATTATATCGACAATTTACGGCTTCAATGTCGGTTCATTATCGAGTGGCCGCTCTGTCAGCATACAAATTGGACCAATAAAATCACTTTACAATTAATTTGATCACTGTGTTGTGATTTATGTAGCAAAATTTCAGAAAGTTATCCAAAAAGCTACGAGGTTAAGGTTTGATCAGGGGTTCAAGTTAATGGGTTTTTCAAGGAAATTGGACCAATAAAATCACTTTACAATTAATTTGATCACTGTGTTGTGATTTATGTAGCAAAATTTCAGAAAGTTATCCAAAAAGCTACGAGGTTAAGGTTTGATTAGGGGTTCAAGTTAATGGGTTTTGTCATGAACGACTGTGTTGAGAAAAGTCGTTGAATAACCGTGAGAAGTGTTATTCAACGACGAGGCTGCCGACGACGACGACGATGAGAGTGACTACCCGGAGAAGGGGAATAATTAGTGAGACAATGCAACTTGTTTGTGTATATGAGGGTCGAGATATGGGTGAGATGTTAGAGGTGGCAGATCAACTGAAAATGCTGTTGGTGCCCTGGTAGGCGAAGTAGTATCTAAATTAGACGGTAAAATGAAATGCTTAGCTATCTTCTTGGATTTCACTTAGGCATTCGACAGTGTGTCTGTTCCCCACCTCATATCTAAGCTGGAAGCTACGGGAATTTGCATGCATACCTTAAAAAAAATCCAGAACTATCTCTGTGTTAGAACTCAATGCGTTAAAATAAATGATGTTATTAGTGACCCCATTACGTTGAGTTTTGGCGTTCCTCGGGGCTCAATCTTGGGTCCTACCCTGTTTTTTATTTATATTAACAACTTATGCAAAATGTGTCTTATGAATTGCTTAATCTTTAGTGACGCAGATGATACGGCTCCAGTTATTAACGGTAGTGACTGGCCTGAAACTGTTAAATACGCGAAACTTGCTCTAAATGAGTGATGCTGTCAGTGCGACTGTTATATAAGATAAATTAAACAAAACCCGTTTGCTTGCCTTTCTCCTTACTATCCTCCAATATACCTCCACCGGATTCAATTAGCTCGATGTGGCTACCCTCAACTCATTAGGTGCAAATCTGTAAAATATCTCGGAATCTATATACAAAGCACACTGAACTGGTAACCTCATGTTTGAGATGCATGGTTAACATGTAAACATAATACTACTCTTTATTTTAATTCAAGTAGGCAAATTTGGTCATTGGTGCCGGGGCGGTATAGACGTTATAGAGCCGAGAGATTGCACAACGACGTTTTTCAACACAGTCATTAATGGAAAAACCCATTAACTTGAACCCCTGATCAAACCTTAACCTCGTAGCTTCTTAAAATTACTTTCTCAAATTTTCCCAAGTAAATCACAACACAGTGATCAAATTAATTGTTGTCTGATTTTATTGGTCCAATTTATATGATGAAAGAGCAATCATCCGATAATGATCCGACATCAAAGCCGTTAATTGTCTATAAAATGGTTATTCTGATTATTATTGAGTTTTCATGACTAATTGAGCTGATTGTCAACCGCTGTTAGCGTTTATTGAGTATTCGATCGCTTTAAGATATTTAAATGTACTTAGAAATACCCACGGTTTTCTGATTTTTTGTGAGGTAGTCCAATCGTATTGCGTAATAACAATGTTCAATAACTTTATTCGGGCTTGTGGGTAAAAACAGCAGAACTGGTCGAGGCCGAGCTATCAAGTATGCGTATGTTAAAAGTACATCCGAAAATAACTCCCATATCCCATAAATGTTGTTAATGAGAAAGTAAGTACCTAAGGTCTGGCAGCTCTGGGATCTTAGTCTATAAGGGGATAACCCCACCACTTACGCCAGGTAGATGTTTCATGAACCAAGTTGATGAAAACGACAACAAATGAAAGATTTAACAAAACAATATATTTCAAATAAATTATACGGTACATTTTTTTCATTACTAAATACGATTTCAGTTCATTGCATTGCTTACATCTAAGATCAGGAAGTACTTTATAAATCAAGGAGCCGTATTAATGATAAAAGATGACATTTGAGCAGAAGTGGACGTGCCAGGATATTTTCTTTTAAGGTACAAGTGCTTATAAGGGTGCAGGACCGGTTCGGTCCCATACACGTACTGAGAGAAGCTTGTACTCGTGGGCTCCGGTGTGTGAGAAGGTCGCAGCAAGTATTTCTCGTGTTTGTCCAGCCACTTGTTTACCTGAAAAAGGAACATGAGTTAGAGAGAAGAAAAAAAATTAGAAAATTTTAATGGAAAGATTTGGAGAAAATGAGAGGTTCCGAATGCACCCGGACAGCCGGATGAAGATTGTCACTCTCTGGACGTATGAGGAAGGACTTCGTCGTACAGGTCAACTGCGGCGAAGCTAGTGTGACGATCTCACCATCTTTGCGGGACAACCTTGGCCAGAGATCACCCAAGAAAGAAAGGTTTGGAAGGAGAAAGGGGAGGCCTTTGACCAGCAGTGGGACACAACAGCAGGCTCACAAAAGAAATGGGTTCGAAACAAATTGTCGTCTTATCTATACATTGTTTTAAATCCTTTAAATAGACAATGAAACATAAAATATTGTAAAAACACTTACAAAATCACAGCGGCAAGTAGGTGCATCGTGATGAGAATCCATGTTTCTTGAAATTTTTTCTTAAAAACTTTGTTGGCAGAAAAATACTCAATGTCGTCAGAGCACAGTCAAGGTAGCTGTTACCGACATTCGAACGTTATTGAGAATGACCAAAAATTCACCGAAACTAGAGTATTTATTAAACGTCATTAACAGCTGTCGTTCATAATGAGCATTATTCGCACTACGTAATCCTTAATTACTACGAAACTATAAGGTTCTTAAATTTACGTCAGCCATTATTTTATTGCCATCCCTAAAGGCGATTTTAGAAGGATTATATTACCTAAGAGGATTATCGAAGAGTAATTAGTAAATGAATGACTCCTTGACCTTTATTTTATCGGCTTACGACGGAATGTTTTTTCTCTCTCTGATTGTCTGCTTCTAAATCGTGATTTATTGTTTTCAAAGACAAGGCTAGGTTTGTTTTTTGTGTTTTACCTTAGTTGTCATTTAAGATCTTCATTGTCGGATGACATTGTTGCTATCGAAGATAAAAGAAGGATGATATTAGCAACAAACAAAAACGTTGGGATTTGCAAATTTAGATGAAATTGGATGTCGCAGGATTGGCATAAACGGCGTTAACAAAGAGAGGAAAAGTGGTGCAAGAACTTGCTTCTGCCTACCCCTTACAACATCCACGAAGTAAATATGAGGAGGAGGTTCTCAATTCGTTATCTTTCTTTACGAATGAAACTTTTTTTTTTATTCTTTTGGTTTTATGTATGTTTCCGACTCGAAGATGGCTGGACCGATTTGGATTGTTTTTTTTTTGTTTGAAAGGGTATACTTCCCAGGTGGTCCCACAATCATCAAGTCAGGATCTGATAATGGGATCCTGGAGAAATAAAGAGATCTTTTCAAAGTTTATAGGCACACTAGAAGCGATTTGGGTAGTTTTTGGAAGAGTACTTTCTCGGAGTGGTTCCATTTCAATTTGGTGAAGATCTGATGAAGAACTTCGGAGATAAGCAATGAAACTCCTCAATAGTGTACTATCGAAACAGGAGCTTTTAGAATTAACGTTACAGGAGATGAGAGACTTAAACAATGACCCTCATGCGATTTGCATCTCCGAAACATTTATTAAAAAAGGAGAAGAGAGCTATCGCAACTTACACAATTACGTTATGGCAACGAATTTTAGCAGGGAAAAACATCGAGGAGGCACTTGCATACTGATCAGAAAAGGTATAGGATTTAAAGAATTACCATTAAAAGAGTATGCAGCAGTAAATACTTTCGAGGCATGCGGAATATAGTTGACTGAGGAAAAAATGGAAATTATTTGTTTATACAGAACCCCTCAGTCTGACCCGAACCAATTTTAACTAAGTTAAACAGTATTTTGCAATACTTAGTCACAAAATACAACTCGAAAACGCGGATAGTTTTAGCAGGCGATTTCAATATAAATACTTTCAAAAAAAGCAAAATCACACAAGACCTGCAAGACCTAGGATACACCCACAACCTAAAAATTCATATTAACGTTCCCACTCGCAAATGTTCTTGTATGGACCACATGTTAAGTAATATACCTGACGTAATCGCACAAGTACTACCAATTTATTTCTCAGACCACGACACAGCGCAAATGCTAAGTTTTCCTTTGCGAGTCCAGACAAGAGCTGCAATATTCCATACTTGCAAAAGAGATTATAGTTTAAATAATATACATAAATTTAGAAATGTTTAAAAAATCTATCGTGGCCAGAAATATGGCATTCAATCGCTTTCATGAACTAATATGCCCGTTTCATAAACTCTGTTTTCCAAAAGTAAGGGTTAGGACAAATACAAACAATAATAGTAAACAAACGTGGATGACTAAGGGTCTTAAAGTATGTTAAAAATAGTATTGATATCTTCTGAATCGTTTAATGATTCTTAAGATATCAATACTATAAGAATAAAAATAGTAAACGTATACAAAATGGAATGCTAACATTAATTTTATAAATAACAATAAAAACAAAGGGGAATTATAAAACGAGCGATTAAAAAAAAGCTTTGCGACTGATGATGACATGCTGTATTAATAACTTGAGCGGTATGAATTTGAGTAAGCGAAGAATTAACTAAACTAACGACGAATATTGATTAATAATAAAATCCAGAACGAGCTTACAAAAAGTGGATTGTGATAAATCCATTTCATATATTAAAATTTTATCCGAGCGACTACATTACTAAGTGAGCGACTGGAAATACTGAGAGGGCAACTTCAATATTAAGATAGAATCGATTTTTCCAAGTGAGGTTATACATAACGTACTACTAAAAAGTTCACTTTGAGCAGTTTTGTAAGCTGCTTTATTAATGATTATTAGTTCCTGATATTCTATTTGAGGGCTTATGTTTTTTATTTTGATACGTTTTTTAATGAAAACTAGATTGTTAAATGCGCGCGAATTCAAATGGGGGCGGGAAGACGAATCGTTGCTGTCAGGTGAGTTGGGCTGCGGACCAATAGCGTTGCGTGTTTACCATTGCCATGCGCTCGCACCACTGGTTAGGTTAGGTTAGGTTTATTTTATTTTTGTTCATTTGATTTAAGTAACTGCATACTACTTTAGTTTTTACGGAGTATGTTTTATTTAATTACCCTTAAATTTCAATAATAAAATTACTTAGCTAATAGAATAGTGTTTCTTCAAATAGTTATTTCATATTATTATTTTTTTAATGTGAGCTCCTTATACTCTGCTCATTAGTGTATTTTTCAAAATGGTTTTTGTATTCGAAACACTTCATTTAAGATAAAATGCCGCTCAGTATAAAAATACATTTGCCAAATATTGAAAAAAATGCAGGACGTAACGTTGACACTCAAACAAATATTAAGTCGCTCAAATATTATGAAGCTGCTCATTTTGTATTTTAAGTAACTCAAATTAATGTTTGTAAGATACTGTTCTGTTGATTTTTCGTCACTTACAGTCAGTCGCTCACTTAGTAATTATATAACCCAAATTAATTAATTTTGACACTTAAAATTGTAATTTACAGTCACTCGTTTTATTGCTACCCAAAAACAAATGCAAAGCCACGTGGTCCGTTATAAAGAATGAAATACACAGTATTAACTCTGGGGACAATATTGATAACATACAGATTGATAACGCTAAACTCACAAAACAAAGAACTGTTCAAAACCATCGTCCCTTTCAAACAAAAAAAAAACCTTTAATGACAACTAATAAAAAACACATAAAACAAACCTAGCCTTATCTTTGAAAACAATAAATCACGATTTAGAAGCAGACAATCAGAGAGAGAAAAAACATTCCGTCGTAAGCCGATACAATAAAGGTCAAGGAGTCCTTCATTTACTTATTACTCTTCGATAATCCTCTTAAGTACTATAATCCTTCTAAAATCGCCTTTGGGGATGGCAATAAAATAATGGCTGACTTAAATTTAAGAACCTTATAGTTTCGTAGTAATTAAGGATTACGTAGTGCGAATAATGCTCATTATGAACGACAGCTGTTAACGACGTTTAATAAATACTCTAGTTTCGGTGAATTTTTGGTCATTCTCAATAACGTTCAAGTATCGGTAACAGCTACCTTGACTGTACTCTTACGACATTGAGTACTTTTCTGCCAACAAAGTTTTCAAGACAAATTTTCAAGAAACATGGATTCTCATCACGATGCACCTACTTGCCGTTGTGATTTTGTAAGTGTTTATCGAATATTTTATCTTTCATTGTCTATTTACAGGATTCAATACAATTTATTGATATGAAGACAATTTGCTTAGAACCAATTTTTTTATGTGAGCCTGCGGTTGTGTCCCACTGCTGGTCAAAGGCCTCCCCTTTCTCCTTCCAAACTTCTCTTTTTTGGGTGATCTCTGGCCAAGGTTGTTTCGAAAAGATGGTGAGATCGTCACACCAGCGTCGCCGCAGTCGACCTTGACGACGAAGACCTTCCTCAGACATCCAGAGAGTGACGATCTTCATCCGGCTGTCCGGGTGTATTCGGAACCTCTCATTACCTCCAAATCTTCCCATCCAAATTTCATATATTTTTTTTCTTTTCTGTAACTCATGTTCCTTTTTCAGGTGAAAAAATGGCTGGACAAACACGAGAAATACTTGCTGCGACCTTCTCACACACCGGAGCCCACGAGTACAAGCTTCTCTCAGTACGTGTATGGGACCGAACCAGTCCTGCACCCTTATAAGCACTTGTACTTAAAAAGAAAATATCCTGGCACGTCCACTTCTGCTCAAATGTCATCTTTTATCATTAATATGGCTCCTTAATTTAAGAAGTACTTCCTGATTTTAGATGTAAGCAATGCAATGAACTGAATTTGTATTTAGTAATGAAAAAAATGTACCTTATAATTTATTTGAAATATATTGTTTTGTTCAATCAGTGATTTGTTGTTTTTTTTAATCAACTTGGTTCATGAAACATCTACGTAAGCGGTGGGGTTATCCCCCTTTTATACTAAGGGCCCAGAGCTGCCAGACTTTAGGTACTTATTTTCTCACTAACAAAATATGTGGGATAGAGTTATGTTAGGATGTACTTTTAACATACGCATACCTGCTAGCCTTGACCAGTTCCGCTGTTTTTACCCACAAGCCGCGATAAAGATTAAACCTTGTTATTACGCAAAACAATTAGACTATCTCCGAAAGAAGTAAGCAAACCGTAGGTATTTCTAAACACATCTTAACATCTTAAAATAATCGAATACTCAATATACGCTAACAGCGGTGGACAATCAGCTCAATTAGTCATGAAAACTCAATAATAATCAGAATATCCATTATATCGACAATTTACGGCTTCGATGTCTGTTCATTATCGAATGGCCGCTCTGTCAGCATACAAATTGGACCAATGAAATCACTTAACAATAAATTTGATCACTGTGTTGTGATTTACGTAGGAAAAGTTCAGAAAGTGATTTCAAGAAGCTACGAGGTTAAGGTTTGATCAGGGGTTCAAGTTAATGGGTTTTTTCATTAATGACTGTGTTGAAAAATGTCGTTGAATAACCGTGAGAAGTGTTATTCAACGACGAGGCTGCTGACGACGACGATGATGAGAGTGACTACCCGGAGAAGGGGAATAATTTGTAAGACAATGCAACTTGTTTGTGTATATGAGGGTCGAGAATTGGGTGAAAGGTTAGAGGTGACAGATCAACTGAAAATATTGTTGGTGCCCTGGTAGGCGAAGTAGTGTCTAAATTAGACAGTAAAAAGAAATGCTTAGCTATCTTCTTGGATCTCTCTAAGGCATTCGACACTGTGTCTGTTCCCCACCTATTATCTAAGTTGGAAGCTACGGGAATTTGCGAGCATACCTTAAAATTTTTCCAGAACTATCTCTGTGTTAGAATTCAATGCGTTAAAATAAATGATGTTATTAGTGACACCATTCCATTGAGTTTTGGCGTTCCTCGGGACTATCTTGGGTCCTACCCTGTTTCTTATTTATATTAACAACTTATGCAAAATGTGTCTTATGAATTGCTCAATCTTTAGTAACGCATATGATACGGCTCTTGTTATTCACGGTAGTGACTGGCCTGAAACATTTAAATACGCGGAACTTGCTCTAAATCAGTGATGCTGTCAGTGCGGCTGTCAAATAATATACTTACCTTAAATTTAACAATAACCGTTTACTTGCCTTTCTCCTTACTATCCTCCAATATACCTCCACCGGATTCAGTGGTGCTCAGAGCTCATACAAGCTCACTCGGTCTTTCTTCCTTTCGATGTGGCTGCCCTTAACTCATAAGGTGCAAATCTGTAAAATATCTCGAAATCTATGTAGATATTAAACTGAACTGGAAACCTCACCATAGTAATTTCGTATCGCGAGTCTGCAAGTGTATATTTGTTTTTAAAAAACTAAGGCACTCCGCGGACCGCTTTACGCATAAAACTGTCTATTACGCTCTTTGTCATAGCATAGTAACATACTGCATCACAGTGTGGGGTGGGACTCCCAAGACGATCCTCCTACCTCTGGAACGAGCACAGAGAGCTGTTCTCAAGGTTATGACCTCGAAGCCTTTTAGGTATCCCGCCACGGATCTCTACGGCGAAAGTCAGGTTACCACTACTCTGCGCAAACATCCCTTTGTGGTATACGATCCGAATGCTACCAGAAAGCGTAGACACTTCGAAATATGTAATAAAGTAATATGTTTATAATTATATTTTATACAGACTCACACATACTCAAGTCTTCACCATAGGATATTAAAAGCCGACATAGTTGCATTAGTCACTAAATATTATTTTTATAATATAATAATGACAGACTGTGTTTGTCTTACAACTACCTCTCCACGTCCAAATCATAGGCAAGGACGCTGGCACCCTAAACACAAGTGAAATGTTACAATGGGTGCCAGAGCCAATAGATAACATAATAATGTGTGATAATATTACGTGAGAAATGAATATAAATTAGTAGACCTGCAATTTCATAACGTTTAATTCAATGCTGTAGGTGAGTTATTAAATTTTGCACTGAGATTCGTTCTTAAAAAGACAGATAGGCATGTGGGTCGATTACTTGAATTTGAAACCTAAACCATTTGAATATGAATAACCTAGTCATTGTTGTTGGAACAACACTGATGTATTCTAGACTAATATTTTTGCTCAACACCTGCATTGAGCAACAAGATTAGTTCAGAATACATCAGTGTTATTACAACAACGATGACTAGGTAATAACCCAATATTTATATTGGAATATAAGTTGCCCCACTTAAATAAGCACATGCAGCCAAGTTGCACGCAAGCACCCTTTTACCGCCAGAAAGCGTACTCCCACAAGTAGGTCCTTGTAGAAATACGACTTACTGCTGTATGAACCGAATGTGAATCTGATACATTAAATCAGACTCATTAATGAAAAAAAACATCAAGCTAATTATGTCTAACTTAAATACTTATTTTTAATTCAATTCTCTGATTTGGAATAGGTTGTCTCTTATTCTGTTACTACTTTAACAAACATGTATGTATTTCTGGTTTTCTTTTCGGAAAAGGCTCTTTGTAACCCATATTCTACAAAAAGTATTTGTTCCGTCTTCTCTATTTTACAAAAGATTTATAATAAAAAAACTTTTTACAAAAAAATGCAACCGACTTCCAAATAAAAAACACTAAAAAGTATAAAATAACTTAAGTTTCGGCAGTCGGTGTTTTTGGTTGTTTTTCCGTTTTTGACACCAACTGCCGAGGTTGCGACGTATTGAGATCCGCCTTCTTTTTGAAGTCGGTAAAAAAGGATCTTTGGCATAGAGACGCCTGGAATGGTTCACTGTACGTGGAAATCTAAAACCATGCAAGAGAGTCATGAAGACGAGGTACTCTCGCGACCACACATGTTTACTTCGTGGATGTTGTAAGGGGTAGGCAGAAGCAAGTTCTTGCACCACTTTTCCTCTCTTTGTAAACACCATTTATGCCAATCCTGCGACATCCAACTTCATCTAAATTTGCAAATCCCAACGTTTGTTTGTTGCTAGTTTCACGCTTCTTTTATCTTCGATAGCAACAATGTCATCCGACAATGGAGATCTTTAATGACAATTAATAAAAAACACATAAAACAAACCCAGCCTTGTAGTTTTACAAAACAATAAATCACGATTTAGAAGCAGACAATCAGGGAGAGAAAAAAACAATCCGTCGTAAGCCGTTAAAATAAAGATCAAGGAATTCTTCATTTACATATTACTCTGTGATAATCCACTTAAGTACTATAATCCTTCTAAAATCGCCTTTAGGGATGGCAATTAAGTAATGGCTGACTTAAATTTAAGTACCTTATAGTTTTCTAGTAATTATGTATTAGATAGTGCAAATAATGCTCATTATGAACGATAACTGTTAATGACGTTTAATAAATACTCTAGTTTCGGTGCATTTTTGGTCATTCTCAATAACGTTCGAATATCGGTAACAGCTACCTTGACTGTGCTCTTACGACATTTAGTATTTTTCTGCCAACAAAGTTTTTAAGAAAAATTTTCAAGAAACATGGATTCCCATCACGATGCACCAACTTGCCGCTGTGATTTTGTAAGTGTTTATACAATCTTTTATCTTCCATTGTCTATTTAAAGGATTTAATACAATGTATTGATAAGACGACAATTTGTTTAGAACCCATTTCTTTTGTGAGCCTGCGGTCGTGTCCCACTGCTGGTCAAAGGCCTCCCCTTTCTCCTTCAAAACTTCTCTTTCTTGGGTGATCTCTGGCCAAGGTTGTCCCGCAAAGATGGTGACATCGTCACACCAGCTTCGCCGCAGTCGACCTTGACGACAAAGTCCTTCCTCAGACGTCCAGAGAGTGACGATCTTCATCTGTCTGTCCGGGTGCATTCGGAACCTATCATTACCTCCAAATCTTCCCATCAAAATTTAATTTTTTTTTTCTTCTCTCTAAATCATGTTTCTTTTTCAGGTAAACAAATGGCTGGACAAACACGAGAAATACTTGCCGCGACCTTCTAACACACCGGAGCCCACGATTACAAGCTTCTCTCAGTACGTGTATGGGACCGAACCGGTCCTGCACCCTTATAAGCACTTGTACTTAAAAAGAAAATATCCTGCCACGTCCACTTCCGCTCAAATGTCATCTTTTATCATTAATATGGCTCCTTGATTTAAGAAGTGCTTCCTGATTTTAGATGTAAGCAATGCAATGAACTGAATTTGTATTTAGTAATTTAAAAAATGTTTCTTAAAATTTATTTGAAATATATTGTTTTGTTAAATCTGTGATTTGTTGTTTTTTTTAATCAACTTGGTCCATGAAACATCTACCTGGCGTAAGCGGTGGGGTTATCCCCCTTATGGACTAAGATCCCAGAGCTGACAGACCTCTCCTATTTGCTCGGTAAGAAAATATGTGGGATAGAGCAGTGTTAGTATGTACTTTTAACATAGGCATACCTGCTAGCTCGGCCTCGACCAGTTCGACTGTCTTTACTCACAAGCCGCAATAACGATTTAGCCTTTTTATTACGCAAAACGATTGGAATATCTCACAAAAAAGTAAGCAAACACATCTAAATATCTTAAAGCGATCGAATACTCAATAAACGCTAACAGCTGTTGACAATCAGCTCAATTTTTTCGCTTTACGAGACGCGAGACTAAGCGGACGTGTGTTCTGTATTTGATTATAATGAAATAAGCAATTACGACAAATAAATATAAATATTGCTCCGTCAGCATAAAATTAAAGTGGGTCGCGTGTGTCTTAATGTCCAACCCAGGATCGAGCCCGTTTGGTCGTAGCCAACTACTACGGCGAAGTCCTCCACCGACGCCTGCCGAACCATTAACCCCGAGCGACCCAAACCCACCAGCCCTCGCGGAGAATGAATTGCCGATTGAAGTTATCAGTACGCCCGAGATCCAGAAGTGGATTGGATCTATAGATGCCATTCTGAACGAAGTTTGCACTATTGTCGGTGATGGGAAAATGAACTCGGACCAGAAGCTTCGTGTCTCCACTCTTTGCCGGAAGGTCTCAAGTGGGACTAATCAGATGGCCGTCTTATACCAATCGTTGAAGTCAAAAACGATCCAGGCCCATACTACAATCCAGCACCTTCAGGTTCAGCAGAACGTTGTGAACTCTCTCCAGCAGTTCAGAGAGGTCGTAGAGACTAAATTTAATCAATCGGGAAATACTTCTTATGCTAGCATGGTGAAGAAAGGTACCGATAACTTCGTCCGTCCTGCAAATTTGAGATCAGTCGCCATCTATCCCAACGATAAGACCCAAACAAGTGACGATACCAAGTCACTTGTCCAAAAGATCATCTCCCCGGAACAACTTAAGCTTCATGTCCGTGGCCTGAAAAAAGTAAAAAATGGGGGCGTTCTGATTAGCACTGAAAATAAAGGCGATATTGATAAACTCAAGAATTCGGAAAAACTGGTATCATCGGGCCTTACAATAGAAGAACCTTCTAAACGCCGCCCTAGGGTAGCTATCATTGGTGTCCCTGTAGCCCTTACTGAACAGGAAGTATTTGACTGTATTTACGAGCAGAACCTATCAGAAAAGTTGCCGAATATAACTCGTGAGTCCTTCCTTGAGTGCATCAAATTAAGCCATAAATCGGGTAAGAAAGACCTTCCTACTTGTAACTACATATTGGAATTACCCGCTAGCATTAGAAAAATTGTCATTGACCAAAGCCGAATTTTTATCAATTGGACATCATGCCCTGTGAGAGATTTCACGATAGTCACCAGGTGCTTCAATTGCCAGCAGTTTGGACACGCAGCCAAGTTTTGCCGGGAAACTAGCCCTACTTGCAACCACTGTGGAGAGAGTGGACACTCTTTCAAGGAATGCAGCAGCAAATCATCTCCCCCTCAATGCGCGACGTGCAAACGTTTCAAGAGGAAATGTGACCATCCAACTGGTGATGTAGGTTGCCCAGCCCGCAAACATGCAGAAATGAATTACATCAACTCAATCGACTATGAAGGCGCCTAAGAGCGCCACCTAACACTTTATTTACTTAGCTGATAAACAGGTAGCTTGTATTTATTTTCTCTTCTTTTGTAACTGTCATGAATGTCACAAATCAGCTAATTTGCGATCTAGATAGTTTTTCTGTGTCGGAGTCTAAAGTCTGTAATGTTGAGGACTGTAAACACCTTCTTCCTTCTGGTGACAAAACGTTAACCCTGCTCACTCAGAATATTCGCAGCATAAATCGAAACATAAACGGTTTTGAAGTGTTATTACAGGATCTTGACATAAGCTGTGATATTATTGTCTTAACAGAATGTTGGTTGTCAAAACAGACAGTCAACTTACCATCTCTTGACGGTTATTACTCCTACAGAACTGACAGAAACATAAACCAAAACGATGGATTAGTAGTTTACATCAAAAATAATTTAAGAACAGTAAAAGAAGAACCTGTATCCCTAGAAAGTAATTGTTTAATAATTAAAATTATTCCCGACACGGTAGTCATGGCTATGTATAGGCCTCCTTCTCAAAATATTGACAGATTTTTAGACTCACTCGACACAAACTTAAAAAACATAACATCTTTTAAAAACATAATACTTTTAGGCGATATTAACATTAACATTGCTTCCGGGAAAACAGAAACCCATGTACATAATTATTTGAATATTTGCGCATTTCATGGACTTCTACCAGCTCACTATCACCCCACGCATCAGAGCGGCTCATGCTTAGACCATATCATTCTAAAATCAAAAAATCCATCCAAAACATTGGTTACTAATTCTACGCTTACCGATCATCAAGCTGTTTTATTAACATTACAAATAAGTTCACCTAGAAAAAACTGCATGCGTAGCTACACTAAAGTCAATATGTCGTGTATCGACGTTCTCGTGGCCAGCTGCGCGACACCAGTCGCTTTTAACACGATGCTGTCATGTCGTGTGCAGTAGTTTATAGTTTCAATTAATACATATAATGTATTTATTTATTTGTATTTATTATTTCATGTTTATGTTTTTTTTTATGGGCCCTAGATACCAGAAATAAATGGAATGGAAAGGGCAATGATCGTTATTACAAATTTATCTGCCGACGACCATAATGTAAGTTAATATTATATGAGGAGTGAATGTAAGTTAGTAGACCTGCAATATTATTACGTGTAATTGAATGCTGAAGGTAGGTAGGTAATAAAGTTTTGCACTGAGATTCGTTCTTAAAGTGAAAGATAGGTATGCGGGTCGATTACTTGAATTTGAAACCTAAACCAATTGTTAGTAATTAGTTTACAATACGGCAGTGTTGTTACTCAATATTTATACTGGAATATAAGTTGCCTCACTAAAATATACATATTCAGCTAAGTAGCAAGCAAGCACCCTTGTACCGCCAGAGAGCGTACTCCCACAAGTAGGTCCTTGCACAAATACGACTAACTGCTGCATAAACCGAATGTGCATCTTAGAAAGTGCTTACGTCACTTTACTAAACCGCAACGAGTTCGAGTGAGAGAGTGCGGGAATTGTATTAAACTCCTAACTTGATGTTATCAGTATCACGCCTGCTTTCCGTTTTTGTTATTTCTTGGTAATGTTTAAAAAACCGCATAAGCAAACAAACTACCTAGGTGGTTAGAGATAGTGATGGAGTCGAAGCGATGAAGATTGTTAAAAATTCAAATATGGAATGCCACTGACAGCTATTGTTGAAACGTCAAAAGGTTTGGATTTGTCCACGTGACAGTTCGGTAGCGCATTTCAATCCCATTCATTTGTAACTTATCGTCATTTGCTATCGCGTTGTGAATGTTACTTTGTCTAGAAGTTTTTGTCAATCCCAAACATTTTGACAATCGCCATCGCCGTTAAATATCATATCGTGTAGGAAACTGATAGTTTTGACATATCAGCCAGCGTCTGTTAACGTCAAGCCGGTTCCAGACCAAGAGCTAAGCTAGCGTAGCTTAAAACGCACAGCCGAGTTAGTATTTTTAATACTTGGTTTCATAACTAAGTGCAGAAGAAAAAACTTTAGCTGTACAAATAGGTACATACATACGTAGACTTGCTGAATTATCCTCTTATTGGTAATAGGTAAGTTTCTGTCAAAATATCTAGGTTTGATTCTTTGGAAAGATTGAACTAAATATAGAAGTGATTTTCCGACCCAGTGGTGTTTGCAGACGCAATGAGATTCGATGTTAATTCAAAAGACGTACCCAACTAGGGTACGAGGTATTGGATAATTCTTTATTACTTACTTTAGGTAGGTATTTCTATACCTACCTTAAGTACCTATACTCTTAGAATAGGTTGAACAAAGGTCAGTCTCCTTCAGAGAGTGTCATAAAAGTAACGAATTTTATAAGATTAAAAACTCTATTGACAGTTTGAAATAAATCATCTCCGTTGACGTGAGGTCAGATAGACTGAACGTTGCAAAAAGGTTCTCGAAGACAGGCATGACGCGACATTGTGAATACGTATTTTATATAATTTTTTCGTCGATTAGTCGAGTCACATCAGAAGGGCAATTCTCATATTTTAAAGAAACGTTCACGACAGGTGTTTTTGACAAGAAACATCTGAAATTTCCCTATATTTGGCCAAGTTTTGATATTAATTATAGCTGAGATAAATATTAGAATTTCGGCAATGATCAAGACAAAATTCTAAAGCCTTGAACATCGACGCCGAGTTGCCAGCCCATCAGATTTTTATACCACCTGTACATGGTAGACATCCTTACGCTCAAGACGTTTTAAGAATACTTTCATAGCGCGTACAGCTAAGACGTGGAATTCCCTGTCAGAGTCTCTAAAACCTGGAGGTGTATAAGTCAAGAAGTTAGCCGCCTATCATGGACTTGTTGCACCTATTCTAAGATATGCTGTAAACCATACTTTAAAAACTTAAAAATTTTGACACTACCTTCATTATATTTACGAATTTAATCTGTTTGTGAAATCAAATCCTAAATATTTCAAGACTGCTTTTAAAAGCCATTATAGACAGTTACGTGACCAAAAAAGATTAGAAATAGTAATACCGTATGGGAAAACAGCCTTGGTCAATAACAGTGTTCTTTGTATGGCATCTCTGATATATAACAAATTGCCATATTAACCTTTTGAACGCCAGAGCATAAACGCATCGTCGTGCCCCCGACGCCAAGCCACAAATTCGCCGTACATTTTGTCACATATTTGTGACGTTTGGCGTACGGGGCACGCGCTTGCTTGTCATGTATACGTGACAATGGCGTTCAAAAGGTTAAAAAAGTTACATTACACATACAGTTAATAAAATATTCTTATTCTTACCTATTCCACAGTTCAAGTCAAAATTACACAAATTCCTAATTGACAGATGTTACTATGATGTCCAAGGGGAAAAACATATTGTAATCTAGTGTTAAGAATTTTAATCGATCTTGCTTATATGTATAACTATAGTTTATTCAATTATAATTCTGTGTGACATCCTATAACAATTTATTATGACCTGTATCTAATGAATCTGACATAACGACATTCCATGATAATTCAATATGACCTTGTATGTATACCAAATCTGACATTTTAATTTGTTATTTAGATGGTGTAATATAACTTGAATTTATTATAACATTACTGAAATTATTAATTTGTGAGTCTTAAAGTCGTAATAATTTGCACACAATCAGGTAATAATACAGTGTATCTATCGAACATTATTTGTAACACCTTTATCAACCTGTATTATGCAAATAAAAGATTTTATTGATTGATTGGTTACTTCTAGGTAAGCGTGCTTACATCATCACTTACCGTCAGGTAGGACGCAAGCTCATAAATAATTTAAAAAAAGCAGGAGCTTTTGCTCAGCAACAGGTCATTGGCATCAATTCCACTAGACGAATGAGGCGACCTTTAAAACATCTGCCTAGCTATTTCCCATTGCATGTTGGGATGGCCAGTATCTGACCTCTACAACCCAGTAACTGGGTAGCACGATTTCCTTTGAAAAGACTGGTGTCAGATTTCGTGGCTTCGGACTACCCATATCGGCTGTCAAAGATCTACAAACCCCATCCACGGACCGGCAAGCGTTGCTCTACCTCGGAGATCAACCCGTGTGCTTGTTATTATTTAGCCTCGAAGTCCAGCTCATGTTCCTCCTCCTTATGAGGCTCCTTAACACACACATCCTAATATATAAAATTCTTCGGTTACTGACTAATTGACTGACGGACAACGCACAGCCAAAACTACTGGTCGTAGAAAACTGAAATTTGGCTTGTAGGTTCCTTGGAGAGTGCAAGAGAGCGCTAAGAGAGGATTTCCTGAATTTCTTAAGGGAACGGGAAAAAACGGGATATGCGTGGAGGAAGTTGCGGGCAAAGGCTGGTAAAATCTAGTAGAGGCATATTATAAAAAATAGTGTTGCCCATTAATTTCTCACAAACACATTAGAATCGATTCCTGCAGAAACCAGGGCACCTCGTGAACCGTACTTAATCTTAGAACAAGAGGCCAAACCCTCGAGGGACAGTAATCGTATTAGGGACGAGTTGGAAATGCATTCCTGATAAATTATTACGAGCTCTTAAGAAAATAAGAGGGAAAGTATATAAAGTTTGTTCTTGGGTCATGACTTGGACCTAAATAAGTATGTGATACTAGTCGCAGATTCAGGTGACTCCCGAAGACCGATGCATAATTTGATCGTTTTTTTTTTTTTAATGTGGTGTTGCTCTTGACTCTAGTCTAGGTCACAGATGACAGAGACAAAGTCGACGATGGAGCGAGCTTACCCAGAAGAAGCCGGTTCACTCTAATTTTGAAGACATTAGGGTTGTATGCGTTCGGAAACACTGACGCAGGCAGAGAGTTCCACTCTTTTGCTGAGCACTCCGTTGCTCTTTTAATCGTCGGCGATTGTTACTGTTTACTCATAGCAACTGACGGATCGTGACAATGGGGTATTTAACTAAAACTAATATTATTTTGCCTTAGATAAGGAACAATAAATAAATTTCCCCGACACAAAAAGCTAAGTTCCCTTTAAAAAGTATAAAATAATAAAAAAAAACTCAATCTTAAAGTACCAAAGAATGTATTAATAATTTCAAAAAAAATATTTATTATCTACGATTTTTTTTTCATAAGTATCATATGCCTACCTATTACCTATTTTAGAACCCGTCTATTTGCGTCGTGGGTTAAAAAGTATTTATTTGCATTAATAAAAAAAATTGTGACTTATTATATAGTACAGGTTGGGAAAATATGCGTTACATCAGCGCAAAAAACAGAATGTCCGTATGTGTTAGAATATCTAAGATGAGAATGACAAATACTTCTTTTCATTTTCCGTTTTTTTTAATTTAGATGAACGTGCACGACGAAACTAAAAAAGATACTTAGAGCCACATTTCCTTTGAAACTCGAAAAATCCAGCCAAAAATCGCATTTGCTTTGAATGAGGATCCAAAAAAGTCGGGATTAATCCGGGCCGGTTAAGGCCGGGTATAAATTGCGGTAGCCGGGTAAAATCACATGAAGCCCGGGTGTTTTGTACATACCGGTCTCAACCGGGATTATTTTCAATGTTTGGTTGCGGACTATACGGTTTCTTTTTCTTTTCGTGTTTTTCTTTATATTTTGTGTTTCTTTTTTGGACAAAGGTGTGATTTTTCTGGCTTTGAAGACGAAAGGTAAATATTTTCTTTTGTTGCACAAAGCGATATGGGCATTCATATGTAAATCGAAATAGGTGAGTATATAAACGTCAGACGTCGTACTTCGTTCTTTTGCGCCGGTATGGTAGTACGTTCCCGCGGGAATTTGTATGGGATTTCCACGTAGTTGAAGAAGTCAGTACATTCATGTTATAGAGCTGTAGCGGACATATGGGACAGCCCCATACTGGGGCATTGTATAAGCCTCCATATGAGTTTAGTGTAGGTACATAATTGTATTTTTTCCGGTAGTTATAAGTACTACACTAGTTTCTAAGTTTTTGTATACTAACCAATTAATGGACTCTGTCTGAATTATTTCATATTATTTATTATTAATAGATTTTAATAGTGAAAGTTACTCTGCTCATCTGTCTGTCTGTGTGTAATCTTTTGATGTCTTAACGGCTGAAAGGATTTAGATGAAACTTGACACACGGGTAAAATGTACTAGATTAGGACATAGGGTACCATTTTTATACCAGGAGTATGTTCCCTAGGGAAAATTTTCGAATTTTACGGGGGCAAAGTCTTTGGCAGAAGCTAGCATAATATAAACAAAAAAAAGCTATTTCCGTTCCGTTTATTTTCCTGAAGTCTTTCGTGAATCTTTTGATACTTTTCTATTTTTAGAGCTGGTTGTTTCAAACGGAATAAATAAATATTTTATGAAAATACGTTGATTCGAATCGTTAGCAAATAGAGACAGTTCAGTGATCTAACTACCAGTACTAATAGGCAATTATTTTGATTACGCCTGGCCTTTTGAGCTACATTTGGGTATAAATCGAACTTAATTTAAGTATTTTGAGAATATTCAGTAAATGGTTATACTTCGAAATAGCTATTTTAGTAAAGTGATCGTCCTTTTTTGAATACTTTGTGCAGGCATACTTATAATAAAAATTATAATTAATATAATATATATATTTTTTTGATTATTTTTGGACATCGACCTATTCTAATACAGTAGCAAGATAACAGCATTATTAATAAAAAAAACCACATCCTTAGTTTAAAAACTAAAAAGTAGGTACTTAAGAAGATTCTTAATTAAAATTCTCAATTTAGAATCTGCTAGTCTGTATTGATAGTAATGGCATGGACAGTGTGTTTGGGTTTTTCCATCTGCAATTTCTTAATTTTATTTATGTTATTAAAATGTTATTTGAAAATATATTAAACTATAGTAGGCGCCAGATGATCGTGGAATAACGGTCATTGACCCACCTACAATTATTGACATTTTTAATTTGAAAAACGGAATTAATGACACAAAGCTGTCCCGAATCATCATCTCTCGTAATCCTTAACATTGTCTAATAATTGAAAAAAACGATTCATATTTAATTGTTCAGGTACCTATGAACAGTTATTAGGGAAAGGTCAATATACTTTATTCCACATTTATCTGGCGCCTACCATAGGCAATATAAAGATCGCAGGGGCATAACTCATACAAGCCTATGCTAGGTGAATTTCTGATTTATCTAAGATGTATGTTGTGGACATGTTAAGAAATAAAACATAGACAATGAATGGGGGTTTAAGTTTCACCTGCCATATTGGTAGAAAATGCCAAGGGTATTAATTGCGCCTTTGTACGGTCATTATAAATGTGAAAGTTACCTCTTCACTTCTTAAGGGTTGGGCAGATTTGGTTGAAACATGGCATACGAGAGTAGCCCATGTCCTAATTTAGGAAAGTTTAACCCCGGGAGTATGATCTCTTAGGATAATTTCACGTGGGCAAAGCCAACACCTACAATGACAGGCTGCCTAGTTGTAATATCGATAGATACAAGGATGAATCATTATGGCAAAAGAACATACAACAATTATGTTGTAGGTAGGGGAGAGAGGGGCTAAACGTGCCGCGGGGTAGTTGTTCCGATATAATTTAGCAATGTACCGGACGTTCCTTTTTATTACGACTTTACTTGATATGATTATATCTTTTTTTTTAAATAAAGCCTACTTCAATGGGAACATCTTCCCCGCGGCACATTTAGCCCCGCTCTCCCCTACACACCAAAACCTTGTTATTTAATCCTTGCCTTATGCGAAGGCCATAAGGGTTAGTTTACCACCGTTGATGCGTTCGCAGCGTTAAGTTTTGTTCCACATCTGAGTAAAGTTATCCTTTATTACAACTAACTACCAGCGATGCCTACTCAGATATCATCTTCCTGTTCTTATCCCATGGGATTTTTGGATTGGATTACTTGGTATCGGCAAAACATGTTTTTAACGTCTTCCTCCATTCCGTCCTTTCAACCTTTATGCCATCACTGACTCCCTTTTCCATCGCATCACTCCACACACAATCCATCCATTTTTTCTTTGGTCTCCCAAACAAGAGTAAGCCACCAAAAAATACTTTAATACATTCAAGTTTACCTGAAAAAAATCCTAACTACATTTTAATAATAAGGATAACCACGTACTAACGATTGGGTATCCCCAAAAGGTTTTTAATCAAAGCCCTGATCGCCCTGCCAATAAAATATGGGGCCATTAAAATTTTACGTGCCCTATAAAGAGAATTATACGACCAATCTGTTAGTAGAACGGCTGGATTTTAGAATTGAGGATTAAGATGTAGTTAAAGGCATTTTTAATTGTTTATCTACCTAGAAAGTGGTGTTTAATTAAGTAGGGTTTTTAATATCAGGTTTCAGGTAATTCAGGATTTTAATATGTAATTTAACTCACACACTGATTCAATGTTTTTAATTACCTATATTGTAAATATGTGAGTACCATGTCCCTTACTAGCAAACTTAATTTTTTCTCCGCTGGTATTGCTTTGTTGTACCTATTAGTATATAAAATGTGTGCTGTATATTAGTGTAATGTTGGATGCATTGTGCTCACATAATATAATCAATTGATCAATGTACCTATGTATACAAAATATTGTAAAACTTATATTTGAAAAGAGTAACTATGGAGTTTCTTGTCCGTTTTCCTCCATAAGAATCTACTTTTTGCGAAGGGACAACTAGAGTCACTTAAATTTTAATTTTAAACTGTAAATTTGACGTCCAAAAGTGTCTTTTAATGGTCTATTTGAAATAAATGAATTGACTTTGACTTAGGATCCGTCTGGATCTTTCGATTCTGGAAGTTTTTTTTGCAGAGAAGAGTAATCAGCTGGAAGGTATGTTGTAGGTATGCTGGCAACATAACATAAGCACACTACGCTAGCGTACGCTGTGACTAGGGCCACAGTGTTAATAAATCGTGATAGACCACTTTGTGACAGACCACGGTGTGAATCAACCTTTACAAATTCACGGATTTTAGTACTGTGGGCCTAGCTCTGATTGCTAAATGTGACGTGTGCGGATCCTGTTATTTAAGAATTAAAACAAGAAACAAAACTACTCGTATTTTGAAAGGAGTTATGATATGTTTGATGTAATGCTTAGAGTACAGCCTGTTTGAAACTCTGCATACTCTGCACTAGACCCCTCTGTCATACGTTTTTCCTTCCATGGGTATACTTATACCCACACAATAAGTCTCTTTAGAAATATTTATGAAGACTAGATTGCTCAGCATCACCTGAGCTGTCTTGAAACCAGTATTGGGCAATATTAAATCTCACTACTGATTACTAACTACGACTACATATAGTAGTTAGTAATCATGATTACAAATTACATAAAATAATCGTAAGGCGTAGTTAAACATTTTGACTACTAACTACTAATTTTAGTTGCATTTACGATTACGAGATTACTTTTTAAACAACATTATTTTAAATATGTAGTTAACACATTTCAAATTATGTTGCGTATTTAAAAAAGGAATCACGCACGCGAGTCGTTCATGTATCGACATGAAAAAAAATCCCATCCTTAAAAAAAAAAAAGTATTTATAAAATACAATACTTTTTTACCTTCTTCGGCTCCAGTGGAAATACTGTTTTCATACGGAACGATTATAAACCATTCCAAATCCCACAAGCTGTCGGTTGAAATATTCGTAAATCGTGTATAGCTAAAGGCTAATTTAAATGATTAACCCAATCGACATTTTTTTTTTAATTTGATTCGCAAATAACTTGAATTAAGTTGATATTTGATGACTTCAATACTTGCACTTAATTATTCATGAAAATAAACATACGTGAAAAAAACTGAAGTTTATTTATGCTGCTAGATTCCAAAACATATATTACAACACATTACATGTTTATTTAATTGCAAAATATAAGTTCTTAGACCTCAAAGAATCAGTAATTATAACTACTAGATTGCAGCAATCAAATTAACAAGTAGTCAAGTTGTCATGTAGTTTGATTACTGTAGTTAAAAGTAACATGTAATCATAACTACTTTTAATCGTAATTAGTAACCATATTACAAAATAGTAGTTAACTACGCCCTACACTGCTTGAAATCTACTCTTGCAACTTAAAATCTGTGTTATATCTGAGTAGTACCTGCTTTACATTAATATTAGTTAGGGCCTACTTCTTTTCGCGTCGCTTGAATCAAATCAAATTCTGTTCGACCTAGCATTAATGTTTTGACGTATATTAACGTTAACGGAAGTGAATTTTAAATATAAAAAAGCTACAATCCCATAGTATTTTGGTTTTAATTTTATGCGACATACACAATTTGTATCACACAAAATATTAATATAGTATCCAATTCAAATAAATAGTATGTGCAAAACGAGTATTATAGTCTAAGTAAAATTTTACGTTACGTTACTATACGTCAAAAACATTCGTGGCAGGCCCTCAGTAAGTGGCCACTTGGACAGCTGTGTCGTTAGTGAAGATCAGGTCCTGAAAGGTGCAGGTGGTCGGGCATAAAGGGCCCGACCACACACCAGGCTTCACACTGGCACAACTGTAAACTGTTTAGTCATAGTTTAATATGCCTAAAAGGTATTTTAGTCCACGTGGGACGTGTCGTGTAGTTTGGGGTACCTGCGCAGAAATAATAATAGTAATAAACAGAGATCGGAATAGGTAGACTATATTTACCTAATGTTCGTGGAAGTAAGTAACATAGAGTTGATAATACCTCCTGTAAAATCCCGGAATCATAAATGGAATCATGACAGTTAAAACCCGGTATTATAAAAACATGAATTGGACTTTAAGTATAGTTACAAATTATTGATTTGAAGAATCAAAAGACGAAAGAATTGTGCGAAAACAAAGCTATTTAATTTAACAGTTTTTGTAGGTACGGAACTCTTAAAACATAATAAGATTCTTCATTATAATAATTTTGTTCAAATGTATTCAAACCGCAATAAGTAATTTGCAATTTCTTAAATCCCGGGATAGAATCGTCATGTTTATGATTCCGGGAGCCCAAACTAAGTAAATGTCTCAATTTAAGTTACAGTAGGGCAACGTTTTATGAAGAAACTGAGATATCTCAGCGACAGCTTTAGGCCTAAAATACTTGATATTTTACTTAAATTTATGAAGGCAGAACATTTAAATATCTAGTTACAAAAGTAAGCCTGACTTCTTATCTCGACCGCTTGGCCTTGCAATAAATATAAGGATTTTAACTTTGGACTTTTCTCGTTTAAATTATTGTAGCAAGATAAGAACTTTTTAAATATATATTAACATACACATCTATGTATGTTCATACCCATTTGCCTATTATTAATAGCGATCCAATCCGGCCTGGCAAGGGTGCAAATTATGGGTATTTAGTCTGAAGGGCCTATACAGAATGGCCCTCGGGCCATTCGGCCGTAAAAAAAGTCTACGTTAGAAAGGACCGGTGACAAAATAATGTAAACAAATTCAATTTCATAAACTACATCATTCCCCCCCAGGAGCCCCCTTAAATATGTATTTTATTCTGTTTTTTAGTATTTGTTGTTATAGCGGCAACAGAAATACATCATCTGTGTTCATGAGATACAGCCTGGTGACAGACAGACAGACAGCGGAGTCTTAAAAATAAGGTCCCGTTTTACCCTTTGGGTACGGAACCACAACAGTGGTCAAGCCATAACGCGTTCTGAGTCCAAACTGATGCTACCGGAATTTACAATTAGCGGATCGTGTGTTAATTTTGGTTCATCATCATTAACACCAACATAGCTCTACTATGCTCACTGCTGGGCATATGGCTCTCTTTTCCTGTGACAAGAGAAAAAGGGCGACACACGTCGCGTTTTTGTTGTTGTAAATTTTTTAAATTATTTTATTTTACCGTAGCGTGTCTCGACTTTGACAAATAAATATTCTTCTTCACCTTTATTATTTCATCACGCTCCAGTGCTTCAACCCGCGACAACAATAATATCGTCTGCCCATCTAGCTACCGGACGGCCGACATTCCTTCTGCAAAGTAGAATAAGGCAGTTTATTGTTATCATTTCATCGCTTTTTTTTTAAGGATGGGTAATCATCAAATGACTTCTTCCGCCCTGGGTGGAGTGGAAGGGCGTGTCAGACTCTTACTGACTAAAACCCATCCGTGTTCCTTCTAAAGCCCTTTGCGTTCCAGGGCCGCGGTGACTCTTTCGAACAAATTCCGCAACCCTGGCAGATCTTTTCATCGCTACAGAATGCACTTTGTGATTTATGGTCACTGACTTAATACCTACTCGTTATTTTTATTTTTTTTGTTTAATATGGGTTTGTTTTTCTCTAGTATAGGTCATATGACAGAGACAAAGTCGATGATGAAGCGAGCTTCCTTAGAAGAAGCCAAAACTCGAAGTGTTATTTTATTTCTATTCTCTATTTTTACATGGACTTTTACTTATTCCATTGTTGCACCACGTGAGTGTATCCGTGGCACCACTGACTGACCTTATCAGAATACCAGCGCTGAGTTATTTATTTTTTAGATACCGCAGCATAAGCAGAGATAGGGACCATTTTGGCCTCGCACAGATAATTATTTTACTATACTGTTTAGTTATTAATTTTATTATACTGGTTTTTTTGTCTTGTGCGAGTCCCAAACAAACATTTTTCTTTCTTTCACCAATCTACTTGAATTATTTCCTCTGTAGAATCGTTTAATAGTCTGATCATAGGTTCTAAAATAGTTTCTTGTATGGGTTAGTAGGATTTGTTGAAATAAAACACAAAATATAATCAGCAGTAATATTTTAAATTGCTTTGAATCACAATTTTGTAGTGTTTATAGATTATAATAATTACAAAGGAAGATTATTTTTTGTTCAAAGTACACTTATCCAACAGATCGTGTTCATGCACTCTCGTGTCCATCATCTCAGAATATTTTACAAATATCATAAACAATATTTTCATTAAAGTACTAAAATAAATTTAAAAAAACTGAAATTAAAAACTTTTTAACAAATTAAAAAGGTAATCTTATCCGATAACATTTTGAATTCATTTAATAAATTATAGGTAACCCTTTTTAAACAATAACATTTTTTGAAAATGTTAACTTATTTTAGTTTTACATAAATTCCTAAAATTATAAGTGAAAAAAAAAACTTTGAAATCAATACTCATTCACAAAATCATTATTACATATTGAATACATTCATAAGAAATAAGTACATGATTAATTACGATTATAAATACTTAGGAACAATATTGTTTATTTACAGTTCACACAAAATACCTACAAAATTAAAAATAAACTAAAACTGATGACTAAAAATATTAAATATTGTGACAAATACGACATTTTCGTTTTCAGAAATTATTTACAACTCATTTTCAAGTTTCACATTACTTATTAAAAATAGATGTCAAAAATACAGTTCACATAATTATTTAATCCAATTATAATTCATACAACATTTTTTTACGAAAGATGAACTATAAAAAGAGATTCTAAGCTGTTCGTCTGGACAGTCCTCATTCATACGTCCCTCCATATTTTGGTGTCTTAGAAACCTTGAAACTGGCAGTACGTAACAATTTCTTACATTTGCTAAGATTAAAATTAAAGAAAAACTTACATACAATGCTTAAGATTGCATATTAATTAAAAAATTAAATAACATCATAAAATTCACTATCAAACGCTCCGTTTCTACATAAATTTGTTTATGAAGCAATGATACTAGTAGCTAGCTGTAAAAATATAGGATTGTAATAATTTTTGAAAATATTATAAATGTAAATTTACGTTTGTATTCTTCTTTCTACAATAAATAATAAAATGACTAGTTTTCAGGTAACTAAATATTTATGGCAGATAATTCATGACTACTTTATGACTAAATCAAACACTTTAGCTTTATATAACGTAAATAATTAAAGTTATTCATATTTTAAAAGAGCCTAAACTGCTTATTTTTGGTAATATTTTACTAAAAAATTAGAAATATTAAAACTTGACTAAAATGCATTTCAAAACATTATTACAATCCTAATAAAAGGATTTAGCAGCTAGGAGTATTATTAAAATAATTTCTAGTGATCTAGCATTTGATAAAAAAATACAAACTAATGTCGTACGCGAATGTCGAAAACGTCAAGTTATAATTAAGTAAGTATCTAAGTGATATGCAATATACTTTAGGCAGGCTCATATTGATAAAAAAAAAACTTCATTTTTACACAGAGGTGATCAAAATAGTTTTAGAACTAATTTTAGAAAAAAATAGTGTTCATTCATTATGAACAATTTACGAGTCTCTTCAAAAAAAAATATTTTGTAAAATAAAAGATGCATAATTACATATGACTAAAACTAAAATTATGCGCCTCTACAAAAGTATACGCAAGCTACCGCGAATTAATTCACTACATTAAAATCATAAACGCTTAAAATCAAAACCTTTTGAAATCTTTTTTTTTATCACATTTTCGTAAAAAGAAACGTGCCTTCGGCATAACAAATTCATAAAGCTCAACTAGTTACGGCCCACCCGAAAAGATAAAAAAGAAATCCAATCATAGTCTCACTAATATCTCATTCCAGTACCAGTTAGTAACAATTTCTATCTTTTAGTCTTAGGAATACTTACTAAATATGAAGTTAAAATGTGTGAACAAGCTTCTTATAATATAATAATAAAAAGTATTAGTTAAACTTTTAGTTTTAAATTCTATGTATAGATTTCAAGTTTTTTTTTTGTATTATTTCATATAATAGTAATTTATCTAACTATATCTACTTCTAGTGCACTATCTTTTAGCTGTGGTCAATGACTAAGCCTTGCCGTAAGTGTGCCACTTTTATTATCCTCAAAAAGTTTATTGCTTTCGTTCTTTTGTAAAAATAAAAGAAAACGCATTGTAAAACATGTTAAGAGCTTGTTTAATAATCTTTTTTTACAAAAATGAATTCTTTTTTTACTATTTTATGTAATTGACATTTCTTTTATAAAAATAAGATAATAAAATAAATTAAAACTTTTTTTTGGTAATTTTTTGGCGTTTCTTAAAGTAATTTACACATTTTACTAAAAAAAGGTAGGATATTAAAAAGGACACAGTTATCGGTGGCACTAAGAAGCGTCTATATTTCAACTGTATTGTGACGATCGCGTAGATATTAAAATACTCTTTCTTTACAAATCGGAGTTTATTCCACCACAAAAATATTATTGCTTTCAGAGGTTTCGCGTTACTGAGAAAAATATTTTTAATTTGCTTTGTTCATATTCCCACCGTTTTCGCATTTTAATAACTTTATCAGCGCTCCAGAAGCAATCGTGCACGCTATCTAAAAATATAGGTATACGCATGACCACTAGCTAAACGAACTATTTGTTCGAAAATTAAGACAGAAATGATAGAATAACTTTTATGGAAAATTAATACATCAAAACTTTTGGCGCAATACATCTCGAAATACTGGTATCGTACCCGCCATTACTACATATACATATATAAATATAACATCTTAAAATTAGCGATCCAAAAATATGAAATATACGTGTTGTATTAGTGCGCCCCCGGCCGCCCCGCGCAGCCCGCAGCCCGCGCGTGCCACCACGCCAAGTGTGTGCAAACCCGCGATATTTGCGACTTTTGCCGTTCGCTACCGGGGTGCAAAAGCCGCCACAACTGGACGGTTTGTCTCAATCCTCGTCGCGTGTTTATTTTTCCTCTAATCGAAAAAACGCTGGTTCATTCTCAACAAAACACCGCTCGACATTGAACGGAAAAAAATTTTAAGTTTCGCTGCGAATCAACCAACCTTTTTTACCTACTTTTTCAACTCTGGGCCTCTCAAAATCTAAATAAACAGGAATATATCGGAATGTACGAACAGTTGAATTAAAAATTACAGAATGAGTAAGAATTTTTAATAAAAATTAAGTATCAATAAAATATTATAAAACTTAATGAAAGAAATAAAGTTAAAAGGAATAGTTGAAGTAAGTTTGATAACTCAATGTACCAGGGCCCTGCTCAAGCAAAGCGTCCTTATTCGTTCGAAACTTTTGCTTTATAAAAATACGAATCGAAAATATCTCGACTGTAGCACGTCTTCTTATGGTTAAGCTATGATTATTCTATTATTTCTTATACTATAAAACTTTACTATGTTTACTACGTTAAAATATCAGAGAATTCAGAAAAAGGGAATATTTAGGTTTTTATTTTCTATATTTAAGTGGTGCACAACCTTATTTCTTCATGAACGCTAGGTAAGTATGGCGTTAGCATAACGAGGATATAAAACAATAGTTCACTATCTAAAGAACTAAGAGTAGATGTAAGTAGTTGATGAAAAGTCATAGTAAGGATCCGCACTTATTGGAATAGGAACTAGGGGAGGAGGAATACAAACTTAAAGATATCGTGGTGAAATAAGACGAAGAACGAACATAAAACAAACTATTGGTAACACGGTCGAAGGTCTCTCAAAAGATTAGATCTAATCTAAGGGGAGTCTCAAAGATCGTAGAACATGTTCGATGATATCTAAGGCTTCATCTTCACTGCATAGACTAAAAGAATTAAAACTATTTAGGCTTGAATGAAACCTATTGTAAATTGTCGACTGAAACTAACCGCGTAATTACTTTTATTTCTCTTAAATACGATAAAATCTCAAAATACTCACAGCTCGTCGGGTTTATTGTATTATACGCTAAGTGCATCTACTTTATAAGAACAGTGGCTTTTAATAATTTGAATTTGTACTTAACCTACATATTTTAAACTCCATTGCTGAAATCATTCATATAAGATAATTTAAGTTTTGACTCGATCTAAAGTTCGAACAAGCTCAAACAAAAACAACTGATTGTTTCACATTAAAATTAATTATCAAATCGTTTTGCAATTGACGTGAATCGCAAAAGTCAAATGTTACGCAAACATTTTTGTAGATATTTTATGAATTTTCAAAAATTTTGCGTCAAGTCTTGCGAATTTTTCTCAGCCAATACGTTTGATGATCTAGGTTTAATTACTTTACATCCAATTTAGAGTTTTCAAAAATATGATTCCAATAAATGTTCTAAACAAATATCTCAAAAATACATTATGAAAATATAATACAAATACGATAAAATTTATACTAAATATAACCCTGTCTATGACCTGAAGAGTTTAAAATAAAGAATAAATCGAAATCTAAACTCTGAACAAGTCATTTCTAAGGAAAACATAATCACTTCCTAGAGTCACACGTGTTGCTATAATCCGTCTATTATTATGCGCAGATGGAACTGCGAAGATTTATATGAGAAGTACGAAAACAACAGTTTCGCGTATTATAAATCCGTTCTAACATACCAATCAATTGAAACGGTATCAAATCATAACGTTGGTGTTGTTTCAGAAAAATAAATCTAAACGGCGAAACGTGATAGTCAAAAGTTTTCGTACAATAAAATACGATATATACAAAAGAATTGTTAAAACATTTCAAATAGACAAGGCCTGAGTCAGTTCACAACTCCGATAAGAAACCTGTTTTGTGAAATTAGCTTAAGTTACATCAGACAGTATATTTGATAATGTGAAAGGCAGTTGGCGATAACGCGTAATTTGAAATACTCGATGTAAAAAATCACAACATACTCCAACTAAAGATTTCGACTTGTAAATTAAGGATAAAGGAAAACCTCCGATTGAGGATAGAATAGAAATGAATATAGTTTAGGGAATTGATAGTGTCCGTTGAATAGCTGCCGTGGTCAAATTTTAAACAGTAGCTCTAGTAGAAGATCTTCATCCACGTTCATTGGTGATTCAGGAGCAAGGTAATCAACAATCCTAGAAGATTAAAACTGGCATTAGAATCACTTCCTTCAAGGACTACTTTAAAAAATTGTCGCTCTTAAATTTAATATTATGATTAAAACTTAGAAAAAATATATAACAAAAGAATCTCTACAAATTTAGTATTTTTGAAAATTACAAAACATGCAAGTAGGCAAATTTCTTTAAGTTCTTGTGGATTTTGAAATCACATACTCATGTAAGGTAATGACGTTGATATTGTTAACGATGATGCTAACATAGTTGGTAATGATGACAATGTCAGTGATAATGATGGCGACCTACCTATTTGGCGTGGGTGGTGTACTGGTGATGCGCGGCAACGAGCTTTGGCGGACATCCGGCGACCGCCGGGCCCCCCTCACGCTTTCGGCTCGTGCGTTCTGCAACCTGTCACAATCGGGGAGATATACATATATTAAAACATTGTTTATCTACTAGTATTTAAACACTGAAGACAATGACATTGCAAATATTCTAGCATTCACAGATACATTCCGTTTTTTACTCTCAAGGGCATAATGAAAAAACAAATGTTGTATTTCACTACGAAAACTTACGTTGGTAGTAAATTCCTCCCATGTACTGTGCAGCGTGAAAATAGTTTTGGGAATATTAAATAAAATTCGATTGCAGACAAGAAAATATATAAAATTATTGTATTGAAGACAAAAATAGTTGCCATGCTTCACCACTTGAAATTCCAAATCCAGTCGATCATTACGAATCAACACAACAAGATAATGGCAGTGTACTATCTGAAGAAACCAGACAAAAACATAATAACATTAACCAGTTTACCAGACTTCAAGAAAACGTTTCCACCCAAACAGGCTAAGCTTTGAATATTCACGAAACTCGAATAAACAAGCTTGAACAAAAACCTTCCTTTAATTTAATAAAACAACAAGTCTAAAAGTTTAACAAAATCATGCTCTAAAGATTCTCTTATCGAAGGCAAGAAACAAACTTGGGTACAGTTGATTTATCTATCCGCCGCAGATACAGAAGTTTCGAGAAAAGCTAAAATGTTTCATTCATAAAGTACAAACTGTGTCGGGCTTAGATTACTCGGGAGGGATCGGGAACGAGCCAGTAGCCGAAATTAATTTAGCATTGACTACGATGGAAGCAACGAATAAAGGTTTTAATTGTTCGAAATATTTGATGAATTTTCGCTTTGTTTGGTTTATTTGAAGGATAGAATTGTTTTATAGAGTTATACAAAACGTTTCTGGTTCCGGGTATTTTCATTTCCTTTTTACCATCTGATGATTTTTTACATTTAATGCTATGTTCTTGTGGTATTATGGAAGGAAATAACTAACTTTAATCTACCGCCATAATATTTTCTTTCTCATCTTTCTAACTTCTGATATCGTGAATCATAAACTTCATCAATGTCTACAACATTGATGAAGTTTATATCATTCAACCAAAACCAACTCCGTGTAATCTTTAACTTTCTTATTAAAACCTTGAGGAAGTTTGGAGCTCAAAAGTTGTTCTTTCGAAACGATCTCTGCCGTTCGTTAAAACAGATATATTTGGATATCGAAAATTAGAAAGTGAGTCTACAATTTTGCATGAAAGTTATATTCCTTTTAGCATTAATTTGACCTTTCTCAGTTGTGTTGTTACCCAATATTTATTGGGTTCCGACAACATTTATTGGTTTTGAATTGTTTTGCTGTTAATCCAAGTTTGATTTGACTGGGTGAATTCATTCTGATTGAAAAGCATAGATTTTCAGAGAGAGGTTTCAATTAACGATTTTCAACGGTGAGTCACATAGCAAAACTGGATATCCCTTTCCCTCTCTTTCTTTTCAATGTAGGTTGTTTGTGACTACTTGTGAGTGTGTGACTCCATTTGTCTATATCTTAATACTGCGTGCTTACATAACATTGACCTTCACAACTTTTTTTTTTTTTTTTTTTTTTTTTTTTTTTGATCTCGGGGGGAAATCCTCATGGAAATCCTCCACCCTGGGGCGGGTGGAGGGGTCTGTCAGACTCTTACTGACTAAAACCACCCCGGTGTTCCATCTTCCACCTACGCC
The DNA here is from genome assembly GCA_905163435.1 of Mamestra brassicae. NCBI lineage: Eukaryota > Metazoa > Arthropoda > Insecta > Lepidoptera > Noctuidae > Mamestra > Mamestra brassicae. The sequence goes on from LR991001.1 coordinate 16,713,459, forward strand.
GGGGATCGCGGGAACGTATGCGACATCCGCAATCCCCGGCTGGTGCCGGCCCGCCTCTGCGGGCCACCTCGCGTCGGCGAGGGGAGTGAGGTGTTTGACTCCCCTCGCTACGTCAAAGAGGGGCGCACGGGAACACCACGCGCCGCCACCTCGGGTCCGGATGAATGGGGGGCGACGGACATCCCCAAGTCCGCCGCCCCTGGACCCAGTTAGGGGGGCCGGAAGAGGGCAGCGTAAGCCCTCCTCCGACGCCCGATGCGCCTGCTGCGGGCAGGGAGAGCGGTTGTGATCTCCCTCTCCCTTTCCGCAGCCTCCTTCTGCGCGATAACTGTCTCGCAGAAGGAGACCACCGCGTCCCAGGACTCCTCACCGCCGACCATAGCATGGACTACGGCCGGCAGTGAGAGGTCACCGCCTACAACAGAGATGAGGGCACGGCGCGGCTCCTCCCAAGCTGCACACTCTGCAAGCGTATGCCGCACCGTGTCCTCCCTGACCTTCACAACTTAAATCAACATGAACTGGTTGCTCATCAAGATAAAACTTACAAGTAAACAACATAAAACGAACACAAAGACACAATAAGTTTTATTGCTCGTATATTTAGATAAAAGAAGCAATTAAATCCTCCTTCGTCATTAACTTAAAACATTAAAGACCAGATTTGAACAACCGAATTGTATCTGAACCCACAAAATCCCGGAAGACCTTTAAAATAACAAGACAAACACAATAAACCGTTTCAGGGAAAGACCACAAAAAGGGACCCATTATGTTCTAAAAATAGAAGAACGGAGAACGCCAAAGGTTTAATTACGATAATCTTGTAATTTTATGTACCCAACTTCCTCTAATTTTGCTGTTTAGGGATGTTTTGTTGGTTTTTACAAATGAGTAGACGAATGTAAACCCGAGACGTAGTCGAGGGCTTACCACAGTCACGAGTTTGTAAAAACCAATTTCCGCACGTGTGTCGTACAACGTTTTTCAACACATTTGCGAAAAAACAGTACAACAGGTAATGAACCAAATCTTTTGTTTTTAGATATCAGTTGGAAAGTCGCAACAATCTATAGTGTATTCAAGTGAGACAAACGTTTTGAGCAAAAGCGCTTCCAAGGAGGTTCGATCATTCAGCTTATTTATTCTAGTAATGTGTAACTCCTTGGTTGAATTCTTATACGTTTTTTTTAGAAATTACAAATTAAACCGTAAAGGAAACGCACGGCGCTATACAAAGACAAGTGCGGTAAAATTGGTACTCAGGTGAGAGTACCTATTTCACCGCACGTTTCATTGTATGGTTCGTAATTTTTCAACTTTCAGCTTCGTTAATGCATTATTTGAGCAAATGTGTTGAAAAGGTTATTTATGAAGTAATTTAAAGTAAGTAGTGGAGACACTTGGAGCAAGCCTATGAGGACGTCTTTCAACTGAAATGGTGATTATAGATGACGACGAATATTAATGACAACTGAGTGGCTAGTGAACCGATAAGTTTGGATGTAAGTGATTCCGGGAATCAATACATCGGATGGCAAGTTTTGTCATGTGCCTTGCAAAAACGCACTCTATTGTAGACGACATTAAATTGATAAGATAATAAAACATTGATTGAAATAACACCTTCACTATTAGCTCGATTAACGAAGAAATAAACTCGTTAAAACCTGACAGAGTAACTTACAAAACCACGCTGAATTATAAAACGCAGAAATAAGATTGAGAGGCGTTCTTTCCTCACAAATAATATATCATATTTTTATATTCCTTCCCATTCAAAAGGCTTTAGCCCTTCCGTTGTGGCATAATGGAGTCGGTATATTAGTTCCGGGTAAACAATTCAGGGTTTCCACTGGATACAGAAGGAATATTATTTCTGTAAATAATATTTATTATACGGTACACAATGCGTAGTGGCTTGGCACGCCTTGTGTACTTTTATTGAGTTTATGAAAAGGTCTGACATTGAAGACTTGCGTTGTATTATTTTGTTTGATTTTTTTTTTTCTTTTTGTGGCTCATGTTACTTTCAATGGTGGAATAATTGGGTTGGGAATGAATCGATATTGATAATGTCAACCCAAACTTACTTGATTCTCATTACGTTTTTTTTCGGATTTGTTTACGAAGATCAATTTACCACATTCTGATAAAAACACTTAAACTTGAGTTTAGTTGTTTTGTCTAGAGCCTTATTACCCAATTACGGCCTTTTTAATGGCTTCTTTTCGGGGAATGTTGTTTTCATCTATATAGAAGAAATAGTATTCTGACCAGTCATCATGAAATGATACTAATTAAAATTCACATGAAATCCGAAGACAACGGAGTACAAATAGGAGCACAATAATAAATCAATACGGTACAACCCTTTGAAAGAATTTCAATAAAATCGAGTCAAAGCATTCTCATGCGACATAATATATATTATGAACTGTCGGTATTTAATTTGTTTCGATCAAGCAAAATTGGGAATCTGCTCCGTATGTAGCATACAAATATTGGACGCAAATAAGCAATAACATGACAACCTAAATTGGCGATTTGAAAAACAATTTGTTTGAAGTTTTTAAACCTTAACCTCCGGTTTCTTAGGAAAAAAAATTGTGCCGTCACAAATTAAAGAAAAGTCAAGTGATGCAATTGGCTGTTGAAAACTTATTCAACCAATCACAGGTTTGATAACTGAAATGAATGAAAATGTATTGTATTATATTTATATTTGATAACATTTCCATGGTAATAAAAACGAATTGAATATTTTTTTCTGGATTATCATGTTATTGCTTATTTGCGACAAATAGGAAACTCCCGAGAGTTTTTCATTCATAGGTCTATATAAAAACGATAATAGCAACGTATAGTTGAATACTTGTCACGGAATTGGTTACACCATTTAAAAGGTTTAATTGTTAGATAATATTGAAAATCAAAAAAATACTGTAAAGTAGGCAAAATGGTACCAGATGAGCCAAGACGAAGAAAGAGTAAAGTAAAATGCTGCCAAACCATTTTTGAATGTTAACAATAACATTAAAACCTAAGAAATCTGGCAACGCTGAAAATACACAAAACTTTTTAACTTCTTACAGGACCTTCAAGTGTTAGTGCTACCTTAATTGTATTTTGAACGATGGAACTTCATCAGATGTAAAAAGCACAAACCATTGCACATAATTTACAAAATATCTAAGTGACAGAATACTGGTATCTTGGCTGATGCAAGTTTATCCTGTGTTTTTCTGAAATAGTCGGTGTTCAAATTAAAGCTACCACTTACTTGATCTTCGACTGCCTCATGAACTGTTGGATCTTCCTCGCCGCCTGGTTCTGACGCCTCTGTGAGTATGTCCTCCTGTTGAAACGAAGGTTGATTTAAATCTTATTTATCTTTATTGAAGATGATAGCATCGTAGGCGATAAGTCTAAATGTTTAAGTTAAAGCACTTGCAATACTTTGAATTCGGGTCAAGGTGATTGGGAGCTTGGATATGCCGTATCTTATGCATATTATTACAAATTTCGTTGCAGTTGGCAATTATACCATTTACATTTTTAACTATTACTTATTCCTTTCATATATATATCTATCTTTAAAATCGAAGGTTTATTTTTCAAGGTAATATTTATGAAAATTCTCGTCATACTTACTTGATAGGTGTGGTAGCCATCCTGCGCGCGCGCATGGCACGGTAGCCGCGCTGTATCACCGTCGCTGCGGCGTGCATTTGTTTCAAGTACGCAAACTGTGCACACAAAATCGAAGATAAATTGCAAATTGGTTTAGTTAATGAACCAGTTCAGTGTGGTATCAACAATTAGTTAACAGTTTAATGTTTTGTAGTAATACTCAAAATTTGTTTCTGATAAGACATTGATTAAAATAATTTTACTTAATTAAGAAAGATCCATCAAAGAGGATTTTTTTTTCATCATAGAGATGTTTAGATCGAAACTGCTGAAAAAACCTGATAAAAGTTTGTTAAAGACAAGGTTTGAATAACCGTATGTATTGTATATTTAAGGCACTATTTTCTTTTAACTCGATACAGCTGGGCTTAGCACATAAATCAGTCAATAGTCTTACCACATCTGAGACTTTGGCTACCTCCCAATGAAGAGTGGGCCGTGTTCTACCTGACCGATGACTCCGATGCGAGACACACAGGACTGATCGATATCGCAACACTTGGGGGAGGCGTATGTCCAGCAATGGATGTCTTTCGGCTGAAGTGATGATGATGATGACACGCCGATTTCCTTTTATATACGCACCTGTTTGTATCTCCTGTAGCAGTTCTGTATGGTAATGGCGGCGGCCGCAGCTCGTCGCTGCAGCTGTCTTCCGCGGTACTGGCGATAAGCCTTCTGGATTGTGATCGCTGCTGAGTATAGCTCGCGTTGTTCGCGGTCTGAGGAATTTAGAGGGGTTAAGTAATGTTTTACAACAATCACCTGAACATCAATCTGCCTAGCCTTTTATTTGTTGGAGTCGGCTTCCAGTCTAACTGGATACAGCTGGATATCGAACGAGGGCCTATCTGACCTCTACATCCCAGTAACTGGTTGAGACAATTCTTCTTTGCATGACTGATGTCAGTTTTTTCTGGCATCTGACAATTGTCAAAGATGAGCAAATGACAGCCGGGACCAACGGCTTAACGAGCACATTAAGCCTTTTTTCCGGAAAGTATTCCGAAGTACGGAGGCAACTCGGCATATGACAGATAGTCACCCACGGACCGAATTTGACAAGCATTGCATTGCATTTGCGTTCCGACTCATCATTTGGTGACCTTCCTTAAGGAAGGGTTTTGACCGAAAGGTGTGCTGTATCGGCGTTTCTGCGGCCGGCTATGAGACACCTCACAACGTAACACGACGCTGTCACTTCGTGTGCAGTAGTTTATAAGTTTTGTTTCTAAAATTAATACATATTTTATTGTTTTTGTTTTTATACTTATATATGTATTTTGTTTTATGGGCCTTAGTTACCTGAAATAAAGGATCTTTTATTATTATTATTAACCTTAAAGTTCATGCCGATGCGGCTATTATTATTTAGCTTCAAGCTCCTCAGAATGATTTGGAACAAAAATCATAAGAGATATAGAATTAAATCCAATGGCCTCCGATCTTAACATTGCATACATTGTAAGCAATCTACAAGCAAAATCCAAATCAAAAATTTAAAAAAAGTTTCGAGCCTTTCATCATTGAACTTCTGAAGATAATTAATTTTATTTACATGTATTTTGAAATTTCACGTTTGTTTCCAGATAAAATCAGCTCACCGTTCAGCGTAAGATTAGAGAAATGCGTGGTAGCATTGAGGAACTCCTGCAATGTGGCCGATGGGGTTGTACACAATGGTGGGTGCGACAATGCAGACCGAGGTGACGGTGGTGGTGGGGACAACGCTGCCGAGCCAGGCGATACTGAGCCTGATGAGCACGGAGTAGAGCCGCCGCAGTACCTGGGTAACAAATAATTATGTTATAGAATATTTCAATGCGTAAAAGAACTTTTGGTAGCAGTTGGATGAGAGAAGCCGGGGATCAAGTTAAATGTGTGTGATTGGAGAGACCTGTGACCGAAGTTGATGGCTGCTAAAGGATGATGAAGAACTTTTTAAATAAAAAATAAAGTAAGCTAATAACTTATAAATACTCATGTAATGTTTTATTCGATCATCTATTTCAGTTTAGCTAACTATTTAATAATTCCTGTTTTTAAGAGTCAAAATTGCAATCGCCAAAACTGAAGTAAATAAATGAGTAAAACCATAAAAAAAAAACAAATCAAACATTCAAATGTCTATCGAAACTTATGAAGCCAAGTGAATGTTTTAAAACGTCTTAAAAGATGAACTCAGAATGACCAATAATACAAAAAAAGAATAAGTTTGTGCTTAAAATAGAATGAACCCAAACCTATAGTAGTTGTAGCCAAACTCGAAGCTAACGTTGCTGCAGACGACGTCCAGAACAAGAAAGAAGAAAAAACCAAAAGAGATAGAAGGATAGTAGGAATAATACATACAAGGAAAACAATGGATCACAACATCAATATACACACAACACTAAAGGACCGTATTATGTTGTCTTGAAAGAGATAAATGTAAACAATACATGTATTATCATCTCATTTTGTAACGTTACAGTACTGCATAATACGGTCCTTAAACTGATGACTGAACGCTTACCTGTAAGTATTGTCGCAGAACTCAAAAGTAAAGTCACTGTTAAAGGTGGTAGTGTCGTCCAGTACCATCAGTGTGTCCTCGCCTCCTCCGCTGCCACTGTCTAGCCCGCAACCCGTCAGCAGAGATGAGCTTTCGTTCTAAAAGGAAATAGTGATTAGTATCTTTGACCCCAAGAAGCTTTGGTATGTGGCCAAAAAGGCTTAAAGCCTATAGATGACCATAGTGACCACGTACAGACGTTCTGCATTCAATACAGTTTTTTATTTTAATTTTCTAAGTTTATTGATTTGTATTTTCGAATACAAGCATACTATCAGAAACCAATTCTTATTGTTTTTGTTTATTGACACAATTTTCTCGACAATCTAAGATTTTATCATGACTTTAAATAAATCAACCTGCTTTCAAATTTGATCAAGTTTCCTTACCATATGAACTAAAATAGGTTCGAATGGTTAAGTAATATAAAGAACTCTTTTTAAGGCTTTTGTATTATCTATATTGCACTTACCTACCACTATTTGTCTCTGCATCAACCACAGGTTGACTGGTACGAGTAGCAATGACATTTAATCCGATTCTATGCCATTTTGTGTGTAAAGTGTTAAATTAATATAATTTCGTATTTTTATACCTTTATCCGCTCTGGCATGGCGGCTATGATTTGCTCCGCCAGCGTGAACACCCGGTCATCTTGCTCCCCTGAAAAGATTTGATGATGATGATGAAGTGGAACCTTATAACATTAATTCAAATGACTTTAACACCATTGTAGCAATTTTAACTATCTTCAAACGAACAGTTTATCATGCTTTGTTCAAGTTTTTGGATCGTATGCGAGAATCTGAACTGGTCGTCTGAAGATAAGTTTAGAAACAAATCATGACGTTCAAAATAATCTTGTTTTAACTTTTTAATTTGAAGTGTACAAGACTTTGCCACCATAGAAAGGTAACCCATCATATTTTTAAATTGTTTACTTGTCATAATCTGTCTTATACATTGGTAGAATTTTGTCAGAAGTCTACACACACAGTTAAATAGCTGACATCAAATAGAATAATATGGTTAATGGGGTATTACTTTCTAAACGCTTGGTTCCAAATAATAGTTAATTCTTTATAAAAAAGTCAAAGTGGTTATCCAGTTCTTGCTTTAGAATAAACTGAGCGCGTTTTGAAAGTAACGTCTGGAAGGTGACACGATTTAAACATAAAATAATGTAGACATAGGTACTAATGAAAATATTATAACAATAAGTGATAAAAACTGAAATAGTGTTTATATTTTCATCAATATTTATAAAACTAGATGACATTCGTAAGTCATCTACATAAAACCATATTGTGGTTGGGCGAATAAAACAAGGTATCTTGATCTCTCGCACTATAATTATTCATGTAAAAATGAAAACTTACAACACAATACAAAATCATGGTTAAATTACATAAAAAATTGATTAAACGAATGTTTGTTACATTTGATAATATTCCGAACTTAAGTCTATTTTTGAACGATGTGTGTACCTACAGAAAATGTTAATATTAAGAACTTAACATCTAAATGAGGTTATGGGTTTCCGAAAATGAAGAAAATACAAGGATCAAACAATAAAAAGTGTGATGAGAAAACAGTGCACGATAAAACTGTTGCCAAAGAACTTACCTCAAACAATGGCAATCAGTAAATCATCTACACATAAAAAGCCTCTAAATACTCATGCAAGCGTTTAGCGTTCATGCAGTGTTGAAATTGTCACGTTTTTTTGAAAACAAGTGTACTGACTGAACAACGTAGTCTTGTGTACTGAAATTGGAAGTAGAAGCCAATCAATTTGGTTGTGATACAGTGATAGTGGCTAGACCGATACGAACCACTCAAAGCGACATCGAAGGACAACATCGAGTAAACTAAACCGAACTTTATTTTCGAAGCAATAAGTGCTTTTTATTAACCCCGTAAATGAGATACTTGTTTATAGCATGCGTTCATCGGTTGAAAAAGTTACTTTAGTGGTTACTTAAAATAAAACTCAGTTTAGTTTAAGGATACTACAGACAACAAACACTCAAGGGGAAACTCCGCTCATATTGGAACACAAAGTACAGAAGAAACTACAAGTGGTCTACCGACATACAGTGAACAAGGGCTACAGACTGGCGACAAAGAGGGAGACAAAGATATATAGACAACTTTTGTTAGAAGAAGAGGGAGGCAATGCAACTACTACATACACAACATCGACAAATAGGACGAGCGGAGTTATCGATGCTGCGACTCGAAATGGTATAGAACGTTTACGGATAGTAAAAAATTGCCAATTGGAAGACAGGATAGATCAAAATATTTAAAGTAAATATTTGAAGAAATGTAATTGAAGCCAATTCGGTAAATCATAATCGTGATTTTGTTGAATTTAGAATTTGAAATCAGAAAATAACCGAAAGCAAAATCTCTTCCTTGGAATATTTTAGTTAGTCGTTGAGTTAAACATTAATAAATTTTGAATTTTTTCCATCAAACAAGATTCTGCTTCAGCGAATCTTCGTTTAGAGTGTCGCGTTAGGTACCGCAGTCTATACCGTTTCTCTGCAGAGACACTGACCTGGTCGGGGGCGCGCGGGCGGCGGCGCGTCGTCGTGGTCGGACAGCGTCTCCACGTCTATGAGCGGGCTGGTCGCGCGGCGCGGCACCGTCTCGCCTGCGGAACCACCGCGCTCAACAATCCGCTAAGCCGCTACGGAGCCTTACCGGTCAAACGACGTGAGCCTACTGACGTCTTCACGTTCAAATCACTTTTATGAACGAAATCAAATATTTTGAAAATGGACGTGGTCTCTAAAGTTATGTTTTTGTTGCTTATCTGAAAAGAAGGAAGGGAAGCTACGAACTAAATGTCTGAAGCTACTGTTTTTGCTAATTGTTTTCCTGCTTTCAGTGAACCAGCTGTGATTGAAAGTTTAGCTAAAATTATATTTAGATCATCCAGTTCGGAATTCTTTATGAAAACTTGTGATTTCAAAATATAAACAAGAACGTTCATTAACGTTTTCTTGTTCAACTCAACGGCTAAAAATGCTTCGAGAAGTTGATAACTGTCACAATCTCGCAGTGTAGAACTCACACGTTTGACCAGTTATATCGCCGAACAAACCGTCACCATTTAAAGGAAACGTAGACCGAAACCCAAAACCAAGGTTAGGACATTCAGATGTCATCAGCTGCCGTGCCGATATAAAATAACCAGCAAATGAAAAACGAATCGACTATGAATGAGGCGAAGTGGTTCAAAGACTTACAGAGGGCCAGGTCCATACGTCTGCCAATCTTCGAATCGCCAAGACTGTCTTCAGAGTTATCAGAATCTAAAGGTAGCGACATGCTTCGTTCCCATCTGAAAATATCAGGATTTTGGCGAATTAAAATTGACGATATTCTCTGTCGTTCCTTACTAAAAATTCAATTTATCAGTATTTTAATACATATTATTTTGTCAGTATAGGACTGTCGCGTTTTTGAATAATGATTGACGAATTTCATGAACTAAAGTCACAGTCATGCAAAAGTAATAAAACTGCATTCATGATCAATGAGAGTGAAGTGTTACCTAGCAGAGGAACTGCTTTCCTTGTCGATGGCTGAGCTGGATCTGAACGCGTCGGCCATATTAATTCCAGAGTCAATCGACGGCCTCTTCACCAGGTTGCTCTCTAAACTGCCGGCGCGACTCTTTTGGGATAAACTGGAACAGAGAAATGTAACTATTTAGCATTTAAATAAATAAATAGCACGTTCCAAGGATCATATATGAAAATCTGAAAGTTGAACGTTGATTCTCTTAATAAAAAATTACAAAGGAATACATATAAATTTATTAAATCTGTAGTGTTTACTACATATTTTTCGGAATTTTTTGCCTATGCATCTATGGGGTGCACGCGACATTTCAGTAGTTAAATGGAGAATCAAATAAAGTTAAACCCTGATTCGAAGCCCTGAAGCATAATTGTTCCGAAGGCAACAAGGTATATTTAATGAGAATACTGATTTTATTAATGCTGGTAACTTAACAAATTGTGTGTGTAAAAGTGCAACAAATGGGAGTAGAGTAGGGACTCCGTTTTCCGCACTTAGACACCCCTGCGGTCTGTTGTGCGTGCTGGGTGGAGCTAGGCCAGCCTAGCTCCACCCAGAAGCGTTTATATTGAATTTTTATTTGTTACGCTGAGAGACCGAAAACGCTATTTGAGCGAAAAAAATTGGTCACAACAAAGAAAATGGCTACAACGTGTTGTGGAAATGAAGAAATGCCATGACGCGTTCTGAACCCTAACTGATTCAACCACATTGCGAAATAAGTTTGTTGTATCGACAGGGCTCTGATATTCTCGATCACCTTGAGCCTAACTCTTTCACTCCTTTTCTTTCTCCAAGGTTTTCAGGAACCTAACCTACCTGTGACGGGATGCCCTGAGTTTCCTCAAACCTAACAACCTCTTTCGCGATGTTTTTGCATCAGTTAGGGCTCAGAACGCGTCATGGTTTTTCTTTAACAAGTTGTAGCCAGTTTCTTAAGTGATACGACGCGAAAATTGCGATGGCCATTTGGTCAACACGCCACAACACGTTGTGAGCAATTTTTTCGCTCAATGAGCATTTTCAATTCTTTTTGCTTGTTACTTTGATGTCTTAAAAAAATTAATATTCTCACCTATGTGGCTTTAGAAAGACTCCATCCTTAGCCGGAGGATGTATCCTATCCAGCAGGGCTGCGAGGTGGGTGTGACCCGCACGTCTGGCGGCGGCCGCGGCCCCGCGCGCTCCCGCCTCGCGTCTGGTGCCGGCGCTCCAGCGAGCCAGCACCACCGCTGTTTCTATATGGCCAGCTGCGCTTGCTACCATCTGGAAGGAGGAAGAGGATACTATGATCAAAGGTGTACATGAATTCATACGTATTTGAACGATAAATCGGTGCAATATATAAAAAAAGTTACACGTTTTCCAAGAAATTTTTGAAGTGAAAACTTCGTTGGGCACGTTGAGCACTTTTTGGATGAACAAAAATCATGGAACTCGCGACATCGTCACCGAACGCTTTCCATAAGCTATGTATATGTATACTGTGTATGTATGAGTACTTTTTGGGTGAACAAAAATCATGGAACTCGCGTCATCGTCACCGAACGCTTTAGCTTTCGCTTAGTTTTCACTTCTATCGGCAGTCCCCAAAGACTGCCCCGCATGATTTTTTATCCTTGTCACGCTAACCGTCGTTTGTACTGGATAGCGCAAATCAACTACGGCATGACTTGCGAGTGACGACACAGGCCATTAACTCAGAACTCCATACTTTTTGAGATGTCAAAAAATATTGAGAAACGTCAGTTACTTTGTTTAGTTTTCATGTACTCTACTTTCTCCGTCTTAAATTCAAGACCAGAATAGCAGAATTATGTAATTATAATATTAAATTATTTGGAGACCACACACTTTACATTAGTAAGACGCTGGTGACGTTGCCAGGGTTGCGGAATTTGTTCGAAAGAGTCACCGCAGCCCTGGAACGCAAAGGGGCTTTAGAAGGAACACGGATAAGTTAAAAAGATAAAAGTACTATCGTTTATGTGTTAAATACAATATTCATTTATTGCGCTATCGTACACAAACATGACAATTTATATTACTTACATTAAAAATTTTACACTTCAGAACTTTCCCTCCGTCTTACGAATGTTTTATCAGGTCACGTGTCCTGCCGCGAGTTTACCATGTTTACCCATCCCAAAAAGTGCACAACGCCGCCAAAGAAGTTGTCACTTCAAAAACGGTGTATTTCCGGACCGAACCTTTCTGGCCTCGCACATATTAAATTCATGCTGTTCTACTTTCTGTTAATTATGTAATGTGATTTATAGTTTTAATTTATTGCAATTTTCTGTTTCTTTTGTGCAAGTCCCAAATAAATATTTTTCTTTCTTTCTTTCCTGTAGTTTTCGGTTACACTTGAGAGGTATTCTTGTTCAGTCATTCGCTCCTAACCTTGCTATTTCGACCCATAACTTAGATTAAAATAGTATCACTTCTATGTTCCTCAAGCTTGTGGATAGTATGTGACTACATTGAGAGAAGGTAATAAAGTTAAGGCAAACTTCTTGCAATGTGTGTCACCATAAAAGATCCTCATGATCATTCCTTATGAGTAAAAAGAGTGTCTTGTCAAGGAAGAAACAAATAAATGTTATAATATACTTGCTATGTTTTCTAAATCGAGATTAATCAACATGTAAGTGAGACATGAAAATTCATGAGTCCACATATTTGTACTGTTGCGATTTTTTATTTTTTTTATTTAATATGGTTTCGCTCTTGACTCTAGTCTAAGTCATAGATGAAGGAGACAAAGTCGACGATGGAGCGAGCTTATCCAAAATTCTAGTTTTTATTCATCAGCCTAGCCTTTTTATACCAACTATAAGGGTCGGCTTACATTAAAACCAGATTCAGCTAAATTCCAGTATATTACGTGGAGCAATGTCTTTTTGTCCCCAACAACCCACTAACGTGATTCACGAGGCTCAGTATTGGTATGTTAAGATAGTCACCCATCCACAGACCGACCTCGACAAGCTTTGCTTAACCTCGAAACTCGTGTGGCTTTTATAACTATAATACTAGCTTTTGCCCGCGACTTCGTACGGGCATATCCCATTTTTTCTCGTTCCCCTACACTCCCTAAGGAACCTACATGGCAAATTTCAGCTTTCTACGACTTGTAGTTTCGGCTGTGAGTAGTCTGTCACTCAGTCGCTCAATCACTCAGTCACCAGTAACGGAAGAATTTTATATATTAGGATAGAACTATTCTTAAACCTGACTTACCAAAGGCGTACAATTATCACCATCCCTCGCACCCAAGTTAATTTCTTTCTCCAACACCAAACTCGTGTCATCTTGCCTCCACCTCAACAGCACAGTGGTCAACTTGGTGTACCCCAATGCAGCAGCCAAGTGCAGGATAGTGGAGCCATCTTCATTGGGTTCCGTGGTGTAGCCTTCAGCATTGCCAGTAGACTGGTTGCTAAGGGTCCGGCAGAAGGAAACCAAACGCTCTTCAAATTTTGGGTTGGAGAAGAGTTGCACATCTTCGATCTGAAACAGTTAAATCGGAACTGTTTAGTTACTTTGAAGGAAAAACGATTTAGAAAGAAATTCGTAATTATACTGGTACTGGATTTAGAAGTACGGCTTTATAAGTCATCACAGGGGTTTTTTTTAAGGATGGGAAATCATCAAATGACTTCTTCCGCTCTAGGTGGAGCGAAAAGGCAAGTCAGATTCTTCCTGACTAAAGCCCATCCGTGTTCCTCCTAAAGCCTTTTGCGTTCCTGGTCCGCGGTGACTCTTTCAAACAAATTCCGCAACCCTGGCAGGCTCATCACAGGGGTTAAAAATACTATTTTCTCTTTGATCGTTTGGCACTACTTATATTCGTTAACTGTGACCCTGCCAGGGTTGTGGAATTGTTAGAAAGAGTTACCGTGCCCCTAGAACGCAAAAGGCATTTGAAGTATGGGTGGGTTTTAGTCGGTAAAAGTCTGACACTCTCCCACTCCGTCCAGAACGGGAGGAGTCAATTGATGATTTCTCATAAAAAACGGGTTCTTCTGAGACAAATTGGTCTGTCTTCCTGTGGTGGACTGACTGTCCACCAAAAAGAGTTGTATTATTCATATTAAAAAATCCTCACCTGACTATTTTCATCAGCAGGTTCAATCTTCATCTGCAAGCGACCTTGTAACCGCTGCAAGCGTTGTAGCAGCGAGAACCTCCTCAAATCCAGCGATGGCAGCGGTGCGGACGCGGGCGATGTCGGCGTGGGCGCCGGGCCCGGTTTGTACTCGAACACCACTGTGTCTGATACCACACGACCAGCTCGAGCCACTTGCAATGGAGCTAGACCTGCCTCGTGAGCTGGAACAGATAAATAAGATTTCATAAGTTAAATGTAACAAAATAAAAGATGACACAACTTGTTTATCCTAACTAAGTTGTAAGGTTACTATTTGAAAAATGTGAATAAGGATATTTTTAGGTTGGTAAATTTTAAGTGACATAATATTATTTTGCGTAATTCTTTACTTTATTTCTAACAGCAGCTGGGCCTGCAGAGCTTTTGATAAGACTACCTAAGAGAGGCAGAAAGCTCTTGCTCTTATTCAGACCTATTACATAATCCATTCATCATCATATCAGTAAATGCTGGACATAGGCCTCCCCCAAGTGTCGCCACAACTACCAGCCCTGTGCGTTTTATAATGCATTGAATATGATAAATTCTTATGGTAAGCGAATAAAAAAATTAATAACACCTTTCCTTCATATCTCTTCGTAAGTGCCCGATAAATGAACCATGATCGTTTTTAATTACTAGAAAATGGAAATCATCACGAAATATGTCAATTCAGAACAGCTTTAATACTTAATTTCCATTTTTTAAATTCAGAATGTCAATTTAAATCTAGAAGGTTAGTCAATGACCGCAGTTGCAAATTTGTTTGGCGTCAACCATAGTAACGAAATTTCACGCCCAAACTAACCTGGGCAATAACACCTAAGCAGGCCATTCTGCACCAATATCGACGGCACAGGGAAGTTGTCAAACAGTACAGTATATGAATCAGACGTTTCAGTCCAAGGTCCTGCTACGAGCACCTTCGCTCCACCTTCAGCATAAGCCCATTCAGGAGAATAGTCTGTGATGTTTAGAGTTCCTTCGCTACTACTCTCCGTCTGCATCTTCTCATTGCTGTCTTCCGCCGCTGGAGCAGGAGGAGACTTTTCGCATAACGTCTGGAAATTGAGAAAAAAGGACTGCTTTTATGTTGGTTAAATCCGTCTACTTACCCAGTTTTTGTTGAAATAATAAGTGAATGTAACAAAAACTTAGGTATGATCATGGAATCAGATACTGCTGACAATGATGAAGTGCGATCCTTTTTTTAACGACGGTTTGGATGGTTAAAATCTTTTATGGAAGTTATTTTGTGAGTTTATTCTTATTCTGCCAAAAATTAAGAAAAAATAAATGCGTTACGAGTAAAGTATAAGATAAGGCCGAGATATATAAACATTAATTAGTACGTACATTAGTTTATGATTTAAATTGTATCTTTTACTCCTAGTTTGAGACATGCGACTGTGGCAGGTGGTTTAACCAAAGCACGTGCTAAGTAAGGTTTATTTATCTTAGCCATATGGTGGTGGCTTACCAAATGTTTTTCGACTCACCACAGGATTCGTTGAAATCGAACTGGGATCCAACACTTCCAATTCAGGAAAATCTCCTAGCATATCAAAAGCGTCCAGATTCACAAACACGTTATCATCTACTCCTGTAGCAGGCGACGCTACCACTTCACAACTGTCTATAAAATCCATCGTATCTATCCCGGACACCATCACATTAGCTGTGTCAGTATGCCTCACACCGTTCCTGTCTAGTTCACAAGTAGGCATGTTAGCCGACAATGTCTTTTGAATATCTTCATGCGACAACTCAAGAGTCTCATCAAAGAATCCACTAGAACCTAAATTGCTGTCAGTACCGAGCAGCACTAAAGTATCATCACAGTTATCTGTCAAAACTTTACTTTCTAATCTTTCCACTAAATCGGGATATCTCGATGGAGTCGCAGGCGCACTTGCGATCACCTGGCTTCTACTACTCCTGGGCTCCACTTTAATCTTCCTTTCAAATACATCAACATCTATTTTCTCCTCTTTAGGCTCAATTTCTATTTTCATTTCTGTATTTTGTACACTTGCAGGTTGACTGTCAGGTATTTCCCTTTTTAAAACAAAAGTGGGTTTGTACTGTTGCCTGTACCTATCTCGGGGTTCTTCACAGACGAAAGACGTCACTGACAGGGGAGATACTAAGGATGAATTTTGCTGGGTGCCATTGCTTGTTCCATTCAATATTAAAAGACCACCACCGCCTTGGATTTGTCCTAAGGATAGAAGTAACGGAGATGCTGATTGCTGGGCGGGTCTGTGGTCTCTAGTGTACTGCCGTGGTGGGTGAGTCATTGGTCTCGGAGAGGGTCCGGTGGTCGAAGATACTTGATGATCCGAAGGCGGTGGCTTTGCAGCTTGCACCCTTCGCATGGAATGCGCACAGTTTCTCGAGTCGTTGCATGTAGAGTCAGGACAGCTGCACTCGAGCTGCCTCGCCAGCGCAGCAGCTCTTGCCGTTCTCTGCCTATCCATGAGTTGCGTTACGATAACTTCCACTGTCTCCGAGTTCTGAAACATTTTGCCCTGATTTTTAATTATAGTTATTTATGTTACTAATTTCAGTTTCCATAGTGTTTACTCACCGAAATTTCCAAGTCGTTGTTCTGGTCGGGATTATCATCGCTGAAGACTGAAACAGGAAATACTACATACATTATAATCTCAAAAGTAGTCAAAATAACAACAGGGAAGGTATGTTATTTTGAAAATTATATCAACGCAAGCCAAATTGCAGAATCATTGTATTTAAAGTTCATGCTAATTCCATGCAAGAATTCTCGACGCGTAAGCATCTCAATCGAATCGTATTTATCAAGCCTCATTTGAAAAATAAACTATTAACCCAATTTCCATCCCAAATGGTAACGAAAATAATTCCATTATAACGCTTGTAATATTAATTTTCAATCCGAAATCAATAACAGGGTGTCCCTAAATTAACAACAGCATCGTTATTCCGATGAGATAGGATTAATAACCGCGATGCATAATTGATATTTGCCACCGTTTTCATAAATATTCAACAACGGAACAAAAACTTTCAGCGTTTCAATTTGGTTCCAGTGTTTTAAATTCTCGAATTCTGTTAGAATGACAATTTTTGTGATTTTTTGTACTGAAAAGTTGTTAATTGACGGTTTCAAGTGTTACATAGTAATGCTGGTTGGATTGGCAGCTGAAGATATAGTCAAAATTCGTAAATGATTACCTACAAGAATGGCTGATAGCACTATTATACCTTTTCTAAAAGGTGATTCAAAGGGACTAAAATATTTCGGTAAATACCAATCAAAATAAGATTAATCTAAAATTAGACTTCGAAATACAAGAATTCCAAAAGTTTCGTTTCCTTGTGCAAAAAACATGGCAGAGCTAGGATATTTCATATTTTAAAATTTTTCGTGGCAAAAACCTTTGATTACATTCTTATCTTTGGAGTTATTCAAATTTATGTTGATCCACAGCTAAGATGAGAATTCTGGCATCTTTCTCATTTACGAATCTTGTAATTTTATTCATAAGGTGTCCATTTGGATGGCGTTAAATGAACTATGTTTTACTTCGATGAAATTATAGTTCGTAAATTAATATTCCAGGAATATTATGTTTATTTACGAAGTAAAGCTTTTGTTTACGTTAACACTCGAACTTTAGCTTGATGGATGAAATTACATTCCAGTGCTGTGTTGTAAAAATATTTCGAATTAATTTAAGGAAAAAAGGTCAACCTGAGTCTTTTCTAAGCACAATCTTGACTTTTTTTACCTTACCCTAACAAAAATATGAAAAGGAGCTCTTCAAGGCACACACTGGGCCTAGTTCCGTTCTCGTTACATTATTTCTAGCTGATTTTTTTTTCTAAAGATAATAAACTCATCGCAAACTCACACATTGGCTTCAACTGGATGACGAGCTCGTCCTTGGTCCACTCCTTCTTGTCTGCCCACAGTGCAAGGTTCGGCGCCACCGTCGCGAGTTTGTTATCGTCAGGGTATGGCACGTTCAGATAGTGGACTAGCACTATGTCAGGGTTCTGGAATTTCAATAAACGAGAAATAAATACGACAGTATGTATTTGCATAGGATTTTTAAGTAAGAACGGCTATTAGGATATGTTAAAATTCAAAATTGTGCAATATTTTAGAGAGTTTTAAATTCAACATCGATAAAATGTATTAGCAGGTCTTATCAAAATATTAGTTTGCAAGTTGTTATAAATATAATGTTTGTTAAATTTAATAAACATGTTATATGAGACTTCAAAACTGCCACAAATTCTCGTTAGTATGTACGAAATGTACATCACCAAATTTAAATATTTCAGTGTGACATTCTTTGTACCTAACTCATTAACCATGAATGAAATGGGTTCAATTTTGTTACGTTAGTAAAATAATGCTAATAGAGGCAGAATAACATTATTCTATAACATTTGAATCTAAATGTTATCTACGTGCATAATTGACCGTATTTATTACTCCGATTAAAACCATTTGAAAACTGTATTATTTTATTGTTTCATCAAATTAAATAAAAAAATCTGCTTCATTTCGGTTTTGGAAACAAACTTGAAATGAAACTGAAAATACAAATATAAAATGGCGGTCTCTTTGTTTATAGGATTTATGTTTACCGTAACTGATAAGAATAAAGAAAAGGAAAAGCTTTATCAGTGTTAAAACTTATCAAGAGCAACTGTAAATTATTGCAACCAGAGACAGCTCAGCACGCCTTTATTCTCAAACGGATAACAAACACCATTTAACGATACAAGCTCCACTATTACCCAAGTTAGTTACAAACAAATAAATTTCAAAAGGCCCATAAACCCAAACGCATTTGTAAACGTTAAGTGATATGTGAAAATTTACAACGGCATATAAAACACGTTACAAAGACAGCCTAACGAGGATGAAAAAAATATCTATTTATTTTCGGAAAACAACGTACTGCACTCAGTAGGGCATAAACAAAGAGCAACATCCGAAACTGCCAGTAAATCGACTCCAGCGCAGTTAAACATGTTATAAAAATAAGTAATACACAATATTTTAATTTTGCCAACCCGGCTAGCGAATGTAAAACCGAGTGCGCCGTAATAACTAACCATTTGTCTTCAAAATGGCGGCAATAAACATGGCGTCATTATTTATGTAATGGCCGCCGCCGTAGGGTTGCCTCTCCACACGTGCGCACTTTATTATTGTTGTGGTTTTTCATTAACACCCCGTTAAAAGTGGATTTGTTGTAACAGTGCTACAGTGTATCGTTTTATGTTGTAGTCATAAATTTTCGGTTGAGTGAAATTCTGATTGTTATTTGTACATCATTATTTGTGGCGTTGCGGTTCTGGGTCAGAGGTTTTGTTTAATTGGCCTAGTGAGAATAAAAAACACATAACTGGACATGTCACTGAATTTATTTTTCGGTTTTCTTTATTTATGATACCATGTTTGCAGTTGACCGTAAAACCATCTTCTTTATGTTTTGTTAACAAAACCTCACAAAATATAGGATATTTCCCAGAGCAATCGAGTTGAACTTTTCGATAATTATGACAAGCCGTAAGTTCAGTATGGGGAGCATTTTGATGAACAATATATAAATCAGATAACTATTTGAGCAGTACCCACAAACTTTCGCCTATGCACGAAAACCTCGTGATTAAATGGCTATTATAATAATTATGGCAAGATACCCACTACCATATGCCATCGTAGAGTTTTGGTATCATTTAATTTTAATACACTGATACAAAATAAAGCAAGGTTATCAGAAAAGTAAATATTCCAGATAGCGAAGTAGACAGCCCTAGTTTTTCTATACTCTGAAGTCGAAAGTTACTTGCAGTTCTATGAGCTTAGCACGATCTAACGGTCGGGCTGGCGACAGGAAATAAAAGGATAATGTACTGCTTAATACAATACACACTAGAAAATATAATAAACAGTTGGAAAACGTACATTTTGAAAACTATTTAGATATGATCGCCATAGGGAATAAAGTTTTACGCGCGGAGGAAACATTAATGCTTTAAAAAGCAATAGAATTCAAATTAAGTATTGTTTGTCTGTGAATTAATGTAATTGGATGCTGGAGATTTGAACGAAAGTCATCGATGTGAAAGTAAAATGCTCTCGAAAAACACCAAAATGAATCATGCAAGCATGGTGATCATGGGTTGCGGAATTTGCTCGAGGGTTGCGGAATTTGTTCGAAAGAGTCACCGCGGCCCTGGAACGCAAAGGGCTTTAGAAGGAACACGGATGGGTTTTAGTCAGTAAGAGTCGGACACGCCCTTCCGCTCCACCCAGAGCGGAAGAAGTCATTTGATGATTTCCCATCCTTAAAAAAAAAAAAAAAAGCATGGTGATCATATCACGTAATGTTCATATCTGTTCAAACAAAGGCCTTTGATCATCAGTAGAGGCGATATTACAGGTAAAGTGGTCAATAAGGAGAAAACCGAACGTTGGCTGGTTTCTTCTAAATTCTAACTCACGATACAGTTCCAAATCACAACACTTAGCAATAAACCACCAACCAAAATTATCACTACAATTTCAAGAACATACCACCTAAATAAGCTGCAGCAATTTCACTCCATAATACACTCGCTTCGATTTCCAACGAAAACTATAGTAGGCGCCAGATAATCGTGGAATAACGGTCATTGACCCACCTACAATTATTGACATTTTTAATTTGACAAACGGAATTAATGACACAAAGCTGTCCCGAATCATCATCTCTCGTGATCCTTAACATTGTCTAATAATGAAAAACGATTCATATTTAATTGTTCAGGTACCTATGAACAGTTATTAGGGAAAGGTCAATGTACTTTATTCCACATTTATCTGGCGCCTACTATAGTACATGCACCTATACGTCAATAGAAATGACACCTGTTACTTTCAACAAACATTGCAACTACAGCCAATCAGAAATTCAATTACCATCGACATTTTCCGGTGCGGGCTTCACGGCATTTTACGAAATGTCAATTTGTAATCGTCTGTTCGAGGATTAATTCTGTACGGTTGTACCTTCATTAGAACTTGTCACCTACCTTGGGACGGTAGACAAAGAGCCGGCAATTAATTTGAGAGGTTTCAAGGCATTGTCTGTCTTTATAGATTACGGT
This sequence comes from Mamestra brassicae, assembly GCA_905163435.1. NCBI lineage: Eukaryota > Metazoa > Arthropoda > Insecta > Lepidoptera > Noctuidae > Mamestra > Mamestra brassicae. Next base: position 16,734,611 of record LR991001.1, read on the forward strand.
AATGATTTGGAGGTCGATAGACTAATGGTTCGATTTGCTGATGTTTGAAAAGTTTATGTCAAGGGGTCTATCAACGGAGAATTGATTGAACCTTAACGAGATAAAATGATGACATGACAAAAAAACTTATTCTTTGTGAAAAAGCACTAACGATGATACCAGCCATAAAACAGCTATAGTAGATAAAACAACACTAAACTCAACAAACATTATTCGTAAAATCACAGCAGGTATAATAGAATTAATTAAAAACAATTAACACCCGGGCTGATACAGAACGTTTCTAACGATACCTTCTGAATATTCACTATATAGGATCGCGTAATGGAATTAAGATGATCAAATATTAAATTTTCATTTGGTGCCGACCACGAGTCCAATCCTGATGTATGTACTGTTTGCACTGCATACGTAATGCTAATGAACAGTTAGTTATACTGGTTAGAAAACTTTGAGGCAATGGTAATTTAAACTATTTGTTCACCTACATTAGTGTTCACATCACTCACAACTTCAAAACCCCTGTATCAGCTACAATGGCACCTAGAGTTTTTTTTAAATGGCATCACAGCTACTGGATCATCATAATCATTTCTGCCTAACAAGTCCTTATTTTATTGCGTGTTATTTATTGGACATCCGTCACTCCTAAGCGTTGCCACATCGATCAGATGTCATCAAATCCAAAAAAAAATCAAAGGTCTGAAATTTCACTCAAGCTGGGCAATAGTCAGTTCAAAATATTGATTGTACGAGTATAAAGTCTTCGCAATCTTGCAAAATTTTGATTGCTTTCAAAGTTTGTGCCCTCCATGATTGAAATCGACAGTTTGAGCACTTCGATTGCTGTAATTAACTACTGGTAACAACCAATCAATCTGAGGAGCTTATTTCCAACTATGCTGAGTTGGCTACCAGTGTAACCAGATGCAATCAGTACCAATATTTTATCACCGAAGCGGTGATCTATTTGCCCTCCTCAATCAAGTAACTGAGTAACACGATAAACTCCTTGGCATGAATGGTGTCCAAGTTCTTGACCTCTGATTATCCGTTGCGACTATCAAAGATATACAAATGACAGCCAGGATTTTAGTGGGTTAAGATAGTTGGGTGACCATCTTAACCCACTAAGATCCTGGCTCACGGATCTATCTCGGCAACGGGTGTAATATTAAGATTCGAATGACGTTATTGCGACGCACTTGGGCGCATTGGGTTGCGAGTTCGATCCCCATACATTTTCAGATCGGAATATGCTTTTCGCAACAGTGGATTTCGATGACAAGACTTTCATACTAGCGTACCAAACAAACAGTTTTTCGCGCGAATCAGCGTGTTCGCGACAATGTCATTCGAATCTTCATATCACTCCCCTCGGCGACCGTTGCTTTACCATTAAAATCGACCCGTGCGGCTGTCATTATTTAGCAAAAGTCAAAAAGTCAAAAGTCATAACGTTTATTTCAATTAGGCCATTAAACGGCACTTTTGAACGTCATCGTTTACATTTCAGTAATAATAATAAAATTACATTAATAAAGTGACTCTACTGTCCATTTGGAAAGGTAGATTCTTATGGAGAAGAACGGACAAGAAACTCCATAGTTACTCTATTCAAATAATGGTTTACAAAATTTGGTATACAAAATTTAATTTAATATTATGTGTGGACGATGCACCCAGAGTATGCTTCTTATAAGAACAAAGTATCACCAGCGACGTTCCAAGTTCCTCCAAAATAACTACTCGTAACGCAACAACTTTACTAATAGTTATTTCAGTTTCAGCAACAAGCAAAAATGAATTACACAAAAGTTTACACTTACAATTCAATATGAAAGCAGATAAATTATCTGAAATTGTTACAATACATCCATTGGGATCTGAAGTATAGAACATTAAAGTGAACAATAGACTATAAATGGTGCTCCAAGTTGTTTTGGTATTGCTGGAGTTACGTTCAGCAATGCACGTATAACGTTTGAATCGCATTGTGTGGAGGTACTCTAGAAGTTAGAAGTTGGTCACATAAACGTGTGGGCAGTGCTTTAAGTTAGCACACGTTATAATGCATGCACATATTACAGTGGAAATTTTGTTAATCGCTTTCTTGGTTCATTTGTCGTTATGTTTTTATTGTAAATCTGTTGATTGTTGATGTCGACCATGAATTATTGTATGAACAGGTTCACAAAATCTAAATGTAATATTAACATATATTTGGCACTGTTTTTTTGCATTTTGTTATACTTACAATCTCTTACTATATTAATTAATCAGCATCTTTTTATGGGAATTATTTTTTCCATCATTACTTAGACCACTTTTTCTGAGTTATGTGAATTGAGTTTTTAAATAAGAACAATATTATCAGGGGGTAGAATTTCTATTATATTTTCTTTGATCTTGTATTTTGAATGAACAAGAAGCCCGCGGGCTGTAATTAACTTTGTTTTGTCAAAAAAAACTTGAAAAAATATCTCTTTGTAGCTGTTCTAATTGTAACCTAGGGCTTCAATGTTTTTCATGTAAAAGAATAAAAAGTTAATTGTAATTAAACTAGGTTTCCCTTAATATAAGTAAGAACTAATTTAAAAACTGAAAGATTAAATGCTTGTCTAATTCTGATGTTCGTTTGAGAAAGTTTTCATTAAATTCGAATATATTGCTTTATTTATATAAACTGATATGTTTTAAACAGTAAAAAGCAAACTAACTTCTTACAACGTGCAACCTCAATACCCTCAAGGTAGCCACATCAATAATCTGAAGAGAACCCATTAATATTGCAGCCGCTAAAAATATTTCACAAATATTGAAAACGGTGCCTCCAATTCGCGGTTTCATCAATAGCGAGGGATATCAAAGAAGCGCATTTCAAAATCTCATATTTCAGAAGGCGGTGGATGCATTCCGAAGTCTGAAAAATGTTTTCAGCAACGAGAGATTACCGTATATAAATTTCTATCCGGCTTAGAGGTGAAACTTGGTAAGAAATGTACAGAAAGCTCTGAGCTATTTCTCTCTTTGACTTTTTTGCATTTGTTTGCTGATAAGATTACTTCATCGTACTCGTCAATTTTGTTTTCATCTAGAATCGTTGTCTAGGCGCTGATCGTTCTTGTAATTAAGTCTCTATACGCGTATATCTTTAATTAACCACATATGGTTTCAGCTACTATTGCTCCATCCCAATTATTCCCAGGAGTGTCGTGAGTGACGATTGAGAGATTGTATCAGGAGGATGGGTAGCAGAATCTACTTATTACGTTAACTAGTAACGTCATGCTGCAATCAGCGACGCAATTGGCAATCGTAGTGCTTGAGGTGATGTTACTTTAGATTTGATACTTCGTACTGGTTTGATAGTTACCATGAATGAAATTGGAAATGCTACAGTTGCAGAAGATGTTATAATACAGAATGCTGAATATGAAATGGTTGATAAAGAAGTAAATGATGATTCTTACCTGAAGAAGCCAGTAACATCTCCGATGGAACGTAGGTAAGATCGCAGAGTGTACGTAGCACCCGTAGATACACTGTGAACAAAAGAAAACTTCAATTAATAAAATTCAACAAAGATCTGAACATTATAGACAACACAAAATCAAGATGCAAAAATAGATAGGGCTATTTCAAAATCGATACAGTTTTAGATATTAAAAGTATGTGCAAAATTTCATATAGCCACTTGATGTTTTTTCTATACTTAGCTAAAGTCCATTTCCATCTAATAATTTTTACATTTGGTTAACTTTTACGGCTTTCAAGACACCATTAACAGCTAATTTACTTTGTTTTTCTTTTAGGGCCCCAGATCAGCACCGAAGAAAATTACCCCTATAATGATATACATAATGCTCCAGAAAATGTGTGTCTTGAGCCTTAAGTACCCCATTATCAATAATAAAAAAGACTGCATGTTTTTCTTTATAAATTTTAAGGAAGATTCGGAAGCGCATTTCCTTATTAAATATTCTGTGAAGATACTTTACTTTCATTATCTGAACAAATTTATATTTGTTCATTTCATATCCGTTGTTAAAATTCATACAAGCTTCTTTATTATCTTCATTATGTAATCTTTTTAATTTTGCGTTGTAAATTATAAAAAAAAAAAACATTTTTAAATTTAATTCTTTTTTTTTCTTAAAAATTCAGAGCAATTTTAGAATCTACAAATCCTTTGAAGTTTTATCTTTATAGAATCCTTGCAATAAAGTCTGTTAGCTTCGCTTTCATATTTCGAAATTTCGTTAGTGATCTCTGAAAAAGCATTGCACAACGTAGTAAAACAAGCCTAACCAAGCTCGACCTAGAATTGGCACCTGAACTAACTTCGTTTACTAGGAAAGCCTCTCTGTGCACATGTGTGGTGTAAGTCATGAGCGTTATCGGGTCGGTAGTCATTTTCAATTAGTATCTTTAACTTATGATAGGAAGCAATTTTATTTCTTTAAAAAAATCTGTTTTAAAGCTGATATCGTTAATAAGACTTGGGTTAATTAGTATTTATGTCATATTCCATTCTCACTCGTCTCTAGCTGTCTCCTTTTTGCCCATCAAAAAAATAGATGTAATGCGGCTAATATCCGCTCAAACTTCAGAAAGTGAAAATAAATAAACCCGCTACCAAAGTCAAAGTCAATTAGACCATTAAACGCCATTTTTGGACGTCATTTTTTACGGTAAGTAAAATAATGGTTTAAAAAAATAAAAGTATCAAGAATAAAGTAATATAATTTGACTCAACTGTCCATTTGGAAAGGTAGATTCTTATGGAGGAGAACGGACAAGAAACTCCATATTTACTCTTTTCAAATAATGGTTTTACAATATTTGATATACAAAAATTAATTTAATATTATGTGAGGACGATGCACCCAGAGTATGCTACTTATAGGAACAAAGTATTACCAGCAGAGGTAAAATAATTCATTTTCTATATAAATTTAGGTACATGGTACTCAGATATTTACAACCGCTTCTTTTTTTTAAGGATGGGAAATCATCAAATGACTTCTTCCGCTCTAGGTGGAGCGGTAGGGCGTGTCAGACTCTTACTGACTAAAACCCATCCGTGTTCCTTCTAAAGCCCTTTGCTTTCCAGGGCCGCAGTAACTCTTTCGAACAAATTCCACAACCCTGGATATTTACAACCGCTACCGCTTATACTTCAGCCCCTAGATAGCCCCACTCAACGGTCACAGTTGTGCAAAATGTATTATTCAGCATTCCTTGCGCGGCGTACGTGGCGACTCGCGCGGCGTAGCGATCACTTGCCGTCGTTGTACTAACGCCATTGCTTGTTGCTACCATTTTTATTTACGGCATATAAAAACGAGTCCCTAGCCGGATTTTCAGAATATTCCAGCTTATATTTACTGCTTATATGTGGAATTTTTAGCAACATTTCTGATGTAAGAAATCTTAAATTAACTGCGGTCTTGTAGACGCGAAAACGCTTCTGCAGATTTCTGGTTGGAAAAACTTAGAGTACCGAAGTTTTACGTATAAGTCTTTTGTAAGTGCTTACTTTAACAAGCTCCATTAAGTAACTTAGTGCTCTCAAGTGACCTTAATGTGTTTCCCTAAGATAAGATAGAGGATTTTATCTGAGACAGCGGTATGGTTGGTTGCTTCGATCAAGGTTGGTTTTCTTTTAAACAAAGAGCAACAACTTTTCTGTCAGTCTACTGTAGACTTAAAAGCCAGTCTCAATAACGTATCTTCCTTTGACCAACTGTCAATTCAGGGGGACTACTCTCTAAGCCTACTCTCTAATTAATGAACATTGACAGTAACTGTCAACACGATTTGACAGTTACTGTCAAATCATGTTGTTATTCTTAGTTCGGGTTCAGAACTAAATGTAAGTCCTTAGGTGATACGGAGCAGAATACTACTACTAAGCCCGAAAGTACGGATTTCGGGCTTAGAGAGTAGCACCCCAGCTACCAACAGTAGCTGAAACGTCATGTTCGCCTTTCAAACATGACGTTTCAGTTTCTGTTGGTAGCTAATTTGACAGTTGGTTAAAGGTAGATGAGTTATTGAAATCGGCCGTAAGTCTACAGTCTAGATCAATAGCTTGTTTTCTAGACTATGCTTTAATTAATTAATTTAATTCTTTTATTTCAGGCATCTAGGGCCCATGAAATAAAATACATAAACATAAAACAATAACTATAAATAAATATAAATTGAAAGTATAAACTATTGCACACGAAATGTCGAAATGTCGTCGTGTTTCGCTGACTGATGTCGCGCAGCTGGCCCGCAGAAATGTCGATACACAACACCCTTCGGGCAAAACTCTGCTTTGAGGAACAGCTAAAGCTGACGAGTTGGAACCCGCACCACAAATGACTTGATGTTTTTGTTGTGGCACGACTCTAACTTCTCGGCCCTCAAAGTCCATTGGTCTACACTCTCATGTACTCCACGATCTCCTCAACCTTCGTGGTGGTTCTTTAGAATTCTCAATCACCTCATCCGCTATTTTGGAATTTGTCATGCCACAATAAATCCAAGAGAAAACTTTTTTTACGTGCTCAAAACTCCCGTACACCTCCCGCATATATCAACTGTTTACCAAAATACCTACACCCGTTCAACCCAACAATAAGGTAGATATCGTCGCCATCACCAATTCATCATCGGCTGCTCGGCCCCGATTTGGCCTCAATCAAATATCCGGGCCGCAGCCTACAGAATGGACATTCAGATCTAAATCGGTGCCCATATTGGCGAATCGTATTTTTGCGAGACTATTCAAGCCAATAACCGGCTCTGTAGTGGGTTTTTCGGAGGGGATATCCGGACTCGGGGAGAAAGTGTACAAGAAATAAGCGGTCGCGATTAGTCATGCATGATAAGGCAACTTCAGTCTAAAAATCTGTAGACAAACACTACAGATCAATCACTAATTAGTGTTTCTAAACAAATCAAAACTAACCAATTCCTTCACAGTGAATTCTTTTTTTCCGATAATATGATAACGAAAATAAAAAATCAAAAGTGTCAGAATGTAAGATATTCACGGCTCGGTACATCACCTTATCGATCTCTAATTAAATCCTTTGGTAAGATAAACTAAGACACTATAGCGCAAATACTGGAACTACAGGATATAGAAATCATATACCAGAACCATAACAAAGCAGTAAATAGCAGCGATAACAGTACAAACGGCTATTCAAAATCAAATTCGAACTCGCAAATTAAACGAGCCCCACCCAATTTCCTCTACCCGCTACCGCTCATAACTTGCCCCAACACTTAATATCCGCACGAAGACTGCTCGTGAGTGAATTAGACTTTTACGACCGCCGCCGAATCCATGCCATATCGAAGGTATACCTAATCTAAATCTTCAGACAAACGTCGGGACATAAATATCTATTGTTTGAAGTCTGTGAAGGTATATTTTATAGTGCTAGCCTTCTTGGATTTTTTATGACAAGTTGTTGAGGAGTTTTTGTGCTGATTTTAGTGAAAAAATATGATGGCTATTTTTTGTCACGTGTATTGTAAGCTTGCTGTTAGAAAAGGTTTTACTGTATTTATTCTCTTTTTTTTATTAATGTTTGTAGGTATAGGTATATCCTGCCAGGGTTGCGGAATTTATTCGAAGAGTCACCGCGACCCTGGAACGCAAAGGGCTTTAGAAGGAACACGGTTGGGTTTTAGTCAGTAAGTGTCTGACACGCCCTTCCGCTCCACCCAGAGCGGAAAAAGTCATTTGATGATTTCCCATCATTAAAAAAAAAGGTATAGGTATATATTTATGTATTATAAAATATTTAGTATTTCAAAATACAGAAAAAAAAAAGAATAAAGAGTATTCTAGTCTATTATCTGTCACTCAAAGGTGTGCTGGGAAAAAACTCAACTTTAAAGTTAAGATCGCCTTGTTTACGAACTTTTTAATCAATGTAATTACTATAACTTGTTTTGGTATACAATTAAGAATAAAACAAATAAATCCTTCCAAAGTGATCCTGGCGAACTTCGTACCTCCTCAGAATACATTTTTGCCGTGTTTTGTTTGTGTCATGCATCAGAAATAATTTTTGAAATTTTTTTTAACTTTAATTGTTCTAATGTTTTATAGTTATTCAGCTATTCGGGGCAAAGACGAATCCAACAAACCAAAAATCTTCAATTCGGTCCAGACTTTATTTTATACCTTACTTACTTTATAAAGACTCCTCGTTTTATGGCGAAAACGGCTACCATAAAATTCCAGAAGCCGAATCTAACTCAAGCCAGAACACTGATCTGTCTACTACAGAAATAGTAATTTAATGGAACTGGATACTTCACTCTACGCTTTGATTCAGATTTTTAACATTTCATTAAAGACGGATTTGAAAAATAAAACGGATACTTCAATAAAATTTTATAGTCAGTAAAAAGTTTAAATAACTTAGAAGTGTAAAAACATCTGACGTTTTACGTCGCTGAAAAAAAAAATTAGAGCTAATAAAATATGTATTTCAATCAATACTTCCGCATGCTTGTGCAAAATTTAATTTAACTCCTAAACCGTAAACTCCAAACTTGAAATAAAATAAATCATGACAAATCCCTCCTTAAAATTTTACTGGCGAAAACTAGACGGATCTAGAACCGTCTGGCTTGAACTGGCGAAATCCAGTTTTGCACCAATCGACGGGATCGGTACGATTCAGTTTATCCAAGTGCATTTTCGGATGAATGCATCCGTAGATTGGACGAATTAAAAAAGTCCAACATATTCATGTGACTTCGTCCGTCAAATGGGATTAATTTATAAAGCTGATTTTAGAACTAATGAGAAGTATTTTTATTTGTTTGGTCTAATTTTTTGCCTAGATGATGTGTTCTATATAGCCTCATTTTGCTATATTACGACTAACTGCGTTTATGCTTTAGAACTAGATGCATTCGCACATTTTGCTCTCGCGAATAGTGGCAGTATTCTGAATTATTTTGTTTATGTGTGTAATTTGCGCTTGAGTACAGCCACTTTCGCTGCAGCAGCTTGTGGCATGAAATTCTGAATGAGATAACAGATGGCATATAATACAGGTAGAGCTCCGTACAGCTAGATTTTTATAAGTTTGGTGTTTACCCACTTTTAGTATCACTTTCATTCACTTTACTACCGGTTTGTCGTAACTTAATTCAATATTTTTTTAGTCTTTAGAGCATTTCTCGTCACATTTGTTAATACATACCCGTATATAATAAAACTTTATACGCAGGACACACAAACATAGATTGCAACTTGAATTGTTCAGAAAAAGTGAAAAATCACTTTGTCCTTCTCTCTAATTTATCAGTACTTCAATATTTTAAATAACTTTACATAATTAAATATCTTGCTGTATACATATTTATGTATTTTTGACTATTGGTTCATTAATTTCCAACAATGAGTGTATGGCTTGCGAGGTTGCGTGAAATACTGAGAGTAAACGCTTTTAAGACCAAAAATATAATTCTCAAAAATTACGACAACCCAGTAGTAAAGTGGAAGTAATACTCACAGGATGAAATAGATAAACACTTATCCCTGAACATAGTTCAGCAGTGTTAACTTAATGAGCCCATTACCTACGAACATTAAACCGAGCTTAAACATGAAACAAACGGCTGTCATTTCCATCCCCCATCCAGAATCAACATAAAAATCCAATTCACTAAAACTCCTCTGCATTCACACTATTACCCGTAATAGGTGTGATCAAAATTTTACACCAAGAAACCAAGAATGCAAGACCATTTGTAATTGGAAGGTGGGCTGGCTGAACGCCAGTAAGTATACCACTACTTGCACCCACGAAAGCAGTCGCTGGCCGGACAGTGGAGCGATTGATTTGTTTTTATGTAAGACACCGCTTTTATGAGCTTTTAAAGTTGAATTGAAAGGGTCTTTTGAAATTTAGATATATTTTCGGTGATCTTTACTGAATTATAAAATCAGACAGATATTTAAAAGAGCACTAACATCATATTTTGAACAAATTAAGATCAATTTAAGAACTAAATAATCTCGGAATTATCTGAAGCAAGCGTAGAGTTTACGGTACAGTAGCCAACCCCCACTTCAGTGTAAAGAAAACAAAGAACAGTACTACCGAAATCTTAAAAAAAAATACACAAAAAACGCACTACCGCATTCTTTGTCTCACGCGTTTACCATCTGCCAGAATACTCCCTTTTAAATATAAAGTCTCGTACACACAAGTGTAGCAGGAAATATTGGCCTATATACAAAGGCCAGTCCAGGCCAGATGGGCCGTTTTGCATGTCTGTCCCCGGCCTTGTGGTCGAATAAACAATACGTAAAACGGAGCGCGTTGCATGCGGCCTTGCAAATTTACTTTTGCATTTAAAACACACAACTTTAAACCGTATTTTAAACGTAACAAAGCTTTAAGTGGTAGTATAACGTTTGGTGCAATAAATAAATTTTGATAGTTAATTCGAAATTATGCAAAGGAGTTTGCCTTGTTAATCTAGTATATTAATGCTTTCACATCTAATCGTTAATATTTGGTACGTTAAATTCGGATTTGAGTGAGTTAACTTTTAAAATTTTAATTTAAATGTCGTTCATTTTCACGCGACGTTGTCAAAAATGTGGTGTTGGAGTTAGTTAAAATAATACTATAAGCTAATTAATCGTGGCACGAGAATGCGCAAAATTCAAGTACTTTTTACAACCTTTAAACAAATTAAAATCCAACAGAAATAAATTTATGGCCACACTTGCGTCGTTTGACGTGGATTGCGAGCGTTTGGCTTCAAAGCTGACATCTTAAGGCCCGTTAAAATAATCGTCTCAGTTGAGTCGACACTGTTATTGAAACAAAGCAGTTGCTTTGTTCCAAAAACAGAGCCGACAAAATGTCACCAGTTTGTTGAATTAGAGGGTAGAACAATTTCATGCTTTACTTAAACATAGCTTAGTTATTCACTCGATTGAAATTGAGAAGTTTGCTCATCCATGAATTAAAAAAAATGGTTATCTGTAAAGTCGGTTTACGGATTATAGTTTAACGTGACAACGTCATCACAAAAGATTGATGAAATGATCGTAACGTTACAATGAGCGTAACGTTACAATGATCGTAACGTTACAATGAGCGTAACGTTACAATGAGTCATCCTTTTTCGTGCGTGTAGCCGGCGTTCATCGATAGGCATTGTCACGTCAAAACAGGTTTTTAATAGTAGTGTTTATCATAAGAAAATTTCAGCAGCCGTCCGAAGTCTGGATTTGTATTTACACACTTCACCCGAGTCTTTCAGAAATATAAAGATCCAAGTTGATGTTAACCACAAAAACAATTACCGATACAATAAAATTTAATAATAATCATTTATTTTCATAAAACATGGTATAAAATAATGTTAAAATAAATAAAGAAGGCACAAGCATATTTTGCAAAGTATATAATTATCGTATTTATTTTATTATCACGCAAAAATTTTTAAGCAAACCACCTACAACAGTAATTAAATTTAACAACATTTATATTCCATAAACTCTTTTAAATTATAGAAACAGTGAAAATCCTTACAAATCACACACATGACTCGATCAATAAATTCCAAAAATAAAATAAATCACTGAACAAAAACACGAAACGTAAAAAAACAGATCGAAAAACCTTTTCTATAAAAGACCCAAAGGTTACCAGAAATAGCCCACAATACAACTTTGTTACCGAAAATAGGTCGAGCCTTTAGAAGAAAATAGCCCAAATAATCGTCTATATCGAGTAACGAACCAGAATGGAACACGCTGAAATTGTCGAGGCATTATACAACGGACCAGATTTTTATTTTATTTTATTTTAATACAATATTGTCCAACCATTCAGTTCTTTATTTTAATTTACAGCATCGAAGTGTGGCAGATCAAAATTTTTAATAAAAATAGTCGTTACAATTTTTGTTCGGATTCGCAAATTGGTTTGGAATATTTATAATATTTTTTGATGGCTATGTATATTGTTTAATTAATGTCGAGTTTGAATAAAACCATTCAGCATTCACTAACTACAAATCTAGAGCTTCCGTTAAAATAATGTTTTACGATAAAGCAATGACCGATGTTTACCATTCGTAGCAGAATATAAGTTTCAGAACTATTATTGTCTGGCAAAAGAACTAAATCGACAATAAACGCAGCTACTGATGAGGAAAGAAATCACATTTCTTTACTTTCGGACTCTTTAACCCTATACAGATTGTCCTGGCACCAACTCAATACCCAACTTTTTCATCGACACCTAAAAAACTTCCAAACAAATCAGGTCACGAAAACATTCACCTATTAAACTATAGGCCCACTCATTTACATATAAACTTCGGCGAATGCTTTTAAAAGCCAATAAACACTAATTCACGGGTAAACTGGACTTATTCTTGCAATGATATCTTGCGCCGTGGCATAGTGTTTTGTAGCCCCAGCCATCTTGGATCCGTGCCAATGGGTGGTGGCACAAGTAATTAGCGAACAGCGGCCTTGTCAACTTACCTTGTTAAAATGCTTTCTTGGTTAAGTTTAAGAGTTATTGTGTCGAGTTTGTGACGAAATAATAAAGTGCTTGTGTTTTTAATTTTTGTGGTGGTAATTTTGTAATGTGTTAAAAAGAGTTTTTCAGGAGTTTCTTTTTGCGATGTGAAACATGCAAGCCTCAGTAGATGGTTTTATAATTTTTAGGTTAAGTAGAACAATGCATAATTGTTGACAGAAATATTTAAAAAAAAATGTCATCAGTAAATAACACAGAAGTGAGTCTGTCATGGTGCGAACCCAAAACAACTTGTAACATAAACTTCATAATCTTTTGCTTATTTTATTTGCTTGAAACTCTCAGATCAAAAAAGATTTTCAAGTTACTAGTTCGTTTTCAACCAAAATTACAACTTCACACTCAGCTTGTCTTTCTTAAGCAAAGTCGACAATACACGAACCCCTTACCTAACAACAAAACTTTTAACGACCATCCCAATTTCAATTACCTTTTAAAATCGTGCCCCACTTCCATAAATCTCCCCCCTCTTATAACTTGGACCACACAAAAAGCAGGCACGCAAGACTGTCACTAGTTTATGGGCAAAAAGCACTGGCATAGTACTGTGTGTACCTGAGCACGACGAGTTTAGTCTTTGAAGATTATGCTGTAACGCTAAACTAGATAAGTCACCCGCTACACTATGTTAGGAGCATTTGGCATGTTACAGAACTTTGCGAAGAGTTTTCAGACTTGGTAACAAATGAAAGTGGAAGGAGGTTAAAGGAAAAGGAGCATATTTTGTCTTGTCAGTGTTGGAGTAAAATATCTTTAAGTACCCTTATGTTACGAATGTGACTCTCGTGGCTAAATAATGACGGCCGCACGGGTTGCGGGCGGTGCGGTGATGGTTGAAAATCTTAACATACCGAGATTCCACCGTGCCTTGGAAACGATGTCAAGCTTTTGGTTTATGTGTAAATCTTTAATTCGTTAAAATAAATCGTTTGAATTTCACATACTCATGACATGGCAATCTTAATCGAAAGAAATCTTTATTAATGGCTACTAAAGGTGCACATATTTTATAAGGCGATGAAATGTAATCCGAGATACAAGCTACCGCCTAGTGCGGATGCAAAAAGTCCCAAACTATATAAACTATACTATTTAAGAAATCTGACAACAGTCCTGCCCAACGGGTATTATGATTCGATGTTGAGTTGAGTTCGAGGCCATGGTCTTAGAATAAAGACTTAAGGGACTCAAATATACATATCTACAGGTGACAGGGACATACGAAACGTCTACGGTATCCTCCATGAACTACAAAGTAGTACAGAACAATCCTTACTAGTATTATAAATGCGAAAATAACTGTCTGACTGATTTAAATTAAATTTGGTACACAGATAGTCTAGAGGCTGAGAAACGACATAGGCTACTTTTTAATGCGAAAAACGGGGTTGGAAAGGGGGATGAAAAGTTCAATTCAATTAAATTCAAATTCATTTATTGTTTGGAGGTATCGTCATTTTTAGAGCTAAAAGCTTGAAACTTATTTTTTAAGCTGTTGATTCGATATTAATAAATATGACATTCAAAGTTTGTAAAAGTTTTACCCTCAAGGGTGTAAAATAACAATAGGGAATAAGGGGTGAATGTATGGTGTTGTTTTTTTATGTTTACGACAAGAGACAATTAGTATATTAAAAATAAAAAATGGCTGCACAAAGAAACTATTCCACGCGGACGAAGTCGCGGGCAAAAGCTAGTGTTAGAATAAAATTGCTTGAAAATCTGGCCAGTAAAATTGGAAACCGAGTAGTAGCACACACAAGACTAAGGCGACATTTCTGTAATGCAAGGAGAAGATCCTGGGACCATCTCCATTTCCTCATCTACCAAATCTATTTAAAGGCTTACATACATACTATAATTTATTATATCTGCGGCCTAGAACTTTGACTTTACAAGTTAATTTAATTTTTTAATATTTCTACACCGGCAACGTGTAAAAAATAGTGTATGTGAAACTGTTTTATTTTAAGAGCTTAATGTACCATATACTCAGAAATAAAACATTATTAAAATTACTATTAAAAAATCGCTTTTAGCTACAAAACCGCCCATTTAACAACCTATCATTTTTGAGCTCCTTTTGTTTTTTTTTGTGGTGTACAATAAAGAGTATGTCATCTATTCGATTCCATTCTAACGAACTGCCTTGCTTTTAAAAGACGCATTTGCAACAACAGCTAGAAACAATATCCCCACGATTCTCACATAACCCAATCAATTTCCCGAAATCACCAACCCACTATTATCCCAAAATTAAAAAAGCCAACATCCACATTGCGGCCTTCGACCACATTTATCGATAGCAATTAGCGTCCGTCCAGTGTTGCCCGTTTAATTGCAACGAAACCATTGACTTATACATCAGCGGATTGGATGAGGCTGGATGAGCCGCGGTATTTGTGGATGTAACTTATGGATGATGGATGACGCTTCCGTTTGTCTATAGGCTGTGGTTGATAGTCCGTGTTTAGTTAGGTGGTCGACAATGTGCGGTAATTTTAATGCGAATCGACCACCATTGGCGTCTATGGCTGTTTTTTTTTTTAATGGATGGGAAATCATCAAATGCCTTCTTCCGCTCTGGGTGGAGCGGGAGGGCGTGTCAGACTCATACTGACTAAAACCCATCCGTGTTCCTTCTAAAGCCCTTTGCGTTCCAGGGCCGCTGTGTCTCTTTCGAACAAATTCCTGTACCCTGGCAGGAGCGTCTAACTCTATCACTATAATTATGTGTTTTGGTCGTTTGGAATGGGACTTATTTTGGGCAAAAAAATAGTACCAACAATAATTTATAAAATCTGATATTTTGATAATGATATATTTATTTACAAGAATAAAGGTTAATATAAAGGGTGAACTGGCCTGAACAGTGAACTGTAAATGCTGACGTTCAAAAGTGCCGTTTAATGGCCTAATTGAAATAAACGTTTTTGACTTTTGACTTTTGACTTTTTGACTTTTGGGTAATAAAGGTTGGCATTTCCGCCGTGCAAATATTTAGATCTGTGTTTTAGAATAGTTCCCAAAGTGTTTAAAGATGAAAGCTATTAAATGTGGACCTACACGGGTTACAGGCTGTTTGAGCTAAACCCGTGTAGGTACATATTGGTAACAAAAGGAAAAATAAAATATAACAGTATTCATCATCATCCTGCCCTTATCCCATGTTACTTGGGCTCGGTGCAACACGTTTTTTTCTTTCATTCTGTCCTGTCAGCCGTCACGCTATCACCAACTCCCTTTTCTTTCCTATCACTCCTAACACAATCCATCCATCTTTTCTTTGGCGAGGAGGAGGGAGAGGGAGCTCCCTGTCCATCCATCCACATTTAAAATATAACAGTATTGTCGAAATTCCAGTTAAGCAGTAACCAGCCTTAGAGTGCTGAACTGAGAGTGGTCATCGTCAAAAAAAAAACGGGTTGCACTCCGGGAGTGCCGGCAGAAGTGAAAACTTGAACTAGCGTTGTGCATTTTTGATACTTTGGAATGGTTAGGGAATAATTTCGCACGAATTGCTTTAATTATCAGTATAAAAGTACTACGAGTATCATTTATGTGGTAAAATATAATATTCATTTATTGCGCTACCGTACACAAACATGACAATTTATATTACATCAAAAATTTAACACTTCAGAACTTTCTCCCCGTCCTGACGCTTGTTAAACATTTTTTACCCATCCCAAAAAGTGCACAACGCTGCTAAAGAAGTTACACTTCAAAAAAAAAGTATTGTTGAAAGTAATAAATTGTTCCAACGAAAGCAAGGCTCGAAAATTTTCATGCCTTATCAAGAGACTTCCTAAAATCAATATCGCTTCAGGCACCAAATTAAAACTAATTACCCTCTATATTTATCCACCACTTTGGCCACCGTAAAAGGAACTTCATGACCTTAATTGAAAAACTACTCAAACATACATGAAAAGCCAAATCCAACAAAAGTTGTTCAGTTAAAATCCGATTGGGGCCGAATCACGAACCGAAACCGGCTGTAATTACTAAACAATATTCATTTTTCACCTTCCAAGGTTTCTTTATAAAAAGGCACAAACTATGATTGTGTAACATTCAGGTTTTTTGGTGAAAGTGAGTACGTAATTGCTGTAAAAATATTCGTGTTTAGTATTTTTTTCGACAGCTTGGATATTGGTAAATTACCTTGATTTCTTTTGTTGGTTACCTACATTTTTTATATGTCTCATGCGTTTCTTAGAACAAGAACTGGCGAGTTTAGCACCGAGAGGAGTAAACGCTCTCAAGGCAAACAAAATTATCTCCATTAATGTTGTAGCGGCATCAATGCCGCCACATGAAAAACTAAGAAGCGAAATTTGTACGGCAACAAAAAAAGAACAACTATCTACGACGAATTAACAACGAAATCCTGCATCGCGCAAGCAAAGTTCTCCGTGCGATTTGAACATATACAACAGTCCGATTATCAATTATTGGGCAGTTGCCCATACAAACAACAACCGTCTGGTAGGAGGATCCTCCCCTTTTAATGAAGGGGTGCGGGACTTTACTCTCTGTACCGCATACCTCTATAATATAATCATCAGTTTTGGTACCGAGGAGCTCGTGGCTAAATAATAACATCCCCAAGGTTCGATCTTCAAGGTTAAGCAACGCTTGTCGTGTTTGGTCTGTGGATGGGTAACCTTAATATAGGTGCGAGAATCCTTCATGCCTCAAAAAGCACGCCGGCCGTCATTTTTAAGTCTTTGGAGGTCGTTGCGGATTGTCAAAAGCCAGAAAACGTGACACCAGTCTTGACAATAAGTACCGTGCTGCCCAGTTACTGGGTAGTGGAGGATAGAAAGCCCGTTCCATCATCGGACCACCCATCGACCACCATCAACGTACGTCTTATGGCGATGCGAAACCGGTGCAAGGTGACCTACGGTGTTTATGGTTAATATTTTGCTTGTTTTTTTTTTCTGTCTTAAGTTACGTTGTGTTTTGTTGTAATTATTTTATTTAAATTATTATTCTTTTTATAATAATTACTAACTATGTGAATGAGTGTACACCTTTAAGGTAGATTTTTGAGGAACTAATAATGTATTATTAAGATCTCATATAAATTGTACCAAAAATCACACCAATAAATAAACGTTTATTAAAAACATTACCCTCGCCCAGCCACAATCGGCTAAAAAGGCCAACATCACACAATCAGGCAGGACACTACGCCCCATAGACCAACAGTGCCTCATTACGAACACTAGCCTGTTCCAGTCGGTTGAATCTTACGAGTAACACGGGACAAAATGTTTAGTAAACTGGAATATTTTCTTTAGTTAGAATTTGCGTCAAGATTATTCAGGAAAACAGGAAAGGTACTTCACATAACTATTGTGTTTACAACCTGGGGGTCTTTACGTCAATGTTGAGAAAGTTACTTATAGCCAAGCGTGCTCTATCGTCGACCACATGATATAGTAGGCGCCAGATAAATGTGGAATAAAGTATATTGACCTTTCCCTAATAACTGTTCATAGGTACCTGAACAATTAAATATGAATCGTTTTTCATTATTAGACAATGTTAAGGATCACGAGAGATGATGATTCGGGACAGCTTTGTGTCATTAATTCCGTTTTTCAAATTAAAAATGTCAATAATTTTAGGTGGGTCAATGACCGTTATTCCACGATTATCTGGCGCCTACTATAGCTTTTAATCCGGTGAGATTGTTTATTAAAAAAAAAAAACAAATGACGATCAATTTAAGTTATGGACACATTCTAAATCCATACTATCCATATTAATATTATAAATGCGAAAGTATGTTTGTCTGTCTGTTACCACTTCACGCTTGAACCGCTGAACTGATTTAGATGATTTGGTACAGAGGTAGATGAGACTTTAGAGACGGACTTAGGCTTGAAGGGGTTTAAATAGGGGATGAATGTTTGTACGGGAGTCCGTCATTATTGAAGATAAAAAATAAATAAACATGTACAAGCATTTTTGAAAAATTAGTATCTTGAAAGTTAAAATGACTACCCAAAGTAACTATTCCACGCGAAAGAATTCGCGGACTAAAGCTGGTATTTAAATAAATTCGAAATATTTTTCTCAGGAACCCGAGCAATAAACTATGTATCGTATTTCAATAGTAACATTTTGGGGAACACGGATGTCATTTTAACGTTAAGTCGTCGTTAAAATGACATCCGTGTTCCCCAAAATTTTACTCACGACGATTTTGTCTTTATTTCCGTGAATGTCAAATTTAGATTGGTTAAATATCGTATTTACCACGCTAGAATGTAATTTTTTTTTTCCTTCCGCTCTGGGCGGAGCAGAAGGGAGTGTCAGACACTTACTGATTTTTTTTTTGAGTGGCGTCTCGCCGTTTCGTTCTATGAAGTTGTCGACTGCTTATAAAAGCCTCCAGCTAGGGCTTATTAAAACTTACAAACTAAGCAAATACACGCTAAGGGTACCCCCTGTGGGGTACGGGCCTCGGCTTAGGGCGTCGCTGGGGGGAGGACAGCTAGGGACGGGCTGGATCGAACTAGGATTATTATTTAGGGAAGAATTTAATTTGTGTTCCTCCTAATGCCCTTTGTTTTGCAGGGCCGCGGTGACTCTTTCAAATAAATGCCGCAACCCTGGCAGGCTCTGGCCTTAACGAGCCCCGTCTTTTAATTGCTATACGTGTTTTATGACTTTTGCTTATTTATAAATTCGCGGGCGAATCCGCTGGTATAACAGCCGATTTGCCCGCGGAAATTTCAGAAATTATTCGAAGGGAATATACTCCCTAAATAAAAACCTATGCGCTATTTCAGACTGTAATCTATCTCAGTGCCAAATTTTATTCAGGTCCGCTCAGCCGTTCTGATTAAGTAACAAACACATTCAAACTATCGCATTTATAACAATAGTAAGAAATAAGATTGGTGTTTTACTTAACGAGTCTTTGTTTTATTTCTAACTAGCTGCCGTCCGCGGCTCCACCCACATGAATGTCGAAAATTAGCCCAAGGAAACATACCCCCGGGATAAAAACTCAAAAAATCTCTATACCAAATTTCATCTAAATCGGTCAAGCCGTTTGCGCGTGAAGAAGTAACAAACATACACACACACTCACAAACATTCGCCTTTATAATATTAGTGTGAAGTGTGATACAGAAGAGATTTCATTATTTAGAATACCTTCAGTATTTTCAAACCGCCATTGCTCTGAAATAATCCGTTGAGCCACAAGCCATGCTCCACTGATTAGGTACCTATTTGTCTAGGATTATTCAATTACTGCAACATTAATGAAGATTTACATTTCCATTGTTTGTGCATGTTAACCGGGTGATTAGATTGATAGTATAATTTAGTATGGCATCTATTAATCATTTCTACAAACGATACAAATGTAAAAGTACGTATCTTCATGATTGGATGTCTTTTCGAGCCTATAAATGTATAAAAACTTTTTTACGATAAGTTGCAACCGACTTCCAAATAAAAACACTACAAAGTGTAAAATAACTTTAATTTCGGAAGTATATACAGTATTTCATCTCGCAAGCTTGTTCTTTTGGAATAAGTTTAGTTTAGGGGTTAGGCTCTGACAGAAGATATTATTAAATAATTTGGGACTTGCAGGTGACTACGTTAATGCAGAATCTTTGGTGTTCGCTCCTCAAATGCGTACGTACACCCATTTTTAATTTTTTTTTAGGATGGGACATCATCAAATGCTTTCTTCCGCTCTGGGTGGAGCAGAAGGGCGTGTCAGACTCTTACTGACTAAAACCCATCCGTGTTCCTTCTAAAGCCCTTTGCGTTCCGGGGCCGTGGTGACTCTTTCGAACATATTCCACAACCCTGGCAGGCACTGGCCCTAGCGGGTCCCGTCTCCTATGCTGACATCTCTTTAAGGCGCCCATTGAACACAACGCGACATCGACCCAGGCCTGGTTGTGACCGGACAGCGAGCCACCCAACGCTCGCCGTCTGCAGGCCCGCGCCTTCGGTGGTCGGGGATCACCCAGCGGCTCCCGACGCCCGGGGCGTCTTCTTTAGTGGGGCACACCTACGTTTGGATGTTTGTTAATCACACACGCCTCATTGGCTGGACCGATTTGAATAGGATACTATTTTAACCTAATTGTACAGACGCCAGCACATCAGGCTACCCGAAACTGTAAAATCTTTCCAATCAACCCTGAACCTAATGCTTCAGCGATAAAGTTAAAAACCTATTAAAGAAATTTGACAGATTGTTGTATTTTGATAAGCTGGCGCCTGTGTAATCACGTGAGATAATTATTGAAGAAAAAACAGCGTTAATCCCAGTTGTAACACACTTCAGATAAAGCTGTTATTTCTTTTAAAAATTTCCTTTACACAATTCCGGGACGCAAAGAAATGTTAACTTGGGAATAATCGAAATAATCAACACTAGATGCCTAAGTGGCGCCTCGGGTGCCATTTGTGATACATGTAATAGTTGCAAGGAAGTAAACGGTGACCCACTTAAATATCCAATGTATTTATGTGAATACAGTAATATATAATATCCGAAAGGACGAAAACATGGGCTCAACCGGTCGATTCTGTAAACATGTCGACGTGAAGTTGGGTGAAGTGATCACAAGATGAGCTGTCAATCCATATATTCGTGAAGGAATGACAGCTCACTTCGTGATCACGTGACATCTTGATTATATGGATTGACAGCTCACCTCGTGATCACTTCACCCAAGCCTACTTCCTCATGTTTAAGTAGCTGTGATGATGTTATAGTACAAGTTATAGCAACGCAGGCGTACGCTCACCGCTGCATCGATTAGTTGACACCTACAATAGGCAGTTTGACTCAACTGACATTATATTACTCAGCAAGGCTAAATTTAAGAAAGAAATTGTTACTATTTTAAGTGATCAAAACCCTAATAATTAAGTAATGTTTACTTTACTCTGTTTACTTGTATATCGTTCTTTCTAACAACTAGTAGATCTGTTAAGTAATATGTGGATAACGTTGTGAGGAGTGTATTTGTTACGTCTATTGTTAAGTTTCAACCTATGTTTACATATTATTACACTGCTGTTTGTTGTCCCTAAATAAATAAATAAATAGTATAATAGAAAAAGACTTGAAAACGATAATTGAAGAAGATCGGAATGTTAATATTTACATTTGCACCTATATTTCTGCTCCTTTTTTTTGTCTGTTATCTGACCAATGTGGCAAAAGACATGATTAAGAGCATTATCTCTCTTCACTTTAATCCACTAGGTATATAATGGGTATAATTTTATGTCATCATCATCTTCCTGCTCTTATCCCATGTTACTTGGGGTCGGCGCAACACGTTTTTTTCTTCCATTCTGTCCTGTCAACCGTCACGCTATCACTAACTCCCTTTTCTTTTAAATCACTCCTAATACAATCCATCCATCTTTTCTTCGGCCTCCCTCTCCCTGTCCTTCCATCCACATTTATATTCATAACGCTTTTAGTTACGTGCGTTTCATTCCTCCTCTTCACATGACCATACCTAGATAAGCGGTTCCCTTTCATCTTTTCCGTTACTGGCGCCATATGTGTTTGGCTAAATGTATTTGTCTATACTTGTTTGTATGTTTATTGTACTTTTTTATAATTATTATTAGACAATAATATGATTTAATTAAAGTTAGTATGGTCTATTTTAAGTTTCCTTCTTCACTTCACACTTCACTCTTCTGTCGCAGGTCTGCTGGAAGAAATTTCTAATGAAATAAGCAGTACCTTTGTGCTCTTTTTTCTGTACAAAATGTTATTTTTTTAAGTTTATTGTTTGTACATAAATAAATAAATGATATTGATGATAATATGTCCGCTTTGGTACGTTTTCTTGGACTTGTAAAATGATTTTGATGTATCTTTCCGTTTTGTAGACATCCACCACCACCAAAAGGGGTTCCAAGCAAAGTTTTAACAGGTAGCAGGCAAATGAGCGGCTCAGCAATTGCATTATGCGTAGAATATTTATTGATATCCTACTAATATTATAAACGCGAAAGTTTGTAAGTATGGATGGATGGATGGATGTTTGTTACTCTTTCACGCAAAAACTGCTGAATGGATTTTGATGAAATTTGGCGCAGTGGTAGATTATAGTCTGGAATAACACATAGGATACTGTTTATCCCGGGAATATGTTCCCTTGGGATAATTTTCGACAATCACGAGGGCGGAGCCGCGGGCGGCAACTAGTAAGTAATAATTGGGTCAAGCTATTTATGAGACCCATTATGAAATGTGTCTGTTATATTTACCGTTTGAATAAATAATCATGAAGTGTTTAATATGTCCTGAAATTGTATACATAGATATTTACAACTGTTTTAATTTTTTTTTGACGCCATGTATTTTAGGGTTAATTTAGCAGTTTAATTAGTTTAGGTTAATTAGTTGGGAGTTTTTATTTTTATTAAAATAAATAAATGCTTAACTAACTATATATACTAGTGTATATAGTTAGTTAAGCATTTATTTTGTAATTAACAAGAACCAAGTAAACATACTACCAACAAAAGATACAAAAAAATAGAACTTGAACACTTCTATCCACGTTATTTAAGCTTCTTCCACACAAAAAGCCAACCACTTCCCTCCATTTAAAAACACTTTTATTAACCTACTTTTCAAAGCGACGCTCCAAAACCAGACTAGTCTGAAAAGCCTTCAGAATCTAGTTTCCAAATACCGCTAGGTTTTATACCGCAATTTTGCTTTCTTTAATTTCCCTTAGAGCTATCGCTCATACTGTCTATCTTCTTCGTGACCTCAAGCCTTCATATCCGACAAATGTTTCTTAATAGGCTTTTTCGGCAAATGAAGGATTGAAATGAAGGTTTTCGGTTTATGTGGACGTTTGATAAAGGTCATGCATATGTTATAGAAGTTTAATTGTAGCAGAAAAAATATGTAATCGATTACAAACGGTTTTCTGAACCGGTACTTAAGTCGATTTTGAAATAATTATGTATTACGATCAGAGATCGGAATAGGTAGAGTATATTTACCTAATGTTCGTGGAAGTAAGTAACATAGATTTGATAATACCTGCTCTAAAATCCCGGAATCATAAACATGACAATTGCATCCTGGGATTTAAAAAATTGCAAATTACTTATTGCGCTTTGAATACATTTGAACAAATTTATTATATTGAAGAATCTTATTTTGTTTTTAGAGTTCCGTACCTACTAAAACTGTTTAATTACATAGCTTTGTTTTCGCACAACTCTTTCTGCTTTTGATTCTTCAAATCAATAATTTGTAACTATACTCAAAGTCCAGTTCATGTTTTCATAATCCCAGGTTTTAATTGTCATGATTCCATTTATGATTCCAGGATTTCTCAGTAGTTATTATCAACTCTATGTTACTAACTTCCACGAACATTAAGTTAATATACTCTACCTATTCCGATCTCTGAAAATGATGCTTCATATTTTTTTTAAAGTTAAATTAAGGCCAGATAATATAGATATGCCAGAGGCGAAGTTCTCCTCACGATTTGAATATATTCAGCATTGGGCAGTTGTCCATCAAAAACAACACTCGTCTGGTCTGAGAATCCCCCCTTTCAATTCAGATTGCGCCTACCTATACTAGTACCTACCTGCCTAAGTATAACGGCCGGTCTCAATAACGTATCTACCTTTGACCAACTGTCAAATTAGCTACCAACAGTAGCCTAAACGTCATGTTTGCCTTTCAAACGTGACGTTTCAGCTATTGCTGGTAGCTAATTTCTACTAACCTGTCTCTGAAGATACTTATTAGTATAATGTGCTCAAGGACCCCATTAAACCCATTAACATACAAATCTAATCTCTTCAAAATTAGAGTGACCAGGCTTCTTCTGGGTAAGCTCGCTCCATCGTCGACTTTGTCTCTGTCATCTATGACCTAGACTAGATTCTAGAGCAAACTCATCTCAAATAAATAAAAAAAATAGAAATTAAATCAACTGACCTCCGTTCCCTGGACCTTGAGCTTCATGTGGTCTTCTCTGGTGGTCTTCCCGTCTTTTCTCTTCTTCCAGCAGTACCCATCGCGTCGGTAGCGGACCTTCTTTCGGCTGTACAGCAACATGGAGCCGCTTTTAGGCCTGGAAAGAAAGAAATACACAGGTCATATATTGGATGCCAAATTGTTTCTAGGCGAATTCATTTTCTACTGGGAAAACGCTTGATTTAATAGATTTAAAAAATATGGTCCATTCTAGAATTTTTTCTTCACGTCAAAAACTTGCTCCAATTATAGGCTTTAATAAATATATTTATTTCAGACATTTTCCATAAATGATAATTATAAAAAATAAAATCCAATAAAAACACATTACATTAAAATAATCAACAATAAATTAAATTAGACAAACACATTAGAATGACATAAACAATGTCACAATTAAATTAAAATATTAGCTCTTGTAGTATTCTTTTTAATTCGAAATATTTTAACTGAAGTCAAACACCACACTCAGAATCTGTCATGCCTCTTATTAAACAATACAACTTCCTAATAGCAATTTAACTCATGAATTCTAACAATTAATCATTTCAGAACTAATTGGCAAATTGTAGTTGCTATAAATTGTTAATCTTCAAGATGGGGGCGTTACAAGTGATCGTTAAACCTTTAGCAGAAGGGTTACTGCCAAAGTTGTGACTTGTATGTAAGTTATAACGTCAAGTAATGTTATATCTTATATCTAAGGGTGGTTCCACACGTAACGGTAGGAATGTTCCGTTTTGCCTAGAGATTATTTACATATATCTGAAACAAAATTAACAGCCTTAGTCGAAGCGTCCATGTGAAGTTTCACATAGCAAATTCACTCATATTTCCACAACGTAATGCATATATTTCTACTGAGATATTTCTTCCACTCCGACGCGCGACTTCCGTCGAATTCGCGCGTCTTCTTTTTATCTCAAAACAAAATGTGCGTTATGTTGTGGAGATAAAGGTAAATTTGCTATGTCAAGTTTCAGATTGATGCATCGATTCTGCGCTAGTATAAATTGACCCTTAAGTGATCCTGCGTCCGTATTCCTTACCACCTTTAACCTATCAGGTGCTAACGCAAGAGAGAGAAAGAATCTCTAGACATGCTTGTTCCATGGTGAAACTCATCCATCGCTTTCATCATGCAAAATTGAGCTCAAGAAGTTAGTGCTGCATAAGGAAATAAAAAATAATTTCGTCATTAGATCATCATCATCTGCCTAGCCTTTTCCCAACTATATTAGCGTCGGCTTCCAGTCAAACCGGATTCAGCTGAATACCAGTAAATACGTGGAGCGGCTGCCTACCAGACCTCCACAACCCATTTACTGGGTAACACGGTACTCCTTGGCAAGACTGGTGTCAGATTATCTGGCTTCTGACTATCCGTAACGACTGCCAAAGATCTACAAATGACAGCCGGGACCAACACGGCTTAACGTGCTTTCCGAGGCACGGAGGAGTCTCGGTATGTTAAGATGGTCACCCATCCACTGACCAACCTCGGCAAGCGTTGCTTAACCTTGAAGATCGACCCATGCGGCTGTTATTATTTAGCCACGAGCTCCTCCTCCTCCTATTTCGTCATTAGATGTAGAAAATATTAAGTAGAGTGATTGATCAACTAATGAAGTTAATAAATACTATTATATCTCTGACCAAATCTATTCAACAAACTCTTCAGTTTGTTTGTTTGTTTGAACGCGCTCATCTCTGGAACTACCAGTCGGATTTGCAAAATTATTTTTGTATGTGATAGTCACATTCATGAGGAAGGCTATAGGCTATACGGGAACGGGAGAAAATATACGGGAACGGGAAAAAACGTGAGACATATGTATTGTTTAAAAGTACTTCTGATAAGATGAACATACGACGACTTTACTGAAAAGCACGTAGAGCAAACACAATTTATGCAAAACCATACACAGCTCAAGCAAGGCTTATGTTATGGTGGTAGGTTTGAGAAAAGAATTAACGGATTATAACAAGAGAAGAAACGATAGCTAAAGCGAGAGACGAGAAGCACAGGACCGGTCGGTGTGGCGACGCTTGGGGGCGAACATGTCTAGGTGTGGCCGTTTTTTGGTTGAATTGATGACGATGATGATGAATACTTTTTCATAATAGCAGCCCCGGTTCGAACGGTTTGTGCCCATTTAGGCCGTTCTATAAATTTTAACATTTCCAAAAGATTCTAATTCAAATTACTCCAAACCCTCAAAATTCATGTCCCGAAGGCCACCTTACCCTAAATAATTTCAATGACTATAGCAATTGTATCCGGACCCCTGACGATTTATTAGCTGGCCGTAAAACGCCCACGTCAAGCCAAAGGTACGAGGAAATAATCGCACGTTATTGGTAAGGCTACACCCACACTTGACGGAAAGAGGGAAACGTTGGAGATCGTGTTTTGTTTGAGCCTTATTTCCTTATTGATGCTTGTAACAAGAGTGTTAGGTGATTACCTTATTGGTGCTTGAAATAAGTGGATATATTTACAGGGATAATACACTTCTGGACACATCTATTGGCCCACCTTGTATTTTCAGTTTCGTTTGGTCCTAGCTAAAATTTTATATTAGGTCGAGCAAAAAGTTTTTATGCAGTTTTGAACCTGGCACATTCACAATTTCATTCAATAGTCTTTTTTTGAATTTCGAACACAGGATTTAAAGAAACAAAAGACAATTTGGAGCCTGTTTGTTGATATCAAACAATCGAATACTAAGAAAACTTGGTTTTATTGGTTTACTTGGATTTAATTCTTGAAAAAGTGATTGATATCTTTGGTTTTGCAACAAACATTACTTATTCTTAACATTAAGGTAAGGTTCTATCAATAATCTATGGATACTTCACCTGAAGTCGCCGCCCAAGCTGTGGCACTTATTCAGGCCGGACACAGCCAAAGAAACGTGAGTGCTCAACTTAATTTAAGTCGATCTGCGGTCCGAAATGTTTATCGGAGGTACCTAGAGACTGGCGGCTTTGTTCGTCGCCAAGGATGGCCACGATCTCGGGTCACAACTGAAAGGCAGGATCGATTCATAGTGACGACCAGCTTGAGAAATCGTCACCTTACCTCCATTGAGATACAAAACCAACTTCGCGACTTCCACGGAGTATCTGTGAGCGCTCGAACTGTTCGGAGAAGGTTAAAAGAACGCGATATGGTACCACACAAGCCAGCTAATGGGCCCAAACTAACGCGAGCCCACCGAACAGCGCGCCTTCATTTCGCACGCAGTCATTTAAATTGGACACAGCAAGATTGGAGCCGTGTACTCTTTTCTGATGAGTCTAAAATTGTGTTACATGGCAATGATGGAAGAAAGAAGGTCTACCGACGTAAGGGAGAGCGTTTCGCACAATGCTGCTTTGAAGAGAGGGTTGCTTATGGCGGTGGCTCATGGACTGTCTGGGGCGGTATATCCGCGAGCGGCAAAACTCAACTTGAGGTTGTTACAGGACCACGGCTGCCAACATTAAATGCTGAAAGGTACATTCGTGAGTGCTTAGAACCTCACGTGATACCATACGCGGACTATGTGGGCCCAAATTTCCTTTTTATGCATGATAATGCAAGAGCCCATCCGAATATCTTCGGGATGTGAACATCACAGTTATGGACTGGCCAGCCAGAAGCCCAGACATGAACCCCATTGAGCACATGTGGGACGAGCTAAAAAGACGTGTTAGGGCTCGTCAGCCAGTTGCCCAGACGATGCAGGAGTTGAAAACTGCCATAGAAGAGGAATGGGAGATGATCCCTCAAAATTGCATAGAGTGGTTGATAAACTCTATGCCTAATCGTATGAGAGCTGTGGTAGATGCCCATGGAGGCAACACGCGTTATTAAATTAAACCTTTATTTGATAAAACATGTTTTTTATTCAAAAATTAATTGCCTTTAACAAGGCGCATATCCGACTTGTTAGGCGTAGCTCCATGTCGTATGGTATTCTGAATTCAAATTTAAAACAATACGATCGAAAAAGATGGTAAAATGTATCAGGTTTAAAACTGCATCAACAGTTTTTGTTCATATTCATTTCATATTTCGGTAGGGGCCATCGAAACCTAAACTCTAAGGTGGGCCAATAGGTGTGTCCATAAGTTTATTTGCAGATGAAAACTGAGAAGACAAAATTGGAGTAGTATTAGCATTTCAATAGTTGGTGTTGAATACTGACACCAGTATTGCCAAGAGGTTATTGGGGTCGGCTTCCAGTCAAACCGGATTCAGCTGAATACCAATAATTTACGTGGAGCGGCTGCCTACCAGACCTCCACAGCCCATTTACTGGGTAACCCGGTAGTTCTTGGCAAGACTGGAGTCAGATTTACTGGCCTCTGACAATCCGTAACGACTGCCAAAGATCTACAAATGACAGCCGGGACCAACGGCTTTACGTGCTTTCCGAGGCACGGAGGACACACACACTTGTGATAATATCTCCTGCGATCTTGGAAATTTCCGATGCGATTGACTTCTTTTTTTAAAGTATGGCAACTCATCAAATGACTTCCTCCGCTCTGGCGAAGGGTGTGTCAGACTCATACTGACTAAAACCCATCCGTATTCCTCCTAAAGCCCTTTGTCTTCCAGGGCCGCGGTTACTCTTTCGACCAAACCCTGCAAGGCGATTGACCTCTGTGACCAAAATTCGGTCAGGAGTATTATATATAGTTACAAACAGACTGCAATCACCATCCGTCAAATGTGATCATTATGAAAAAAAGAACATTTACCGTAGACGACTACAAACCATCAAATTGTCTCGTCTATACGACACAACATTGTAACAGCGTGCGCGTCGAACTTTATATTTTACAGCCTCGGGTTCACCCGTAAAATATTAAATGAATGTATAAAACTGTATTAGAAAGCTGACGGGTACGGGATAACTCAAATTTGTTACAGCTGAGACACATATCAAATGTTGTAATTTTTACATTGAGAAACTGAATTATTATTGCTTCATCGAATATTGATGGCCTTGGGAAAATTAAAGTAACTCGTTAATAAATTTCCTAGGA
Source organism: Mamestra brassicae (assembly GCA_905163435.1). Taxonomy (NCBI): domain Eukaryota; kingdom Metazoa; phylum Arthropoda; class Insecta; order Lepidoptera; family Noctuidae; genus Mamestra; species Mamestra brassicae. The sequence goes on from LR991001.1 coordinate 16,764,296, forward strand.
AAATAAAAAGCATTTTTTAAATAAATTGGCTAGTATGATAAATTCTCACGTGCCATAGGTGAGAACTTGCACATAGTTGAGACAGGCGTCAAGTTGCATAGGCGTCCAGGGTTGCGGAATATGTTCGAGAGAGTCACCGCAGCCCTGGAACGCAAAGGGCTTTAGAAGGGACACGGATGGGTTTTAGTCAGTAGGAGTCTGGCATGCCCTTCCGCTCCACCCAGTGCGAAAGAAGTCATTTGATGATTTACCATCCTTAAAATAGTTACATAGGCGTCAGAACAAAACATCAAGAGGATTTCTCCGCTCTGTTTGTTATTCACAAACCTTATATGAACGCGATAATAAGGGAAATATATCTGTTCTTGCATACGGTGGGAATAACAAAATCTAGATTTCATTCAACTAACAGTCTGAAAATAATGTATTTTAAGGAACCTTTGCATTCATATCTTAATCTGTCAAAAACACCTCTAATTTCCCTACATATAAGACCAACTTTTGACATTTATTACTACTACTAAGATAAAATAATATTGCGTATATCCTTAACTGGTTTAATTAACTGATGAACATCACTGCTGAATTGATATTCAGCAGTGATGTTCATTGGTTAATTAAACCAGTTAAGAACGGAAGCAGTTAAGACGGGGTCGTAAATATTTAATCGCAGTATACGAAATCACCGCAAACAAAACTCCGTGTTATGATTGAACCATTACAAACCATGACCTATCGATCGCGAAATTTCGGCACATACAAATAGCGTACGAAAAAAAGTACATAAACCACGTCCGTACCTAACCCGAGCCATCCATAACAGCGAAAACAGATTTCATTGATGCAATTTTATTTATTTAAAGCAATAAAAATCGCCGATGGGAGCGCGAGGCCGTATTTCGTATGACGTCAGTGTCGTACGTTATTTCTGCGACAAAAACACGCTTCGTGTCAAATTCATGAGTACGCCGACTAATAAATCGCTATTGAACGCATAAATCTGGACGATCTATGTTAGTTGCGATTTTTTTTCGCGATTTCGTTTCGGTTATCCGTCAATAGGGCTATCGGATGTTAAACGTTAGATTAGAGGTCGCTCGTTTGAATAAAATTTACGTATTTATGTTTATGTTATCTTTTTTGGGTTCGATAAACAATGTTTTGATTTTTGTGTTAGGTTTGATTCAGATTAAACAGTATCGCTGTAAATTACGGCTAGATTGTTGAGCTGAAAATTTGTAACGAGGCAAATTGCGAAAAACAAATAAGCAAAAATATCCACAAACATTAATTATTTAGCCGCCATTTTTTCCAACCTCACTCAACAAAGCCCATCGCAACGATAAACAAGGAGTCACCAAAAAGGCCAGATTTTACGCTCAAAAGTTACACCATTACTAATTTCTTGTTTGTTAACGTTGTTTCAGCCGAAATTTTAAATAAAAATATGAATAATAAAGTCTGGTAAAGTGTGGGGACATAACACAAGTTAATTAATCGAGGATAAGACAGTGGAATTTATTTATACGGGACATGGGCCCGGAATTACGGGGCCGCCGGTTTTTAACCTACGTAAACCAGACAAATAGTCGGGTCTGAGACAAGGTAGGGCTGCGACGTTTTGGATTTTGCTGTTGGTTGCTCTCGTGTTCAGGATTTTTTTTTTGTGATTTGTATTTTTCCTTTTTCCGAAGTTTACGAAAGGCAGGGAATTATAACTCTGGATGATACAAAACATTTTGTATCACATACAATTTTGGCGTTTGATTTGCGTAGCTCAACAGATAGTGCATTAGTGACACCATGTGCGGATTGATAATATTAATTGAATATTATTGGCAATACTTTCTTAAATTAAATAAGCAAAAGCTACAGAACCCCCTTAAAATATCCACTACCTCAATATCACTTACCAACGCTTACAATATTTAAAAATGCGCCATGCAATCAATATCGCATAAAAAATTAATGTCCCAAATACGGGACAACAACGTTCGAAAATTCGGGACACAGTCCGGACAGCCCTGGGTCAACCGCAAGCGATTTGTCAAGAACTCCCGTGAGCCGTGATTTTACAAATACTTTTTCCCTAACTCTTCACGAGCTTTTAATTTCTTCTACTGGTAGTAAATGCGCTTTCAGAAATCCCTTCCAATGTCTACTACCTTCAAAAAGCCCCACTTACACCAACGCACACATGATTACAAATGCCCCATGTAATCAATACCGCATGATCATGGCCCAAATACGGGACAACAACGTCCCAGATACTGGATAACAACGTCCCGAAATTCGGGACACAGTCCGGACAGCCCTGGGTCAGCCGCAAGCAATTTGTCAAGAGCGCCCGTGAGCCGTGATTTTCCAAATAATTTTTCGCTAACCCTTCACGAGCTTTTAACTTCTTCTACTGGTCCTGAATGCGCTTTCAAATTAAGCTGGCTTTTTGTTCCGTTTTGTTCTGTCTGTATTGGAAGTGTTGATGCTTTATGAAACAGTGGAATTTGGATCAGTAATTGTATTTTGTTTTGCTAGATTAATTATTGTGTTTGATGCAGGATTTTACAAGGATTTATTTAGTTTCATCTGTCCTAATGAACGTAATCAAATCTTGGATGTTAAATGTGACCCACTAACCGGTTTTTGATTGAGCAGATTTTTTAAATTCACTTTGTGACTATTTAGGAGTGTAGATATTTAGCAATCGTAGGTATCCGTGTGAAAGAGCCTTGGCCGTAACAGATTAGATTATATTGCTGACAAAAACTATCATAACAGACTCCAGTTGAAGATAAAACCAATATGTTAACGACAGAAAACAACCTGAGTTAGACCTTAATCAATTCCTAAAGAATATCTTGCAAATGGCTGTCCCAATAAACAAAAGCCCTAACTTTATCAACAGCACATTTACAAAACCCGAACACCATTTCAGCCCTATCATGTCGACACAACTCAATACAGAGCTCACAGCACGATTTAAAAGCGTGACTACAAACACGATCAAAAACGAACGAGGCACAAAACTAACCCGGATTCCAATCAAAACTGAACCACACTAATGAGGCCATAAAAATTCACAAAAATCATGATAAAATGCAACGCCGATCTGCATTCACATTGCATGATGGCGCCACAGCTCGATCACTTCAATAAATCATCGCTTTCGAATAATTCCCGACCCATTTCCCTCGATTAATTCGTAGATAATTTAAATAAAAACTGTTCAAATTACCACCGGTTAACTATTAAGTCTTAAGTTGTGAAATAGCAAATAAATAACTCAATTGGGTTTGGAGTTATGCGGGCGACTCACGAAATGCAGCGCGGCCAGATTATTCTGGGGGTGGTGCAATTTTAATGTGATTAAACGTTCCATTTACCATATATTTATTTATTCTATAACGTACACAGATACTATTATGCCTAACGAGGGCCTAAACAAAGTGCCATTGTACGAGCAAATTTCAAAATGACATGTGCTACTGAAATATTATGAGGACAATATTTATTTCTGATGTGACGTTCTTTAACTAAATCCTCTTCACACAAGTTGTCGGTCTTTATTTTGGTATCCATTACTATCAATTTCTGACTGACTTTTTGCTTGGCTGTGACAATAAGTCTGTTTATTTAGTCTCAATTAGATCTATGTTTAGTAAGCCTGCTTCAGAATTGAAAATTCTTAAAAACAACATAACTTAAGAATCATTGCTTCCCAAATTTGAAGTAAGAAAGACTTAAAATACTTATAACCCTGCATAATTAAATAGGTATCTAAAATGTTAGGCAATTTTCTTTAAAAAAGAAACTAAACTAAAAAAACTGTCCCTTTTAATTAAATCTACTAACAAAACTTGTACCAGCCACCAAACAGAAAAAAAAAACAAAATGGCTCGAACTGGAATCGGCACTGCTCGCCTGACACTACCAACTTAACAAAGATATTGAACATTAATTGCATTCTAACGTCATGCAATGTGGCCACACACACAGCGCGAATATTTCAGCTGATGGCCGGTTGTGATAACGGTAATAAAGTCATTTTATTTGTAGAACTATGGTGCTTTGATTGGTGGGGTTAATCAATTTATTTTTATGGGGATGTGAATGAAATAATTTTGATAATTGATAGTAAATGAGAATGTACCGAGTAAAAGGTGAAAAAGTCATTTTTTCAACACTGAATAGTATCACGCACACACTCGTATGTTCATCAAAAATCAATGTTATCTAGTTTAGACCGCTCTGAATAAAGGGGCTCTTAGACCAAGTTTAAGTTACTTAAGGGTTCATTAAATAATGAACCCTTAAGTAACTTAAACTTGGTCTAAGAATCTAAATCTAAATTCGCAGGAACACAGAAAAAAAATACACACAGTAAATACTGTGTGTATTTTTTTTCTGTGTTCCTGCGAATTTAGATTTTATTTTTAGTCTGTGATCCCTAAGTATGTCCATGGCATCACATATGCCATGCCTATTAGATTACCTATTTTTAATATACTCTATGCTTAGATTCGAATTATTTTAGAATTATTATTGTCTTTTTGACCTCGCACAGGACGTTTTTATGTTGTTAACTTTTATTTCTTAGTTATTATTGTTGGTTAATACATTTTTGTTTTGTCGTTTGTCCTGTGCGTGTCCCAATTTTTTTTTGTTTTAAAAAAAAAAGTATTATTTCGTCATCTGACATTTATATGACACCCAGAAGCAGCGGCAGACAAGAAACTGGCCTCAAGTAATGAATTGGTACAACAAACGATTTACAGTAACGGAAGGTTACATTCACTAGTATTCATAACATTCAACAATTTCAATCATTCATAGCATGACTGACCTTGTGTGTGGAGGAGCTCGTGGCTAAAGAATAACAGCCGCACGGGTTGATCAAGGTTCAGCAACGCTTGTCAAGGTTTGTCTGTGGATGGGTGATCATCTTAACATACCGAGTTTCCTCCGTGCTTCGGAAAGCACGTTAAGCCGTTGGTCCCGGCTGTTATTTGTTGATCTTTGGCAGTCGTTACGGATTGTTATAAGCCAGTTAATCTCTCCATCTTGCCAAGAACTACCGCGTTACCCAGTTGTGGAGGCCTGGTAGGCAGCTGCTCCACGTAAAATACTGGTATCCAGCTGAATCCGGTTTGACTGGGAGCCGACCCCAATATAGATGGGAAAAGGCTAGGCAGATGATGCATAGCATGACTAACCTTTTGACTTACAATTCTACACCTCAAAAATAATTACTTCTATAACCACCAACACGGCACAAAACCAAGAGCAACGATTTCAGCCAACGAAAAACAAACAATCAGTCAGTCGACTGAAAAAAGTATCTGAACCGGAAAAAGCCTGATTCGCAAAGTTCATTAGAACTGTTTCTTTTTCTAAAGAAATCCGTTCGACGATTATAAAACTCGCGATGCACGTTACAGCCAATTTTCTTGTTTGAAGCCTTTCAGTGTTTCTTTTCCTGTTCACTTAGATCATTTTCGTTTTTATGTTTTTCTTTGGGATTCGTGTTTTCGTTTTTTTGTGAGGGGTTTTCAAGTAGATTAAATTGGAAAGCTACAATGCAACCTTGGCAGTACAATGGACATGAAAATATTATCGTACTATCTTAGTATAGACCGATGACTTGGAGATCCGCTGGCTGCGAGAACCACTTCATGCCGTTAGTCCTTAGGCTATATCTGTGTATAAATTGTTTTTTTTAAGTTTCTTTTAATGTATTTTGAGGACAACCTTTGGCTTATCAAGTATTGATTACTACAGGGATACAAAAATAACTTTTACACAGGTGCCATGACATTTAAAAAATAGTAGTTGCGCTGTCTGACTTTTCTTTTCCATTTCCTATAAGACCTAATCCATCACTGTACTTATTAATCCAAGTCAACCATATTTAAACACCTCATTAATGCACTTCTTAATAACACCTTACCCAAACACACTTCACTCGTTCATCTTCACAATATGAGCAGTTGAAACCTACATAGGTTTCAACTGTTCATTTTGCTGATTATTAGGGCAAATGGGGAATTATGAACATTCATAATTCCCCATTTGCCCTAATAATCACTCTTATTTACCCCACGATATTCCCTTCTTACCCCCTGACATTGTCCTCTTACCCCACGAAATCTCCCTTTTACCCCCTGAAATCATTCTACCCCACAGACTGTAGACTGAAGCCATCGGTCATAATTCACGTTAAGCACGTGCTTAGGCAATTACTTAGCAATAAAAGCACGTCGTTACTGTAATATGTTATAACTTAATTATTACGTCACAGTGCAAGACTGGATTTAACTGGGTTTTATGACTTTTTGTTTTTTATGTGTGAAGTTTGAGATTGAGCTCTAATGCACTTTGCAACCAGTTGTCACCAAAATGTGCAACTCGGCGTAACGAAGTATGGTGACAACTGGTTGCAATATAAACTATAGCCATTTGATAGACATTGTTTAGTTTAATTTTTATAAAATATCGAGATCACAATGTTCACTATAACGCAGTACAAGATTATATAAACATAATCTGCCTTTGCTTTTGTCCCGTCAGATTAAATGTGACACGATTTAAATTCTTATGTATATTACGTTTTATTTACATAGTATCTACACAACTACAATTCAAAATGAAATACCACAACATGAAATGGATGGTAATACCTACATTTACTTTTCAGTAAAAAGTATCTTAGTAGTCCTTAATCAATTTATCTGCTATAAAACGTGCTGTGACTATGCAAAATAAAATGAATTTGCGTTAATTAAATACTCTTCAAGAGTTTAAATCACACCAACTGTTTTTTTACTGTCCTACAATTTTTACCACTACTTTACAAATGGTTCTCTCAATTCCCCAAAAAGACCGAATAATCCACCTCCAAAAAAAAAAACAAAAAAAAAAAAATTCAATTACTATAGGCATTTTGATACATATCATTGGTGTAAGCAAGGAATTGCTTGTATTAGGAGACTTCGCACTTCCACTTGCCATTTGATGCAATTGAAATGTAGACAATGTAAACATGCAAGACTAAAAAAATAAAATCAAACATATTATTATTCAAGCTAGTATCATTTTTTTTTAATTTTTTTAATATCTTGGGACAACTCACACACGGTCATCTGATCCCAAACTAGGCAGAGCCTGTGCTATGGCAACCAGACAACTGATAAACATACTTATATATTTCTAAATACATACATATTATAGACAAATTACACCCAGACACAGAACAAATGATCATGCTCATCACACAAAGATTTGTCCTGAGTGGGAATCGAACCCACAACCTCCGGTTTAGCAGTCAGGGTCACTAACCACTCGACCAACAGGCCAGTCTTTTTTATATAGTACTTGCAAATAAAACAAACAGAACTTAGAAATACTCAATATTATTTCCATCATACGACCTTAATATCATAGATGTCCTCAAAATCTACTTTTAAAATAAATAATACGGTTACAGCTGCGTCATCCACTAATGTAATTTATCAAGTGGAATAGGGGCAGGTACACACTTGCTGGAACAACCTACATGCCTTGTAAGTTTCATTAAAATAATAGTGTGTTGTAATAATACTTTACAATAATATAGAGTTGTGAATTGGGATCCAGTTGTGTTTAAATGATTTTGAAAGGTTTTTTAATACGAGATTTCTCATCTAAATAAATATTATGAATCAGTTTTGTTTTATTGTAGGAGGTAATCTCTGGAAGTACTGATCCGATTACTGGCCTAATTAAAATAAACGTTTTTGACTTACAAAAACTCTTTCAATGCCAGGCAGTTACCTCTATTTCTGAATGCTATCGGCTGTTTTTTATCAAAAAAAAAAAAAAAAAATTCTGTTATTCTTTAGAAAAAATTTTACAAACTCGTTTTTTTTTTCGTTATTTATTTATAAGGGATATTTATAATCGCAATGCGTAAGTCAGTCATATCTGGACAAGCGTAGCACAAGTCTACGAAATGGCTACGGCGTAGCATGTTCGTCTGCTACGAACGTAGCCACAGATCAACAGCGCGTAGCAACGAAAAAATAAAATACAAACAACATAGACAGAACGTTTTAAAAATAAAGAAGATATTCATCTTATTTTTTCTATTTTTAATGTTACTGTGCAATGGGTGTAAATTACCCGAATATATGAATTTATTATTTATTTTATTTAATAACAACCGGTCAAGTTAGTCTCACCTAAGGATTCAGCTAAATACCAGTATTTTATATGGAGATGCAGACTATTCGACATCCACAACCCAATATCTGAGTAACACGATATCCCTAGGCGAGGTGATTTCACACTTTCAAGTTTGTGAGTATCTTATATTATATATATAAATATATATATTTTTGTCTATCCGTAACAACTTTGACAGTCGTTATGGATAGTCAAAAAAATACATGTGACAGCCAGTAGCAATAGCGAAGCAACAAAAAAAGCCTAGAAACAATACATCTTTTGTTTTTCATAGAAAATCAAGACCGGTCAAGTCAGAAGGTAAAATTAACTTTCAAATTATTTCAGTACCTGTATTAAAAGAGTATAATCATTAGTCAAAGAAAGGCCATTAGTTGAGCAGTGTTCAAGGTGTAATTATTCAACTTCTCAGTTCCGATTCCAATTTAATTATGAAAAATGTATTTTAACTTTTTACTGTTAAGTTTTTGTTGTAGTGACGTCACGGGAAGACAAATTGTTCTATTGTAATGTTTACTTAGAAGTTTTAATTTTATGAGCGAGAGGGTTTTTTTTATTTTTTATTTAATTTCATGTAAGTACCTACAGTAGTGGTCGAGGTGGTCAAGTGAGCTACCAACAGTAGCTGAAAAGTCATGTTTGCTTTTGTAACATGACGTTTCAGCTACTGTTGGTAGCTAATTTGACAGTTGGTGAAAGGTATATACGTTATTGAGACGTGCCATGAATGCATTAAGGAATTCTCTACCAGTTAACTTTTGGGTTAAAAAGACTTAACTTTGATTGGTGTTCAACAAAATTGAAATTTGTGTGATTTTTGAAGTGTAAACTTCTTTAGGCCCAGGGTTGCGGAATTTGTTCGAAAGAGTCACCGCGGCCCTGGAACGCAAAGGGCTTTAGAAGGAACACGGATGGGTTTTAGTCAGTAAGAGTCTGACACGCCCTTCCGCTCCACCCAGAGCGGAAGAAGTCATTTGATGATTTCCCATCCTCAAAAAAAAAAAAACTTCTTTAGGCGCGTAGAGCACTTTTATGGTGAACAAAAATCATGGAACTCGCGTCATCGTCACCGAACGCTTTCCATAAGCAATATGTATACTGTGTATATATATGTGTACTTTTTGGGTGAACAAAAATCATGGAACTCGCGTCATCGTCATCGAACGCTTTAACTTTCGCTTAGTTCTCACTTCTATCGGCAGTCCTCCAAGACTACCCGGTTTTTTTTTAAATATCAAATGATGTTAATACAGACATCCGTTATTTGAAGTAGAAAAGAAAAAAGTTTCATTTACGAATACGTACATTTAATCTATCTTGAGTGAGTGTACACACACTGTATCTATACACTCAAAGCAAACGCGTCGAAAGCCTAAAAATGGCGGATTTGTCTTATCTTCGAGTCCACCCTTGGTAAAAGCTTTTTCACTTAATTTTACACTCAAAAAGAAGTTTCAAAACAACCCAATTCAGCAAGAAGAAAAGTTGATTCAACCAAATGTAATTGTCGACCAAAAACTCCGTTTCGCCACTCAAGTTGGGACGATATCAATTAGAAGGCGGCCGTGCCATGCATACAGATATCGGCATATATCTTCAGATGCATTGCTAAATACCGATCCAATGGCTGTATGTTGCTAAACGGTGATATATAGGAGAGAATGTGAATTGGATATTGAAAACGATAGATTTATGTGGATCAATTTAGATGTTCATTAATCATTTTGTAAAGGTGAAAGTGTCACTGCGTGTGTTTGCTTGACGAAGCTGTACCGTTTTTTGTGTAATTTGAAATAGAGGTAGCTCAAGTCGAGAAAATACATAGACAAACTTGAAAAAGAAATGTATTTCTAAAATGGTGAAATCAGAAAAATTGGACACAAAAATCTGGTATCCAGAATCTGAATGTGTATTTGTGAATAACGGGCTTTTAATTATGAACACAATTTAAAAAGAGGAATAAGTTATTAAGGGCTGGTTTTTATTAGCCAAATGGATTTTAACTGAGGAATAAATAAGTTAGTTAGACAGGCTTTGTATGAAAAATATGTCAAACAGTAATTTTTATTCTTCATTAAAAGTAAAACTGATTATTTAAAAACCGCTCCTAAGGGCAGATGTTTCAATAGTTAGATATGATTTAACTGAAAAAAAATTTGGCCGTTTGACATAGTTCCCGTACAAAACCTCTATTTTTATCCCTCGGATAAAAGTTTTATGACTACCTGAAAAATCACCCCTCAATTGAACAAATCAATTTCGGTTACATTGCAAATTATACACTTGAAATTTGTCATATATTATGTATTTCACCACCCTAACCTCCCTCGGAAGCAAACCAGACATCCTATCAATAAATTACATCTACGAATTTTTCAATGACATTGCCGCGTTACAACTGAAATTCCTGTATTTTGCACTATCCAAACATAAGGTATAAAATATGCTATCTATAAACATGCCTACAGTTGTAAATATTTGCTGTTTTTATACTCAAATAAAAGGTTATTAGGCCCTCGGATAGAAAATGTTAACATACACATTTATGAATCATTAAACCTCTTTTATTAATCCTGTTACAGTGTAGTGGTACTTTTATGACATGTCTTTATTATGGCAACATTATTTTTATACTGTTATGGCTAATGGGTTGCTTAATTTTGGATCATTCTTTGATAGAGGAAGATAAGCCATTGACCCATGGTGTCACCCTATATAATGTTTTTCTTCATTTATCTTTTCTGTAACTTCTATGGTGTACATAATAAAGAGTATTCTATTCCATTCTATTCTAAACAGCCAATCTGCCAAGTCATTAACAAACTATATTGGGGTCGCCTTCCAGTCCAACACGGATGTAGCTGAGCACCGGTATTGTACATAAAGCGATTGCCTGTCTGACCTTCAAAACCCAGAAACTGGGTAATACGGATACCCCTTGGCAAGACAAGTGTTCGATTTCTTGGTTCCTGACTACCCGTAACGACGATCTATAAATGACAGCCGAGACAATAGCGGCGGCAGTAACTGCTTGTTGCTTAACCATCATCATCATCACCATATCAGCCGAAAGACGTCCACTGCTGGACACAGGTCTCCCCCAAAGGCGGAAGGGGGGGGGGGTTCCATAATTGCCATACTCGCTTGGCAGGCGGGTTGGCGATCGCAGTATAGCTGTTGCAATGCACAGAGAATTCTGCTGCCCATACTCTGGTGAGTCGCCTCTTACGACACCCACGGGAAGTGATGGGATAAAAGCCAGATTGTTAACCAGCGTGGCCATTATTATTTAGGCACAAGCTTCTTTGAGTATTCTACACAGTCTGATGAAGAAAGTGACGTAATAAGAAAAATATTTCTGTTTTTAATGCTTTGAAGCGTTGATATAAAAAGTTTAAAGGCAGCATCTAAAACGCATCTCTTGACCGGTTTCCGATTTTTATAATATTCATTATTTTGCAGTAAAAGTATCATTTGTAATCAAAATACTTTACCAGCATCATTATTCTTCAAACGAAGCTACTGAAACGATATACAGACCCACGTATTTACAAATTCTATAAATTACTAGCTTTTACCAGCGACTTCGCATGCTTGTCCCATATTTCCCGTTCCCGTAGAAATTTCGAGACGAATTATACACCTTATATATACTTTCCTCATGAATAACCCCATCCATTGGCGATAACCGCATGAAAATTGTAACAGTAGTTTTTGAGTTTATCGCAAACAGACAGACGGACAGACACGGCGGAGGACTTTGTTTTATAATATGTAATAGTGATATTATTTTGATAACACACCGTAGACCTTAAAATAACTATCTAAGACATTATCCAATCATCTCCGTCCTATAATCTACTTAACTGAAATCTAATTTCCTTTCTCAATAAATCCTTATTTTTAAAACCAGAAAAAAATCCTCACAATCTTGCTGTAGGGTGTGCAAAAGTACCCGAGTTCTGCAAGAGGGTGCACAAAAGTACCCCAGTCGCAGTACAGTATCCCGAATCAATTATCGAAGCTGCCTCACAATTTAATTGCAACGAGCTAAGTTTAACGCGTGCCACGAATTTCAATGGGCTAGAATTGAATTAGGTTTTATTGAAGCTTTCCTGGAATTAACTTTATAGATATACTGTGTCTTTTTTGTGTTTTTATTTTCTGTATAATTAATGGTTATTAAGATTATCAGTAAATATGTGAGTACCATTTACCTAAATTTCTTTAGAAAATGAATAAGTTTACCTTTGCTGGTAATACTTTGTTCTTATAAGTAGCATACTCTGGGTGTATCGTCCTCACATAATTTTAAATTAATTTTTCTATACCAAATTTTGTAAAATCATTATTTGAAAATAGTAACTATGGAGTTTCTTCTCCGTTCTTCTCCATAAGAATCTACCTTTCCGAATGGACAGTAGAGTCACTTTATTAATGTAATATTATTATTTTACTGAACTGTAAATGTTGACGTTCAAAAGTGTCGTTTAATGGCCTAATTGAAATAAACGTTTTGACTTTGACTTTGACTTTGGAACGGCGTAGGAACAGCAGTCTGGGTTATACTGTGTGATGGTTGTGGGTTTCACTGGGATTTGATTACGTATATTATTGACTGGCTTGTTGGTCGAGTGGTTAGTGACCCTGACTGCTAAACTGGAGGTTGTGGGTTCGATTCCCACCCAGGACAAATCTTTGTGTGATGAGCATGATCATTTGTTCTGTGTCTGGGTGTAATTTGTCTGTAATATGTATGTATTAAGAAATATATAAGTATGTTTATTAGTTGTCTGGTTGCCATATCACAGGCTCTGCCTAGTTTGGGATCGGATGACCGTGTGTGAGTTGTCCCAAGATATTATTATTATTATTTGGTGATTAGGTTCACGAAATTAGCGTTTTATTCAACAGGCAATTTTGAAGTACGGTTACAAACATCGGTTTGACTGATATTAAAACAAACGTTGTATTTAAAGCCAAATCAATAATTTTTCAAAATTTGATTGTATTTTGTTTCTTAGTGTTATGTTTCTTGTGTGATATTATTGTCATAATTATAACCATGAACTGTAAGAGAAGTTTGTGTCGTTTTTGAATATGTGAAATGTGTGGAAACTATATGTCTAAAAACGCACGAAATATTAATAAAATTTAAAAAAAGTATTATACAAACTAAAAAGAAAAAAAAATATTTTAATATTTTTGTACTAAAAATTTTAAAAGATTTTTTAATTCATATAAGTATCTGTTGCAATACCGTATCTTAGATAGACAGGCTTAGCACTATTGCAATATTGTTTCAATCGCTTTCGTTTGGGACATTCATTTTTCCTATTCATCATAAGTTGCACATCACTTCGCACATCTATCAACTAAACAAATCCCCACTGTACTAGACGAATAAGACTCTAAAAAAACCCCTATCAGCATTGCCAATCTCCATTTGAAACCCTCACCTATTAGGACGCAATAGAACTAATTTATGGTCACTCCGCTCCGCAATCAGATGGTCATGAATTGCGGCCTCGGACGAGACCTCTGTCCTAAGCCAAATATATCAGAATCCCTTCGAAATGGAACGTGAGACCACAATTAGGGAGACTAGTGTAATGTGTTGAGGAGATCGATTGGTTTTTGAATAACGAAGGTAAGGTAGAAGAGAGACAGGTGTAAGAAGGTAGGTTAGTAGTTTTTGTATTTCAAATACTAAATGTTGCGATACTAATCTAATGTTTGTTTTTGAAGCTGGATATAGACTGAATTTAAAAAAAGAGGATGTTGTCAATTCGACTGAATGTTTGCCCAGCAATATATTTAACAATTGCTAAACGATTTGACCGATTCTAGATAAAAAATTGAAACAGAAATGTCAAAAACAGCGACTGTTTTTTGTTTTTATTTAGAAGTCAGAAGTATTTTAATGTAAAAAGTTTACATAGTAAGAATCAAACTAACCAACCGTGGTGATTAATACTTGTGCCTCCTGTACATGAGAAAAATCCTCTGCCCTGGAGTATGCTGATATTATAAAGACGTAATAATTGGATCAGTAAGCGAGCGAACTAGCTTATTACAATACCTTTACACTTATAAACTTTAAAAAAGCTTTTTGATACAAACAGTGTTGATATAACATACATAACATCACACTATAGAGCTATGCGGTGCAGAGAGAAAAGTCCCGCATACCTCCACTTTAAAATGGGAGGATCCTCCTACCAGACGGTTGTTGTGTCTGGTGGGCAACTGCCCGATAGTTGATATTCGGACTGTTATATATGTTCAAATCGCATGGAGAACTTTGCTTGCGCGATACAGGATTTCGTTGTTAGTTCGTCGTAGATGGCGCTGCGGTTCTTTTTGTTGCCGTACAAATTTCACTTCTTTGTTTTCCATTGATGCCGCTACAACGCTACATACTGTATTCTTATTATTAGGGGAATACAATACGTCTCTACGTACCAACAGTATATCGACATTTCACCGAGCCTATAACAGTGTTAAGTAATTCTAAAATGATGAGCTGATAACAAGAGCCTTCTAGGTAACGCAACAATATCACGAATCTCTTTTTTTTTTTTTTAATGATGGGAAATCATCAAATGACTTCTTCCGCTGTGGGTGGAGCGGAAGGGCGTGTCAGACTTACTGACTAAAACCCATCCGTGTTCCTTCTAAAGCCCTTAGCGTTCCAGGGCCGCGGTGACTCTTTCAAACAAATTCCGCAACCCTGGCAGGATCACGAATCCCTTACAATTTTAATCTCGAAACACAAACGCTGAGCGAATCAATTCTATACGGACAGAGCTCAAACACTATCGCTAATAGAAAGCAATCTAGCGATCGCTTAGCAAACGAATAGCTACATAAATCAAGCTAGTCAAATAAGCCGGGCCGAATAAGCCGGCTGAATCTTGGGCTGTGATGTAGCCAAACACCGCCAGTCAGCTACTAGCCTCAACGACCCTACAAATTATAGCCTGGGCTAGTGTTGTTACGTGTTTGCGGATATCCCGGGATCTGTCCGACCCCGCTATACTTAATTGTAACATTATTTATTGGTAAAGAGAAAAGCTGTTTGTATTTTAGAACAGATAAAATATACTTATTCTTTGTCTTTAATAATATAAATGTAAAAACATATCCATTTAAAAGTAATTTATATTTTCAAATAAATAATAAATTTAAGTTTCAATTTAATTACACTACAAAGCGTTCTGAAACACGTGTAAATATAATATTCTGATGAGTTCTTCCAAATTGGCGGCTTTAACTTTCATGTTTTTCATCGTCAATTGTGTTGACCTTCGTTTGAATTAAAAACGCTAAAACAAATTGTAGAAACTTCTAAGTGAACAAATCTCCTATTTAAACGATTCAAACGACAACTTTCAAAACTACTTATAAGTCTTGTAAAATACGTATCCAATAACATAAATCCTATCAAAACGTCGGGCAGTATTAAAAATCGGTTTTATCCGGTATTTCGCGACTAATCCCGGGAAATATCCGCTTAGCCCGACCGCCGGGAATCGAGTGTTTTTCGAATACTGAACGGCGTCCCCGCGTCCTCGTGAACGACAATATTTTGTTTCAGAGCGTGTAGACTGGCTTTATTGACTGTGGAGTGCTGACTCCGCTTAATATGGACGGACAAAGGGTATTTTCTAAGGGAGGGAATGTTAACATTTTATGTGAACATGATATTGACGTGGGGTGAAAGAAATGAAGTCATGTTTGACATCAGACAGATAATATCGTGACTGTCATTGTTTTAGACGTATTATTCTTCGAAAGAGATGATGTAGATCCAATTATTTTTATTATGTGGACTATTTATAGCCGCGGGTAAAACCGATTGTTGGTGTGGCGACGCATGCCGTGAGGACGCGTCGCCACGCTATACGATGATATATATGTATATACCGTCTATATGTATTATATGCCATATTTAGTTCCTGTCGTAATCTGTTCGTTTATGCTTATTACTTGTACAAAATAATTTCGATGTTTCACATCTGCCAGGCGTCCCGTGACGGCTCACAATATTTTTTTTATTGAAAATACAAGTTGGAGACGACAATAAATCAACACCGCCAATACTAGTTCATACGAATATGTTGTATTTTATCACAGATTTGATGTCAGTAACTGCAACAGACTGCTTGGAATATTTCGTCAGAATAGTAGTCTCTATCCTTGACTAGTTTGAGTTTTTTTGACGTTTTATATCATTGGAAAGTTTATTTTTAATTTCGGTGACAGGAATTATAATAGTTTCAAAATATTCCTATGAACTTCTCGAACATTCCAGTATTGCCAGTGTATTTGTTAATTATCGTATCGATGTTTACACATTAGACTAACTATGTACCATTGTTTTATATATGTAAGTTAAAAATCGTTATCGTGACAGCTGTGTATTTTCTCAAAGGAAAAAAAAATACCGAATCGTAGGTGAGCCCGCCAGGGTTGTGGGCTTTGTTCGAAAGGGTTCACCGCGGCCCTGGAACGCAAAGGGCTTTAGAAGAAACACGGATGGGTTTAAGTCAGTAAGAGTCTGACACGCCCTTCTGCTGCACCCAAAGCCGAAGAAGTCATTTGATGATCTCCCATCCTTAGGGGATTTAACTATTAAAATACAGACTAGGTAGGTAGTAGACAGAGTAGGTATATGCAAAGCTCTTAACAAGCATGATGCCCATTTTATCTCTAGCTATGACTATCAATGTATCAACTTTGACGACACGGTTGGCGCAGTGGTTGAGCAATTGGCTGCTGCGCTGCGTGTTGCTGGTTCGATTCCCGCACGGAACAAATATTTGTACAGCCTACAGATAGTTGTTCCGGGTCTGGATGTTTGTGTATGTGAGTTTGTATGTTTATAAACACACCCACAATACAGGATTAATTCCTATAGTAGGCGCCAGATAATCGTGAAATATCGGTCATTGACCCACCTACATTTATTGACATTTTTAATTTGAAAAACGTAATTAATGACACAAAACTGTCCCGAACCATCATCTCTCGTGATCCTTAACATTGTCTAATAATGAAATACAATTCATATTTAATTGTTCAGGTACCTATGAGCAGTTATTAGGGAAAGGTCAATATACTTTATTCCACATTTATCTGGCGCCTACTATAGTGTGGGGCAACGTTTTATTTAAAAAAATAAAACTGTAAATGGAGGTACATAGATACCTACATTTCAACAATCAACATTAAAAAACTGACATCGTGTCAGTTTTTTAAACGTTGTCACTAAAGAAACAACTTCACCCGTCACTCGAAACATATTTCTCTTAATTGACTTAAAACATAAACGGAATGATGATCATTGCAACCGAATCCTCTCGACATGCAAATTGAAATTTTAATTGACAGATCGGATATCGTCTCGTGGATTGGAAGTGTGTCAAAATTATAAAAGCAAATGGCGACTACGACGTTGCAATCGGCGGGAAATCGATCCGCTCTCAATTAAAAATACCGACTGACTAATGCAACTGGGGATTTATTCCGTGAGTCTATGTACTCGCGTTGATAGATTCTTGAAAGGAATACGTTTGGTTGTGTCGAAGTGGTTTTTAAACGAGATTTCAAAAGGATGAAGGGTTTATAACAATTCCATGATGGTTTTAATCCTGATTATTCAAAGTCAAAGTCAAAACGTTTATTCCAATTAGTCCATTAAAAGGCACTTTTGAAAGTCAATATTACAGTTAAAATAATATGTATAAAAATAAAGTGACTCTGCTGTCCATTCACAAAGGTAAACTCTTACGGAGAAAAACGGACAAGAAACTCCATATTGCAACTACTGTTGGATTAATAATTCCTCTCCTTCTCTGTTTTTTTTTTGTGAGTGGCGTCTCGCAGTTCAACCTATGAGGTTGTCGACTGTTTAACCGGGCTTGCCTGTGGTGGCCTTAATATAATATTAAGGCCTCCAGCCAGGGCTTATAAAACTTATAAACTAAGCGACTACACACTCGGGCTACGGGCTCTGTGGGGTACGGGCCTCGGCTTAGGGCATCGCTGGGGGGAGGACAGCTAGGGACGGGCTGGTGAGAACTAGTCTCCTTCTCTGTCAAGCTCCTTTAAGGTTGTCTTTAAAAGATCATTTTTATTGGCAAGATCCCCATTGTTGTACCCTATTTTTGAGCTATTAATATATTTTTTATGGTGTACAATAAAGAGTAGATATTTCTATTCTATTCTACTACAATGAGCTCAGGATCAAAGTAACCGATCTGTACTAATATTTGCCTAATTTGAATGAATAACTTTTGAATTTGATTTTGATTTTTGACTAATATTATAAATGCGAAAGTTTGGATGGATATTGTTACTCAATCACGTCAGAACGGCTGAACGGATCTTGGTGAAGTTTGGTGCAGAGGTTGATTATAGTCTGGAATAACACAAAGGGTACTTCATATCCCGGAAGTATGTCCTCTTGGGGTAAATCCCAACATGCACGCGGGCGGAACCGCGGTTGGCAGCTAGTAACAAATATTTTAAAAGATTCTTATTTGATACTCCGTTTGTAACACAGACCTATTTAAAACTTATAAAACTCCTATTTATAATTGACTTTTTGAAACTGACTATTTGTCATACTCTACTTTTGCCTGAAAACCTCTCAAACTTTGGCATGAAAGTTTCAAACTCATTCTGAACTACTGAATTCCCCAGTTCAGGAACAGGCTCTAATTTGCTGAATATTCATTTCAGTATTGGAGATCATAACAAGGAACAGATAAATCTGACAAGCATCTAATTATCGTTTTTAACCAGATGGTTTAAATAAAAAAATCGAGCTCAAGCTAAGTTGAACTTGTCCATCATCACGTCCCCAATTCCCAAACAAGCTTCATCAACACTTAATTTACAAGCTCTGTCCATCCCACACTAGACATAAAGGAGCGCCACACTCCAGCCACTAAAGCGCCAATCGCTCAGTAAAATCGCCAGACTTACTTCAAATAAATGGCGCGAACCGTTCAGAATCGCTAGAACTTCACACACTCGCCAATCGGATCGACACTCATCAGTCAGCACTAATTCGAGTCTTCTATCTCGATCAAACTAATCGTATCGATAAATACTGTGCCAGTATCGATTCGCGGATCGAGTGATTTAATCGTGAATTACACCAGTCATGTTAATAGGCCCTGGCTATTCGTTTTGGCTGTAATTTACGCGTGTTTCGGCGCGTGTTGGCTAATGATGTGGCACTAATTATGGATAAAATGAGTTAGGTCAATTCAGTATCGATTTTGAGGTGTGAGAATTTTCGGTTTTGATGGCCCTGTTTTAAGTTTATCAGTCGTGCGAATTGTAGCAGTTTGTCTCTACGAGAGTGATTTTTCAGACAGTATTTATGGTATACTAAGAATTGCTATATGCATACTTATAGCAATTCTTAAATCTCTTTTCCCAATACTGTCTGGGACATAGACATATGTACGATGTTGATGTTACGAGAATACTCATAGATTCAGTACCTTACTACATATTTAAGTACTATCAATACTATATTTAAGTAAATCATCAAAACGTCTTTGTTTCTTCGTCCCCCGGAGCTAACATAACATCACAAATTTGAAAAGAGTAACAACGGAGTTTTTTGTCCGTTCTTCTTGATAAAAATCTACTTTTGCTTATTGTTTCTTTCTATTGTAAATCTTGACACTCAAAAGTAAAAAAAAATGTACTATATTACTTTGACTTTGATAATTTACTGTACAACAATAACCCACATTGTAAGGAGCAGTTACCGGACAGGATAGCCGGTGGATGCGAGATGTACAGGACTAGTTTTTGTGGCGACACTTTGGGGAGGCCTATGTCCAGCAGTGGACGTCTTTCGGCTGATAAGACGATGGAGCAGTCAGTATTCGTTCCTTCTTTGTGTGTTGCCGTCTTTGCCCAGCTGTGGGACTTTCCCCAATAGGTCTAGCCTCGAATAGTCTCCAGATTCATTTGTCTTGCTACAGTAAATGTCGCGGTTCCCTGTGAGTTGTTAGACAATTAAGTTTAAGTCTATTTAAGTACTTTATGTGGGCATTTGCTACTGTGTGGTTAAGAATTTAGTGCTGTAACGGTTCCCATGGGTGACATTACATAGGAAGTCAGGGACGTTATTCAACAGATATGGAGCTTTACTGAACAAGTATAGTAATCAAACGTCAAAATCGCCTTGGTGGCCTGCGAACGACGAGGATTGGGTGGCTCGCTGTCCGATCACCACCAGGCCCGGGTCGATGGCGCGTTGTGTCCCACGCGCGCCTCAAAGCGATGTCAGTACAGAAGACGGGGCCCGTTAGTGCCAGAGCCTACCAGGGTTGCGGAATTTGTTCGATAGAGTCACTGCGGCCCTGGAACGCAAAGGGCATTAGGAGGAACACGAATTAATCAGTATAAGTCTGAAACTCCCTTCCGCAACGCCCAGAGCGGAAGGAGTCATTTGACGATGTTCCATCCATAAAAAATAAGTTAAAGTGTTATGCACACGATTACGCGTTGCAAAAAAAAAATATTTATTTAGTTTTACGTACTTTCTGCACTAACAGTAAGCACCAACACGTACAAATTAGATATTACAAAAAATTAAAAGTAACACACATATGTTCCTGACGTCACATCGGACCACACACGGCGACATGGCCGTGTGCGCCCCACCGCGGTCAACGTCGTCGGACCACCGCGGCAGCCACTCACTCGCCGACGCCTTTGACGTGCGCACATATCGGTCATCTTATAACCAGCATATATCTACCTATCAATACAGTCTTTTCAAGCATCGAAGTAGTTTTACTTTATAGCCAAGACCACCAGCAGCACACCTGGAGCTTGACATTCACCACATATATTAACAAAATGATTAACAATTTTCTGGTCCCTATTAAATTGTAACGCGCTGCCATTCCAACATGGCTGTTATGTACGCTAACGTTTATAACAGTGAAACTATAGTGATTGTAATGGTTGTCTTGTTAACACAAAACTATTTTGTATTGGATACCCGCGCCAATATTACTCTGATCGAGCCATATAATAAAACACTACTTAAAAGCTTGTCATTCTTAGTTGTTATTCGTCATGATTATTATGATGAATGATCATTATATATCATATTTATTAGTTCTTTATTTTTGCATATATATGTATTTTATTAGTATTATATATTATTTGTATATTGTTTCCGAAACGTTAAAATTCTATTTAAAATTTTATTTTTATTTATTGTACACCTTTCACACTTTATAACCCAAAGGTTAACTGGCAGAGAATGCCTTGATGCATTAAGTCCGCCCATGTACCACTATTGTACATACAGTTTAAATAAATAAATATAATTAATCTATCCTTAAAAATAGTCATAACTTAAGCTAACGTTTCAAATAAAAACAATAAATTAATAAACTTACCACAGTTACTGTCAAAATTAAGCCAAATTACAACTATACCAAAAACTCATACAAAAATATTGCCCTTGCAACTTTTAACAAACTTAATAAATAAATAAACACCCAACTACTGTCGGTCGGTAAATCCATTCATACTATAAAAGTGATACGGCCCAGGATTTACGACAAACATTCTTTACAAAGCCGTTTAGGTCACAAACTTGGCGAAACTTTTCCTTTTTTTTTTTCAACCGCGAAAAATTCCTAAACGGCGCGACTTTTTAATAAATCATCGTAACCGACGCCATCTTTGAATTTCTATAAAAAGTTTCCAACCCAGAAATGTAAAATTGCTCAAGTTTTTATATAAGTACAACAAGTTAACCGTTAAGTATAGTTGTAAGTATTTTAAGTTGAACTTTTCGTTTTATTAGCGCTTTTAATCGCGTGCGTTTAAAAAATTTGGTAACCTTTTATTAGGTTGGCTGAATTCTTGATTTATTTTGGCGTTGCTTTATCATCCTTCCCTATTATTAGGGTAAAATTAACCTTCCATTTCTAGCATTGATTTAAGTTTACAAGTCAATGTTTCCTATAATACCTTTTCCTAAACAAATGCAATGTTATGTTGGACACGTGACACTATAAAACGACCACCTTTAAATGCAATAATACTGTACTTTAAGTTTTTAACGAGGACCTTTTTATTAGTGTAAAACCTGCTGGTAATCAACCACTTGCAGGCGCACATTAAAACAATAATAAATGGCTTTATTCACCAATTCACCTTGTAGAAATAAGGCCAACTGAAAAATTTAGTTTCATCATTATTTTGTGGCTCATTTTTTATCCAATGACAACCTGAACGAATTAAAGTAAAATTAAGATTAGACTTATCAAGAAAATAACGCCATCATTTAATAAAAAAAGAAAGAAAAATGTTTATTTGGGACACGCACAAGACAAACAAACCAGTAAAATAAAATTAATAACTAAACAGTCTACTGCTGGTCATAGGTCCCCCTAAAGCGTCGCCACACTGACCGGTTCTGTACTACTCTCATCGTGAGAATACCCGAAAAAAAATATAGGTACTGGCAACAGAAACCCTTCATTTTTCATGTTTTAATTTTCCTTACAAACCAAAAGCAACGCTGAATTCTTTCCTCTAACCTAATAACGGAAACAATAAAATACTTACCCTTCATCCCAGGCCACAACTCAAAAATATACGGCACGGCCCATAAATTAATTATTCAAACCGTTTCCGACGGTCACACTAAAGGTGGCAGAAGGCAGACTTCGTTCAATGTTATAATCTTAAAAATCCCAATCCCGACGACTACTATTATAATTGCGAAACCGTTTTTGTTTGTTTAGCTGACGCGCTCAAACTGCCGAATCGTTTTTGATTAATTTTGGTTCAGAGATAGATAGGCCTTGGAGACGATTATAGGCTATTTTAACGGAAGCAAAAATTAAGGTTAGAGTAGGCACCAGATAAACTTGCAATAAAGTTCATTGACCTTTCCCTAATATCTCTTCGTAGGTATTAGAAAAATAAATTATGAATTTTTGTTCATTACTAGAAAGTGTAAAGGATCTCCATCAATGACGAATCAGGATAGTTTTATGTCAATAAATGTAGGTGAGTCAATGACCGTTATTGTAAGTTTATTGGGCGCCTACCATAGTGATGTTATAAAGCAAAAAGAACTAAAGAATTAATTACTTATTTGTTAGTAGTAGCTAATTTCTGGAAGTCATGATTCGATCCTAAAATTTCGCCTCAAATATCGCAAATGGGTGACATGCTATTTTAAACTATATATTTATGTTCGCTTAAGCATTGTTTGGAAAGGCTCCTATAGTAGGCGCCAGATAAATGTGGAATAAAGTACATTGATTCCCTAACAACTGTTCATAGGTACATGAACAATTAAATATGAATCGTTTTTCATTATTAGACAATGTTAAGGATCACGAGAGATGATGATTCGGGACAGCTTTGTGTCATTAATTCCGTTTTTCAAATTAAAAATGTCAATAATTGTAGGTGGGTCAATGACCGTTATTCCACGATTATCTGGCGCCTACTATGTATAGTACTGGTCCAAGAAGAAGGAAAACTATATCTATAAATGAATATGTTACCATAACTTTGTAACTGTTAATTGATTCAAAAGAGTATCCGTGGAGTTTCTAGCACGTGCTTAGTAATGCCTTATGGCTTGGCTACACGACACGGCATTATGTAGGTAATGTTTTTCTTCGTCAATCCTTCCTGTAACATATATGGTGTACATAATAAAGAGTATTCTGTTCTTCTCAATCTTATTTGCACCAATTCTTGTTTGTGCAAGCAAACATGTGCGTTAAGACGGCAAAACAAATGCACACCATGCAGTTTTTACGCCAATGGTTTGCACAAACTGTTTGCGCAAGCAAGATTGAGCGTATAGCCGAACCTTTAGAGATAATCGCTATGGAACGTGCAACCAGCTTCATTTCTTTGACTGACCGACCACCTTGACAGTTCAAAAACGCCTGTCTATAGTTTAATTGAAGTAAATGCTCTAAATTCAGTTGAGTTTCTTCGTCATTTCTTCATTACTATGAATCGTATTGCTGAACCCACAGACCTTTCAATGGACCATTCAAACGAATATCTCCAAGAGAACACATTTTTGCACACTTGGCTGCAATCCACGCCCCATTTCCGTGTCAATGGCTTGCCACGCGATATAAAACCTTCTGCCCATAATCCTACGCAGTTAGTAATTCCCAAATAAAAACTATTAAGTATCGTGACGATGGCCGTTATTGGATGTTTCTCATGCCCAACTTTATTGCACTCGTAAATGTCGTAACATTTATTTACGAGAATACTTTATCGTTTTGTATTCGTGGTACGGGGGCATAATTCTTCGCTTTGGAATAATCAGTGTAGTTTTGAGTTTTCGATTGGTTGTTCAAGCAGTTTTCAATTTAATATAATTTATTACGGTATGTGTTGTTTTGACCTTGATTTTAGAATTGCTGAACTTTTGTAATATTTTATCTGTAGTTTTAAGGTTTCGTTCCCTGGCGGTAACCAACGGAACCCTATTTTTAAGCCTCCGCTATCCGTCCGTTTGTCTGTCTGTCGATCAGTAGGCTGTATCTCATGAAACCTATGGTTAAAGATGTAAAGTTGAAATTTTTTACTAAGCGAGTATTTTTATTAAGTACACTTCGGTTTACGGTACGCAACCCTTTCTGTTTTGTTAACAGACACTAATCTTAAATGAAAACAAACAACTATAATACAAAAGCAATATTTTTGAAGATAAAAGTACTCATAAATACAAACGACATTTACTATGGATCAAGAAAAAAATCTTCCCAATTGTTACTCTTTTTTTTAATTGTTTTCTATCATTAATTTCGACACAAACCAACTGCGCTGTCAATTTGTCAAACTATCCTCGATATTATGATTTGTATTACCACTGCACCGATTAGCCCAATACCCAGTGTCCCAAACCAATAAATCTATCAAGAGCATTAAATTATCCGGAGTAATGACTGCGAAATGATCTGTCATGGCGGCGAAGCATTTGTCGTCGTATTGAGCGCGAATAATTCTGATCGAGTCAATATGAGGTGGTACAATGAAATGACTCTGTATTTGTATGGAGTGATTGAGGTGTGGACTTGTTTGATGTTTACTGGTTTTATGCTGTAGTAGTTATTTCTTTGGTTCCTGTGTTGGGTAGTGTAGTTCCTGAGCGATGCTCGCATGGGATAGATATTTGTATGGTTTGTTATATAGAGTTTCTTTTAATTTCACTATTGGAGCACTGGAATGAAAATCAGCTGATTTATGTTAACTACCAACCACCACCAACGAAACCATACAAACCAAACTCTATAAACAAATTTTTTGTACACATACCACAGTGTCTTTTTAACCTGTAGCGGCATCAATGAAACACTAAGAAGCGAAATTTGTACGACACCAAAATGGAGTGCAACGCCATCTATCCCGTCAGAGACCAACCAACCAAAACCAATCTACCAACGAAATCCTATATCACGCAAGAAATGCTCTCCGTGCGATTTAAATATATACAACAGTCCGAGTATAATTATTGGGCAGTTGCCCACCAGACAAAACAACCGTCTGGTCGGAGGATCCTCCCATTTCAGTGGAAGTATGCGGGACTTTACTCTCTGTACCGCATACACCAATACTGGTGACCCTTAAAAAAAAAAAAGAACCAAAGACTTATTGACAACTACAATTCATATAAACATGTTAATGACAGAGACAATAATTATTCACGACATGTTTGCCACTACTAAGCAAGTCAATATTTGCGCAGTTAATACCCCTAGAACCGATATCATTACGAAAGATGATCGCGATAAGATAATACTCCAACTGATTCATGATATACTACCATAGCTCACGTTTTCGACACCAGAATGGATCTACCGACAGAAGTTCTTGTGCACTGACAGTTGAAGATTTATAGGAGAGAATAGAACAGGTATTGTTCAAGACGTAGATATTGGAAATTTAAATAACGATTATATTGGAAAAGGACCGACGAACTTGAAGTCCTCATGGTTTTAAATCTTCTCTCATTATTCCCTACCCCACCAAATCACCTTAACCTAAAATTCACTTATTAGCGTCGTAGGTACTCGTAGATCTTACTGCTTCTACTTATACAAGAGCTTATTTTAATATTATATTGATATGCCAGAACGATAGATATGTTGCAAATATTTTTTAATGAAAAGACTTCGGATTAGAACAATTTTATGCAAGAACACACCAGATCTTGATTTTGCATTTAAGATCGATCTTGTTTTTAGGATTTTTTTGCTACATAGTGCTGATTTTAAAACCTTGTTGGTTCAACTTATCAATAAATAAATGTATATTCTAGCAATCAATAGCCTAGCACTTTTCAAACTTTATTGCGGTCGGCTTCCAGACAAACCGGATGCAGCTGAGTACCAGTGTTTTAAGCAGAGCGACTGCCTATGATGCTAGTAATGATTTTGACCTCATAGTATTCCTTACTCATCAAACCATCACATCAGTCGAAAGACGTCCATTGCTAGATATAGGCCTCCCCTAAGTTTCGCCACCATAACCGGTCCTGTGCGTCTCCCTTCATCAGCCCATCGGTTCACCTTGTGGGAGGCCTTCCAACGCTACGTTTTCCGGCACTCGGTCGCCGCTCCAGAACTTTTCGGCCCCATCGACCATCTGTTCTGCGAACAATGTGCCCTGCTAACTGCCACTTCAGTTTTGCGATCCTTCTCGCTCTAAATCACTGAAGCACTGAATGCTTCAAATATGTTTGGTTAATACTTAAAAAATAATTTATAATTCCTAAAAATTCAAATTGAATGGGCATAGACTTTTACTTTTTCGTCCGCATTCGCATCTCACTCGCAATCTGTCAATTGCGTCTCACATCTATCGGCTACCTGCGACCCTCACCAGGTCATCGGTTCACCTTGTGGGGAGGCCTTCCAAAGCTACGTCTTTCGGTACGCGGTCACTGCTCCAAAACTTTTCGGCCCCATCGACCATTATTTACTATTGCGAATCTTTTGTCAAAATCATCATCTGCCTAGCCTTTTCCCAATTATATTGGGGTCGGCTTCCAGTCAAACTGGATTCCTCTGAATACCAATATTTTACGTGGAGCGGCTGCCCATCTGACCCCCACAACCCATTAACTGGGTAATACGGTACTCATTGGTAAGACTGGTGTCAGATTTTCTGGCTTCTGACTATCCGTAACGACTGCCAAAGATCTACAAATGACAGCCGGGACCAACGGCTTAACGTGCTTTGCACGGAGGAGTCTCGGTATGTTAAGATGGTCACCCATCCACAGACCAACCTCGGCAAGCGTTGCTTAACCTTGAAGATCGACCCGCGCGGCTGTTATTATTTAGCCACGAGCTCCTTTGTCAAAATATTTTCCAACAATTAGCTCATATATCAGCCCCACAAACTCCCAGGTTATTCCGACATACTAGTAGTACATAACATTACTCCTAGAGCCAAGTTAAAACAACGCAGGCTTTGGTCTCATTAGTACTCGCAAAGTTCAAAGTTTAAGCCGGATAATATGGTGGATACAATTAGTAAAGTAATTAAATGCGGGGATATTTATCACGGGTTAACGTTTTCGGGGTTTTTTGATTAAGCAGGTTGTGGAAATATTTTAAGGGAATAGTATTTAATTTGACGATCGCATCTGGGAGGTAATATTGAATAAAATTATCATATTTGGAAAAACGTGAGCCATCAAAACAATATAATACTTTATTTTCACATTTGGTTAGGTTTTACGGACTAGAATACGCCCGCAACTAAGCCCGAAACTACGGACTTCGGGCTTAGAGAGTGGCCCCTTAGTTTTGCCAGCGTTTTCATTTATTGTCGTATCGATGTTTCCACGTCGTATAATAAACTTATCAAACTGTATCATCACTGTTTAAAGTATTAAAATTAACAACTTAAAAGCTAGAACCCCCTTTAAAATAGCAATATCTTACAAAATGCAAGTTATGACAATGCAAACTTTGAACTCTCAAAGTTGGTTAAAGACAAGTAGTTCATGCACTTTCAAGTTCGTCTTTTACTCTCGAGAATGCTGAAGAAGTAACTTACTCAAAAAATTCAATTATGACCGAGTTTTAGTTGAAAGACTTGAAAACTGTGAAGAAATTATCTCATATAGGTCTCTTTACGTAGGAGATAATGTTATCAGTGGAAAGTTAGGTTGCCAAATTGAAATGCTTAGCGTTGAATGTTAATTGATATCTTGGACAATTGTTGCACTGAAGACATTTCCCGTTGCACTAGTCTAAAAACTTCTTTAATTCATTTTTGTGGTTCCGTACACAAAGGGTAACCAACGGAACCCTATTACTCAGCCTCCGCTGTCCGTCCATACGTCCGTCTGTCTGTCAGCGGGCTGTATCTCAAGAACCGTAATAGGTAGACAGCTGAAATTTTCACAGAGTGTTTATTTCTATTGCCGCTATAAAAACAAATGATAAAAATTAAATCAATTTAAAAATTAAAGAGGGCTTCCAGACAGGAATAGCGTTTTTGGTAAGGAACCCTTCATGTGCAAGTCCGACTTGTTTTATATACTGTCGTGTTTGACCAGACTCTCACCTGATGGTTGTCAATGATGTGATGTGCAGGGCACGCTTGATTAGTAGTTAACCTATTCAATCTGGACTTTAAGACCGCTAGGTTGTAGTCATTTGGAAATAAAGACTCCGGCATGGAATTCCACATATTAACTAAGTCCTTAAGATTACATTCAGGATAAGAATGCTTGGAAACATGCTGGTCCTGCTCCATAGGACAATCAAGGGTGAAGGTCAAACTGGTTGATTTATGTATTAACTTTATAGATATACTGTTTCTTTTTTTGTGTTTTTATTTTTCTGTTGACTCACACACTGTTGTTTAATTAATGGTTCCAATGTTTGTAAATATGTGAGTACCATTTACCTAAATTTCTTTAGGAAATTAATAAGTTACCTCTGCTAGTGATACTTTGTTCTTTAAGTAGCATACTCTGGGTGCATCGTCCTCACATAATATTAAATTAATTTTTGTATACCAAATTTTGTAAAATCATTATTTGAAAAGAGTAACTATGGAGTTTCTTCTCCGTTCTTCTCCATAAGAATCTACCTTTCCGAATGGACAGTAGAGTCATTTTATTAATGTAACATTATTATTTTACTGAACTGTAAACGATGACGTTCAAAAGTGCCGTTTAATGGCCTAATTGAAATAAACTTTTTGACTTTTGACTTTTGACTTTTAACCGTAAAATAAAAAACTTTTTTCAAAAAAACACAACCGACTTCTAAATAAAAGAACACTACAGAATATCAAATAACTTTAATTTCGGAAGTCGGTGTTAAAATACGAAGAAACAACCAAAACACCGACTTCCGAAATTAAAGTCGGTTGTATTTTTTGTCATCATTATTGATACAATGGTGTTTGACCTCAATCTCCACCGACCAAAACGACCGAGTTAGTAGCTGATGATCCACGCTTGCCTAGAAGTAAACCTATTCACTCTTAACTCTAAGGCCCCAGGTTCCTTTCTCCAGCGTATTATTTGAAGATAATGTTACAATAACATCATGACACGAACGATTCCCCATTCTTCTCCCAGACTAGCCATAAAACTCCATGCCGTAATGGCAATTGCCCGGATTTAGTACTGCCTCGGTGACAAACTTTGGTTAACTCCTGAATAAAAAAACATCAGAAATCTCAGTTCAGCCTTAAATAACCAAACTAAACTTGATCACGTACAAAAACTTTGCAGTATCAAGACCATTATTAAATTTTTATGTAAGGACACGGATCCGCGGCCGTACCGCAACTCCCGATGTACACTGCGCTCCCATAAAGAGTTAATATTTCAGCGGCGCACACTGAAGCAGCAGTAGTCACGACCCAAGTTTTAATTTGCTTAAAGTTGTTACAACTTGGAACGGGTCCCTCGTTGGGCGCCAAATTAGGTACAGTCACAGAGTAAAGTATAAAAGTAACGGTCACGTTATTCTACTGATAGTTTAATTCGTTTCGTTTGGGAACTTTTTTTTGCTGTGCGATTCTGCATTTCGATTGTAATTTAAGTTTTTAAGAGGCATTCTTCTAAAGGCTGTCTTTCTTGTTAAGTTCACGGTCTTGTGGCTTTCGAAAGTTAATTTTAATTGAGTCAGTACCAACAGTTTAAATTAGCCACACACGCTAACTACACACGTACAAACGCCCGCATTCAGTGTTAATCACAAAGGCCAACACATATTTTATTTAATTCAAAAGCACTCAGCAGGAACCGAATCAGTTCCAGCGCTGCAATGCATCAGGGAGCTCTTTAGGCGTTGAATCGCGTATTATCGATGAGTTACGATGACCATTCACCATCAGGTGGCTTTTATGGGCCATTTCAATAATAAAAAATGCCCTGTCTCTCGTCCCGCGGCTGTACCAATATTATAAAGAGGTAAGTTTTGTTTGTTTCCGACAATCGTCTAAAAGGGGAGGAATGATTTAAGGTTTGTTTGTGTTGGAAAAGAAGGATGGTGGATTGATATGGGTCTATTATTTACTCTGCGTAGTTCTTATTATTTGGATTGACGTGACCAACGATAATAATTCTGTATTAATATTTTACAGTATTGAAATACGACGATATCCGCAAGAGAACCAAGTATACCGACATAGCCCGAAGGATTGCCAAACTGAAGTGGCAGTGGGCAGGGCACATTGCTCTCAGAACAGATGGTCGATGGGGCTGAAAAGTTCTGGAGTGGCGACCGCGTACCGGCAGACGCAGCGTTAGAAGGCCTCCCACAAGGTGGACTGATGACCTGGTGAGGGTCGCGGGTAGCCGATGGATGCGAGACGCACAGGACCGGTTGTTGTGGCGACACTTGGGGGAGGTCTATGTCCAGCAGTGGACTTCTTTTGGCTGATATGGTGATGATGATGATGAGTATTGAAATATCTATCTAGTAGCCTCTTTTCCACAAAATGGCTCTGTCTCCCTTTTCCATCTTAAAATGGGATATGGTTGTAAATATACATCAAATAAAACACTAATGTTTCACTGCCAAATCATCAGATCGACTACAATATTGCTATGCTAACAAGGTTTATAATTGTGTCTTAGCTGTAAGCCTTTTGTCACCATTTATATTTAAATAAAATAACATGTATATAAAATCAATCCATCCCATAAACTTATCCACACAATAAATAATATTCAACGAATAGATTCTATCAACCAACATAAATAAATATCTCTTTTACCCCAACTCGAATCAATTTCCCCACCTGAAGCACAAATAATAATTATGATTTCCTTGAAAACCTTTACGTGTTCCCCACATACTAGCCGCACGTGAAATTTCATTTAAATCTATTAGCACTTTTCAATTTTTTAAACGTTTCTCAGAATAGAATCGTAAACACATATTTGTGGATGGTACGTTTATACTTACGTTCATTTTTGACAGGAAATAATAACTTAAGAATCGTAGTCATAAAATGGTCTAGGATTTTGTGTCAATAGGGCTTAGTATTCTTTGAAGTTTTTGACAAAATTTATCTCTGTATTCGAAGTAATCAAAATATCCACTTACCGTATTTTGACCTCTTTCGACTGCCAATCACTGTGTTTGTCAAAACTGATGAGTATTGCGGCGATTTCCTGTAACAAACAAAGAGATCTATAAGTATTTTTGCTTGAAATATTTAAGGAATTTCAAAACGACTCAGAAAAAAAATATAAAAGGTATAGTTCGGATTTTGTTAAAATTATCAAGTAACCTAAATCTACCTCACCTAATTCTAAAAAAACGTGTTAATATATATTTCTTTATTACATTTACAAAGGAAATATAATTTATCATTCATAATTAATCGGCTCTTAGCGGAATCCAAGCAAAAACCGAGACACCCCAAGAAAAACATGTTTAAAATCTTAACCCGTCTTTGTTCTATTTTATTATCAACACAAGTCGTAACCTAGCTGCTAACGAATGCACAATCAGCTCGGAAGTTTACATAAATTTTACACTCGCAGAATGTTAAAACCTTACTGCCTTTATTTATTCCCAATCACACAACTAGATCAGCTCACATGCATATTAACAACACACATAAAAACAGGGCATCGACTACGAACTGTCACAGCGCCCGCCATTTTGGATTTGGCAGCCATTTTGAATTGGTAATCAAACTAAAGATTCCGAACATGTTATTCTAATAAATAAATCAAATACTTTCACGACAAGATCGGAATAATAAGGTTTTGAGTGTAATCGTAAAGTTGGCTTCGGTCCCTGAAGGCGTAAACTGAGCGGATGAGAGGTTATTAAATTACTTAGCTGTGGCCCGCGACTTCGTTCGGTATTTTACGGAAACAAAATATAAAAGGTGTTTTCTTTTTTTTAATGCCTTTTGGTCGAGGCGACAGTTACGGGTTTTTTCTTTTAACAAGCTGGTTCGTGCTGTAAATATTCAGTATGTTTTTAAACAAAACCAAAATGCTAAAAATTGAGTCTTGTATCAACAATCTCGCAGACTTGTAATAATTGAAAATATTCAATTGAAATAATCTGTGAATTCTAAACTAAAACAACAAAAGTACTTCTGGTTAATAAATCTTTTACTTCCACACAATAGTTTCAATCAATAACATAACGCTTAGATAAGCTAAAATACTTTTAAACTACCCATTTACATATCAACAAAGATTTCAACGTGAAATATCTTTCTAAAACGGGACAAAGATTGATCGCCATTGCCGAACGTTCCCGAATAAAGCCGGAAAGAATCGAACAAGTCGCTCATATTTAAAAAGAAATTCACAATTTTCCTCAACCGTACGTTAAACAGCTTCCTTTTCTCAACAAACTCAAAATTAATCTCATTCCTTTGTGAATTAATTTTCAAAGAAATACGAAACATTTTTTTCATCTTTTGACGAGCCTTTTTATCCGAGATTATTATATTTAACAGATTGGATGCTGGCATTTTCCTTTAGGTTCGCTTCCGTGGCACATAACACACATTTTTCCGGGGTAAAAATCCCACGACCAATAGCAGTATAGTAGTGTAGTTATCAGAGCAATAATGTTTGCTATCGGATCAGTGCTTCTAGAGTATGAATGGAATTTAATTCAAAGCATTATTGCAAATAAACCGTTCACTGGTTTTGAATTGACAAAGTCTGTCAGTCAAGAAGACTAAGCCAGTCGCACAGTCCAAGAA
This sequence comes from Mamestra brassicae, assembly GCA_905163435.1. NCBI lineage: Eukaryota > Metazoa > Arthropoda > Insecta > Lepidoptera > Noctuidae > Mamestra > Mamestra brassicae. The sequence goes on from LR991001.1 coordinate 16,797,785, forward strand.
CGCGTATGGAGATGAACGTGCAGGAACTGTACGGACACTCTTTTAAATGAATAAATATTTTTTAAATAATGGTTGAAATTACGAGAAATTGTATGATGCTTCAGAAGTTGAATCTTTACAATCATCAGCGGGTCCAATAATATTTTCTCATGCTAATATACATAAGTTAATGCGCCTTAGTGGTTGTAGAGCAGGACCAAAGTTGAGCCAAGCATGATTATCAATATCTACAACGTGTTACAGAATAAACGCAATACCTCTTAGAGGGTCATTTAAGTCATCATTATGAACAACTTTTACCGTGGAACCAACACTGAAATCGCAAAAAAAGTATCGATTGGCTCATACATTTATTTGAGCATAACTCGACAAAATGTACGGAACAGCTGATTTTTTTCGCGAAGAAAATGATGAGTACAATGATCTCTTAAGACGTATTGCGTTTATTCTGTCACACGTTGTATATCCGACATCACAAGAAAATACCTAAAATAATCTACAAACAATTTTACCTTTTATTAAATGACTGGCTGTAATTTTCTCAACAGTGTGTTTTTGGTCCACACGAACGAAAAAACACGTGACCATTGATGATAATAAGGGTAGTCACGCTGTTTACCTTAAACACGACTGAGGGAGTTCCAAAACCCGTTTGTCCCCAATTCATTTTCTGTTTACCCCAACTCTCTATGGGGGAAACAGAATATATTGTGAGTAGGTCAAGGTCTCGCTTGGCCTTTGAATGCCATTCATTGTGAACAAACATTATTATTCTCCGGAGTTAGGTTTTCCAAATCTTTTTCAGGATTTTATTGCTCATTACTATAGATGTTTTCATAAGTAAGTACTAATACGAGATTTGAAAAGGATATTTTCATTTTGTTCCCTAAAAATGTGTTTTGTTTTTAGTAAAACAATAATTTCTATAGAACTAGTACAACATTTCTTTCAAAATAAGTAAGCACTGCAATCCAACCGCAATACATTCTGCTATAGATCGCCCAAACCCCATACTTTGCACACCAATTGCCAATGTAAACACCACACATTTGCAAGCGTGCCAATCAGCCCCAACCGCTCCATTTTCCCCCTAAAATAGGAATGCATTACACCACAAGTACCCCATTACCCCTTTATTTAACGACGGAACCCAAAAATAAGAACATGCACTAAATATATAAACACATTGGGACCTTACGGATAGATTTATGGCTTCAAATATAATTCGTGCACGCTATGGCATACCTAAGTAGTTGAATTAGTTAGGGAAGTACCTGTTTCCAGTGTGTAGAGGAAATATCTGTCGTGGCCCGTTTTTGGGTACAATTGGGGGACTTGTTGTAGTTGATTTCCTTTGTAGTTTTCTTTGGTTGGTTTTTGTATTTGTATTGTGAGTTTGTTGTGGGGTGTATGTAAAGTGGCTGGGCTGTGTTCAATGTGTGTGTTGATGCTCAAAGTGTTGCCGGACTCAACCATTTACAAAATTTGAGTAGGACAGTGGTACCCAGTAATTCAGTTAGTTTTGTAGACTAGCTATTGATATTTTTAGAAGTATTTTGCTTTCCAAATGCCTAGCTTAATCTACTTGAAAAATGCGTAGTACTAGCTTCTCCCTTTTATTTTTAAATTATTTTTATACAGGGATATTTATTTGTTGTCCTAAATCAGTTTATGGTAGACCCGTATTATAGGTTTCATCCTAATTCGTTCTGCTGTTGAGTCGAGATTGATACAAAGAAACAGAATTTACAGAAAAACGGAATTTCGCCTTCCAGCACTTCGAGTTTCCACAACTCCCACAAAAATCCTATATAATTTGAAGGCTAATTTGTGCCATAACATTAATTTATAGTTCACTAGTTACACACTTTCGAAGACAACATGCAAAAAGGCAATAAAATGTTGATCTATGTTTTGGCAACTTAATTCAGGCATTTATTGCCACTCGAGCGTCTCGAGCGTAGGTAACTTGCGTGCAATCATTTGGGGAAACAATTTAAAAGGTTGCATAGTGATTTAAAAAATAATTTTGCTATTTTTCTCTTATATGAATTTATCAATCTCAAATCTTAATTGTATTTGCCCCATTCAGCTATTTAATTTGAGGCATTGTAATTAAATTACACTTTGAACAAAAATAATGAAAATCTAGCTCGTTTTTTCTTAGCAGGATTATAACAGTTCCTTAACGTGTACCCGTTGCAAAACCTAAACAGTTGCTTATATTTAAGGATTCCATTTGGCCTAGTTTTGGCGAAAACGGGCAATAAACTTGCGTCTTCTCTCAGAAACATCATAAAAACCAGAACAAAATGTATCTTAAGGTGGCTCATAAAAAAAATATGTCCCCCAACTGACATGTTAAAAGCAAGAGCAAAGGGACTGTGTTTTTATGTTTGGCCTGATGATGCAAATGACATCTTAAAGGCCCGTTAAGTTAGCGCATTCCTAATAGTATACAAGTAAATTTATACGATTTATTCTAAGTTTAAGCTTCGTACTCAAAAAGAATGAAGAGGAGGCAGGTACCGTTCCAGTTACTCAAATAAACCAAAACACAACATTTTACAACAACAATCAACTAGTAAATAATAAAATAAATTTTCTTCGGAACATCTGCACAATTCCTCATGAAAAATACACTCACATTTTTTTATAGAATAGAAAATAATAAACCGAAACAGGTAACGACATGTATCTACTTAAATGTTTTACCCCAAATATACTTTGTACCCCAATTCCTCGCAAATTGGGGTAAAAACGTATATTTAAGGTAAAATGATGACAATAAACCTACAAGTTTAAATTACTCACTCATATGCGTATTGCATATTTTATTTTTTGCACGAATTCGTTATACTACTGATTGAGGCACATTTTCTTTGGTACGGGAAAGTTCTGATTTTATTGTTTTTAGGGTTCCGTGTGTACACGAGTCTTCATGTTCTTCTGAAAGGTGAATTTGTTCCTCTCGACATTCATACCAGCTTTTACTATCTTAATTAATATTACAGAGAGGCAAAATGATTCGTTAATATGTTTGGGAAACGAAGTACAGATCCGATTACGAAGATTCTTTCACTAATAGAAAGCTACACTACAATTATTGGTATCGTTTTACCTAGTTAATGATCTCATCAATCCAATTTTGTTGCTGGGGCGTATTGAAACTAGCCTTTCCAACCCCTTATTAAAATTTTATGCTCAACCCACAATTGACCTGTCCATTCAAAGAAAATAATATGCTATTTCATTATGACTAACGGTTGATATTAAATGAGACGGCTAAACATAAAAATGTTTTGCAGAAATTCATTCATTACCTACAATTAATTTCGACATGACTTTTGCGATTAATTCAACTTTATATTTTGAAACGTTATGACGAGACTGTGTTGTTTGAGATAACAACATATAATAAAAAGTGATAGTCTATGGTTTTAGTTTAGGGTTAAAGGCTCGTCCCTTTACGCCCTTTAGGTGCTAAAAGTGACCAAAATAGGCATTACAAACTTCTACGCAATATCTGCGAGTAATTTCGCCAGTAAATAAATATCAGTCCACTGATACTTTGAACGTTACTATGGTAAACTTTTTAACGGTATTATTTTTAAAGCAAGAATAAATTAATTGAATACTGTAGAAACTACCGTAGGAAGACGATATCACTTTCTGTAAAATGTTATATTGAAGTAATGATTGTGGCCCGTGTTGCACAATTATAGAGGGATAAGTCAAACCCGCAATGGAAATATTCTCACTTGATTCGACCTATAGTGATCTGAGTATATATCAACACTGACCAGAACAGGCGTTCGCAATGCAAAGCCGTTGTAATTTTACCATGATACCATCAACACAGAACCTACAAAATAACTCAAAACGAATTTACATTAACGTTATCAAAGGACCCAAAAAAAGCAATCATTAACATTAGTGGGATATTATGAAAACAAATTTTCTCCTAAAAATTTTAATAATAAATGAAAATTAGGGTGCAGTCATTAGAATACACGGGTCGAGGGATTCACTCTCTCTCGTCAATAACCAATAAGAGTTTGCATTTGGTGCTTGAGAGAGCGGATCGCGTTGAATAGCCTATAATTATTTTGACTTGTTCCACATTCGCCTCATTTTTCACTTAATTTATTTTCTTTTTTCAAAAATGGGTCGAAAAATTGAGGCGTATGCGGAATAAAGCTATTTTTATTTTATAAATATTTCATTGCTCGATTGTTGTCTTGTAATTTCATAATGTTTATTTTAATCGAATAAAAAGTGTGAGTAAAGAAAATAAAATGGTAGTATGTGGGTTGAATTATTGAGTATGGGCGTTACTAGCGGAAATAGGTTTGGTATTTTTTGGTTAAATAAGTAAATAGTTTTTATATCTTTACTTTAATTATATGTATAGATAACAAAAATAGTTTTGAACAGGAACTATTGTTTTGGTGATAAAAAATTCAAACAAATAGTTACAAACACCATATTAATTCACACACATGACCTACTTACTACGACCCAGACAAACTCCACACAAATAAACTTAAAATAAACATTAGCCGCTCCCGCTGTCGTGTCCCACTTAGCTCCCTCCCGTTTCTGGTGCCCAAAGAGTTAATTCGGCCTTTTATTATCATAGCTCAAAGTCTGTCAGATGTAACTGTAGGTTGCCAATTGTTCGAAAGAGTTACCGCGGCCCTGGAACGCGAGTGGGTTTTCGTCGGGAAGAGTGTGACACGCTCTCCCACAGGAGGAGCCATTTGATTATTTCCCACCAAAAAAAAAGGAAAATTCCACATAAACTTAAAATAAACACGACCCGCTCTCGCTGCCGCGTCCCACTTAGCTCCTACCCGTCTCGGGTGCCCAAAGAGTTCATTCAGCCTTTTATTGTCATAGCTCTAAAAGCGCGCTGTCAGATGTAACTGTAACGACGTCGTAAAGTGCCCTGACGTCGACGTCGACGGAACCCCACCCCTTCATAATTAGGGTTAATTGTGTAAACATTTATAGGACAACGCTGTTTGGCAGATTGATGGGATTTTTTGAAGGAAAACATCCTTCAAAAACGTTTGCATAGATTTTGTTGGGTCTATTTCGAGTTTCATGTTGAAATTTTACACGACTGCCCATAAACGAGTGTGGTTATGAAATAATTTATGTGTCACCAGGAAATTGCAGACTCAGTAAGATTGTACAATATCGCGTGAAATTGTAAACTATTTTTTTTCTAAATAAGGTACGGATATCTTGGAAACTATTGAATTTGGATGGGATTTTTGTATACAAAACGGTTTTTTCATAATATCTCGAAAAATTATAATCTAGTAAAGATTTATTTCAATCTTACGGATTCTGCAATTTTCCGGTGACATATGCAGTACTACGCTTTAAAGCTGATGGAACGAATGATATGTCCGATCTATTTTCTAAAATTCTCTCAACTCGACATGAGTAGTCTTTGATAACCTGTAAGTCTTTATTTATAAGGACTCGAGATACAAGTTGATCGAAGCAAACCAGCCCCTACTATGACGCATCTGGATCTCGGGAGTTGCAGTGATTGGGAATGGCGGGTTTATCCCAAAATAATCACAACTCTGAACCATTTATATCATATTACTAGCAAAAAAGCCATCAGATATCGACATCAATACTACCTCATTGTCCTTAATTAATACCCATATGCACAAAATGTTTTAAGAATACTCTCAGTGTGCTTATAGCTAAGCAGTTGAATTCTCTACAGGAGTGTGTTTCCTGATAACTTTTTTTTGTTCTCGGGGGGCCAACCTTCAAATCAAAGGTCTTTTGGTGAAAGACCAGGAAGTTTGGGATTTACTTCACGGTGATCACCACTTCATTACTTATTACTTTTTTTTTTTTAAGGATGGGAAATCATCAAATGACTTCTTCCGCTCTGGGTGGAGAGGAAGGGCGTGTCAGACTCTTACTGAATAAAACCCATCCGTGTTCCTTGTAAAGCCCTTTGCGTTCCAGGGCCGCGGTGACTCTTTCGAACTTACTTATTACGTACTTAATCGATTCGTCTACTCGTTTATAAAAACCAACTTACCGCACTAGTATGATAATAGTTATTTATGATACTAGTGCGGTAAGTTGGTGTCATACAACGTTTTTCAACACATTTGCGAGAAAACAATATAATAGGTAATGAAAAAAACTTTTTGTTTTTCGATATCAGTCGGAAAGTTGCAACAATCTTTGACGTTCCTTTTATGAAAATAGCGCGAATTTGTAACTGGCACCACGTGCGCGTGGTGAAAATTAGAACTCCATATTTCGTCTCATTATCTATTTATTGTTAAAGTGAAACAAACGTATTGAGTAGAAGCGCTTCCAAAGAGGTTCGATCATTCAGCTTATTTATTCTAGTAATGTGAAACTCCTTGGTGGAATTCTTTAATTTTTTATGGAAATTAAAAAAAAATCGTAAAGGATACGCACGGCGCTATACAACGAGGAGTGCGGTAAAATAGATACTTAGATGAAAGTACCTATTTTACCGCACGTTCCATTGTATAGTGCGTAATTTTTAACTTTCGAACAATGTATACAGGCTTCGTAAATGCATTTTTTGAGCAAATGTGTTGAAATAACTATTATTTCACACTATTATTTTCATATCAAATTATTTCACTCTCACTTTTCCTTAAACCATTGTTTCCACAAGCAAAAAGGGTTAATATACAGTCCAAATACATTTACCAGAGTAAATATATATTGCATCATCGTTCTGTCGGCCCGGAGAAATGATCCAATAAACTATAAGGTGATTTTTATGTATGAAAATAAAATACTCTGGAACGATGTTAAGGCAATGTAATGATAAAGAAGTATTTTTCATTTTGGTTGTGAATTTTCATGTTTTTTGTTTCAATATGAGGCTTTGACGTAGATACTTTTGTAAGGTTGTTGTTGAAAGAAATTTATTTTGGGGTAATTTTGTTTTGAGGAGACAGTTTGACGATCTCCTTTTTAGGGTTCCAAACGTCCGTGTTAGAAACGGAACCCTTAAAGGATCACTTCGTTATCTGTCCGTCTGTTTGTCAAGAACCTAGTAGAGCTAAGATCCCTTGGAGTTCTATAAAAATACTGAGCTTCTAAGTCAACACAATCGACACGCACTTGTCCAATTTTTTCGTTTCATAGATTCGTACGTTTGGGGGCGAAACAAAATACAATAGCATTGATACCTACACAAGAGTATCAAAATAATATCAAAGTTTACGCTCCACATTTTAAAATAATTAAACACATACCTAACTAAATTAAATGTATACAGTATTATTCCACCTGCGTAATCTCCCTTGTTTACCATTCACTCAGTTTTCACAATCCACCCTCTAATTGTGTACACAGTTCACTAATACATATACACATCGAATTAAGACAAACAAACAATCACACATACGTATAATATACCCCACTAATGAAACTCGCAAACATACGGGGCCATTCTACTTTTCGATGGTTTCCACACGTAGACCATTCGGGACTCCCATGGAAAAAAATCTTAACGTATTTAAAGCATAGTTTTTTTTGCAATCGCTCGCGTTTATAGAAAAGAAAGAAAAAGTATTTAAATGCAACATAAGTTAATTTTGCTTAAACTAAACTCTAAATAATAGTGTTAGTGGTAAAATTGACCGCAATCTCACTTGCTAGAAAGCGACGATGAAGACGACGAATGACGCTTGCCTAGAAGTAACCAATTCATTCATGACCTAAAGACCCTAGGTTGTAGCCATCAGGAAACACAGACTCCCGCAGAGAACTCCACTCCTTCGCTGGCTCTTTAGCTAGTACGTAGTCATTTATTTGAAGAGGATCTCTTGCAGTATAAATAACGATCTAATTTATTAATCACTTTTTTTTAAGGATGGGAAATCATCAAATGACTTCTTCCGCTCTGGGTGGAGCGGAAGGGCGTGTCAGACTCTTACTGACTAAAACCTATCCGTGTTCCTTCTAAAGCTCTTTGCGTTCCAGGGCCGCGGTGACTCTTTCGAACAAATTCCGCAACCCTGGCAGGCTCTGGTACTAGCGGGCCCCGTCTTCTATGCTAACATCTCTTTGACGCGCGTGAAATTTATTAATAACTTATGACCCGCCTTCGCACATAATACACTAAAATCTGTCTCGTTTGTTGCTCTTTCTATTTGTGCAATGCTCATTAAAATCTTTTGCGTGGTTCAGAAGAAGTAAGCGTAGAAACAGGCAGAGACAGACAGTTTGTTTTGTCTGAAAGAAGACAAATGAAGCAAAATTGTGTCACGATGAAAATTCAAAAATTCAAAAATTCAAAAGTCATTTATTCAAATTAGACTGAGTGCCAGCACTTTTTGAACGTCAAAGTTCTACATAAAGACTGTCCCCCAAAACGCCCGCCCGTCACCACTTCCTAGTGTTGTAGCTGGGAAGAAGAAGTGGCGCAACCAACTCCCCAGCAACACATCTGTCTGTTAAGCTTTTAAAAACTTGAATTTATAAAATAGTATGCAAAGTATTTTACAATACATGACACCGAAAATAAAATATTCAAACTGTAAATCAAATTAAATTAAATTAATTGACACTTGGTAGCTAGCACACTCTATGGTATCCTAGAAAAGATGGTATCCTAGAAAAGGTAAAAGGAAAATAGGTAGACCTCAAAAAATATGGAATGACGACATAAGACAAGTGGCATGCGTCATATGGAACAGAGTGGGTCATGAAAGACATGAGTGAAAAAGTTTGGAGGAAGCCTATGACTGGCAAACAGATCCACAGAAAATAAGTAAAATTCAAATAATAGACAAGATTAAGGTTTACATTAAATTTAAGTTTTCCATACTTTGTGTTTTCATTTTTTTTCATATACCTGTAATCTAGATCTAAATAAAAGGCTATATTAGGTATTATCCGTTTATTCATTTTCTAAAACTTACTTCTTACATTTTTTTTAATAATTTGTTAAAAATACAAAAACAAAAAAAACACATTTAAAAATATAAAAAATAGTAGCCCACCGGTATCGGGAACAGGGACCAAGCTATCGGCGGTCAGGGCCCCAGTGAAAGGAACCTCCTAACAATGCGAGCCGTATCCAGAAGTACTGCTTTCTGAATCAAGCCCTTGATCCAGCTGCCTAACGAGAGCCTCCTGAGGTGTTGGTCGAGGCTCGTGACTATTAAGCCGTTGGCTGACACGACTATCGCTACAATGATTGCCGAGTTCAAATCCCACATGTCGACAACCTCGTGAGCCATGTCAAGGTATTTTATTTGTTTATCTTTCTCGGTTTTCACGAGGTTTTCTATAATTTCCTTTATTCATTGTATGTACATAAAAATTACATTTTTAAATATTAAAATACAGAGAGATAAAAATATAAAAAGAGTAGCCCACCGGTATCGGGAACAGGATCCAAGCTACCGGTGGTTCCTGAGAGAGGAACCTCCTAACTATGCGCGCCGTGTCCAGGAGTACTGCTTTCTGCATAAAGCCCTTGATCCAGCTGCCCAACGAGAGCCTCTTTAGATGTTGGTCGAGGCTCTTGGCAATTATGCCCTTGGCCGTCACGACTATCAGTAGGTACAATGATTGCCGTGTTCAAATCCAACATGTCGACAACCTCGTGAGCCAAGTCAAGATATTTGATTTGTTTATCTTTCTCGGCTTTCAAGAGGTTCTCTATTATTATTATTATTAGAAAAGAAGAGACAGAACAGTACCTAGCTATATAGTAAAAACGCTGTTCTCTTTTGGTAACCTGTCATTTCCAATACTTGCAAATTGTCCCTCGAAAAACAGAATAACCCACCCAGACTCCCTTAATGGAAAAGGCCCAAATTACTTAGTATCAACTAAAGGCAGTTAGCTTCTAAACCACCAGATATTAATTACTGCTCGATTATCCCAAGTTTACACAGCTCCAAACTATTGAAAATGTAATTTGATGCAATTAATTGGTATTTAAGTAGTTCGAGGGCTGTAGTTCGTTAAGCTGTAGAGGATTTTGTTTCTTGTGGAAATAATTGTTGGTTAAGTCAATTAAGATAGGATTCCATTAGTTTGAGTTTGAATTGTAATTGAAAGTTACTTAAATGTCATCATCTGCCTCGCCTTTTCCCAACTATATTGGGGACGGCTTCAGTTGAATACCAATATTTTACGAGGAGCGGCAGCCTACCAGACCTCCACAGCCCATTAACTGGGTAACACGGTAGTTTTTGGCAAGACTGGGGTCTGATTTCCTGGCTTCTGACAGTCAAAGTTACTCAAAATGTAGTCTCCTTAAACGGTTTATGCGTTTTCGCAAAGAAAGTAAATGTAAGATTACATCACGCGTATATTCCTTAAGGATTAGGTAAAGGTTGTAAGTCCCGAGTAATAGGGGGCGAGCTTATTACCATCAAATGCGCACAATCTCAGACTCTGGGCTGCTACAGATAAATTCCAGATGAGAAAACTCAATAGCACTTTGTCCGACATGAGAACGGAATCTAGGACCTCATGCTCAAAAGGAGCTCTTGCGAATAAATCTGCCCACACATGATGAAAGGATAGAATAGTAGCGTCCAGAATTCAACAAAAGCCTACGAAAATACAAAAACATTCTGAATCAAAACAAACGAACATCGTTCCACATTTGAAAACATCCGCCATCTTTATAAAAAAGAATAACCCACCTTCGATTAACGAAATCAAAGCCGATAAAGCTCACTGAACTATTTAAGAATTACTCGGACTCCACTATGTTTGTCGACAATCGGATATTACGGGATCGACGCGGGAACCACCAACCGATTACATGAATATCGATTGTGCGACCCATTTACGAACCGCCAACATAATACTCGGCTGATCAAATCACTGTCGAACCATTATTAGTTCTATGTCCTGCAAGGTAGAGGCGAGAATTCTTTGCGATAACCGCAAAAAAACCGTTGCGAAATCGAGTCGCAGAACTTAAGTACCATTCGATTATTGACCGTAATAATCGATAGTACTTAATGAAGGTTTTTTTAGTCGGAGACTTGAAGTATGTGGGTTGTTTAATCGATTTTGTATTGATGTCAAAAAGGGGTAGTTAAAAAGTCATTATGTAGGTACTTAATTTCGTTTAACATTTTGATTATTTTCTTCGCTTTTTTGACGTATTAGTGAAACCATAATTATAGCTTTTGTTAACAACACAACTCTTTTAGTACCTAATTTCGGATCCATGCTATGATTCATTAATGTATCACTATTTTTGGATCTTGTTTTTTCTATACAGTTTTTACGAAAATGCCTAGCGAAATATTATCCTGATTTACCAAAAAAAAATATATATTGTTATTACCAGACCTCTGGTTATTACCTCCAGGATAAGGTGTGTCACCAAAAAAACAGATGTCAGGTGTCAGATTTCAAGGCCTCGGATTAAACTTTATGGCTGGCGAATGAAGAAACGAGACCCTTATAGGAACACTTTTGTCTCTGTCAGGTCTGTCTATCTGTCTATCACAGTCAGTTTGCTCCGAATCTACTGGACCGATTTAGGTACACATCAATACATTCAGGTGTTCTAGAAGTGCGTGTTTATATTTAAGGGTGATGTATGGTAGCTGGTACATTAAGGAAAAATTAGCAAAACATAATACTTTAATAACCTGTTTTCAATTAAATTAAATTAAAATTATTTAATCATTTTAACTTACTTGCTTGTTTGCATTTATTTTAAAATCAAATGTAACCTACAATCATTTAAATTTATGTTAAATATGATTTCTATTTAATGTAATGTCAAAAGTGTATAAGTTGTGTCCACCACACATTTTACATTGTTCTGTGTAAATATGTCACTTGTAAATATATCTTTTGTAAATATAAATATTACTTATAATTGTTTGTAGTAAACACGTTAAGCCGTTGGTCCCGGCTGCCATTTGTAAACCTTTGGCAGTTGTTACGGATAGTCAGAAGCCAGATAATCTGACACCAGTCTTGCCAAGGAGTACCGTGTTACCCAGTTAATGGGTTGTGGAGGTCTGGTGGGCAGCCGCACCACGTAAAATACTGGTATTCAGCTGAATCCAGTTTGACTGGAAGCCGACCTCAATATAGTTGGGAAAAGGCTAGGCAGATGATGATGAATTGTTTTTAGTTATTTAAATATTATTATATTCTTAAATAGTATGTCGTTAATAAGGGTTGTGACGGCGTTTCACACAGTACTTGTAAATGATCGTAAACGTCCATTGCGCAAGATTGGGTCCACGTAGATGGCTATATCAAACAATGCCGACGCATATTGCCATAATTACGATGCTTTACAATCGCCTTTGTGAATGCAATTTAGTTCCGCCTCCAATGACATGGGGATAAACTATGTCATATTGTACAAAATGGGGATAAATCATACCGACCTTAAAAGCTTCGGTGATGATCATAGGCCTTACGAACAACTGCAGTGGAATGTTGAGATAGGTTACCTATTAATCACCACGCTTAATAAGTGGTGATGGTGATATAACTATGTTTTTAAATTTAGGAGTGGGTGAGACAATATTTGTTGATTTAATAATAACGAACGGGACTTAATGCTTTATGCATTTTCTACCAGTCAACCTTTGGGCATCACTTCCCGTGAGTGTCTAAAAGATTTACCAGAGAATGGGCTGCAGCTTTATCTGTGCATTGTAACAGCTACACTGCGATTGCCAAGCGCCATCACCGGCCAAGCGTGGCGATTATGGTAACCCGGGGCCCCTTGGAGGAGTCCTTTGTCCAGCCCCCTGCTGGACGTTCAATTCCCGGGGTTTACAGCTAGATTTTAACACAGTCAAAAGAGTGTCTTATCTAAGTTTATTCCCAATGTTATGTAAAACATTTGCTGGTATGTATATTTGCGCAGTATGCATGAAAAATAAATGTATTGTCTACATTTATTTTTCATTTCTCCTTTCGCAGGTCTGCTGCAAGAAATATCTTTAGAAATAAGTACTGCTTATTGATATAATGTTATATCTGTACTGTTTCTCCGTGTGTACATAAATTGTGAAATAAATAAAGAGATTTTCCAGACAGCCTGTGTTGCAATGCATGACTCCCTCGTGATAAAAATAGCTTGTTATCTTCTGACGGAACACAGCTAACGTAAACATAGAATCTCTATTTTAAGCCCAGAAACTGTCAACACATAAACTAACTCGACAAACTCCAAATGACTGTCCAGAATTGAATTAAACTGAATCAACAAATTACGACTCACAATTACTATTCCAAATTCGGCTTAAAGCCTATGAATTCGGCCTGTGGGCCCATGAATTCGGCCTTCAAGCCTCTGAGGGCCGAATTCAAAAGTTGTTTCAAAGGGTCGCACTTTAAGTGTTTACTAGTGTAAGTTTGGGACAAATAATTAAGTGTCTGTAACTGTTTCGCGTTTCATTGCTGGGACTGTTAAAACTGTAGGGTGATAAATCTTTAGGGTTGAATTTATTTTACGTCTTTTGTTGATTATTTGAAGTACGACAGTTCTTGTTTTGGGTGTCAATGTTTACGTTATTAGGACCGGTTTCTTTGTTGAGATCTACGAGTATATTAGTTAAAAGTGTTGACCAATCTTATGATAAAAACTAAGTAAGTAAACGTATGATTTAACTCCCTTAAACACGCGTTACTTGCTTATAGGGAATGCTATAAAAAGAAAATAAAGGAACGATTATTCAAGCAATTTAGAACTACCGAAGTTAAGATCTTCGCCAATATATAATGTCATGTAATGGCCCCATAAAGCAGCTAAGAATTACTGTGTAAAGTCATAACCAGCCATCGGGGGAAATGATGGAGATTGGAGCAATCGCGACGATAAAATCTCAATCTATAATCATATCAGATTCCCATATGCAGTTTTCAGTTTATATAATGCTTCCTACAATTACTTCAGTATCTTCATCAGCACATAACCACATAACAAGGAAACCATTTTAATACTGCACAGGTCAAATAACCAGACTTTAAGTCAAGAGTGAATAGGTTACTTCTAGGCAAGCGTGCTCCATCATCGACCACATCATCGCTTACCATCAGGTGAGATAGTGGTCAAACGCGTGCCTATCGATACTAAAAAATAAATAAATAATAACTAACACTGATGAAGAGCTCATGGCTGAAGAATAGCAGCCGCACGGGTCGATCTTTAAGGTTAAGCAACGCTTGTCAAGCTATGTATGTGGATGGGTGACCATCTAAACATACCAAGTTTCCTCCGTACCTCGGAAAGCACGTTAAGCCGTTGGTTATTTGTAGATCTTTGGCAGTTGTTACGGATTGTCAGAATCCAGTGAATCTGACTCCAGTCTTGCCAAAACTACCGTGTTCTCCAGTTAATGGGTTGTAGAGGTCTGGTAGGCCGCCGCTCCACGTAAAATGGTATTCAGCTGAATCCGGTTCGACTGGAACTGGACTCTATATACATGGGAAAAGGCTAGATAAATGAACAACTAACACTTATAACTTAGTAATCAAAGATAACAAAATAAAATAAAAATAATCGTGCAAGGCCAAAAAAGGTCGTAACTCTGCATATGCTCCGATATTTAAAAAAAAAATTGATGAAGCGCTGGTATTCTGATAGGGCCCTTCTTTTGTTCTTTTTTTTCGGAAGGGCATGTCAGACTCTTACTGACTAAAACCCGTCCGTGTTCCTTCTAAAGCCCTTTGCGTTCCAGGGCCGCGGTGACTTTTTCGAACAAATTCCGCAACCCTGCCAGGCAATTCTGATAGGGCCTGTGATACGAATTATAACATACAACAAGAAAGCGCAAACAACACCTGTTCTTCCAAAGATCCCTAACCTAACACAAAGGCATACAAATCCACGCTCAACGGGGCAAAATTTGGGCCAACTTCGGCCAGCTAATGGGCAGGGTCAAGTACCATTACCGACCACACTATGGTGCATATGACGTTGATGTATTACCGAGGACTGGTTCCGGGAAGTTCTGCATAGTCCCAGATTGGAATTAGTGTTGTAATGGGACTTTTAGTTTGTGGTGGAGGCGCTATTATTGTTGGGAAGGTTCATTTACATGATGTAGGTATATCCATCGTAATTAATCTAACTACTTACTATTATAAATGCGTGAGTTTGGATGGATATATGTACGTTTGACGCTGAAAACCAGCGCTGTGGCTCTGTCTCGCACACGAGTCCCAGCATTATGCTGAGCGATGGCCGTTTTGCGCGAATGTGACGCATATCTTCCCAACTTGCATTACTTTTGTAATTTTGTTTATTTTATTTTTTCATTCATGCTTGTCGCAAATAAACTCTTTTTCTTTCTTTCTTTTCTTTCTTTTTTCTTTCTGTTTGGTACTCAATCACGCCAGAACGGCGTCCGTTTAGGAATCCGTTTTCACTGACGGACGTGGCAAAAAATATTGATTGTTATATAATTTTGTCAACATTAATTTCCTTTGCAAGCTTCACTACGTATCATCAAGCTCGCTGTAAAAATCTGTCCTAAATCATGAAAAAATATTTGGATTGAAATAACAAGGTACCGTTGAAATTTAAAATCTCACATCCAATTACATGAATAATGCACTGCAAAATCTATTTCACGACGTAATAAAAGTAACGGATAGCGATTGCAATTAAATTGCTCTGAGCAAAAAAAAGAGGAAACGTCCCCATTGAAGCCGTCGCCATGGCAACCGACCGGAAATTAAACGGAGTTGACTTGTTCGAACACGGCCACCTGTTTAGCTTGTACAGTTTTTTTTTCATAAATTTTCACGCTGAACAAATTATTGCGCTCGGAAAAAATGAATTTGAAAAGTTTTTAGAGTCACTTCCGTGTTGGTGTTTGTGCAAGGAACACTGGGTTTGTGGAAAAATATTTTGCAACTGTCAATACAGCTTTTATCACTACACGGAACCATAAAATGATTAGCAAGTACACTGCAAAGGACGTCCTTTACCGGCTAAGCACATAACCCACTAGCATTCATGAGAAAGTTTGTTTGTATGGATGTTTATTACTCTTAAAAAGCTCTTTAAAATTCGACTATACGGGAACGCAGAGTAAAAGGGATAGCGCGTACGAAGTCGCAGACAAAAGCTAGTGTAATATTTAGATTATCTAATCTAATCTAGTTCGTTGTGTCCCACTGCTGGGCAAAGGCCTCCGTCTCCCTTTCCCACACACGTCTGTTTTCTGCCATTGCAGGCCAGTCCTTAAGATAAGTGTCGAGTTCGTCTCTCTATCTTCACCTTGGTCTACCGCGATGTCGCCTAGCCTTGAATGAAGCCCAATTTGTCTATAATATGTATGTATTTAGAAATATATGTATAAGTATGTTTATCAATTGTCTGGTTGCCATAGCACAGGCTCTGCCTAGTTTGGGGTACTCAATACTTTTATTGCATTTCACATGTATTCTTAGGTGGTAAAATAACAAATAGGTTCATATGGACCCTGTCGGGCACAGCAAGATAAGTATCTAGGTTAGGAGAGAGGAAGCATTTTATGAAATGTAAAATTACTTAGGCAACTGTTAATATAGTTATCTATTGAGAGATGTATGTGTGGATCAGATGACCGTGTGTGAGTTGTCCCAAGATATTATTATTATTTGGAAAAACATAGACTGTTTCTTAGCTCTTTGGCTAGTCTTAAGCTACATTAACGGGCTAAGCCAAGTCAATGTAGCATGTGATGAAAACAATTTATGGTGTAGGATTGATGTTGTGAGGAGGAATTTCATTTTCTTATTATTATTAATTAGAGTTGCTTTTAGCATACAGCTCATCTGAAATACCATAGACATAATCAAGATTAATAGAAAAAATATATCCCGGGAGACTGTTCCCTTGGGTTGAATTGCAACTATCATGCGGGCGAAGTCGCTGACAAAAATTAAGCTGAAGAGTATGTTTGTTCTAACGCGCTAATCTCTAGAACTATCAGTCGGATTTGTTTGATTTGTTGATAACTGAAGAAGGCTATATATACGCTATACGGGACTGGGAAATTCTTACGGGATCGGGGAAAAAATGGGATATGCGCGTATGAAGCCGCGGGCAAAAGCCAGTGTTATATAACCGTGATCCAATTTGGAATAGTACCTAACCGCAACTTCTTACTGCCTTTCAATCATCCGAAAATTTCCCAAACCCATCTAGGCCTAGTACCCAAGTTATCAATTGACCTAAAACGCTAGAACTTAGTGGGAAACCGGCGCATCCCTAAGCCCCAATAACCGGAATACATCGATAACTTCGGAGAGGGATGAGCTTAATCAATCACAAGATCTTCGCAGTTTCTTACATGGGTAAACATTCGCTGAAAACCTAACCTTAAATTTGTGAGGAAAAGTTATTTTTTTTCGACACGTGTAAGCTACTAGACTTAGTTCTTTAGGATTATTTGGACTCATGTAGGAAGGTTACAATAATAATAAAAGATCATGTTCTCACTCAAATGCAATGAAATATTGAAAATCACGCTGAAAAGTGTTAGTTATGGCTTTTGGTTTAAAAATATACACCTGTAATAAAAAACAAGAAAAATTCCGAGAACCTCACTATTATTCTACGTATTTTATGATTACGTAATTGACTGCCCCAATACCGGGTAAACCGGGGTGGATAGAAATGCAGGGGTGAATAAAAACGAAAATTGTTTGCAGCAATGAAGAAGTCGAATTTTTTATAACTTTTTTTTAATGGATGCATTGTGATATACCATTAACATGGTATTTAAGTAAAAATCCCAATAAAAGTGTAGTTTTTATTCGCCCCTGCATTTCTATCTACCCCGTTTTACGGTACTCGTTTCAAAACTGCGGAATGTGAAACAATAAAAATATCGTCAAATGAAAGGCTGGTGACAAAAATCTACAAACAAAAGACAGCTGGGACCACCGTTTCAATCTAAATCATATCAAAATTTCGGTATATTAAGATGGTCACCCATTTCACCCTTGAAGATCGGCCATACATCTGTTATCAAATAGCCACGAGCACTACTGAAAACCAGACCTTAGAAAAGTCAAAATCAATTCATTTATTTCAACTAGACCATTAAAAGGCACTTTTGAACGTCAAATTTTCAGTTTCAAATTAAAATATTAGTGACTCTAGTTGTCCATTCGCAAAAAGTAGATTATTATGGAGAAGAACGGACAAGAAACTCCATAGTAACTCTTTTCAAATATAAGTTTTACAATATTTTGTATACATAAATGGATCATTTGATTATATTATGTAAGCACAATGCACCCAACATAACATTTATATACAGCACACACTTATATACTAATAGGTACAACAAAGCAATACCAGCAGAGGTAAAATTAAGTTTGTTTAAACTCAAATGAATAATCCCCAGACCACCTTGACGTTTCCCTTTATTTTCAGAACGACGACGATCAAAAATGAATGAACGCTGAATGAGACACCTGTTTATGAATGAATGACTTGCTTACAATCCTTTCACTCTCAGTGGAGGCAGGTAGTATAAAACGTTCATTCATAATATTATTTGTAAACATTATGAGCGCTCCATTCGCGTACAATCCAATATGGCTGTCAGATTTCGGAGTAATATCGTTGTGGGATATTGTTCTTTCTGAGAATTGTTTACAACGTAAAAGTGAAAGGGTTACTTGTTTGTTTTTGCAGTGGTTGCAGACTTCACGTGATATTTAAGCTTGTCTGACGTATTAATTATAATAATATTATAATATAAAATATATTATATTATATTATTATAATATTATTATTATTTCAGGCTACTTTGGCCAATTTATAGTCCTCCTGACCGATTTCGGTCATGGCGGCCACTCTCAACCGAGACTGGCCATCGGCGCGGGACATATTATTGTGCACAAGTATGTGCACAAACACAGGTGCACTCCCTCTTTCATCACTCTCATATTCCGATGGGATGGCAACCCGAGACGACCGGAGAGAGATCTGGCGCAGGACTAACGGCTTAACGTGCTTTCCGAGGCACGGGGATGTCACACCACCAACTTCCAAACTTCGGGCTGTCACTGAGAAATTCCTATTGGAAAAGACCAGTGAGACGTTTTGCCCAACCTGGGAATCGAACCCAGGACTCCACGCTCGGCAGTCGCGCTTGCGACCGAGAGACCAACGGAGCAGTAGCCAATAGACATATACCTTTATAGACTACCAGGTGTGTTATTATAATGCAGTTTGTTTGTTTTTTTTTGTTGTATTATAGATAGTCAATGGAACGAATGATGCCAAAAGTTTATCCATTTGTTTTAAAACATATTTGGACCAATTTGTTACAGTAGCGAGCCACACAATTATACACGTGAAATAATGAGTTAAGCAATAAGTAATAAGTTCTGTATTATGTCGAACGTTAAAGAATAACACCATCCCATCACCTTCCCTGGGTGTCGTAAGAGGCCACTAAGGGACTCACCAGAGAATGGGCAGCAGCATTCTCTGTACATTGCAACAGCTACACTGCGATCACTTTCCCGCCTGCCAAGCTCGAGGCAATTATGACAACCCCATCCCTCCTTGGGGAGGCCTATATCCAGCAGTGGACATCTTTCGGCTGATTATAATGACGAAGTAATATGAAAGTAAAAGAAAAATATTAACTAATCACAAAAAGTACTTTTCCAAGATTTTTTTACAAAGAAATGGTGACCTTTAAAGGGATATTATAAATTGCATATCAAATAAATAATCGCCTATCAATACATACTCATCATTTATATTCTTTTTTACATCAAATAACTTACTTCACTACAAATAAACTAAATGTTTAACAAAACTCAAACTGCAGATAATTCGAAATTATACATCAATATGACATTACTTTTTTCCTCATAATGCAATACAGTTAAATTTATTTTTGTACAAAAATACTACATACATAGCATAAATACTGACTGCACAGCAAATTTTCCATATTTCATGGCAAAATAACTATCCCAGTCGCATATTAACCAGTAAGTTTTACCTCAACACTTCAGAAACTCAAGCGCCAAGTCCATCAAAAGTAATCCACCATAATGTCTTTTTTGATTGTATAGTATCTACTTTTTAGAACTACCTAATAACTTTGTAAGCGTTATTTCTGTACTTTTATTGTAACCTACTGATGTTCTAATTTTATTTTTGCATGCTGTGTCTATCGCATCATATTATAAACTATGTTTGAATCATGCTGCTTGTATTTTTGGGATAAAAAGTGTAACAATTGTAGATAGGCCAATAAATAAATAAATAAATAAATAAATAACCAGTAAGTACAACAAAACCTGTTCATCATATTTGTCTTAATTTTCAAGAAGCCATGCTCGGCAAATTTAATGATTATTATAACAAAAAAATCCTGTCACATTGCATTATTTCTAAAAGCAGAACAAATTAACTGAAAAAGGTTCGCGGCTTCGCGCGCTTTTTCGTCACTGGAGTGCAGAGTGGCGCGAGCGAGTAAGATAGAGATAGAGATAGGTTAGGTTAGATTTTTTTATTTTTTATTACATGTGTTCAAGTTTTATTCCCTGATATTGCGGTCGGAGGTTTGTCAAGTTGATCGTTCCCGCTTTAATAATTCAATAAATTACAATTTTGTATCTAATTTTATATTTTTTTTGCTGATCTCATTATGTGGTAATTAATAAATAATAAAACGACTGTGACTAATAAAATGCTGTATTAATTAGAAAAACTTCTGTAAATAATATAAAAATAGAAGCTATATTTAAAAGAAAAAGAGTTAACATGTATAATACGCATTAAAATTATTAGCTGTGCATTGATGAAAAAGCTTTTACTTTAGGAAGAATCGATGTACGCTGCGAAAATAAATTGTAGTGTGTTTAGTGATATTTTGAGTTGAATATTTTGCTGTGCAATCAGTAATTTTGATGGGAATTCGGAATCTTATTGCAAAAGGATATTTTTTGATTTGCGTTTAAATACTACCCACCTTTAAACAGTTTGTACCAAACAGTAGGTGGCCACGTTCTGCCAGGGTTCCGGAATTTGTTCGAAAGAGTCACCAGTCACAGAACACGGATGGGTTTTAGTCAGTAAGAGTCTGACACGCCCTTCCGCTCCACCCAGAGCGGAAGAAGTCATTTGATGATTTCCCATCCTTAAAAAAAAAAAAAAAAAAGGTGGCCACGTTAATAGCGGCATCATTGGCATTTATTAGGTCCTCAATGGTGCAAGTGCTCTTGGAGCACTCGCATTTGGTGTCAAACGAGTCTATAAAACTCCATTTTGCAAATTGTATTTCCAAGATAATAATAATATCTTGGGACAACTCACACACGGTCATCCGATCCCAAACTAGGCAGAGCCTGTGCTATGGCAACCAGACAACTGATAAACATACTTATATACATATTTCTAAATACATACATATTATAGACAAATTACACCCAGACACAGAACAAATGATCATGCTCATCACACAAAGATTTGTCCTGGGTGGGAATCGAACCCACGACCTCTGGTTTAGCAGTTAGGGTCACTAACCACTCGATCAACAGGCCAGTCGATTAAGCCGTTGTCAAGACCCAAACGGCTCTTGGTAAATATAAAGTGTAAATATTAAGAAACTAGCTTTTGCCCGCAACTTCGTACGCACATATCCCGTTTTTCCCGTTCCCGTATAGCCTATAGCCTTCCTCATGAATGCGGCTATCACATACGAAAAGAATTTTCCAAATCCGACCGGTACTTTCAGAGATAAGCGTGTTCAAACAAACAAAAAAACTCTTCAGCGTTATTATATAAGTATATACGAGTATGTCAACAGAAAATCGCAAACGCCGTAAGATTGTAAAATATCGCGTGAAATTGTAAACTATTTTTTCTTAATAAGACACGGATGTATTGGAAACTATTAAATTTGGATGGGATCTATTGGATACAAAACGATTTTGTCATAATACATCGAGAAATGATAATCTAATAAAGATTTATTACAATCTTACGGAGTCTGTCATTTTCCGGTGACATATATATATAAATATATACATATAAATATATAAATAAATATATATATATATATATATAAATATATATATATATATATATATAGATTATGTATGCTCATCCATCGCGAAAAGAAAACAATCTATCTACTTAGGTCCAATAACAAGCGCCTTGAAAATAAAACACTACCGCGCCAAGTTATCTATCTCCGCACATCAAGTAAACAGTTCCCAACAAAGCAAACTTGGCACACTTTCCCAAAAACTTTCAATCCGTGCCGTGATTAATTCAAATTTAATGGCACACTGTAACAAAGTACATCATCGCATTATTTTATTAAAGTTTTTGGATAACACTCCCGCTATGGGTGATGACTTTCAAGTATTCAAATATGGCGGCCACTTTATTATTCGGTGCTTAGGAGCAATTTTATAAGTGGTTGGGAAAGGTCAGAAGTTTATCTTGTAGAAGGTACGTGATTAGACCTTTTTGCCAAAGTCTAGCGTCTGAGGTCAATGTTCTAACTTTTGAGATATAAAAGAGGGCAAGACACACAGTAGAATAAAATCAGTAAATGAACAGAACATCACGCCTGTTATCCCTGAGAAGTTAGGCAGAGGTGTACTTATAGTATTACCAATATTTCGCTAGTTATAGATAATTACTCCATGTAATAGTTATAGGTATTTATTCCGTGTTCCTTCTAAAGCCCTTTGCGTTCCAGGGCCGCGGTGACTCTTTCGAACAAATTCCGCAACCCGGGCAGGTGGAACATGACGCGCCATGGACCCGGACCTGGTGGTGATCAGACAGCGAGCCATCCGACACTCGCCGTCGGCAGGCCCGCGTCTACGGTGGCCGGGGACCGGCGACTTCTGTAGCGGCGGTTAGGGCGAACGCTTGTCTTTATATATATGGGCTGCTACCGAGAAGTTATTTGTTATTCCCTGGTATTTGCCACTACTGTCACCTGAGGGTATTTTAAAATTAATGAACCGATTTTAATTAAAATTGACAAACATACGCAAAATACCTAGCTCTATTATGCGTTTCAATAAAATCGGTCCGTCGATCCTTAGTAGACGTGTCAGAGTTTATCAATTAATATTAGAAGGCTACATAATTAATTTAAAATCTCGGCGAATAAAATCACAAATCTAGCCTTTTCGCCCTCGATTTAGCAATAGACAACAGGCCATCGGTTTAGAATGTGCCGTGTAGTCACGCGAACGGCTATAAAAACGGTATTATCCTACTTAACATTATAACTGTGAATGTTTGTTACATTTTCACGCCTCTGAACCAATTATGATATTTTTATAGAGACTTCGTATGGTGGAAAAGCTGGCTGTTACCTTGATCAGAGGTTAAACTTTTGAACGCCAGAGCATAAACTCATCGACGTGCTCCCGACGCCAAGCCACAAATTCGCCGTACTTTTTGTCATATATTTGTGACGTTTGGCGAACAGGGCACGCGCTTGCTTGTCATATATACGTGACAATGGCGATCAAAAGGTTGCCATACAACGAGGAAACGCCAGTCTTTGGGTACACTTCCAATCGACAGCGATGAGGAGGAAATTTTTAACCGACTTCAAGAAAAGGATGAGGTTCTCAATATTTTTTTATGTCTGTTGTAATCATAACTTTAATTTCGGAAGACGGTGTTAAAATACAAAGAAACAACTAAAAGTACCGACTTCCGAAATTAAAGTTAGGTATTCCATACTTTGTAGTGTTTTTTTTTTTTGGAAGTTGTATTTTTTTGTATGAAAGTTTTCTTGGAAGAGGATAGAGGCTACTTGAAGAAATTATTCTACACAGACGAAGTTGTGAAGGCTTATTTGTTTTGAAGTTTGTGAATCAATAACCTCGTAGACCGTAGCCTGGATAGATACATAAGTACGATACTTTTTATAACGAAAGTACCTTCTCTTTGCACAATTTCCAGCTTACACGCGACCAAAGCCGCTGAAAAAACTAGTTTAATCAAATTCATGAAAAAACATTCACGTGCGCCGCCCAGCCAACGCGAAACACAAAACTAACGATGCTTAACTCTTACAGAATATATTATATTACATTTTATTATTTTTGTAGACATGACTGAGGGGAATTGACGTTATTATTTTATATTACGGGGAGGAAAATTGCGTATTATTTTAGTGTTTCGCTGTGATAATATCGTTGGAAGAGTCAATTGGTGAAAATAGAAGGGTACAATATTTTAGTTTTGCGTCATCATTATTTTTATGAAATAAGAAGCATACCTATGCCCGAAATTGGTCTGAAATAAGTCAAGTTGATGATGTTTATAGTCAATGCCGAAGTTTTTTATTTGACTTCAAAAAAGATGGTTCTCATTTCGATAGTATACGTTCTCCTTTCGTATAGAAAGGAGAGCTTTTATAAAAGTTCTCTTTAGCCTTTTCCTTTAATTTCTTCTAAAAAAAGTCTGCATTATTAAAGTAAACTTTGCAGATTTTTTGATTGCAGAAAGCTTCACAGATTTTCTGCTTTAAGTAGAGCTTGACAAAAATTCAACATCGAATTCATGCTTCTGAAATCGGAGGATAGTACCTATCTCTTCAATACGCAAAGTAAATTAATTAAAGGTCTCCTTTCTATAGGTGGAAACACATACAATCAAAATGAGAACCATATTTTTTGTAGTCAGATAAAAATCTTCGGCATTGACTATAAACATCATCAACTTGACTTATTTCAGACCAATTAAGAATATGTAAGCATTTGTAACAAAACATAACATACCTCACACAAAATAAGTTACCTATAGGTATACATAACACTTCCTGTTAAAAATTCCTTATATTCTCAAACCCATATGGTTTCAAATCCACGTGGCTACACTTAATCTAAATAAGTTTTTTTTTTTATAATCTTTATTTATTTAGAGGCTTTTACCTTACAAAGGTACGCCAGCCTCATCGTACCCTTTAATCTAAATAAGTTAAAACATCAAAGTATCAGCGCCATCTTCAGGCAAATTGGGTCATACAAAAGATTATCCAAAGTATCAAATCGGAGCAGACAGGAATAAATTGGTTTAACAGTAAGCTATTCATGTATTTGGGCTAGAGGTTACGTCACACTCAATGCTGTGCTGTAGATAGTTCACGCTATTAGAATAGAGTAGAATAGAAAACATTTATTCGATACAAACACAACACATCAGCAACAAAACACAAAGTAAAAAAGAGAACAATCATAAGACAACAATTATCTAGCAAGCCGCTAGCTGATTGCCTATACCGAAAGGGTTACCATCTCAGCATTTGCTGGGCGTCAAACACCCAGCGCTGGTTTTCAGTTGGCACCCTGCAGTGACTAAAACATAAAAACTTAAAAACTCTCTCTAATATTAGCTAATAGGTATTTATTATCCAAAGGTTTCAAATCAGGGTTAAGTTCCCTTTTAACGTAAGTAAATTTATTACTGTGGTTAATAATAATTAGAACTCCACAGAATAGATAATTAGTAACAACTAGCACTTCGACTACAACTTCCTCTGCGCAGATTTAATATAGTCAATATTCCCGTTTTACACCCCCTAAAAGTTCGAATTTCCAAAAATCCCTTCTTAATTCTACATCATAAAAGGAAGCCTTATGCATTTGATTTTCCTGGTCTTAGTTTTGGCTGTGCGTTGATGTGTAAGTCAGTCAGTTTTCCTTAAAATATATAGATCTGTAAGTATTAGCTTAATGCGGGCCTGCGGACGGCGAGCGTTGGGTGGCTCGATGTCTGATTACCACCAGGCCCGGGTCGATGGCGCGTAGTTTTATTTTAAGTTATACCTTCAAGGTATAACTTAAAATAAAACTTCGGTCATTAAATATTGCACAAGACAGCTACGTATAAGAAAATTGCATAACATTTACAGCTTCTCCGAAAATCGTAAGGGCATGTGAGTCTAATCTCTAATTTTTTAAACGCTTGACAAATTTTTCGAAGTGCTATAATATAATAAGTTAGTTCATAAACAAACCGTTATTTACCAGAATGAGGTAATAATCGAAACTACATTACACAATTGTTAAAGACCCCGACACATCCAACTGTAAGTTAATATACCCAACAATAATTTCAAATTCACAACTTTAAAACATCGCGAGTAAGATAAATGTGCTGTAACGATCGCGTCGTTTGAACAGTGGAACACCGGCTTTACGCAAATCCCTTCGCCGGGTGCAGTTAAAAAGGATTACGGTGAGGTATTCACACCGCTCGCTTTATATAGTATACGATAGTATTGTATATCTTTAGCTTTTAGTTTGAGACGAGCTTTAAGTTGTATCAAAGTGGTTTTTGAGAAATATGTTTGGGGTTGTTTTAATATGTCGTATTTATGGGGGCTTATAGGGGATGGGAAATTGTTAAGTTGTCTTATAAATGTGGATAGTTTCGTGTTTAATTATGAAATAATAACTCACGATATTTGACCTTAGTAATTAAAACTACAAGATTTAAGTATTTTTAACCCAAAGGTGGACTGGTGGATAATACCTGACTATACTGTACATAAAGTTTAAATAATAAACATTAGATTCTGTATCATTTATTTAAATTTTGTGTTACAAACACATTAAATAAAAAATAATACGTAGGTACTGGCGGCCATAAAAACAACCGCTCAAAATTCAGGAGTCGTAGCCAAAAACAAATGAACAAGAAGAATAAGGTTCTAAATCATAAAGTATAATACGAAATACATAGAAACCACAAGTAACAGATGTGTTCCAACATTTGTTGAACTCACGTAAATCACGAACTTGCTTAGTTTGGTACCTACTTAGTGCAAATATTAACTATTAAAGGGCGACTGATTTTTTTGGCAGGACTTGTAAATGTTTTTTTGGTATTAATGCGTTCTGAAATTGAGTATTTCTAATTAATGTTCAAGGAATGGGTGCCTAATAACCAGAGGTCGGAATTAGGTAGAGTTATTTATTTATTTGCATCGAAATGTTGATATTCATATGGATTTATTCATTTTATTAATATAGACAATCTCGTGTGGCCAAGAATATTAAAAATAAATAATAATAAAAACCTCTGAGACAAATAAGACAAAGATAAATAACATACAATTTTTATTAGTATTTAATTCACAATACAAATTATTAATAGTCTATTCTACAAATTATTAAACGTCGCGCGTGCAGTGATTTAAATTGTGTAAAAGTAAGTAACTTTTTATTTAATAAATCACGGGATTATTCTTCTCTTTAAAATTAATCTCGGGATTTGAGGCATATCCACTTTATTCTTTCGCTATATGAAATCAGTATAAGTACATAAATAACTCTATCTAATTCCGACCTCTGCTAATAACAGTAGTGGTAAAACCGACTCTTTGGATGTAATAATAAAGTCGTTAACGGTTTACTAAATGTTTCCGATCTTTTAGCAGAATTAAGGATAGCTGTACCTCGGTACAAAGCAATGAGACCTAGTCGGGAGACCATAACCTTTGCCACAACTGTAAGTCGCACTAACCTTGGCATCATACCCAATGAACCGTCTAATGGGAAATTACAATCAAATCGCTACACGACCCAATATCATCGACATCTTCTCCAACTCTTTCCGCAGATTCCGTACAAAAATTTTAACCAGCTCGGAGTCTCAAGTCCTGTGTGACACGAGCCGCCTTCTAATAAAATTGTATCCAATTCCACTTCCTTTTATTGCTATTTCGTTAAATATCCTAAATACTTCCCATAGAATTTGTGAGCATAATTTATTTTAACTTTAATTTTCTGACTTGTAACTTGTTAATAATTCAAATAACGATATTTAACATGTCTTCATTAAGTTCTCCTATAGTGCTGTGTATTACCGTAAGTGACGAATTCACTATGGGCACCTAAAACTCTAAGTGATTTATGTTTGTATAAGTTTTAGCGTGTAAGTCGTTGAAATGCCTCAATCGCTACAAATTATAAAACAAACTCCTCCGCTGCGCCTGTCTGTTTGTTCGCGATAAACTCAAAAACTCCTACACCGATTTTCATGCAGTTTTCACCAATGGATGGGGTTATTCATGAGGAAGGTTAAGGTGTATAATTCGTCCCGAAATTCCTACGGGAACGGGGAAAATGGGATATGCGCGTATGAAGTCGCGTACAAAAACTAGTAATAAATATATTAATAATAATGCCAAACAAACACATCGTCGTCTAAAACATCGTCGTTTGACATTATTATTTATTTATTTAGCAAACTATGTTGGTGGCATTTTTTTTTTTTACTATTTATGCCTTTGAACACTAACTCACTTGATGGTAAGCGATGATGTGGTGTGGAGCACGCTTGCCTAGAAGTACTCTAGTCATTTCATTGTATTGAAAAACATGTGGGTATCAATAACCACATTCTATTTAAAGTCAATACAATGCCCTTATGAATCAACAAACATACAAATATAACTTTCATTCAAAGAAATGGGGCTTTCACCCACTCAGGTACAATTTTAGCCAGCCAATTCTCAATGGAGACCACAAAGAAACCTACGACTACTATATAAGAATGAAATCAAGAATATCTTTCAGCACCCCAATCAATATTCAATAGAAAGTGCCTTCCTACAACCCACGGTACCTAGAAAACAACACAAAATTAAATAATCCAAGACACTGCCGTTTTTCTAAGAAAAATCGCCTCGGAATGACCCATTGCAATTGAACCGTCATTCTTATGTACATGTACGAACATTCCCGGGCTCATTTAGACTGAATATTGAATCCCACCGGGAAAAACCGCGGGTTGAATCCCGTGGTTCGACAACGCAACTTCGACCACAATTTTCGGTCAATCTGTGCATAAATAAACGGTCCTACATACCCTATTTACTGTGTATATAGTTCCCATTGCCAAAAGTTTTTGTTGGAGTGAGTAAATAAGTTAGGATTTAATCAATATTTACAAGATTTTGTCGTTCTATCGTACCACGTATGTCAGTCGACGACGCCGGCATTAAGGGAATTGGATGATAGTGTAGGGGTACGTCGATACGGGTTTTATCGATGTTTTTGTTAGAACGGTTGTTAATGAGTTCGGTAGGTTTGCCTGTTTTTGGTTCAGGTTATGGAATCTATGGCAGGCTTTTTTGTACGTGATTGAATATAAATAACAAACGTGTGTAACATATTGTTTTAATTACGTGTTGTGTACCCTTTGTTAGAAAGAACATTAACTAACATTATAAAGATCTTGTCTGTTTCGATTGTACACCTAGACTTAAGTTAGCAACTATGCGGTAATCTGGCGTCTTTGTTGTGTATGTTG
Source organism: Mamestra brassicae (assembly GCA_905163435.1). Lineage (NCBI taxonomy): Eukaryota > Metazoa > Arthropoda > Insecta > Lepidoptera > Noctuidae > Mamestra > Mamestra brassicae. The sequence goes on from LR991001.1 coordinate 16,827,102, forward strand.
TATTTTCCTGTAATTAACATAATATACGGGCTGGAGACGACGATACGACAATACATAAAAAAACAGGCAATACTATAGTAGGCGCCAGATAATCGTGGAATAACGGTCATTGACCCACCTACAATTATTGACATTTTTAATTTGAAAAACGGAATTAATGACACAAAGCTGTCCCGAATCATCATCTCTCGTGATCCTTAACATTGTCTAATAATGAAAAACGATTCATATTTAATTGTTCAGGTACCTATGAACAGTTATTAGGGAAAGGTCAATATACTTTATTCCACATTTATCTGGCGCCTACTATAGTTCATACGAATATGTTGTCTTTTATTACAGATTTAATGTCACTAACTGCAACAGACTGCTTGGAATGTTTCGTCAGAATAGTAGTCACTATTCTTGAATAGTTTGTTTTTTTTTACTTTTTATGTAATTCGAAAGTTTATTTTTAATTTCGGTGACAGGATTTATAATAGTTTCAAAATATTCCAATGAACCAACATTGTCAGTGTTTTCATTTATAGTTATATTGATGTCTCCACGTTGAATACCGAGTGATTTAGTATTTGTATGTGTATTTATGTGCTGTGGGTAAACCTTTAAGTTAATATATAAATAAAAATTATAATAATATCATTGATATTCTTCCACCAAAACAAAGCAGTACCTCTGTCTCGCAAACGATTTTCAAGATCATGCTGAGCGGTGGCCGTTTTGCGAGGATATAATAAATAGGTATTATCTGAGATTGTGTACGATATTCGCAGCGAATCAGCGGGTATAGACTAGTACTTATCCCATATTATCTTCTGCTATTCTATATCATTTCACAAATGCTATATAGCAAACATTTATACAAATTATGCCCACACGTAATACTAAATTTCAATCGCGTTGCACTACATTAATTCACGCTTACCGCCTATCAATGCCTTCAGCTCCATTAAGCATTCCAAATATATTATCTAACTGGAGATTTTACTTCTTCATAATATTTTTTTAACAGTTCTTGACATACATATTCTTACAAAGATTGCATTTCGATCTTTTTTTTAAATGATACATCACTATTAATTAAGGTTTTTTTTTATAAAGAAATAAACGCATTTTAGTATATGCATCTTAGGGCAATTTTTTTCGTATTCGGATAACTTTTATCTAAAGTATAATTATGGCGGATTGACACATTTTGAAACTATTTCTATTCACTATTGAAAATTTTGCCTTCAATTGCTAAAACCAGGAAGTTTTTCCTCTTTTAAGCTCGATAGCGACAATTTTCTATTTTATACGTCTTAAAACAACGCTAAAACAAATAGAATATTTTCTACCTTTATCCATGGTAACTGAATGAATGAAAATGAATTCTATTTTATTTACAAGTACTGCGATACTGTTGTGATATGTATAGAATTTATTGTTCAACTTTCAGCAGAAAATATATGAAAATTATGCGAGTGTATGTTTGTAAAATATTAAATGCATGTTTGAAATAGCCACTTTTGTATGTTATGACTACAAGACGTTTGCCTGCAAGTTACTTCAGAGACTAGGTCATAACTGTTAGCTTTATATTATGTCAGAAACGCTTACTTAGGTAATAATTATCAAAGTCAAAGCATTATTTTATCATTTTTCTTACAATAAAATATGTAGACCGACCATACATAAAACTTTTTCTTAGTAACTTTATAAAGTATATGTAGGTACCCAAAAAATTGCAAAATAGAAAGTTAGATTGTAAACTATCGCGTAAAATTATGGACAATTTTTTCTTAATAAGTCACGGATATATTGGATACTATTGAATTTGGATGGGATTTCTGGTACACAAAGCGATATTTTCATAATAATATATTTCAAAAAATTATAATCTATAAAAGATTTATTACAATCTTAATACAGAGTCAGCAATTATCCGGGAACATGGACTTCCTAAAGATTGCTACATTGAAAAGTGACTTGGGTAACTGCTATTCTCACCACGATTTTCAAATGAATTTGTGAACAAAGTTTTTAATTCGACAGAGATTGCAGCTGCACTACTATTTGATTTTTTACACAAAACCTGTAAAAACCGATAAGTGTTTTTGTATAGAACTTCACCGAATATCACCAATGAATGAGTTTGCAAAACTAATGCACACAAGTTGTGCAAAATATCGATATTAAGACAGCCCAACACTACGCTAAAACGAATTTATCAGTTATCCTTTGGCCCGCCGCGAGGCACTCCATCGTAAAAGGTCTCAAGTCGAACAAAACAACTGCAAATCGATTGGCACATGAATAAACTATGGAATGCCGTTGTGAACTCTTTATTTATACCAATGGGACATCAATGGACATTTTAAAGGGGATAGTTTAAAATGTAATGTGTGAACTAGGTGAGCAGGGTTGGTGTCTTCAGGTTTTAGATCGTCTTTTGTTTTGAAAGGAACTTTTTGAGAATAGTTTGGCGCCCATTATACGGTAGGTTTTGCTGTTAGTTTAACCACAGTCAAGGCTGTGATTGATGGACCATATCGTCTAATGCAGTGACTGATGGTTGCATACAATTGATTGACAAACATCTGGATATTTGATTATTCACGACTTTTAAGTGAATAGGTCTGTTTTTATATGTTTATGGAATAAGTCCTTTTTCGAATCCCGCATATCAGATAATAATATATCGTCGCCATAATTAACAGTATTTTAAGTTTATGGTAATTTCGATTAAATTTCATTACTCACCATCAATCATGACTTTTGGAATTGATTGACGTTTACATGAGCGTGTAACGGACGCCTTATGTCGGCAATCAAGATGAGAAAGTTTGGTTGCCGAACTATTATTAACTATAAATCACGTCACCATGTCAGAGGTAAATGTTTGTACCAATTTTTAAGCAACGTTCGCATTCGCAATTTGTCAAAAAAACCTGAATTTTCATACATTTTTGACAGATTGCGAGTGAGATGCGAATGCGGACGAAAAAGTAAAAAGTTCAATTTGATTTATTAAGAATTATATTCTTTTTTAAGTGTTAACCAAACATATTTGAAGCATTCAGTGCTTCAGTGATTCAGAGTCCAAAGGATCGCCAAACTGAAGTGCTGAAGTGGCAGTGGGCAGGGCACATTGTTCGCAGAACAGATGGTCGATGGGGTCGATGGAGCCTCCCACAAGGTAGATTGATGACCTGGTGAGGATCGCGGGTATCCGATGGATGCGAGACGCACAGGACCAGTTGTTGTGGTGATACTTGGGAGAGGCCTATGTCCAGCAGTGGACGTCTTTCGGCTGATATGATGATGGTGATGATGATGTGCTTTAAATATGTCTATCTGTATTTGTGTATCACCTTAAGAAAACCTTCGGGTTGTTTTAAAAAGTATCGTACACAATGAGTTACCCAGAATATGTCATACGAATATATGTATGTGTGTTTATTTTTCACCGCATATTATCTATGATTATCTCTTTTAAAAATGGAAGTCATAAATTTCAATCGTAATAAAAGCCTGGTTTATAAAATGCAGCCGTTTCTGACGTGACTGAGAAACAAACTGACGACATGTTTGGCGCAGTGGTTGAGCGATTGGCTGCTGTGCTGCGTGTCGCGGGTTCGATTCCCGCACGGAACAAATATTTGTATGACCCACAGATAGTTGTTCCGGGTCTGGCTGTTTGTGTATGTGAATTTGTACGTTTGTAAACGCATCCTCGAAACAGGAGAAAATCCTAAAACATACATCCGAACTTCTGCATTTTTAACAGTAGTTAGATTAAGGAAAAGGTGTATCATTTCTGGTCATTCTTCTGAAACAAGAACTTATAAATACCTTTTTTGATGTAAACTCTATTCTATGTTCCATCTATCTTAAAACAAAACTTTAGAATTGAATCCAAGTGTTTTGTTCAAAACACTTTTATTCAATTCTAAACCGTATTACGACAAGATTTTAAAATCAAAACTACTCACAAACTAACAGACGAACAGTATCGTGACGATATCACGACACTGTCCCTTTGAAAGCCCGCTAACTGTTCGAGAAGTCGGTTCGACTCCCGACTCGGCAACTAGTCGACTAGCAAGTTTGTACAGTAAGCTGATAACAGATGTTCAGTAGATTTTATGTTATTATTGTGAGTTTGTATCAAGTTGGCTTTAATGGACTTTGTTGTTGCGTTAAATGTTGCTGTGAAGTGGTAGAAATTGTTATCTCGGAACTCTTTTCTAGTTAGAAAGCGTTAGAAATGGGAACTTAAACCCCCATGTCCTGGATTTAAAATTGGCTCGCTGTCCGATCACCACCAGGCCCAGGTCGATGGCGCGTTGTGTTTCACGCGCGCCTCAAAGAGATGTCAGCATAGAAGACGGGGCCCGCTAGGGCCAGAGCATGCCAGGGTTGCGGAATTTGTTCGAAAGAGTCACCGCGGCCCTGGAACGCAAAGGGCTTTAGAAGGAACACGGATGGGTTTTAGTCAGTAAGAGTCTGACACGCCCTTCCGCTCCACTCAGAGCGGAAGAAGTCATTTGATCATTTCCCATACTTAAAGAAAATTGGCTTTAATGGACTTTGTTGTTGCGTTAAATGTTGCTGTGAAGTGGTAGAAATTGTTATCTCGCAACTCTTTTCTAGTTAGAAATGGGAACTTAAACCCTCATGTCCTGAATTTAAAATTTAATTCTGTTTTCTTGTATGTACGAGTAATATAATCTCTTCGTCGTGTCAGTCAGTTATTTAGATTTTAGTCGCCCAAATTATTGCCACTTCCACGGCTTTGTTGGTGGTAACACATAGTTCACTTCGGCTGCATGTTTTAGGGCACAGAGAACAGGATCGGAGATGGAGCATGCTGCTGTTGATCCAACACTGTTTTCTTTTTTTAATAATTTTCAAAATATATCGCGGAGTATCAAATACATATGCTAAAAACCACAGAAACCTTTGAATACTTATACATGGCTTGTTAGTTCGGAGTAATTATTTCTAAGACTATTAATTAACACTAAGATACAGAAGATACATTTGTGAGTTTTACATTCTATTAGTGCTTTTCAGTGCAATTTCAGTGTTCCAACCTCGCTAAGTGTAGCGAAGTTGGAATGATAAATTAATAACTGATCAATATATTTTTAGTTAATTGGATAATTAACTAAAAATAATCACATATAATGAATTCATGAATGTATACAAAATATTGTGAAACTTTTATTTGAAAAGAGTAGGTAACTATTTATTTTCTTCTCCATAATAATCTAATTCACGAATCACATAAGGACAACCGAGCTACTATAATATGTTATTTTCAAACTGTAAACTTGATATTCAAAAGTGTCAGTGTGGTGTAATCGACTTAAATGAATTGACTTTGACTCAAAGTACCTGGAAAAAATTACCTAAAAATATTTTCAATAGTCTGCGTGTTAAGTCAAAACAAAATTTTCGTTAGAAAAGCTATATGAGAGGACCATTTTTTTTTCTCTGAGTTCCAAATGCATGGTTTCTGTGGCAAAAGACTTAGGATGTGAAAAAAAAAATCTTAAGTCATCATAACTCAATACTCATTCGATCTACCACCGTTCAAAGAACATGCAAAATAAATAACGTCCTACAAGTCATTATTTATTAAATCCGTTCTTTTATTTAGCAGCGTAGCGCAGATTTACGCGTAGCACTTCGTAGCAGTTACACGTACTTAGTAGATTTAGAATGACGGCGTAGCGCTCGTAGCATTTTACGTAGCTCGGTATTATCAGCTGTGTACAAGTTAGGTTACTATTTATTAAACATATATTCTGTACTAGCTTTCGCCCGCGACTTCGTCCGCGTGGAATAGTTACTTGGGGCAGACATTTTTATTTTCAGATTATGAAGTTTAGTAAAGTTTCAGTCAATGCTACTGAACAGAGAAATAATAGACAGTTATAGATAGTTTAACAAATGTTCGACGTGATTCTTTAAATCAATGTTAAGTGAAGCTAATCTAATAATTAGTAAAGTATTAATGAAAACCACATCTAAATCGGATAAGCCGTTTTTGAGATTAGCGTGCACAAACGCGCACACAAACAGACAAAAATTCTAACAATCATTGCTTTGCATTGGGTACTAGTTGCGTTGATAAAGGTCCCAATAACATGTTTTCTCATATATCTTCCATGTAAATGCGTTCCGCTAAATTTTTATTTTATGTACAGATTGTCATTATCATGTATACTTTGGTTTAGTGTATTTTCATATTAGTTTTTATTTGAAAAATGGGGTATACACCCTAAAAACTCAATTCGATGCGACAAAATGGCGAGTAGGAAATGGTGCAACTTCATCTATCATTCCGTCTGTCTGTCACAGTAGCTTATTTCAGAAACTGGTAATGCTATCGTCTTGTTTGGAATATTGTTAACTGTGCTTGCCTACTGTGCTTACAAAGAATAGCGAAATTGAAAAAATAACTTATTATAAGGTTGCACAAAATACTTAAAAATAAGAACTACTTCGTAATATTATTATTTTTATTTTAGTGTATATAATAGTTTTTTTTTTTTCTTAAATAAAAAACGTTGCCCCACACTAGGAATTTCTCTTGTATCGTGGGTGCGTTTACAAACATACAAATTTTTTGACGCCATATTTTAGGGTTAATTTAGTTAGGAGTTTTTATTTTTATTTCTAGTGTAAATAGTTAGTTAAGTATTTAACAAATAAATTTATTAAGATATGCATTATTTAAAAAAAAAACATACAAATTAAAATTTAATTACAAATTAAGATAGTTTATTAAAAAAATAAGTAATATTAAGTAGATTTTGAATTCATCCGACCTAATTTACTTTTATTTACCTTACCTTACTAGTATCAAATTGTGTGAATAGCTCTTCAGGTACCCACTTAGTTGCCCTTCGTAGCGATACATACATCTAATACGTACTTACACCAACGTAATTATTTTACTATCTACTAGCACTGCGCCCGCGACTTCGTCCGCGCGGATTTAGTAGGTACTCCACAAACTTCAACGCCTCCTCTAACCCTTTTTAAAGGTAAGTTTTGGAAACTTAAGCACCACGATATCCATTCAACGGTCTCAAAACCAGCCTACTGTTACTAATTTTAACGAAAAGAGGTAATTGTGACTTAACCATAATAGTAAGAGATAGATAGTCACGTGGACATTTTTGTAGGTAATAATAAGTTCTTTAATTATGTAGTACATTATTTTAATGTATCATCAATATTTTTCGCAGCGCATGCGATGAAAGACATTTTATGTAATTTTTTTTACACCTTTGGTTTATATTATTCAAGTTTTAGTAGGAATCCCTAATTATTTCTGGAAATAAACCAATTTATTTCTGAAAAAAAAAACGCCTATATTACTCGGTAAAGATATAGCTTTATAACAGTGAAAGAATTTTTAAAATCGGTCTAGTATTTTTTGAGTTAAATCGTAACAAACAAACAAACAAATCTTTATTTTTATAAGATTAGTTTAGATAACCCAGGCCATTTTTCCAGCCAATCACCGTCCCCCGAAACACACAATACACTCTCAAAAGGCGTCAAAGCCATCCAAAATAAAAAAACTATAAGTATGACAAGCATTCTTCAGTCAGTTTTGTCAGTTAAAGCTGGTAATATGTGCGCGATAGCGGCGGCATAGTCTTTGTTCGCGCGTGATCAAGGGGCGGGCGAGGGCTTTGATGGTACTTGTGGGCTGATCACAAGATTGGCGGCGGACCTTGATGTGTTGTTGGGAGCAAAGTAGCAGGATATGTGTGTTGATTTTATTGGAGTAGTTTGTTGACCGTTATGATAGGAGGGATAATGATGTAAATTGGTTTCCTGTAGAAATAATAAAACATATATTTTCGATTTCTAAAGCCGATATCTTATGAATATTTAAATATCGCTCTGAACTTTATAAATTATTTTCATCGATGCTGCCTTAGTCTTGTTATTGTAATGAAATAACAAATAAGGTTTAACACCCAGTAAAACAAACCAAACGCGAGACTTTTTAAATTGAAAAAGTACCGAATTTTAAAGATTTCAATTAAAATGTGCTTTTCGAAAATATTATATACACCTGAAATAATTTATTCTTAAACACAATAAGAACAAATCTCATAAACTAAACAAATACAACTTTATTACCAAAAAAATTACCAACCAGTAGGTACAATTAAATTTAACAAACAAACAAGCAAAACATAAAACCGGGTCTTATTACGAAATAAAACATAATTTCTGTCGTTAAACGCAAAACATTCACACAAATTAAAACTTAGGCCCTTGACTTAATTAGAAAAAACTCTCATATTACAAGAATTAGTTCTTAAAATGCCATAAATTAGCTCATTTCGCAGACCTAGGCATTATTTTGTTTGTAGGTAAACTCCCACGACAATAACTGTTTGAACTTTAGCGGTAAACATTAGGTTTTCTCTGACGTAATAAGTTCAACTTTGGTAAATATAATATGAACACTCGCTGAAAGAAAAGGTTTAAACGCATTTTTCTCCACTTTATCGGGAACAGTGGCACTTTTTCGGACTGTCTTTTTCATTTACAATCTTGACATAATCATTAAAATAAAGAAATCAAAAACACAATGGATCAGCCGATCTATTCTGTAAAGATCTTACCGCAAAAAATCTGCTTGACGTGAACTGTCATTCCAACTTGATTGAATGGATTCACAGCTCACTTCATGTTCACTCCACCTAAATTTTCACGGTGAGATGTTTACAGCCGGTCTATTCTGTCATCATTTCACTGTGTAAACTTAGGTGGACTTTGCTTGACGTGAACTGTCATTCCACCTTGATGGTATGAATTGACAGCTCACTTCACATTCACTCCACCTAAATTTTCACGGTGAGATGTTTATTGTCTATTCTGTCATCACTTCACTGTGTAAACTTAGGTATAGTGTGCTTGACGTAAACTGTCATTCAAAATCAAAATCAAAAGTCATTAATTCAAATTAGGCTGAGTGCCAGCACTTTTTGAACGTCAAAGTTATAAAGAGTACCCCAAAACGCCCGCCCGTCACCACTTCCTAGTGTTTTAGCTGGGAAGAAGAAGTCGCGCAACAAACTCCCCAGCAACACATCTATTTGTTAAGTTTTAAAAACTTGAATTTATACAGTAGTATGCAAAGTAAGTTTACAAAAAAAAAATATGTCTAATATGTAAATCAAATTTTAAAAGAATTGAATTGACACTTGCTAGCTGGTAGCACACTACATTATGCCATCAAAAACAAACAAACTCAAGAATTAACAAGTAAATCAAACCAATTCCACCTTGATTGTTTGCATTGACAGCTCACTTCATGTTCACTCCACCAAAATTTTTACAGTGAAATGTTTACAGAATAGCACTACTGAGAGTGCAGAATGTTCTTATTTCACAACTGATATAATATTATGATCATTCTCAATTCAAAAGTAAGATTTTTCTTGTCAGTTTTGTTTGATATCCAAAAACGATAGAAGCATCTGACATTTTTAGTTGTGCAGATGCCAGCACATCAAGCTACCCGAAACTGTCAAATATTTCCAATCAAACTTGAACCTAATACTTCAGCGATAAAGTTGAAAGTTTATTAAAGAAATTTGACAGATTGCTGTACACTAAAAAAGTCCCATGGTTATAAGCAAATCGGTGTGTAAATACTAGTTCAGAACAAAGCATTAAAATCGAGGTGTGTTTGAAAACTCATCAACCTTCCATTAACATGAAAGCCGCAATGAACCCTTCATTTAATTAGGCTTAACTTCTTTTGAGTAATACTCCGATTTATTAGACTGACGTGAGGTGTAATTATAATCTGACTTACTTTTAACACCATGCCTAAAACACGTTTTAGAAACTGAAAAATTAAAATCGGTTCAACTTAAAAAAGCACCGTTACTTAACGTAACTTTATCGTAATTCACTCATGCGAGAACGTTTTGTTATGTTACTCCCACGTAAATACAAAAATAAATAAAAAACTATAGCAACTTTTATATTCGCTATAGTTTTTTATTTTAATATTTACGATCAACGATTCATTTTTTCTGAAAGTTTTGGTCCTGAAAACTTTTTTACAAAAAAATACAACCGACTTCCAAATATAAAACAAAACTACAAAGTAGTTCTAAAGTCGGTGTTTTTTATTGTTTCTGCGTTTTACAACACCGACTTCTGAAATTAAAGTTATTTTAAAATTTACATTTTTTTTTAATTTCTAAGTCGGTTGTATTTTTTTGTAAAAAGTTTTATATTGTTTTAAAAGTTTTATTTTTGTGAAAAATTACAAAACCACTGGAAAGTCACAGGTAAGCAAAATACGCTATTTCATTTACTTGGATGACATATTTCTTAGAGCAATTTTGATTTAAAAACAAATGGAAAGCATAAATGACAAGAGTTATGAGGTAACAAACATGAAAAATACAACCTAATTGAGAACCTCCACCTTTTTTTGAAGTTGGCAAAAAACCTTAATCTTATAAGTTTTTTTTTGTAATATACTACTTACCTAAAAAAAAGCGAAATAAGCTAAAATTAATTATTTTAAATATACCTAACATGACAAAACAGACATCCGTTGCTGACATATCAAACAGGCACTGTCAAAATATTAGCACATCGTCCATCAACCATAAACACAGCCCGAACCTTTGCAACCTTGTGAAAAACAGACACCGGTTACAGTAAATAAAGCTGAGTAGCTTTTCCGTAAATTAGGTTAGGCCTGAATGATAAATGATATTTATTTTCCAAATAGGTTACAAGTAACTCTTTTACATGTCAAATATTTTTTTTTGGTTTCAATAATCTAGATAAAGCCGGTGTTTCCTAGCTAACTACCCTGAGAAGAAACACCGAAACAAGGTCCGAGATCATAGTATCTTTTGAAGTCCATACAATGGTCAAAAACATTTGAAAACCATGTAGGTTAACGTCTGAGGTGGCCTTTTGAGGAAAGCACCACGCAGGTTTGAGTGTACCTGTCCAGACAGTGCAAGCATTTGTCAGTTATCGTGTAGCTCAAACATAACTTTAAGGAGCTCAACGATTCGACGAACGATACCAAAGTAAGGACATTTGGGTAGGCCGCATAAAGTAATCAAACTGCCAGACATCATGAAATGAAATGAACCCGACATATAGCGACCTACATAGTTCTCACAATCACAATACGTCATATGAGAACCATAGATATTAGAGCATGAGATGGTCTTTTAAGGAAAGTACCATACAGATTTGAGTAGACCTGTCCAGGCAGAGCAAGCATTTGTCAGTTATCGTGAAGCTCAACTCAGGACTAATAAGGAGCTCAGCGACTTGACAATGAATATCAAAGAAAGGACATTTGGGTAGGCCGTGCCACTCAAAGCACTCTAGCCTGAAATATAACATTAAAAAAAATGATCCGATTAAAATAGATGGACAATTTTTAATACAGCGTTCAGTACGTGTAACCAAAGATATCGAAGCAAAAAAAAACACTGATTAAAGTGATTTTGCCTTCTGTCCGATCACCACCAGGCCCGGGTCGATGGCGCGTTGTGTTTCACGCGCGCCTCAAAGAGTCGTCAGCATAAAAGACGGGGCCCGCTAGGGCTAGAGCCTGCCAGGGTTGCGGAATGTGTTCGAGAAGGAACACGGATGGGTTTTAGTCAGTAAGAGTCTGACACGCCTCCACCCGGAGTGGAAGAAGTCATTTGATTATTTCCAATACTTAAAAAAAACACACACACACACTAGCATAAATACATCCATTATGGGTAGGTATTTGACGTAGTCACTTACGCTTGCAAATTTTGTAGTGTAAGAATTATGAGATAACAAAGACATGGATGTGCTTATGCGTAGCCAAATTTTTTGTGTATTTTTGTTAACAGATTTTTTTCTTGTAAGTAATGCGTTATGCTTATTATTTTTTACTATTGTCCTTATTTTAGCGGTCTGAATGATTTCTAAACGTTATTGTATCTATTTTAATGAGACCTTATATTTAGGTAAGTACAAATAATTGAAACCTTAGTGACTATGGTTATAGTAACAGGATAGTTTCTTGATTTATTTGATTGTGATCAAATTTTGTTGTGCTTTACCATAAATGTGTATCATTTCAATTGAAAAGTTTCAATTATTTCCATTTAGTAAATTATTCAGGCTATCATGAAAGGGTATTTCAAAAAATATATATTATTGATAAACTCGCGTTTAACCACAATATCACATGATGGAAACCGATGATGTGGTCGCATGCTTGCCTAGAGGTAACCTGTGCACTCTTGATTTAAAGAGCTCCAGGTTATAGCTGGCAGTCACAAAATAAAAACACTCGTAATGCAAAAAGTACTTAAGCAGAACCCGTCTTTTGGTAAGAAAATTACCCCCGAATATATTCACCAACCATTAAATCACTGCTCAACTTTAACAACGGGTATTTCCACAATTACCAAAGAAGAACAGTCGAAACAAGCACACCTCTAAATCGCAAACGAAATAACCAATTAAATAGGAAAATAAAACACAATTAAAGTATTGCAGGAACAGAGCTGGTTTCAGGCCGTAATACCGTAAAACGTAGAAATGACGAGAATATTTCGGTTGGCCTCATTATATGCAAATTTCTGTGTATTAATAATGAGTTAGGTCAATAATGGTGGGCTCAGACACGAATAGGGGCAGCACTGGTAGCTAGTACTGGCTTCTTTCAAGACAGTTAATAACACAAAGGAAGGTTTTAGTTGCATCTTTACCTAAATTTGTTGCTTCAGTTATTGCTTTTTCATGCAAAATAGATAATTACACGACTGACTTTTTGGTATGGTAGTCGTAAGCGCTGCTGAGCATGAAGTGCTGGGTTCTATTCTCAAGTCGAGCAGTGTCATTGGCTTTTCCATCTCAAACTCAGTAGCATCCCGGAGTCTAGATCTGTGAGCGGTTAACGGCAGTAGGCTTGCTCCTATTTAACACAAGACTAGTAATTTATCTAGCGAAATATCAATGTAGTATATTACCTTTACCTAATCCTTCAGAGAATGCATGTTATGAAGATTCGAAGACGAAGCGTTCTCTGGATCCATATTCACTAAAAGTTTATTCAGATAAGTATTTAGGCCACCATGATTATGCTAAATGAGAATTTAATGGTGTTGATGGCACATGAAGCCTCTTACAAAGGCGTGCGGTGATCCGTGAAAACTGTCATCTGAACATTAAAATAAATGAGGTTTAATATACATTAACGCATTATACGGTTGGGGGGGCGGTTTCGCATTTTGTGGAAACTCAAGAGGAAAATATAAGTAAATATATTGAGAATTCATGTTTGTTGTTTTGCAGAAAAATGTAGAAAATTGCTAAGGCATTAAGTTCGCCTCTGTACATTTTATCAAATGTTTGTAAGGACCTATTAAAGAAATAATAATGACAATCAAATGAGTAAAACCAGAGCAGTAACAGCTATTCCGCTCCAAAGTTGTGAAAAAGTCAACTGACAGAAGGACCCAAGTTACTAGCACTCGTCACTTACCTGCCACAACTCTCCACCTCTGAGCCCGCCTCGTGGCACGAGCACAAACATACCTTGGTACCTACGAGCCTTTTTAATATTAAACACTGTTATTTCAAAATTCGCAAGTCGTGGCCTGTTTAGTTTTCGGACATGCGATTTTGAGTAAAAAATTAATAGTACCCTGTCGGTAGGAAATAGGAGCGTTTATTATCATTCATTTTGTGCGGAATGGCGATAAATTATATATTTTATTCGTAAAATGTTCTTGCCCGGTATTTCGGTTAGTCCTTGGGTTTAGTTGAACTATTTGAGCTTTATTGTTTGTTAATCTTTAGTTTAATAAATATGAATAATAAGTTGAAACTTTCGAATTTTTTCTTTAGCTATTAAATTCTTTTTCAGTTAATATTGAAAGGAATTTGGGTTATGGAATTTAAAATCCAAGACGCTAGTATTATTTTAGACAAAATTATAGGTACCTATTTGGCTCAACTTGCTAAGTTATTAATAAACATAATATTGTAATCACTACTAGGTACAGAAGCTACAGCAATCAGTCAAATATCTTTAATAGAATTTTAACTTTATCGCTAAAGCATTAGGTTCACAGTTGATTGGGAAAATGTGACAGTTACGGGTAACTTGATGTGATGGCGACTGTACTTCCCATCTTCTACTTAACTATTGTCGCGAATAAAAAATTGTAACACCCAAATCAAACCAAAATTCTCAACTACATTTAAACTAAGACATATTTAACATAATATCTTATATCCCAAGCAGTAAAAATATCTCCAAACAAAATCAATACAACACACTTCAAATCAACTTTGCCCAAGTAAACATCCGTTCTGCCAAACTCGCAAATCCGGGCAAAGTATCGCGGGCAAAATAAAGCTAACGTTGGAGCAACCGTTTCCTAAATCGCGGTGCCATCGCCATTGTACGGCGCTGTTATTTATTTATAACATAGAAACAGGTGTGTTTCATGAAAAAAGGCTTACTTACCTGTAGCGAGCGGGCTGCGATCAATGTGTCCGATTTAGATGCTATACTATGTATGTTGAATTTGTGGAAGTTATTCTTTTGTGGGGGCGGTAAGATTGTGTGTTTAAGGGGATTGGAACGATAGGGAGTTATTTAAGAGAGTTGTCTAGATTATTGATTTACTTATTTATCGAGAGAGGATTTTTGGTAAGAAATATTTTATTTAGAAAAAAAAAATGTCTCTACGTTCAACGTAGAAATTATTTCAAAATACAGACACTTAAAATTGATTGATTGTCAATTTTCTTAACAATTTTTCTTCTTGACTGTACTGTTTAAAGGTTTTAAAAACTTATTGACACATTCTAAATATTAACGACTAGCGGACGTCACGTGGTTTCACCCACGTAGTTCCCATTCCCGTAGAAGTACGGGGATAAAATGTAGCCTATATTACTTGCTGATTATGTAGCTATCCATTGCTGAAAGAATTTTTCAAATCGGTCCAGTAGTTTTTAAGTTTATTTGTTACATACAAAAATACAAATCTTTCCTTTTTATAATAATACTATTAAGTATAGATATGAACACTAATTCGTATTTATTGGATTGGATGACCGTGTGTGAGTTGTCCAAAGATTATTAAAAAAAAATAAAAATCACGTATTATAAGGCTAATCCTTTCATTGACTCCGACCCATTTAAATCGTAGCCATGCAAAAGAACAAAAAATTACGATCACAAACCCAATTTAATTTTAATATCCAAAGCAGCCCCATAGACAAGCAATGTCAAATACAAAAATGTTATTCCCCACCCCAATTCCATTCAAAAACGCAACTCAACCCCACAATACATTAAAAGGATTTCACTCTTCACAAACTATTCCACCAATTTCTACCTCGCGTGTCTTCGGGCGATAAATATGATGTAAACGCTTTAGTAAAATCTAGAAATAAGTCTTGTATTAATTAGTAGAGTTAAATATGGTTAACTTATGCATGTTTTCGAGGCAGGTATGCTAGACCGGGCTAAAATATTGTTAGTTCCAAACTGTCTTGTATGCGAATGAATGGAAATTCATGTTTGAGTCGTTTATCAACGTTTAGGCAGGAATTTTTGTTTGTGTATGGTAATTTAGGTTGATACATATGAAAAATTGTTGGTGTTATATGTTATGTGGGAAGCTTATTTAAATTAGAAATATTAATCTTGATATAACCTATGGATCTTAACTGTTACTTATTGTTCATGTTTCTTTACCAGAAACGGGTGACGCGAAAGTCAGGATCCTTCTACTACGAACATCTTTAACGAAGAAATTGCTCTTTTTTTTCGGGCCACTAATAAATTTAAGAAAATTCATACAGTTTTGTTTTTTCTGTAATAGGGTAAGCAAATAAACAGACGAAACAAACTCACAGAAACAAAAATTTAAGAATAATGAATGATATTTATTTTGTAAGTAGGTTAAACATAACACTTTTACACGTCAATCTTTTTGGGTAGTTTTGAACTAGATGAGGCCGGGGTTTCGTAGCTGGCTACCCTGAGAAGAAACACCGAAACAAACTCGGGTAACATAAAAACATGCTTATGGCATTGAGATTAGATTGAAACTAGATTGCCATCATTTTAAACCAACTTCAAAAATAGGAGGTTATCTATCTGACCATATACAAAACGGGACATAATATTTAAGAACATACAATATCAATATTAACCTGTTTTTAAAGACTTGCCAGGCTTAATTCTTAAAAACTCCTAACACTTAAAAATCTTCACCAAACCTTCTTTCAATATTATTTACGTCGCAGAAGAATGCGTAAAGATTTTACGACGCATCATCATTTTACATCTTGACTTACGATGCCGTCATTTTCGTAAACATTGGCCCCTTTTGAGTGGAAATATTATCGAGCTATCCCTTAAGATGCTTTAGAGTAGAACCGTAAATATTTACGTGCCATCATTCAAATGATAAAGTCAAGGCGTACATGCAAACACCCTGCTTATAATGCTTACTGCATATTTTTTCCTGTTTTGTTGGTAAACGTTATGGGATAAATGTCTCTGTGCATCTATCTATCTATTCGATACTCCTTATTCTGTATATTATCTGAACCTATCGTGGTTTATTTATTTATTGAACAGTAAATATACACATATAATAAATATACTCCTGTCTATTTATGTGTTAATAATTTACTAGAAAGAACAGAAAAATACATGCAAACGAAGATTTCTTCGTTCATTCAATCATCTTTTTAACTAAAGTTAAAAAAAGCTGTAGACGCCTTAAATAGACTCTGTATCTGAAGATTTTACCTAATTTACAGCGAGCATTGAACTTGTCACTAGTAGCAGCGATTCATTAAATTTTAAACATCGTGTTTGGTATTTACGCGTCTATTCACTTTTACTATAGTAGGCGCCAGATAATCGTGGAATAACGGTCATTGACCCACCTACAATTATTGACATTTTTAATTTGAAAAACGGAATCAATGACACAAAGCTGTCCCGAATCATCATCTCTCGTGATCCTTAACATTGTCTAATAATGAAAAACGATTCATATTTAATTGTTCAGGTACCTATGAACAGTTATTAGGGAAAGGTCAATATACTTTATTCCACATTTATCTGGCACCTACTATAAACACTGATTCAGCACGTTTGCATGCAAATAATTGCCAAGTCCTAAACATCAGCTACTTAACTCTTAAAACAAACCATAATTAACAAACGCTCAGTAGCAGCAAGCAAAAAAACATAATAGTCGAATCTACCGTCAGTACCGCGAACAGAACCTCAGATCCTAATAGGTGTCCCATTTTACCCCGGAATGTGTCCAATAACGCCGTGTGACCCCACCTCAAGGGTCACGGTGCCCCGACCTTTATTTATATTCGCTGGAAGGGCACGCTTTTATGGGATATCGGCGTTATGGCGATTTCCGCGTGCCTTTTTGAGTGGTTGCGCATTGAAGCTGAAAGAGCCGAATTTGGAATTGTGCCTTTTTTTCGCTGTTGTAAAGGTAAATGTGCAGTGTAGCGGATTTTGATCAGAGGGATTATTGGATAGAGTAGCTGTTAGTATAGTATTGACGTTTGAGTTATATTTGATCTGAATAACACTGACTTTATTCGTCTGGATTACTTGAGCCGTGCATATCATTATTCATGTATTGTGTAATGAGATTTGTCTTGCAAAAATATCAATTCCGCTACAACCTATTTCGAAATTGTAATTGATTAATTTTAATTATTGTATGAAATGACTAGGAGCAGCATGGCAAACCAAGTGTGTAATCTACTGTTAGATATTTTTCTTATCATAAAGTCAAACTTTTTTATCATCAACTTCCATTTTTTTATGTAAACTTTCTCGGTTCAACAATTTTTAAGGCTTATCTCTTAGTTAAGTGGGGCAAAATGATAAGTCTCTTAATAAGTTTTTGAAAGACCTATTTCAAAATGGCTACTTTTATAATGAGAAAAAAGATGTTACCATATAGCAGGAATTCTTAATTCGTTTCTTTTTTTTACTTTGCTTCCGCAACATAAAAAAAAACAGAAACTGTCGCGTTCAAAGACAATGAACAAACCGTCTGCTTGTGTTTTACTTATTCCTTTTATCGTTTTTCAATATAAATTCCGTTCTGTAGCATCTGAAGGCGACTGTCGTTCGTTTCATGATATTTGGATACAAAGAAGGTATTTTACTGGAAGGCAATCAAATACCTACTTTTGTTTAAACAATTGCAGCTCGAAATTATATATTATTGTTGTAGTATCGTCAATATCATTCCTTTTTTCAATCAGCGTGATTGGATAAATCTACATCTATGTTACTGAGAGTTTGAGAGACTGACGAAAATATGTGTTGGAGTTGCATGAAAACATCACGATATAATTACATTTTCTCAAGGTCGCAAAATGCTTGATTCTATAACTTACATGAGCCACAGGCCCAATTTCTGGATCATACAAATCCCAAAACTAAGGTGATATTTGTTTGTCAAACGCGTCATATCATTGATCGCCCTTGGGGTAGGCCTTCCAGTATTGCGTCTTCCGGTACGCAGTTATACATATCACCATCATCTGTCTAGCCTTTGCCAAACTATATTGGAGTCGGCTTCCAGTCAAACCGGATTCAGCTGAATACCAGTATTTTACGTGAAGCGGCTGCCTACCAAACCTCCACAACCCATTAACTGGGTAACACGGTACTCCTTGGCAAGACTGGTGCCAGATTTACTGGCTTCAGACTATCCGTAACGACTGCCAAAGATTTACAAATGGCAGCCGGGACCAACGGCTTAACAAGTTTTCCGAGGCACGGAGGAGTCTCGGTATGTTAAGATGGTCACCCATCCACAAACCAACCTCGGCAAGCGTTGCTTAACCTTGAAGAAGCCCGTGCGGCTGTTATTATATAGCCACGAGTTCCTCACGCAGTTTTATAAATTATTTATTTATTGTAGGAAATACTGAGTAACAATATATGTCGATCGCCTGTCTAGATCGCTTAGCACTCGCGTGTTCCCTCTAACATTAACAACAATTACACATGTTACTTATTCACACATAAACATTCTAAGAAATAAGTAA
Source organism: Mamestra brassicae (assembly GCA_905163435.1). NCBI lineage: Eukaryota > Metazoa > Arthropoda > Insecta > Lepidoptera > Noctuidae > Mamestra > Mamestra brassicae. The sequence goes on from LR991001.1 coordinate 16,846,233, forward strand.
CGACACGCAAATCTTAATAACTGTGCTAATGAAGTTTAAATTTATTATATTTTGCACACGACTTTTGATGATACATATTCTGTTAAGTTTCTACGTAATATAGTTTGTCGAGCTTGCTCGCTGAATCACAACTCATACCCAAGATACCTAGGTTTAAAAAGCCAGTTGCGAACTTTTTCGAAAATCTTTTTACAAAAAAATACAACCGACTTCCAAATAACTACTACACTAAAAAGTATTAAAAACTTTTTTACAGAAAAAAACAATCGACTTCCAACTAAAACAAAACACTACAAAGTATTAAATAACTTTAATTTCGGAAGTCGGTGTTTTTGGCTGTTTATTCGTCTTTTAACACCGACTTCCGAAATTAAAATTATTTTATCATTTGTAGTGGTCTTTTATTTAGAAGTCGGTTGTATTTTGTTTATTTTTATAAAAAGTTTTTTTAGTTTTCACTTTTTGTGGTACTCCACAGCAACACCACTGGAAAGTCACGGGAAAGCCAAACAAGCAATTTCATTTACCAGGATTTTTTCAGCTATTTTGATTTAAACACCAAAGTACTGAACCGATTTTGACTAAATTTCTATGGGGCCAATCGGAAAGTATATCCCTTCATATAAAAAAATATTTTTTTCAAATCGGTTCATAAATAACGGAGTTATGAGGTAACAAACATGAAAAAAAAACCGAATTGAGAACCAGACAGTAATTTTAAGTTTTCTACACAAAGTAAAATATCACTCTCTATATCTTTTGTACCTATGATTATTAAGTTTCATTAAAATCGGTTCCTTGATTACAAAGAATGAGGATTTGTCAGTTTGCTTTAAAATGCAATATTAATTTGTCTTTCAGCGAACATTTTTGCCACAAAACCAGTTATTAAACGTATTCAAAGTCACCGAGGTCAGAAAATAATTGGTTAAACCTAAGGTCTCAAAGTAAAATTAAAACCTGAAACAACAACACAAAGTCAAGATGATAAACCTGATTACAGCTAACACCGAAACGTTTAAGATCGCAATCTCCACGCAAATGACAAAACTGGAACAAAAGACAAGAAATAAATAAGTTATAACCACTATCGCTACGTAATCTAAGTTAGCGGTAACACTGTGTGAGGAAATAATTTCGCGAGGGGTGGCGACTAGCTACCGAAGTTGTATTAGACTGAACGCTTTCTTGGGTTACGTAGGGGTATGCCTCTTTTTAGGGTTCCTTACCACAAAAGGAAAAGACGGAACCCTTATACGATCAGTTTGTTGTCCGTCTGTCTGTCTGTCAAGACTCATTATCTCAGGAATGCGTGATGGTATCGAGTTGAAATTAAAACCATATACTCAAGTCAAGTCAAGTCCCTTGAAGCTGTGTAAAAAATAATTTTCTAAGTTAACGTTAAAAAAAAATACGGCCGTTTATGCTCCGATTATTACGCATTGTTTGAATCTCACAGGGAAACAAAACCTGTAGGGTACTTCCCGTTGACCTAGAGTCATGATATTTGGCAAGAAGTTAGATCTTACAGTACAAGTACAGGAAAAAGTCCGAAAATCGGGAATTTGTTGTTTCATCATATAAAAATATTTTTTTGCGATTACTAAATTATATTTTCGGTTGAAGAATTAACCGTGACGAACATTGATGTATCCGTAGGTAATGTTTACTCGGAAAAAAACAAGACTCGATCGGAACCCTCGGTGCGCGAGTCTAACTCGCACTTGTTTGGTTTTTTTGGGTGCCTTACCTGAAGGGTAATCGAGTTACCTTACTAAGGCTCCATTGTCCATTTACGAGTATCTGTCAGCGTGATGTATCTAATAAACCGTTATAGGTAGCTATCTATTAAGATACTCAGACTAAACCGAGATTAAAAGACAAATATTTTATACTTAACGGGCCCATATTACTAAATCAGAGCCAATAAAAATCAGGCCCGGGTCGATGGCGCGTTGTGTTCCACGCGCACCTCAAAGAGATGTCAGAATAGAAGACGGGGCCCGCTAAGGCCAGAGCCTGCCAGGGTTGCGGAATTTGTTCAAAAGAGTCACCGCGGCCCAGGAACGCAAAGGGCTTTAGAAGGAACACGGATGGTTTTCAGTCAGTAAGAGTCAGACACGCCCTTCCGCTCCACCCAGAGTGGAAGAAGTCATTAGATGTTTCCCATTCTTGAAAAAAATAGAAAAAAGGTGCAGGGCCTAAATTATATTCATGTCCAGACAATTACTGTCCATCCCTGGTTGTCTGCCGCCCATTGTGTGTGTTTTAGTTTTAAGTTTCCTTTTTGTTTTACTTTTGGTATACAATAAAGTATATTATAATATATAAATATATTTTGACAACACGATTCCTCAGAGCTTGACTTCTTTTCAACAACTTCATCACAACAAACATGAGTGTCTCAACCACATTCTACACAAGACCAGTACGTAAAGACCCGACAGACGACCAGCACAAGACAAAAAGCGCCATTTAATCCAATAGCTGTACTAAGTAGTGTCTCGCCTGTGCCCGGGACATTAACACGCGCATACATCTGGCGAAGCGATGCTAATCTGATGACCTACATGCTGAGCTTTCTAATTGGGCGGCTTTGTACTGCCCGATTATGTGTCAGGAATTTATTTCTATTGCCTTTTGGGTAGACTGCCAAGAAAAATTTGGGAGTTAGGCTGTGGTAGTCTTTGGAGAAGATTTTGAAGTGACACGTTTTGGATTACTTTGCTTTAAATTAAGAGATTTTGTGAACAATCAGCGAACTAAGGTTAGGTACGTTACCTTAAGGTTTGATGTCCATTTCGCGTGACGTAACAAGCCCCCACTCCTAATGTTGATGATGACGCGTTGTCTTTGTGCAATTTTTATTGATTTGAAAAAACAAAAAATACGTATCCAGTATTTTTTGATAATATCAGTGACGGACTAATGAAAATCATATTATACTACTCGAGAAACATCCATATAACAAGAATGTGATAAATAAATACGCAAGTTAGAGACACATTTTTACACTAGCAATAATTTGCTATCTATAAACTTAGCCCAAGTAACAAGTTGTCGCGAATTCGCGATATGTTGCCAGCTTTCTAAATACTTTTACAACAAAAACCATTTAGCTTAGTCGAGTTATGAATTGTCCGAAAACCACTCTTGGTTCAGTATGTGAAAAGTTTCGCATTTGCAAAACGATATCTGAATAGGTACTTAAGTTTTGAAAACTTGAAACTTTTCAATTACCTTTCCTTGCTACAAATACCAGATATCTATTTTCAACTTCATAAAGTTCCATGCACATACCATACCTACTTGATATCTACTGTATTATGTTATATAATTATGTCAACGGAAAATTGCAGACTCCCTAAGATTGTTACAAATCTTTATTAGATTATAATTTCTCAACATATTATGAAGAAATAGTTTTATATACAATAAATCCCATCCAAATTTAATAGTTTCCAATATATCCGTGTCTTATAAAGAAAAAATAGTTTACAATTTCACGCGATATTTTACAATCTTACGGCGTTTGCAATTTTCCGGTGAAATATACATTTAAACATTATCAATTAAACAATAAATAATCATCTAAGGACCAGTTTCTTGAACGGAAATTATTAGGAAACGCGCGATATCTAGCTATGATTGGTTGAATGAGTTATCAATGGGTAGACGTATCATTTGATTCGCGTTTAATTTCAAAGAAATCAGAAATCGAGATAAGGCTGCCCTTGTAGCCCTAAAACTAAGTTTGTGTAAAAGAGTTGTAAAAAATTATATTCTATCTATTTATATCTAAGTGCTACGTACTGTACTTGCCTCGACTCTCCAAAACAAACTACACTTTCATTGTAAATCGCCCTCTAAATAACCAAGCAATTCCTTTGCTCTGCCCACAGTAAAATTCTTCTCTCTACCAATAATCGCCTTCTACGATGTCCCTCACACCGCTCTGAATTTATCCGCTCCTCTTTCTTTGTCCAGGCGTTCTTCCTTTGGAATGCCCTCCCTCTGAACATCAGGACGTCAACCAGTCGGTTGTCCTTTAAGGTGAAGGCACGTGAGCACATTCATAAGAAGTTGGTAGAATCATCACAGCGTTAATTCGTTGGATTCGTTTTTGTTGATGTTGATTTTTTTCTGTCCGATTGTCTTCACTTTAAGTTGCACCTCTTTTTTTTTTGAAGTATGGGAAATCATCAAATGACTTCTTCCGCTCTGGGTGGAGCGGAAGGGCGTGTCAGACTCTTACTGACTAAAACCCATTCGTGTTCTTTCTAAAGCCCTTTGCGTTCCAGGGCCGCGATGAATCTTTCGAACTAATTCCGCAACCCTGGCAGGCTCTGGCCCTAGCGGGCCCCGTCTTCTATGCTGACATCTCTTTGAGGCGCGCGTGAAATACAACGCGCCATCGACTCGGGCCTGGTGGTGAGAGCCACCCAACGCTCGCCGTCCGCAGGCCCGTTTAAGTTGCACCTGCTATGTTGTCTCTGCACCGCCAGTTCGACTGGTAGAAAATGTCTAAGGAATAAGTCGGCCAATGTACAGTGTTTTTACTAGTGCATACAGTTTAAATCAAATAAATATTCAAAAGTTCATAGCAATTCCACCTCTATGACACGTATTTAACACCTATTATTATGTTAGTTTTGCTAAGTCCGGTACGAACTTCCAATGCAAACTTTGCACTCTGAACCGTTTTCTTTTTGCTTTATGCAGTTTCCGCCTTCACAGCCTTTATTGCTTTTATCTCTAATCTTATCTTTTGTAATGTGGAAACTTTTATTTTTTGTGAATATTTAGATTAGGTACAGAATATTCCGAGGTGTTTAAGCTTTTGGGTCGTTAAATATTTGTATTTTTTACCTGCTTTTAGGCCGTTAACTAACAGTAAAAGTGGTTGGAAATATGGTCGTAACTTCGTCTGTATTTCTTTTTTGCGACCAAGGAAATTATTATACAGTCGGTCATGTTTTTACTGTTTTAGGGTGTAAAGAAATTGGTGGAAAAGCTACTTGCATAGTACCTACTGCAAAATTCGAGACAAATAAAAATTGCAGCACGTTTTTACTTTTAAAGTAGTGTCTTCCATGTTTAGTATGATCGACTTTTTTGCTGAATTTTTTAAAGCTTTATTCTGTGTTTGTGGCCAAATGTGAACAGCCGCATGGGTCGAAATTCTGCCAGGGTTGCGGAATTTGTTCGAAAGAGTCACAGCGGCCCTGGAACGCAAAGGGCTTTAGAAGGAACACGAATGGGTTTTAGTCAGTATGAGTCTGACACGCCCTTCCGCTCCACCCAGAGCGACGAAGCTATTTAATGATTTAACATCCTTAAAAAAAATGTGTCGAAATTCAAGGTTAAGCAACTCTAGCTGTGGTCGGTCCGTAGATGGGTGATCATCCGTTACACACAGAGATTCCGCCGTGCCTCTAAAAGTACGTTAAGCAGTTGGTCCCGGTTGTCATTTGAACATCTTTGACAGTTGTTTTGGGTAGTCAAGAGAAAGAAAATCTGACCGATTTCTGGGTAAGTCGAACTCAATATAGTTGGGAAAAAGTTACACAGATTGATGGTCTATTTTGTATGCGGTCCACAAGAAATTCACAATTCTACCATTTGCGTATTGCTAACATTTCTACACTGAACTACTGAAGAGGTAACATGTGTCAGCGATCCAAAAATAGAAATGGACGATTTTTGAATAGTACTTAACCTTTTCGTTCTGTGAGCGTACATGTCAACGTGTGTTCCAAATATGTTTCAAATTCAAGGGGTCAAATAAATCAAATTCTAGAAAAAATCTTAATATTGGAGTTCACTCGAACAATTTTCATATTTGAGCAAGCCAGCAAGTGAGTGCGCAGCCGGGTGCGCAACTCTCTCTCTCTCTGTCCCTGTCTCTTTTTATCATATAACCATAGATCAGCCAAAGCTACCAATCGATCAACATTGATCGGTCAATCGATCGAAATATACAGAATTATATTCGAAGTTGAAGAAAAAACGTAAGGAACTTCATTCCTGACGGGGGTTTCCCGACCGCACAATAACTTTTTTTTGCATAGGCTCGCTTTTGACAAAAAAATCTCACCTGATGGAAAGCGATGATGAGGTCGACGATGGAGCACGCTTGCTTAACCTATTCACTCTTGACTTGCAGACCCCTAAGTTGTAGTTATCAGGAAACACAGACTCTGGCAGGGAATTCCATTCCCTAGCGATACGCATAATGAACGTATTCTCATAACCTTTTAAATGACAGAGCATAAACGCATCGGCGTGCCCCTCGACGCCAAGCCACAAATTCGCCGTACTTTTTGTCACATATTTGTGTCGTTTAGCGTTCAAAGCATGAGCTTGCTTGTCATGTATACGTGACAATGGCGTTCAAAAGGTTAATGCTTAAGGCTCTGAAAATCGTATACACATTTCTTCTATTGTAATTTGCGAGTCCGTACTAAACCTTACCAATTTCGGTCCACTCCCCACACTCCACATTTGGGCAAAAGCGTACATTTTTAAACGCGATACGACAAACAAAATACTGTTACACTTTACCGACGAAAATTCTCGCCCCAATTCGTAGCACAGGGTTAATAACAGAGGGAATAGAACCATACTGCCTAAAAATTAAGGTGGGATTTCCTTTGTGTGCTGCTGTCCTTTGACAAAAAGGTTTTGAAGCCATCGTATCTAATGAGCCATGTAGAAAAAAAGCAGTAGTGTTTTCTTCATTTTCCCTCTTGGCCCTCCGGCTGTTTCTTTAAGAGGAAAGGTTGATTCAATATTGGCAAGGTTAAGTACCACCTTATTGATAAGAGACTGTTTTTTTGGGTATTGCGGAACAAAGGGCCATCGAGGATGTTTTAGTTAGCTACTTGTAAATATAAGAAGGACTTCTTAAAGGTAAGTTTTGCCTGTAAGTATCTATTTCAATTACTGATATAATGGAAAGGACAATCTTCATTTGGACATTGTTGCCGTTATTTAAATTTAATCTTCTAGTCTTTGTGACTTTGTAAGTATAAAAAAGGTTCACATTAATTTAATTCTCAAAGAATAACATAGTTTTGTTTAAAAAGCAGAAGATTATATTTTAAGAATGTTATCATTAGTAGCCAATGAAAAACACCAAGGCGCAAATCACATATGTCTATTTAGTTTTAAGAAATTGTAGCGGCATCAATACCGCCACATGAAAAACAAAGAAGCATAATTTGTACGGCAACAAAGAGAACCGTAACGCCATCTATCCTGTCAGCGACGAACTTCCAACGAAATCGTGCACCACAGAAGCAAAATTGTCCGTAGGATTTGAATATATACAACAGTCCGAATATCAATTATCGGGCAGTTGCCCATCAAACACAACAACCGTCTGGTCGGAGGATCCTCCCTTTTCAATGGAGGTTTGCGGGTCTTTACTCACTACCTCTACAAAACCTGAAATCAATAAATATAAAACTCTTTCTTTACCTTGTGACTAAGTGACTGACAGACAACACACAGACGGAACTGCTGGTCGTAAAACGGGATATGCGCAAACGAGGTCGCAGGCAAAAGCTAGTTTTTTAATAAAAAGCAAAAAATATATTGTTTGCCCACAAGTCATATTTGACAAATCATTCACTATTCAAACACCACATTATCCTGATAATCAAAACCAACCCAAAAATTCAATTTTTCAACATCAGAATCTAGATCACATCCGCCCAACGAAATCGAGCATCGTTAATTGGATAACCATCGGCACATGCCAAAAATGTAAAACGCCAATACAGAACATCAGCCCAGCGACCTATTTGAACAGCCTCAAAACCACACATAATATCTTCTTTCCATTCTCATTCTAAAAAAAAGTAATAAAATAAATCTATTTTTGGCAAATACTCAAGATAACACAACGGGAAACATCTCCAGTTCTACTGATTGCAAAATAAAAGAAATATTGCCTGAACTGGTTATTGCCCTGGGCGGTTCTTAGTGTGAGCTATTTTAATGCCCGTAAGAAATGGTATTGCTTTTTCTTTGAGATACCTCACTGGCTTAGAGTAAGTCTATGTTTTATCATGTCGGTGTTTTTAACTTGAATTACTTGTTGATAAAAGAAGAGTCCGCTCTTAGATATTTGTTTTGCCAAAATGTATGGAATTCACCTGTGGAACTAAAAAGTCACGTTTCATTGATATTTAACATTTTGGACTTTTAACAAAGAAAAGAAATCAAAAGAGTTTATTTGCGTCAAGCATACCAAATAAAAAAAACTGAATAACAAAAGTTATGCAAGCTGGGAAGTTATGCGTCACATTCGGGCAAAACTGCCATCGCTCAGCATAATGCTGGGACTCGTGTGCGTGACAGAGCAGCGCTGGTTTTCAGCGACAACCGGCGTTGACAGAATGACGTCGTTATCAGTTGTTATCTTTAATAGATTGTCACCTTTCATTGGAGCCATAATAATTATAATATTTAGGCCCTCAGAAGGTGCAAACTATGTTATATTTGTAGAGTCTAAACAATGAACAATCTATCAAAAGACCAAAGAAATACGTCAGAAACCAATCCAACACGCACTATCCTCCTCGAATGCACAAAATATTCACTCAAACTTACCAGAAACCATTCTGAATTTACGAAACGGGACCCTAAGCCGTCTAAATGTAGGACAATAGTCCATTGATCTATAAAAGTAGCGGAACAATACCGGCAAACGAACCAACAAGGCATTTTCTTCGCAAAAACGATGTCACAGTCACAATGGGAACGGTGAATCAAGTTGGAAATGTCAATCGAAATGTAGTGAGTGCATGGCTCATGTGGATTGGTTAGTTTGTTTTGTGACTAAAACATTTGCTACCGAAAACAGAACTTAAAATTGGAACGATAAACGTGTTTTATCTTTAGTTATTTATTTAAGTCTTTTTCAGTTTAATTTTCAAATAAGGTTAGATAATAACGGGTTTTTTTTTTACTAACATCCTCTAGCGATTCAGTTAAGAACCCGCTATACTACGTTTTTATGTAGCAATGTAGCAATGACTAACTAGCGCAGACTAGCACTCTTTATATTTTAATGCGAAAGTAACTCGTATATGACTGTATGTTTGTATCCTCTTCACGTCATAACGGCTGACGAAATGTGGATGAAACTTGGCACATGTATAGAAAATGTCCTGGGTTAGAACTTAGGATACTTTTTATCCCGTGAGTACGTTCCTTCGAGATAATTTCCGACTCACACGCGAAGCCGCTCGCAGATATAAAATAATGAACGAAAAATTTTACTCCATGCAACGGTGTTAAAAGAAAAGTAAAAATAAATAGCTTCTGTTTCCTCAGATATTGTAAAAGTTTTTGCAAATAAGGTTTCTGAGGCCGTAGGTGCTGCTTAACAATTCAGTGTTAAACTTCTGACATTAAAACAACGACTTTCTTTTTGAAGTCGAATGTGTTACCTCTGTACAGGCTTATCTTAAAAGATGCTCGTTGGGAAATGCCGATGGCAAATATTTCAACTGTGTTCTTTTAAAAGAACATGACTGAAGAAAGTGTCTCTGATAACGCCGCCGCGCCGGTTAATAGTACAAAAACAACCTTTTAATTCCCAAATTTATTTATTGATGTAGATAGTTTGTTTTGGCTTTGGTTTGGTTGACTCCACTGAGTTCTACTCTCTTTGCACGTGTTGGTACTTACTGTTAGTGACGAGAGTAATTGAAATAAATAAATGGTCCAAGTTTCCTTGTAGCTGTCACTGTCACCGGAGAATGGCAAACGCCGTAATATTGTATTATATCGCGTGAAATTGTAAACTATTTTTTTATAAGGGGTTTATTGTATACAAAACAATTTTTGTATACAATAAATTTAATTTATCGAGAAATTATAATCTAATCAAGTTTTATTACAATCTTACGGGGTCTGCAATTTTCCGGTGACATAGCTATTAGAACAAAGATTCCGTGACCCCAAATAATGGGAAAAGGGAAGGACAAAGAAAGTTTCTTTTGAAAAACACTACTTCTGCCCTTCAAGACATCATTAATGGTCAACAAAGGGAACCCACATTTAGCAGGAAGCTGTTACCAGGGAGCCGCACAATATCAACGTCGAAAGTTTCATTTTCCCTTTCAGCAAAGCCCACCCTAACATTGAAAATGTGCAAAACATTCTAACAAAAAACTTGGTCAAATATTTTGACTGACAGCGCAAACTCGGCCTATTGTATGACGCGAACTATGACCGAAACCAAACAATGACATCGCGCATCAATCCGGTTCTAACCGGGTGGCGTGACAGCGGCCATTAATATAGTGCCGGGGATTTGCGGGGAGCGGGGAGGGCACAAACATGGCGGATTTGTTTTGGCGCGCTCCAAAATACGATTAATTGATACGGAACACGCTAACGTGGTGTTATCCCGTTTTCGATATGCGAATTTGCGAACGATTACGTAAACTGTTTATATGATTGCTGTTTGGGGGTAATGGAGGGGTAGTGGTATCTATAAATCTGTTAGTTTTAGTGTATGGCAAACATTAGATGTCAAAACAGCTGAAAGCGAAACAAATAATATAATATCTACGAAAGATCTGTAAGTCGACGACTGACGAGTCTTTTTGCCTTTACTTCATGATTTAAAAGGAACCAAAAAAAAACTCAAATAGATTTATATCCACTTTGAAATCAAATAAGCAAAACATTTACCTACTCGTTATGTTCAATGAAACCAAACCTGTTTGGTAAACATCTATCACGCACTGGTTCATCACACATCTGTCACCCGAAGATTGACTGATAGAGAATGCCTATGGCATTAAGTCCGCCTCTGTACATTTGTGTGCGTAAAGTGTTATTAAATAAATAAATAAGTATTCTTAAACTCTTTCCTGAACCACAGAACAGTTTAATAACTGTCAAAATTACTACATTTTAAGTAAGTAACCGTATTACCAACACGGAACCCCAATAAAAGTGTCACATTAACGTTCAGAAACATAATATGTTTGAAAGTCATTTAACAAAAGTTGTTCCAATTCTTTTGCGTGACTCCGTTGAATGGAATGACACCTATTGAAGAGACCGTTAAGAATTTTATAAATAAGGAAACCTTCAAGGTCGGCCATCTTTGTTAAGGCCTTCATTTAATTTCTTTTTTCAGCGATATCGGAGAATGTCACACGAGGAAGGTTCGTTTTTTTTTTAGTTTCGAATGGGCAAAAAATATCAGGAAACAGCTCAACTCAGCTGGTTCAGGAAGAAGTAATCCTGTTGTATAAATTACTAAAAATGGAACTGCCTTGTTGCATTAGGTCTCTTGGGTTCAATTACCGGATCATTCAAACTGTTAGGTTTTCCTATCTGGAATTTTCCAGTAGGAAACCGGAGTCTATTTTAGTATGTTTATCGATAAAGGAAAGGTATGATACAAATATTCTTCTATTTTTGCTATCTGACAACTTCCTTTTCCGTTCGATATATCTATAAATAACATTACCTACATAAAAGCAAAAAAAGGAGGATGCAAAACTAACCCCTTGGCTGTTGAAATACCTCAGACACATAAAAAAAAAATTGGTCGTCGGCCCAAGCTAGCAGTTATGCGTATGTCAATTAAAAGTACATACTAACACTACTCTATCCCACATATTTTGTTCGTGAGAAAATAAGGGAGGTGTGGCAGCTGGTATCTCAGTCTTTAAGATTTGAAATTGGAATTGTTCCCTTTCAATAGTGTTTTGTTTTGATTGTTGGACTGCCACAAATAAGTGTAACAGTAACCCTACTATGACGTGCTAATGCCATCCAATTCCGATGATGTAAAAGGGATAGTGCTATTCGCTATGCATAGCTCCGTCTCTCTCTTAGAGTGAAATCATGATCGTTTTAATACTTCATATTAGGGCCCCTCATCACGGACAGAATACGGAAGATCTACTGGCATATATTGCGTAACATATATCAAACACACACTCACACTATACACATTCACCCACACACACACACCCACACATCTGTTAAACTTAAATAAAAAAAAAAAAATAGATTATAGAGTAAGAATTACCGAAAGTTATCCTTAGAATATTATATATCTACTGCAGCGACATTCAAACCAATGTATTCGTATTTTATTATGTGATACTTCCTGCGGCTGAACACTGTTTCCCAAAATACAAGCTCAAGCTTAGCTTGGGAATCATTAGCAGTACCTTTTGTGCAATACATTAAGACTACCCTAAGATTAATGTATTAAATGGCGATATTTTTTTTATAGATCGCAGTAAATAATTTCTGGCGAATATAGTTAGTACTAATACGAAGGTACAACACTGCCTAAGTCTTCGAGCAAAACAGGTGTGGCGATTTGTATCTTGAAAACCTCGTAGTATCATCAACAAGTAATCCTTTTGTAGAATGCTTCAAACTTAAACCAACAGGGATGATTGTATTGTTTTCTTTCGATACAGGAAAGCATACCTTTCGATGTACGAATATTATTCTTCTATTTTACTATCTGACAATTTCCGCTTCCGTTCGATATATTTATAAATAACATTACCTACATAAAGGAAATGTTATATAATTTCCTTATTATTCCATATTCCTTATTTGTTTTAGCCAAGAAATCAGATATCTGATCAAATATCCTGTGGCAGCCTAATTAGTGTATGAGAATAAGGTATTCTTTCATTATTTGTGATACTCTCGATTTTATTATGTATAGTACCTAATTCTAAGTTACAGACAAATAGCAGTACTTACTATGTTTTTCGATAGTGTTTTACGTACTTTAATTATTTTATGTATTAACATCATTCGAACCCAATGAAACATTGAAATAAACTAATTCATTCTTGAAAAAAATTTGAAAATGCATTTAATTTTAATTTTAAACGGTTTTATTTAGCTTGCCCTGTTTGTTGTTTATTTGTTTAGGTCAAATTTATTAGTTGAAATGTTACCCCCTTCCTATTGGCTAATTGATCTGACATTTGATACAGACCATAGAATACAATTTAATATATTCAATATCATTGTAAATGATAAACAAGATGGCCGCCGCTACAAAATGGCGGGTTACATTTTTTATTCCATATTTACTTATTTTATTTGTCTGAGAATTTCATGTAATGGGAAAAGTAAAGTCATAAAACTTTCATTAGTACCCCGAATCACCTACTTTTTTCCATAGATCTAGGTTCTAAAGCAAGATATAACCCCAACATACCTACATAAAATGGCCAACCAAGTCGCAGATTTCCCCGATAAGACTTTCACTAAAAAGCCACGTCATTGAAATCCTGAAACTTGACGCCTGAAAGACATTTTTCGGCCTGAAACCAGCTATTCAGGCGAAGTGACGTTATCGGCCGTTTTGTGGCACAACTTTTGGAAATTCATGAAAAATTCACGTAACATTCACACTACGAGTACATACATACGTTCTCTTTAGATTTATAAGAGGAGCTCGTGGCTAAATAATATCACCAGCATGGGTCGAACTTCGGGGTTAAGTAATGCTTGCAGAGGTCAGTTCGTGGATGGGTGACCATCCATTATGTAGCGAATTTTACACATATTTTGTTAGTGAGAAAATAAGAGAGGTTTGGCAGCTCTGAGATCTTAGTCTATAAGATTTGATTTACATATATTTTTTCTAAGGATGGGAAATCATCAAATGAATTCTTCGGCTCTGGGCGGAGCGGAAGGGCGTGTCAGACTCTTACTGACTAAAACCCATCCGTGTTCCTTGTAAAGCCCTTTGCGTTGCAGGGCCGCGGAGACTCTTTCGAACAAATTCCGCAACCCTGGCAGGAAGACTTGATATTGGAATTGTTTATTTTTAATAGTCTTTTGTTTGGTTATTGGACTACCACAAATAAGTGGAACAGATCGCAGTAAAGACTTTTTATCAACGATGTATTATCATAATACATCGTATTAACATAATTGTATTTTTTTTTTGTTCCGTTAAATATTTCTGTACTTCCCATGGTATTTGTGAACATAACTCATTTTGACATTCATTTTCTAACTTGTAAATAATTCAAATAACGATATCTAATATTGTCTTGAGTTCTCTGATAGTGCTGTGCACTTCTGTAAGTGACGAATTCACTATATCCAAAAATCTATGTGATTTATTATATGTATGTTTTAGTGAGTAACTCGTTGAAGTGCCTTAACAGTAAATAAATAAATAATTGAAGACTACTTTCTGTCTGCAATTTTCAAATAAACGACTTCTTACACTGCTGTTTATTTATTCAATTGGGTAATGTATTTTCGTATTTCAAGGCCTATCGATCTTAATAATAGCTTTGATCAAATACTCACTTCCGCATAACTACTACGGCTGTTGTACCAATAGGAAATTTGACAAAAAAAAAATCGGATTAGGCCGTTAGATAGATTTCCAAAAAAATTTGGACACGTATTTTTTTTTTTTCACGTAAACAAAAAATGGAGACGATACAGTGCGCTGAAAACTCGTGTGACGTCACTTACCAGTACATTTTTTACTGGAAAGTGACGTTACAAGCCCCGCTCCTTATCTTTGATACATTTTATCTTCGTATTTTTTAATGATATGATTAAATAAAAAAAGTGTCCAATATTTTTCGAGATTCAGATTTTTTTAGTCAAATACCCTACTTTATGAGGCAGTTCTAAAGTGACGTGCACCAGGGGGCAGCACAGAGACGTCAAGGTCCAGGAACCAGTCAAAACGCCGATGTTTTCCAACTTTACTAAACAGTAGTCACTTTACTAATTTAATATTATTATTTTACTGAACTGTAAATGATGTCATTCAAAAGTGCCGTTTAATGGACTAATTGAAACAAACGTTTTGACTTTGACTTTGACTTTGATTGACGTCAGCTTCATGTTTTCCGTAAAGCTGGTACTGACCGGTGTTACGGGCCGTAATGCCGCCATGTGAGCATATAATGTTACGCCGTGTTCTAAAATCTGTGTAAAACAAAACACGAGCTCGTTTCCACGTACTCACTGCACGAATGCTCGCTTTGTAACATGTTACATTATGCCCCGTAACAACGGTCAGTAACCTACACGCCTCTATAAGTTATGTGCACGATGCAATATCGATCTAATTATTACCCATGTAAATAGGTACATATTAACCGACTGATTCATCATCTGCCTAGCCTTTTCCCAATTATATTGGGGTCGGCTTCCAGTCAAACCGGATTCAGCTGAATACCAGTATTTTACGTGGAGCGGCTGCCTACCAGACCTCCACAACCCATTAACTGGGTAACACGGTACTCCTTGGCAAGACTGGTGTCAGATTATCTGGCTTCTGGCTATCCGTAACAACTGCCAAAGATCTACAAATGACAGCCGGGACCAACGGCTTAACGTGCTTTCCGAGGCACGGAGGAGTCTCGGTATGTTAAGATAGTCACCCATCCACAGACCAACCTCGGCAAGCGTTGCTTAACCTTAAAGATCGACCCATGCGGCTGTTATTATTTACCCACGAGCTCCTCCACTGACTGATTAAGATTGATTATTGATTGTGTAAATTGTCATTTTACCATTGTTTTTCTATATTTGTATTTTGTTTGTACTGTGTTTGTATATAGCGTCCAGCCTCCGGCCAATAGTGAGCTTACGCGCGGATCTGCGGTCCGCTGACCAGCCGCTGTCCAATTATGAGCTCAGACGCGAGTTTGCCGTCCGCTGGCTAGCAGCCGGCCAATTATAAGCTCAAACTCGAGTTTGCCGTCCGCTTGCCAGCCACCGTCGGCCAATAGCGAGCTTACCAAGCGAGTTTGCCGTGCGAAAGAGTATGCCGTTCTTACTGGCAACCACCGTTGCTCTCTCTTTTATTATAAAAACGAGTACGAACGAGGCAGAGCGTTCAGTCTGGTTCAGTCATTCTGAAGTATTGCTCAAATCATGTCGTTAATTTTATTGTTGTACCTATGCGTGTGAAGATAATTAGTAAAAGCTGTATTAAAAGTTGTTCAGTGTTTTAATCTCGAAAAAAATCGAATCTTCAAAATTATAGTGAACAGGCTTCTTCTGGGTAGGCTCGCTCCATCGTCGACTTTGTCTCTGTCATCTATGACCTAGACTAGAGTCAAGAGCAAACCCATGTTAAATAAAAAAAAAAAATCCCCCCGTACCCGCTAACCCCCGGCGGCGCCACAACTGACCCAGCTCCTAGCAAATGCGAGCTCTCCTGACTGTCGAGAACAAGTTACATATCCACAGCAGGCATCCCTTGCCTAAATTGCACCAAAATGTTGGTGTGAATTTTCCCGAAATCCTTTAAAAAATAACTAGCAAATTTCTCCAATTAATCTAACAAAACAGAAAATACATTTTCCCACAACAACAACATGAATGATGAAATCTGAGAGAATCTAATACTACCTTATTGGTTGGTCCAATAAGCTGCCTAAATACAGTGCCTCAGATATAAACTGCGCCCAATAATGGCCGAATGTTACGTATGAAGGGAACAAAGGGAATTGTATAAGTTGTGAGTGGTCGATTGTATAGGAAGATACGGAATTAAAAGCTGTATGTATATAGAGTTGATAATGGAATTGTATATCATAAGGAGCTCGTGGCTAAATAATAACAGCTGCACGGGTCAATCTTCAAGGTTAAGCTACGCTTGCCAAGGTTGGTCTGTGGATTGGTGACCATCTTAACATACCGAGTTTCCTCCGTGCACCGTTAAGCCGCTGGTCCAACGTGTCATTTGTAGATCTTTGGCAGTCGTTACGGATTATCAGAAGCCAATAAATCTGAGTCCAGTCTTACCAAGAAGTATCGTGTTACCCAGTTAATGGATTGTGGAGGTCTGGTAGACCCAAGGGCTGGCTTTTACCTTGGTCAAAGAATAAGCATTGCCATACAACGTGGCAATGCCGCCAGTCTTTTGGATACACTTCCAGTCGACGATGAATTTTTTGACGCCATATTTTAGGGTTATTTTAGTTAGGAGTTTTATTTTATTTCTAGTGTATATTGTTAGTTAAGTATTTACGGACTAAATATACCAACAGGAAAATACTAGTAACAGAATCTTTCGACAACAACTCTACAAAAAGTACTCACAAAAAGAAACATGTAATTATTTCTAAGAAATCTGTATCCGTACTCCACGAGAAAGCGTAACGACGAGACCCAAGAAAACACGCACCCTTATTATGTAACGATAAACAGGAAAATATATAAATCTGTATACACATTTCGTATGGTTCATTGAGTTTCACGTCTGGTCATCCTTTTGAGGGTCCGGAGAGGAAACTCACGAGTTATTGGTCAAATAGAAAATCGTTGACCATAATTGCAGTTCTGGCGCGCTGTTTGGAAATTGGAACAGGAAAATTTTGGTATCCCCTGTAGTGTGACACGAATTTTATTCATTTCATTTTCTTTTTAAATATTGTATATTTACATTTAACGAACCATAATTTGTACAAGTAACAACTAAATACAACTAGACTAATAATCGCGAAATTATGTACATACGCGTCATCATCATCTGCCTAGCCTTTTCCATATTATATTGGGGTCGGCTTCCAGTCAAACCGGATTCAGCTGAATACCAGTATTTTACGTGAAGCGGCTGCCTACCAGACCTCCACAACTCATTAACTGGGTAACACGGTAGTTCTTGGCTAGACTGGAGTCAGATTTACTGGCTTCAGACTATCCGTAACGTAACGCTTAACGTGCTTTCCGAGGTTCGGAGGAAACCCGATATGTTAAGATGGTCACCCATCCACAGACCAACCTTGGCAAGCGTTGCTTAACCTTGATCGACCCGTGCGGCTGATATTCTTTAGCCACGAGGTCCTCATGTACATACGCGTATAAAAACAAAATAAATCATTGGGCATCAAGAATTCATCCACATCGCTGTCAACGGCAAAAGTGCCCAGAACACTGGCAGCATTGCCGCGTTGAATGGCTATGCTGGTCCTTTGGCCGAAGAAAAGCCCAGCCCTCTGGTCACGTGAACAGTCGGCGAGTTGTTTGCTGATGTCCCGAAAGACTCGGTGAGCACTCGGACCCCATGGGCCTAATGTTTCAACCCCAAACGGCTCAAATATATAGCTCCCAATAAGGTTGTTATATTTGCGCCGTTTGAGATTTTCTGCACCTACAGCAGCTGCCCCAGCATCCCATTCATTTCATTGATTAGCTCGTGTAACAGTAAAAATAGAAAAAAACAGATTGTTAAAAGATTTCATTGTGCGATTAAAAAAATAAAGATAATAATGAAACTTTGATTTTATTAATAATGATTCATTTTTTTTAAGTTGAAGCTCATTTTTCGTAGTTAAAGATAGAAGAGTACTACGTACCTACTGCGTAGGCAGCTTGTACATTCAGCAACCAAAGTCGATTCAGTTTTCTAAATCTTATTTGAGTGAAACGTTTGATTGAATCAAAACAGAAGTAGAATTTAACGATTATTAGCCATTACCTATCGATAAAAACCGGCGAAGTGCGAGTCGAACTCGTTTATGAAGGGTTCCTTACCATCGTACAAGATTTAATACTGTGTACTTCAAAAAACTCCAAAACATGTCTCTGGTCCCTTTTTTAAATATTATTTTATTTTTTAAAGCTAATAAGTAGATTTTTGTCGCTCACTGTAAGCTATCACTAGATTTGACAACTATGCCAAAGCCAAAGCAGAAAAAATACTGAACTTGTTTTCAAGCAAGACATAATTCCACCACCGATGAATTGCATTTTTATTCAAAAACCACCTCCCCACATAATTCAACGCACATAAAAAATCTATCCGGATAGACAACATTCCTTACACCTTTCGTAGAAAAAAAAAACCTTTTTGACTTATCTAAAGACACTAACGTGTGATACCAACCTTATTCAGTTGTCATAAATGTCAGTTTTACCGACACATAATGGTAAACTGTCGGTAAGAAGTGTAGAAGGAAAGGGGCCATTAAGATAAGTTACGGTGGTACATTACTTATGCAGTGGCTACCTTTGACGGTGGCCTACACGCACTTCTATAACCTCTGTCCTATTTAACGTTGGATTGTGTTAATTTTTTAAAGGGTGTTTTAGTTGGGTATTAATCGGGTTTTATGCTGTAGGGATCGAAAATTGTGTAAAAGAAGCATTGACTTGCTTGAAAGGACAGGGCACAAAGTTTTGACGCTACAAATTGGCTCGTCTAGACCGAAATAATCCCGCCACATGGTCTTTAATCTTCGGAAGCGGTCGTGTGCACGCGTCATTGAAAAGCCGTGTTTCTTTTATGATAGAAGTGATCGCGTACCTACGCGTATCACTGTGAGGATCACCCGGAGGACACGGTGGAACATACGGTGGAGGTCTGCCCTGCTTGGGCGGAGCACCAAGGATACATGGAAAGCGGTTACCTTCTTCTGCGAAGCAGTAATGCTAGTGCAAGAGGAGGCGGACCGCGAGAGGGAGAGGCTAACCTCACGCCCCAGCCGCCGCAACAGAAGGAGACGCCTTGGGCATCGGGAGTCGCAAAGCGATTCTCGGTTACCGTGGACCCTGCGGGCGGCGAGCGTTAGGTGGGTCGCCATCCGATCAGAACCAGGCCCAGGTCGACGGCGCGTTGTGTTCCACGCGCGCCTCAAAGATATGTCAGCATAGTAGACGGGACCCGCTAGGGCCAGAGCCTGCCAGGGTTGCGAAAGAGTCACCGCGGCCCTGAAACGCAAAGGGCATAGGGAGGAACACGGACGGGTTTTAGTAAGAGTCTGTAACTGACATTTGATGATTTTCTATCTATAAAAAGGTACGCGTATCAGGAAACGTTTGTACGGCCCAAACCTTTACCATTTTTACTTATGGAAAGAAGGTATTTCTTAATGTAGGTACATGAAATGAAAGGAACGGGGAGAGGCATAGCTGTATAGCCCCAAGACAGGGACAAAAAAAACACATTTAACATTTTCAACTGACAAGCCTCTCTGTAGCTTCTTGAATGCCATTGGGATTACAAAAATAAGTAGCAAACGTAAACCTTACGTAGGTTGCGTATGTACAGGTACACATAGCCTGTAAATCTATACTTATATTATAATAAACCTGAAGAGTTTGTTTGTTTGAACGCGCTAATCTCTGGAACTACCAGTCGGATTTGGAAAATTATTTTTGTATTTATAAGGAAGGCTATATGGGAACGGGAAAAACGGGATATGCACGTACGAAGTCGCGGGCTAAAGCTAGTATTTTTATAAGTAATTAAGCGTGTTATTAATGTTTTCTATGGTGAATTTAAACAGTATCAAAAACAAGTATTACTCATGGTTAAAAAAATATTGTATAAAAAAGCTGTTAATCCTTTATAATATATAAGAATAATATTTAATACTTTATAATACAAATATATAAGAAAGCAAGTAAGTTTATCTTCTAAAAGTCTATTTCTCAAATAATGTTCGTAATATCGCTTAAAAAGTCTATCGTAACGTTGCGTGTTCTTTGCGTACCTACATAAAGACTTTAAGTTGTATACTTGGAGCGGATTATCTGTTGAGTATTTTATTGAATCGTTGCTTACAATATAGAGCCAAAGACAACGTTGAATCGGAAACAAATGAGATACGATTCTTTTTTTCTGAAGACGAAACCTTTGACTTTTAATCTAGAAGGACCGGTGATCCCAGAGCCTTAATATATTTGGTTACTGAGAAAGTAAGTAAGGTCTGGGGTCTCTGGGATCTTAGTGCATTAGTTTAAGTATACAAGGATAAAAAAACATATCGGTCGCTCGTCTTTTTAAGACTAAAATTAATAAAATAAGTCTATTTTCAAAATCCTGTACCGATTCAAGAAAAAGTTTAAATCCACGCAAGTGATTTAAAGCCTCGTTCACACTGATACAGCCGTTGGCGCCAGCTACTGGCGGGTGCATTAGCAGCGCAGTTTGAAATCGCATAAATATTGTTTACACAAGAGAGATGCCAAATCGAGGGTAATGTTTTACACCTACTCGGGCATTTATGAGTGTCATTCATCATGGACGACTTAAGTAGTCAGTTATTTTGATGAGTTCGTATAATAGTTACTTTAGTTTTACAGTCGTGAATAAACTGAAGAGACTTAAAGTTCTTCTCAAAATGTTTCCTTAATCGTGTTTAAAAATCGAAATATCTGGTGACGAATTTATTGTATTATTGTATTATTGTGTTTTTTACTCTGACCCAGAGTAAAAAACAAAAGTAAAATTAGGGGTAGGTTCTTCAAATAAATTACTGCTAAAGAAGCTCAAAAAAGAAGTCACGAGTGAATAGGTTAAGCGTGCTCCATTGTCAACCACATTATTGTTTCTATCAGAGCTTTTCAATTTAAAAAAATAACCTTCCACCTAAACTTAATGTGTGTAAATACTAAATACATTCATTATTTTCATCTCAAAATTATAAGAGCCTCAAACTCTCAATCTTACGCTAAATGACGCTTAAATCCACTCACCTCGACACTTTACTACCCCAGTCTGAACACTCCCTCAACTTATCAATAGCCTAAAATACTCCCCCATAACAGATTTAAATTCCCATTAAAACAGTGAGGAAATAAGGTCACTTACTGTCAGTTTCTTTCACCCATAACCCGGGTCACCTGTTAGTCGGATCGTTAAATTTCCATACGTAACCTGAAGTAGTGGATGACGGTGTTAACGGAAGGTGTAAACAACTGGGGGTTGGGGCAAGTACCTGTATTCCATCCGCTTAAACAGCGCCCCTACTAACCTTAGAAAAAATATTGAGTCGCGTGTCACAACCTATAAAGAGAGTAAGACATCACTTGCTATAAATATTGTCATCTATACTTATATTAAAAACATAAGATCAGAGAATGTATGTTTTAAAGTGGCGCAATAACTACTAAACAGATGCTATTGAATTGAAAAGGCCGCTAATTAAACTGCTGATCTATTTGGCTGCGCCATCTGCACACCTCTACGCATCAAGACAATAGAGTATTTGACTACTCTGAAATATATATATATGAATGAATACTTATTTGATAGATGTTATTCAAACAGTAAGAGTTGTGAAAAAATAAATAAAATTGGTGTAAAACAGGGAAGTTACACGGTTTTGAAGTTATTCTTTTATACTTGTGACGCAAATTATTGTTCGTACTCTATTAGTTGGTTAGGTTGCAGATGGTAATCGTCGTCATACGATAAATATGGCGGCATTGTAATTCTGATTCTCGTGTCATAATGTTGTGATTAGTTTGATTAAAGAATGTGCCAATAGCAAAGCCCTTTTTTACTAAAACTGACTCACCCCGACTACAAGATCCATTAAATTATCGGTTATTGTTCTCTGGGGCGCAGGCTCCGGACCACCCCCAACACCATCTTAAACGTATTTGCGATCAGGTTTGATTGTCAGTAGATTAACCATGGAACGTACAATATTAACTAGACATATCGAAATCGATACGTAATAGTGACATAATATTTTAACTGTTACTAGCCGTACTTCCAATGGTAATAAAATTAGGTTCCGGACCTATAATAAAGGCCTGACATAAATGATTGCTAGCCTACTACATTAAGTGCCCGTTACCTGTAACTAAGTGTTATTACATGTATTACATAATGTTCTGTTATTGTAATAGTTGCTGGGGATAATAGTTGCTTGGGATTTTGTTGCGCCACTTCTTCTTCCCAGCTAAAACACTAGGAAGTGGTGACGGGCGGGCGTTTTGGGGGACTGTTTTTATGTAGAACTTTGACGTTCAAAAAGTGCTGGCACTCAGCCTAATTTGAATAAATGACTTTTTACTTTGACTTTGACTTTGAATACAACCCCTTTTCAGTGTTAGTTGAATGTTAGGAGTTCGAGTGAAGGATTACATTACAATTCGAAGAGTTCTAATATCGTAACTTCAGTTTCACAAAACATAATTTGAGACACCATCTACCGTCCAAAATTTAAATTAGTATCGATCAGTTCACAAATAGAGACCTTGCCAAGACATAGCCTTCTTTTTTATTTTTTTATTTGAGATGAGTTTGCTCTTGACTCTAGTCTAGGTCATAGATGACAGAGACAAAGTCGACGATGGCGCGAGCTTACCCAGAAGAAGCCTGTTCACTCTAATTTTGAAGAGATTAGGGTTACAACAACAGTGTTTTAAACTCTTTTACAAATTGCAATCTATTACAAAAAATAATCCTTTACCGTTTGATGAAACACACTTTGTTGTATAAATATTTTGGATATTAATTATAAGAAAATCGAACGAATTTTGTATCGAGAAATACGAATCTGCCAATCAATATTTTAACTCATAATCTTAATAGTGTTAGTTTTTTTATAAAAATCATTTATTTGTATAAATAAGGTAAAATATACAAAATTGTTCTCTCATTCTGCCTTTAACTTCGGCGTGCAAATATAAAATTTTTGTGTCAGCAATGAAATACTTTTGCTTTCTTTCCAGTTGCTTCAAGAAAGATTTCTGCAGGAAAGCTTACCAATCCGCGTCCAAAAGCAAGTCTGGTACAATAAGAACATACAATAATGTCAGGAGGATATCCTTGGCTCCAGGTCTCTGGCAGATAAGGCCCTGTGGAAGCGTCTGGCGAAAATTAAAAGAGAATTTGAAATAAGCGCGTGTGTGGGTGGAATGAGTATGTTAAAGACGCTCACCGAGAGGCCAGGTGTAGCTTTCAGACCTGGCTGGTGAACAGTCGTCCCTCGTCAGGTCCGGTTTATGATGAAATGCGTGAGAAGCGTAAAATATTTAAAAATCGACTTAAATTTTGTCAAAATAACGCTGAGCAAATTGTTATGGATAGGTTAGCAAAACAAAGAGCTAATAAAAATTTTGGTAAATTTTGGAAGTCCACTGCAAAGTTGAATGCGAAGCCGGGCCTCTCTGCGGGTGTCGAAGGGATAAGTGATAAGAAAGGAATTGCGAATATGTTCAAGGAGCATTTCAAAGTTCAATCCCCACTCGGTCCTTCAACTTTGGTGAATGATGGTGAGCCCGACTGTCATGGCGTGAAACCTCTGATACGTTTCTCAGCCAAGCAAGTACGTAAAATCATAAACAGCATGAGACGAGGCAAATCGCCAGGACATGATGGGCTCAGCGTTGAGCATCTGAAGCACGCAGGTGTCCATCTGCCGCGGGTCTTGTCTATGTTTTTCACAATGTGTATTAGTCACGCGTATCTACCTGCTAATTTAATGAAGACCATCGTAGTTCCCATTGTGAAGAACAGGACTGGGGACATCGCGGACAAAGCTAACTATCGTCCCATTTCTCTTGCGACAATAATAGCTAAGGTATTGGACGGTGTGCTTGATTCTTACTTAAGTAACCACATACATCTTCATGATGCACAGTTCGGGTTTCGCCCCGGACTATCAACTGAAAGTGCTATTTTAAGTCTCAGGCATACTGTGCAATATTATATAGATCGAGGGACGCCAGTGTACGCCTGTTTCCTTGATCTCTCCAGGGCATTTGATCTTGTCTCGTATGATATGCTCTGGGGGAAGATGGGTGACAGGGGTATACCCGCGGAAATATGTGGTCTATTTCAGTACTGGTATGGAAACCAAAGCAATATTGTGAAATGGGATGATACAGTCTCTGAATCGTATAGGTTGGAGTGCGGGGTGAGGCAGGGGGGCCTGACGTCTCCCAGGCTCTTCAACCTCTACATGGATGACCTTATTGTCGCGCTCAGCAGCATGCGTGTTGGATGCAGTGTTGGTGGGGTTAGAATTAACAACATCAGCTATGCAGATGACATGGTGCTGCTGGGTCCGTCAGCGGGAGCGATCAGAGAGCTGCTAAAAGCGTGTGAAGCCTACGCTGCCGCACATGGATTAAATTATAATGAAAAGAAGTGTGAATACATGGTCTTTGAGGTCGGTGGTAAACGCCGTGGAGAACCCGAGTTTCTCGTGAATGGGACAAAAATTAATAGGGTGTCCACTTTTAAATACCTAGGGCATTTTATTACCGCTGACCTCAGGGACGATGTAGACATCGAGAGGGAGCGTAGGGCACTAGCGGTCCGGAGTAATATGTTGTCCCGTAGATTTGCGCGGTGTACAGACCTAGTAAAAGTAACACTCTTCAAGGCTTACTGCCAAAGTCTGTACGCCGGTGGTCTGTGGGTCAGCTATACTAAGAGATCGCTGGATGTCCTACGCGTCCAATATAACAATGCTTTCAGGATGTTGTTGAGACTGCCCCGTTACTGTAGCGCGTCGGAGATGTTTGCGCAAGCGCGAACTGATAATTTTCATGCGATTATACGCAAAAAAACAGCGTCGCTTCTGAGGAGAGTGAGGGACAGTCAAAACAGCATTCTGAAAACGGTAGCTGAGAGCCTCGGCTCTCCAATTGTGCAGCAGTTTGTGAAGAGGTTGATTGGTACTAACACTAGGTAATAAGTTTTTGTTTTTATTTTTTTTATATGTTACTAACACGCTATGGATCTGTGCGTCCGAAATAAAGTTATTATTATTATTATTATTATTAAATAGGAATATAAAAATATGTTTTGTTTTTATACGGGACTCCGGTACCATCGTTCATTGAAGGCAGATATATTATGAAGTTTAAACCTTAAACATAGTTTTATTTTAGTATAGTGTTACATTATTTCTCTGATGGCCTGTGAAAAATCCAACAATTTTTCACAGGCCCTCGCGACCACTGAACCCACACAAGCACCGGAACCCTTTGACGTCCGGCAAAATGTGTCGACCGTTAGAAAAGTTAAGGTGCGCTTACACGGGTTTTCGCAGGAATACCGAGCAATTTACGACAATACCCAGCAATTCACGGCAATACCGAGCTACATACGGACAATTTCGATTTCAGCATTTTTTTTGGGATAAGTTATTCAACCATAGGGTAAAAAGAGAATTCTACTTTGTAATTACTTACCAATTAGCTATTCAGCATTGTGGCGATATATTTAGCACCGTTCCCATTGCTGAGATATTGCGTTCCTCTTTGTGAGTTGTATGTAGTAGGCAAAAACCCACCAGTCCGGGCCAGTGCGGGTTGATGGATAAGATTCAGATTCATATGGAGCAATTCGAAGCTATGTTGTGAGGCAATATTGCCTCTAATTGCCTCATATTTATTTGTTTAAGCAAAATAGTGGTACACAGGTGGATAAAGGTCTGATTTTCAATATTCAGATAACTTTATCGGAAGAATAAACATGACAGATTGACATACGGAGAAGCCGTCAAATTACCATATATATGCCTCGGGTAAAAGCTATACCTGTGATTAAAGAATAACCAGCCAATTATCTCCCTTACTATTTGAGAATCTTTGGGCAATTAAAAAGATTGCCCTTCCACTTCGGTAACAATTGCTGAATGAATTGCCGATGTGAACGTAGCTTTATAGCGAACTACCCATTTAGATTCCAAGGGACTTTCCGTGAGAAAATAGTGTATAGTGAAACGGTTCTCGTTCACATTTAATGGTACTGTAAGTTTTTGTAAGATAAATCCGTGAGATTTGAAGATTTTTTTATTTGGAGATCAGAGATTGGGCTGGCTAAAAATAGATTACCTTGTTCTTTTCGAATTTAAGTCGGATATCTACGTACATAAGTATCTATGCAATGTTTCTAGGAATTGATTTTTGATAATGCCAGCTTAAAACTCGGTGTATTTAAGAAAATGGAACGTTTGATGGAGTGCAGCAGCTATCTGTAGTTTGGCAGGAGCGTGTCCTTCGCTTTTTCGAACATATTCACGTAAACATTGCCTGGACAGGCTCACGATACTGGGTCGGTGGAATAAAACCGGAAAGATGATCAACACAATAGGGAATATGCATGCAATTAAAATACTTATTATATTTAGTAAACAGTTATGAAAAAATATTTAAATTACCTTCATCAGCGATGAAGTTATTAAGCTTCAAAGTTGACAATTAGAAAGAGAAGTCCGATACAAACTGTGACGTCAAATACTATGTCGCCTATACAGCTGCCATAGAAAACAGCGTTGTCGCGAGAGGGACAGATATATTTGTTTAAAATAGTTTTATCTCGTTTGTTTTTCGGTCAATTTCGATTCTATTTTCACTGTTAGTATTATATTTTTGTATATTTCTAGATAAACTGTTTAGATAATAAATGTTTTTCATGCATATTCCCTATTAAACCATTGAAGGCAGTGGTGGTCCACACTGCAGAATACCGCGTCACCTGGACAAGCATCGAATGGGCACAATCCTCAATAGTATAGGGGCGCCGAAGAAGTCTGAATAACTTTACTGATACTACCACAGCAGTCTATTCACCCAAATAAGGCAAATAAATCTAGTAAGATTCAACTTTTCACATCCTTAATAAATAATAATAATATTATAGTTTATTTCTCTCAAAAAGGTACAATTTGGTGCATTGTATCTAAGTTACAGGCAGATTCAAACCTTTGTGAGAGCTGAAGTCTATACTGGGTTCGGGACCTGTATGACAGATCTCCAGGCTCACACCATTAAAATTAAAATATTAGGTTGCACTTACGAACTACAACATTTTAAAAGCTCTAAGTACTGAGAGGGAGAGAGTTAAGATACAAAACAAAAAGGAGATGTGCGTGTCTTTGGACCACCACATCTTTTCAAAACGATCAGTAAAACAGCAAAACGCAATATAACCTTTACTGTTCAAGCCGCTCGTTTGTGGAATGCATTGCCAGTCCCAGTAAGACGCGCTCACACGTTACCTGTGTTCAAAAAACTTGTGAAGGAAAATTACCTGTCGCTTTGAAATCGATGTTCGTCATTTGTTTAAATGCCTATATATTTAGTATATATGTATCTATTGTTAATGATATGTATTTATCTGTGTATATATTATAATATTTAAAGTAGTAAAGAAGTTGCGCCGATGACAGCCCCATTTTATGTCTAGGCAATAACTGTCCATTCCAGGTTGCCTGGAAGAGATCGCGGAATGCGATATGGCCGCCCATTGTACATGTGTTTTAGTTTGTAGTTTTCTTTGTATGTTATTCTCGGTGTACAATTAAGTATATAATAAATAAATAAATAAGAACCCAAAATACTTCACCAACAACCACATACGCAAATGTAAAATAGAATTCATTAGAAACGGCCCTTAATTTAATAGTACCGTCGTTGGCATAATCACTTTGAACTTTCTCTCCTGGGATACTCGGATATTAACCAAGTGACATAAATATCCCTGTATTATTTACTGTAATTATATTAGAGGGCTAGGCTAGTTTTATTTTGGGGATTAGTAAGTGGGGTGAAAATGGTTGAGCTGCTAAATTATGGATATTAATAGCAAATGTCCGTGTGTGGGTTGTTTTGTTTGCTGGCCATAATTATAATATTATAGTGTACGCCTCAGAGGTTCGTAGGGTGTGGAGGATCCAACTGATATTCATAGAACTTCAACTTTTATCATTAAACGCTCCTGGAGTATTAAAAGACTCAATACTTTGAACTTTGATCCCTTCGATGAACCTTCGTTCCTTTAGTCAGGAATATTTTTTTCGATAATATAAAATAAATAATTTTCAATAACACATTTTATAAATTTTTACTGAAGTGAAAACTTCTTTGGGTGCGTTGAGCACTTTTCGGGTGAAAAAAAAACATGGAACTCGCGTCATCGTCACCAAACGCTTTCCATGAGCTATATGTATACTGTGTATATATGTGTACTTTTTGGGTGAACAAAAATTATGTAACTTACGTCATCGTCACCGTACGTTTTCGCTTAGTTTTCACTTCTATCGGCAGTCCCCAAAGACTGCGCCGAATTTCTTTATTTGTTTTAGTTCCATCGTAACCTAAACATTTTTTCTTTAATAAGATCTGGGCCATGAATAACGTAACCCAATACTAACTACTAATACTAATAACTAACTAATAGGTACTACTTATATGATTAAATGAAATAAACTTCAAGGTCAAACTTTTCTATTTTTATCTAAAGTCACCGAAACCAAAGCGTAAAGTCCCTCATGAATATTTATTACTCCATGTAGGGCATAAACTGCTTATGACTAACGATGTTTTGTTGGCTCTTGCTAACAAGCTGGTTTTAGAAATTCATTATGAACATTATAATGCGTATTAAAAACAGCAACATTTTTCAACAATGACCAAAAAGTTTTAATAAATTGAAGGAACGTGCCATTTATTATGCTGATCTGTAATAGTATAGCGTGAAATGCAACTAGATAAATGGTGGCCGGCACAGACTGGATGTACATGGCGAGGAACCGGTAGATGGTTGGTGGAACTTTGAAGAGGGACAGCAGCAAAAATTAGAAGTAACAGGAAGGAAAAGATACAGATAGAAAACAAAATGGTCAGAAGGTTGCGTGTTCAGATCACGTCGGGGTCACCAGTATAGAGGGTATGCGGTACAGAGAGTAAAGTCCCGCACACCTCCACTGAAAATGGGAGGATCCTCCGACCAGACGGTTGTTGTGTCTGGTGGGCAACTGCCCGATAGTTGATATTCGGTCTGTTGTATATGTTCAAATCGCAAGGAGAACTTTGCTTGCACGATGCAGGATTTCGTTGTTAGTTCTTCGTAGATGGCGCTGCGGTTATTTTTGTTGCTGTACAAATTTTGCTTCTTAGTTTTTCATGTGGCGGCATTGATGCCGCTACATACAAAACAAAATATAAACCGGCAGTAAAAATGAAACTACCCTTTCTTCTTCTGGTAAACCGCACAGGTACCATCGTCACTGAATCCTAATAAAACACACATAACCTATAGAATCGTTGATACAACGAAAAGAAGCATCGTTCATACTCCAAACAAAAAAAAAACAAAAATCCGTTTTCCAAAGCCCATATTTGGCCACCAAACATTAATTTCCGCTGCCTACTTGGATCGGTACCAGGGCACTATAGCTCATTAGGAGTATTATAAAACATAACAGCGCAGTAACAGCGATACACGTTCCGGTATATAATTTACACCTAATGCATTTCATTAGCCGTGCTAATCCAAACGATGTACCGACTAGGAGATCACAAATATCTGAAATACCTATTAATAGTAACATTATAAATGTTTTTTTCCCGTTCCCGTATAGCCTATAGCCTTTCTCATAAATGTGGCTACAATATACAAAAAAAACCAAATCTGACTGGGAGTTCCAGAGATTAGCGCGTTCAAACGAACAAATTCTTCAGTTTGATTATATTAGTATAGATGAGTAAAGTATGTTTCGTTATACGGTAGAAGTTCTGAAATAATCTGTAAGATGTAGCTCTAAATTAAGGATTAAATTGAAAATCGCGTAACAGAAATACAGCCCATATTATTAAAATTATACGATAGAATATACATATATACGTTACATAAAAAAAACTTTAATTCAGATCTTGGTTCATATTATGTTAGTATTATACAAACAGCTAAGCTATGTTAGTACAACAATATTAAAAGTTTTTTTTTTTTAAATTTATATATCTGTTGCACTCACCTAGCGCACCGGGTACATGTACATGCACCCATTGCGCCATGATGGTGCAACACGGCTTATCACTAATGACCCCCAGAATGCCGTTGACGCTCCCACGCACTCTGCGCATCATGGACGCAATCCTTTTTCGCAGTACAGTGTTGAAACCATCAGTATGTGCTTCAGCAAACATTCCTGATGCACTACAGTAACGTGGAAGCCCCAACAACTTCCTGAAGGCATTATTATACTGAACCCAGAGGGCGCTGTATGCCCTTTGCGTATATCGAACCCACAGAGTACACGTGTACAACGATTGGCAAAAAGCCTTAAAAAGAGTCATTAAGACGGTTAAAAAGATTTCATAGAGTGACACAATAGGCGACCTTATCGCTAAAAGCGGTATTAAATATGGAAATATTTTCTTGAAAGGTTAGAAGTAACGATTAAGACATCAAAGAAATTGATTCCAAGTTATAATAGTTCAGTTATCTATTTTTGGCCTCAAGTTCTTCCCACATTAATGTCGGGTGACGTATATAGACGTCAGAAGAGTGGTAGGTACGAGCTCCGCCTCCGCTGAGCCGACTGTCTGACGCCGACAGGCGTTTCGCGTCTGTGTGTGTAACTCCGTGTTTTTTGCCTAATTTATGGTAGGTTTTCACTTAGAACTTGAAAAATAACAGGATCCAAATTAAATTATTACGTTTTGCTATCTATGTATTCTTTTATCTCCCCATGCAAGGCGAACGCCCCCCTCTATTCCTTCTCATCTTCCATTAATTGTCCTCTTTTCTGCAGGAGTCAAGTTTGTCCACCAATCTTCGTCTACCGCAATTTCGCCTAGCATTTTATGGGGCCCAATAAGCAGTTCCTGTAGCCCCAGCGCATTGGACATGATGGTTTTAAGAACTTAAAAATATTTACCTGTACCTTGTTGAACAATTATTTGCATGACTGTAATATTCTAAGATTAGACTGATTAACAGTGATCGGATAATATTGGGCGCTAATATACCTAAACTTCACTTTTATTCCCACGAAAGTATAATAAGGACATGCTTTTAAATCGGTTCCGGCATTTAAAAGTTACATACAAACATAAAAAAGTTACAATCCTTTTCAGGTATTCCATTTGTTTTGAATAAAATAAAGATACTAAATCAAAATAACCACTGCTACAATTTCAGTAAGTTTGTTATAGTTGTTTTTACAAAATGGTTCAATCCCGGGAAACCGGGATTACTAAAGGAAAGGAATGTCCATATTATTCTTTTACGGGAAGAATTTTAGGTATATAAGCGCCCGATTATCAGATCACTGCTGATTAATCATAATTCTACATTCATTATGATTTGCGCTAATTTGTTATTTAAATCGTAATCTAGTTGAGTTGCTAGCAAGCCCCAGTCATAAATCTCATCACCATCATCATCATCAGCCCAAATGATGTCCACTGACGGACATAGGCCTTTCCCAAAGGGGCGGTTTGCCATAATCTCCACGCTTGGCAGGCGGGTTGGCTATCGCAGTGTAGCTGTTGCATTGCATTTCCCATTCTCTGGTGAGTCCCTTTATTATAAATCTATTTCAAGGATAATGTCAAGTAGATAAGTAGGTAGCGATACCTCCTAACATAAATAAGCTATAATTAGAATATTTATGATGATACTAGTGGTCCCGACAGACGTTGTCCTGTCCGAACGTTTGATTTGTGTCTGACGAAAAATTATAGAAATCGATTGCAGCGCCACCTACCGGGTCAAATTGTGAATCTAAACCATCCTCGAATCCACTTGAACATACACAAAAAAAAACATTCAAATCGGTTCAGCCGTTTAGGAGGAGTTCACTGTCAACACACGTACAGAAGAATTATATACTCGTATATAAAGATAAATAATTATACGGTTCACTCAAACTTCATAATAATTTCTATATCGAGCACATTATAACAAAAATATATCCTGTTCCGTATTATTTAAATATTACTTTCATTAGTACACAACGGACTACAATGATAAGGTTTTAATAGCAGTTGTTGACGTGACAGATAAGATATGGCTGTCGAGATTTCTTACAGTTTTATATTCCAAGGTTGGATGCCTGAAGTGATGAACTAATTAGAGTTTTAAATAGGAATTTAGTTAGGTTTTGTATTTGTTTTAACGTCGTATTACCAGTACGCTACGGAGCTCCGATAGGCAGTGGTTTTATGTCAAATGGTTCAGCTGAAACGTTCACGTTAAGCCGTTGGTCCCAGCTGTCATTTGTAGATCTTAGGCAGTCGTTATGGATATTCAGAAGCCAGATAATCTGACACCAGTCTTGCCAAGGAGTACCGTGTTACCCAGTTAATGGGTTGTGGAGGTCTGGTAGGCAGCCGCTCCACGTAAAATACTGGTATTCAGCTGAATCCGGTTTGACTGGAAGCCGACCCCAATATTGTTGGGAAAAGGCTAGGCAGATGATGATGATGATGGTTCAGCTGAAACCGGTAAGATTAGAAGCTAAACCCAATATGGCTTGGAAAAGTTTAGGCAGATTTATTTTAAGTTCCCTTTTCAGTTACGTGTATGTATGTAGGTACGTTTTCAAGTTACGTTAAACTATTAGGTAGTCATTGAATGGCCACAATTATCTTCTTTACATATAAAACTCTTCTGTGCGTGTGTATGTGACTGAACTCCTCCTAAACAGCTGGACCGATTTTGATGATTTTTTTGTGTGTGTTCCAGTGAATTCGAGAATGATTTAAATTCACAATTGGATCTGGTAGGTGGCGCTGCAATCGATTTTTCATCATCCACAAAGCAAACGTTTGGACAGGACAACGTCTGTCGGGACCGCTAGTATTTTTTTTATTTTTTTTTTATTTGATATGGGTTTGCTCTTGACTCTAGTCTAGGTCATAGAAGACAGAGACAAAGTCGACGATGGAGCGAGCTTGCCCAGAAGAAGCCTGTTCACTCCAATTTTGAAGAGATTAGGGTTGTATGCGTTCGGAAACACAGACGCAGGCAGAGAGTTCCACTCCTTTGCTGTGCGCATTATAAAAGACCTTTGGAAACGTATAGTGCGAATTGGTGGAGATTCCACTAGAAATGAGGCCGGGTTTTCTAGCTGACTTAGAAGAAACACCGAAACAAACTCAGAGGGCAATTGTGTTTCGGAATTAAAATTATTATTATGTTTCATATTATTTTGAAATAATTTACATACCTGAGGATAAAGTGTAGTGAAATAACCCATTAAATCATTTCGTATTGTAATAATTATCTAAATTGACGAATAAAATGTTTTTATTTAGGTACAATCTATGTCATAAGTCACTAACCTCATTGGTGTTCCACCGGTGTCTCTGTGCTGCGAAGTGTTCAGCTCTGGGCAGGCTCTCCAGGTTCTCTGGCAATTTGATAGGTTCACCATCTGCAACAACGAATTTCGGACATCAAAAACTTGTTAAAACAAAATATGAATGGCCCGTTTCGCCATCTACGATTAAGTTCCCGTTAATGTACTTGGTAGATAATTTCATACAAATGATGTTCCATTTTCGAATTTATTCGGTGATTAATGGCTATTCGGAGGTCGTGGCCTGTTTCACCACCTAGGATTAAGTTCCCGTTAATTTACTTGGCAGATAATTTCACACAAATTATGTTCCATTTTCGAATTTCATGGTTCATGGTTTTTCGGAGGTCGTGAAACAGGCCCTAAATATTTTAGACGGTTTCGGTCCCTCTTCACCACCTACGATTGAGTTCCAATTTACAGTTACATATATATACAACGTGTAAAGGCGACGTAATATTTTGAAAATTGCCAATGTCCTTGAAAATTAATAATTTTCTTTTAAATCAATAATTGTCAATACTACTATTTTATATTGATCAGCTGATGATAACTTTGTATGGAAAATCCATTTTATATTGACTATGACCTCATCTTGCTTAACTGAAACATGTAAGTACAAAAATATACAAAAATAAAATAGAAAAAACCCTAGTTCACTTGGGTGTCCACATCGTTGTCATCCGGAAACACACATATATATATTGTTTTAAGTTTCTGAAATATTTCACACGTGTTATTATCATCATCATTAGTTCGGGTACTCTATAAACTGCTCCTACCTAATACCATGTAGGGAAAGGAAAATCAGAAATTCTTATGAAACATAAAACCTATGTAAGCGGTTCCAAATAAAGAATATTCAGGGAATACATCATGGAAATCTATGTACCTATTCTTTCCATCTTATAGTTATTGTTACGCGCCAGAATTAATGTCGGGTACATAACGACATTAGTGACTACTAGCGCCAACTAGTATCGAGTAGCAGAACTAGTAGTGTCAAGTACCTTCTAGTTTTTTCTATGCTAGAACATTCTAAGGGTTTTCTACATCTGGTCAGTCGGGACCGGTATTTAGGCGAACTTTCCAGATGTCTCGACAATAGAAGGTTCTGGAATTAACTGGCCTATATAAAGACCGCATAGCCAACGACCGGGTCAGCCAAAACTGTTTCCTGCGCAAAATCACGGGTGCCCCCTTCTACGTCCGAAATGAGACTCTACATGTAGATCTCAAATTGCCCACCATACAGCAGTTCATGAAACGCATAGCCAAACGTTTCTTCGACACTGCTGTAAATCACCGTAACCCCCTTATCGCATCGGCCGCCCGATATGAACCCTCCCGCATCTCCAAGGTACGCCGACCGAGGCATACCCTCGTCACGCCCGACGACTCTACCACTCTCCTCCAAGAGAGTCGCAAAGAGACCAGCACTCTTCGCAAACAACGACCGCCGTCCTTCCACCCTCGCCGCCGAGGCCCGCCGCGACGTCCCCGTCAAAATCCGCCCCGACCCTTGCTCGAGCCAGCCCGCGCCGCTGAGCCTGTAGTCTTAAATTCGCCCCTTAATAATAATTCCAGTTCGATCCAGCCCGTCCCTAGCTGTCCTCTCCCCAGCGACGCCCTAAGCCGAGGCCCGTACCCCACAGGGGGTGCCCTTAGCGTGTAGTCGCTTAGTTTGTAAGTTTTTTATAAGCCCTGGCTGGAGGCTTTAATATTATATTAAGGCCACCACAGGCAAGCCCGGTTAAGCAGTCGACAACCTTATGGATTGAACTGCGAGAAGCCACTCACAAAAAAAAAAAAAAAAAACGACCGGGTCAGTATTGGATATGCGGTACAAACGAATACTTCGGAAGCGATCTCCAAGTGCGATTAAAGTGATCAGTAGTTAAATTGTGTTTTATAATTAGTGAGTTTGAAGTTGTAATTAGTGTTGTTAAATTAAAGTGTAATGTTGGTTATTTAATAGGCTGTTTTTATTGTCACGAACCCCAAGCTCTTAACAATGTGTAGCTCCTTTCACGTCTAAAGAAAGATATAGGTGCTACCCTCTTAAACAGAAATAATATAAGTCTTCTTATACCAGACATAGTTGGCCACATAAACAGTATGACCACTTCCTTAGGAACCACACAAACAATTAAGTACCTTGCAAATTCAAACTTCAAGTGCCAAGTCTTACTAGAACTGGGCTAGGGAAGTAAATACCTCAGTCCAAATAACAATACATGCACGGCACTAGTATGCCAGAAATGGTAGACGGAAGCTCAGAATAGAACAGAAGGTTAGTTAGAATATAACAAAACTCAGAATAGAACAAAAAGTAGGTAAAAAATCAGATACGCGATTAATATTTTTTAATTAATTTTTATTAAAGGCTTTCCGAAACCTAATTACATGTTCAGGCTTTGGAAAGTTTATTCAGAGTTCAATATTGAGATTTCAAACAAAACCCACTTGACAACCACTTTGCTCAAAAATTCAAAATGCTCGCAATTTCATCTCTGGGTAATCAGCCCAAAAATACAACCATTTAAATGGAAAAATTTTGTAGCACTGAAATTAAAATTTACGTGCCTGTCCAGCCGGAATAGATAATGTGAGTTAAATACAAAGAGACGCTTCATATACAGCGGGAGCAAGCGCACTCGTAACTGACAAAAAATAAATTGATCGATGGAAACTTCCCTTGCTGAGCTCGGTTTATAGATAGGTCCATCACAGATTGAGAATTCAAAACCCCTCGATGCGCCGGTATGCACATTGAGCTGTTTGTCGCTGCTGTCGATTGTAACTCTTTGAGTTTTTACGGATAGTCGGTTGCACAGAACTCTGACCGTCCTTTTTTTTTTAAGGATGGGAAATCATCAAATGACTTCTTCCGCTCTGGGTGGAGCGGAAGGGCGTGTCAGACTCTTACTGACTAAAACCCATCCGTGTTCCTTCTAAAGCCCTTTGCTTTCCAGGGCCGCGGTGACTCTTTCGAACAAATTCCGCAACCCTGGCAGGCTCTGGCCCTAGCGGGCCCCGTCCTCTTTGCTGACATCTCTTTGAGGCGCGCGTGAAACACAACGCGCCATCGACCCGGGCCTGGTGGTGATCGGACAGCGAGCCACCCAACGCTCGCCGTCCGCAGGCCCGCGCCTACGGTGGCCGGGGATCGCCCTGCGACTCCCGACGCCCGGGGCGTCTTCTTCTGTTGCGGCGGTTGGGGCGAAGGCCTTGCCTTTCCCTCGCGCGGCCCGCCTCCTCCTTCGCAAGCATTACTGCTTCGCAGAAGGAGGTGACCGCTTCCCAAGCCTCCTCGCTCCGGACCATGGATTCAACCAGGGCCGGACGCGAGAGGTTGCCGCCGCCGATCGCCTCGACAAGGACACGGCGGTGCTCTGCCCAAGCAGGACAGACCTCCACCGTATGCTCCACCGTGTCCTCCGGGCGA
Source organism: Mamestra brassicae (assembly GCA_905163435.1). Lineage (NCBI taxonomy): Eukaryota > Metazoa > Arthropoda > Insecta > Lepidoptera > Noctuidae > Mamestra > Mamestra brassicae. The sequence continues at coordinate 16,883,529 of LR991001.1, forward strand.
TCCTCACAGTGCTGACACCCGGGCGTGTCCTCCCGCTTAATCCGAAACAGGTACCTCCCGAAACAGCCGTGTCCGGTGAGCACCTGCGTCAGGCGGAAGGTAAGGACGCCGTGGCGCCTTTCCAGCCACTCCTCAAAGACTCCTTACCGCCGCAATAGTGGCGTGCCCTGCGCTGGGTTGCGATAGTCGCTGTCTCCATACCGTCAAGGTATCCTGCCGGAGCTCCGTCCGCCGCGCTGCAATTTGCAGCGGCAGCGGAGTCTCACCCCGGCGAAGCGCCTCCACGCGCCACGCGTAGACGTGCGCGAGGGCTATCGCCTCCAGATCCCATGGCGGTAATCCGACAAGGAGGCTCGCCGCCTCGCCGGAGACCGTGCGGTATCCCCGGGCCAGCCGGATGGCCATGACCCTTTGGGACGAATTGAGTTGGCGGGCTGGTCGCCTCTTCAACGTGAGTGCCCACACTGGGGCCCCATAAAGGGCCATGGACCGTACGATCCCCGCATAAAGCCTCCGGCAGGAGGCGTTTGGACCCCCTAGATTGGGCAGGAGCCGCTTAAAGGCAGCCCGGCCCGCTCCAGTCTGGGAGCCAAACGTCGGAAGTGCTCCTCGAAGTTCCACCGGCTGTCGAGAACGAGTCCCAGGTACTTGATCGTCGACCCGACGCCGATGTAAACCCCTCCTAATCGTGTTAACCCTTACAAGTACCTACTGGGTCATGGAGGTCAAAAAGGCTCTATGTAAAATACTGGTAGCCGACAGTGGCATAGAAGCCGATCCTAACTTAGCCAGGAAAAGGCTAAGCAAACAATGATGTCTATGTGCATGCGCGTGATTACGCCCTTTCGCTTCTTTTTTAACCGACTTCCAAAAAAGGAGGAGGTTCTCATTTCGACGGATATTTTTTTATGTATGTACGTACACCGATTATTTCGAGGTTTCTGATCCGATTTATGGGATTCTTTTTTCGATCGACGCGCGATATACTTTTCATATGGTCCCGTAAAAAATGTATTCAGTTTGGCCCAGCAGTTTTTATTTATGAGCATTTTGCTTACTTGGATGATGTAATTACGTCACAAATAAAAACACCGACTTCCGAAATTGAAGTTATTTTAGAGTTTGAAGTGTTTTTATTGCTTAGAATCAATGGTCAACGCCTTAGATAGTTTGAGCCTGGGTGGGACGGTACGGTTATTACAGCAACGGAGGCATTCGTTAAGTCCCCTAAAGTGCAGGTGCACAATGAATGCCAACGATGGTAACTTAAGGTTGCGTTTCCACTAGAGATGTGCGAGGAAAATGAGTGGCGCTAGGATGCGTAATGAAGCTGTGAAACGATGTGAGCGTTTCCACTACAGATGAGCAAGGTAGCTGAGTGGCGCGAGGATGCGTAGTAACGCTGTGAAACGGTGCGCAGATGACCGGTGCGAGGATGTGTAGTGGACATTTTTCAGATGCGATGCTAGCAGTTTCCTGCTCGCATCCATCCCTAGCGGATATCCCTCGCACACATCTCTCGCACACATCTCTAGCACACATCTCTCGCACACATCTCTCGCACACATCTCTCGCACACATCTCTCGCACACATCTCTGGAACATCCACACCACCCATCCTTCGCTTGTTTTGTACGTAGAAAAACCTCGGGGCCGCTAAGCCCCGAGTTTCCACCAGAGCTGCGAACAGCGAGGCTAGTTAAATGAAGCAATTCTATTGATTCTTGACAAACACATCCCTCGCTACACAATACACATCCTCGCTGGTGAAAACGCACCCTTAAGCTGAACTTATCTACTATTCTGCGACACAAGTATTCCAACTATGCTGAGTAGAGGTGAGGAATTCTCAGTAGACGGACATAAATTGTATCCGCGGCCGGCTGGCCAAATTTATTGATATCTAAATCTTGTTGCGGGACTATCAGTCCAACGTGGGACATTACTTAAGTGATGTATGAACTGTCGGGTGAGTGTGTTTATTGGGTTCTAGATAGTGTCTGTTTTTTAAAGTTAAAAGGGAACCGCTTATCTGGGTATGGTCATGTGAAGAGGAGGGATGAAATGCGGATGGATGGACAGGGAGAGAGAGGGAAAAGAAAAGATGGATGGATTGTGTTAGGAGTGATGTGAAAGAAAAGGGAGTTAGTGATAGCGTGACGGTTGACAGGACAGAATGGAAGAAAAAAACATGTTGCGCCGACCCCAAGTAACATGGGATAAGGGTAGGAATATGATGATAGTGTCGATGTTAAAGCGTCGAACAGTGGAGCTGAGTTTGAATTTTAGATGACGGTGTAGGATAGAATTGATTCCGTGTCACCCAGTTAATGGGTTGTGGAGGTCTGGTAGGTAGCCGATCCACGTAAAATACTGGTAATCAGCTGAATCCGGTTTGACTGGAAGCCGACCCCAATATAGTTGGGCGAAGGCTAGGCTATGGTGTAGGATAGAATTGATGTGTAAATTGACGGTTACTGGCAAACGTTTTGTTGATTCAAACTTTAAGAACATGTACAAAACACTGTCGAAAGGTGGATCTATGCTTATTCTTCATGGTGCATCCCCTAATCGCATTTTTGCAGTTGAGAGGAAACGAGAATCAGAGATAAATAAAATTCTAACCAAAGACAGCAAAAATGCTCAGAATAAAAGCTTGTTGACACCCCTAAAGTAAACACTGACTAATCCAAAAAATACGTCCTCTTCATTTTTCACAATGTCCCGAAACTAAACCGCCCAAAAATCCAGTAGAGAAATAAAGCGCAAATAAAACAATAAACTGTGCCCGAACGAGGTGGAAACTGCCCGGTTTTTGGCAGCATTCGTCAAGAATGTCTGCACTGCTACCGGGGCCACTGCCTTCCAAACAACCGCTTTGTACCACCCCCTGGACGATCCAAATCCAACCTTATCTCTCCGGCCATAAAGACCCGAATGAGCGCATTCATAATCATGTATTTCCAAGCAATCGTCCAACTTGTTGAAATTCCGCCGCCGTCCGCTTTAGCGACTGCAAAATTAACTTTAACATCCCTGGGTTCGGTTTGATCTTTATGCCTGGGAGATAGGATTCGTTTTGGCTTGGTTTTTGGTTGTAGTAGTGAGGGTTCTAAGTTGGTAGGGCGTGTAGGATGTAGGAAATTCGCTAGCCAAGCTTTTGGTCTAGTGCGCGCTAATTTCGCACCCAATCGTGGCTAACGGATAACGTGGGCAACATTCTTTAGTCAGAATATTTTTTTGGAGGTCAGAGGTGGCATTTGAGATGCGGTTAACGTCTCTAAATAATTTCGGTGAGATCCCAGTTGGGACTGTCTGCGGTAACCGTGCTAAAAATTAGCACAGCCTCTACAACCTTGAAATTTTTGATTAGGCAACACCCAACTGTGCCGAAGGCCTTAAAAATCTTTTCTGAAATTTCTATTTCACACGAGAATTGTGTTTTCCATGTTTTTAGATTAACTTTAAGCCACCAACCAACCACCACCAATCTTAAAGTGAATTTGATTAAAATACATCAAGGTTTTAATTCGCCACAGATTTAAAACTTTAGCGAGCTTAAATTTTTCCGGTCCATTACCACATTATTTTTTTGCTTATAAATGTCAAACTATTTCTTAAATAACAAACAAATAATGAAGCAATTTGTACAGTTCGAACAGTAAAAATTGTACTTACCCATATGGGTTACCCACTCTCTGTTTTTACTTAACTATAAATACGTTCAGCAACCAATAAGTACCTACCTACTATCCGTAAGTGCAAATCGGTTGCTCAATTATTCCACCCCATGTCCGGCAGACCGACAAGTGGCGACTAACCGTTCTTCTTACAAATCGTCATAAATAAGTCGTAGTTGGATCGATTTGACAGACTCTCTGAAATGACTGATCCATGTCTTGGGTAGATAATTAATTATTTAGTTGATCGAACTGCTTACCGTGAATTCCGAGGTATACCCCCACAGTACCTCGAAATTCGCGGTAAGCAAATAGTCCCGGCTGTTACTCAAGAATTTTTGGCAGTTAGTCGTTACGGGTAACGTTACAAATTGTATGGAAATTGAGGCTTTTTTAAAAGATTGCGACTGAGATTCGAATGCGAACGTTGCTTAAAAATAAGTAGGTAGAATAGAGTATTCTACTATGTTTAAAAAAGTACTTCAAATTGTTGATTACCGAATAAAAAGCCACAAAAAAAATATTACGGCAAAATAAACACGCTTTCTTACCATAAAATTGCATTTAAATTTAAACTGTCTGTGTGTTTAGGCTTCTTCTGGTTAAGCTCGCTCCAACTTCGACTTTGTCTCTGTCATCTATAACAACCTAGACTAGAGTAAAGAGCAAACCCATAGTAAATAAAAAAAATAAACTGTCTGCCATTTTGGTGACGTCATACTGGTATGTAAGCAAAACAGCCGTGGACAACCAGCGTTCATTCAACATGAACTGACAGCTGACTACTGATAGTTTTTGCCCAACATGGCGGCTCGTGTATTAGATCACGTGATATATAGATTTAAAATATCGACATTTAATTTTAAAATAATAAAACAATAATGTGCTTTTATGTCTCAAAATCAGAATATTTAAAAATTTTTACCACATATTTTTTTTTTTTCACTATCTGAAGTAACCCTATAGCACCCTGATATTATTAATTATTTAAGTAAACCTGATGTAGTATTTTTTAATTAAGTCTTCATAGGTAAAGTAGCTCTCATTTCTCTTTCACTGTAGCAAAAATTTGTTTAGTTTATGGATCTCATACTTTGTATGTATATTTGATTGAAGTTTAAGCTGTGTACTTGTTTAAGTGACAAATTCACCATACAAATAGATAATAAGTTCTGTTATGTAATATTTTATTAGTGAATAAGTCGTTGGAGTACCTTATAATTATTAATAAATATAAAATATAGACAGAGCCCACGTAAAATATTGAAGATAATCTGGCAACCGACCCTAAACATTTCTAAGAAAAATTTGTGATGATTTTTAAAGCATTTTTGTGTTCCAAATAAGATTAACTGTCAAACTTTCCCGATCAACCTTGAACCTAATGCTTTAGCGATAAAGTTGAAAATCTATTAAAGAAATTTGACAGATTGTTGTAACTTGATGTGCTGGCATCTATACATCGGCTAAATGATACATACGGACGTGGAATAGTGATTGATTAAAAATGTGGTGTTTATCCAAATGACTGAAAGGCAAGTATCACTGTTTGTCGTCAAGTGTTAATCCCTTCTGATTAGTTTCCGATTGGGCTAAGATTAGGAGCTACCAATGCGGACTTATCGTTATGTCAGAGGCTTTTTTTGCTACCTAGAGTCATGTTTATTTTCTGGTAGAAAATAAGTACCTAACAGATAGTAATTTAGACTAAACACATAAGAATCCTACTTATACGATACACTAACTTTTTCCCGCGACTTCGTACGCGCATATCCTGTTTGTTCCCGTAGGAATTTCCCGTACCTACATACCGCACTCCTCATGAAAGTGGCTATCATACACAAAAATAATTTTCTAAATCCGACTGGTAGTTCCAGAGATTAGCGCGTTCAAACAAACAAACTCTTCAGGTTTATTATATTAGTATAGTATATATGTGAAAGTCTAGGCATTAAGATGTTTGATAATCATTTAGTCTCAGCTGCAGATTTAGATGAACATGGGTAGTACTACCCATGGCCTGGATACGAACTTCGGACTTTTTAACCTGATAGTACCCACGTTCCCTTAACATTATCTCCTGAAGGTCGCTCTAAAATACGAGCCTTTTTGGCCCCTCACAGAACTGTATAATTGTTAGTTTTTAATCACATTTTATTTTGTCCAAATGATCGTTTTTTTTATCAAAAGTTACTGACAAATCATTTTAAATCGATGACTAACAGGAGTCGTAATGACAATCAATACTCTTAAAGATAAAATAGTTGAATCAAAAGCAACATATTTTTTCCCAAGCGTGATTACATATAATTATAAAATATTATCTACCAAAAGAAATGAAATATCTATTATCGTTGATTAATAGTTATATGAGAATTACCAATTGCATAATCATAAGTAATTCAGGGTTTCCTTATAATTTTAAGAAAAGTCAAAACGTTTATTTCAATTAGGCCATTAAACGGCACTTTTGAACGTCATCGTTTACAGTTCAGTAAAAATAATAAAATTACATTAATAAAGTGACTCTACTGTCCATTCGGAAAGGTAGATTAGAGAAGAAGATACTTTCTGCTAGTATCTTATCTGATCTCGTTTTGTATGTTATCGTAGCAGATATCTTAGCATGTTTTCGACCCAGCCTACTTTAATTATGATAATAATTTCAACTAATGATTATTTTCAGTTCTCATGGAACAAAGATTTTAAACAAGTAGCCTCTACTATGACGTCAATGACATCCTTCTTCCTTCCTCAATCCTTTTTCACAACGGAATCATGTAAGGTTTTATTATGGATAGAAAATCATCAAATGACTTCTTCCGCTAATAAACTCCAAAAGAAGGTTCCTCCAAATGCCCTTTGCATTCCAGGGCCGCGGTGACTCTTTCGAACAAATTCCGCAACACTGGCAGGCTCTGGCCCTAGCAAGCCCAGTCTACTCTCATCTCTTTGAGGCGCGCGTGGAACACAACGCGCCGTCGACCCAGGCCTGGTTCTGATCGGACGGCGAGCCACCTAACGCTCGCCATCCGCAGGCCCGCGCCTACAATGGCCGGGAATCGCCCTGCATCTCCCGACTCCTGGGGCGTCTTCTTCTGTTGCCTCTCCCTCACACGGCCCGCCTCCTATTTCGCTAGCATCATGTGGGGGATGGTATTTTTTTTGTTCTGAGCTGATAAGTCAAACTATCAAGGTAGGAAGAGCGACGCTCTTCGCAGGGTTGCTTGAAGTAGCTGGATGGAGGCGACGATTTTAGTGGTAGGCCGATTTAAATAGCATGCAATTCAGTCCAGCAATGGACTACAGCTAAAGACTGACTGAATGCCTGCCAGGGTTGTGGATTTGTTCGAAAGAGTTACCGCGACTCTGGCAGGCAAAGGGAATTTTGAAGGAACACTGGTGGGTCTTAGCCAGTAAGAGTCTGAGACTTCCTTCCGAAATTATTAAAAATAACATAAAAATGTCACTATGTATACGTACGTAGATATAATTCTGGGTAATGTTCACAGGCAAATCCTATTAGGTATCGGATTCACCAAGAAACGACTATTGAAAAAATCTCGTTAATTTCCAAGTTACGAAAGAAGCTAAAAAAACCTTTGCAAGAATACAAAAACCTTCATTCCATAGATCTTCGGCCATAAAACAAGGTCACTTAGAGGGCATATTATAATCTGCTATCAGAACCATTACTCAGCAATTTCGGCCAGATATGAACGTTAGATAAAACTAAATATATAGAATGAGCCCAAAGTAATAAATATTGTGCAAAGTTTAGCGATATGCACGTGGGTTCATGTAAGTTATAATTATGACGGTAGTAAGTACTGTGATTTTGGGTGGCTGATTAAAACCATGGCTGAATTAACATAGATTCAAAGAAATGTTTATTGAGATAGCTTTTTAATTTATTTATTTATTTAAACTTAGTGTACAATAGTGGTACATGGTCGGACTTAATGTATCAAGGCATACTCTACCAGTCAACCTTTGGGTTAAAAAGGCTACACTGTGGTAGGTTTACAACAAATAAAACTGAAATTTAAAAAAGAATTTTGTTTCGGAAAGAATACACAAATGATATATATATATATATAATACTAATAAAATACATATAAATACTAAAGTAATAAACTAATAAATATGATATATAATAATCTTACTGTTAATTACTTACTTACTAAATAACTTAATTGTTATTGGGCTCAATATTCTTTATTGCATAGAAAACATACATGCTCATAATAAAATGGGACAGCTTATGTACAAAAGCGAGATTAACCCAGAATTTGGTTTCTTATAAACCTCAGTAGGATTATTATTTGAATCTAAAATTCACTCACTGATAGACAAAGCACAGTCTAAGCTGTCCTTTATAAACATGATGCCCAAGTGATCTGCAGACAAAGGAAATTTACTAAGGAAGTGCAGATCCGTCTTTCTGGGCCCATAACCGTTAGCTTATGGGCCCAGCAAGCCAAACCGGGTTCGATTAGGATTTAAAGTAGAACGAATCTGGATTGAAATAGATATTACAGATTTACTAACGAACGAGACCATACAACATTAGTACTAATGAATAAATAATGAACCAACCAAAATAGTCCTCCTGACTGATTACGATCATAGTGGCCAGTCTCAAGGGAGACTATCCATCGGCGCGAGAGGTATTATAGGGCGTCTGTGTTTGGATTATGAGAGTAACTCATATCCGATATGACCGGTGGGAGTTCTGCTGCAGGACTAATGGCTTAATGTGCATTCCGAGGCACGGAGGTGTCACACCACCAATTTCCAAACTCCGGGCTGTCCCAAAGAAATTCCTTGTGTGAAACCTCGTGAAAAAATTACAGTCCCAGATCGGAGAACGATCTGGGAATTGAATCTATGACCGGCGCTCAGCAGAATTACCCGACCATAGAGTTTGGAGTTTGGTAAATACATTCGTTTCATTTCATTGTTTTTATTTTTTTATGACTAAGTTATAATTCATTGTAATTTTCTGTGTGTTTTGTACGAGTCCCAAATAAATATTTTTCTTTCCTTCTTTCAAATATATTTTAAAAACTTTAAATATAAAATTAGATTTGAGAATCTTTTTTACCGATTGGAATTTGGAAATACCATCAAGTGTAGGCAGAGTGTTCTCTTGATTTTCATCTTAGATTGTTTATACGGCAGTCATGTAGTACTTAAATAGTTATCTCAAGATTGTGGGCGAACACAATAACCATTATGTGGCTTCAGTATCAGCTAATATTGGAATATTTGAAAGTTGTCTTGGTGGGTAAGCTATGTAATAGATGTAATGCAAATCCTGAAAAGGGGTCATTGTACTAGAAGATTCTTATGGACAAGAAACTCCATCGTTACTTACATCAAATAATGGTTTTACAATATTTGGTACCTATAGAAAAATTAATGTAATATTATGTGAGGACGATGAACCCAGAGTATGCTACTTACAGGAACAAATTATTGCCAGCAGAAGTAAACTTATTCATTTTCTAAATAAATTTAGGTACATGATACCTACTCACATATTTACAAATAATGCAACCATTAATTAAACGTTATCAACAAACTCGATGTAGATGCTACCTCTCTCCTCGCCCCTTTGAGGAAGTCCGGTTTAATTTTAAAGCTAGCAGTTACAATTTAAAATATGGCCTAGGTCTGTCCACTTTGATGTGCAGTAAGTAAAACCAGAAAGATGAAACAGATTTATCGTAATTGTCGTTCAAAAAATCAGACGATATTTTGGTAACGCATGTCAATTTTTTTTCAATATTTTTGTTACAGCTGATAGAAGTCACTTTGTTTGCCTTCATTCCATTACCTTGTAGTTTAAAACAATACTTTTCAACACACTTCTCTAAAAACCATCACTTTAGGCATACAATTTACTGTAAATCGTACTAGTGCGTTGGCCAGCCCCCACATATGCAATCAATCTTATTTATTAAATCAGGCAGGTCGCCGTTCAACGCGACCACAGTCGACACGGAGAATCTGCGAGCGTGGTATCTACAAAATATTGTTTTAAAAATGCATTTATTTTTAGTAGTAAGATTGTTGAATTCCTACAGGTTCTACCACCACACCACTTGCATCACAATGTACTCATTCCTTCGTTCTTTTAAACTTATATTATGACCAGAGATCGGAATAGGTAGTTTACCTAATGTTCGTGGAAGTAAGTAACATAGAGTTGATAATACCTCCTCTAAAATCCCGGAATCATAAACATGACGATTGTATCCCGGGATTTAAGAAATTGCAAATTACTTATTGCGCTTTGAATACATTTGAACAAAATTATTATATTGAAGAATCTTATAATGTTTGCATAGTTCCGTACCTACTAAAACTGTTACATTAAATAGCTTTGTTTTCGCACAACTCTTTCTTCTTTTGATTCTTCTAATCAATAACTTGTAACTATACTCTAAGTCCAGTTCATGTTTTTATAATCCCGGGTTTTAATTGTCACGATCCCATTTATGATTCCGGGATTTTAGAGGAGGTATTATCAACTCTATGTTACTTATTTCCACGAACATTAGGTAAATATAGTCTACCTATTTCGATCTCTGGTTATGACACTATTGATAAAATTTTGATGTAATGTGTGTAATTAACATAATTATGGATGGCTCTGTTCTTCACAAATTGCATAAAGGTTAGCTACAAAAGAAACACAACGCTGACATTCAACTGCAGACGGTTTTAATACTATGTAAATATAGCATTATTGTGTGTCAAGAGGCGACCAGAGAGCAATGACCTTTATCATTGAACTCGGATCAGTTGCAATAAAGTCGGTGATAGCTAGCAAAATGCATTAACACCTGTGCATTTTTCAATATTTTCCTAATCTTTGTGTACGTATGTACCTACGTATTTTTCTGTGTGTAAAAATAAACGTTTCATTATTATTAATTAATAGCTTTTGCCCGTGACTTTGTACGCGCATATCCCGTTTCTTCCCGTTCCTGTATAAGCCTATAGCATTCCACATAAATAAGACTATCAAATCCAAAAATATTTTTTCAAATCCGACTGGTAGTTCCAGAGAGAGAGCGCGTTCAAACAAACAAACTCTTCAACTTTATTATATTAGTATAGATTTATTTATTTCACTACTAATTTGCATTCTGACTAGTACGGTAGTTTAAACATATCCTCTGGCGTTGAACAATATTATAATCAGAGATCGGAATAGGTAGACTATATTTACCTAAAGTTCGAAGAATTCAGTAACATAGAGTAGATAATACCTCCTCTCTCATTGTGCGTTCGATTTTCGCTGAAAGCAGATGTGTTGCATGCGATCGCGCGCGTACCACAGTGTTAAGTGCTTACGCATCAAAATAACGCCGTCAAGTCGGCTGCAGCGCAATGACCTAGTTATTGCATAATGCTGACGGCTGACAGCGAATATTATTGTTAAGGCGAAGTTAATACTCGTTTAAATCTTATAATGGATTCGAGAAAGGATACGCTGGGTGGTACCAGAGTGAACATAAAAACAGAGACGGAACATCTGTTGTACAAGTTTTATTGCGAAGAAAAAAATGAGCGTCTAAAGCTCCAACAGAACCTAAAAGACTTAAAAAGTCAAATAGAAAGCCTCCAGCAACAGCTGAAACTTCAAGCGGAAAACGCACCGAAATCAGCAACAACCGCCATTGAGACTTCTTCACCGCCTGTCGAATATACAACGGATGAAGAAGAACTCGCTCGAGAAACAGAGTGGATACGGCAAAAGAGCAGGAAGAAAAGAAAATTGAACACCTCTCCTGACCAACCCACTCAAAATGAACAAGGAAGAGACGTGAACAGAGGTAATGGTAAGAGTATCAAAATTCCTTTGCCACCACCCATTGTTGTAGATGGTATCCAGAATTACCAAAAATTTTTTGATTTTCTATGTGAGAGACAATCAGCTGACGCGTTCAGCATCAAAATGATGAATGGAAATACTGTTAAAGTTAATGCTAAAAGCGAAGAATCGTACAGAGCAATCTCAAAAGCCCTTTCAGATAACGATTGTCTTTGGCACTCATATGAAAACAAGCAAGAGAGGCCAATAAGAGTTATGGCAAAAAAATTGCATTCCACTTGCATCCCGGAAAGAGTAGTCGAAGACTTGCGCTGCAAAGGCTACAAGATTCTAGAAGCAGTCAACAAACTGAGTTGGAAAACCAAAGAGCCACTCAATATGTTCATGCTGACATTCTCAAATGATGAGGAAACTAACAAAATATTCAACATTAAACACATTTTAGGATGTAATGTGGAGATCCAACCGATAAAATCCACAAAACTAGTACCTCAATGTAAAAGATGCCAGGCGTACGGCCATACACAAAAGTATTGCTCCAAAGAACCGAGGTGCGTAAAATGCACAGGTAAACATCTCACCAAGGATTGCAAAAAACCAAAAGAAGAGAAGCCAAAATGCGTCCACTGCGGAGCCCCACATCCGGCTAACTACAGGGGATGTATTGTAGCCAAAGAAATACAGCAAATACGACTGAAAAAATCGAAAACAAGTAATACGATTCTTCAACAAAGTACATCTGCTGGAAGAGGTGAAGACCCTAGCCAGTTCAAACCAAGTCAAAGCACGATGCAAACTACAAGCAAAAACATCTCATACGCTCAAGTAACTACAAGAGGCATAGCGAAAGCGCCTTTGACTGATATGAACAGCAACAAAAAGTTGGATGAAATCTTAAAGTTAATGTCATCATTCGACGAGAGATTAAAAAAAATTGAAAATAGCAACAAAACCGCTACTTCTAAAACAAAAAAATGAATACTACACTTAAACTTATGACGTGGAACTCAAATGGGTTACAAAAACATCGGAATGAGTTACAAGTAGTATTAGAAATAGAAAAAATTGATGTGTGCCTGATATCAGAAACGCACTTCACAAAGCAATGTCATATTAAGTTTAAAGGATACAAAGTATACCATGCACTACACCCAGACAATACTGCAAGAGGCGGAAGTGCCGTTATTGTTAAAGAAAATCTGCAGCACTATGAAGTGTTTATTTACGAAGAGAAAGATATCCAAGCAGTGGCAATTTGTCTACAAACCAAAAAACACCCCTTGACAGTGTGTGCCATCTACTGTCCACCACGGCATATGATAAAAAAAGATCACTATATGTGTTTCCTAGCCCGCCTTGGTAATAGATTTGTCTTAGGAGGTGACTTCAATGCTAAAAATACGTATTGGGGTTCCAGACTAACAACTACCAAAGGAAAAGAACTACTGAGTGCCATTAAAGAGCTAAAATGTGACGTTATATCTACTGGAAAGCCCACCTATTGGCCAACAGATCCAAATAAAATTCCGGACTTAATCGATTTTTTTGTAACCAAAAATCTATCGACTAGTTACATAAAAACGGAACAAAGCTATGACTTGAACTCCGATCACTCTGCAATTTATTTAGAAATTAGCGAGAGTATACTATACAAAGAAAACAGACTCACTCTTGTTAATAAGTGTACGGAGTGGGAGAGCTTTAAGGCCAGATTAAATGACCAAATAGATCTTAAAGTTCCATTAAAAACTCCCGAACATCTAAATATCGAAGTTGAAAAGTTCATAATGCACATCCAACAAGCAGCATGGGAAAATACACCTGACTTCAACAAAAGGACGATGGGAAATGTTTACCCCATCAGAATCAAGCAGCTCATTATGGAGAAAAGAAGACAGAGAAAAACGTGGCATCAATCTAGGTGTCCTGAAGACAAACGTAAATTAAACAAACTTACAAAAAAAGTAAGAAGACTAATCCAGGACTATAAAGACGACTCAACCAAAACCTACCTTCAGAAACTAAGTAACGACCAAAGGACAGACTACTCCCTTTGGAAAGCTGCTAAGCATCTAAAGAAGCCGATAGCCCAAATCCCTCCCATCAAATGTGAGAACGGGCAATGGGCACTTACTAATGAGCAAAAAGCTATGAGGTTTGCAGAGCACCTAGAAAATATTTTTCAGCCAAATGAGGGGGAAATCATTGAAGACCGCACCCTGGTTAATATAGCGATGTCAGATCATGTAGATGACATAAAACTAGTAACACCGAGAGAAGTCGCACTAGAAATAAAACAGAACATAAGCCCACGAAAATCGCCAGGTTACGATTTAATAACAGGGGAAATACTTCATAACTTACCAAGAAAGGGTCTGGTTAAATTAACAACCCTTATAAATGCCGCACTGAGACTTAAATATGTACCAGACTTATGGAAAGTTGCTGAAGTAATAATGATAGCAAAGCCTGGAAAACCGGCCCACGAAACAACATCGTATAGACCGATTTCCCTGTTACCCATAATGTCAAAGCTGTTTGAAAAGCTGCTACTTAAACGGCTTAAACCAATAATATATAGCAGGAACATTATACCAGAGCACCAGTTTGGTTTTCGAGAAAAACACTCCACGATCGATCAAGTGCACAGAATCACAAACGTAATAGAAGACGCGTTAGAAAACAAGAAAGTTTGTGCTACTGTTTTTCTGGACGTAGCTCAAGCGTTTGACAAAGTATGGCATGAAGGCCTTATACATAAACTAAAGAGCCTGCTACCGAAACAGTTTGTGGAAATATTAGAATCCTACATTCTAAACAGAGTCTTTAGAATAAGACAAGAAGACGCTTATTCAGAACTGAAACAAATAAAAGCTGGCGTACCGCAAGGAAGCGTGTTAGGTCCGGTCCTGTACCTTCTATACACTTGCGATATCCCTGAATCAGAACACAATACTATTGGGACCTTTGCTGATGATACAGCAATAATGGCCGTTGGAAACAGCCATGAAGAAGCAGTAGAAAAGGTTCAAATGGCTGTTAACCAAGTTTATGACTGGACAAAAAAATGGAGGATTAAATTAAATGAATCCAAATCTGTACACATAGACTTTACTAACAAAAAACAACAGTATTTTCCAGTTTATATTAATAACAAACAAATCCCATATGAGAATACAGCCAAGTATCTCGGTATGACCCTTGATGCAAAGCTACGCTGGAAAGCCCACGTAAAGAAGAAAAAAGATGAACTCGACCTACGGTTCAAAAGAATGTATTGGCTGCTTGGAAGAAACTCCGTGCTGTCCGTGCAAAACAAATTGTTGTTATACAGACAAGTCCTGATGCCAGTTTGGACTTATGGTATTCAGCTGTGGGGCTGCACTAAACAGACGAATGTTTTAATCATCCAACGATTCCAGAACAAAGTACTACGGGAAATTGTAAATGCACCCTGGTATATACGAAATGATGATCTCCATCGGGACCTAAAAGTTGAGTTCATCGAGAAAGTGATACGAAAATCTGCAGAAGCTCACGAACAGAGACTTCATCAGCATGTGAATGTCGAAGCGATCCGGCTTCTCGACCACACGGACATAGTGAGAAGACTAAAAAGAATAAAACCGTTCGAGTTAGTGTTTAGTGTTTGTGAAAGTGAATAGTGTAATGTAGCACAAGTGTTACCAAATAAACACAAGAACGAAGTGTATTCCCCTTAATAGAGACAATAAGAAAAGTGCCATTGGACACATTCTTAGTAAAGACAATAATAACAGTTTAAGTTTTAATTAAATTACTTATTAGTCTATATACAAGGCTAGATTGTAATAAGATTAGGGTCCATCCATTTGATGAACACTAGGATAAGTGAAAAAAAAAAAAAAAAAAAAAAAAAAAAAAAAACCTCCTCTTAAACATGACAATTAAAACAGGGATTATAAAAAAACAAAATCAGATTACAATATAATCAGGTAAATAACAGAAATTTCAAGTCTATATTTTGTATGTAAAACTCTAAAAACTAAGACACTTCAATATGATATATTAGTGTATTCAAAGCGAAATAAGTAATTTGCAATTTCTTAAAACCCGAGATTTAATCGGTATGTTTACGATTGTTTACGATCGGCATGTTTACGATTCTACTCTATGCTACTTACTCCCTCGAACTTTAGGTAAATATAGTCTAATATGTAGACTATATCTAATCTCTAATTATAATTATAAATACACGTAACATCAACCAATAAACAAAACTCCCTAGCAAGATGGATGGTAGATACAGAGTCGAAGATATAAATAAAAAAGTATTCATTCTAAGAAAACCAGTGAATTTATTTATTGTACAACAAGCTTACAACTAATCATAATATATTAATTATTGATCTATGCTAACATCACACTCCTGCTGGCTGCACTTACATTCATATTATTGAAAAGAATTTTCAATTCCCTTCAACGAGCCATTACTGTTGAGCACGTCAATTTATTACAAAATCGTGTCAAATTTTACGATTAATTATTTCATACACAATAAATATATAGATTCAAATAACAAAATAATTAAAAACAACAATAATTCTACTTTTTGAACACTACACAAATCTTGTTGGTAATAAATAATTATATTATGTACCTATACTTATTTTGTCAAAAACAACAATATTTTTTTTACAACACTTCAAACAAATCTTGTTTTAATAGTTATTTTGTGCCCATATTTTTTGGCAAAAAAACAATTATTCTTCTGTTTCAACGTTTCTTATAAGTTTTGTTATATATATATATATATCCTTTTTGCAATGCAACACAACTTTCCGCATTAACCAGTAAGTAGACCAGTACAACGTTTTTTATGTGTTACAAATACATAATGCCTTAGTTATTTCATGTGGCACTCGTATGGCCTTATCTTATCTAGATGCAAGTCATTAATATAACACTAAAGAGACGTTCTTGTTGACCTTGTTGCTATAATTATATAATTTTCAAATAATAATTTTGAATTTCAAGAAAGGTAATTAGGTACTTGAAACTAACGGGGTCAATGGCCTTTACATTTTTTTATTATTTATAGGCTTGCCTTTGTCCACAGTCCAACCTGATGATAAGCTATAAGGAAACAGACTTCGGCAGGGTATTCCACATAGCTGAACGCACGATGATAGTGTGTCAAAACTTTTCTGCGTCTACTTAAAATAATATATATTTTTTAAATATTTATTATTGATACCCGCTATTTTAAATTTAGAATAGACGCTGTTAAAAAAACATAATAATTAGAGAACAACAAATAAATTTATACCGAGCAACGTATAATTCTTGAAACTAACAACAGTTAAACGACCTTGCGCACGAGTTGAGATCTTGCAAAAAAATATTTAAAAGAAACTAATACATTCAATATTTTCGTTAGCAATCGCGGGTATTATTTGTACAATCTGTAGAGATCTCTATTTTGTTATGTATAGTCAAGGAAATTATTTGTTTAGCACTTTTGACAACTACTTCCCGTAGATAAATTGAAACTTTAGCAAGAGTAATACTGTCTAAATGATACATACAAATCATACAAATACACTTTTAACGTTTAAGTGATAAATAAATAATTCCCTGACTAAACTATCGGAACCAAGAAATATACAACGTTTGGATGGTGAACGAATCGACTACCCCAACATTTATGTGCGCTTAACTTGACAAAATGTACCTACCAAACAGCTGATTTTTTTTGGCGATTTTCGGTTTGGTCCCATAGTAAAAATTGTTCATAATTATGAGTACAATGACCCGTTTTCAGGTATTGCTTTGATTCTGATACACATTGTATAGGGAAAAAAAAAATGAGTTTACCTCTCATCTATAAATAGGTTATTCAAATACGAAGTTTTCTCTATGAGTTTAGAATAGAGAAATTGTTTTGTTTTTGTAGTGTTCAGGATTTAGGTATACTGGACGCACTTTTAAGTTTTTCTTTTTTTTTGTCTCTAATATTCACTATGTTCAATGCCATGCATACCTGACTTTTGCATGGCTGTTACTGAAACGCCGATTTTTATTTGAATTATAATATAAGTGACAGTGCGGTTGGTGTGCGTATTATAAATAAATACCTTTTCAGACATTCTGCTCCATACATATATAATGTAGAAAACATAATAATATAAGTACAGCTGTTCTAAATATTGTGTTATCACGTTAAATGATGACGAACCCTGATTACATCGTCTGTTACTACTCAGTTGTATCCGAGACGTAGAATGACGAGGCAAAGCGGAAGATACTTAATGATTAGTATATCATTCAATGACTTGCATCTGATTTTAAGGACATGCTCAAATTAATCTGCACACCAAACTTGAATTTATAATTGGAGATAATTTTAATTTGATTTTTAACTGTCAATTTTGTATTAAAAGGCCCTAAAAGCCTGGGTTGCAAATACATTTGAACCGTGTTCTGTTTACACAGAGTATCTAGGATAGACCTAAAATTTAAAAAAAAATCTCGAATTTTTAATTAAAACATTACTTGTCAGGCTCTTGACAGATGACAGAGTACTAAATTAATTTACCAATATGTGTCGTGTACACTACGACAATACAAATCAATCATGATTTACCAGTATAAGTTAACCTAGCCCTGTATAGATTTTCCGTGCATTGAGAAGTCAGCTTATACTGGTAATGTACAGCTTGATTGAGCGACACTATTTGATCTTCAATCTTTCTCATAGAATTTTAACAGATAAATTAGAGCACCACAAGGAGACTATCGACTGTTTTGAACCTAACAATGATTAGGTCTATTTGTATGGGTAGCGAATTTGGAAAGGACAATAAATAAATTTATTGCTTATATTAAATAGGTACAGCTATTTTAATTATTTGGAACTCGTGTTGCGCCAGCTCTAAGTAACATGGGATAAGGGCAGGAAGATGATGATGAATTATTTGGAACTTTTAAATGTTCATGACTGCACCATTTTCATTAGGACCACAATGTGAAGAAAAATGGACGTTAGAAGTAGTTATCACTAGTGACTAAGAAATTATTGCGTAAATAATGTATAATTGCAGTTCAATTGAAGGTTTCAGTTAAAACATTTTATTGAAAATTTATTACGGTCTAGTTAATCTTAATAAATTACGGCTTTTTTCTAGTAAATGGCATTATTGTACGGTTACCAAGGAAAATACTTATGATCGATACAATTGATTGTGCGACCATATCAATTGATAACAATCATGAATGGCTATAGCTGCAAATTTTTGTGACCGTTTAAATAGGTACGGTTTTATTATTTTTAGAATATATTATTAATATATTTTTATATGCTTGAAAAGATGGCGGCAAATCCAACAGCAATTAAAACCTAGCAGCACTTCAAGAGGATTAACTTCTATGCGTGTTTTATTTTTACTTATTTTATAAACCATACATTTGAGAGAAATGTTCATGGTTAAAACTGATATTTATAATAACTGTGATATGGCATACTTTTAATTAAACATCAAGGTCCCAGATCCCTCAGACGTTACTTATTTCCTGAAAAACAAAATGGGATAAAGTAGTGTAAATATGTACATTTAACATAGGCATACCTGTAACATCCTGGGGATCTGGGATCTTAGACCATTATGCATATTAATTAGAATACAATTTGCTATGTCAATCTCCAATCACACAAATGTTCATAACCCCTGCATTTGTTCAACGACCAAACAACCAACTTTTAATGACATCTATATCTTCTTCTTCTTCTCTTCTTTTCCTGGCACGACTACTGCGATCATCTTCTGCAAGATCTCCGTGAATATCAGAGTCCCGATAAAGACTAAAAGGGTCCCAATCCAATGCCCGACTGTGAATGGGTTTCTGAAGTACACAATGGAGAAGAGGAGTGAGACAAATTTTCTCAAGGTGACTGTCAGGGTCACGATCAGTGAGGCGCATTCCGTTGTCAACACGTACACAGCACTGATACATAAACCTTGAGTTAGCACATACAGGATGAGCCAGAGGACTTGTCTCGGGAAAGCAATGCCAAGGAATTCAACGATAGGTGTCTCTGTAGCTATTTTCACGTGTCCGATTAAGTTGGAGGCAGTCGGCAACCAGAATACTAAAGGTAGTAAGTGCGTGTAGTATAGAGCTTCCCAAGGATGCTTTCCGTACTTCGAGTACAAGGATTCTTGGAAGATTCCCATCCTTGCTGACACGAAGAGAGCGAAGGTAAGGATGGCTATGCCCAGGCACCACCACAGCCAGTCGATAAACTTCAGTTTCTCTTCCTCAGCTGCATCTTCGTGAGTTTCTCTTGGCGCTTTCACGTCGCCACTGGATACGATGGTACAGAGAGCGATGCCAGCGGATATCATAAAGACGGCAAGGTACTTCAATGGTGGGTACCTCTTCTTCAATATCCAGACACCCATAGCCATGTTCGCCATTAAGGAACCAGATCTGAAGATCATGTGTAAAGGCATTGGTATGTTGAAGTCAAATGCATAGTTGTTTGCTACACTGCTTGTCCAGAAAAACCCTACTAAAAGTAAGTACTGTTTGAAGGGAATGTTCCTCTTTGCTGTACCGAATTTTCCGACAGTAACAAATCCTATTGAAGCGATGAATAAGAACTGTAAGAATGTAGCTAAGTTTCCTGCACCAGGATCTTCTTTAACAACCATTTCAAGGAACACTACGTTGGAACAGCATCCTACGAAGACCATCGTAATGGCCGCAGCCGCCTTCACAGAAACCATCTTGGCTCTGAAAAAAAGAAAACAAATTTCAAAAAGTGATTTCCGATACCGGGAATCGAACCCGAGCCTCCTGGGTGAGAGCCAGGTATCCTAGCCACTAGACCATATCGGATATTAAAGAACTTACCAAAATATTCGTTCTATAGTCGTTTAGTTACGAACCGAAAAACCATTTACAAAACCTATAAAATAAATTAACAAAAAGTTTCTTGATAAAAAAAAACATATCTCAAAGTCTAACTCAGTATAGTTCAAAGTGACAAAAGCATTAAATAATTAACCTGACATGCGCACTGCAGCCGAATTCAGTAAGGTTATTTCAACTGTAGTTTCATGTAATAAATCAACGTCATACGAACTCGAATGGCTATAAATCGATAATAATATGAAGTAATACTTACATTTGTTTCTTTTCACTATCACAAACACAAAATAATCACGTAAATTACAGCATTATTTACTTCAAAACGTCAGACAAGTTTGACAACGGAGCTAGCCGGGGCGCCAGTGTGTGCGTAATCAACCAGTGATTGTAGTTGTGACCGTGGCCTCGAATACGTCTGCGCATGCGCGAAGCGGCGTTGTCGGTAAAACTGCACGCGCTCACTAACTACTATTATTAATAATAGATGGCGCTGTTCACAATTATGATGTCGATGTATCAATGTGTGGAAATTATTAGTTCAGGGGACTGTGTGGGTTCGATCGAAGCCTTCGTTATATTATTTACATAGGATCACTGTCTGGAGTAGAATAATGATGGCGGATGGTGGAACGTTTTCACTTTGCTCGCACAAGTTTGGTTTGTTTCAACAGGTAGTAATTCTGATAACAGTAGGTAGCAGGCATTTTAGTTTTGGTTGTATTTGCGTGTGGATATCTAGATGTTGTTTATGAAACATGTCTGGGAATAGAACAGGTAGGTACTGATACTTAGGTACAGCTCAACTGCGTACCGGAGAGACCAATTAAAGATACAGACAGACTAATCAAACATTTTGTCAAAAAAAATGTTTAATCTTCTGAGATACAAATACCTATTAGTTAACTATTTATACATTCGTTAACTTTAACTCTACTTAGGTAGTATTTTATCAAAGTAGCCGGAGTCAATATTATGTTTTTACGCAACATAAACCTGAAAAAAATCCAGTAAATAGGTAGGTATTACCTACTTAATAAGAAAAGAAAGAAAATTTAAAAAAATAAGTATTTAATTAAGTAGGTACTGTCACAGACAGACATGTAGACACAAGTACAAATTATTTTAAACTTAAACTAAAATTCGTTAAGGTACTTAACGAATTTTAGTTTAAGTTTAAAATAATTGTAGGAAGATTTAGTAGTAAGTAGGTATTGAAATTACTTAGGGTAGTTCAGACAAATATTAAGATGAATGTTAGATAAACTTGTAACTAAAGGAAGAAAACGGATGGTATAAACTAGGCAGATGCACGTCGTGTCTATGGCTACAAGACTCCCACTCAGCATGATGCTGTACCATGGTCGAACCCACAGCACGGCGCTGTAAAACCATTATTTGAAAAGAGTAACTATGGAGTTTCTTGTCCGTTCTTCTCCATAAGAATCTACCTTTCCGAATGGACAGTAGAGTCACTTTATTAATGTAATATTATTATATTATTTTACTGAACTGTAAATTATGACGTTCAAAAGTGCCGTTTAATGGCCTAATCGAAATAAACGTTTTGACTTTGACTTTGACTTTGCTGATGAAGTAGAGTTACAAAAGTATGACAAGCACGAAAATTAGCAAAATCCAGTTCATTACCCATACACCAATGTGACGTCACAGTGCTTGAGCAAAACCAGAAACTACGCTCCATAAGGTCAGTAGTCCATCCATAAATTGCTTAGGTCAGAACATAGATCACCGGGTCACCATACAGAACAGCGATTGGCAAATAGCCAACATTAACCAAAGATTTGTAGCCATAGAGAGCATTTTATACTTAACATTACGAACCCTATTGAAAATGTGCATTGCTATGTCAAAATCATTTGAGATGAATCTCTGTGACGTACGGACAGACGGTGGTCTTAGATTCAAATTCTTTATTGCAAAATAAGTGAACAGAATTTTGAAGATGTTAACAATAGGTAGGATCTTAGAACTTAGTTGCCTATTAAGGCATTGCAATTTAAATAGTTCATACATAGAAAAAAATAAAGATTAAACATGGTCAATACTACAATTTAACATTCTACTATATTATCATTATTCATGCAACATTCAATTTATATTATATTATACTATTCTTATAATTTATATCACGACATATTATCACAATCATTTGAATATTAAATAATTATTTCTTTTCAATGAATTCTTTTACAAAATAATTTGCCTTTTTAATCAGGAAGTCTTAGCTTCCTTTTAAAAATACTAATAGAATGTAGGCTCTTAATTTTTATGGGTAACTTATTATATATTTTTATGCCCATAAAAAAAATACTATTGCTGTTAAGACAGGTTTTATTCTAAAAATCTCATTAACTAGGTGCCATGCCGTATTTTGTATGGTGACGGACGTAAAAGAAAAGCACTGTTGATAGAGTTAAAAAAATGTCCATCATAACACTAAACATCAGATTTTTCCATCCAAGATCATACACAGAATACGTAAATTGTAAGAAGACTCCATGTAGCTAAGTGCGTATTTGTATACCGTATGGTTAAAATAAATGGTCCTTATCGAAAAGATAAAAGTGATATGGAACCCTTTTAAGGGTATTGAGTTATACCGTATTGGTTTCAGGCTTACGTTGTTAAGGTGGAGTAACGGTTATCGAGGAAATTGTGTCTTGAAGATGCGGTAGCTTTTTGGAATACAAATAAACACCTACCTTTGTCTCTGTCATCTATGTTTTAATTATTAAGTTTTGGTGGTATGCGGTACAGAGAGTAAAGTCCCGCATACCTCCATTGAAAAGGGGAGGATCCTCCGAACCAGACGGTTGTTGTGTCTGGTGGGCAACTGCCCGATAGTTGATATTCGGACTGTTGTATACATTCAAATCGCAATGTAAACTTCACTTGCGCGATGCAGGATTTTGTTGAGTTGTAGATGGCGCTGCGGTTCTTTTTGTTGCGATGTATATTTGCTTCGTTGCTTTTTTCTTGTGGCGGCATTGATGCCGCTACATCACTCCCCTCCTGAGACCGGAGGTCGATAGTGGATGAGTCGTTCATACATCTTGAGATGCTTTGCCAGGCCAGTGGAAGGTTGGTTCCAGTGGGTCGGAACCGGAAGTCGCAGAGTTCGCGGTGAGTCGGAACTGTATGCGGTGCCCCAGTGAGTCGGGGTGATGTCATCCCAGTGAGTCGGGATGATGCTGCAGGCTCCAGTGAGTCGGAGTGGTGCTGCTGGCTCCAGTGGGTCGGAGCTGTGCGACGTATTGACGTGACTGCTTGGGGTCGACCAGGAGAGGTTCTTCGTGGCTCTTCATGTGACTGGCCGAAGGTGCAGTGTGCTTGCCAAGGTCGCTGATGAGGTTGAGGATGATGAGAGGCTGAGGATGCTGACCAGGAATGCGCGTCAGCTGCATTCTGGTGGTCAGGATACCCGTAGAAGCCGTGGGTACTGGCTGGCTGTATGACTCGCTGCTCGAAAGCTTGAGGTCACGATGGGAAGTGATGATGACGTCACTCTGAGGTAGTTGCACGAAGGCTGCGCTGACGTTCAATGTCGAGGGTCACCAGTTTGGTGGTATGCGGTACAGAGAGTAAAGTCCCGCATACCTCCATTGAAAAGGGGAGGATCCTCCGAACCAGACGGTTGTTGTGTCTGGTGGGCAACTGCCCGATAGTTGATATTCGGACTGTTGTATACATTCAAATCGCAATGTAAACTTCACTTGCGCGATGCAGGATTTTGTTGAGTTGTAGATGGCGCTGCGGTTCTTTTTGTTGCGATGTATATTTGCTTCGTTGCTTTTTTCTTGTGGCGGCATTGATGCCGCTACAAAGTTTTATGTTTTTACGTGTTACCTTTGTTGTATTGTTTTCTTTGTAAGAATACTGACTACTTACAAACTTTGTATAAGTGATAGTTCTTATAACTCAACAGACAGATGTGTTGCTGGGGAGTTTGTTGCGCCACTTCTTCTTCCCAGCTAAAACACTAGGAAGTGGTGACGGGCGGGCGTTTTGGGGGACTGTCTTTATGTAGAACTTTGACGTTCAAAAAGTGCTGGCACTCAGCCTAATTTGAATAAATGACTTTTGACTTTGACTTTGACTTATGACCTAGACTAGAGTCAAGAGCAAACCCATATTAAATTTTAAAAAAACCTAGGTACCTTTAGGGGCAAGTAGATGGATTTTGATGACTAGGTATAATTAAAAACTTCATAGTTGCCCAAGTAGTCTAAAATATCCATACATTTTTTTTATTACATACTTTTTTATCTATATCTTCGACTCTGTATCTACCATACATCTTGCTAAGGAGTTTGCCCAGGAAGTAAGGTTTATTGTTTGATATTATGTATATTATGATATTGTTCAACGCCAGAGGATATGTTTAAACTACCGTACTAGTCACAATGCAAATTAGTAGTGAAATAAATAAATCTATACTAATATAATAAAGCTGAAGAGTTCGTTTGTTTGAACGCGCTAATCTCTGGAAGTACCGGTCGGATTTGGATTTTTGTTTCTGTATATAATAGCCACATTCATGAGGAATACTATACGGGAACGGGAAATTCTTATGGGAACGGGAAAAACGGGTTATTCGCATACGAAGTCGCGGGCAAAAGCTAGTTGGATTTTAAAATATATCCAATATTATGTCACTATAATAAGTCAAAAGTTGGCAAACACCTTAGTCAGACCAAACAGTTGTTGTGTCTGGTGGGCAACTGTCCCATAATTGATATTCGGACTGTTGTATATGTTCAAATCGCACGGAGAACTTTGCTTGCGCGATGCAGAATTTCGATGTTAGTTCGTCGTAGATGGCGCTGCGGTTCTTTTTGTTAACGTAAAAAATTTTTTTCATTGTTTTTCATATGAGGGCATTGATGCCGCTGTCGGATCCCGCAACTAAATTGATCAGAATCATATTATTCGAAGTTGAGACTGAATATTTTGATAGTTGCAGCCTAATCTAGACCCCTACATAACACGAGAGGGAAGGCTACACTCCCCCCTCCTCAAAACCTTGACCCCCTCCCCTCATAGCTCCGACGAGTGATCGAACAAACTCTCTTGACAAACATTCCCAAGTTATCTCGTAAAATCTCTCATACTTCACGTCGTCAGACATTTTGCTTGGAAATACTCGGGCTGCATGTAATAAGATATGCATTTGTTTTGAGTTGTTTGTCTGTGATTCATTTTGGATGAACCAGTGAAGGATGTTACTGAGCGACAAGAAGGGAGGGAGGGGAAATAGGGATCCGGAGGGTGGGTCTGACTCAGTTCTTAAATTGTAATTTAGTTCCGGAATATATGTATTTCTAAAAGACACTACTCTTTTTCTTCTTCATGTCGCTGGTACAATAGTAACTCAGATTTCAGATTTCACAGGAAATATGTAACCATAACTTTGTAAAAAATATTATTTTTAAAAGAGTGTCCGTGGAGTTTCTTGCACGTTCTTCTCCATAGAGATCTACGCTTTGGAACGTGCAAAGAGCTTCATCTTTTTGAACGACCGACCTTGACAATTCAAAAGTGCATGTAAATGATCTACTTAATTGAAATAAGTGCTTAGTTTTTGAGTATCCCAAAACATTGCTACTTCCACGAATCAACTCACACACACCACTCAAACCAAGAAATCCCTGTTTCCACAGCAACACCAGGGTATCGTAAGAGGCGGCTAAGGGACTCACCAGAGAATGGGCAACAGCATTCTCTGTGTATTGCAACAGCTACACTGCGATCGCCAACCTGCCTGCTAAGGGGGAGGTCTATGTCCAGTAGTGGACGTCTTTCGGCTGATATGATGACCAGGGTGTTATAAAATATAAAGACATTTATTAATACACGGTTTTTTAAAAGTGCGAATGTTTGAGTTGAAGTTCGAGAAGTTGCCTGAAGCTGCATTTCAACCGAACCTTACGTTGAGTCTGCGGATGCAAATCAGTTTTCTGTGGTGTATTTCATTAAATCCACCACAAACATACAAACATATCGTTTACGCTGAATAGTCTACCCGTAGTAAACTCAACCATCGATCATAATCAAACGTTCACAACTTCACAACAAGAATTCAAACTTTTCTATAGATCTATAATAAGGGTCCGAGTTCGACAAGAATAAAACATGAACGGAAGATTCTCCATCATAAAGGAAGCGGATGAAAATATAACACGGCGACCATCGGCGTCCGAGAAAACACGTATCCCGAACTTGACACGCGAAATAATACAATTTGCTAAACACATACAGTCTACATTCGCTTGGCACAAAGTTAGTTGCATAACCGTGACTGTAATTCAATTATTACGGCCCGACGCGTCCGACTAACGACCTTATGGATATAAACGTAGGCTGACCCAATGATATGTGAAATTTTGTTTGATTATCAAGAGATTAAGCCCGGAACTAATTTCCTGTGAACGTTGCACGAGTTTTAGTTCATTTTAGAAGGTATTTATGATTATGCGTCCTAAGTAAGTGGTTAGAATCGCTTCTGATGAGCATGAAAGAAAAGAAAGAAAGAAAGAAAAATGTTTGGGACTCGCACAAGACAAAGAAACCAGTAAAATAAAATTAATAACATTATCACCACCACCACCACCACCACCATAAGTTTCTGGGTTCGAATGCTATGCAATGCTGCTTGTCGGATACCATGAAGGTAGCAAGAATCTTACCAGTACCTCATTAGTAAGGTTCTTGCTACCAAAAGGTAATGTCATCGTGAGCTATGTTTAAAAACAGATTTAAATTTTCAAGAAACATACATCCGGTATTGTTGTGAATACGCAAATCAACAGAGACTATGACGGAATAACGATTATATTATTTTCTTTATCTAAATACTTGATAATACAATTTGTGCCAAAAATACCTACTAGTTTCTTTCATTATTCATTAAACACGAGATTTCAATATTTCAGTGAGTTTTAGAGTTGTTTGAAAACTCTAAAAATAATAGACGAACGGATACTACCACAGTGTAGTCTTTATAACCCAAAGGTTGACTGGTAGAGAATGCCTTGATGCATTAAGTCCGCCCATGTACCACTGTTGTACATAAAGTTTAAATAATAAATAATCTACTCAGACAAATTTTAACTGAAGAATCAACATGACTACTTGACACATTTTCTGTCAAACCGCCATTTTTATTTCTTACGTAAAAGTTATAATAAAATGAAAAATCACCCCCTATGGAAGTGACCAACTAATCTCAGCAAATAACTGTTCATTAAAGGGTTTGTCTTAATAATCCGAACTTGGCCAAGGAGTAAAACAATGACTTTTCCAATCATTATTGTCCTTGTGAACACAACCATTTGACCAGCACGCAGCTCACATCGCCCGTAAAGACGCCATCTTGAATTCGTATAACAGCGTTGTAAGACGTACCAGTTGCTCAAGCCATTGAAATAAATTGAATCTCATCTTATTCAATTCTCTAAAATCAACATTTCTTCCACCATTACCTCCAAAATTATTATAAATAAAAATCTTTCAGCGTTTCTTTCCACTAAATAAAACTGGAACATCGAATGAAAAACACGTCCCATTTTTCTGAACAAAACTCCTAAAGAAAAATATTTGGTCACTCGAACATGAGAGCATAAAAATACCAGGTTCATTGACGATGGATGTTCGACTTTATCTAGGTATAACTAAAGTTTATGTTTGAATGAAATCGTGATTTGTTTTACAGTGGAAGGTTTTAATAATAAGTAGGTTTTGAATCGTTACTTCGGTCGCGTGGGCCACCGTAACTAATGGTCTGCTATTGGTCCCGCTGATCAAGGTCTTCAAATTAACCACGGGTGGCTTAATATGAGTGATTTGTACATTGAAATGGGTTTTTCAAAAACAAATAGGCTAGTTATTTGAGGTGGCAGGCAATTTAGATTGATATTGTTGAGCTTGATAGGGGGTCATATAGATAAGGCTTAATATATAATAATTAGGCTTATCTGCATAACCCCCACAATGTGCCAGGCTAGGCATAAGCTATTATGGACGTCGCCTTTTTCTACCCTTGTTGTACTTTAGAAATAGGGAATATACATGGAAAAAAAAAATTGTATCTATACAGTCTATCTAAAAATATACAAAAATATAATACTGACAGAGAATATAGGATCAAAATTGATCAAAAACAACGAGATATAACTATTTTAAACAAATATATCTGTCCCTCTCGCGAAGACGCTGTTTTCTATGACAGCTGTATAGGCGACATGTTATTTGACGTCAGAGTTCGTATCGGACTTCTCTTTCTAATTGGCATCTTTGAAGCTTTATAACTTTATCGCTGTTGAAGGTATTTTAAATATTATTTCATAATTTTTTACTAGAGCCAATATTTATTTCATTTTGCAAATCAAAAATTGCATGCATATTCCCTATTACCACAAGACATATATTATGTAGATATACTTCAAAAGCTCACCAAAGAATAGGCAGCAGCATTCTCTGTGCATTTCAACAGCTACACTGCGATCGCCAACCCACCTGCCAAGTGTGGCGATTATGGCAAACCACCCCTTTAGGTCCCCTAAAGGGGTGGTTTGCCATAATCCAGCCTATATCCAGCAGAGGTCGTCTTTCGGCTGATATGATGATGGTGATGATGACTTTAAAGGCAATGGAAAGACCTATGCTCTAAGCTTCCTTGCGTGAACGAATAAAAAATTAAGGTTACCGACATTGCCCGAACAATCATTAAACTAAAAAAAAACGAGCGAGTCTCACAGTAGTCGCATAGGATGTGTAACATCTGACGTCTCACCTTGGTAAAAAGCAAAATTAACATTAAAATTACCAACTGACAGCCAACTCGACCACTGCGCGCGCTCATTGGTCAAATCGAATAGCGCGCGCTTCCTCGCCTTCCAGTTACACACTTCCGTACCATTTCACGAAATCACTACCAGAGATTGCAGGAAAGCGAGATAAAAGCTGTTACATATCAAAAAGTCAGAGGCGACGCGCGACTTTCAGCAATGGAATTACAGGGGCTGACGTACTACAAATCCCAACTTACGTTCAACATAATATCGACAACAAATACTTACACGAGAAATCTTATAAGGTAAACATATCCAGAAATCGACAAAATTCAAGGCAACGAGGAAGGATTATGTACCGAAGTATGCACAGTTAAGTAAGCCAACATGAACGTTCGTTCAATCTGGAAATGTGTTCAAGATTTGTAGTAATCCGTTTCGTCAACTTCAACTTTAAATTCTCACGTTCGTAGATATATTAGAGCTCACGTTCCAATCTGAGATCTGGCAGAGAACTTATTTGGTGAGGTCAACAAGTTCTGCTTGAAGATTTCACTTTTAATATCGACTAGCCACTGCGCACGGATTCAAATTATATATGTATAATGTCACCGGAAATAGCAAGCTCCGTAAGATTATAAAATAACTTGAGAGATTGTAAACTCTCGATAAATTGTCAACTGAATTTTTTGACTTTTGACTTTGACTTTGAATCCACAATTTCTCGGAATGACTTCGCGAGATTATAGACTATCAAATTTTGATGCGTAAAATACTATTCCAAATGTTGCAAAATCCTAAATACTGCTATAATTACGACAGAATAAGGTCACAATACAGCCAAACAATGATACAATTTTCCACACAAACCAGACCTGGGATTTAAAAATCCAGCTCCATATGAAATACACCCATAACAGAAATCAGCAACAATACACGTATTAGTTTGATTTACGATCCAGTATCAATTCTGCGACCTATCTTGGAATAACATATTTTTTGTGGCCACACCAAATGATTGATGGGCCATAAGATTAGCCAGCTTATTAGGATTATGGCGGGCGGAAAGTGTATTAGATGATTATCGCCTGGGCTGAAAAGAGGGGAAAATCATGGAGGCATGAGTTTAGAGGTGGAATGTTGCAATTTTCTTAGTTTACAGTAGTTTTGAGACTGAAAGATGGCACGTTTAGTTTTTTCATATTTTTTTCAAATATTTTGCAGCTCGAATTGATTTGTTTTTTAATTTTATAAATAACTATCCAGCCGTTCTTGAGTTATTAATGGTGTAACTAATCTGAGTTGTCTTATATGTATATTAATTAAATTAACATATCCCTAACTCCAATCAGTTCAACACCGTTTCACTGTGGGCTCACGTCAAACCTTAAAAGCCGGTACCTACCCAAACGGGTAGTTCAGTGACCCGACAGCCGTTAGTCGTGCAATTATAAATTCAAATGTATTTGCTCTGTGGCTGGTTATGTCTGTTGCGGGGACCACTTCGGGGTTCGGGTATTAGTGCTAACTTACTACATATATTTATATAGTTTGTATGTATGTATGTGTATAGTCGGAGGGGAGGATTGAAGAGCTAAGTGCCCATTAATGTGGAAATGTCCTTATCGCAATCTGGCAGGTTTAGAGTTTGTGAGTTTGAAGTTGATTAAATAAACCAAGTTTTTAATATCTTACTTGTTGGATTAGTTAAGCGTATGATACTCGTAACATTTAAAATGATGCTGATGTCCAATGTGAATGATCCAATTAACAAAATAATAGACAAGATGTAAAAAATAGGACTCGAGTAGGTACAATTCCATAATAAAGAAAGAACAGCAAAGAAACAAATAAAAATATTTATTTGGGACTCGCACAAAACACATATGTGTGTACAATAAATTAAGACAACAATACACAACAACATACACAATACAATTTACATACACACTTAATTATTTTTAATGAATAATAAATAATTATAATTATTTTTTTACATTTACAATTTCTTTATACATTTTAGGAGTTTTTTGATTCGAAAATAATCGGCGTATAGTCTATATGAATCTATTCTGTTGAAAAACAATAATACTTTTTAAATAAACGTTTGAAACATTCACAATAAGCCTACTCATTTGATATGTTACACAGCATAGTTTGAAAAACTTCTCTTTATTCCCCAAATAACCAAAGACCCGAAAATGTATTTATATGTGTACCAAATTTCAATTGAATCGGTCCTGTAGATTTCAAGCACATGGTTATGACAGACGGATACACGGACACGAGTGATTCTTAGAGGGCATGTCGGTACCCTAAAATCACAAGATATTGACCAACAAAATAAACTATGTTAGCTAAGAAAAAATATTATAGCTGGTGGTTAAGGAAATATCCCTTTGATTTACGTCTTGTAAAGTATTAAAAAGTTCGCCATTAAAAAGACTGGTCCTTAGTAACCTTAGACGGATAAAAGGGGAAGTGAAGGGCTTTGCTAACAGTAAGACACATAAAACCTGTATATCATCATCTCCCTTTTTTTTTTTTTTTTTAGGATGGGAAATCATCAAATGACTTCTTCCGCTCTGGGTGGAGCGGAAGGGCGTGTCAGACTCTTACTGACTAAAACCCATCCGTGTTCCTTCTTAAGCCCTTTGCTTTCCAGGGCCGCGGTGACTCTTTCGAACAAATTCCGCAACCCTGGCAGGCTCTGGCCCTAGCGGGCCCCGTCCTCTATGCTGACATCTCTTTGAGGCACGCGTGAAACACAACGCGCCATCGACCCGGGCCTGGTGGTGATCGGACAGCGAGCCACCCAACGCTCGCCGTCCGCAGGCCCGCGCCTACGGTGGCCGGGGATCGCCCTGCGACTCCCGACGCCCGGGGCGTCTTCTCCTGTTGCGGCGGTTGGGACGAAGGCCTTGCCTTTCCCTCGCGCGGTCCGCCTCCTCCTTCGCTAGCATTACTGCTTCGCAGAAGGAGGTGACCGCTTCCCAAGCCTCCTCGCTCCGGACCATGGATTCAACCAGGGCCGGACGCGAGAGGTTGCCGCCGCCGATCGCCTCGACGAGAACACGGCGGTGCTCAGCCCAAGCAGGGCAGACCTCCACCGTATGCTCCACCGTGTCCTCCGGGCGATCCTCACAGTGCTGACACCCGGGCGTTTCCTCCCGCTTAATCCGAAACAGGTACCTCCCGAAACAGCCGTGTCCGGTAAGTACCTGCGTCAGGCGGAAGGTGAGGACGCCGTGGCGCCTCTCCAGCCACTCCTCAAAGAGGGGCCTTACCGCCGCAATTGTGGCGTGCCCAGCGCTGGGCCGCGATAGTCGCAGTCTCCATACCGCCATAGTATCCTGCCGGAGCTCCGTCCGCCGCGATGCAATTTGCCGTGGCAGCGGAGTTTCGCCCCGGCGAAGCACCTCCATGCGCCACGCGTAAACGTGCGCGAGGGCTCTCGCCTCCAGATCCCATGGCGGTAATCCGGCAAGGAGGCTCGCCACCTCGCCGGAGACCGTGCGGTATCCCCGAGCCAGCCGGATGGCCATGACCCTTTGGGCCGCGTTGAGCTGGCGGGCTGGTCGCCCCTTCAGCGTTAGGGCCCACACAGGGGCCCCATAAAGGGCCATGGACCGCACGATCCCCGCATAGAGCCTCCGGCAGGAGGCGTTTGGACCCCCTAGATTGGGCAGGAGCCGCTTGAAGGCAGCCCCGGCCCGCTCCAGTCTGGGAGCCAAACGTCGGAAGTGCTCCACGAAGTTCCACCGGCTGTCGAGAACGAGCCCCAGATACCTGATCGTCGACCCGACGCCGATGTGAACCCCTCCTACCGTTAATTGGGATCCCGCTGGTGGCCTGTTCCGAGAACCATGAAAGCACATGGCTTCGGACTTGTGCAGGGCCACCTCGAGACCCAATTGCCGGATCCTTCCAACGACTATCGCGACCCCGCGTGTCATTAAGTCGGCCGCCGCCTGGTGCGACCCCCCCTGTGCCAGAACCAGCGTGTCGTCAGCGTAGCAGACTACGCTGACGCCGCTAGGGAGGTCGGCACGCAGCACCCAATCGTAGCCGATGTCCCACAGGAGCGGCCCCAGAACCGAACCCTGTGGAACACCGCACGACATCTCTCGCCGGTTCCACTCTCCCCGGTGACCGGGGTAGATGACGGCCCTGTCCGTCAAATAGGCCTCGACCACGCGACGGAGGTAGGTCGGCATCCGGTGGTACCGGAGCGCCTCCCTAATGCAACTCCAGGGCAGGGAGTTAAAGGCATTGGCGATGTCAAGAGACACCGCCAAGACGACCCTGCCCCGTGACACCGCATCCCCCGTCGTGAGGGCTCTCACGCGCATGATGGCATCCACCGTTGAGCGCCCCGTGCGGAAACCGAACTGGTTCTCCGCCAGATTCGGCCCCACCCTCACCAGGTGCCCGACGAGGCGGTTTGCAATTACTCTTTCAAAGAGCTTGCCCACCTCGTCGAGCAGCACGATGGGCCGGTAAGCGGACGGAGAGTCCGCAGGGCGCCCAGGCTTCTTAATGAGAACCAGTTTCCCCGTCTTCCAACGAAGTGGGAACTGGCCTCTCTCCAAGCATGCGCTTAAGAACCCCCTTAGTCGAGGCCCGAGAGCCTCCAAGGCCAGGACCCAGGCTTTCCCAGGTAAGCCGTCGGGTCCTGGGGCGGTGTTTTTGGCCTTCAGCCTGTTTACCGCCACTCTCAGGTCTACCTCAGTCACCTCCGGAGCGTTGTCATCGTCGTCGCCGTCGTCGGTGTGGTCCGCATCGGGCATCGCAGGTGGCGGAGCCATAGGCGGGGGAGTATGCTCCCCTCGCGAAGGGAACAGAGCGCTCACCACGTCCTCCACCAGCTGGGGCCGGAGACTCTGCGTCAACGGGGGGGCCCAGGTGCGGAGTTTATCCCGCACCATTTTGTAAGGGCGTCCCCACGGGTCCCCGTTCAGAGACTCCAGCATCTCCTTACGAGCCAGATCTCTGGCCCGCAGGATCCCCGCTTGGAGGGCGGCCTTCGCCACTCTGTATTCCTCGTACAGCTCCGCCTCCCTGGCTTGCGCATCCGGAGGGCGGATGCGAAGCCTGCGATGCCTGGTGTACAGGCGCCGTGCCGCAACGCATGCCTCGCGCAGCGATGCCAGCTCCCGCGACCACCAGTACACCTGGCGGCGAGCGCGTCCTGGCCGGACCCGGGGCATTGCCACGTCACATATTTCGGACATGGTCTCCCGGAACCACTCCGCCTCGTCATTGATGTCAGCAGGCCTGTCCGGTGGTGACACCCAGGCCTGCACGATCGAGGCTTCCAGGAGGAGCTCCCGGTCCAGCTGCTTCAGCGCCCACCGCGGACCACTCGGGGCCTCTCGGACTGGCGCGGTTGAGGTCTGGGCGGAGACGTCAAACCGGATGTACCGGTGGTCCGAATACGTCTCCACCTCCTCCATGACGCGCCAGTCGGCGACACGCGGTGACAGAGCAGGGCTGGCGAACGAAATGTCCACCACCGACTCACCCTGCATCCGCACACACGTGGGGACAGAACCCCGGTTTAGGACGATTAGGCCTGTCTCCAGAGCCCAGTCCTCCACCAACCTGCCCCTCGTGTCCGTATAACGGGAACCCCAAGCCAAGTGCTTGGCATTGAAGTCCCCGAGAACGAGCACGGGGAGGAAACGATACCCAGCGACGACGACAACCAACTCCCTAAGGGAGTTGTGGAACTCGGCGAGAGATCGGTTCGGAGAGAAGTAGACCCCCACTACTACAATCTCCCCAAACCGTGCTGCTACGCACCCCTGTCCTCTCCTGACACTCTCGAGGGACGGGGTACCGGCGGCGGCCGACGAAATTAGGGCCACTGAGCCGTTGAGGTCCTCCACCCAGTCATCCCTGGGCGGGACAAAGTACGGCTCAGCGACCACGGCGATGTTGATCGACCACTGCGCCATGCTCTGGAGCAACAGGTGCTGAGCGGCGGCGCAGTGGTTGATGTTCGCCTGGAGGAGGCGTAATGGGGCCGTTATTGGCATTCCATTTCGGCCTCCTCCCGAGCCCCTTGCGTGGCGGTGGCTACTCTGGAGGCAGCGGCGGCGACGGCGGTGGCATTGGCTACGGCAGAAATGGTGGTGGCGGAGGGCTTCCTCTTGCCCCCGGCCTTGGCGGGTGGGGCGCAGGCCTTTCCCCCAGCCCAGTGATCAGCCGGCTTGCCAGCTGCCGCACATACAACGCAGTGCGGCGTGGCGTTACACGAGCCGGCCTTGTGACTGGGCTGACCACAGCGGAAACAAAGACCACTGCGGTCCACCTCCGAGGTACAAAGAGCTCCCGCGTGGTTGCCCACAAGGCACCGGAAGCACCTCAGAGGTCTGGGTTCCAGCAGTTTCACCTGCGCGGACACCCACCCCACCAGGAGCCTTCGGCCCTCTGAAATTTTCTTGGCCGCCGTCACGGGGCAGCTCACCACAACAGCCCGCATGCCCGTGTGGTCAGGACGAATGGTGCCTGCCTTTACCTGATCGGCAGAGCACCCCCCAGTCCTGACGACGGCGGCCACTACCTCGTTCTCCATGACGGAGTCGTCCAGGCCCAGGATGCGCATGTCAATGCACTTGGTGGGCCTGGACACTCGGGCCTCTTCCGCATCTAAGGACGCCCTGAGCCTTTCGGCAAGAGCGTCGGCGGACGGGCCACTAGCTGCACCAGGGATCTCCAGCATTCGGGCCCCAGTCTTGGTCACTCTGAGCCGGAGGCCCCCAGTGATGCCGAGCTCCTTGAGATCCACCGCCTCCTTCGCCTTCGCGAGCACGTCACCGTACGTCACACCCCTCTTTTCCGCATCCGGCTGTAGTGTGACCACTACAGCTGCGGACTTCGGGGCGCGGAGCCTAGCTGCGACGCTCTGCTCTTTTCGCCGCTGCTTCCTCTCCCGTTTCTTGGCCGCCCTAGCTGCCTTGCCCGCCTTCTTCTTCCCGCCGGCTACCTGCCATCCGGCTTCGGCCGTAGGATTTGAAGGCGGAGGCGGCTGTTGCACCGCTGGAGCTGGAACTTTCACTACCTGTGCAGCCGCTCCGCCTTTCGTCTTCTTGACCGGGGCCGGTTTACCCGGTGCCAGTTTCGCGGGTGTCGGCGCGGCCCCTCGATTTGCCTGGCCAGACGGCCCCGGCTTGGCAGCCACGGCGGCCGCGTATGAGGCCACCTTCTGCCTCGAGGCTAGATGGCTCGCTGCTAACGGGGGGCGCAGGACGATCCTCTCCAGCGTGGAGAACCGCTCCTGGAACCGCTCCTGGAAGACAGCCAGCTCTTGCCGCACCAGGTTCAGGAGCTGGTTCTCCGCAGGCACGGTCGGGCTTGGCCCGTGCTTGCACCCGTGTTGGGGCGCCTCCTTTGAGCCACCTCCGCGGAGCCCGGCCAGGTCTGCTCGGAGCTTCATGTTCTCCTTTTGGAGAAGCTCCGTGGCGGCCGCTAGGCGTGCGATCTCCGCCCGCAGCTTGGACATTTCGTCCGTCGACGTAGGCCCGCTGCAGTTTTCCTTCGCTGCCGCCAGAATAGAGGCCGAAGCCGCTCGTATGGCCTTGTTTTTTGAGGCCTGAGTCCTCTTCAAGGCCACATCGCGGACCGCGGCCTCAACGGCCTGCACAAACCTCGCCTGGCGCTCCTTATCAGAGCCGCCAACGGTGTCCAGCTCACCGCCGGAAGATGCTGAGGGGAGGACGTTCCGACCAGTCACTCCAGGGTGGCTTTCCTCCTCGTCGAGCTTCGC
The DNA here is from genome assembly GCA_905163435.1 of Mamestra brassicae. Classification (NCBI taxonomy): domain Eukaryota; kingdom Metazoa; phylum Arthropoda; class Insecta; order Lepidoptera; family Noctuidae; genus Mamestra; species Mamestra brassicae. The sequence continues at coordinate 16,920,552 of LR991001.1, forward strand.
GGCTCGCTGGGCAGCCTCCTGGGAGGCGAGCCCCCTCCCCCTGCCTCCTTCTCGACCCTTACCCCGCCTGCTGGTGGGGATTTTCCGGGCCGAGGCCATCTCACTGTTGGAGGTCGATCCTCGGTCGTCCTCCGGTCTAGGGCGCTTGCGGAAGAGCTTAATGCTCTCCGCAGCAGCCTCGACTCCCTCTTGATCCGAACTCGGTGAGCCGACGCTGACGCCAGATGCGGAGTCAGAGTCTGACCCCACATCCCCCCACACGTCAGCGGGCTCTTCCGCCACAGTTTGGCCGGATGTTTCGCGCCACGCCCGCCCGACTCCTTGTCAGGCGTTTTAAAATTATACCGGATCAGGTCCTCAAAGGACGCTGATCGGGAGCCTCCTCGGCTCTTGTTGCCACTGGCAAGCGGATGAGGACATACGTTGCCCCCCCCAGAATAAGAGGGGCTTGACGCTCCCGAAGGGAGCGTGGCGGATTCTCCAGCTGCTGCACAGCTGGTACCGCCCTGGGGTAAATCTTTTGCGTCTGTCTCAATCATTATTGTTTTTGTCCTTTTTAAGGGTGTGGTCCCTCTCCCCTGCACCCTTTCACAGGGTCTCCTCTCACGCTGCTTGCTCACTGTCCTCACAGTCACGTCTGATGAGCAGACGCGTACCAGAAAACAGTGAGCAAGCTTCCTCCCGAAACACACACCGTCCGAAGACCCGAACACTGCTCAGGTCTCCGAACGGTGTGCCCCTCTCTCGTGTCCCGCTTTGTCTGGTCTCTCACTTGGACCTTTCCGGCATGAGTAACTCTACCGGCAGAGCCCCAAGATCATTGAGACACACAAGCCCCACCACGACGGCAACGTGGGGACACTCTCGGTGGGGATCATCATCTCCCTAGCCTTTTCCCAAATATATTGGGGTCGGCTTCCAGTCAAACCGGATTCAGCTGTATACCAGTATTTTACGTGGAGCGGCTGCCTACCAGACCTCCACAACCTCTACTCCTTGGCAAGACTGGTGTCAGATTATCTGGCTTCTGACTAGCCATAAAGACTGCCAAAGATCTACAAATGACAGCCGGGACCAACGGCTTAACGTGCTTTCCGAGGCACGGAGGAGTCTCGGTAAGTTAAGATGGTCACCCATCCACAGACCAACCTCGGCAAGCGTTGCTTAACCTTAAAGATTGACCCGTGCGGCTGTTATTATTTAGCCACGAGCTCCTTCCTTTACATATATCATATATTTTACATATAGGTATGTATGTATATAATAACAAGATTGATATCGATATCAGAACACTGTCGAAAGCAAATAATATCATACCCATTTATTCATCGAAAGTGTAGACAGAAGAGTATACGCCCACATTTGTCCGTGATGTTTAGCTCACTCAATAATAAGGGTATAAAAACCCAAAATCTAAGCAGCCTTAATTTCGGGAGGAACACGGGTGGGTTTTTGTTAGTAAGAGTCTGGGGGGGCTACTCTCTAAGCCCGAAATCCGTAGTTTGGGGCTTAGTTGCGGGCGTATTCTAGTCCGTATCACCTACGGACTTACGATTAGTTCCAAACCCGAACTAAGAATGAATGACAACACGTTTTGACAGTAACTGTCAAATCGTGTTGTCATTCATTCTTAGTTGCCAAACCCAGCGCTCTGCACTATTATACCAACTAGAACTTGATATTCAAATATGAAGGTAATATATCATCCCACATATACGTATGTATACTCACGAACCATCGACCTCGTCTCGGAGTATTTAGGCATTCAGTGATCGACTACTAACCTTCTATGACGAAAGAAAACCTAAAAACTCGAATACTAGAAACAAACACAAATGTGTTGTTTCCAAAAACCTGGCACAAAGAAGTAGGTGGTTCGTTAAGACGACGTGATCAATTGAAAAAATATTCATACTTATTGAACATTATTAATGAGTTGATAAATACGAATATTATTTTTAGCAGTTATTATTAATAATTCACTACTCTCTTCTGTAAAAGTAATAAAATAAAGTAAATCTTGAAGCTATTTGTCCAGTATTGGGACTTTGGGCACCCCGACTCGGACAGGTTAAGTTAGAAGGGGATGGCGGGGTCTGAAAGAGCACCTTCGTGAGTTTTTTTTTGTAAACCACTCAGAACTAGGACCGTTGACCGGGCCTCCGTCGACTACGACCACGTTGTGACATAGGGGGAGGGGGGTATCTTGCTTCCCCCCATAAATCAGCTTATTATAATATGGTTTATGTCTGGATAAAAGTGATTATTTTTTTACTTTTACCTCGACTTTCGGTAATTGTTCGGTAATTATTCATAATTTTCAATTAATCATACTTACCGTAACATATACGCTTTTATGATAAAAACTAGTTTTTACCATATCCCGTTTTTTTCCGTTCCCGTGAATTTGCATTCCTCATGAATGTGGCTATAAAACACAAAAAAAAAAAATCGAATCCGACTGGTAGTTCCAGAGATTAGCGCGTTCAAACAAACAAACTCTTCAGCTTTATTATATTATAATATATGACAAGTTCCCCATAAACTTATTTTAAGTTGTGTATTGACTTATTTTAAAAGTGTTATCCACGTAAATATATTCTTTCAGTGATATGATTGTTGCTGGGGAGTTTGCTGCGCCACTTCTACTTCCCAGCTACAACACTAGGAAGTGGTGACGGGTGTTTTGGGGGACTGTCTTTATGTAGAACTTTGACGTTCAAAAAGTGCTGGCACTCAGCCTAATTTGAATAAATGACTTTTGATTTTGATAAAAAAATCCAAATCGGTCCAGCCATCTTCGGGTAATCGGGGAACATACATAAAAAAAAGAAAAAATAAAAAAGGTTCCGGCGAATTGATAACCTCCTCCTTTTTTTGAAGTCGGTTAAAAATACTGTCTTTTCGATTATACACTTTTTGTTAATGTCCGCGGTCAACTCAGAAACTCAGAACTTGAGCACTCGTGCTATAAACCATAATTAAACCAGCTAACAAGAGTTTACCTACAAAAGACGACCAGCTAGTACGAAGCCGTTCACTAACTAAACCAGGTGCTGCATATTAATTCCTCGCTGACTTGTCCAGTTTAATCACAAAATATTTACTGTACGGAACCAGTTCGATGCAAATTTATGCTAAAATGTCACCGGTTAAACGGTTGCCTTGGAAGGAGGGGAGGGGGATATGGAAAAGATTCTGGTGGTGGTTTGTAATATACATGTGGTTTTTTTTAGTATCATAGCCCTAAGGTATTAATTAAACCAACTTAAAAAACCGAATAGCATATTCAATATATTTCATTTTTTTTTTCATACAAGTTAATTCGACAAAACTGCGACAATCCATGCATTATGATATTGTATGACATACATACCTGAAAAGCGACAACGACAAAATTTCTTTACTTTAAATAATGAATAAACTCACTAATCAATTACATTTAGATAGGTTTTTCAATTTTTGAACTATTTTAGTTAACCCTTATATGCATGTTGTTGCATAACCGTAACATACTGTTCTTTATTAAAATTATTTTTCCCAACATGAGTACGAACATACTCTTTTTCTTTTTGTAAAAATTAAAAATCATGCATTCAGAACCCAAGTCTCTTAGACATATTAGATTATTTTTCTTCATAAAATGTAAGTTTAAACTTAAAGTTACTTATAAGATATTAAAAGTTACTCGTTGTATTCATATCATGAACATTTTCAAACCTAGTGCTTCTTGAATTGACAGTGACTTGAAGGACGGTCCTTTTACTGTAATAAGACAGCGACGTACTAACGAGAATAAATAACAATAGGATAGAACATCAGAAACAAAACAGCTATGGAACTATCAAAGAGACAAAACTTGAAGCTTTTGAAAGAGACTGACACATTACAATGCTTACTTTTTCTTAGATTTAGTTGGTCTAGTCTTGTGGCGAACTATGTGATGTTTCTCTGACAGTCTCATTAGTGTTGTATTAATTTACTCGGGAACGTCGAAAGTGGCAAACCAATCATTTCTCTGAACGTACAAGCATTTTGAGAACAGTTCTTGGGACCTTATTTCCACGAATCATGTTAACCTTTTGAACGCCTGAGCATAAACGCATCGGCGTGCCCCCGACGCCAAGCCACAAATTTACCGTACTTTTTGTCACGTATTTGTGATTTTTGGCGTACAGAGCACGCGCTTGCTTGTCACCTATACGTGACAGTGGCGTTCAAAAGGTTAAAAGCAGTTTATTAATAACCACCAAACTCTGACCCGACAACATAAACTAATCCTAACACAACAATAAACAAACATTCATAATAACAGGATGAATAGCTCCCACACAGCGCGCAATACATCACACCGATAATTTGAAATGCCGCGAAAGCCTCGCACAATGCCATACATTCCCGGCACAATACGACAATGAGGGACCTTCTCGCGCACTAAATACGCAATGCATTGTGAAATTTGCGATACGATGCGTTCTACAATCGCAATTGATACATGGTAATTAGGTAGGGGGTTTGTGCTGCGATTTCGTAATTAGAATTTTAGTAATTGCTTGTGTTTGTTGAAAGTTTTTTTTAGAATGACCCAGTGTGTTTGTAAGATACGTTTTAGTTCACGTTTAATCATTATTTTGAGATGGTACATTTTCTTTCGATTCGATATGAAGCCTTATTACCCGACTGGCCCAGAAAAACGGTAATGTATTTATGAGGGCTAACATCGGCACAATCTTATGAGCATCGAATACAGACAACATTGGAAAAAATATTGGTAGGCAGTATAGGTTTGAATTAGATATTAATCGCTGTATTTAATTAATAGTTTCTGCTATGAAATGATTCCTTGCATCAAAAATGTATTTATTTATTTAAACTTCATGTACAATAGTGGAACATGAGCGGACTTAATGCATCAAGGCATTCTCTACCTAAAAAGACTACACTGTGATAGGTGTACAACAAATAAAAATACTAAATTAAAAACGAAATAGAAATAAAACTAGCGGTTTTATACTAAGAAAAAGATCGCGGAACTTTTTAAAATGAGGAAAAAGCCAATGTTTTACTTATTCCAACGGTACGGGATCCTGAATAACGTGCGTACTGAATCCCAGGAATACGTTTGAGCACTGATGTGCCATACATCCTGTATTATGGCTTACAAAATTGAAAGGGACTAACACACAGACATATCTGCAACATACACGCTACCAATCAGAACTTTCCCTATCTCCAATACGTCATATCAACAACCAACTATTAAAAAAATAACCCGGTCAAACAAACATGCTCATTAAGTCACGTCCCAGTTGACACACAGCTCACAAACTACCGTAATACCGACCAGCCAATCATTTTAGCGTATTTATTAGCCGCTGAAGGTTTGTCAAGCTTCAGGTGGGCAGGTCACGTCACGAGCCGTATGGAGCCTGTCGTGCCGTGACAGTGTGTGCCTTAATGTCGTGATGTATGTTAAATGTTGGGTTGGGGCTGGAGAGTAGCGGAGCGGATAGCGGTGATGGGAAGAGATTTCGTAATTATTAACCGCTAAAGGTTTGTTATGATTCAGATGGGCAGGTTACGTCACGAGCCGTACAGGGCCTGTCGTGCCGTGACAGTGTGTGCCGTAATGTCGTGATGTATACTAAATGTGGGGCCTATGCTCAGTAGTTGGCGAAATCGTGCTATAAATGATAATAATGAAACCAAAATACGACAGATACGAAAATAGTTGGTCCCTACTGAGATGATGAAAACGACGTACTCACCGATCTGATCAAATCAAGGCGACACCAGGACTCACTGTTACCCTGAAAAGAGTCGAAGGCAAAAACCGGGAAGCAGTACGCCATTAAAACCAAAAAAACAACCAAAAGCAATGACACGAACAAAAACTCAATTGTAAATCTCAGTCACACGTTTTTTATTATTTATAGTTATTTTAGTCAATTTCTGACAACAGCGTATCTAAACAGCATATCAACATTAAACGCTCTTGTTCTAAAAAAACATGCGGGGCAGTCTTTGGGGACTGCCGATAGAATTGAAAACTAAGCGAAAGCTAAACCGTTCGGTGACGATGACGCGAGTTCCATGATTTTTGTTCACCCAAAAAGTACACATATATACACAGTATACATATAGCTCATGGAAAGCGTTCGCTGACGATGACGCGAGTTCCGTGATTTTTGTTCACCAAAAAAGTGTTCAACGCGCCTAAAGAAGTTTTCACTTCAAAAAACGTAGCGCTACTCAATGAACACAGCCTTACATCACTTTTTTGATTCACATTCTATTTGTTGCAAGTTCTGACTTTTGAATTCGTGAAATAAAATTTCCATATTGATATGAATGAATGGAGGTAAAATATAGTGTGCCAGTTCTGTACCGTGTTTCAGCTGCTAGTCGCTGAAATAGGTAGCGAGTGCAATCATATGTTTTATGTGTACCTAGATCATTTTGTGTGTTGGGTTGGTTCATTCTTTTTGCTATTTACGATTGAATATTAGGAGCTTGTGGCTAAAGAATAATAGCCGCACAGGTCCATCAAGGTTAAGGCAACGCTTGCCAAGGTTGGTCTGTGGATGGGTGGCCATCTTAACATACCGAGTTTCCTCCGTGCCTCGGAAAGCACGTTAAGCTGTTGGTCCCGGCTGTCTCTGTAGATCTTTGGCAGTCGTTACGGATTGTCAGCCAGTAAATCTGACTCCAGTCTTGCCAAGAACTACCGTGTACCTAGTTAATGGGTTGTGGAGGTCTGGTAGGCAGCCGCTCCACGTAAAATACTGGTATTCAGCAGAATCCGGTTTGACTGGGAGCCGACCCCAATATAGTTGGGAAAAAGGCTAGGCAGATGATGATTGTATATAAGGAGCGGATGACAGCCAAGTGGAGGAATACTTTGAGGCTTAATGGATCATTTAGATAAGGTCATTTTGACCGATTCGGTCGCAGCCCGTATTCGGTCACCGACTAGTGTAAACAGGTTTTCGGCTAGCTAAAGTTTTCGGTGTATGTCCAAGATGTTACTTTCGACACGAGTGTACACAGCTCGACTGAATGCGGTTATCGAATCCGGTATACCGACACCTTAAACGAATACGGTCGCCGTATTCGGAGACCGACTTAATATAAACAGCCCAATTCGATGGATCAATTCGGTTAAACCGAATACGGTCGCCGCATTCGGTGACCGCCTTACTGTAAACGCACCATAAGGCCCATTTGCACAAACCAAAGTTATCTTTAACTCAGAGTTAGTTGCTAACATGAGGAAATTTTCATACATAATCGCCAGGGTTAGTAACTAATTCTTTTTTTCGAGCAACTTTTTTTTCGTATTAAAAGATAACTCCGACTTGTGAACGTGGACCTAACTTGTTTTTGTATATTTACGTAGTTGTATAAGTGTCTATGTACTTAGTTAGGCTTAGTATAAACAGTTAGTTATATGTTAAAAATGTATTTAATAAAGACAAATAATGTTCCTTACATTAGCAGAAGTTTTATACAGATTTCTCCCATGTGCGTGTTCATTAGTTTACATTACTAAATTAATAAATTAGTCTGTACTTACACATTCTGATAAATTCAAAACTGTGCTGGTGGTTTTAAGTTAGTTTGAAAATTTCAATATTTTTTAGCAAATTTTTGTTAAATTCATATTTCAAATTGTAAACAATTTGTACTTGTAATAATTTTCTACTTCTACAGGATAATACTCACTGGCATTGAGCGGCACGGTGGGCGACCTCGTATGGTACGCCCCCGCGCCGCCCGCGTACCGCCCGTACCCCGCCACGGCTACCCGCTGCGTGCGCGCATGTCGCCGAATCTCGCACACGGACGCACTCACGGGGGGAGCTGTAAAGAGAGAGAAAAAGTGGTCAATTAAAAATTCCGAAAAACGTTCGTTAACGGAAGCTGAAAAGAGTAAAGACATCATGTCAATAAAACAATTCAAACGATAAAATTCAAAATCATTTATGACGATTATAACTAACTAGCTTTTGCCCGCGGATTTATACGCGCATATTCCGTTTTTTTCCGTTTCCGTATAGCCTATCGCCTTCCCCATGAATATGGCTATCAAATACAAAAATAAATTTTCCAAATCCGACTGGTAGTTCCAGAGATTAGCGCAAACTCTTGACCTTAATTATTTTAGTATAGATAGATTAGTATAAATGTCACTCAGACAACTGCCACGCTAATATGGAATTTGGCTGCACTCACTTGCCACATGATAGACCTCTTATGGTACTCAAGACCTTGGATCCATCTGTATTGCAAGTGACATCGTGCCTTTATTTAACTGAGATAGTACATCTCAAATTAACATAAAGTACGTTTTAGATTTACAAAGCTTTTCAACATCGGAAAACGAATTGCGGAACTAAATTGGAGCTGAGCAGGACACCTGGTAAGGCGTGGTGGTGGTGGTGAGTATGGCAGTGATCGAGTAGCGTCCGAGGACTGGAAGAAGAAGTGTTGGTCGGCCGGCGGCGAGATGGACGGACGACATTGTTGCCATCGCGAGTAGAAGCTGAATAAGGCTGGCACAGGAACGTGGGGATTGGCACAAGAGAAGAGAAGCTTATGCTCAGCAGTGGGCGAAGTCGGGCTGCGGATGATGATGACTTGTTAGATTTCACATAAGCCTACATGAGTACTTATGGACCATTACACAATTTAAATAGTTCGATGCTTATTGAGAAGAGCCCGCAAGACACTCCAAATTTACTTAGACGGATAAAAGGAAGGAATTTACTTTTCAGGGTATTTATTTTAGTATACTTTTAATACACCATTTTTTGCTACGTCTTCCTTTACATTACCTTTACGCAAAAACAGCAAAAAAAAAAATGGCGTCCACAAAAACAATAAAAAGACATTGTGAACCACAGTCTTCAAAACCACGTGTTATTAAAAACTTTTTTTACTCCCACTCCACAGACTAATAATTCCTGACAATGTAAGGTTTAGGTAGGTTAGTTATATTTATGAGCAAACTAATAAAATAAAGTATATGGCCTTCCCAAGTTCCCTTAACCGAAGTTCTAGCACTTTGAGACAGGCTTATTTATAGAGCTGTAACACTAAACGTTTTCCTAATTGTACCTCCGAAAGTACTTGGACTGTGTTGAAAATCGATTTAGTAGCTGAAACGTGAATGTTGAACTTTTTTAAGGATGGGAAATCATCAAATACCTTCTCCCGCTCAGGGTGGAGCGAAAGGGCGTGTCAGACTCTTACTGACTAAAACCCATCCGTGTTCCTCTTAAAGCCCTTTGCGTTCCAACAACTGAATGTGGGACTAACGCTTACGTTGCTTTATAAGTAGGCAATCCATTCTGACATTATGAACGCGAAAACAATACGTTTTCTCGCTTAAACCGCTGAACCAATTTTAATACATTTTGGAATAGAGATCGATTAGATCTTGAAGATGTTTATGATTTTTAGGGTTCCGTACCCAAAGGGTAACAAACGGAATCCTATTACTAAGCTTCCACTATCCGTCCGTCCATCTGTCCGTCAGCGGGCTGTAGCTCAAGAACCGTAATAGGTACAGCTCCACTCCGCTCTTCTCGTCTCCTCTCCAGTGGACGACTGTCAGTGGACAGTCAGCCAGCAGTCAGGAATTATAGCAAAGGAATATCCTGGGATAAAAGTATACTATGTCCTATTCCAGGACGTTGTTTGTTGAGGACTTGTTTCGTCCTCATCAATACAGACATTAAGACTTGAAGAGATAAGATAGAGTTGATTTCGCATTTATAATAAGTATAGTTGATGTTATGAATTATTATTTCAAGCCGACTAAAAGTAATTATCCATCGTACACTTAATTACTCCCTAACCCAAATAACGACCTAAAATTGACCCTGGCCTAATTCAAGACCAAACTTTTCCTCGCAAAACTGATATATGTAGACAAAGCCACAGAATTCCGAATAGAGCGAGACCTTCGTAACGAACTCTCATCTCCCACATCACATCTGACCGTCTTTGTGACAATAACTTGACACGAGGGCGAAACTGCGCTAAGTACAAAGCGGCTAACTTGAAAGAACAAATAAGCCCGGCTGGCGGCATCTGCCCTCTACTACTGTCGTCATAGAACATGGAACGCCGCGGCGACAGCGAGTAAAGCGCCTTTGCTATATATTTGTGGCCGCGGAAGCAAGCAGAAAAATTAATAAGCAAAAAAAATTAAGTAACCAATAATCGAAAAATAATATACTGACATTGAAAACGAAATGAAAATTGATCGAAATACAAACTAATTTTGTCAAGTTTTGAACGAATATTTCTGTTAAACGTCGCAGCTTTGGACGTCAGAGGCCACGTTGGTCTCTTTCTAGTACCAACTTTAAAGCTTTATATTTTTGTCGCTGATGATGATATTTTAAAAATTCTTTATTTAGCAAATAAAAAAAGCATATTTAAAATCATTTAATCATATTTCCTATTGTCATGAGCTGTCACAAAGCCGTCTTTAGCAGAGTGGAAACCGAGGCCTTTCGGAGCTCTGTGGCTCTCATCAAAGTTGCACGCCCGTAGCTCGTAGCCTCGTAGGCCTCTACGCGGCTACGCGACTTGTGGTCTACGCCGCTACGCCACTTGTTGTGTACGGTTTGCATACAAAGCTGGTATTTTGGGATTTGTTGTTTACGTTTGAGGCGTTTTACTTTATTTTTTCGGTTTCGAATGCTTTAAATTTGGTTGGTTAAAATGTGACTTTTTAAAAGAAACGATTCGAAAAAGTATGTTTCATGACTTTGGCGTTAAACACTTATTTACCAATTTAAAAATAAATTTAAGAGTTAACCCAAAAATATCCATGTTAATTAAAACCATTTCAATAGTAATGGCGAACAATTATCATTATTTCTTAATAAACCAATAAATGTTTTGGATTACGAGAAACCCAAATCAAGAATGCTCCAAGTCCGTTTTTAGAATTAAGAAAGTGTGTAAAAGTTGGCGGTCAGCGACAGTTACAGCCGTCCTAAATCGCAATATTAGTTATTACACACACATTCAAAACCATGAAACTCCACGAGAAAACTTCCTATCCTTATAAAATTATTCTGCTAACACTCCCAAAGAAAATTTCATAGCGCTTCAGTTTTCGTCGCGCGCCTTGTACAGTCGACAATAAAATGCATATTAGATAACCGTGTTTTGTTGGCGGCACGTGATTGGCTGGGCGCGCGTGTACGTGAGCGGTCCTAGCACTACGTACGAGTGTTAACTTTGGAAGCTTTATGTGGCCTATTATGGACGGAATTATCGTTATGATTAATAATATTGCGCCTATTTTAGAACCGTTTTTTCGAGTGATCTTCTACCGTGGGGTTTAGATTTGAATACTTTTATACTGTATTTATTTATAACATCACACAAATTGTATGAGAAAAGTGCTTGAGTCTGGAATAGCTTTTAAATACTTCTGTTCATTGAGCCAGAAGTTATTTTCACTTAGGTAATCAGATGAGAATCTCTGAGTTTGGTTCATGTTTCATATTATATTTAATTCATCTTTCATACTTAATATTTAAATTTTGAAAAATTGCTTAAAAGCACACATTAAAAACGTAGCATAGGTTCACTGTACTCACAGCAAATACAATAGTTAAACAATCAGCGAAGACCCCATGTGGTTGAAGGGACTATGAACTGGTTAAATATTAAAAAAAAATTGTAGCCCATCGGTATCGGGACCGCGGTCCTAGCTTACTGCGGCCAGGGCTTCAGAGAGAGAAACCTTCTAAAAATACGAGCTTTGTCCAGAATTACTACTTTCTTTGCATATTTATATAACTAGTTTTTGTCCGCGACTCCGTACACGCGTATTCCGTTTTTTCCCGATCCCGTAGGAATTTTGAAATCCTCTCTTAGTGCTCTACTACGGAGTGTAGGGAAGCTACACGCCAAATTTCAACTTTCCACGACCAGTAATTTCAGCTGAGCGTTGTCTGTCAGTCACTCAGTCACTCAGTAACGAAAGAATTTTATGTATTAGGATTTTTGTTCCAAATGATTTAACACAGTGACAAGACTCTTTTTACTCGTGGTTTTACGATACTTGTATTATAAAGACAGTCCAGTAAGCTAAACATATGTATGTATATGAGCTATATCTATGTATCTAGGACACGAATGATTAAGATAACACGTCCGACCTATATGGGCAGGCTCAAGGGGCGTGAGGCAAGTGTCAGGGCATAATCCGCCTCGTACTGGACAATTATAATGTTAGAAGGTTACAGGTATTCTTGAACTAATAATACAGGGCGATGGTGAGGGTGGAAGGGTGATGTGCAAAAGAAATTACCAAAAAGTTCCGAACAAATCTCGTTTCAAGCAGTCTGCTACAGTTGGTGACATTTAATTTAGTTCAATCATAGATTTGATGTCACCAGCTGCTTGAAAAGTGTAAAGTAAAAAATATTTAAGTCGTTTTTGTGGTCGAATTATTTTTTTTTTACTTTGTGTATATCAGCTATCCAACATTAATGTTAAATAATTACGACCCCGCATTTCTGGAACACCTCGTATATTGCGAAAATATTTATTTAGTTCTTATTATGAGGTGTACAATAAACTTACGTTGTATATTTTATGAACTAACTTTTGGCCGCGGCTGTTAACCGTCTCGAAGATACCATCCATCTCAGTATCAAAATTCATCAAATCGGTTCAGCGACAATATTAGTTAGGAAATATGTACTTACTTTAAAATGTGTGTACCTACGTATTTATCTTAAAACTGGTCTTATGTTTTATAACTTACTTAGTACTAAGGGCCGATATTTCAATCGTCAGATACATTTTAGCTGAGGATTAAAAATAGCGGTTTACGGCTTTTGTTAACAAAATAATTTTGTCAGACCACCATATTATTAACACATATTTATTATTTAGATAAAAGTTATGACTATTGAAAAATCTACAAAGAAAAACATAATCTAATCTATAAAAGCGAACTGTTTCCAAACTAAGGCAACGCTTTTGATTTTAAATAGTTTAATGAGTTTTAATGGTTAATTCAAAGGAGTTGTTGTTGTTTAATGACGACACGATTGGCGCAGTGGTTGAGCGATTGACTGCTGCTGCGCGTGTCGCGGGTTCGATTCCCGCACGGAACAAATATTTGTATGGCCTACAGATAGTTGTTCCGGGTCTGGCTGTTTGTGTATGTGAATTTGTATGTTTGTAAATGCACCCACGATACAGGAGCAATTCCTAGTGTGGGGCAACGTTTCTTTAAAAAAAAATTATTAATCTATGTATTTTGTACAAAAAAACAAAACACTAATTTCAGGGTGTAATGTGATGTTCATGTTAGGTGTATATGTTACCGGAAAATGACTTTACGCCGTTAGATTGTGAAATATCTCTTCAAAATTAGAGTAAAAAGGCTTCTTCCGGGTAAGCTCGCTCCATCGTCGACTTTGTCTCTGTCATCTATGACCTAGACTAGAGTCAAGAGCAAACTCATCTCAAATAAAAAACATTGCGTGAAATTGTGAACTATTTTTTCTAAATAAGACACGTATATATTGGAAACTATTGAATTTGGGTGGGATTTGTAGTACGCAAAACGATTTTTTCATAATATATCGATAAATTATAATGTAATCAAGATTTATAACAATCTTACGGAGTCCGCAATTTTCCGGTGACATATATAATTCTTAGGTACTTAATACAAAGTTATTTTTGGTTGTAGAGATATTATTGAAACCTTAATTAGTATTAAGGCTGTTTTAATAGAAAGGAGTAATTCACTAATTATATTATCACCCCGTTAATGGTTTTAAAATGGCCCTCCATGGTCAAAGGGGAAATTACCCTAATAACAATGTTATGAGGTTATTACCTGCAGGCAGGAGGACACTACTAATACTTATTTTTTTATGTGAATGCGAAATTTATCATTATCATTAATTTATTCGCAAACATGGGTGATACATAGATATTTTTCCCATTATAAAGTTCTCCATATTTTACCATCACATGGGTATGCAAATAGTGTTATACAATTCAAAACTATTAAAATGTCAATTTAATTCAATAAAACACAATTGTGAAAATCAATAAAAAAAAAAAAAAAAAAAAAAATCAATAATAACTTAATTAAAATAATAATAAATAATACATCATACCTAACATCACACGATAGTTTCTTACAGCAAAAAGACAATAAAATTACAGAAATACAACAATTCAGCTCAACCTTAAAAAACACTTTCATTAACAAAATATACGCCAGTCACATTATCACATTCAAATAATGAACATTCAAACATTAAAAATCTATATCAACCAATCAGTCACATCAAAAGAATCGATCGATTTCCATTTAATTATCGCGCATCAATAGGGCAACACTACGTAATAATCAATTTGTTTAATGGTAACACTATTCACGCTCCCCTTTGAACTGTGACGTCACACTAATGAGAATTAGGTTTAATTGAAAACGTTTCAAGATGGCGGGCGTTCGCTTCCGTAAATATAAGCTACTGTTTGAGCATGCTTACAGCTCATTGCTAAATAATAACAGGCCCGCGGGCCGATTTACGAGGTTAAGCAACGCTTGCCGTGGTTAGTCTGTGGATGGGTGACCTTCCATTTCATACCAAGACTTCTTGCCAACGGCTGACATTTGAAGACTTTTGACAGTCGTTACGAATTTTCAGAAGTTAGAAAATCCAATCTTGCCAAGAAGTGCCGTGTTACACAGCTAGTGGGGTTTGCAGATCCAATAGACAGTCACTCCACTTAAAATAGCTGAATCTAGTTTGACTGGAAGCCGATCCCAAAAAGGTAGGAAGTGGCTAGTGCAAATCATGAAAAGGGTTCAAGATGGCTGGCGCTCGCTTCCGTAAATATAAGCTACTGTTTGTGCATGTTTCTGTGTCATAACTATTTTCATCAAGGTAAGGTTTGTGTACTAGCAGTAGTACGCGACTTCGATCGAAAACAAAGTTCAGACTTTCAGTTTTCACAAAGCAGACTTGTTTTATTTAGAAAATTTTAAACTATAAAAACTCATTGCTCAAATATTTGTATGCCAGTAAATGTTAGATCATTATTCTAAAGATAAGACCTGAAATGTACCATGTTTTAAATGCAAATAAAATATTCTTATTCTTATTCTAACTCATAACGGAGTCTACGGCAAAGACCATGTCGAAACAGTGAAACTCCCCGTAAAGACATCCTTTTTTGTGGGGAAATTCTCATGGAGACTCTCCGTCTGGGAAGAACGGGATATTAAGTCGGACTCTTAACGACAAAGACCTCACAGTCCCTACCACTACCATGAGCCGGGTCCCTGGATACAAGTACCCATTTACAACCCCATAACGCACCCCGACTGCAAGATTGCAGTTTACCACCTCTAATGATGTCATATCAGCCGAAAGACGTCCACTGCTGGACATAGGTCGCCCCCAAAGGTTTCCATAATCGCAGGCGGGTTGGCGACCGCAGTGTTACAATGCACAGAGAATGCTGCTGCCCATTATCTAGTGAGTCCCTTAGTCGCCTCTTTCACTATGGGACCGACACTGAAATCGTGAAAAAAATATCGACTACACACATTTTTGTGCGCGTAACTCAACAAAATGTAGTGTACTGATTTGATTGTTTTTTTTTTCGCGATTTCGGGGTTGGAACCATAGTAAAACTTGTTCATAATTATGAGTACAATAACCCCTTAAGAGGTATTGCGTTTATTCTGTTAAACGTTGTATAATAATCTTCCTAAGTCCATGTTTCCAACCACAACTATTAAGGCTGTATGATACCTATCACTCAGAAAATCACGGAACACATTACACAAACACATGTATGGATTTCCCCGTTTTGATATATATCTATCTAATCTGTTCCCAAAATCTCTTGTCGAGTGATATGATTCGCTGGTATTGTTTTCATTAGCCAATCGGAAGCTTGAGGATTGTCAGACGATTCGCTAATCGGAGTCTTGATTAGAGTTTCAGAAGTTAGGTGT
The DNA here is from genome assembly GCA_905163435.1 of Mamestra brassicae. Lineage (NCBI taxonomy): Eukaryota > Metazoa > Arthropoda > Insecta > Lepidoptera > Noctuidae > Mamestra > Mamestra brassicae. Next base: position 16,936,585 of record LR991001.1, read on the forward strand.
GAGTGATTTGTTTTGTTTATGCCGTGAATCATTGGAAGTATTACAAGCAGGTTTGTCATCAATATTTACTTAAGCACTGAGATATCAGGGACGTGGGTTACTTACTCTTATTCATAGTAACACTTTATGAACTGATGGCTTATAATAATAAATTATACATATTTTCCAAGCAACACCTTTTGATGCAAATAAATACAAATCTGATGGTTTAGCCAAATCAATAATGTTAATATTTAAATTCAGATCCTATTTTGCACGACCTTTTAAAAGCAGATAAAAGCATTTCCCGCTAAAAGTGTAAAGGTTTCGTATCCCTTGCAACCTCTTGGATGCAGCGGAGATGAGAATGTTAAAATGAATTTGTGAAGTGACGAGAACGGATAAAGTGAGAAATTAGTATAATAAGAAGAGAGAGATCATCAAAAGTGACGCCAGTGACAGAAAATGTATAGGGAATCGTTAGTCTTATTATGGTTGTGTGAATAAGAGGGATATTATATAGGAAACATGTGTTACGAAAAGAGTTATGAGTATGGATTATTTGGATGGATGGAGAGAGAAAGAGTCTCCAACACAATCCAACCAGATTTTGTAAGGAGTCTTTTTAATGAACAGGGAGTGTTGCGCTGACCCCAAGTAACATGGGACGCGAAGTTCCCTCATTTCCACATTTCAGCATCCCTGATTTTTTATTAAGGCTGGTTCCAAAGCTGTCCGGAGAAGGGAGACCCGTGCGGGCCGCCCGTACGGGTAGTCGCACGTGAGGCGCTTGAACATTGTTTCACAGCGACGCGGATTGGCCCGCTCCGGGTAGATCCAGATCAACGTATGGTACTGAACCCTCGTTTGAGAGCATTGCGGGCGCTACCCGTCCGGATCTCCCGTGTGCGGGCGGCCCGTACGGGTCTCCTGGACTGCTGTGTACTAGCATAAGACTCTATTTCATTGTGATACTGTAGATCTGGTTACTATAATAATTTGATAGTAATGCCTACTCATACTTATTTAAAAAATTAAACCTCGAATCGTATCTATGGATATGAGTTTAAATAAATAAATTATATGCTTTTCGCACACCACATAATTCAACACAACAACACTTACTGTCGTATACATCTCTAAATATCTCGTATTTTCTGAAATACATTAAATAATCAATTCTTCGCAATGTTTAGAAGTACAATCAAACTTCACAAAAATGTCCAAATACTGTCCTTATTACTTTCGTTTGATTACATAACACTGCACAAAAAAGTAAACACAATTTCCAAAGAAAACTAATTTCGCGCGTATTTTTAAATTTATAAAAATCTCTTGATTATTGATTACTTGCGATTAATGAAAACACTACGCCTAAAAAAGAAAACACTATGGCGCAAAAATAACTATTTTCGCGCGTACTTTTAAATTTCGAAACGTCCAAGATGGCGCCGACGCGTTCGGTTACTGCCACACGTTGTAGTGGGTCAGTGCTATCACCTTGTACAGATAAATGATAAAGTAATTAAACAGTTTTAGTTATGACGAACGTTTCAAAATATGTCTGTGATAAGAAGATTTTGAAAAGTAAATAGTTGACTACACTTTTAGTGTGTCTCGTTGCTTACTCATTTATAATTACAGTCTCATACTGACCTTGGCGATGTGTTAGATACCTATAAAGGTACTGTATTTATCTACCTGCCCTATTTCATTGAGTTTGTTTTAGGGCGCCATGATAAGGATAAACAAATGTTTATGGCGCCCTTGTTGTGTTGTTATTGTTTATACACTCTTTCCATGTACGCTATGTAAATACATAGCGTACATGGAAAGAGTGTATAAACAATTTCATAAAATAAATTATAAAGGCTATTTACTCAAAAAATTGTACTTAAATAACAATACAAAACCGACTGAAGTGCGAGTCGGACTCGCTCACGAAGGGTTCCGTACCATAAAGCGAAAAAAACAGGTTTCTTTTGTGGTCCCTTCTTGTTGTTGTTATAGCGAGAATAGCAATACCTACAAAATCTGTCAAAATGTCACCCATTTCGGTTCATGATATACAACCTGCTGACAGACTGATTGACGGTCGGACGGAAAGCGGAGGCTTAGTAATAGGGTTCTGCTGGTTACCCTCAGGGTACGGAATCCTAAAAATGATAACGATAACTTCTCTTTTTTCTTTTAATCCTCATTATACTATATTATGCTTCCATACATGTTCACAAATACCAAAAAAAACATAGCAACAACTTTTCTTTACTACAAACCACTTTTCACAACTACCCTCCCAAACAAAACCTTTATTGATGTAGTTAACAATACAGTATGATTACTAAATGCTGCCCCAACGAGGTGCGCTAACGACGATATAACGACAACAAATTACCCTTTCACACAATATTATACCAAAAACTTTAACAGGACCCACTGACCCGGAATCATACAATGCATCCACATTATAGTAGGTGCCAGATAAATGTGGAATAAAGTATATTGACCTTTCGCTAATAACTGTTCATAGGTACCTGAACAATTAAATATGAATCGTTTTTCATTATTAGACAATGTTAAGGATCACGAGAGATGATGATTCGGGACAGCTTTGTGTCATTAATTCCGTTTTTCAAATTAAAAATGTCAATAATTGTAGGTGGGTCAATGACCGTTATTCCACGATTATCTGGCGCCTACTATAGTTACTAAGCGCCCCAAATAAACATGAATTTAGTTATGGAAGGATAGAATCATCAATTGTACTACAGTAATTAAAATATAATGACTATGATAAATTTGTCCGAAAGAGTCACCGCGGCCCTGGAATACAATGGGCATTAGGAGAAACACGGATGGGTTTTAGTCAGTAAGAGTCTGACACGACCTTGCGCTCCACCCAGAGCGGAAGAAGTCATTTGATGATTTCACATACTTTAAAAAAAAAAAAACTATTCCAAGTCTTTGGAAGGGTTAAGCGTAACCTACCATACCAAATAAGACGTCCCTACCTATAAGCGGACTTACTTAGAACATATCCTGCGACAAGTGATTGACTTGCGCTTATCAATAACGCAGTCATGGCGAAGTCCTGCCGGGGTAAAACCGCTAGAAAAGCTCCGGCACATCGCGGTTACTTTAACAAACAATGTGACAAATCACATTCATCCAGATGGGATTTATATCTATATTTATAATATTATAAAATTAAATCTCTCGGATATAAAAAAACAGAACTCTTATATAGGATCACTACTGTGTTTGTCTTTCTGTCTTTATTTACTGCGAATCTACTGAACCGATTCAGACCTTGGACAACAGTTTATGTTACTACTAATGATACATTGGACGGCTTACTCGTAAAAACATTTTTTAAAGACCTTCGAATCGATAAAAACCCACGAAAACCCGGTACAGCCAATTCGTTCGCACCTTTAAGATGGAAGCGCCAGGGTAGACCCCGAAATTCAAATTTTCTTATGTTTTTTGCAATTTGCAAGTCAATGTCAGGCTGTATGTTGAACAAAATATGATTCGCTACAGTAACGCGTATTTATTTATAGAATTATATCATCATCATTAAAATCATCAATATAACCCTCTAAGTTCATTTAACTCGATTGAATGGTTATTTCATAAAAAAGTCATTCAATCGAGTTACATGAATGATACAACCTGTATTCATGATTTTAATTATTATAACTCAGTAAAGCCATATTTGTAACGGTCGCCAATCGTATTTTTAATAACATACAACCTGACACTGACCTGCAAAATGCAAAAAACGTATGAAAATTTGAATTTCGCGGACTACCCTGGCGCTTTCACCTTAACACGATCAGTACCGAGCTTCCTATAATTTGCTAACAAAATCGAATCATGCAGGGGATGGGTCGTTAAATTAATTTCTGTTCATCACCGGTTCACTGGCCGTTTAAATTTTTGCCAACATCATGTATGTAGGAGGCCAGTTACGTTAACATGGTGACCATATATTAGAAGAATATTCTTTAATCGTATGAAAAGGTACGATGTTCAGGGCCTGATTGGACTGCCAGGGTTGCGGAATTTGTTCGAAAGAGTCACCGCGGCCCTGGAACGCAAAGGACTTTAGAAGGCACACGGATGGGTTTTAGTCAGTAAGAGTCTGACACGCCCTTCCGCTCCACCCAGAGCGGTAGAAGTCATTTGATGATTTCCCAACATTTAAAAAAAGGCCTGTTTGAAAAGAACAGGTTTTTACTCAGTGAGTATTTCCCATTTGGTTAATTTTCGTACTTAAAAACCGCATTAAATTCAAGTTGCAACGTCATCTTGGTGACAAACTCGTCAAAATGTAGAGAAATCATGGACGTTTTGAGAGATTAAGACTGCGATTAGAATTCAAACGTTCCTTAAAATACGGAATTTGCCCCATGATTAGTTTATTTTTCCTTTGATTAAACTAAATATTAATATTTCATATTCGTTTATTTGCGTTCCAAAAGGTAAAACAAGATGTTAACTAAAAATCTTGGAGCTTAGAATCGATGTAGACCCTGTTAAAGCACAGCAAAAGATATAGTTTAATAATAATAATGTGAAAGCCGAGAAAGATAAACAAATCAAATATCTTGACTTGGCTCGCGAGGTTGTTGACATGTGGGATGTGAACTCGGCAATCATTGTACCGATAGTCGTGTCAGCCTACGGCTTAATATCCACGAGCCTCGACCAGCACCTCAGGAAGCTCTCGTTAGGCAGCTGGATCAAGGGCCTGATTCAGAAAACAGTACTTCTGGACACGGCTCGCATTGTTAGGAGGTTCCTCTCTCTGAATCCCTGACCGCCGGTAGCTTGAACCTTGTTCCCGATACCGGTGGGCTACTATTTTTTTTTTTGTTTTTTTTTTGTATTTTTAAGAAATATTTAAAAATGTAAAAAGTAAGTTTAAAAAAATGAATAAACGAAATAATAATAATAATATCTTCGGACAACTCACACACGGTCATCCGATCCCAAACTAGGCAGAGAGAGCAGAGAGACACAGAGAGAGGGCTAGGCGGAGAGTTAACTATAACTTAAAGTTAAAAATCTAACTTTTTTATGTAACTTCCCTAACCTCCAGTTTCCAGTTGACTTAGTAGTAACGAAACATCTTTAAAAGCCCTCTTACAAAGCGGGTTCGCTTAGCTCTTTAGTTTTCTAACTAGGTACTTAAATGGCAGAATATATCGGAAATCAATTAAGACAGACGAGGCACTTCGAAGTAGATCGAATAACTAACTTAATAGATGAACAACGAAGCTAGATAATAATCAACACTGGACAGTGATGTGTTTCCAATATGGGGAAGCCATTAACTAAGAATTAAGTAGGAATCCTTTTTGCAGCTTGCTAAATCTGTTTAAATTGTAATGGGCGTACTAGTTTTTGTAATTCAATAAACCTGGGTATACTGCTACTTATTTATCTATGTTAATAATATAACTAACGCTGTGCTTCCATGATGGCGCGCTTGCGCTCCTGCTCCAATGGCATCCTGAATGTGTTTGCGGACCGGTGGGACTCTCCCCTCGTACAAAGGTGGGTAAGTGTTCAGACACACTTATCCAAATAAACTGGTGTACACTGTTGTTTATTATTGTAAATTTAATTTAATACTAACATTAGGCTAAGTTGTACAACTACTAACAATATATGGAAGTAATTCTGAAATAAAATATTTGAATTGCATTGAATTATAAAGCTGAAGAGTTTGTTTGAACGCGCTAATCTCTAGAACTATCAGTCGGATTTGGAAAATTCTTTTTGTATATGATAGCCACATTCATGAGGAATGATATAAGTTATACAGGAACGGGCAATTCCTACGAGAACGGGAAAAAACGGGATATACGCTACAAAGTTGCGGGCAAAAGCTAGTTTATTTATATTCACTTGAATGTGCACCAAATTTAAAAATAACCTTAAACTAAAGAACCATACAACTGGCTACCTTTTATATTTTTAAGGCGCAACGATGACAATGATGCAAATAATACCTATTTACTAACTTATATTATAAATGCGAAACTGCGTTTCTTTTTCAACGCTTTCACGCCAAAATCCGCAGAAAAAAGCTAGTGTAAATATAACTGGCGAAAGTATTGGTAAAGGTACTATTTTACCCAGTAGGAGGTAAGTAAACTTTTGTGTAACCCTTCGACAACTGAGGGACTATTTATATGCAACATACTTTTAAACTTCTTGCCTAGGATTTAACAGCAACAATTAAGTGAGTATTGGTTTCACTCCAATTGAGCCAAAACCGTTATTGCGCATTCTACATCAAAGCTCCTAACCAAGTTTTACAATCCAAAAACCAGTAATTCATCACACGCATACCGACCGTCAGTTTCGCCCATTCAAATACATGCCTAACAAGAATTTCCCTACATTTCTAGTACACCGAGTGACTACCCTTTGTTTGTGACAAACGCGATATAGACCAATAAAACGCGCTTGCGACGCTAACTCTCACAAATTCCTTCTTCAGTACTGAAATTGCTCGGATTCCTGAAACTTCCGGAGTTTTACTGTGTCCCGAATTCCGGGACCAACGTGTGGTTGCCTCGCAAACGTGCACCACTTTATAAAAACATACAAACCGTTTTTATGTGCTGAGACGTCGCCTTTAGTACGCGTTATTTTTACGGATAATATCTAGTGTACAAAATAAGAGAGGTATTTTAAGATGGTCTTATTATTTTTATACACTTCTCATCAAAAAAATCGAAACACTTTCGTTTTTATTGTTTTTGTCCTAATTTTTTACAAAAGAGAATTAATTCCATGAAAAAAAAAACATTATTGTGTAGCTGGCAGTTTGGTCATTACAGTAAGAAGAAAAAAAACAAAATTCGAAATTAGAATTTCATTTGTTTATCCTATAAATGAAATTAATCACTGTTTTGAGACAAATGTGTATTTAGGGTTGGAGTACGTTTCTCGTTTAAAAACTAAAATTAGCGCTTGTCTTTAAACTTTTTGTTTCTTATTTCATTTACTGTGACTTTGGGACGTCTGAAAAAACTTTTTTTTCTAAAACATATGGATACTTCGCCCGCAGAAGCCGCCCAAGTGGTGGCATTGCTGGATTCTGGACTTAGTCAGCGTGTTGTGGCTGCAAGATTGCATCTAAGCTTATCATCTGTTCATAGAGTCTACAAACGCTATCGGGAGACTGGTTCGTTCACGCGCCGTTCAGGATCTGGCAGGAATCGGGTCACTTCTGAGCGAGATGAACGATTTATTGTAACAACCTCTTTACGAAATCGACTCCTTAACGCTTTTCAACTGCAGCAGCAGCTTCGCGTTGTACGAAGAGTAGCTGTAAGTGACTCTACAATAAGAAGAAGGTTGAAGGAACGCGGATTGGCACCGCATAAGCCAGCGAATGGGCCGAAATTAACTGCAGACCATCGAAGAGCGCGCCTTAACTTTGCACGCGAGCACCTAACTTGGTCATACCTTCAGTGGAGCAAAGTACTGTTTTCTGATGAGTGTAAAATTATGCTGTATGGTAACGACGGAAGGAACAAGGTCTACAGAAGAGATGGAGAACGCTTTGCACAATGCTGCATTGAAGAAAAGGTCAGCTATGGTGGCGGTTCGTGGACGGTTTGGGGAGGAATCAGCGCCGACGGTAAGACAGAACTTGCCTTTGTATCTGGGCCACGGCTGCCTGCACTAAACTCTCATCGGTACATCGAACAGTGTCTTGAACCTCATGTGATGCCCTATGCACATTTTATTGGCAACGACTTCATATTCATGCACGACAATGCTAGAGCTCACACCGCGGGCGTCGTACGAGATTATCTTACCGAAGTCGGTATCTCCATTATGGTATGGCCAGCAAGAAGCCCGGACATGAATCCCATTGAACATCTATGGGATGAATTAAAGAGACGAATTCGAGCAAGAGATCCAGCCCCAGAAACACTTAGCCAGCTGCAAAATGCAATCCAAGAGGAATGGGATAATATACCACAACATGTGATCGTGACTCTCATCCGATCGATGAAGAACCGTATGGAAGTAGTAATAAGAGCTCGCGGAGGGAATACAAGTTATTAAATAAACGTTTCTTACATTTTTTTTCATTTACGCGTGTTGTTTTACCCATTTCCTTCATATTCCATACAGGGTAAAAATTACTCATTATAGAAAATACGAAACCTATGAAGACTTAATTTGAATTTAGAACATTAACATTAGGATTTAAAAACCTCATACTACTCACTATTAAATGACATTTTACATTTATTCCTAAATATACACATTTTTCTGATAATCCTTATCAAATCATAAACTGCGAGGTGTTTCGATTTTTTTGATGAGAAGTGTATTTGTTTTGTGGCTGGCTCCGGAGTAATATTTTGTAGTAAAAGAAAATTCAACTAAGGTTTTTAAACCGTGTAACTTTATTGAGAAGTGTTACTATATATTATTAACATTTATTATTTAATTAAATATCAAAAGATATTAAATCTTTTGATACTTCCATAACTCGTAGCTAAAAATAATAACAGCCTTCAAGGTTAAGCAACGCTTTCCAAGGTCGGACTGTGGCCGAGACTCCCCCGTGCCTCGGAAAGCACGATAAGGCGCTGATCACTGCTGTCATTTTTGGATCTTTGGCAGTCGTAACGGATTGTCAGAAGCCAGTAAATCTGACACTAGTCTTGCCAAGAAGTACCGTGTTACCCAGTTATGGTTGTGGAGGTCTGGTAGGCAGCCGCTTCACGTAAAATACTGGTATTCAGCTGAATCTGTTTTGTGAGATGATTGATACGAAAGTAACACACCTGTGTGTCTAGCCGTCTGTCTGTTTGATACCTCTTCACGTCTTAACAGCTGAATTGATTTTGATGAAAATTAACACTCAGGTAGACCATGTCCAAGAATAGGACAAAGGATACCTACATGTTTCTTTGACAGAAGCTAGTATTAAAATAATTGGAATAAAAAAACAAGTTATTTCGTTTCCAGTTGAATGTTATTCCAGAATGCTATTCCAGAACAAATTTAAAAAAATCATCATCTTCATCAGCCGAATGACATCCACTGCTGGACATAGGCCTCCCCCAAAGGAGTTTGCCATAATCGCCACGCTTGGCAAGCGGGTTGGCGATCGCAGTGTAGCTGTTGTAATGCACAGAGAATGCTGCTGCCCATTCTCTGGTGAGTCCCTTAGTCGCCTCTTACGACACCCACGGGAAGTGATGGGATAGTGCTATTCTTTTACGTCCGACACCATACAGATGTTTAGACATAATGAGGTAACAAACAGATAGACAGACAGAGCTATTTTGGCATTTATAACATAGTATGGAGTATACATACTAATATTAACGGTGGAAGCCCGTCCAAATATTATCTCTAAAAGAAACAACCTTTAAAAAAGAAAAGGATTGTCTTTTCCATAATCATTTACACTATGGTCGATACCATATAAACGTGCAATAACGGTCATTGACCCACATGCATTTATTGACATACTTAATTCCGAAAATAGAACTAATGACTTAATGCTATCCTGAATCGTGATATCTATCGTGATCCTTCACTTTTTCTATAGTAGGCGCCAGATAATCGTGGAATAACGGTCATTGACCCACCTACAATTATTGACATTTTTAATTTGAAAAACGGAATTAATGACACAAAGCTGTCCCGAATCATCATCTCTCGTGATCCTTAACATTGTCTAATAATGAAAAACGATTCATATTTAATTGTTCAGGTACCTATGAACAGTTATTAGGGAAAGGTCAATATACTTTATTCCACATTTATCTGGCGCCTACTATAGTAAGTAGTTTCTAATGTCCGAGTACCTACGCAGAGAAATTAAGGAATGAATGAATTTTATTGCAAATTTATCTGGTGCTTACCATACGTCACCTACCAAAATACCAAAGAAAATCGTCAAATATCTCAAAAACTTCTTAAATCTCCATCGTATATTTTCGCACGTAGGCACCATGGCCGGTTCGCTCCATAGCGCACCGAGTTAAATACACCGTAGAATGTAAAGTATCTCTTATATTTTAGTCGACGGCCGGGACAAGATCGTATTTCCCATAGGAACTACAATCCTTGTGTAACAAAATAACTGCAGAAGTCCAATCCAGTATAATTTTTTGTGTCCAGTTTACCAGATGCAAAGTTGCTATTATCAAATATATGTATGAAAGATCCCACTTCAAAGACACCATAGATTTGTAGAGATCCATAATTAACGTATTAACTTCATACCAGTGTAACTTTAGCTTTACACTTTTAAAATGTTTTATCTACTTACCCGAAAAAAACGACGACCGCCCACTTACAGAGATTTAAGAAAGAAAGAGAAGAAAGAAAGCCAAAGATTTTATTGTCACAGAACTGACATGCATACAAAATTATAAACCTAAATTATAATTCCTTAACGTACTAGTATTTAAAATAATTACGAGACATCGCAGCTACATTACAATCTAAGAGATGAGCTGAAATGTAAAGACTAAGCTCTAGTATAATGAGGGGGAGTCGCAGAGCTATCGCCGGCCACCTGCGGACGGCGAGGGTTGAGTGGCTCGCTGTCCGGTCACAACCAGGCCCGGGTCGCTGGCGTGTTGTGTTTCACGCGCGCCTGAAAGAGATGTCAACATAGGAGACGGGGCCCGCATTTTCAGAGCCTGTTAGGGTTGCGGAATTTGTTCGAAAGTAGCCCTGGAACGCAAAAGGTGTTAGAAGGAACACTGATGGGCTTTAGTCAGTAAGTACTGGCACGCCCTTCCGCTCCACCCAGAGCGGAAGAAATCGTTTGGTGATTTCCAATACATAAAAAAAGCTCTAGTATAATGTACACCATCTTCTCAAGTGCTTCGTGGAGTGATCCTTCTACCTCCCCTGTACTGTGCCAATATATTGTATATCTTGAGTGAAATTGTTTTCTGTCAGGCGTCATAGATAACTCGTTAGGTTTGGGTTCTAGTTGTGTTACGAGTCTCGGGCGACCCACTGTTAATGTGCTGAAAAGTTCAGCCAAATTGCTTTCTTGTGCTGGTGTGTTGAAGGATTACTTTTTGGTCATGAAGTGGGAAGCTAGATGGGTCGTTATATATCTAGAGGATAACAGCAATTCCTAGAAGCACTTGGGGGAGGCCTTTGCCCAGCAGAATGACAGTATGGGCTAACAAAAATAAGCATGCGGTCAGCCTTTGGGGACTGCCGATAGAAGTGAAAACTAAGTAACTTGTGAATTGTATCGTCGAGCTATTAGATTATTTATTTTTGCCGATGACGCGAGTTCCATGATTTTTATTCACCCAAAGGGTACACATATATACAGTATACATATAGCTCATGGAAAGCGTTCAGTGACGATGACGCGAGTTCCATGACTTTTGTTCACCCAAAAAGTGCTCAACGCGCCTAAAGAAGTTTTCACTTAAAAAAACAGCAATTTAAAAGGTAGGCATTAACATGATCGGTAATCGTAATATTTGGAAAAGCAGGACATACCTACGATGAAGAACCTTTTCAATGAATGGAACGATCTTCTATACCATGAAAATGTAGTCTACTTTTTATTCCGAGCAATAGGGCAAGGGAATAAAACGGAGAGAACGTGTCAAACTCTTCTATATTGCACCGTTTGATAAGTTTTCAGGCTGAAATAGAGTTTGACAAACAACATCAAATTTTTAACTCAAAAATCGGGAACAGCTTTCTCAAAATTTCTTCGAAAATCATAACTTTTCATCATTTAACCCGCTCACTTTCTCTAACTCAATGTAAACGAACCAGTCAATACGATTTACTCACGCAAGCACAGCCCTGTATCACGGCCAAAAGCCTACTTCCGCCTTCACCCACATTACAGTCCTTGCACACCTTAACCATTGCAATTTTAACCTTATGGCATTGACTTAAGAGTCATATGATGTAAGTGGAATTATCTATACCAAGGCGTCACTCCGTCACGGCAAGTTTACGCTGAATCCTTTTGGCGTTTGAATCTTTTTTACTCGGCAAAGCGATTTAGACGCCAGCGGTTCTAAAATACAAGTGACTGAGTTCGTTGACACTTTGTTCATGTTGAGCATTTGAGTCCCGCTGCACTATTTAATGGCAGTTGTGCATTTTTTGGGTTGTCAATTGTTTGTGAGTATAAACAATCTCCTGCCAGGGTTGCGGAATTTGTTCGAAAGAGTCACCGCGGCCATGGAACGCAGAGGGCTTTAGAAGGAACACGGATGGGTTTTAGTCAGTAAGATTCTGACACGCCTTTCCGCTCCACCCAGAGCGGAAGAAGTCATTTGATGATTCCCCATTCTTAAAAAAAAAAAAACAATCTGAATCAGAAATAAATAATTCGAGAAACGGAGAGATTCTTTCTATGAGATTATTGTATAAAATCATGAACAGAACAAATTAAACATACTTCTCAACATTAGTTTTATCATTGGGTCACTGTTTTCGAAAAACGATAAAATCAATGAGTAATATAAAACAACACCTGGCTGGTCAATTATTATATTAATTTGAGGCAAAAGTTGTTTAAAGCCATACCTATACATTTTATCAATGAGCGAGAGCTCATGTTAAATTTCTCCAATTAAAAATGAACTCACTATCCAAAACTGTTTTAAAATCAATTCAACGAAATAATTAACGCGACCTAATTTCTAAAATAAACGTCTATTCTTACCAGAGATCGGAATAGGTAGACTATATTGACCTAATGTTCGTGGAAGTAAGTAACATAGAGTTGATAATACCTCCTGTAAAATGTTTGTGAGTATAAACAATCTCCTGCCAGGGTTGCGGAATTTGTTCGAATGAGTCACCGCGGCCCTGGAACGCAGAGGGCTTTAGAAGGAACACGGATGGGTTTTAGTCAGTAATTCTGACACGCCTTTCCGCTCCACCCAGAGCGGAAGAAGTCATTTGATGATTCCCCATTCTTAAAAAAAAAAAAAACAATCTGAATCAGAAATAAATAATTCGAGAAACGGAGAGATTCTTTCTATGAGATTATTGTATAAAATCATGAACAGAACAAATTAAACATACTTATCAACATTAGTTTTATCATTGGGTCACTGTTTTCGAAAAACGATAAAATCAATGAGTAATATAAAACAACACCTGGCTGGTCAATTATTATATTAATTTGATGCAAAAGTTGTTTAAAGCCATACCTATACATTTTATCAATGAGCGAGAGCTCATGTTAAATTTCTCCAATTAAAAATGAACTCACTATCCAAAACTGTTTTAAAATCAATTCAACGAAATAATTAACGCGACCTAATTTCTAAAATAAACGTCTATTCTTACCAGAGATCGGAATAGGTAGACTATATTGACCTAATGTTCGTGGAAGTAAGTAACATAGAGTTGAAAATAACTCCTGTAAAATCCCGGAATCATAAATGCAATCATGACAATTAAAACCCGGGATTATAAAAACATGAACTGGACTTTGATTATAGTTACAAATTATTGATTTGAATAATCAAAAGAGAAAGAGTTGTGCGAAAACAAAGCTATTTAATTTAACAGTTTTAGTAGGTACTCAAAACATAATAAGATTCTTCAATATAATAATTTTGTTGAAATGTATTCAAAGTGCAATAAGTAATTTGCAATTTCTTAAATCCCGGGATACAATCGTCATGTTTATGATTACGGGATTTTAGAGGAGGTATTATCAACTCTATGTTACTTAGTTCCACGAACATTAAGTAAATATAGTCTACCTCAGATAATTACTTACAACGTTAATTCCTAATCAAATCGATGGAGCTCATCGGCAATATTTCATCGTTTGGCACTAGATAAATTAATATCCTCAAGAAAATAAAATATTCCGTCTTCGTTCCACTAATCAATAATCGTTTTCTTTCTTTGGGGTGTTGTAGGAACGTGATGAGATTAACAAAACGACAAACAGCTGTTGGTCGTTATTGAGTTAGAGGTATCCTAATAAAATAATAAAGTTACCATTTCAGGAAAATATCTGGGGTAACATTATGAAAATTTGTGCGAGTCTGTTTGGCTCAATAGCAGATGAAAATAATCTTAAGGAACGCTACGTTTTGTACTTGAAGAAGGGCTTCATAATTTTGGTATTTTGATTTCAGATTATATAAGGCGTAAGAAAGAAAGAAAGAAAGAAAATTGCATTTATTGGCACAATAATAAAATAATAATAAAAAAAATAAATAAAAAAATCACCTTACAAATAGAAAATATCAAAACTTAAGTACATATAGCAATATTGTGCCAAAAGGGCCTCAGCTCAGCATAATGTTAGGTGGCAACAGTAGTTATTACCACCTAACGCTGATTTTCAGCTGCAGCCCACGGGTACCATACGCTCGAACGCGCAGTAGACATATAAATAAAAAATAAAAAAATATAATACGTAAAAAAAAGTGAAGTGATAGGTTCGGAAGTGGTACTTGTAAACATAATAAATATATGTAATGTAAAATCAAAGTGAAGATGAGAAGTGTAGAATGAGCTAGGTATATTACAATTAAATAAATAGTAAATGTAAAAAAAAAACAATAATAAACATCACAATTGATAAACTAGAAATTATAAAAAAATCATGTCAGAAATTCAAATAAAATATATACCTATATCTAATAAAAAAAAATCAATTAACGTTTACGTTTTTCATTAGTAAGACATACCATGGTATTATTATCTAACACTGGAAGGGCCAATTCTCGTACTTAAGCGTTAAAATTCGAGTCGCAATACCATCTCTTCATCATTACATCTCATCAGCCAAAAGACGTCCACTGCTGGACATAGGCCTCCCCCAAGTGTCGCCAAAACAACCGGTCTTGTGCGTCTCGCATTTTTTGTTATAGCGGCAACAGAAATACATCATCTGTGAAAATTTCAACTGTCTAACTATCACGGTTCATGAGATACAGCCTGATGACAGACAGACGGACGGACAGCAGAGTTTTAGTAATAGGATCCCGTTTTACCCTTTGGGTACAAAATCCTAAAAATCGCACCAGCAAACGCGCGTTTTATAAACTAGACCAGAGGGCCTATCACGAATGTTTTTGACGTATAGTAAAATTTTACTAAAACTATAATACTCGTTTCGCACATAATATTTATTTGAATTGAATACTATATACATATCTTTGTACGGTACAAATTGTGTAGGTATGTCGCAGAAAATTAAACCAAAATACTCTGAGGTTGTAGTTTTTATATTAAAAAATTAATTACGTTAACGATACTATACATTCACGCTAGGCCCTCTTAATTAGTTATCTAAAGCCAACAAGAAAATCTGCTTATCGTTACAAGATCTTAAACTCGTTTGCACAACCTTACAACTTTCCTCTAAGCCAAACTACCCTGTCAACAACCCTCGGATTAGCAAGTATGAAGAAACGAGACAACGTTTGACAGAACCCGATAACCCGGCACGGCCATCCACCCCCATCAAAATTAATACGCGCAATAAAGATAAACTTGTCAAGGTTCCTATTGGTTCTTGAACGAATAAACATCGTCTTGAATAATGGCGGACAGATGACGTCATCCTGTCTCGACTCGGTCACGCACACTGTTTAGCGTGCTTCTCCAATATGGACTAAGATCCCAAAACCCGAAGACCTTACTTATTTAATCTCAGAAACAAAATGTGTGGCCTAGGATAGGGTTAGTATGTACTATAATCGGACGCATACCTGGTTGGGTTGACGGCCATTTTTTTTTTCGTGATGTATAGATCAATCGATCAATCATTGATTTGCAACGAATGTAGATCACATTAGAACACAGGTGGAGTAGATGTACATTCTGCCTAGAAATAGGCATGCAAAAATTTATATAAATTGTTAAAAGCCCAAAAAATTACAAATTAAAATGTAGCAGTTAGAAATAATACAATCAATAATAATATTATAAAGAGGACAGATTTGTATTTTTGTATGTAACGAATAAACTCAAAAACTACTGGACCGATTTGAAAAATTCTTTCAGCAAAGGATCAGCGAGTAACATAGGCTATATTTTATCCCCGTACTCCCACGGGAACGGGAACTACGCGGGTGAAACCGCGTGACGTCCGCAAGTTATAAATACAATATTTAATCTTGAAAAATGTCAATTAAAATGTTATTTTAGAATAAAATTAAAAATAAATAAGTATTAGGTACATGTGTTCAAAATATTATTAATTATATTTATTATACACATTGCTGATTAACGAGTTTTGTCCATTAAAAAAAAGAACTTATTTCATAAGTCAAGGAGGGCGTTTTCCATCCTCGCAAAACCTGGCAGAATTTAGTTTTAATTTTTTGTACCTAGTAAATCAAATAGGCCCAAACTTCAGCCTTGTGAAAAGGATCTCACTCGAGGTGGCGACCAGCTCTTAGACTAATACAATGACCAAAATGCCTGGTCCAAGCTAGCAGATTTGCATATGTTTAAAGTACATAACAACGCTACTCTATAGCACACATTTTGTTACTGAGAAAATAAGTAGGGTCTGGGGTCACTGGGATCTCAGTCCACAACGCCCGGCACGACGGACGGTGCCGGAGACACGCGTTTCTTGCCGCGCCGTCGACACGTCGCTCGCAATACGAGATCATTAGTATCTTCTTACGATCCCCTTCTCAGATACTGGGATTCTCGCTACCTCCCTTTTTATGTGACCTGAAGAAAGATATGATTAACGACCGCCTTGACGTTGTTGAGAAGTTAAATTGTTCTTGGTAATGCTCGGATTGTTATTGTCGGCAGACGAAAGTTGTTCAGATCTACTTTTCTTTTACTAACGAATGGTATCCACTGTTCTGTAATGAATGGAGTCTCTTTCTTGTACATTTTTGCCGAAATATAGGTCACATTTTAGGGAATGAATTGCAGAATAAATACCGTTTTAGAGAACCCATTTAAACATTTAGATATTGCAGCCATTTCCAACGTTCCACACCATTAAAATAAAAATTGAAACAAAATTCTACAATGGACTGGCTCGGCGACCGCTGACCCGTTTTGAATTTATCGTAGTCCAATTTTAGGAGAATAAAACTTATGAGTTTAATGTCGGCCGCACTGGCGAGCACGTGATGCTTCCAGCCAAGTGCCTATTTGTCAAGTCTAAGAATATAAAGCGGGTTACACACGAAGCAGTTGCATTCAACACTCGCAAGGGATTTAAACAATCGTTTCAGCAAGTTGCTATAAAACTGAGGTGAACACACATTTGGTGCACAATAGTTGTGGTTTAAGTGACTTTTCGAGATACTTGGAAGTTTAATAAAACATATTGTTAGTTTAAACTGGGTTATACACATCAGACGTTTACTGCGAACAGCTGAATCATTTTGTCGTGTTACTGTAAAGCAAGCCCTCGCATTTTTTCCCTTAGGAAATTCTCCCACATTCCAATCAATCTACATACGCAAACGCAATACAATTTATGTCTTTCCTTTCGAGGCCTACAATGATCACAAATTACGTTGTCTCCATAGAATTTCTTCTTCAATCGCGACTGATAAGTTTCTGAGCCAACCCCGTCTCCCATTTATGAGTTGTTTGAAAAATACCGATGCGCCCCGGAGAGATCGGCGCCTTTTGTTAAAGAGAGTGCCAAGTATAGTTACTCGAAGCATGTTTTGAATTATCCTTAAGGGCTTGCACATCCGACTTGCTTATAAACAAGAAAACAGTAGAATGGTGATAGACTTGAATTGACGCTTAAATTAAATTGCATTGGTAAATGCTGTTATAAAGTTAAAAAAGAGTTTAAAATGTCGTTGTTGGAAACGAAGCATTATTGTATCTTTTCATAAAAATATTTGCTCGGGTTTATTACTTACCAGAAAAAAATGTGCAAAATTATTTTTACAAAACAAAACAGCGCCTTCGACAAACCAAATGGTGTTTTATAAAATCTGTTAAAACTCCAGCAATACAAACAAAATGTAACAAAACAATTCGACGTTATAAGAATCTTCAAGGAAACTCGTCTAATTCAACCAGCTACCTAATTCGTTTGGCAAACAAGAGAGTAATCTGGCTAGTGAACTAGTCTCGTTTGTTACTATCTTTACTTTCAATTCTGTTGCATAAAGAGATTTTTTTTGCGGTTTCGTTTATACAATTTAATTGAACTTATAAATTGGTCTAATTGATTTTAAACCAAAGTTGTAGGTACCTTTCCGTGTCTTTATTATCAAGTGAAAATAAGTATTCATTCCTTTTCTGATTACGTTGTTATTTTTCTAATTCATAACCTACCCAGTTACCGGTTAAAGAAAACAAAAAAAATGTCACAGAACTGATTTGCACACACATTTTAAATTTCATCATCTCCCTAGCCATTTCCTAACCATATTGGGATCGGCTTCCAGTCAAATTGGATTCAATTTAAATCCAAAAAAGACCCTTTTAAAAATTCAATAAAACTAAAAAACAGCACTTTCTAAACATGAAAGGAAGCCCTAAAAACGCACGCCTTATCCAGATACCTCAACCAATAAAAAGGACAGCATCTCCTAATTAATTTACCTCGCCAGTAATCCTGCAAGTCCACTCTCCTCGCTCACTCGCCTCGTTTGTAACGTGCCCGCCCCCCCGTACTAAGGCTTATCTCAGCGCCGGATAATAGAGCAAAACAGACGGACATCTTGAGATGGTCTCGAGACTCGAGAATAATTCGTCCTGCGTAATTTGTTGGCAGTTTTCGTGTTATACTCACTGATAATGCCGGTGGATGTGCCTTAATTTATTTGTTTTACGTCTGATAAGGCGTTAAGGCGGTGTTGAGGAAAACTGTTTTGTTTTGTGAAAAACGGTGTTGAAATCTTGGAGTCGGCTTTCTTGGGTGAATTGAAAATGTTTTCATATTATTAAGTTGCTTACTGCCAACATTTTGTTGACAGAATCAATCAACTTGTCACATATGTTTCCAATTATAGCTTTAAGTCTAACCAGATGCAGCAGAGATAGATCTCTGCTCCATCTGGTTAGAATTAAAGTTAGCTTAAGTTACAAATTCACTTGGTTTTAAGTCATTTTGTATGGAATTATTAGGATTTTTTAAATACCCAGTTCCATTTTATAAGTTGGTCGAAAGCCATGGTAGCGGTGAAAGTTTTCCTTTGAAATTCATTATATATGCTACTACCATGACTTTTTTCACGTTTCCAAAAACAACCGTTTAGCTGGCAGAGGAGAGAGGGACACTTGACTCTAACAAAAATTAGCATTTTAAAGCTTAATATTTCGCAAACGGATCCTTGGATGGAAAAATGGTTTGCAAACGACACGTAAACAAATGGGGTAGCCAATAAAAAAAAATCATTGCCAGTTTATATGTAGGGAGGCACCCTAAAAAAAAATTCAAGATTTTATTCTACCACTTTGGCGGCATGATTAATATGTATTGTATACCCATACCAAATTTCAACTTTCTTAAAAATAAAAATAGCCAAATTGGTCATAGGGATGGCGAAACTATAAGGACCTTATTGACTACGGAACCCTAAAAATAGGTAGGTAGATTGATTGATAATAATTAAAGAAGATTATCTATTCCAATGAATAGAAAACTCTTCTAAAGATCTTTAAGGAGGCATTTAAGAAATAATAAAGAAAGAAACGTATTAATCCCGAACCCCGTTTCCGACTCCCCATCTAAACATGAAAGCATTTATGAAATACATAACTCGACAACCTCTTAGTGAAGTTTACCGGAGACTTAAAGATCAGGACCGCATACCTATATACTTCATACAGTCAACCGCCATTCCATGGCAAACATTTGTCTTTGACAGCGTCTTTATTGCGTCGCATTAAGGGTGATTTTCGTAGCTCAAGTGTTACTACTGTCTGTATTTTATAACAGCACATATAAGATCCATATAATGGCAAGCAGGGAAGTGAGTTCAAAGATCGGAGTGGTCACCAACCCTTTTATCATATGAGTTTATAATAGTTTTCGTATTTATAGTCATAGTTGATAGTATTGAGGAGCAAGGTGGATTTTATGGTTCGAGTTTATGCTGTTTGGAGTATATTTACCGGGGTATCCGGGGTGGGTTTCTGGTATCTGGTGTTAAATTTTTAAAGCTAGAACTATCTAAATTAAACTAACTTGTTTGTCAAGTTTTAGTTTTTAAAGCTCGTTCCTTAGCGGCAATGAGACTTATTTAAATTAAAAAAAAAAACTAAATAAATAATAATTAATTTAAAACACTTATATTTGAAATCTATAAGTAGAGAATTTTGGATTTAGAATCTGCTAATGATGTCCACGCATCATTATGGTTTAAGTGTGCCAGTTCCAGATTACAAGACTCACAAACCTACATAGATAATAATAATAATTTATTATTATAATTATTTGAGATAATTATTTATTATTATTTTTATATTTAAAAATTCACCTCACCGAAAACCACCTCCAATTCAATTTCCCATACATAAACCTAATAACTGAACACCATCCACGTGCCAAATAAATTCAATACCAATAAAAACTAGTTTACAGAGCGTCCTCAACATACATCACAAGACCCTAATTAGTACGTTACACCACATCCCTCTAGGGACCCGTACCAACGTGTGAATTACATAAAACAATGAACTAGACAAATTTATAGCTTATAGGAGCCATAAAGCGTCTCCTATAATAATGTGTCCACAGGTACCCCTGATATATTTGTTTGTATTTTGATCCCATGTCGGAAACTCATGGTTGGCTTATATCGCATTATGAATCACCCCTTTTGTGCCATTCAGCCATTTTATGTGTTTAATGTATGTGTTTTTGTGAATAATGTTTTGTTTTATTATTAATGGACCGTTTGGTTAATTTCGTTTGTGAAAATTTTGGGACTAAAATTACAAGCTGCATTTGCTAAATTTTACCTTATTATTCATTGGCATCATCCATTTTTTTCTGTCCGCGTCATCCAATAGTAACCTGTTTTCTTCCCATTTCAACTTTAATACAATACGTCCCTCGTTTCTTAGGTCTTCCTCTTTCCTCATGTCAATCCTACTATCCTATGTATTCCTACTAATATTAAACATGTGTTTTTTTTTTTGTTTAGGGGCTATTATCAAAGATATGCCAGCCCCATCGTATGTGAAAGTTTGTGAGAATACTCTTTTGCGCCAAAACTTCTGAATAGATATTTAAGGACGGTTATAGGCTATTTTGTTTGTATTTCAATGTTAATTGTATGTAATTTGATAGCGATAAAAGATATAAATTTGTATAAAAAGTTAGTGGTCAATTTTTGAAATTCCTCAGGTGAAGGCCTCCTCCAGAGATTGCCATACATTTCTAGCACGTCGGGACTGTGTAACAGTAGCGAGCGATAGAAATGTATGGCAATCTAAAAATATGGTATATGTGATGTCATCTACCCATCTTTTTAGCGGTCTACCTCTTTTTCGGTAGCCGGCTGGGCCTGGCCAAAGTATAATCTGTATAGCACCTAAACATTAGAATGAAAATAAATAATGAATAAATACTAAAATAAAAGAATAATTGAAAACAAAATGCGCAACTCGAAATTTTATTTGGATTAATCTGAATTGCAATGTATTTTAATCTAATTTGTAATTGGCATGAAATAAAAGGCATTATCATTTCATTTCATAGACTATTTTAAGTGCAGTTCCGCACTGCATCCAATCCGTATCCGTGAAAATACGGATCAAGAGTCTAAAAAACTCTTACCGAATTCGGCTATTGCTTAGACTAATCCGATATCTGCTCTAAATCCGCCCCACGCCCCGCCCCGCTGTCGAGCCGCGTGGATATGTGCTATTTGAATCCGTTGTAATGCGAAAGCGTTCATACAAACTACTACTGCGGCTACTTCGATCCGTCAATATTGCTTCTGAATTGGCGACTCACGGATATCGGACGATGGAAGTCAGATCTGGTACAGTCAGTTAACATAATTAGCTGACCCACCTTTGCATAACTGGTTGAGATTTTTTAGAATACGAATCGATAGAATTTAATAATTTAAAATATTAAAGTATTATAAAGGTCTAAAAAATCTCAACCATTTAAGTAAAGGTTGGTAACTGACTGTACCTGCATAAACTACCATACAAATAGTTCAATGGCTACTTTGGAAGGTATTTTCACGGATTCGGATCGGATGCAGTGGAGCGTAATTAATACTAATAACTTTCCGCACGACATTTTCTTCATTCCTTCGGATCACATACCAAGACACCAGTTTTTCACACATTTTTTCATTTGCCGGTGCCACTTTCAGACTTCTCTTAAATATTTAATTATCTACTTGAATGTTGATATTTTCTTTTATCAAAATAATCAAAGATAATGAGTATTCAAACAATATGTTCGTGGGTCCTCGCTAATTTGCGTCAATTGCACCGCTTTTTTGACGTCAATGACATTTCATGACGCCAGTCGAACCCGCCAGCTAGATAAAAATATCATTTATCAGTCAACGCCTATAATCCTAATCCTGTTTTAGGGATTGTTGTCAACGCCTTTTTTTATCTTTCTTAAATGACATTCTTGGGACCAGATTCTAGAACAAATACTTTTGCAAAATTAATGTGACTTACCAAACGTGCTTTAGCCATCGTGATTGGTTGAGTGAATTATCAACAGCCATACACTTGACTTGTGTCTGACTTTGATTTTTTTTGTTTTTAATCTGTGACTAATCGAAATATAAAGTCCATGTTTTTTTTTATGCGTGGTTCCACGCTAGCCACGCTTGCAAGAACGAATTCAATGTCTGAATTGTAGCAATAGAATAAGGGCCTGATTCTAGCACTTGAGACTCAGAAATGTAACTTTGTGCTTAATCAAGACGATCTGTCTTGGCAATCAAAAATTAGTTGAAGCGTCAAACTATAAGAGACCATAATTATGCTAGTTAATTCTTTGAATCATCATCATCATCATCTTCCTGCCCTTATCCCATGTTACTTGGGGTCGGCACAACACGTTTTTTCTTCATTCTGTCTAGTCAGCCGTCACGCTATCACTAACTCCTTTTTCTTTCATATCACTAACATAATCCATCCATCTTTTCTTTGGCCTCCCTCTCCCTGTCCATCCGTCCACATTTAGTTGATTCTTTGAATATTTCGTCAAAAATATTTATTCATTAAACATTAAACATTAAATGTTTAATTAATAAATATATGTATCACAAGTAAAAACCGTATAAAGGCAGACTTAATGCCTTTGGCATTTTCTACCACTCGACCTTAGGGTAAAAAGATATACTTGTTTCTAACAGCCCGGATCTAAACCCTTAAATACCCATACATTGATTACACAAACACACACTGATGACACCCTCACACACACACACACACACACACACACACACACAACCACAACCACACTCAAACACACATGCACTTACACACCCCTAATGGTACTGTAACCGACCCCAACTTCGTGGGGCTAGGGAACCTTACAGCACACCTTAGTCTAATATACTCGTCACTTAATCATATTTACACACTCACACTCCAATTAATTTGTAAATTCACACAACTTCTTCAAGTATAATAAATAAAAAAAAAAAAAAAAAATATTTACTTACCTACTTAATAATTAAAATACAAAACTTATGTCTACATGTTTCTTGCTAGGTATGCTGTTAATACGTTAAGGAAGAGCGGAGCCTCCTGACACAGGCATATTGACATGCTTAAAAGGAGACTCCAGCAACTAATTATAAGAAGAAATTTGTTAAAGAAATAAAGATTTTTGTATTTTGTATTTTTTGTATTTGTATAAATACCTACATCAAAGTGGCAAAATTCTCAAATCATTTACTAAAACATAGCCTACACCATTATTAGAAATACCTATAATCTATGTAGACACACCCTAGTATCTGTACTCTTCAGAGTAAGTAAGTAATCGTGTAATGTTGTAGAAAAAACTGATACAAGAAAATATTCGCCGATACCAAGCTAGGGGTAAAACAAAATGGTGTCACAACATATTTTTATAATAGTTATAAGTGCCGATAAAACTGCTGTCATACTCGTTTTTTATCGCCTAAGATTAATATGGAATGGGAAGTATTCTACTACGAACTTTGTTTACTAATAATTATATTAATCTCAATGGAATCCTTAATATAATTGTGTTTATCCTCTAGACAGTGTGAAACATTTCTCTAAAAATCAGTCATCTAACCGGTGTATAAGAAAGCTTGGTTCTGCGTCACGAATAGTTCGGCTCCAAGACAGAACTACTCTTGATTGCGTCTTGGGAATATAAAATCAGGTTCTGTAACACAGCCAATACAGTCGATTAACCTTTATAACATCAACAATATTTTAACTGTATAACATATAAAACCTCTATATTTTAAACATTTAAACCAATATAACAAGTCCACCTCAAAAATGTACAAGCTTTAAGATCTCGAAGGATTGACACAAGATGGCGCCCCCGCCATCTTGATATCGCTCGCGCCGGGACATGTCAAAATGGCGGAACTACAAGATTTCCCGCTGAGCACCGAGCTTCCGAGTACACGGCACTGTCTGTATCATGTGCAATGTATTTTAGTTTAATGTTTAAGTCTCGTGTTTCTCTTCACACCGATTTAACTTCACTGGGAGCTTAGTAAGGATTAACGGTTTTTGATAACATTGTTACTGTGTGATGTTTTTATGGGTGATGATTTTCTTATTTTCCCTATTTTCTCTTAATGACAAAACCATGAAAAAGACATAAAAAACATAGATCAAGTTGCAACTGTTGCAACACTGAGCAAAAAATATAAGCAAAAAAAGTCAACCACAGTTAATTTACTTTTTATTACTACGGCATGTTATCAAATGTTAAAACATTTCAATTTAAAGTTAAGAGATCTATGAGAAAATGTTTTTCTTTAGACGTGTCAATTGACTTAAAAAAATCACAAAGTAGCGTTTTCGCGAAATCCCAGCTGTATGTGCAGATATGTTATTAGTTATTTGCATCCAACAACTATTAATCGAATGTTCTATAAATTTAGAAACAACAAAGAAAGGCAAAGCCCACTATCACCAGTCTTAGTGACGGTGACATGCATTCAAATAAAAAAAAACAAATTTCATTTTTATTTGTTGTACACCTACCACTGTATGTAGTCTTTATAACCCAAAGGTTGACTGGTAGAGAACGCCATAATGCATTAAGTCCGCCCATGTACCACTATTGTACATAAAGTTTAAATACATAAATTCATCAATTTACACACTATCTTGCATTAGCACAAACACACAACAACTTGCACCTAAAAAGTCAATAAAGGTACCAAAAGCCAATATTCCTCGCGTCCCTACCCCCCTAGAGGGTACCAGTCTACTATACCAAGCGCCATTCAATTCAATGCCAATTCAATGCCACGCATTGAAAACCTATTTTATTGTGGCGCAATTTAAAGTTTACGATGTAAACACTGTCCCGAGTGGTGTGAGGCCACGTGTATCTGAGAATAATATAGTGGGCGTTGAGATTGCAATAGTGCATGTATAGGATTTGTTCACAATTTCTTAAGTAAAGCTTGATGAAGTCTGTGATAAGTAGTTGTATTATGAATTAGTATTATATATTATTGATTGGTTGACCAAAATAACGACAAATATTTGGACAAATTGACATAATTAGAGGTACCGTATTACACATTAACCTTTTGAACGCCAGAGCATAAACGCATCGACGTGCCCCCAACGCCAAGCCACAAATTCGCTGTACTTTTCTGCCACATGTTTGTGTCGTTTGACGTACAGGGCACGCGCTTGCTTGTCATGTATATGTGACAATGGAGTTCAAAAGGCTAACTGTGTTGTGAAAGTCTGATCTAAACAAAGGTATGAATCCATACGCATTTCTAGCTAGATGGGAAGCCGACGCCAACTTATTTGAGAAAAGGCTAGGCAGATCACAATTAACAACATTTTAGTATTTTCTTTGATTTAATTTTTTATAATGTGCACAGCAAAAGAGTGGAACTCTCTGCCTGAGACTTTGTTTCCGAACGCATACAACCCTAATTTCTTCAAAATTAGAGTGAACAGGCTTCTTCTGGGTAAGCTCGCTCCATCGTCGACTTTGTCTCTGTCATCTATGACCTAGACTAGAGTCAAGAGATTGACATTATTATGATAACAGTCTAAATTAATTGAGGGTCACTATGGGATAAGGTCACTGAGTAATTGTTAGTAGAATAGTACACCGCTAGCCTCGCTATATCATAAGAAACCATATAAATAGCCTCACCACTCGTTTATTAAGTGCGAATGTTCAACTTAACTTATCATCTTTGTCTAAAGCACAATATAATGAATACGGTAATAATGGTATTGGCACATGCAGCGCAATTTACTTTATCATCATGTACATTTCTCTCACTGTTTGCTCACTTATTTTTTACTCTATGTTTGTTACAATTGTGTCTGTGTCGAATAAAAGTCAAAAGTCAAAAAGTCAAAAGTCAAAAAGTCAAAAGTCAAAAAGTCAAAAGTCAAAAAGTCAAAAGTCAAAAACGTTTATTTCAATTAGGCCATTAAACGGCACTTTTGAACGTCAGCATTTACAGTTCAGTAAAATATATTAATAAAGTGACTACTGTCCATTCGGAAAGGTAGATTCTTATGGAGAAGAACGGACAAGAAACTCCATAGTTATTCTTTTCAAATAATGATTTATGAATAAATGTTTAAAACCTTAATGCTAACTATATTTTCGAGACGTTTGGGGTTGAAACCCTCGGGCCGTGAGGCCCTTATGCTCACAGTCTATTCAAAGAAATTTTGAAACCGCTGGTTGACACTTCCCGTGAGCCAAGAGCTGGCTTTTACTTTGGCCAGAGGCTAAGCATTGCCATTCAACGTGGCAATGCCGCCAGTCTCTTGGGCACATTACCAGCTGACAGCGTTGAGGATGAATTTTTTATGCTATATTTTAGTTTGTTGTAAGTTTAGTTTATTTGTTAATATTAGTTATTATTGTTAATTTATAAATATTTTCTTTTCTGCTCTAATACAAACTTATGTGCTCCAAAAAATTTTCTCCCACTCCATCCTCTGCTACCCCACTAAGTGCCACACGATCGAAGCTCACTTCATTAGCTACTGAAGCCATTACGTGTGTGACAATAATTAATGTGTTCCGGATCTCAACCGCCATGTTCCAGCACTATTTACATTTCAGATCTTAACTGTGTACTCAAAGAAAGTACAGTGCAAGCCATTCATTTATCAAACGAACGACTTCGGAGAAAAATGTTGTAACAACATGGTTGAGCTGTTATCAGGGAAATAACAGAACCTGGGGGTTGTTAAATCAAGAGGGAACAGGTTACTTCTAGGCAAGCGTTTTCCATCGTCGACCACATCATCGCCTTCTCCCAACTATATTGGGGTTGGCTACCAGTCAAACCAGATTCAGCTGAATACCAGTATTTTACGTGGAGCGGCTGCCTACCAGACCTCCGCAACCCATTAACTGGTTGACATGGATACTCCTTGGCAAGACTGATGTCAGATTTACTGGCTTCTGACAATCCGTAACGACTGCAAATGACAGCCGGGACCAAAGGCTTAACATGATCGCTTTCCATCAAATAAAATTGTGATGAAAACGAGCGTCTATCAATCATGATCATCATCATATCAGCCGAAAGACGTCCACTGCTGGACATAGGCCTCAAACTTTCGTAAGCTGCTGTGATTGGTTGAATGAATCAATAACAGCTAATCACTTGTTGTCAGAAATAATCATAGTTTCACTACCAACATTAGGGACACCCCTTACTGTGATGTGCCAATAAAATCATAATTCCGTTATGAAAAAGGCATAGTTCTACTCGTCTTTTATAGCTCGGTCTCCCTCTCACACCGGAATCATGGTTTTAAGACTTCATAATAGCCAGGGTTGCGGAATTATTCGAAAGAGTCACCGCGGCCCTGGAACGCAAAGGACGTTCGAAGAAACATGGGAAGGTTTTAATCAGTAATTCAGAAGAAACACTCCCTCCCGCTCCATCCATAGCGGGGGATGTCAATTGATGATTTTCCATCCAAAAATATAGAAAAACAAAGGCATCATAGGTAGTAGGCCCCCAGACATGCGAATCGCGACATCTCCACTTTACGACTAACCCAACCTCAAACTGTGTCAGTCGTAAAAGGGCATTATGAACTATTATGAGGCTTTGTAGTTTAATAATTCAAAAGTTTGGTCTGAATAACTAGGTCGTATTAGTTGCGAATTATGTTCCGAATGAGGAATTAACATTAGCTATGAGAATGTGATGATCCTTGAAATTGTGGTTAGGTAAAGTTTGTGGTACCTAATGCATATCTTTTATATATGATGTGGTTATGTTAAGGCTGATTTCACAGCTGTTCGGGAGACCCATATGGGTGACGCGGATTGGTCCTTACGCGACCCGCTCCGGGTAGAGCCCGTATGACTAGTATATTACCGTATCGTACTGATCCCTGGTTTCAGAGCACTGTGGGCGCTACCCATATAACCCATGTAGGTCTCCTGTGTACGGGCGGCCCGTACGGGTCTCCCGGACAGCTGTGAAACCAATCTAAGAAGTCGTTTCCCGAAAGACGAAACGTACTCAATTCGGCTGAAAGTCTACCAAGCACTTGTCAAGCAATTCGATTGGCTTTTGTTATTATAGTCAGTCGTCACAGCACTTAACAGTCCCTTATAATATGTTGATTACTTACGGCCGGTCTCAATAACGTATCTACCTTTGACCAACTGTCAAGTTAGCTACCAACAGTAGCTGAAACGTCATGTTGCAAACGTGACACATGATTTTCTTTCTTTCTTTTCTTTACCTATAATTTTAAAAGAAATCTCTGAATTTTTAGTTGTGCTAAAATACATTTGTATTATAAGCAAAATTACAAATTATTACTCTATTTCGACTATCTTAACTCCAAAAACAAAAGACACTCTCCATTTATTCACACTTTGCCGTTCAGCTTTCCACTAAAATTCGAAATTGTTATTCCCACCAGTCGAGCACTCGTATATTCGCTTCGCATGCACTCTCACACAATCCACTAAACAAAACGTCAGCATTCTAAACCCAAATATTATTTCAAAGCGACACAAAGACATCGACGTTCGAGATAAAAACGAACGAGAACAAAACAAAAATGACAAATACCCGGAACGTTATCCGTACGAGTAAGCTGGGACACAGAGCAGGGAAGACAGAAGGACAAGTCTTAAAAGCTCACATTTGGACAACAAAAAAAAATATTTTTAATACGAAAAATCACCTGGCTTAACCACGAGGAACAGTTTTACTACTGATTTTTTTAAATTTGGGTTATCACAATACTATTTTCTTAACGAAAACTGTTACTTTGTTTTAACTTAACAGTGTAACTTAAATCAGTACGAAATACCGGTGAATAAAGTAAAATACATTCAAAATTAACATACCACTTATTTTGGGAAAGTCTTTTAATTTTAAAACGTGCAGGAACTATTATAGGTCACAGTACAGAAACGTCAATGTCAAGTATTTATACGAATAAAGTTCCTAATTTGCAACACTAGATAGCACAGCCTTTGCTGTGCACGTCCCTATTATTAATAATAGTCGTTTATTTCAAACCTGTACATGTGTGCGACATAACAATCAAATAACACTTTATTTGTGACTAAGCATAGTCCTTCTGCACATACCTATGGCCGGTCGCAATCTTCGCCCGACACAATCCCGCGGGAAATCGCGATAACTAGTGAAAGTGGGGTGTTACATCGAAATCTCGGGCGTCGGATCTCACAAGTATTACGGAATACGGACAGGTGTGCTCGTGGCCGAATTAATGACCCGAGTTCCCGGCTCAGGTATAAAAAATGTTTCCTCAACAGGAAGAACAGTTTATTTTGTGAGTTACGACTTTTTAAAGACATGCGGATTAGTTGGTTCCGAGTTTTATTGGTTTTGTTGACGACTGAAGTTTTTGTGTTATAAACTGTTATCGTTGAATGATGGTCGGACTGTCTATTGAGGATAATAAATGAGTTTAACCCGATTTAAGATGTTTGTGAGGAACTGAGCTACGTAGCGCTACGGCGTAGCTCCATTGCTACGTGTGCTACGATTTTGTAGCAAAGCAACCTTGGTTATAGTTTCACTTAGTATTTTTATTTTATTTTAGTAAGAAAACATCATACTTGTTACCACTTAAGGTTTAGACTGAAGTGTTCGCATAAATACAAACACATTTTGCCAGTTATTTCTAAGTCTAAGGTAGTATCAACGAGGTAGCGTGTTTGGATGAAAAACAAATAGCAGAAACGGTAATTAATACTATAGTATAGTTTAATACATCACGTCCCAGAAATAGTCTGTTCATAAATAAACACCCACTCAGTGACACCATTCCGCATAGGTAACAACTAAGGGCTGAAACTGAAGTACTAAATAGACATAAAAAGATAGAACCTTTCATATTTCTTGCGATACTAAACACCAGAAAGTATCAAAGTAGGCTGTATATCAAAAAGTTAAGCCCACTGGCTCTAGAACGTCGTAACTTGGGCCTGTCATTGTACAACTTTAGGCCTAGATATTTTGCACGGAACAACTTTGAGATCTTCGCAACAAAAAACATAAAAAAAGTATTTGAGGACATAAAAAAGGTTTTTATTTTGGACGCTCTCATTGTTGCTTTGTTATTGTAAATAATTAGCTTGTGAGTAGGTAAAATGAAAAATATATGTATTATCTATATCTATCTATACTATACAAAATAATATAGATGATGAGTGTGTTCGAACGCGCTAATAATTGTTTTTTTTTTAGATTACTACGACAACATAAAGAACTGATTAACAGGTCAGAGAATTTTTACGCATAAAATACTCAATCTGACCTAATCCCAGAATATATATTTTTAACGTCAATATATCACATTCAGGTAAAACCAGATAAAAGTGTACACCCAAAATACTGGACGCGTAATCTTTAAAAACGAGTTTGTGCTTTCTTTACATAAACGCGCTAAACAAATGGGAGGCAAAGCTGGGAGCTTTAGACCCTAAAGACCCTAAGGGTCTGGACACAGTTTGGGGCGAAATTGGGCCGACATTTCCACTAGATAAATTGCAAGATACTGTGGCACAGGAAGCAAAAACTATAAAGAAAATAATAAAGACAATGAAGGCATTTTATTGTTCTTTTTAAACGTTAACAGCCTCATTTATAAAATAAAATCCACATTATTAGCTTAAAATATTGCAGGGTAGATTCTACAATCAAGTTGTCTATGGAGATTTAAAATATGTTAATCAATTGTATTTAAACTAATCGTGTGGTTATATTAATGAATGAGCCTGTAAAAAATAAATTCTTGTGCATACATTAACTGACTTAAAATAAAAATGGTGCCTTCAATGACTCTTTTTGCCTTATACTACTACTCTTCTACTTTTCTTCTTGCCTTGTTGCATTAAATCCTTTTTTCTTCAATCTTTAACTAAATTTATATGTGTATTTGTATTTGTATATGTATTTGTATTATTGTATTTAATGCAACAAGGCAAGAAGAAAAGTCTAAATAAATTGACTGTTGCTAATCTTCTGAATAAAAACCACACACACGAAAGGTTCCGTACCGTAAACCGTAAAAACGCGTTTCTTGTATGTGAGATTGTGAACCCTCTTTAATGTTTAATTTATTTTATTTTGTATTATTTGTTGTCATAGTGACAATAGAGATACACACTCTGTGAAAATTTTAACTGTCTACCTTTTACGGTTCTTAAAATACCACCCGCTGACAGACGGACGGACGGCGCAGGCTTAGTGATTGGGTTCCGTTGGTAGCCCTTTTGGTACGGAACCCTAAAATGACACACCGAATATTGGAAAACGTACCATTAGTTCCAATTTCATACAAATTAATACCTACATAATCAAAGTATGAACACACCCTTACGGGCAGTTTCAATTGCTGCTATTTTTTCACAAACAAACAGATAATTAATTGTTCCGTTCATTTGCATATTAACCTTATTTATTCGCGAGATACTGTGGAAATAAGATTTCGTATAATAAATCTGGAAAGTGCCTCTTAAACAGCGCCTAATATTTCTAGAATTTTATTTTAGTTAATGTACTTAGTGAAATCTAGGACGACTTTAAATAATTATTTTCTGGAGCTTTAAGACATTCATCAGGCTTTAAAATCCCTGGGATAATGAGTGTGGTTTCTAGAATAGTAAATATAAAGAGAACGTTGTTTTATTAATTTCAGTTGCAAAATTGAAACTTGGAGTTTAGGCACATCCCTACACATATTGCTCATTTTACGATTAGGTCAAATACGAACCTATTAATAAATTAAAAAAAATACATTTTCAACTGATAGTTTTTTATACAGCGTTATTTGCAGGTTCATTATATCTTAGTGACAATGAATCACTGTAAAACCATTAAGTAGTATGATATGCGCCGAGTGGTCTACACTGCAGATGACACCTCCGAACCGATGACCTTTCCGAATGGACAGTAGAGTCACTTTATTAACGTTTTGAACGCCATTGTCACGTATACATGACAAGCAAGTGCGTGTCCTGTACGCCAAACGTCACAAATATGTGACAAAAAGTACGGCGAATTTGTAGCTTGGCGTCGGGGGCACGCCGATGCGTTTATGCTCTGGCGTTCAAAAGATTAATGTAATATTATTATTTTACTGAACTGTAAATGATGACGTTCAAAAGTGCCGTTTAATGGCCTAATTGAAATAAACGTTTTGACTTTGACTTTGACTTTGACAAAAGTTGGAGGAGTGAGGGAACGACGAAGAAGAATAAGAATATCCATGAACAACAATATTCCTTTTATAAAAATCACGCTCAAGCCAAATTACCTCGCAATCAATAAAACTGTGCTACCAACTTCTCACCCAGTTCATGCAGGCAAATTGCCCGTAAATCAATAAAAACTATCAACATTGAATGGGTACTA
The DNA here is from genome assembly GCA_905163435.1 of Mamestra brassicae. Classification (NCBI taxonomy): domain Eukaryota; kingdom Metazoa; phylum Arthropoda; class Insecta; order Lepidoptera; family Noctuidae; genus Mamestra; species Mamestra brassicae. The sequence continues at coordinate 16,969,620 of LR991001.1, forward strand.
GAAGTGTTAATGTGAGTTAATCTGCTACAGGTGGTATGGGAATACAGTATTGTCATCAAAATCGACGCGATGCTATTCAGAAATAATATTGAACATAGAGGTATATAGCTGTTTTATGACAGTACTCTACAGGCTTATATCATCAAGCAAGCAGGTTGAATGTCATTCTAAAGGAACATACTCTCGGGACAAAAAGTATCATAAATGTCAATTTTGATATGGTCTATCCGATTGCCAAGTTTCATTCAAAAGCGTTCAGCCATTAAGACCAAAAATGTAACAATATAATAATCTTTGTTACATTTTTGGTCTTAATGGTTGAACTTTTGTTTTTAATTACTTTCTTTATTATAATGTTAAGTATGGATGTCACTAGCCTGCTTTATTGGATGGTATATTTGTGAATTTAAATGCTCCCCGATAAGGGTGCAACTTGATGCGCGACATATTTGTTGTGACTTTGAGATAGTCTGATTCCTTCTTAATACTTTCGTGTTTGTGTTACATAATATAAAGCGCAAAAGTTCCGCGGAGTCTCGTTGCTGTGTCTCGAGACAATCTGTCATTCTACCAGCGATAACGATTCAAATTTAGTTTAAAATGTACAACTAAATAAATAAATGGAGTCCTAACCGATTTCGGCCATGGCGACCAATCTCAACCGAGACTGGCCATCGGCGCGGTATATATTATAGTGCACAAGTGTGTGCGCAAACACAGGTGCACTCCCTCTTCCATCACTCTCATATTCCGAAGGGACGCGGAGCTAGCCAGCCTAGCTCTGCTCAGCAGCACATAATCTTCCTGGGAGCCTCACAGGCTTCGCGGAGCGACCTTACCGTTCCAAGGATTTGTTCACGTCGGGTAGCCACTGCCTCGCATTCCAGGATGACGTGGGCGGCTGATTTTTCCGCTTCAAGGCAGCCCCTGCAGAGTGGGCTGTCTGTGGCGCCTATGTTAAAGAGATGTTTGTTAAGGAGGCAATGGCTCGTAATAGGGGATGGACAGACACCACCGACATGTCACAATCCCCTTCATTTTGACTTTCTGACAAACGTTATCGATGATAGGTAGGTTACTTCGTTTATAGCCTCTGTTATGTAATACCTCAAACGAGCGCGACTTTCCGGCATATGGTAGTCATGTCGCACCTGTAAAGCGAGCCTAAATCGCATTGTATCGCGTTCTTGTTTATCGCGTCACCCAGGACGCAAGGCTCAAACACGAACAGAAACCAAATAGCTGGCAGCAATTATGTCGGTACGACGAAAATCGCTTTAATTACTCAATTTGAGGGAAGAACGGATGGTTTTAACCGACAATTAGTTCTGTAAACGGTTTAGCTTTACTTTATTAAAATATTGTAGGGCAAAGTAGAGGCCTTTTATGATTTTTTAGTACACATTTTGTAATTAATAAATATAATAAATCATCATAACTAGTATTATAAATTCGTTAGTGAGTGTTCAATGTTACCTTTGTACATTGGCTCAGCACTCGGCTCTCTGACGCGCGGCCCAGTTAATATACTGTTTGGTTGCATCTTACACGCATAGGACACAAATAAACTTGTACATTAGTGTGTATTAAGAAAAAGTAGTGCATAAGCTGTAACATATTGTAAATAAAACAGATTTGAATTTTATATTCTTGTCTCATTACCCTTCACTGTGGCCAAGACACCTTTAGCCGTCTCTTATCAGTCTCGTGAGTCTGCGTGACAGGCAAAAAAAAACAGTTGTTTTTTATGGATGGGAAATGACTTCTCCCGCTGAATCATGAATCAAATGACTTCTTCCGCTCTGGGTGGAGTGGAAGGGCGTGTCAGACTCTTACTGACTAAAACTGGACCAACAGCTTACCATGCTTTCCGAGACATAGAGGAGTCTAGGTATGAAGTGGTAAATCATCCACAGACCGACCTCGACCTTGAAGACTGATATTACTGAAATCTATTATTTTTCAAGCAAAATGACAGGCTTACACCATGCTCAAGTAGATAAAAGACTGGCACATATGAATACCATGGAACGTTGTGAACAACGCTTCACAAGTACCCTTGCCACCAACAGTAATAAAAACAAATTGTGAGATTAACGATCCAAAAAAAATACCCGGCGTGTGTGAACGGGCTGTTAGAAAAAAATACTGGCCGAATAAGCGTGTTGAACGCGATACAGGGTTCCGTAGTAAATTCAATTCATGGGTTTCCATGTCATTCGTTTTGAACAACAGCAGTTAGTCAAAAATATTTTGGTTGAAAAATTCTATTAAGGTTATAAATATAAACAACCTGTATTCAGAGTTGGCAGTGGCGTATTCTTTTTTTTTTAAACGTTATGCACACTAGGAATTTCTCCTGTATCGTGGGTGCGTTTACAAACATAGAAACTCACATACACAAACAGCCAGACCCGGAACAACTATCCGTAGGCCATACGAATTCTTGTTCCGGGCAGGAATCGAACCCGCGCCACCCAGCGTAGCAGCCAATCGCTCAACCATTGCGCCAACTGTGTCGTCAAAATATTGTATTGCATTGCACACATGATTTTTTCAAAATTGTCCTTAGACTTGCATTGTGTATGATGTAAAGAATTCGGTCAGTCTCTATGATTAAAAGGTGCATGCAACCTTTTAATCATAGAGACTGATCGAATTCTTTACATCTAAAATACTAGCAAATGTTAGAAGGGTTGATATTTCAATAGCCCGATAAATAACTGAACAATATAAATGGCTGTTTGGCATATTCCATACAAAAGCTACAAAGCCGCCAATTTTGAAATGGGCCGAAAAAAATGAGATCTAATTTTTTATTTTGCCAATTTCGTTTCAGCCCTATGCCATACTAATGAGTGGCGAGCTTCATGTCGCTAATCAAAGTAAATCCAATAGTGGATGGATCTAAGCCAAATATTTTTGCCAAAACACATTGTTCTGTTGTTTTATGTTATTTTTTCACAGAACCCTGAGATGGCGTACAAATCTGTCTATAGAAAATTATGGGTCTGTGTATCGCTTACACCCTTATCCCTAACGGGACAAGATAAAGTGGGGTTTCCGCGGTCCATGGGTATCTGAGAACCCATAACAGTGACGTATTATCTTTAAAGATGGCTGAACTCTGATGTGACTGAATAGTGAGAAGTTGTTTATCGTTGTATAAGCTATATTACGCAGCCGCTTCACGTAAAATACTGGTATTCAGCTGAATCCTATTTGACTGGAAGCCGACCTCAATGTAGTTCGAAAAGTACGGATTTTGAAATTAAATAGATATCAATTGAAACTATTGAGAATACCTAATTATTTTATCTATCTTCCGACAGACCCTTCCAATGGGTACCACAGAAAGCAGTGTTTTTTTTCTGAAATAAAAGTCATTGAACAGTGATGCCTCATGCCAGTAAGGACGTGCGAGCGTACCTGCTAACTAAGCCGCTTATCCTGGCAGTTGTCCAAGTACTAAACACCAATAGAATCAGGTGAACCTCTTTTAATTACTAAGATTTTACCGCTTTTAAAAACTTGAAGGAAAGAATTCTGAGTGTCAATTTATAGATACCGAAAATTGGGAAAAGGCTACGCAGATTGTTGTAAACCTGTTTTATGTTTTATCTGAAGATTAAGTCAATTTTATAGTAAACACTCGAATATGTGCTAGACAAGTGACATTCTGTCAGTGTACAGCGGTAGCAACAAAGACAGAACGACAAAATATTATGGGGAAATTTGAGGTGGTCAATCCATACTAATTTTATAAATGCGTAAGCGTTTCTGTCTGTCTGTCTGCTATGCTGTTATGCTTTCACGCCTAAACCGCTGAACCGATTTTGATGAAATTTAGTACAAAAATAGATTAGACCTTGGAGAAAGAAATAGGTTACCTTTAATCTCGAGAAAAAGACTTAATGGTGTTGAAACAGGGGATGAAAGTTTATATGGTAGTCTGTCATTAAATTAAAGTAGGCACTCAATAAAAAATAAATAAACATATGTACAAGCGTTTTTGAAAAACAAGTACTTTAAAAATAAAAATGGCGACCCAAATTAACAAATCCACGCGGACGAAGTCGCGGGCAAAAGATAATTCATTATATTTCGGCATTTCCACAATCGCATTCGTTAACATAACGGCACTTTGTCAACAGCCTCTGACGAGATAGATTTAAAGTATTCAAAATCAAAATCAAAAGTCATTTATTCAAGTTAGGCTGAGTGCCAGCACTTTTTGAACGTCAAAGTTCTACATAAAGACAGTCCCCCAAAACGCCCGCCCGTCACCACTTCCTAGTGTTTAATCAATAATAACCTTTATAATATTTTTAGAGATCCCTCACAATATCCCAGAGAAAAATTTAAACGTGCTCTATGAAACAGTTTTCATGAAAGTATAACTATATTAAATTCTGCCGTGAAAGAGCGAGGTCACTCATAAAGTTGAACAGTGGGTTCCGTGATAAAGTGCACAAATACGGATACCGTACTAACTTTAATAACCACAGTATAGTTCCTCTCGCTTATTGAATGGAAATATTAAAACCTTTTTGTCTAAGTATAGTCATCACTCCTCGGGATAGAATCTTCGTAATTTGTTATTGATTTGATAAAATAAAAAATACAGTGTCCAATATTTTTAGATTTTTTTAGTCAAATACCCTTTCTCAAGCAACTGAAGTTTTTTGACAGATTGCGACTGAGATGGGAATGCAAATATTCCTTAAAAATAAGTAGTATTGGCCATATTATGTAAAATCTGACTTTCTTGTCTTACGAATGCTACGGCGTAGCACACTGCTACGACGTAGTCGCCTACATAATGTTCTCATTGAGATATTTTAAGGTTACTTTATTATTTTATTTTATTTATGTTTAACCAAATAAAAACGGTTAAAGAAAACTCCGGAAAATTATGTATGAATAAATATGTTATAAAAACATGCGGCATTCCAAAAGAATCCTTATTTGAAGTCCAATAAAAATATGGTCCCACATGAAAAAGGGACTATTTTTATGGGCATAAAATTCAAATGATACGCAACACGAGTAAGCATAATCACGGCACGGGGAACCAATATTGTTGAAAATGTAATTGTGCGTCGTTTGGCCGGATAATCGGGGGACTTCGGTTAACTTCGGGTAAGTTCGTGTACATTACGTGAACTGTATACTTGGGAGCACCATCTGCTTAAGTAAAGGTTCTTTGACACATCTCGGTGAGAGTGGGTTGGAGAATATTGTTTTAATGTTGATAACATCACCCCGTAAGTGTCCTACTCGAAGGTGAATGCATTTGGTTATTCGAATGGTATAGTCCTGTATTTTGTTTTTTTCAAAGAAGTAGGTAGAGAGGTACTACTTAATCTCATTTCAGACATGAACCTTTGCCCAGAATTATCACTTAAATTCCTATATATTTAAAATTCAACTGTCGCATGTATGTAAGATCATTTCTTGTTAACGGCTCAACCAATAGCTGTTTTTCTTGGCTTGTTCATTTTAACTTATCAGGATAAGATTTGCAACGAACAAAATTTTTATAAATATTTGCACCCGTGTGAAGCCAGGGCGGGTCGCTAGTTTTCAATAACTAAAACTTTACTATTAAAAAAGGACTATTGATCGCCCTGAAACTGCAAAACCTTTTCAAAACTCGCTTTGTACCACAAAGCAAAACTCGAATATTAATTAAAACAAAAAAAAAACACCCGAAAATAATATTTAAAGGGCCGTTCCACGAACAATTTCACATCAAAGGTTCCCCGTTCTGATTACAAAGATGGGTGTAATTAATTTTATTTTCGACGGAACCCTCCCTTTGCTTCATAAGGCAAGTGTAAACAGTTTCGTTGTAAAGTAAATACATTCATGTTTTTGAAGGGAATCTTGTGTGGAGTGATCTATTTTTGGTAATTAAAAAGGTTTTTGAGGTATAGATGATTGGGTTTTAATTTTAGGGTGAGTATTTACCTATTGAGAGTTTTGGTTTTATATTATCATTCAATGTGCTATTTTGATTTGGACAAGAAAAACTGGTGTTTTATATATTTTTTACTCAGAAACGAAGCTATTCACTAGGCTTAATCAGTCCACAAAATGACGAGGAAGAAAAGTATATTTAAGCTTATCTAAATGCAGGTAACGTACACTAGAAAACAGCCCATTAACCCTTCAAAGGCTAACAGCTAACTTTATTTTCAAGACCTAAATTCCAATTTAAAATCGAACCTCCAAAAAAGCAGACTTAACCCTCCGCCAACTAATACCAATTTAAACACCTTCAAATCGGACATAATCCCGATAAAACCGGGAGAAAAACAAAAAACTACCGTACGTTTTGTACGAAAAAGGTCAAAACGAGATTAGTTAAAACTAGGCTAACAGAAATACATAAACAAACTGATTACCATGCTCCAGAGTGTTCATTAGAAGTTCTGTACAAACATAAAATAAATTAGAAAAACTTCTCGCTGCGAACTGCGAATTTAGTTTTGTGAAACTTGTTAGTCGCACTTTTTGTGGAATTATCAAAATGTGATGGAGTTGCAAAAAACACGCGGAGACTGCCATCAACTTTGTAACGAATGTTTAAAACAGAAAAAGTATTTACCGTCGCAGAACTGACATGCCAACAAATTTATTTATTTATTTATTAACACTTTACGCACACAAATGTACAGAGACGGACTTAATGCCATAGGCATTCTCTACCAGTCAACCTTTGGGTGATACAAATTATAAACTTAAACTAAAATTCCTTACCAATACTTTTAGTAGTACTTAAATTATGTTAGTAGACAACATCACACACATCTCATCTCAATATTAATATTAAGATTAGCATGGAACTGATAACAAAAGAAAGATCAAAGGAAAACCAGAAACTAGGACACACGTTGTGCCTATGGCAACATGGCTCCCACTCAGCATGATGCTGTGCAAACATTAAAAAAATAACATTTCTTTATTTCTATAGTATCGAGTTATCAGGGTACTTCCAATCCCTCAGATGTTGTTAGTATTTTATAAATTACACCGTATAAATGTATTCACTTTACAAAAACAGTAACGATTTCTTTAATTAACCCACGTTTCCCTTCAGATATCTGAAAGTTGCTTTACCAACCCCATAAACATGTAACTTCAATGTCCACCCCACAACCCTACAGCCCCGCCAGCAATTCACGTCTTACTGACGACATGAACGTTCCACATCACTAGTTTTTCAATTCGGATGTTTCAAGCTATTTGATTCACGCTCTATCTAGGTCATCAGTCAGACGTGCTTTGTGCTCGCAGATAAATAACGTTTAACTGAAAACAAAGTTACGAATGCTCTAGCAACTGTTACAAAGCGGGACTGCTAAGCGGAATTTGGGATTTTGTGAATGTATTGTGTCCGTAGAAATTTTATAAAAAAAATATTTCGTGCAAAGACCATCATTTCAGCCGAAAGACGTTCACTGCTGGACATAGGCCTACCCCAAGTGTAGCCACATCGACCGGTTCTGTGTATCTCGCATCCAGTGGATTTTACCTGGGATCCACCTGTCATCGGTCCACCTTGTGTGAGGTCTTCCAAAACTTCGTCTTTCGACACAGTGAAATGCTATCAGCAATATTGCCTTAGGAATAACAGCCGTACGGGTCGTCTTCGAGCTTAAAAAATGCTTGCCGAGGTAGACCCGTGGGTGGGTGCCATCCATTACATGACACGAGATCACGAGGATTTTCGGACGACAAATCATTGTATGACAGTTGTTTTTGCCGCGAATGGTGATGGGATTGCGTTAAAATGAGACTAAGGATCCTTGGTGATTGCAAATAATATCATACGTCTGCTAAGCATGCTAATTACAAAAAAAAACTCAAAACGTGCGAGTCAGACATGTCTATGAAGCGTTCCGTACCATAAACGGAAAAAAACACGTGACACGTGGTGGAAAATTATAAATTAGTTATTTTTAATTTAATTAAATATTTATTATTTGTTGTAATAGCGGCAATAGAAATACACACTCTGGGAAATTTCAACTGTCTACCTATTACAATTCTTGAGATACAGCCCGCTGACAGACAGATCGACAGACGGATGGACGGACAGCGGAGGCTTAGTGATAGGGTTCCGTTGGTTATCCTTTAGGGGGGCTACTCTCTAAGCCCGAAGTCCGTAGTTTCGGAATTAGTTGCGGACGTATTATACTCCGTATCACCTACGGACTTACGATTAGTTCCGAACTAAGAAAGAATGACAACACGATTTGACAGTAACTGTCATCTGCTGTGTTGTCATTAATTTTTAGTGGTTAGGTGATACGGACTAGAATACGCCCGAAATTACGGACTTCGGGCCCCCCAGGTACGGAACCCTAAATACCAGTAATTCAAGAGTCCATATTCTATTCAGCAAAAAAGACAAACATCGAATGCCAGTTTTATTTGTTAGTTCGCCCACATTAACTAACATGCTACACTAACATCGTTGACCTAATTAAAATGCAAACTTCTTACAAACAGATATTGCATAACAACAAAACAGAATACCATAACTCAGAAGGTTAACTGAAGTCAGAAACCGTTGATTTATCTAAGATTCCTGACCTGACCCAAAAACCTTGGCATCGTATTATGGCTACGTAGCCAAATGGCTCGAATAAGGACAAAGTTTCCATTTACCGGGCGAATTAGTCCACCTGGCGAAAAGGCTTTTCGGACTAAAAATAAGCACCACACTGTAGGTTTTCACGCGGTTTTCAGGAGAGCTAAATAAAAGTGTAATATGGAGTTTGCTGTGAAGATTTTAAAATGAGTTTTGCTTACAAATATGGGAAGACTTGGGAGTTATTTTGCGGTTATTTCTTTTTGTTATTAAGCTGGCTTACGTGCGGTTTGTGTCGTTAAGTTTACATTAGTTGTTAAGATTGTTAAGTCATGATTTGATTTGGCTTTTCAATTGTTAGAGACAAGTTATCTGCATCAGGGTCGCACTAATACCTACATTAACATTTTGAACTTTAAGAATCAGTTTTCGGCCGAGGGACATTAGATTTCAACAGGTTTTATTCTTCTGCATTGCCAACTGTTAACAGTGCGTTGCGACCGCTATAGTCTAGTTGTTTGATTTGTTTAAGTTTCAGGAAAACCGAGGTATTTATATTTTTGAAGTGAAATCTTCTTTAGCGGCGTTGTGCAATTTTTGGGATGGGTAAATAATGTTACCCTCGCGTCAGGACACGTGACCTGATCGTAAATTCGTAAGACGGAGGGAAAGTTCTGAAGTGTAAAATTTTTAATGTAATAAAAATGTAATCTTTGTGTACGATAGCACAATAAATTAATATTGTATTTTACCACATAAATGATAGTACTTTAATACTGATAATTAAAGCAATTCGTGCGAAATTATCCCCTAACCATTCCAAAATATCAAAAATGCACAACGTTAATGTTCAAGTTTAAGACACAAGTTTATAATAATAATTTTGTCCAGCTCGTTCCAACATTTATGTTAATTATATAACTTGTTTGGTACAAGACTAGCAGGAATAAGACTACTTACACCAAAAAGGACGCACCCACAGACACGTCATCTCCATTCCTTCTAGTAATATATCACGTCCAAAATATATAGACTTTATCACACATAACATTTGTCTTAAATAAATTTGAAAGCGAAAATACGACGCCAGAGAGCTGACGGATATGCAGCGTCGTTATCATGGATGCTAAGGGATGTTTGCCAAAACGAGGGCAGTCACATTCTATAGATGAGCTTGGAAGCTGAAAAACACCTTGTTTGCTGCACTTTGGGACGTATTAGTTGGAAAATAATCTAATTTTCGTCGTAGTTTCTATGTCGCCCAGCTTTCAGAATTAATAAAACCTTATTTTCTACTTTCTGTGAATGTTTCAAGAAATATTGCGGAAGATGTATTAAACTTCGTAAACGGAAAGTTTGCGAATTGATTTGGGACATTTATCAATTGAATGAGAAATTTATAATCAAATGTCTAATTTATGTACTATAATTATTATTATAATGCACGTAAACTTGTGTCATGAATTAAATGAAATAAAACTGTATGAATGTAATGAAATAAAATGTATGTAAACTATTGTACTAATGATATATTTAAAAAATCCTCAATTTTTATTATATATATATTTTTTGTAAGTTTGCATGTAATGGAATAAATAAAAGCTTTATTATTGTTAAATAGTACCTGGATGACCGAGCTTTGCTCAGTTTTTTAGCCGTTCTGAGCCGTTTCTGAGATTTAGATTATATATATAGAAGAATTGCTCGTTTAAAGATCTATATTAACTATGGCGGAGAGTATCGACTCTCCGATTATTAAAAATTTTGTGAATTAAATGAAATAAAACTGTATGAATGTAATGAAATAAAATGTATGTAAACTATTGTACTAATGATATATTTGTCCCCCCTCCCCCTTGGATCGCGAAAGCGTTTGGACGTGTCTTCCGTGTTAAATTTTATTTTATTTTAATTAATTTATCAAATAATTCAAAATAAACATCGTAATATTCGTTCGAAGTACCAGGAGTTCATAAGTACAAAGAGGCCTTCAGTTCGAGTCAAGCGACGGCAACACCAGCGCGGCGGACTGAATGAAGCACACCTACATCAAGGACTACGCAGCTCTACGCACACACCCGCTGTAGAGATCTACAACTTGGACAGATCCCATTCACTCCGACGCTTACGCATGGTTAGTGGTTACACATATAAACAACGCAAGCATTGTCTACGCGCTTGGGATCACCTTACACTGGACGGAACGAGAGATTGTTGAGATTCATCGATAACCGACCAGCTAAGTTGACCTGTCAGGTTGTCTGCGCTTGCCCACACCATCTAATCTATTCTGCTGCCCTGGTATCTTGCCTTACACTACAAACTTTTGAACCATGTCAGTACGACGTACGCCTCCTCCCTCCCCCGCCCCGCCGTTGAAAGCGGTTACGCCGGCACCGGAGTTGGCGGGTGTTAGGTCAGTTGAAGTCATCGCAGACAAAATGAAGTCACCATTACAGCATTGCGAATCTGAGCCTGATCTTCACACTCTAGCTAACATTACTGAGAGGAAAAAAAGAAAATACAATGACGAAGGTACGGACTTATTAATAACCATAAAAGAAATGTTTTTCTCCTTCTCCGCAGAGCAGGATAAGAGATTTAATGAGTTAAAGGCGAGTATTGACTTCATGTCTGATAAATATGATGAGTTTATATTAAAAATATCTTCTTTAGAAAAAGAAAGCAAGGCCGACAAGTCAAAAATAAAAGAGTTGGAAGAAAAGCTGGAAAACTTGGAGAGAAAATCGCGTGGTGTGGGTATAGAAATTCGAAATCTACCCAAACATTCCGGCGAGACGAAAGAATCCCTCCAAACCGAAGTTATAAAATTAGGTAAAACTCTTAACGTGGTAATGGATGCTAACTCAATTAAAGACATCTATAGAACCAAGTCTCAGGACACCTCAAACCCTGTCGTGGTAGACTTTTCCACCGTATTAATGAAGGAGAAGGTTCTTAAGGCGGTTAAAAACTTTAATAAAACTAAGCAAAAAGGAAACAAACTGAATACTACCCATCTTAACCAGGAATATCAACTAAAACCGCTATTTGTATCTGAGTCATTAACCAGCAAAACCCGGAAACTATTTTATATGGCGAGGCAATTCCAAACAAATCATGGCTTTAATTTCTGCTGGACATCAAATGGAATTGTGTACCTTAAGCAGCATGAAGGAGCTTCCTATTCTCGAATAAACGACCTCAATGACCTAGAGAACCTAAAGAAAACCATAACAGTATGACTATATTATGTTGTCTCTATTGGAAAATGTAAACAGCTCACTTTAAGTACGTCTCAACTAATGCTTTGTTTAAACTTAAGTATGTATAACTATAACTCAAAAAATGAACATTATGTAAACATTTATCCCACACTCTATCACTTTATAATTAAAAGATATTTACTAATACCTTCAGATAGCAACTTCTCATTATGTTATTACCATACAAATCACATACTACAGTACATTACACATTCACTCTCTACAAATATACACTCTGGGTTCTTTTTTGAATTAATAACTGACTCAAATATACATCTTCTTACTATACACAATTCCTACATTAATATATTTACAAACCATATAATGACATATCACATGTACACAATTTATATTATTATTTGCACTGATAAATTAATATTAATCTTTGTAAGTCTTCTACATCCACTTTATTTAAATATTTCATGGTTATTACACTTTATATCAACCTTAAAATGGCAGTTAAATAAGCTCAGGCCCGATTCTTGTCATTTTTTAGATAATCCTTGTCACATATCACTTGTATTACATATACCTAAACGTATACCAATTCTAAATGGACAGATAAATATCGGTCCAACTCGTTTGATTTTTTTTTTTTTTTTTTTTTTTTACTTTCTAATTAAACGTGGTGAAATACTTTTCTTATCTTTTATAATTCGATAGCTTAAATCATATAACAAATGATATAGACGAAGTCTCTGTATCTAAATCCCTCACATGTGACTTAGAAGAATGTCAGCAACACATAACTCAGGTACCACCCGGTGGTCTTATAATTTTAACACAAAACATACGCAGTATCAATTGCAATATAGCTGGCTTTGAAACTTTGTTAAGGAGATTGAACATAGAATGTGATGTTCTGGTACTTACCGAATGTTGGCTTTTGGGTGCTTCTGTCATTCCACAGCTCGACGGCTATCGCTCATATGCCACTAAAACCCACCTCAGACAAAATGATGGCGTAGTAATATATATAAGTAACTCGCTGAATGTAAATGTTGAGGAACCAGAATTCACAGACGGTAACTGCTTAGTTACAACAGTCGACAAACATACCGCAATCATATCTATATACCGATCTCCTTCTATAAGAAACATTGACAACTTTCTATACTCCTTAGACAATATAATATCCAAACTAAATTCCTTCAAAAACTTAGTGTTAATTGGAGATATTAATATTCCCATTGACTCCTCCAGGCTGGATCTATCGGGTGAAAGATATTTAACCATCGCCGCTTCTCATGGTCTCTTACCTGCTCACACTGAAATAACCCGTGCAATCAGCTCCTCATGCCTGGACCACGTGTTCCTTAAGACCCAGTTTACTGCTATGACTATTGTGCCACAATCAACCTTAACAGATCATTTCCCTGTCTTGACCCAATTAAGTCCACAGCGCATCTCTAAACACCCTAGTCAAACGAATAAATCAACTATAACTAGAATTGACACAGAAAACTTGAACAAAGACATTAACGATATAGACATGACCCCCATATACGAATCAAAAGACCCCAATTTTTCCACAAATTACCTTATCACTAATATCCAATCAGCCATAAATAACAACACAATAACTTTCACTGTGTCGAAGCGCAAAAGAATACTCAAGCCATGGATTACGCCTGGCCTTCTCAGATGTATGAAAAACAGGGACTTTCTTCACAAAAAGCATAGGACGGCTCCGGATAATATCATTTTAAAAACATCATATATTAGATACCGCAATTTCTGTACCAAAATCTTAAAGAAAGTAAAAAGAGCATATGAGAAAACTCAATTAGATACTGCAAAGAATAATCCCAAGAAACTCTGGAAGACTATAAAATCAATTACGGGTTGTGTCAAAAACATTGACTATCCAGAGGAATTGTTAAAACTGAGTGACTCCAATAACACCACACTTGATACTATTAATGAGCATTTCGTAAAAGTTGGTCAATCGTTGGCAGAAAAGTATCCTCTTAACCCTTCTCCGTCAACATCTAATAATTGGTCCTCAATGTTCTCATGCGACTCCCATTCGCGATCATTTGTATGTGAAGAAACGACGGAAGAAGAAGTGACCCGTACAATCCTTTCATTAAAATCAAACTGCGCCACAGGTTGTGACAATATCTCATCGAACTTAATAAAAAGTAATATCGAGCTTTTAGTTCCTCCTCTCACGTTTATTTTCAACAGGTGCTTAGAATATGGTGTATTCCCGAAAAATCTCAAACTGTCTGAGGTTCACCCTATTCATAAGGGAGGTGACCGTGATCGTGTTAATAACTACAGGCCGATATCGATCCTACCCTCCTTGTCAAAGGTTTTTGAAAAACTACTAAACAAGAGACTTGTTAGCTACTTGGAGGACGAGGGCCTACTCTCTTGTACACAGTTTGGCTTTCGGAGGCATAGAAGCACAGATGATGCTGTCTTTAAATTAAACAATTGTATAGCTACAAATTTAGATTCTGGAAAGAAATGCCTTGCCATCTTTTTGGATCTGGCCAAAGCATTTGACACGATCTCGGTCCCCATCCTTTTGCGAAAGCTCGAGAATTTCGGTATAAGAGGCAATCAACTTAAACTTTTTGAGAGCTATCTGTCGGAAAGATACCAGTGTGTAAGAATGGGAAATTGTACTAGCTCTTATCTTCCTATTACATACGGAGTTCCCCAGGGCAGCATCTTGGGACCTACCCTCTTTCTCGTTTATATAAACGACCTCACGAACCTATCTATACCCCAAGGCGAAATAATCTCTTACGCAGATGACACTGCTCTTATATTCAACGCCGACAATTGGGATGAGGTATTTACCGTCGCACAATGTGGTCTTGATCTCGTAAAGGAATGGCTACAAAATAATTTACTTACACTGAACAGTGATAAAACTAAATACTTGACTTTCAGCATACGAAATCCACCCAAACTGCTTACTACAAAACATTGCCTTATTCCTCACAATTGTCCTGGAATAGATAACTGTAATTGTGTACCTCTAGAACGTGTCAACAATGTGAAATATTTAGGATTAATTATAGACCATAATTTATCCTATAAGGCACATATTAAAGCTTTGTCGGGACGAGTAAGAAAACTAATTTATATCTTTAAAACTTTGCGACATGTTGCTGATCTCAAATTATTAAAACAGGTTTATTTCTCTCTTTGTCAATCCATTATTAATTACGGCATAATTGTTTGGGGAGGAGCTACCAAAACTACTCTAAAAGGCCTTGAGATAGCTCAGCGTGCAATTCTAAAAGTTTACACTTTCCGTCCAATTCGCTTTCCCACAAACATTTTGTACAACTCATGTGAAGTCCTTACAGTGAGACAATTGTTCTTACTCAACATTGTACTAAAACAACATGGTGAACTTATATATGATACTGATCTCACAAAGAAACGCAGAAAACATGACGTTGTTGTCCGCATACATAAACCTAAAACCTCTTTCATAAAGAGATTCTTCGTCTTTCTAGCACCACATGTGTATAATAAAATTAATAAATCCATAAATATTTATTCTCTTAACAAATTCCATTGTAAAAAGAAGGCATATGAATTTTTAATGAAACTATCATACGAAGACACTGAAAAATTTATTCAAATAATCAGTTAATATTTTTGTTTGCATATCTATATATATGTATATTCACTCAACTCCTTTGCATTTATCATGTAGACATATGTATACACTTACACTTACACACACAGACACCCCCACACACACACACACTCACCCTCTCATCCTTACACACAAATCCTCACACGCACACAAAAAATGTTAGTAATTTAAGTTTAGTTTACCTTAATTTCTTATTTATCTTTGATTTGTAATGGTCCTAAACTCTTGCTTCTTGCTAATTTAGGTTACCTAGTAAATTGTGTCTGAGGGGAAACGGCGCTGTTAGCTGAGATACAGGCTCACGCCTAGTTCAGCTGCGGATGCTCATTCTCTTACTTATATTTTATCTGTAAGCCTAATATTTGTAAGAATGTACTGTACCTACCTACTGTTTTTGAGAAAATAAATATTATTATTATTATTATTATTATTATTATTATTTAAAAAACCCTCAATTATTATTTTATATATATTTTTTGTAAGTTTGCATGTAATGGTATAAATAAAAGCTTTATTATTGTTAAATAGTACCTGGATGACCGAGCTTTGCTCAGTTTTTTTTTTTGGTAAATGTTTTCTAAAAATGAAACCTAGCTAGATCGATTTATCGCACCCGAAACCCCCTGCATACTAAATTTCATGAGGTCAAGAATTGCTCGTTTAAAGATGTATATTAACTATGGCGGAGAGTATCGACTCTCCGATTATTAAAAATTTTGTGAGCGGTACAATCACTAAGCATTAATTTGTGAATGTCCTTGTCACAATACTATTTATTATGTTTACTTTGCTGATTTATTTTAACCACTATCACTAGTAATAAGTTAAAATATTGTTTACTAACAAGATGGATCATTGTTGTACAAAAATAAAGAACATAATTGTTATTATACTAGCTGTTTCCCGCGGTTTCACCCGCGTAACTCTCGATCCCGTGGGAATATCGGGATAAGAAGTATTCTATGTGTTAATCCAGGTCATAAACTATATACTATCACACTATGTATTCAGTATTTTTTGAGTGAAAGAGTAACAAACATCCATCCATCCATACTTACAAACTTTCGCGTTTTTAATATTAGTAGGATAAGTAGGATTTGTTGGTCAATCTCGCCTCAACTGCTGACTAACTTGCATGTCACTGGAACACAGATCATTGGCCTGGAATAGGACATCACACTATACCATTCCTAGACAGGAAACTTACCAAGCGACTTCTGCGACTGGCAATTTGATTATTTTATGCGGCCTACCCAAATGTTTTACTTTGGCATTGTTCGTCGAATTGTTGAGCTCCTTAAAGTTCTAAGTTTGAGCTACACGACAACTGACAAATGCTCGCACTGTCTGGATAGGTCCACTGAAACCTGCGTGGTGTTTTCCTCAAAAGGCTATAGACGTTAACCTACATAGTTTTTGACCATTGTATGGACTTCAAAAGAGACCTCTGAGTTTGTTTCGGAGTTTCTTCTCGGGGTCGTCAGCTAGGAAACACAGACCTCGTCTAGATTATTATAACCAAAAAAAAAATGTTTGACGTGTAAAAGTGTTACTTGTAACCCTATTTACAAAATGAATATCATTTATCATTATCATTTATCACCGGAGGCCTACGAATGGTGGCGTGGACCATCACCGGACACTGCTCACTGAACAAACATTTCCACACGATAGGTATAACGGAAAGTCCTCTGTGCAGAGCATGTATGGAGGAGGAAGAAACGGTATCGCACGTGCTCCTTGAGTGCACAGGCGTCGCCGAGATACGGAGACAAACAATAGGGACACCGAATTCACTCACAGACATCCTGAACTCATTAGGTAGATCTGCTTCTGGAGGGAGGTTGGCTGTTTGGAATGACGGCCTCCATGGCTCAAACACAATGGTCTAACATCAGGACTAAGTGCGGAAACCATACCCAATGGCTAGATAGATAGGACATGAGATCCTTTCAATCAAGGGTTAAATTCCGACGTGTAGCTAGTATACTTAAGCTCGAGCGAGCTTGTAGCTAAATAATAACAGCCGCACTGGTCGATGTTCAAGGTTATGCAACGCTTGATGAGGTTGATCTGTAGATGGGTGACCATCTTAACATATCGAGACTCCTCCGTGCCTCGAAAAACACGTTAAGCCGTTGGTCCCGGCTGTCATTTGTAGATCTTTGGCAGTCGTCACGGATAGTCTGACACTAGTCTTGCCAAGGAGTAGGTACCGTGTTACTCAGTTAATGGGTTGTGGAGGATTCAGCTGAATCCGGCTTGACTGGAAGCCGACCCCAATATAGTTGGGAAAAAGCAGATGATGAACTAGTATAGACATTCTACTAGCATGTAAAGTAATAGTGCAGCTCAAGCCTGACAAATCTTGAACCACTAATTTATTAGTTTTCTTGTCAACTAAAAAGTCTGTGCTCTTTCACTGTTCAATACATCACGTATGAGTTATACCAACCAACAACCATCGATCAATTTACTAACCTAATTTCTCATACATAATCTTTCGTCGTTTTTCATCACCGTTTTCTTTTGTTTCGAAAATAATAAAAATTAAGTATCACAGAAAATATTCTAGAGATGCACCAAGAATTTATGAACGTTCCCGCAAAATTAGAGAAAACCGGCGAGCTTGCCAAAACCTACTTCCCCGATGTTTATTGTATTATTAATCTTTGAACTCAGCATGTTTCTTTTATGTACGTCGGCTTCGTGTTCATGTGATGGTTCAGAAGTTTCTCAAGTTTCCACACAGTGGGACTGGTTGGTCGCGAGGCTCTACACAGTGGCCCTAGTTGGTCGCGTTTGAAGTCGGATCTTATTATGAAACGCACTTTGAAGAAGTTTATGATGTTGAGAATAGTTCTAGTAGAAATATCTTAAGTGCCGTAAAGCTTCTTACTGCTAAGAATTTCATGGAAATTATTTTGTTTAAAATGAAGTTAACCTCGAACATTTTAACAGGTGTTACTTGACAGGTCTGCGAGTCAAAAATGGGACCGGGTTAGTCACACTTACAGGTTGCATCAATACCAACGAGCCAGTATCATCACGCAGTGGGTGCCTGAGGACGGACGTCGTAGCCGGGGCAGACCAAAGAAACGCTGGCGTGACGATTTAGACTCGGACGGATTGGCCGGAGATGGCAAAACACAAAAAGCGTTGGAAAGCAATGGGGAATACCTTTGCCCAGCAGTGGGACAATATAGGTTAGGAAAAAGAAACTTGAACTTTAACATTTTGCAAGTCTTTTCGTTGAAGAAAATTAGACGGTACATCAAAGTTTGAGTACTCTGCCAGCGCAGTAGACGCTGAAATGATGATAAATAAATAACATAAAATATTCTTTATTTCAGATAATTACAATTCATGGGTACATGAGATTTAATAAAAAAAAAAAACTTCAAAAAAAAATCTTTCAATGTGCGTAAAGCTAGGAAGTGGAATACCCTACCGGAGTCAGTTTCCTGCTAGCTATTTCCTGCAGGTCTTTAAGTCAAGAGTGAATAGGTTACTTCTAGGCAAGCGTGCTCCATCGTCGACCACATCATCGCTTACCATCAGATGAGGCAGTGTTCAAACGCGAACCTGACAATAATAACTAATATTTATTCCAGAAATTTTAGTATTTCGATCGCGCAGTATTCCGGATCCTTCTACCGTGATGTGTCAGTGCAATGATTCTGTTTTAAAATTGGACTTGCACACGAAGGGTTCCGTACCATAAGCCGAAAAAAAACATGTTTCTCAACCCCCTTTTATTTTTTATTTTATTTCATTTTTAGTGTTATAGCGGCAACATAAATACAACATCTGTGAAAAATTCAACTGTCTAGCTATCACGGTTCATGAGATACAGCTAGTGACAGACGGACAGGCAGACGAACAGCGGAGTCTTAGCGAATAAGGTCCCGTTTTACCCTTTGGGTACGGAACCCTGAAAATAACAATTGCTGCTCAACAAACAGCATCGATGATCACGTAATAAAACATCCAAATGTCTAAGTTTAAACTCTAAATGTTCCCCCTTAGGGGGCGCCTACATAGCGCTAGCATTGTTGAACATTCTATCTAAAGAGATTCAACCGTTCAAGTCTCGAGCTATCCTTGCTTGTCAAAACTTTAGAGAAAGGTATCGACAACTTGTAAACAGCGCTTTGCATATTTTGATATAAGTCACCTACTTTAAAATTGTTGGTAAAGTGGTTCTTTTGAGCATGGTTAAATGCAGTTTTGTTTGATAACGTTTTACACGGAAAATCATGTTTTGGTAAAACTGTATAAGGAAAAAACGAATGTAAGGAAGTCGAATGGTTTCTGGAAAGAGATAATTATAGATGGGTCAAAATTAAACGCATTCCAAATGATTGTAAATGACTGTTAGTGATAATTCATTAATTTACAATTTGTCTCATTAATTTTTAAGATGATTTTCGTTCAGGAAACTGGATAGTTTCTCAGGATACGCCGAAAACACAGAATACTTGTTTTACAGAATTTGCAATGACCAAAATTCTATAAACGACCGTGTATTTTTCGGGTAGCATCCATCTTAATAGCATCGGAATCTTTTAAGATCGCTCTTGTGTCTGTCTGTTCATCTCACACTTGGCCGGTTTTTATCATTCATTCATTCATTCATTGATTGTTTCACAATCTCACCTGATGTTAAACGACGATATTAACGACGAGCCTAGAACCGGCTTATTCAATCGTGACTTAAAGACCCCCATTTTAATAAGTATTGCTCTCACATCCTGAGACAACTCGAAGATTCAGCCCGCAAGGGGCGACTACACGGCGTTTTGTTGAACTTCCTCTATGTAGAGAGATTCTATCCGCGTCCAACTCTTAAGGCGCGTTTACATTTGAAACATGAGGCTTGTACAGACACTACAGGACTTTGGAAACAGGATATCAAATCCCGCATTATCTCTTCTTTAATTATTATCGATAGGGTCTCGTTTGACCACACTCACACCTGACGGAAAGCTATAATATGGTTGATGATGGAGCACACTTGCCTACAACTTTTGACTTAAAAAACCCCCAGGTTGTAGTAATAAATAACATTTAATTAGACCAGAAGTAGAACACAATAGGCTAATAAAAAAACCCTTCATGTTCGAACCTGGCTCGCACTTGGCCTTGATTTAATGTCATTTATTAAACAAATCTTCAACGGCTCGCACTTGCCTATCCTGTTAACTGTCCCAATGTCGACGCGTCCTTAATCTATTCGTAGATGTCAAAGTTTGAGCGAGCATCGACTTGTGAGCGTCGTTCCACATGAATGGTTTAAGTCGCGTTTTACTCGCCTTTGCGGAGTTTGCTTTTGTATTTTCTGACGTACCTATTATTATATATTGAGTGATCTTTGTAAGTCAAAAGCTTTGTTGAAAGTTTTCTCAAAATACTATAATCAGACGGGCAATGTAAGAACCGTTCGTATTAAGTCGCTGATATGTTGGAGCATTCACTTGTAATGAGCATTCTTGCAAATGTTATTTTGTTCCGAACCCGTGAAAATACGGATAAAAAGCTCGGACCGTATTCGAATATTGCATACGCACTAATCCGATCTCTGATCTAATACCAAGCCATTCAGTAGCCCTCTTTGGATATATCCGATTTGAATCGGAGCTTCGAGCAGTCAATATATCTTCCGAATTGGAGACTAACAAATGACGGAGAGAAATCGGATGACGGAAGTCGGATTTAGTGCGTAAAGTACCATACAAATAGTTCTATGACTATTTTGGAACGTATTTTCACGAACACGGATCGAATGCAGTACGGATCTGCTCTTGGCATCGGATTCGCAAACTGTCAGAAACACCTCAAATTTCCTTTCATCTCGACAAGTTTTTAACACTGATTGTCGCTGAGATGGTGCAAAATGTGCGATGATTTATGTAAATGATGACTGGTTTTTAAACTACGAGAATCAGCCATCAGATTATAATTTGCGCTGTTAAAAATGAACAAATTCCAAAATCGTTTCAATTTCAAATTGCCTCAAAAAATAATTTTAAACAAAAACATAATTTCAAAGATTGAACCTTTCTAAAATCAACATATCCATCCCACAGCCATTCCCGTTTACATTTACATTACATTCCACCAATAAAACGACTAAAAACGCGTTTATAAACGTTATATAAAAATATAATAAAACGCGTTTATTAGCACTCAGCGGGATCAGCGGCGGTGGCCGAGCGATCTTATTAAGCTATACACATATCTGCTCCATTCAGCCGTGGATAGCTTGTAATTTGACGAGAGCGCTGCCGAACACCGCTACCTCTGTCCCACTCGCTATGTTATCACTTGAGTGAGATAGTTGAGGAAATTCCGTTTTTTCTGAGTGGTCTATGGTATTTATTTATTTACTTAGGATGTCCAACAAAGAATATACACAACACACACATAAATGACAAATAACAATTAATATCGAGTAGGTGTACTCCTTCACTTACAGGAGACCACAGCATGCGCAGTTAACAACTAAGCTAACAAAGTTAAATTATTAAAAAGTAATAAAATATTTTGAAACAAAACAAAATTAAACAAACAATTTAAAAAGTGCAAAATAAAATAAAAAGGGGAACACAATAAATAATAATCATTACATATGAATATTAAATCAACTCACTCAAAGGGTTTTGAACATTGACAAAGACCTACAGATGACTAGGTATTATAATTTAGTTACGTATTGGTTAGGTTAATGGATGGGGGGACCAGAGGCTACGGACAAATAATCATTTTTTTAACGATAACACGATTATGAAATTTACGTAGCCACGTCAACCCCTAATTTTTTTGGCTTTTAGACAATCGTTGTTGCTGATATCTCTTCTTCTTGTCTCTCGATCCAATAATAAAATAAAAATTACATTGTCATTATAATCAACATAACAAACAATTCTCTATTTAAAACAAAATTAATGCAAAACAACACATAAATAACCCATCCCGGAAAGGACACATAGGACATATAAATACGTAACGCACTTATTTTTTCAAAACAAACAATAAAATTAAAACAAACACGAAAATTTAAGCGTGAGCGCCGCCATTTTGAATCAGTCCGAACAACACAGAGTAATGAAAAAGATGAGATGCCCACCTCGTTTGTTCCATGCTACCGGCATAAAAGTACTTTTTATTTTCTAAATGGTCGGCTAAATGTTCCTTCCTCCGACGTCCGGGATTTTTTGGAAACATATCTTCAACGTTTTTACTGTTAGCCTCGAACATTTTCTATTGAAACCCGCTCTGATGTTTATAATACGTATACCTTTTTATGTAGCTAAAATTTTTGTAGTTTGATATAGAAACGACGTGCGTTGGTGTTGTTTATTCGTATGTGTATATAGCGGGTGTTGGTTATGTGTGTGGCTTATTGCCAAGATGTGCTTTGCTTAAAAGAAACTTGTTAACAAGGCCAGTTTCTTTATTTCTTACTTAGCGCGTTCTAGTTCTTCGTACTAATAAATAAGTGTGAAAGTTTTGATATTGTGTGTGGCTGACCGGATTGGGATGACGGCTTGAATAATTTTTTTTCGTGTAAGACAAGTTTTGTCCCAGCTGTGAGACGATCCCATCTCTATTCTTCTATACGTATCACTGAACTCCTTAATGGCTTGATCGATTTTGACGATATTTTTGTTTGAGTGGGTTCCTGGATTTTTTAGATTTACAATACGCCGATTGATGGCGATGCAATCGTGTTATTGTTTTTTTTCTTACGTAAAGCCCACAAGGGCTAATTAAACAGTTTACGCGTATAAACCCGGTAGCAAAACCTAGTATTTAACATTAATCAATATAGAAGGTCCACGTTACTGGTAATCCCTGTAACTGGGTTTAATGTGCTTGTGATAGGATTGGGCTTACGGCGAGATAGTGCAATGGATGGATGTCTGTCGGTAGCCCGCTGCCTCGAAACAATTGACGCTTTTACTCGGGGCTTAAACTAACAATGACTACTGCCCATTATAATTTGGTAACAATTACGAATAAGTTTGTTATTGTGATTAATTTCACTCAGTAAACAGTATTTCAGTTCCATTATTTTTAAATTTAGGTACTTTTACGAGGAAGGCCTAGGAAATGCTGGCGTGACGACTTAGAGGCGTTCATGATGGATTAGTCAGAGAAAGGAATACTTTTGTACAACAATATAATATTTATTTGAAAATAAAAAATATTATTTAAAAAAAAATTTTTTTTTTAAATCTAGCTATCAGAAAAGATACAAAAATATATAAAACAGACAAACACAAAAAGTAGTTAACAAACTTTCTAGAATGATGTTTAAAAATCTTTATACTTACCATATTATTATTTTTTTTAATCCGTACTTATACTAATATTACAAATCCGTAAGTAACTCAGTCTGTAAGTCTATTTGTTACCTTTGCACGTATTAACGGCTGAATGGATTTGGATGAAACTTGGCATACGTAAAGACCATGTCCTACAAGGACATAGGAACATCCCGACTTAACGCGGGCGAAGTCGCTGTCAGAAACCAGTAAGTAATAAAACATTATGAAAAGTGCAACATATCCTTACTCACGAAACAGTAACTTTAATCAGAATTTCAAAACAGCGATTAGTCTCTCCACAAAGAATGATGAATATATGAAGGAACGTACCATTTCAGTCCGTCTGTCTACGCGAAATAAAACTGTATACGTCTCTCTTTCATCGCACAGAGTAGTGTCATAAATCAGAGGTATTCCCAGGTAGCTAGCGAAACTACTCGCCCTACTCGGTAACACAAGTATTTATTATTTTTGGTAAATTTTATGTGTGTTTTCAGTACCTATAAGCCTGAGTTTTGTTGTGTTACTGAGTAATTTTGTTTGATGAATTAGTCAAAGAAGCCTCGAGTTTTAAAATTATCTTAGTAGTTATTGTCAGTTGAAATTTTAAATTTTAAGCTACTTTTGGTCAATTGTATGTGTGTTCTCAGTACCTATAAGCCTGAGTTTTGAGTGTAACTGGGTAATTTAGTTTGATGAATTTTTCAAAAGAACCCTCGAGTTTTAAAATTATCTTAATAGTTATTTTTAGTTAAAATTAAAAAATTGTGCAAGATGTGTGGAACGATTTAAATGTATACGTCTCTCTTTCATCGCACAGAGTAGTGTCATAAATCAGAGGTATTCCCAGGTAGCTAGCGAAAGTATTCGGTAACAGAAGTATTTATTATTTTTGGTAAATTGAATGTTGTTTGTTTTATTTTAGGCAGAGTAAGTGTCTGTTTTGCTATGTAACTATAGTAGGCGCCAGATAAATGTGGAATAAAGTATATTGACCTTTCCCTAATAACTGCTCATAGGTACCTGAACAATTAAATATGAATCGTTTTTCATTATTAGACCATGTTAAGGATCACGAGAGATGATGATTGGGGACAGTTTTGTGTCATTAATTCCGTTTTTCAAATTAACAATGTCAATAAATGTAGGTGGGTCAATGACCGATATTCCACGATTATCTGGCGCCTACTATAGTAGGTGTAGTTTGATGAATTACTCAAAAGAACCTCCGAGTTTTAATATGATCTCGGTAGTTATTATTAGTTGTAATTTTAAATATTGGTAAGTTTTGCAAGCTGTCGAAAGCAAAACGTAAGACCTTTTGTGTACCATATTTTACGAAAAGTAAATATTCGGTTCTATATATATATATCTATTCTTGAACAGTATGCTTGAATTTAAAATTTGAGATAATTTGATTCCATCGCCACTAACTCAAGGATCGTATTTAGATTTGTTTATTAAAGTTGATTTTGAAGTGACCATTTGAATTACAAAGGCCCTTAAAAAGTATGTGTCGCAATGGATTTTCAACTTTGTGTAGTATAACATAGAGTTTGTTGTTTCAAAATTCGATTATTACATATCTCAAATTCAGATTTTTAAAGAATGAATACATGGAATTGATATATTTTTTTAATTTAAATAAAAAATAAGATTTAAGACAGTAGATAAAATTACTACTCCAAGTCAAGAACAATTGATGAATTCTAAACCCAATTCTCGTTCACAGAACATTTTATCAGGTTAATTCAATAAAAAAATCCATCACCATAATACCGTATTATTGACGCTAAAAGAACCGAATTCCGTTGATACCTAACTCACGTGGGGCGTGTATATTAAATTCATAACCTGCTACTAAAGCCCCAAGTTTTCACGTTTTACGAAAACTCTCGCCATTATGTCTATATCGCCTTTTTCACAGACGTAAACAAAAAGTGGCTCTTTTTGCGTCAATTTTACATAATTTATTACGCAAACATGACTTTACACGTCCATGATGCTAAATACTTAAACTTTCTCCACCTAGAACCGTTAATCAATTCCAATTTAAATCAGGAAGCGTCAAAAAAAAGAACATCACTTAATTTCGCGTAACGTATTTCTAAACAAAGGGATTCCAGATTGAAATGCGTGGAGCGACTGCGCGGCCCCCACTACAGTTATATAAACTTCAAAAATAGAATTTCGCCGTCGCAACCCGGTTTACGACTTGGCTCATAAAAGGGGGTGGAACGGGCGGCCGTAAGGGGAACGCAGCATATTTTCACCTTTATTTATAAAGGAAATTCGGTCAAGTTTGAGTGATGTTCATTTAAATAATATTTGTTGGATACGACTTTATTGACGGCCGTTAGAAATTGGGTTAAGAATCTTTATTTCTCGTAAGAAATACACTTACACAAAAAACTTAAAACCCTCACCTAACTAATTTCATATTATAAGTGTGAAAGTGAGTTTGTTTTACGCGTTCACGCCTAAACCACCGAACAGATTTTGATGAAAGTCGGTACAGAGATAGATGGGACTCTGAAAACGGTTTTAAAGCGAGCGGCGCCACGAGCAAAATCTAGTATGTATAACATAAAGTAAGTTTACTAATAACAGAATCAAACTAATTTAGTAGCATTCGATATAAACAGAAAAGTAGTTAAAAAAGCTGTCTTTATTTTACAAATTCATATGAAAGACGTTTTAGAGGTAGTAGTTATATTATTATTTTCTTTTTAATAGGTACTCGTGTCGTGTAGTGCCGGTGGCATAGAGTGACGGCTTGATATTTACCACTGCTGTCAAAACGACATTTTTATTCCACAGATAAAAGTTTTCTGATTATTGACAAATTGGGTCTAACTAAGGCATCATTGGGTTCCAAACAGGCCGTCACCATATTCGTAGGTTTGTCTATTAGTTACATAATAACTGTCTCATTGAGCCCGAATTAACTTGTTGAAGAGAATTAGTTAAGGTCTGGCGATGACAGTTTTGTAAAGACGAACGATAGACGCTCATAGACGTAATAGATTGACGATTAGGATATTATATGTAGAGAGAGTCTTAGAGTTCCGTACCTCAGTCGGCAAAAACAGAACCCTTATAGAATCACTTTGTTGTCAGGATGTCTGTCCGTCTATCCGTCTGTCTGTCAAGACCATTTTTTTAAGGAACGCGTGGAGGAATCAAGCTGAAATTAAAATCAAATACTCAATATTTTTTCACTGCTACCCCTTGGAGCAGTGAAAAAATCAAACTTCTATATGATGAGATTGCTTTCATAGTAGAGTGCTTTCCCAGCGTCCGTCATTTGATTATGTACAGTGACACTGTTTTTGTATGTACGTTTAAGTGTTTCTTTAATTTCTGAGTGTGTTTTTAAGTGTGTGTATATTGTTTTGTAATATTTTAAGCTATGGACTCCGGTCTGAAATAAATATTATATATATTATTATTATATATATTATTATTATTATTTATTATTATATATTTATTATAGTTTATAAACTTCAGTAGGTAAAGAAAGAAAAAAGAAAAAGAGTATATTTGCGACAAGCAATGTATAGGTACCCTCGGTGTGCAAGTCTGACTCGCACTTATCCGGTTTTTATTTATAAAAATGTGTGTCTAAGAATTTTTTTTTTATTTCTTTTTTTTTTGTCTATCCATTAAGTTGTTCAGTCTCTGCACCACCCTAAGGTCGACTGGTATAAAATGCAAAAGGCGTAAGTGCATGTTAGTCCAATGTTATAATTAGTGCATACATTTTAGTAAATTAATAGATACAATAGGTGATTCAAGCAGCCGACTTTTATAATGGACTTTTACGTTGGGACTATGAGAAAGCTATTTAAGAATTTTTTAATCTAAACTTAAAGTAGCAAGCACCATTCTGAACATGATTTTATATGGTTATAAACAAGCTGTACCAAGTAGTGGCTCCCTAGACGGCAAAACAACGAATTTGAACCGCCTACGCCGGCTTCCACAAACCAGTTTTATTTTAACTCATTCACTCACTCTTTTAGTCAGTATTTATCAAAAATTTGTTACTAGCTGTCGCCCGCAGCTCATCCCGCGTAAATGTCCAAAATTATCCCAAAGAAACATACTCCCGAAATTAAAAGTATCCTATGTGTTATTCCAGACTTTAATCTACCCCTGTGCCAAATTTCATCAAGATCCGTTTAGCCGTTCTGACGTGAAAGAGTAACATACATACAAACTTGGATTAGTATTAGTAAGTAATAGTGATGTGTTAGTAACTAACTTGGACTTGGACAATGTAACTCTGGTTTGTGCAAATATTTCTAAAACGTAAAAAAAATCGACATTGGAATTCGAGATTATTAGAAGGCCGTATCTAATACAAATGTTCTCTTAAAAATCAACTTAAAATATGCATCGCTAAAATCGTTATTAGTTTGGTGACGATGGATTGAAATGATCTCGAATTATAAATTCAAGTATAGAAAAAAATATCGCGGTGTTTCTTCTAAAGTCTTATTCTTGCAAAATTTAAGGCGTGTTGTTATAGATTGTATTGTTTTTGAAGGACTTTAACGATTTTCTTTGATCCCTCAAAGATCCGTCATTAAAAAGGTTGACAAAGACCGACTTTACTTCATGAACAAAAAAAAAGAAACCAAACTTAAGAAGCTATTCAAATCTGATTTGGTCATTTTATTTTCTCCTTTGCCCTTTTTAAAGCAGACGGAATGTTTTTACCATCAAATTTTTGTTCATAAATCGATAATAACGTTACTATTAGGTAAATTGTTAAAAGATGGCTATGATATATAATGACTTATTATTTATCAAGTCATCATTAATCAACTAAATAAGATTTTTTGAATCGTGTTCTACCCACCTTTAACAAATTTGGCATATTTTTTCGATTTCCAAATTGTAATCCCTTTTAAATTTTTAATACCTACCACATCGTGTTTACTCACCAACCCGGAATTATTTTTCCTAACAAAAACGGCATCTCAAACAGACCATAAAGAAAAGCTATAAAATCAACAAAAGCTACTAAATTCTTCTTTCTCTGCCATTCAGTTTCTCCCGCTCATTTGGTGCACGGGTCTTAAAGAACTACTTTTAATTACTCTATTAAAGCAACCAGTTATTTGCATTTCCACTATTCTGCACCCCTCCCTTCACCCCGCCCCTTCCTTTAGAACTCAATAGCTTAGTTTCAAAAGCTATAAATCTCAAAGAGCTAAAGCGTTTTCTCAAATTTTACTGCAACAAAATTCATGAAGTCGAAAATGATAAACAACATTTTATGGCTCGCAATTTTGCATAAGTTTAAAATATTTAAGGATGTGACAAATATTCCATGAATTTGGAGTGAGGTGTATCGCAATTTGAGTTTGATTCAAATCTAGAAGGGCCTGTTTAAACTGGATTTTTGTCAAAAAATGGGGCTTGTGAAAAGTGATAGTGGAGTAACAAACTCTATTTCGGGTGGCGCACTTTCATAATTTACAAAACCAATACAGCACGTTGAAATATTCTATTTTTGTAATTTTGGCTTTGAATGAAACTGAATAAATTTGAGAGAGTTTTTGTCGTTTCTATCTTTATCGCATAAATTATAAATGATATTTATTTTGTAAGTAGGTTAAACATAACACTTTTTCAACAACAACAACACACTTTTACAATTTTTAGTCATTTTTAAACTAGATGAGGCCGGTGTTTCCTAGCTGACTACCCTGAGAAGAAACACCGAAACAAACTCAGCGGTCAAAGTCTCTTTTAAAGTCCATGCAATCGTACTGGTCAAATCATATAAGAACCATGTAGGTTAATGTCTGAAGTGGTCTTTTGAGGAAAGTACCAAACAGATTTGAGTGGATCTGACAAGACAGTGCAAACATTTATCAGATATCGTGTAGCTCAAACTTAGAACTTTAAGGAGCTCAACGATTTCACGAACAATACCAAAGTAAGGACATTTGGGTAGGCCGCATAAAGAACTCAAACTGGCAGACTAACATGAAATCAACCCCCATAGTAGCGAGAATACAAAAAACAGGCTCCTTTGAACCTTAAATGTATTTCAAAAGAATATAAAATGTTTACGTTTCACAAAGACACTGCTATAAAAATAACAATGAAATGTACTCTTCATAGTTTGTACGCACACCTCATTAATCCCCTTTAAAACCAAATAACACTCTATTTCTTCTAAAAAACAGTTGTGACCCAAATCACAATAGAACAAACACACATAGGTCTTATTAACTATCAAACACAATGTTTTTGTTACGAACTAGTTATTAAGTTTATTAAAGGAACATGCGATCCCCTGTCGAATACCTCTTACTAACGAGTCTGGCTTGTACATACATAGGATTATAAATATATACCAACATATAGTATATATTGTATACAATAGTTACCCGCCCGGGGATGGATATGGCGAGAACTATCGTATATAAGATCTCATTACAGTTTTTGCTGTTTACACAAAATGCTGGGAAGATTAATTAATGGGTTGGTTTCTTCAAATAGAATCTTTATCATCTTTATAATGCTTATTAGTTATTCTGTGAAGTTATTTATTATTGTAATTTATAAAAAAAAATCTTGTTTCTCCTTTTCGGGATTCCGAACGTGCGAATGAAAAAACTTAACACTTTTATAGGAGCACTCGTGTGTCTGTCTGTCTAACTGTAAATCTGTCACAAAAAATAAAAAATCAACATCCATTTATTTGCCAGAATGTAGGTTTACAACGTATGATCTTAAAACTATAATGGGCCGTTTACATTCTACCATTACATACACACAATACACACAGCCAATTTGCTCCGAATCTCTATTGCTCAATTTCGACAGATTCAGTTGTATATCAAACTATTACGTCCCCCATTCCGCAAAACTGTATCTGGATCCAACTCCCCCATCCCCAGACTTTGCAGGCTTCTTAATAATTGCGATGAATCAATTGATTTTTATTCCACATCACTCCAAAAATACAAACGCCAAGTCCTTCTAAAATAACTACCGTATTGACTGTTTTTTTCCCTTGTCATCTTTGTATCTACTGTGTTTCCAAAACTACCCACTAGTTGTTGTAAGTGTTATTTCTGCACTATTACTATAATTTTATCGATGTTATAATTTTGTTTTTGCATGCTGTGTCTATCGTATCACATTGTACACTATATTTTTATCATATTGCTTTTATTATTAGGACAAACGGTGTAACAATTGTAGATAAGCCAATAAATAAATAAATATATAACACCTAATATATAATGTGTGACGAAATAATGATGAGAAAAATTATCTCTATTTTATTTTAAGTTGTATAGAGCTTCTTAGACCCACACCACAGACGCGTAACATAACATAATAAGAGGAAAAAAGGTCAAGGAAGGAGGGGGAAGTTTGAGAATAGACCACGCCATCGTAAAATATTAGTAAGACAGCGATATGGTACTTATGGTAGTATGTTGCTAAGCTTATAAGCATAAAATCAGCCTAAAATGTTCCATGATCCCACTGCTGGGACACCGGCCTCGTGTATTCGAGACGTAGCTGGCTGTTATAAACCACTCAGGCATGTGTATTGGTGTGAAATAGTGTACCTACGATCCTACTATCCTACTATCCTACTAATATTATAAACGCGAAAGTTTGTAAGTATGGATGAATGGATGGATGTTTGTTACTCTTTCACGCAAAAACTACTGAATGGATTTTGCTGAAATTTGGCACTAGATTTGATTATAGTCTGGAATAACACATAGGATACTTTTCATCCCGGGAGTATGTTCCCTTGGGATGATTTTCGACATTAACGCGGGCGGAGCCGCGGGCGGTAGCTTGTAAGATAATATTGCCATTCCTCACGACAATTTCCAAAAACGAATCATTCCCGAACTTAGTCGAGTCACAGGCAATCATGGAAACATTTCCACACAAAACTAGACCCTAATCACACATCCCAAATAGGGCAACACCAATATAATACACGAACAAATTGCCCCAGCAACTTAGATTGTGTACGCATAACTTAGAATCTTCTGCCTAACATAATGGATGATCCCTCCCTCCCCGCGGGCTGTCGAAAATATCTGAACATTAGCGCGCGGCTGATAAATGGTGGGAGGATGTATTTGATACATTGTCAGGAGATAACAGATCTAGGTTAGGTACATGGTAAGACTATGGGGAGGTTCGAGGTAGTTAGGGGTGTGATGGGGCAGAATTGCGACGTTTTGTAAAGGAGGTATGTGTTATTGGGGCGTAAGTTGCTATAAGTAGACTAGTTCCAAACCAACACCGCTTGTAAACATGAATAAAAAAGATTGAACAGGCTGTTTAAGGTTAAGAGTGTTTGGCTGATATTAGGAGAGAACGGAGCTAAACGTGCCGCGGGGAAGTTGTTCCGCTGTAATTTAACAATGTACCGGACGTTACTGGCCAATCTAATATAGTTGTCATCGGTGCGCTGCAGTGTTCCGTTTTATGACGAATTTACTTGATATGTTTATCTCCTTTTTTCATAAAGCCTATTTCAATCGGATCAACTCTCCCGCGGCACATTTAGCCGCGCTCTCCCCTACTTAGTCACAAGCTATTCAAAAGCGCCAAAAGTACCAAATCTAGTTGCGGCCTTGGCTTATTCGGAGTAAATGAAGCAGTTGACGATGACATCGCCCATGTCGACAAACTATTATGCTTTTTAACCGACTTCAAAAAAAGGAGGAGATTCTAAATTCGTCGGAACCTTTTTTTTATTTTTTTTTTTATGTATGTTCCCCGATTACTCGAAGATGGCTTGACCGATTTGGATATTTTTTTTTTGTTTGATAGGGTATACTTCCCAGGTGGTCCCATGATCATCAAGTCAGGATCTGATGATGGGATCCTGGAGAAATAGAGAAAACTTTTCAAATTTTATAGGCACACTAGAAGCGATTTGGATAGTGTTTGGAAGAGTACTTTCTCGGAATGGTTTAATTTCAATTTGGTGAAGTTCTGATGAAGAAGGCAACGGAACTCCTCAATAAATGATAGCAAATGGACTGGGATTGCTGAAATCTCATGTCTGTCTATTGTTTTCACCAGTTCATAACATAACATCACGCTGGTACGCTGTAAAGGGGTAAGCACATGTGAACCACTAAAAAGTGAGAAAAAAAAACTTTTTACAAAAAAAATACAACCGACTTCCAAATAAAAAACACTACAAAGTATAAAATAACTTTAATTTCGGAAGTCGGTGTCAAAAAACGAAAAAACAACAAAAAACACCGACTGCCGAAATTAAAGTTATTTTATACTTTGTAGTGTTTTTTATTTGGAAGTCGGTTGTATTTTTTTTGTAAAAAGTCTTTTTCATGAAACGAAACAAAAATAGAACTTCCTATGATCGGTACAAATAAAGAAAATTAAATCTTTGCCTCGTCATTTACTGTAAACTCGAAAACATACTTAAAAACTGACGAAAGTATGACATCAGAAGCTTCTAAAGCTCTTATGTAGACATGTGAGAGGAAAACAAAGAGCCTCCCCAACGAGATGAAATAGAAAGCCGCGGAGATTTTGACACCAATCCACCTTGATATTGGACTGAAAAGATTTTCAGAGATTTCAACTTTATTCCAAGTTTTACATTTGAATTTTTGCGATATAAACGTGGGAGGCAAAATGAGATAAATTTTCTGGTCCTTACTAACTCATATCAGCACAAAAAACCTGGCTAGAATTTTTAGTCCTCTATATGAGTCTAATGTTCTTTTAAAAAAACTAGAAAAAAACAAAAAAGTGTTTTGTATTTGCTCGGGCTCCGTTATTAAAAGTCAACTGACGACTTCGTTAAAAATCTACTCAAGAAAGCTATAGTCTCTTAGTCATACCAACTTTAATTTCTAGTCCGTTGTCAAAAAATCCCTCTTCGTTCTAACTAATTTAAAAAACGAAAATTGAATCTTAATACCTACCTACCTAATATTTATTTCTGAAGCTTCATACACAAAGATGAAAGTTAATAAGTTATTTATCATCACACTTGTATTCCCCAAAGAGGGTTGCAGAGAACTTTATCCCCGTCTTAATCTTCGCTTATTTCCAACTTCTTGGCAGAACAACCACAGCGGTATGCGTTTAAGTTAAATATAAACTACGGCTTTATATTATATGCCAACGTATATGAAACAGCCTTAGAAATTTATCTGATTCAGATTTCTAACATAACCTTGGGGAGATTTCAGTATTAAAAATCTGTAAGGGCGAGGTTTTTAATTATTTTTAAACTTTTGATAACACAAATGGTATGTCCACCTAAATAACGTTAATGTGCGTTATTAAATCAATATTAAGCTTAACCATTGGTCAAATAAATAACTTTTAGTTAATAACTTACATTAATTGAAAATCGCATATTGACGAAAAAAAAATATTGTTCGAGACAACAAAAACAGCCAATTAAATACCCAAAATGACACTTTAATTTAACAACACTAATTACAACTTTAAACTCACTAATTATAAAACACAACTTCACTACTGATCACTTTAATTGCACTTGAAGATCGCTTCCGAAGTATTCGCTTGTATCGCAAATCCAATACTGACCCGGCCACGAGCTATGCGGTCCTTATATAGGTCAGTTAATTCCAGAACCCTCTATCGTCGAAAAATCTGGAAAGTTCGCCTAAATACCGCTCCCGACTGACCAGATGTCGAGAACCCTAGAATGTTCTAGCATAGAAAATAAGAAGGTACTTGACTCTACTACTTCTGCTTCTCGATACTGGATGGCACTAGTAGTAACTAATGTCCCTATATACCCGGCATTAATATCAACGTTTAACCATTGATTGAGTTAACTACAGATCAACAAACTCACCCTTTTGTCGCTGTCTACCTTTGTCTGTTTCTCCCCTTCATCTTCTAAACCTTGAAACAGCTTTTGATTCGGTTTTCACTAACAGAAAGAGCAATAAACGAGGAATGTTTGTGTATATAATTTGCACCCGTGCGAAGCAGGTCGCAAGGGTGCATCGGGTCACTAGTAATCGATATGAATGGAATTAATGTACAATGTATATAATTCTAGATATCTTACGGAGATTGACTGAGAGAGACTTTAGCTAGTTTAAAACTTATGTTATGTACCCACTCTTTTTAAACCTTAAAAGCACACTGTGCTCTTACGTGGGTCGTGATTGTTCCTTAGGTTCAATATTCAAACGAAAATCTATGAGATAACGACCTTCAAGTGACTAACCAGTTTTCTGGCTTTTTCATATGAGCCGTCCTATTAAGGGTTAAATCAAGGTTTCAATAAATACAATTTCCTTAAACACCTAACACTGAAATAAACCAACATAAATCCTTATTAAGCCAAAAACAATTCACCATAAACAAAAATAACGAGTCGAAATAGCTTCATAAAACACTTTTAGCGTGGCCGTGTACAATCGGCACAAAAAACACACTCGCGAAATATGTACAGTGCGCAAAACGGTCGGCTCCTAACCTCAACATACAGTTTTTCTCATTTTAAAAGAGAAAACTAAAAAAAAGTCTCAATTACATTAGCTGTGCCGTTCCATTACACGAAATACGAAAGGCTGGCTGAATAGCGAGCCGGCCTGAGGTTATGCTATGCAAAAGTGATTTTATTTACAAGTTAATTATTTTTAAAAGAATCACGGTTCTAGAATTATGTTTGAAATTCATATGGTTAGTATGTTTTTCTTTTATTATTTTTTTTTATTGACTGCTTGGCTGGCTTCAGTTTGGGCTTTCTGTTGTCTGGTTCACCAGAAGCGACGTTTAAATTTGTGTCCTTTTATTGGAAATAGCTTGGTTTTTCTTCTCTCTCCTTAGGTCGTTTTGGCCCAGGTGGCTACGTTAATCAATGGCATTAAAAGTGCAGGTTTATGCACAGATGTGGGCACTAGGGGCACTCCAACATGTGACTCATATTTTGAAAGAACTAGGAATTAGAAGGCTAATCTCGGCCAGGGTTGCGGAATTTGTTCGAACGAGTCACCGCGGCCCTGGAACGTAAAGGGCATTAGGAGGAACACGGATGGGTTTTTAGTCAGTAAGACTTCCGATCCGCACAGAGCGGAAGGAGTCATTATGATTTCCCCATCGCCATCATACTTTGTCCTAATATAGGATATGGTCTACCCGTGTACTTAGTTTCAACCAAATGCATGTAGCAATTTATAAGGTGTTTATAATGGTGTTTTGTCTTCATACATAAAGCCTAGTTTTACACACAGAAATATATCAATAAATAACATTATAATTATGAGTACAAAGGAACTGCTTATTTCCGAAGAAATTTCTTCCAGCAGACCTGCGAAAGGAGCTCCTTTAGGAGTTTCTTTATTCAACCTCATTTGTCACTTGGCCAGATTTTAGTATTTCAGGTGTGAAAGTTGAAACTGTTTTAAACAAGCTTTTAAAATTTTAAACGCTATTTGCATATCATGTTTTCGCGCGTGCTCCGGCGAGATGGAACAAATGACAGTAGCAACGGTTCACATAAAACAGATGCTGCTCGTAAAATCATAAGAGCGTTTTATAGCTACAGAGCTCACTTCAACAACTGTTGAAGGATTGTTCAGATAGATTAATAGTCTCGTTTCAATGCACACCTGCCATGTTACCTCTTCGACACCCTTGGTTGACTGCTAGAGTCTGCCATTGTACCTTTGTGCATCTATACTAATACTAAACTAGTAGATTATTAATGCGAAAGTTTGGATTTATGGGGATGGATGTTTGTTACTCCATCACGTCAGAACTGCTGAACGGATCTTGATGAAATTTGACACAGAGGTAGATAATAGTCTGGTATAACACACATAGGATACTTTTATCCCGGGAATATGTTCCCTTGGGATAATTTTCAACATTCACGCGGGCGAAGCCGCGGGCGGAGCTGCATTCGACTGCTAGTGAAGTATTATTTTATATCAAAGTAACAACAAAACGTGAAAAACAAACGGGTTGTTGCTCACGCCCACTCCAATATTTTTTTACCAATATTAATTTCAAAAAAACACATTACGTAATCAAATCAGAACAGGTAATTTTTGCGAAACTAATTTAAATTTTGAATATTACCTATTTTTTTATTATTTTGTTGGTGTTGGAAGGCCCACAAGGTGGACCGATGACCTAGTGAAAGTCGCGGGAATTCGCTGGATGCAAAAAGCACAGGACCGGTCGATGTGGCGACTCCTGGGGAAGCCTATGTCCAAATCATGATGATGAAATTAGAGTGAACAGGCTTCTTCTGGGTAAGCTCGTTCCATCGTCGAATTTGTCTCTGTCATCTATGACCTAGACTAGAGTCAAGAGCAAACCCATATTAAAAAAAAAAAATATATGTTGGTTGTGTCATTAACCGAAAGGTTGGCTGGTAGAGAGCCTTGCTGCATAAAGTCCGTCTGTGTACTACTAGTGTAAGTACATAAAGTTTAAATACCTAACTATGGTAATCATACTGTCCAAGTAGTACCTTTAGAACTTTATACAAAAGGTTTTGTTCATGAAGCACTTTTTGAAATCATTACTGTCCAAGAGTTGGATAAGATAGTGTCTAGCTGATATTACACCTTTTCAAAGGTTTTGTTAAAGTAATAGCGTCTAGTCTAGATCATGAGAAAGGCAATGAATTATGGAAAGATGAGCCTTGTAGTTATTTAAAGTAGAAGTTTCTTAGTCTAAATAGGCACCTTTGAAGTTGATTAAAATTTAAATGAATGATCTAAGTTAGTTCAAGTAAAAGATCTGATTAGTTTAATGTAGTCTTTCCTCGGAATCCTTTCGTACATTAAAATTATCTCTACGATTGACCTTACTATAATATTAGAGGTATGAATGAGAAAGTTAGTTTGTTTGTTAGTACGCTTGCACGCCTAAATCGCTGAATCGAATTTGGTGAAACTTGGTACAGAGATAGATTGAAACTTTAATGGGAGCGCAGCGGCGGCAAAAACTAAAAAAATATGTAAGTGTGCATTGGACACACCCTAGACAACCCGCAGTGCGATTCTGTAAATATGTCGAAGTGAAAACTTAGGTGAAGTGAATGACAAGTGAACTGTCAAACCATACAAACAAGATGGAATGACAGCCCACTTGTAGTTCACTGACTGCCTAAAAGTAGATCATATGTCGACAGAATAGACCCGCAAATACGCTACAGTTTTGCAGTATGGGTAACATTTTTACCAAGATTTGAGCGATTCTGGCAAACATCGTACTGAACTTCATTCAACTCAGCATGACAACGGAAAAAAACTTTCGATTAATATCAAATTTAAAAAAAACTATAATTTGTCAATTTGGTCATTCGAGCTGAAGCCAAGTTTATGTACATGATTTAGAATTATGGGTCTTCAATCTTGCTGTGGAAATAATACAATTGTTATTTGACAAAAGAAGAATTATTCAGTCACTTAAGTTTATTCCAACTCCAAAACCTTATCGATTGCAATTGGAGTCAGCAATTACATACGAGCCATCATAATCTGCCTAGCCTTTTCCCAACTATATTGGGGTCGGCTTCCAGTCAAACCGGATTCAGCTGAATACTATTTACGTGGTTTAGTATCAGACCTCCACAACCCATTAACTGGGTTATACGGTACTTCTTCGTAAGACTGATGTCAAATTTTCTGGATTTTCTGACAATCCGTAACGACTGCCAAAGATCCAAAAATTACACCAGCCGGAACCAACGGCTTAACGTGCTTTCCGAAGCACGGAGGAATATCGATATGTTAAGATGGTCACCCATCCACAGACCGACCTCGGCAAGCGTTGCTTAACCTTGAAGATCGACCCGTGCGGCTGTTATTATTTAGCCACGAGCTCTTTATTACATACGAGTACAAAATCTTAATTAAACCAAATATACCCAAAATTCTGCACACGTCAAGATTCACTAAAATTCAAAGGCACCGCATGTGCAAGCCTGCAAGCAAGATAACATCTAGAGCGCTGCTTGTGCAAGGGGTGGCAAATGAAAAATTTTACTGCTAAACAACTTTACGAAGCGCACTGCGCTTTGTTTTATAACCGACTAGCGACTATTGAGAAGGTGTTTTGGGGAAAATTCTTTGGTTTCATTGGGCAAAAGGAATGGGAAAAGATTAGGTATTTATCATTTGAAGTGCAACATAGATAAAAAATGTGGACAGAGAGCCATGGAGCGTTCCATGCTTGCCATACGTCTAATAGATCGAGTTCCGAATGTCGAGAGCCAAAGACGTACGAAGGTTCAATCGGAAAACGAATTGCGGAACTAATATGGAGCTGGACAGGAAACCTGGCATGGCGCGGTGATGATAGGTGGAGTAAGGCAGGGACCGAGTGGAATCGAGGACTGGAAGAAGTGTTGGTCAGCCGGCAGCGAGATGGACGGACAACATTGTTGCCATCGCGGGTAGAACCTGGACGAGGCTGGCACAGGAACGTGGGGATTGGCACAAGACAAGAGAAGCCTATGCTCAGCTGTGGGCGAAGTCGGGCTGTGGATGATGATGATGATGAAAAATGTGGACGACGGTCTCATCGCTGACAGCGGTATTTACCAGGCAACCTTTGTATGGACTGAAAGAATTGTGATGTGTGTGTGTCTCATAATCTTCAGTCAAAGTGTTCTTTGCGCTTGATTTGATTGAGAAATACAATGTAACAATTTAACGTTTTAAAAGAGTGTCCGTGGAGTTTCTTGCACGTTCTTCTCCATAGAGATATACGATTTGGAACGTGCAAATGGCTTCAACTTTTTGACTGACCGACCTTGACAATTCAAAAGTTGAGCAAAATGCGTTGAGCCTCGTCATCGGCAATGATGCACTGATCGAATCCAAATCCTTTAATATCGACACTGTGTCGGAATTCTCTCGGTTATATTTCTCAGTAGTACGAATTTAATTTCGCGAAGCCCGTTCCATCATCGGACTACAAGACGTATAGCAATACGCCATCGGTACATGATGAACGTTTCCCACGCATACAAAACGTACAAAACGTTTAGGAAATACTTTCATTGTACGTAGATCTAAAAGTGGAGACCGTATCGGAGTCTGTGGTTCATGGTAGCTTCAACCGGGGTGGTCTTTAAATCTAGAGGGAACATATTCTTACTTCTCCATCGTTGAACCCATCTTCGCTAACCATGCGGTTAGATAGTCTTCAAACGCGAGCCCATCGATAATTCTCGTTAAAAACATCGATAGAAAGACATATTCATGACAGAATTTTGTTATTCTATTACCTATTTTTCATTGAAAGAAAGCTACACTACTTTTTTTTTTAAGGATGGGAAATCATCCAGTGACTTCTTCCGCTCTGGGTGAAGCGGAAGGGCGTGTCAGACTTTTACTGACTAAAACCCATCCGTGTTCCTTCTAAAGCCCTTTGCGTTCCAGGGCCGCGGTGACTCTTTCGAACAAATTCCGCAACCCTGGCAAGCTCTGGCCCTAGCGGGCCCCCTCTTCTATGCTGACATCTCTTTGAGGCGCGCGTGAAACACAACGCGCCATCAACCCGGACCTGGTGGTGATCGGACAGCGAGCCACCCAATGCTCGCCGTCCGCAGGCCCGCGCCTACGGTGGCCGGGGATCGCCCTGCGACTCCCGACGCCCGGAGCGTCTTCTCCTGTTGCGGCGGTTGGGGCGAAGGCCTTGCCTTTGCCTCGCGCGGCCCGCCTCAAAGCTGGGTACTGAGCATTGTTATGGGCCGTAATATAACATTCGCAGCGAGCATGTTATGTTACGCCGTTTCCTAAAATCCGTGTAAAACATGTTCGTGCTCGTCTCCGCCTACTGACTGCACGAATGCTCGCTTTGTAACATGTTACATTAATCCCCGTAACACCGGTCAGTACCCACCTCACGATGCCAGTGATATCACTCGGGGCTGGGTCGCTCCTATCGTCTATAAAGACGATAGGAGCGTAAATAAAACTTTTCTCATAAATTATTAATTGCAAATTTTTAGATGGTTTTATACATTTTTGGTTCGCGATGCATAATGCCGATGCGATTACCAAACTCACGCGACTGCCCGTCATACAATAAACTATATAATTATATGAAAACTGGCATCTCAGTTAAACGAACCTCTACAACAAAAACTATTAAATTTCCGACACACGCAAATCACCTATTTCGTCGCTCAGGGCTGGGTCAAACAATACCATCATAACTTGAACTAAGTTCACCCATCACTTGGTTCGAACACTAGCTCTTATTATACTAGCTAAGTGAAAATTTAGTGAAATAAAAATAATTTTAATTTGCAGGAAATTGAACTTTATTATAATAGTGTTAAAGGTTATTTATGATGTGGGCAACGTTAGAAATTATCGAGCTTCCACTCGTGTGAGATGGTGTATTGGTATGTTAAAAGGAAACCGTACAGGCTTGTTTTAATCCAAGAATAAAATTGAATAAGAGTGTAGACAAAGGAAGTTGGGTACAATCCAGAGAAGGTTTTTCAATAAGTATGTTCAAAGAAGTTAGTACAATAATGAAAGAGACTTTATTTTTAATCAAATAATTACTTCGTAACAAATAGAAATTATATTTGTGCTTTGTTAAAAATAATAATGATGGAAACAACGAGTAGTTAAACAGAACCTTTTATCGTCAAGTAACTGTTTATTAATTCTTTATAGAGATTTTTTATTAAGACTCTGCCAACGAGTTGCTATCCCATTAATGAGTTGCTATCCCATCACTTCCCGTGGGTGTCGTAAGAGGCGACTAAGGGAATGGGCAGCAGCAGTCTCTATGCATTGCAACAGCTACACTGCGATCGCCATCCCACCTGCCAAGCGTAGCGATTATGGCAAACCCCTCCCTTTGGGGGAGGCCTATGTCCAGCAGTGGAAACCATTCGGTTGATGATGAATCAGTTGCTATACCGTTCAGTGATTTTTATAAATTGGGCCTTATTTCTCATTAAAAATATATCTGAACTGTTGAGCAACTGGATGTTTGCAACCAATGCTTAATTACTTATGATTCAGTTAAATTCAATATCTATTGTCACCGAAAGGGGTAATCAACTTAATTATTTTGAAATTAATTGAAGCCTTCAAAGAACCCCTAATTACAACTAAAAAACTGGCCAAGTGCAAGTTGGACTTGCACACTCGGGGTTCCGTACCATAAGCCGAAAAAAAACATGTTTCTTGCATGGGGTCCCTTTTATTTTTCATTTTATTTCATTTTTATTATTTGTTGTTATAGCGGCAACAGCAATACATCATCTGTGAAAATTTCAACTGTCTAACTATCACGGTTAATGAGATACAGCCTGGTGACAGAAAGACAGACGGACAGTGAAGTCTTAGTAATAGGGTTCCGTTTTTATCATTTGAGTACGGAACCCTAAAAAAGGGAGAATATAACCAAACTAACATTTTCACTCCCCTTCCAAAAAGCCGCTACAAACTCATCAAAAACCAACCTGCTACTAAAAAAGTCAAACTCAATAGTGCTCAAATCAAGGCTAGTCTATATTTAATCTAGATTTCTAGCCCCAAACTAGGTATTGCCGACTTCCGCGAAAGCGCCCCCTGGTGAGTGTTTGCTGTCACGCGAATGACCCATCACTGATAAGTGCTGATAACACGTGCTTGAGCGGGTTATCTGTGCATTTGTGTTTAAGGGGTGGCAAAGGAATTTGTGTTTTATTCCTCGAGTTAGAAACATAAGGTGATAAATTTTATAAGGTACTGTTTTAGTTGAGGAGCTCTTGGCAAAATTTTAACAGCCATCCGGGTCGAGCTTCAAGGTTAAGCAACGCTAGCCGAGGTCGGTTTGTGGATGGGTGACCATCGTAACATACCCAGACTCCTCCGTGCCTCGGAAAGCAAGTTAAGCTGTTAGTTCCGGCTGTCATTTTTTGATCTTTGGCAGTCGTTACGGACTGTCAGAAGCCAAATAATCTGGCAGTCGCTGCGTGTAAAGTACTGGTACTGTACTGGTACTCGGAGAGTACTTCATAGACCAACCTCGGCAACTGAGTACCAGTATTACTTTCACATCGAAGCATCTATCTATCCGACCTCCACAACCGAACAACTGGGTAACACGCTTATCACATTGTATTTTGTTTTAATATTTAAAGAACACTCGACAACCCAAATGTTTATCGACTATCGCTTCACCTACTTTCACCTGATTCATATGAACATTTCCTTACCAACCTAAGCCATAAACACACGAAACCCAATAACCTAAATTAAAAATTAATAAACAAAATACCCGCCCAGTAATGAAATTAAATGCTTCGTAGCAATTACCGCTACGCCGTAGTACCTGCGTAGCGCTACGTGGCGTAAACTCGTAGCACTGTAGCAAAGGAATGCGTGGTACTTGTGACTGTTGGTTTCGGATAGAAGGTTTACTTGCTGAAGTGTATTACGACTTATGAGTAATTTATATCGATGGTTTTATATTGTTGTAGTAGTTTGTAGGTGGTTGTTTTACCGAATTTAAAAAAATATATTTAAGTTGAATAAGTTAAAAAATGTTGAGTAAAAATGAATTAGGAAGTAAGCTCAGATCACATTATCGGAATAAATTAATATGTTTAGCAAAATTCATTTATTATTTTAAAAAAACTGGTTTAGACTATGACACAATTACCATAAAAATCAAGTTTTAAATTACAAATGAATTGAATTACAATCTATAAATTTCAAATTACTCAATTAATTATTTCAACTCTATTCATTCAAATCAGTTTTAATAATCCGCCATTAACTCGAAACCCAGTCTCGCATTACCTTGAATACCAAAAAAGGCATCGCGAATGATTTCCCTCCGCGTTTTGTTAGCATTGCTCTTCAAAAGAAACCCGATATCTTTGTACAGTCGACTCGTTTCCTATCATTACTGAGGCAATCCTGATTACTGACTACTCTTCCATTTTTAGCCTTTTAAAATCATAAGTGGGTTACTGTGGGTTTTTAAAATGATATCTCGATTGTACTAAGTTGAATTACTTAAATGGTTTTTTTTGCTACAACTAACTAAATAATAATACATCTTTATTGCAGACCAAGACCAAGCCAACATACCAAGGACTGGCTTGGTTTGAAGGTGGCTGGCAGCGGATGAATGCGGACCGCTCAAAACCGGGATGGTTGGCGGCCTTTGGAGGAGGCTTACGTTCAGCAGTGGACGGCAGTTGGCTGATATGACTGCAGACGATACAAGGTCCACATTCACAAAAAAAAAAAATTGCACTTAGAAAGGATTTGACTCACTCACTACATTTTTGTGTTATTTTTTTTTATCGATAAACTTGCGTTTGACCACAATTTCACCGGATTTAAAGCGATGATGTGGTTGACGATGAAGCACGCTTGCCTAGAAGTTACTTTATGTTTTGTGTTAGTAAATTTTATGTTAATCATTTCTTTCCAAACAGTTTGTATGTCACATTATTATGTCTAAATGTTATGGATCTGTAATTATTTATGTTAAGACCGAAATTGTACCAACACTAATTGCGAATAAATTAAAATAGGGTATTTGGCTAAAATAAACTAAAGAGTCCGTCAGAAAGATTTCCAAAAAAATTTGGATACGTTTTTTTTCTTTTGTCACGTAAACAAAAAATGAAGACGCTACA
Organism: Mamestra brassicae; assembly: GCA_905163435.1. Lineage (NCBI taxonomy): Eukaryota > Metazoa > Arthropoda > Insecta > Lepidoptera > Noctuidae > Mamestra > Mamestra brassicae. Next base: position 17,014,105 of record LR991001.1, read on the forward strand.
ATGCGTTAAAAACTCGTGTGACGTCACTTACCAGTACACTTTTGACTGGAAAGTGACGTTACAAGCAGTTGATTTGATATAATAAAAAATACGTATCTAATGTTTTTCGATAATCAACTGACGGACTTAATAGATTTTTTTTTAACCCATGCAACATCCCTATTGTCGCGACTTGTTTTTAACGCTATTAGGTTTCAAAAACAAACGATTTCCCTTTCATCCTCTATTTACATTACACGTCAACGTCTACATGACAGTCTGAGTTGTCTCACCGTATGTGTATCATGACAGCCACTGTAAATATTATCACAAAGATACACTGTACGTACATAGACTGGAATGTAATGGACGACGCGTGTCGGTTCCAGTTCAAGTTTGTCATAATTATGTGGCCTTCAGCTGTTTTTTTTTTTTAATTCTAATTTGGTTGAAAGTGACGTGTTGTTAACAGCCTTTGGTCTCGGGAGAGTTGAACGGTCTAAGTTATGTTTTTTTTTTGTATATTATGAGGTTAATGATAAATGATGAGTATTTCGTAAATTGGGTAAAAGTACAAGTATCGTCGTATTTTTTCGTCTATTTCTCAGCGGTGTCAATTCTTTTACAAAATTGACTTGTGAATTTAACGCGTAATTTTTTTTTAAATATTTACTAAACTACCTATACTGCCATCGGCTTATTTAATATAGAAATGATGATGCGAAAACTTAAATACTAAATGGGGATCGTTATTTCAGATGTATTTACAAGACTGGAGAGATTAAAAAGTTTACTCCTTCATAAAAAGAAAATTTGTAAATTAATTCGAATACCTACGCATTAATTCCTGAAAAACCCTAAAACACACAACGTGTATTTTCCCGCCAGTTGCATTCAAAACAACTCCTATCGCATAATTCTCTAAAGTAATAAAACAAATAACAGTTTTATCATTACGTGATGTTGTCAACAAACCGATAATAATGCAGATGACTTGTTTTTTTGGACATCATATACTATCAGAAAAAAACTCTCTAGATTTATAGTCCACAAAAAGAACTAAACATACAAAACCACTAGACTTGTCATTCAGGACTGCCTTCGTAGAATTAAGGTCACCATCAAGTCCCTAAGGATAGAACTTACTAGAATTCCTGAAACATTCGACTACCTACATACTTATTAGAAGAGAAAATGTACGAATGTTCGTTTGAAAGCATTTCTCATCGTGGGTAGAAGATATACGTTTATCCTTTAGGCTATAAAATTAACCTTTAATTAAAATGTTACCTATGGCAATTTTTGATTTTCTAAACATGCTTCGTTATTAACCTAAACTCAGACTCATATTTCGTTTCGTAAGACGTCATTATACTTAAACATTTTCTTTGGACCTCTTCATTCATAAGAAGTTATTAAGATCAGAAAATGTTTTACAAACATGGCGAGTACCATGTCCCTTGCTAGCAAACTTAGTTTTATCTCTGCTGGTATTGCTTTGTTGTACCTATTAGTATATAACTGTGTGCTGTATATTAGGGTAATTTTGGGTGCATTGTGCTCACATAATATAATCAATTTATCAATGTATGTATACAAAATATTGTAAAACTTATATTTGAAAAGAGTAACTATGGAGTTTCTTATCCGTTCTTCTCCATAAGAATCTACTTTTGCGAATGGACAACTAGAGTCACTAATAACTTAATTTCAAACTGTAAATTTGACGTTCAAAAGTGCCTTGTAATGGTCTAGTTGAAATAAATGAATTGACTTTGACTTTGAAAAGTCAATAGACGTTTGTCTATTGACCTGATTTATCAACTCTAAGTTAACTGAGCCAGAAGACAATTTCAATTTCATAAGTTCTATTTCGCTTTCACTCGTATGGCTATGTCAGAAGACAGAGTGAAGACCATGTGGTCAAACTATATTGAACCTCCCAGAACAAAAGAGAGGGATATGCCGTCCGCCATTTACCTGGTGGACTTCTATGGAAAGAGACCTTAAGAAACGATAACCCAAGATTGTTTGACTTGGCGCATGAAAGTGAGGAGACCTGACCCCAAATAATGGGATATGGAGAAGAAGAGTAGTTCTATTACTGTTTCTTGAACATATCATCATCATGATATCAGCCGTAAGACGTCCTCTGCTGGACATACCTAGGTCTCCCCCAAGTGTCGCCACAATAACCGGTCCTGTGCGTCTCGCATCCATCGTTTACCCGCGACCCTCACCAAGTCATCGGTCCACCTTGGAGGAATGTAAAATGAGCCAGTAATCTACTGTCCAAGGAGAAATTAAAAAAAAAACTAAGTAACTCGAAAATTTCAATTTTCACAAATAAAACTGACTACAAAGTGTCTTATCATTAGAGTTTCTTCACTCCGCTATAACAACAATCATATTTATACCTACATATATGTTTACACACAACACTTATAGGTGAGTGTTATCAAATATAAAGTCAATACGATAAGAAAGACGATTAACTTGATATTTGAGATAAAAAAGTATATTACATCAGTGATAACAGTCCATATGGTTTTACAGAAGAAATACTGGAATTTTTTGCCAGTTGGTTTGCGAACGCGTGATTGTGTTTGCCGACGGGAGTCTGAGACTAACCTACTCGATAAGAGAAGCTGTGGCAAATTGTAAACAAAATCTAGAGCACGGTTGGCGCAGTGGTTAAGCGATTGACTGCTGCGCTGCGTGTCGTGGGTTCGATTCCCGCCCGGAACAATTATTTGTATGGCCTACAGATAATTGTTCCGGGTCTGGCTGTTTGTGTATGTGACTTTGTATGTTTGTAAACGCACCCACGATACAGGAGAAATTCCTAGTGTGGGGCAAAGTTTAAAAAAAAAAGAATCTTTACAGTTTTCCAATTAATTTTAGAAAATATTTGTTTATATTGTTATTACGGTACTCTAACGAACTTTCACAGAAACATTTACAGCAAATTAATCTCATAGTTTATAATATTACAATGAACCTATCAATTAAAGGTGTGCACAGCTCTTACACATGTAGTTTACTATTTAATGAGTAAACTTTTTGATGAGAATTTTTATATTTACAGAGTTCAAAAATTCTGCCTACGAACTTGATTGCAAAAACATGGCTCCTGTCAATCTGTCAGGAGAAACAAAACCTCTTCACATTCAAAACATAACCACTCTCACTCTGTGCATCATGATCATCATTTCATCCGGAAGACGTCCACTGCTGTACTTCGGCCTACCCCAGGCGTCGACAAATCGTCTTCTCGCATCCAGTGGACTCCCGTAGACCTCACCAGGTCATAGGCCTAGGGAGACCTTCCTCAATGCGATTGCCGAGACCCAATTCCGAATAATTGTAGTTGTTTATCGACGGTTTTTCAATAACCCGTTCCCGAGCGTTTTGCAAATATTTAGCCATATACAAATGTCATAATAATTCATGAATCGGAATGAAGAGGCTTTTGATAACATTAACATATATTGTAACACTAGCGGACTCACGCTAGTGTTACTTAATATTATAATTCTAAATAAAACCACGTTTGACATTTAAACTTAATAATAAATTTGGCATCTGCCTTAAACGAGACCTGGTACAGGAGTCCCAAATAAAAAAAAACCATATTTTCATATTCCTAATTCAAATTCTCTTTTACTTCTACCAGACGCTTGCAAAGATCTACCTTGTCTGCCAGAAACCTGCAGCCATAGAAGTCCAATATGTAGGCAACTAACAAAAGCTTCACAATAAAGAATCGAGTACATGATCAATCAACAATTTACATGAACTCACAACTTCTTCCTAACTGAACCTTTACAAATCGCTTGAACGAAGAATAAAGGACTAGGAAACATATAGACACATACATAAGTAAAAGATAGAAGTGATATTCATACATTTGTATTGCAAGTAACTTGTAGTATGTTTCCTAAATTAAATTCTGGGGTATTCTCTTTGAATCAGAGATAAATGTGACGATGATTTTGAATTGTGTAGATTAAATGTGTATGCTGATTAAAACATAAACTTAAGGGTCAAAGTATCCGTAGTTCAAGTTAAAAGTTTTAACAGAGTTAGCGTTGACATAGGTCAGTAATGAAATGCCTCAAAAAGCACTTTTCAGAGTGGACCCGACGGCTAAAAAGTGTCGATACGGACCGAGAATAAGCTAGGAAGACGTTCAAAATAACTTCATAACTTCATTCAATTTTGAATCTTATTTTTATTTATTGTACACCTACCACAGTATAGTCTTTATAACCCAAAGTTTGACTGGTAGAGAATGCCTTGATGCATTAAGTCCGCCCATGTACCACTATTGTACATAAAGTTTAAATAAATAAATAAATAATAAATATAGTTTCCAATCCAATAGCCATTATCTTCTTCTTGTAAATTGTTTAATCATTTCAATAGTGTACGATGAATTCAGGTCGAGTAGTTATGTTGCAACAGTAATTTAATACAACTATTGTAACTCCATTGGGACTGAGTAAGTCACACTTACGGGATGCATCAAAACTGATAGGCCAGGATCGTAACGCAGTGGGGGCTTTGAAATGGGCGCCGTGGCAGGCCATAGAAATGCTGCAATGACGATTTGTACAATAAGGTAACAAAAAAAAATTAACTATTAATCGATGTAAAATTTATTAATTTAAAAAAAATATAACTTCTTATGATTTACAGGCGTTTTTGCACTACTAGTCTATCATTCTATACATACATATATCTATATTGTACTCGGGAGGAAATATCATTTAATTTCAACTTGAAGTGTTTTATTGAAATACACGCTGAAAAAGGATAACCTAATTGTTTTTTTTTTATCTCAACATAATTTATCCCAGAAATTCATTGCATAGGAGCATTTTTAATAACATTGTGGTTGAACCTTTTTCCTTTTGATTCAAGATCGGCATGATAGTAAAAAGTAACGATGCAAGAATTTGGAAGACCGAGCCATAAAACATACTAGATTTAGCCCTGTTCTCTGACATGGCATGTCCTCGATAAAGTTATAACGGTGGTCGACTACTATTAGACTATACTTTTTTCTTAAAAAACTAGCTTTTCCCTGCGAGTTCGAACGCGCATATCCCGTTTTATCCCGTTCCCGTATAGCCTATAGCACTCCTCATGAATGTGACTATCATATTCATAAGAACTTTCCAAATCCAACGGAAACTTCCAGAGATTAGCGCGTTCAAACAAACAAACTCTTAAGCTTTATTGTTATATATATATATCTATATATAAAGCTGAAGAAACCATGTGATTAGTTTAAATGCTGATGAGCAGATTCTATTAAAATTATCGATAGTTTGAATTTTTTTTTTATTACACACGGTCATCTGATCCCAAACTAGGCAGAGCCTGTGCTATGGCAACCAGACAACTGATAAACATACTTATATATTTCTAAATACATACATATTACAGACAAATTACACCCAGACACAGAACAAATGATCATGCTCATCACACAAAGATTTGTCCTGGGTGGGAATCGAACCCACGACCTCCGGTTTAGCAGTCAGGGTCACTGACCACTCGACCAACAGGCCAGTCAATTAATAACTAAGAATCTGATTCAAATTCTCTATCAACATCTGCCTAGCCTTTTCCCAACTATATTGGGGTCTACTTCCAGTCGAATAGGATTCAGCTGAATACCAGTATTTTACGTGGAGCGGCTGCCTACCAGACCTCCACAACGCATTAACTGGGTAACTGGTTCTTAGCAAGACTGGAGTCAGATTTACTGACTTCTGACGTTCTGACAATCCGTAACGACTGCCAAAGATCTACAAATGACAGCCGGGATCAATGGATTAACGTGCTTTCCGAGGCACGGAGGAAACTAGGTATGTTAAGATGGTCACCCATCCACAGACCAACCTTGGCAAGCATTGCTTAACCTTGAATATCGACCCGTGCGGCTGTTATTCTTTAGCCACGAGCTCCTTTGATTCAAATTCTCTATAAAAATAATTACAGTTTCAATAAGGCTAGAATGTTAAATAAATTAAAATATGTAAGTATACAAACATATATGAATAAATAATTTTCTTTAAGAGACTGTAAATTCCCCTCTTATGACAATTTCTGACGACGAATACCAAAGATATAATTTCTAGGAAATGATACTCTAATTAATCTTCATGCAAAGTCACTGATATCATTTTTGCTTATCTTTTGTTACATATATGTATGTAAATAAACCCAACAACAATACTTTATACTACTGAAGGAATGTAAGGAAAAACTTTGGACGGATGAACTCTTATTTCTTGATTTACCTCTTTTCAGAAACTTGACATTCAAACAAATGAGGAGTATAGGGTTATTAAGCCTAAATTAACTGTAGTACTTATCGGAGACTGTAAAACATAAAACGGTAAATCTACAAAAAAAACTCGAATGCAGTGACATTTTTTAAGGAATTTTTGTTCACTTATCTGACGATGTCAATCCCATCCTACGCCTTCAAATAAATTACAAGAAAAAAAAATCATAGACTAATTTCTTAACTTATATAAAGGAGTTCAAAACACACTTAAGTTTGGCTAAAATGCCAGGAAACATTCCAACATCCATTATTGACACTTTTATTAAGCTCAGCAGGCGATTCTTTTTGTTTTTGTATCGGACACATTCCACCATAGCTGTGACTTTGAAAGAAAAAGAAGACACACTTTCCCAGATCGAGAATCGTTCCGTTCGCAATATTACGGAATTTAAATATTATTTTCATAAAAATAATTCTGGCTTTCATGATCGGAAAACAAAAGGCAAAGATTTTTCTGTTAACCATTTTATTAAAATGTCCCTTGGAACGATCGTGGCCGGAAAAGTTGGATTCTGTATGCATTTCTTTGTGTTACTAAAATAACATCGAACCATATGTATTATTTAAGAGTTGCATTACATTTGAATTTCATGGGAGTACGTTATTTTCTATAAGTCGATATTACATTGTGTATTTTGAGTTTTTTTGTTCCGTTACTTCATAAATAAGTTAGGTTTTCTGTGCGTTATTTAAAAGTAAAATATACCTAAACAGGTTTCTTCCGTGGGTCTGTTTTTTTTTTATTATATCTTACAATCTATACTTTTATTCTAAGTTGAAGAGTTTGTTTGTTTAAACGCGCTAATCTCTGGAACTACCAGTCGGATTTGTTGTATATTATAGCCACATTCAAAAGAAAGGCTATATGGGAACGGGTTAAAAACGGACTATGCACGAAGTCGCGGGCAAAAGCAAGTTAAGTATAAAATAATAAAATAAAGTTTTCTTTAAAAGACAAAAATCGGGAAACTCTTGACGAAGCGCCCGTTGTATACCAATTACATATTTTTGCAGCTTTCACGAAACACGATTGAAAGCTAAAGATTAGTTCGAAACTTAAGGAAAAAATCTTAAAATTAAAACATTAAAAACTGTTGCTTTTTTTCAAGTTTTTTTATGCAAACATATGCATATTGTTTGGGCACGTTCCTCAGTCACGTGACAGTAAGTTATCACAACTTTATCTAATTCCACCGATTTTGATTTCTCTTATCAAATGATGCATCCGTCATTTGATAAGATAACAAAAGACTGAACAAATTAAGGATTACCGTTTCTTTAATCTCGATTATACGTTTTAGCCGTTCTTAATATAATCTCTGGTCTCACGTTAGTCTTTACCGATTAAAACAGGTCGAAGCGTGTCTTAAAATAGATTAGTAAATAAAAGTTATTCGGTAACTGAGTGAAGGCGTCGGAAAAATCGGAATCCGCCCTTAATCCGTTCCGTAACCGTGCCCAGAACTAAAACAGAGTCGTATGTGACGTTAAAACTGAGTTATAACTGAAACATGTGACATTTTAACTGAAAAATCGATACGAATAAGAATTGAGCCGGTTTTAACATTAAATTATCGATTTTTCACGCACTTGTTGGGTTAAGGCACTGAAAATAAAGATTTTGATGAAATTCATCATAGACAAACTCAGATTTTTCTCAATTTCTAACCCAATCGACATTTTCATTTAGCAACGCAATATTTTCGGCGAATCACTGAACTGAAACTCTCTAACCTCATAAAACCATAATGTAAAGGGGAAATTCTACCATTTCCATCAAATTTTCATAGATCTACTCCTGAATCGAGTACTTGTCCATAATTTGTAAGGTTATTTGTATAGTCTGTACAGGTTAACGTTTTCCAGTTCGTTCTCGACGCACGAATCCTTCCATTCTGACGTTTATTCTATGTGGCACGTGGAATGGCTCTGTCATCAGCCACATAAGCTATCTAGTGCCCTCATATTACTCAATTAGGGCAGTTTTTCACACAGACAGCGGCTCTAACACCCTTATCTAGCCATCGCAAATAAGAAACCACTAAAGTACATAGAATCATGAAAATACGCACCAGAGAAGTTGTTGTTGGTGTCGCGGGGCAGTTGTTGAGAGTCAGTGGGATTCACGTAACCCTAGCGGCGGCCATCAGAACCGGGGGCACGTGTTAATGTAATATTGTAAACAGAACGCATTAGCGGTGTATTGTGTGTGTTTGACGTGCGGAGCGGCGCAGAGTCGCGGTTACACGCGCGGTCGGAGCGCGGCGCGGTAGCTCACTGGCGGCGGCGGCGGCCGAGCGCGCCCGAGCGCCGAGCGCCGCCCGTGCGCGCAGGCGCCGGTCGATCGCCGACACTCGGTCACTGGGCCGGCATTGTCTTGTTTCGCGTTCGAAAACAAACCTTTGTCTAGGAGGGGGAGACCGCGAGGCGCCGCGCCGCCCCGGTCGGTAAAATTAGTTGTGTGTTTCACACCTGTTGGTTTGTTAATCACATACTTTAGTATTCCATTACTGAATCATTACTATCCGCCGAGATGCAAGCGGATTACAAAGCGGCGCCTCTAAACTATTGAGTACGGCTTTAACGAGATTAACAAGTAGGGGCGGAGGAAATAAATTTACTTTTTAAACGGAGAGCAGCCCTTTTACGAGAACACATATAAAAGAAGGTAGCGGGCTCGTTCCGAACAAAGTTTTATAGCCGGGAAGGTTCAATTGCCCGCGTTTGCCTCTTTACCACCGGCAGCGGTATTGGAATATAGGTCTAAATGTCTTTACATGGGATATTGTGGAGAGGCCCTTGGGGATTCCTTGATTTTGGACTGGAAACTTTACACATCGACGAAGCCACAATTTCCGAACATTAAACTCGCGTGGCCATAGAACTTTATGTGCAGGACCAATTCCACTATTTAACCATATTTGTTTTTATTTATGGTGGCCCGGACGCGAGAGGTCACCGCCGTCGATCGCCTTGACGAGGGACACGGTGGTGCTCCGCCTAAGCAGGGCAGACCTCAAGCTCAGCAACGCCTTCAGCACCTATACATGGGATTAAATGTAACTAGTGATGATACGAAATCCTGTCATACTATAGGTAGTTACACCAAGGGTTGCCAGGCGTCCGGATAAAGCCGGACAGTGTTCGATTTTTTATGCGAATCCGTCAAAAGTTGTGTCCGGCCTGTCCGGCTCTTATTAAGCTTTTTATTTTTTCCAGGCACTTAAATATTTTCACAATTTGTGTTTTAACTATATCAATATAAATAAATACGATTCGATGCTGGGTAAAGGATAAAAAAAGTTCTTAACTTGTAATGATATTAGTCCTTCTTTTGTGTAAAATTGGATAATTTTTATCCAATTTTTCACAAAAGTTTGGCTGGAAAGACTCGCTGGCTCTGGTCTGCTCAGCTGCCCAGTCTTACTGCCCGGCAACCTTAAGTACACCTCTGCTTAAATCTTTAGGGTGAGGACAAACGAGAGTAATTTTGTGAGACGTGAGACGCGTATTTTGAGTTACGCGATTTACGTTCAACTAAAATCCAGTTAAGCTGCCAGACGGACGGACGTAAATTCAGTTACAGTTTTTGTGTCGTGCAATGGAACCATTAAAAATATTGTGCATTTACAAAACATTGGAATAAGACGTCAGAAAGCGAAAGAGGATTTGGCACTAAATAGGGAAAGATTGATGTGAGACGGTTTTATATCTTATATGGACTGAACGCAATTCGGTTGATATAATACGCGTGAGTCAGCAGACAACTCATTTTACGTCGCCGTGTGGCACAAACAGGACTTTTGTAAGAAACCGACTGCAGCGTAAATTCCGCGACTCATTTTACGCGACTTACTGCTCAAATAATATAGTTCGTTTGACCTCGCCCTTAAACGTGGAACGTGGGAGTGATGTTATGTTTTGTTTCTGAAACCAGTTTCAAGTAACTACAGGTTGTCATTTTACTTAACTGGACCTGTTTGCCGGCTGCATAACAAAACAGTAATTTCACGAATCTACTTCACCAATCCAAGCGTCTCCCAAAATCCACGTCTGAACACAGATGATTTGTACCGAGATTCTTTCCGTACACAAGATGGCCAGACCATTGATTCGAATTTCAAAATTCAATTGAAAACTACAACAAACTCTTTCGTTCAAAAATTGACCATAGACAAATTCAAATATTAAGTTGATTTGAAAAGAGGTTGTAACGAAAGCGTTAATATTTATGTTGTTATATGTTATGCTATTTTAAAATTAAGTATCTGTATTTGTTATGTTTATGTTTAATTATAAATATGTTTTCCTTCTCTCTTCCAGAAACACAAGAAAAACCGGCCAAGTGCGAGTCGGGCCACGCACTGTGTAGAAATTTACACTTTAAAGCTTAATATTTTGGAAGCGGATCCTTGGACGAAAAAATTGATTTTTAAAACCCTCAATTAAACATCCTATCCGACGACAGCTTACATTATGGGATAGACAATAAAAAAATCATCGCCACTTTACTTGTAGGGCATCCATTAGAAATTTGTTTTTCAAGATTTTATTTTACCTTTTTTTAGGCGTCATTATATGTATGTGTACCCATACCAAATTCCAACTTTCTAGTGCTTGACAAACAGATAGACGAACTCGGCGAAACTATAAGGGTTCCTTTTTGACTACAGAAACATAAAAATAGGTGATTTAGCAAGATTAACGTGTTGAATCAGCAGCTGAAAGCTTGCACGCTATTACAGATTAATGGAGCCTGCTTAAGTCCTTTGATGTACCACCAGGGACCAATCATTCATGTATTCCGAAGTTAACATCACTGAAGACGGCATTATGTATGTACGTATGAAATAACCTCAATATCACCCTCCCTAACTTGGTTGCCATCGACAACGACCCCGGAAACACAAGTTCAAATGATTGTCACAACAGTCACAGACACACAGGAGTATAAGTGACCACCTTTTCAATAACCCTGTTTTTTTTTTATGGATGGTATATTATCAAATGACTTTTCCGCTCTGGGTGGAGCAGAAGGGCGTGTCAAACTCTTACTGACTAAAACCCATCCGTGTTCGTTCTAAAGCCCTCTGCGTTCCAGGGCCACGGTGACTCTTTCGAACAAATGCCGCAACCCGCGAGCCTGCCAGGCTCTGACCCCGTCTTATATGCTGACATCTCTTTGAGGCGCGCGTGGAACAGAACGCGCCATCGACTCGTCGAATAACCCTGTATAAAGATATCATCAAGCTATTGCTGAAATCCAGGATTCCTTGCAATAACCTATACTACCAATGTATAGGTTATTGCAAGGAATCCTGGATTGAGTGTGTTCCTTCAGACGGGACGTTCTAGAGCTAATATGCTACGACGTTGACCCCGGTAATTTCGGGGCCAAATTGGTTTGTTTTCAAGTAATCGAACTTTTATCAAACTGGTCACACATTTAATAAAGCAGCAATTACACAATCTTTACCACCGAATTCTGAACAAAAATATAGACCCATTACAAATGAACCGCAACCGAAGCAAAACGAAGTCAAGTGAAGCGATTGGCTGTTGAAAGCTCATTCAACCAATCACAGCTAGGAAACGCGCGTTTGACAAATTGACATAATAATTTTGAATTTTGTGATCATTTTCGTTCTAGAATCATGGTAGGAAGACACACAGTGCAATGGCCTTTCTGAATCTGATTGATTAAAATTAATTGAAACCTGTCTATATCTATTTACAAAAAATCCTACCGAGGAGCTCGTGGCTATATAATATCAGCAGCCAGGGTTCTTCAAGGTTTAAGCAACACTAGCTGCCGCTCGCGGCTCTGCCCGCGTAAATGTCTAAAATAATCCTAAGGGAACATACTATAAATACACATATATACAATAATCTTTTTGTTTAATTTCGCCTGCGTTTGTAAGTTGGGGTTGGTGGCTCTCAAATAAAAAAAAACCGACCAAGTGCGAGTCGGACTCTCACACGAAGGGCCTGTACCATAAATCGAAAAAAAAAGTTTCTTGTATGGGAGCATTTGTTAATTCTAATTTTATTTAACATTTTTTATTTGTTGTTATTGCGGCCATAGAAGTGTAAATACACGCTGTGAAAATTTCAACTGGCTACCTATTACGGTTCTTGAGGTACAGCCCGCTGACAGACAGACGGACCGATGGCCGGACAGCGGAGGTTAGTAATAGAGCTATGTTGGTTACCCTTCGGGTACGGAACCCTGACCAGCAGTAGTCTGCAAGCATTGCATGAGTCCATTTTCCTTGATATCAGTTTTCCAAAGAAGCAATTTCTTTGTGGAAGCGCTTATCGTGTTCATCACGCACTATACCTAGGTTTTCTGCGAAAAAGTCTAGGTATGATTGCGGAAAGTGTATTTTTAATGATTATGTTAATATTGCAATTCTTTATAGTAATTTTACAATTCATTTACAAGAAATTACCTTGCTTAATTTCGGAAGTCGGTGTTTTTGGTTGTTTCTTCTTATTATCCGATTTGGATAAAAAATTATATGGGACCAATCGGAACATTTATCCTTTTACATGAAGAATTTTTCAAATCAGTTCATAAATGACGGAGTTATGAGGTAACAAACATAAAAAACCTCCTCCTTTTTTAAAGTCGGTTAAAATATAAGCTTTATCAAATAAAACCCGAGAATTAACGCAAAATCGAGACATTGTGTATGAAGACACGTAAATTAACAACACAAGAAAATATTAGGGTAATTAGCGCTAAAAAAAAAGCCCAGAAAAACGATTTCAAAATGTAAATTTATTATTATTATACTTTACCTAGGTACGTGATGAAAGTTAACGATTATTTTTCTGGTATTTGGGACACAATTATCTATGATTTTCCCGGGTAATTTGTAGTGTTGCCTAGTGTAATTTAACAAGAGTTTTTTGGTTGGTTCTAAAATATTAATTTAATATTTAGGGAGGTAGGATAATTATATGGACGTACATTTTGTGATAAGAAGTTTATTGCACCCCGAACCCAATTTCAAAAGATCAACCAAACAGGCTTGCTTCAACAAAGTTGCTCACAGTAACCGGTGGCCAAGTTCGCGGTCACGTCGAAATCGTAACTAGAACTTTGTTTCACCAACACGTGTAGCTGAAACTTTCATTATGACAGGACACTGTTGACGTACAATACAATATACGAATACCAGTATTTTCTTATAAAACTTGTGTTAAGATCAGACACAATGTGTGTGGAATAAGGACCTAGGTTGTTGAGGGAGACTTGTTTAGAACAAATGAGGAACATTTATTGATGCATGCTTTATTTATAGCAGTGTCTTCACGCTTTCGGAATCGTGTTTTCCAGCAATGAGGTTAGATAGGCTGTCGCTCCATGGAAAATACTAGTATTCAGCAGCACCCAGGATCCCATAAATCCCACCCGTGTTCCTTCAATTGCCCATTGCGTTCTAGGGCTACGGTAACTGTGTCGAACAATCTTACCCTGGCAGGATGTTATATTTTACAGAAAAAGACGCGTCGGGAGTAGCAGGGCGATCCCCGGCCACCGTAGGCGCGGGCCTGCGGACGTCGAGCGTTGGGTGGCTCGCTGCCCGATCACCACCAGGCCCAGGTCAACGGTGTGTTGTGTTACACGCGCGCCTAAAAGAGATTTCATCATAGTAGACGGGGCCCGCTAGGGCCAGAGTCTGACACGCCCTTCCGCTCCACTCAGACCGAAAGAAGTCATATGATGACTTCCCAACCTTAAAAAAAAAGATGTTATACTTACCATAGATGCGAAGTATAAAGCGCCACTACTTATTTTCGACTTTTCAACTTAAAAACTTTAGGTATATACCAATTAAAATCTATCCCTACATCTCAGATTTAATAAATTTACATTCCAACGAGCTTTTAATCACATACGAACATTCAAACCCAACTAGGTACTAATTGTTCCTAGGTCCTACCTTCAAGGCCGTCCTTCAACTTCAGGAGCCGAGCAGAGCTTCAAATGACATTCCAACGTTGATTGATGAACCGTCATAGAAAACCCAGCTTATGCCTAGATTACTGACTATCTAATTGTCATTCACGACGCCATTTTACCTTAAGGATTTGAATAATTACTTGATGTTTTAAGCCGTAAAATGTAATGGCGGAATTTCATAGCTTCTGGCATATGGCATGTCTTATATCTGATCAAGTTAAGTGGATTGACTAGGTTGTGAAAATGATTGGTGGCTTGTAAGATTAACTATCTCAATTTGGAGAGGGTCCATCTTGTCAAGTGTCCATGATAAAATTTTTGGTAACGTGTATACATCTCATAAATATATCTCAACGATGATTCTTTCAATTTCTTTCTTATTTGTACAAGTTTATTTTTTATTTTTTTATGTACTGGTGTGGAGGAGCTCGTGGCTAAAGAATAACATCCGCACGGGTCCATCTTCAAGGTTAAGCAACGATTGCCAATGCTGATCTGTGGATGAGTGACCATCTTAACATACCGAGATTCCTCCGTGCCTCGAAAAGCACAGTACGCCGTTTGGTCCCGCTGTCATTTGTAGATCTTTAGCAGTCGTTACGGATTGTCAGAAGCCAGTAAATCTGACACCAGTCTTGCCTAGAACTACCGTGTTACCCAGTGTGGAGGTCTGGTAGGCCGCCGCTCCACGTAAAAGAGGTACTGGTATTCAGCTGAATTCGGTTTGACTGGAAGCCGAGCCCAATACAGTTGGGAAAGGCAGGCAGATGATGAAGATCTGTGTTTTTTGTACGAAAATTATTGTAACACGTTAAGTTTATGCTTTCGACCGCTAATTTTGACAACTTTCAAAGTGTACTTTTTGACAACTTTTTTCCGCCGAATGCACAGTTTAGAAGTTAGGCCGGCCACAAACGTACTATTTCCTGATTAGGTTTCTTGATAAAGAATTTAATTCGGACATCTGATTGATCGCCTTACATATAACGCGTAACTGGCCTATAATTAATAACTAATCAATAACCCACATTTAATAGGTACAGAAGCTTTCATTCGACCACTTTTGCAAATCTTCATAATTCGACCGAATTCACCATAACCTATCAATTCAATAAAAATCGATTCCCGACCACATTTCGCCGACTCATCAATCAAATAAAAGTGTATTCGCAAGCGTTTCTTGGTTCTCCAATAAAAGCTGTGTGGAAGTGCAGCCGGCGTGCGGAGCCCTGGGCCCCACTCGAGTGCAAATAAGTCAATGAGAGCACCGGAGGGCCCTTAACAGGTGTTCGATCATCGATTTCAGTTTGGTTAGGCGGTTCTAGGGGTGGGCTGGTATCGATGAAAGTCCTGCAGCCCTACTATGACGCGCTAATGCCGTCCAATTCCGATGATGTAAGCGGGATAGTGCTATTCGCTATGTAAAGCTCCGTCTCCCTCGTAGAGCGGAATCATGATCGTTTTAAGACTTCATAGTAGGGCCCCTGGAAGGAAGATGTCACGTTAACAGTTGGTGGGTTCGTTTTACAAAAGATTTCGACTAGGTGCCCAAGACTCACTACCACAAAATGACGACCTGTACTGTAAGGTTCAGACACCAGGCCTACCTACTACTATAGAACAGAATATAAAGTTTTTATTTCAGTCCATAGGGTTAGTAACAATTCAACTTAAGTTCTAGTGTAAGTAGGTTACAGACACAGATGAAAATATACAATCACAATCAAAATTCAGCATGGAGCCGCACCCACTTCCACAACATCGGGGAATCCCACCGATCCGCGAAAACACTGAGAATACTGTTGGTGCTGCCGCAAACACAAATCATCAGGGATGCACATCTATTTCTTATAATGGCGGCAGAACTATCAATATTATCTGCAAACGTCCCTGACGCACTACTACGCCACGGCAGCCGCAGCAGCACCCTCACCCACTACACTTCTCGATACGGTTGACGTGATCATTCATTTACCTTAATCTGTAAATAATAAAAATGTTCTCCATTACTGTCTCGAGACAATTTTTGTGACGCATTCAGTGTCAGGCAGGTATCTACAAATAAACGCGGTTGCCTATATAAAAGGTCACACTAGGTAAGATTATTATAAGCATAACTTGCTTTTGCCCGCGACTTCGTACGCGCATATCCCGATCCCTATGGCCTTCCTCATGAATGTGGCATCAAATACAAAAAGAATTTTCCAAATCCGACTGGTAGTTGCAGAGATTAGCGCGTTCAAACAAACTATTCAGCTATTATATTAGTATAGATAGCAGATAACTCCAACCATTATAATTTTCAGAAAAGTCCTCCTTAGTTAAAGTTTTATGTGAGGAAAAACTTGACTATAGGTATCTTGCGGTCTGTAAAGATAATTTTAACTTTTTTATCTTGTAAACTTTCAAGGTAAAAGCGAAATGGCTCTTCGTCGTGAATTATCTTGACCGATAGCTCATTTTCAGAGACTTTAAAATAAAATCACGTATTCCTCATTTTCTGGTTTCTTCTTGTCAGCATCAGCATCATTTCAGACATCCTTTGCTGAACATAGCTGATGAGCGATGAACAAAGGACGCTTGGGGTCCCATGCGTCGCCATAACGGCTGGACCTGTTCTTTCATCCAGCAAATTCGCCCTCACTTACGGTTTTCCATCGTATTAGTATGTAAGTAAATATCTGAAAATCTTTGAATCCCTCTTATCAAAGTAATTGCAGCTTATCCTATTGAAAAACATTCAAAATGTTAAATTTCAACGAAGTACAGCAGTCGCTATAATGCTCACCTACACGGGCTGCACGTCAGCATACAATAGTTTAAACAAGTCTTTAATTTTATCGATAAAATGCACGTGTCCCATCCCTAGCACTTGAAGCGAAGACGCCACCGTCAGCCTCCCGATGTCGATGGACTCGTACCGAAGATTAAAACAGATCCTATTATTGTGGAGATTGCAACATCATGCTACATCGAATTGCATATTATTTTTAGGGTTCCAGACAGCTTTATGAATTTTTTATATTTGCTTTCGTTTTTTTGGTAAATTATCAATCTACATATATACCTTTTTTTATGGGTGGGAAATCATCATATGACTTCTTCCGCTCTGGGTGGAGTGGAAGGGCGTGTCAGACACTTACTGACTAAAACCCATCCGTGTTTCTTCTAAAGCCCTTTGCGTTCCAGGGCCGCGGTGACTCTTTCGAACAAATTCCGCAACACATACATACCTACCTCTAGTCTTGAAGAAGTGCCAACTCCCAACATGGTTTGAACTTAACAATGTGATCGTATACTGTACTGAAGGTCTCTGTAGTGCTGCAACAGAAATTTGCAATTTCAAAATCACCCATTTGCATTCATAATACCTCATACGACTACCACATTCTCTTTGTAGATCATCATCATATCAGCCGAAAGACGTCCACTACTGGACATAGGCCTCCCCAAGTATCGCCACAACAACCGGTCCTGTGCGCCTCACATCCATCGGCTACCCGCGATCCTCACCAGGTCATCGGTCCACCTTGTGGGAGGCCTTCCAATGCTGCGTCTTCCGCTGACAGAACTTTCCGGCCCTATTGACCATCTGTTCTGCGAGCAATATTTTCGGGCTATGTCGGTAACCTTGGCTCTCTTACGGATATCATCAATCCTGAATTGATCACGCAAGGAAACTCCGAGCATTGCCCTCTCCGTTGCCTTTGGGTGATAAGCCTTCTGATGAGGCCCATTGTCCACGCACTGGTCATAAACTTTCGTCTTGAGAAACTGTGGTAGGTACGTGAGACGAGAAGATACCACGCAACTTCCCAAATGCCGCCCAGCCGAGTCGGATTCGACGGTTGACCTCTTTAGATACACTCATTAAATTACAGCTACTTGAAAACATATGTCACTAAAATATTATCTTCTAATCCCTCCACAGTCGTAGGCTGTCATTTGTACCAAGGTAAATGCTCTAAATATATACTACAGAATAATCTCTCCCACATCATAGAAACCCAATTGTTATCAAACAAGCAGCGAACTGAAAAAAAATCTATTCAATCTCCAGACGCTTTCTGAATCCACCCACTCTATTTCTATTCCCCCGATGAATATAAACAAAATCATACAACAATATTCACCATCCGTTATTCGGGATTTACATAAAACACCTACAGAACCCACTTATCTATTTACAATTCAGTTGAGTCGCAAATCTTAAGATTTCTTGGGGCTTTTTTGTCTATATTCATCTGGAATCTTCCATTGCATTGGCGAGCGATTCCAGATTTGTTTGCAAAAACGAAAATGATTTTATATTTTCATTTTCCTACTTCATTACTTTGATTTGGAATTGCTAGTGGAATATTTGAACGGCTTATAGAATTTTCTTTCATGTTTTTAGCTAGGTATACGCTTTTGATTTGATGGAGTTATGAGATAGCTCTTTATGTAGGTTATCTACTGATGTATAGAACAGCGAGTATTATTTTTGGCACATAACATAATCCATTAGCTTTAGTCACTTAAGTATCGTAAGGTCTGGTTACTTTGGCCTTGGGATAAAACTTTGGGCCAAACTATTAACCAATAGGAACACAGTAAACGCAGTGTGATGTACTATGGAGTTTCTTATTCGTTCTTCTCCATAAGAAACATACTTGTTGCAAAAGGACAACTAGAGTCACTTATACCTATTTTAATTTTAATCTGTAAATTTGACGTTCTAAGTGCTTTTTAATGGTCTAGTTGAAATAAATGAATTGACTTTGACTTTGTGTTCCTATTGGTTAAATGTTTGGGCCAATGTTTTACCCGAGGGCCAAAGTAACCCGATTTTAATGATTAGATTTTATCAGTTCTAGAAAAGAAAAAATAGATGAGAACTCCCAGCTGGGTAAGCTACACACTAACGACGTGTGTAGGCGATGCATACTTCACTCTTGACAGGTAACTATTTTTTATGCATCTCTGTCACTCGCCATCACACTGCATGTGATTTCCAACGGGCATTATATCCTGAATATTAAATATAAGATCTAGGGACCTTGTTTCCCCTCCCGGATTCTAGGTATGGTAGGGTAGGTAATGTCTAGTCTAGTCTATTATCCAGGTCAGAACTAACCTGAACCTACCTAATCAAAATGCGACCTATTCATATTATAATATTATAAATACGAAAGGAACTGTCTATCTGACTGTTACGATTTCACGCCTAAACCGTTAGACGATTGTTAAATGTTGATCGATTGGTGTGGTAGCTTCGGCTGGTCAAAGAATACCGGGCGATAAACAATAAGATCGATCGTCCGCCGATCGATGCCATCGATCGATTGGTGTGCTAGCACCCTTTTTTATACGATGGAAAATCATCAAATGTTTTCTTCCGCTCTGGGTGCAGCGTAAGGGCGTGTCAAACTCTTACTGACTAAAACCCATCCGTGTTCCTTTTAAAGCTCTTTGCGTTCCAGGGCCGCGGTGACTTTCGAACAAATTGCGCAACCCTTGGGCTCTGGCCCTAGCGGGCCCCGTCTTCTATGCTAACATCTCTTTGAGACGCGCGTGGAACAAAACGTGCCATCGACCCGAGCCTTGTGGTGATCGAACAGCGAGCCACCCAACGCTCGCCGTCCGCAGGCCCGTTCCTATGGTGGCCGGGGATCACCCTGCGACTCCCGAAGCCCGGGGTGTCTTCTTCTGTAGCGGCGGTTGGGGCAAAGGCTTTGTCTTTCCCTCGCGCGGCCCGCCTCCTCCTTCGCTAGCATTACTGCTTCGCACCCTCGCTAGCACCGTCACATGGGTCCACTGCCTATCTGCACTTCACAACCCAGTCACTAGTTCTCACAATATCCCTTGCCTCCGAGCTTCTGACTACCCGTAGGCAACAACTGTTTAAGATCTACGAATTGCCCGAACCAACTGATTCACGTGCTTTTCGAGGCAAGGATCTTACCCCCTCGTTCATTCTCTTGTGTTATGGATGATCAAACCTCAAAAATCGCACAGTATGGCTGTTATCTCTGCCAGGGTTGCGGAATTTATTCGAAAGAGTCACCGCGGCCCTGGAACGCAAAGGGCTTTAGAAGGAACACGGACGGGTTTTAGTCAGTAAGAGTCTGACACACCCTTCCGCTCCACCCAGAGCGGAAGAAGTCATTTTATGAATTCCGATCCCTAAAAAACAAAAAGAAAAAAATGGCTGTTATCTATACTAATAAAATAAAGCTGAAGAGTTTGTTTGTTGGTTCGTTTGTTTGTTTGTTTTAACGCGCTAAACTCTGGAACTGCCAGTTGGATTTAGAAAATTATTTTTGGATATGATAGAATAGAATAAATAGTATAGAATAGAATAATATTTATTTGCTTAAAAACATGGTATAAAAAGATGATAGAATACAAAACAATAACTGGTGCAGACATGTTTTTGCTAAACAGTGATAAGCATGCAAATTTTTACAAGCATATTTAACATGTAGTGTCAAAGAAGTCTTTGACACTATAAAAACTATGACTACACAACCATTCATGCAATTTACTTTTGAATAACTTCATACTTAAGGCTTTGAGATTACTTGGTATCTTATTATATACACGCACACACATAGCCACACAAATTTTGTTATATTTAGCCAGTCTCGGAACAATATCCAGTACAAGCCTGTCGGGGACTTGTTAGTTACGAGGGTATAAATCATCTGCATTACTAAATAATTCCTAGCCACATTCATGAGGAAAGCTATAGGCTATACGGGAACGGGAAAAAAACAGGAGATGCGAATACGAAGTCGCGGGCAAAAGCTAGTTATTTATAACCAAAAACCCTAAATCCCAAGGGTAATCATTTAGGTATGTAGATACAAGTACCCTTCATTAAGCGGGCTGGCTGTTATCCCCCGAACACAAAATCAACTTAGGCATAGTTATACCATGAAGGTTTTATTACCATCCTGGGCCTTTGTCTCACTCCAGTCCTACAAGGAAATCAAGAAGAAACAAACAAAGTTAGCATCGTATGCCCTGGCAGAGCGACTTGCGAGCTGGAACAAACACTGCCGCTACACAAGGCTGTAATTAATTCATATCAAACTTGAAGCAACTCACTGCCCAAGAGACTGGAAACTCTTAATTGTACTTCACAAACAAACGTTTATTCTTGCTTCGTTTAAATTATAATAAAGATATAAATACTTGTCTTGTTTTGTAAGTTTGAGACGATTTTAGTTTCGGTGACGAATAGGCGGCTTGGGGATTATGGCAATTGGTAGAGGTCCGTTTAAAATTCTTAATGACCATCGTGTAGTTAGATATTATCGTATGGTAGTAGCGAAAATTTGAAAGTTCAATAAACTACCTGATTCTTGCTGGCTTAGTGGCTACCTTCTCCTTTACCATGGCTTTTCTCGGAATGCAGAAGTCGGATAAGACGGTTAAGTCGCTTCTCCTTAGCTCTTCAGCACGCCTAAGTTACACAGCTGTACTTAGGTATTTAATGAACTTCTCTTTGTATGTGTCGACGCATCGTAAAACTTGGCCATTTCATGATGTTGTCGATCATTTCATGAAATGGGCACCTCAAACCTAACTCCGACGACGAAGCACCCGCTCCATTTTCTGTCTGCAGGGTTTAATAGAACCCAACGTCGGGGTGCCCTAAGTTCCCTTAAACCTAGTCTTGGCCACATCATGGCCAAATGGCCAACTGTCACACCGACATTGGTCTTCATTACTTTTTGCTGTTGCTCAGACAAAATTCTGTAGAAGTTTATTTATTTATTTATTTAACAGTTTATGTACACACATTAACAAATAAATAAGAAGAAGGGAACAGAAAAATAGGTACAAAGGTGATGCTTATTTCTAAAGAAATCTGTATCGTGTGGGAATCCACTATAGAACTTGATATTTATACAAAGTGGACAGGTCACTGACAAGATAAAATGTATGGCGTCATTGAAGAAACGAAATATATTTTATACTACACCTGCTTGGAAAGTACCTTGATACTTTATCAAATTTACGGTAGAAAGTACGTCATTGCATATCGAACAAATATGCGGGGAGAAAACGCATCTGAGCGGGAGAGAAAAGTGTATGAAAATCCATTTCTTACGTGGTTTTTCTTTTTTAATTTTGGGTAAGACTATGCGCCGGTAACCTAAATATCAAAAGCCAAAAAGTTTTTACAGTGAGTTTTTATCTCCAAGTTCGCAAAATGACACTGGCCACTAGCTGTGTGTTGGATGGTGTCGGGCTGGCAGTGCGACCCTGCGGCGGCAGGATAAACAATTTGAAAAAAGAACATGTGAAAATTGCAGACGCCATTGGCGCCATTTCCAATTTGTGTGTTGTTTGAGGATTCAGTTTTAACTGCAACAATTTCAATATAAATTTCAATTAGTAAAGATTTCGTTTTTTATTTTCCTTCTAGGTGTAGTATAAAGCACTATGTATCACTCGAGAGAAACTGCGATTCCCGATCTTGGGTGTTTTAAAGCCCTCGCCTACGGCTCGGGCTTCAAACGACACCCTCGACGGTAATCGGTCACTTTCTCCTCTCGGTGAACAATGTACTATATCGTCGCGGGCGCGCAGACAGACGCCATACATTTTCGTAACAACGCCCTGGACGTGCGCCTGCCGCGCGCCCTTTTTGCTTTGTATTTCAAGTCTCTAACGAAACAAACCTCTCCGGTGCTTACCTTATGGTTGTGAAAAGCAGAAACCAAATTAATTCAATTGTTTTTGCGAAACCCGAACTCAAAATCATAGGTTTCTCCCATGATTTTGACTTCGGGTATTCAGTGTAGAGATCACCCATGTGCAATCTGGGTCTAGTCGTGAACCCAGGACTTGATTTTAAAGAGCATATATCAATGGTGTAGTAAAAATCTGAATTTATAAATTGAATTTTCCGGATTCTGTACAGGATGAGGGTTCTCCAGTTAATGGACGGCATAGTAGGTAGGTAGGTACTGTCTAAGTTGCATTATTGTGACACTGTAAATGGGCCGTGTCTCCTTGCTCACACAGAACGCCTAATATTTCGTGTACAAAAGATGCATTTGCTCGTTATTGTTTCAGTATAAGTGCCCTGGAGGCATCATATCAGACAGTTTTATAACAAATAAGATGCAGGTATCTTAAAAATGGCGGCTCGGCGTAAGTTACAATAGAATTTACTAACATATCTGTGGACCTTGGGTGTAGTTTTAGTTACCTATTCAATTTCTACTTTGTTAAAGCTAGGTTATGAATTAGTAGGTTTATTTTTAATCGAAAACACATTTATAAATCAAATAAGTTAAAAATAACCTAAACAGCTCAATACAATTGACAACTTAATTTGGTCGGGTTGTACGCGGAGATTCAATATGGAAAAGTACCTAATTATAGCTACATATATTGCTCTTAAATACACTTAGGAATCTGAATTTTTGGTTAATGTAACTTCTTTAGGAGTACAAAATGTTATATTTACATTTGGGAAGAAAGAGCGCGCGAAAGTTGTCATCGTTGATTACTCGGTAAATACAAATGTTTCAGTTCTGTTTTTATTACGAAATTAATCACTTATAAGAGTACCTACTAATTATTTGTGTGTTTAAAATAGCTGCAGCATGCCCCTTTTTCGGCACTCATGGACCGATGTGATTCATTTCGTAAAAAAAATCAGAACTAAAACATTTGTATTTACCGAAAAATCAACGGTGATAACTTTAACACTAGCCACGCTCCCTTCCGCAGGACCACCTTCAAAGTCGATTTTTTCGAAAACTATTAAGGTACAAATTTTGTTGTTCGAGTACTAATTAGAAGAACCAATTGAGTACTAAATTTACTAAATATGGAAGCGATTGGCGTTGGTGGTCTGGCGGTAGTCACGGACATGTTCACGTCATATTTCAAGTACCTACCTACCGTTTATTTTATTTTACTATACAACGTGTTACAGAATAAACGCAATACCCGAAAAGGGGTAATTCTATATTATGAACAACTCTTACTATGGGATCAAACCCCGAAATCGTTAAAAAGAATCTGCTGTTCAGTACATTTTGTCAAGATAGGCGCACATAAACGTATTGGGCGTATTGTCCAGTCGATTTTTTTTCGCCATTTGTCCCATTGTAAAAGTTTTTCATAATACACAATGACCCCTTTTCAGGTATTGCGTTTATTCTGTTCCACGTTGTATATTTATATTTTTATAATATTCCTGTAACTGTTATTAAGTATGTACCTATGTATTTTCAGTGGTCGCCAAAAATATCAAATAAATAACGTACGAAAACCAAGTCTGGATGTCCTACCTCAAGTAGGTAGGTAGGACCACTGAAAATACATCGCTGAGCTGGAGGTCCGCTCAAACACATGTCTTACGCACTAGAATCTAGGGCGTCCTCTTCCGGCCCTTTTGACACGCAGAGGCCCTACTATGAAGTAAAACGATCATGATTCCGCTCTAAGAGGGAAACGGAGACAAACATAGTGAATAGCAGTATCCTGTTTACATCATCCGGAATTGGATGGCATTAGCACGATCCGATCAATTCATAGTAGAGCTACTGTTCTGTGAAGCCCGGCAGCCTAGCACATGATTGGTGCTATATTTACTCAGTATCACAGCAGCAAAAGACTCCAACTATAACTATTATACTACTACTGCGTACTAAACGAGTATTTCTTTCATCTTCTTTTGAAAACTTTGCCCCAAACTAGGAAATTCTCCTGTATCGTGGGTGCGTTTACAAACATTCAAACTCACATACACTAACAGCCAGACCCGGAACAACTATCTGTAGGCCATACAAATAATTGTTCCGTGCGGGAATCGAACCCGCGACAGCGTAACAGCCAATCGCTCGACCACTGCGCCAACCGTGTCGTGTATTTAAATATACAGCACAGTCTCGGCTGAAGCGCAGGCCAAACCGCCAGCGAGCGAGCGAGCATCGTCTCACCTCTTTTCATACTTCGGTACACACCGCGAACTAAAGAGCTAAGCTACTTCAGCGATACAAACGATGTGAACGAAATATCCGACGATGCCAGCGATGCTATGCGTTCACCTCGTCAGCGTAGCTTAGCTCTGTAATTCGCAGTGTAAACCGAAGTATGAAAAAAAAAGTGAAGCAATGCTTGCTCGGCTCGCAGCTCGCTCGTCCGTAGTTTTCGGCTTGAACCCACATAATTAAGCTCGCTATTATTTTTTTTTATGTGTGGCTTCTCGCAGTTCAACCTATAAGGTTGTCGACTGCTCAACCGGGCTTGCTTGTGGTGGCCTTAATATAATATTAAAGCCTCCAGCCAGGGCTTATAAAAAACTTACAAACTAAGCGACTACACGCTAAGGGCACCCCCTGTGGGGTACGGGCCTCGGCTTAGGGCGTCGATGGGGAGAGGACAGCTAGGGACGGGCTGGATCGAACTGGGTTAAGCTCGCCAAAGCTTCGCTTAGTTTATATACTTTCCCTCGCCTTCGCCCGCCAGCTCGCTCGCTAGCTGGCAGTGTAGCTTTACTGATTAACTCCTTGACGATGTCCTGAGATTATTTACCCGCTAGCGAAACGAAAAGTTTGTCTATACCAAAGCATGTAGCAATTTTGATGAAAACTGTACAGTTGTTATAATTTAAAAATCCTATTTTCATGTTGATATTTGATTCATGTTCAGTTTTATTTTACTATATGTTATAACGTTATTACGGTCCATCATCAGGATAATATAGATGAACTATGGTGTTTTATATCATGGTTTTTGTGATGCTAGTGAATTATTGAAGTGATAACTTCTTATGGGAGGGTAAACCGCTTCGTAACGTAACGCGTTACGGCGCCAATCTGTCCGGCTTCCCTTTCTCTCACGCATACGGCAGTAGGCAGGCTCTTCCTCTCTCACTCTAACCCACAGCGCTAGTTGTATTTCGGATAGACGCTTCCCATATTAAATAGTTCCAACTTAGATTAGTTTAAGTTATCACTTCTGTCGGGCGTCCCGAGACGCACACGTTTTTTTTTTTAATTCTATGAAATCGAGCATTATAAAATGGCTAACTTCTTTGAAGATTGTTCTAACTAAAGCATGTTTGAAATAAAACAACCACATATATTTTTTTACCATTTATTGTACATTGTTTTTGTAACACGATACATAATAAGCATTTCCTATAACAGCACGCATAGACACTGGCGTGCAAAGAAACTGACACATTTATTTACAAAAATAAAATGGCATTTATGAATGTGAAATAATAATTATTATAAAGAATACTGTTTAAGTAAATATCTTTGCTATTTTCAGTTGAAAAAATCACCATAATTCAAAATAGTCACCATACGAACTAGGCAATCGTCTTTCGATTATAAAATTGAAACTTTGTGCTATTATGAAAGTTGTCAATATCTTTGCACGCGAGCTTAACTTGAACAATTTCGAAACATATGTACCAGCATTAGAAATATTAACTATGAATTCAAATTTTTGCCTTCCATTCATAAATTCTAATTGGGTTCACCCGCAAAATATGTGAGACGGCAGTGTTTATTTTATTGGTCGTTTTTATGTAAATCTCGCAAAATCGAGACTTCATACCTAAAGATGTAACAGCTTACACCAAGCATTCATTGATTCTTTGTGGAAATAATAAAAATCCAGATAATTATGAATAAAAGTATGTTTATATATTTCATTGTTAACTAATATAAATATGGAAGATGGGTGGGTCTTTAGTGTGGGACGCAACCTGTGTCCATACTCTTGCGCCATCCCATCTTCCTAGTTCATCGTGTTGTGCTGGTGCTGCTGCTGCGGCTGCGGAAAACCTCAAGCGAGAGGCGTAAATATAGTTACCTTATTGGTAACTATATATTTGAGCCGTTGGGGTTGAATCCCTCGGGCCGTGGGACCCTTGTGGTCACAGCCTATTCAAAGATATTTCGAAACGGCTGGTTGACACTTCCCATGACCCAAGAGATGGCTTTTACTTTGGCCATTCAACATGGCAATGCCGCCAGTCTCTTGGGCACATTACCAGCTGACTACGTTAAGGACGTATTTTTTTTATTCTATATTTTAGTTTGTTTTATTTGTTAATATTAGTTTATATAAATATCAGTTGACAAAGAAATTTCTTTATGACGTAAGTTCCGAGTATATCAATGACAAAACAGACCAACAATGAAGAAATTCACTGTCGGGAAAAATCCAAACTTTCAAAACTTGCTAAAATTATTGCTGGTTCCCTTTACATACTCGGACAGCAGAGTTATTCCCATGAATGGGATGTTATTACGTATGTAATAATAGTAGGATATTTACCCCAGTCTTCTTGACATAATTTGCAGATGATCCCTTTATCTAACTCTAAATATTTAATACTATTGATTACCTAATATTACATAACTTCATATTATAGTGATATTCTAAATGTAGAATATATATTATTATATTATTTACTAGATATACATATATGTTGGAACAAAGCATTTTATGTCGAGGAATGGTTAAGTTATTCTTTTGCGGACTGACATATTATTATTTACTATCATAACAAGTGTTGAATAGTCAAATAGGGTAAGCCCTTTTCTTTATCGTTTCTGGATATGAAACTATAGAAAAAAAACATTTTTAATTGGACTTATGGCTTATTGTTAACAAAAATTCAAAAATCGGGTACTAGATTTTTTTTCTTTCATTATTTTTTCAATTTCATTTAAATTTTAGAAAAAATAAGTTGTCAGCACGCAAAAGTTATGTTGGAAGGGGCGAATATTACAAGCGAAACGGTATAAAGTGATACGCGAATGAGATTCGATAGTTACATAATGTACAAACAAAAATAAAACTATTAAAAATGCAGCCCATTTGAGACTTACCAGGTCTCTTATGTCATTTCGTTCGATTATTAATTTTAATAAATAATTTGAGAAGGATTTTAAAAAAAACTTTGTAAGTTATAAAGGTGAGTATTGCTCCTTTAGAAGAGCGACCTCATTTATTCATCATCGTTGATCATGTTGCATAATTTATTACTTTAATGTAGAATTTGTCCTTCATTCTAGCATTTTTATAAAATAATTTTAAATGGTAAACCGTCATTCCATAATTCATATTTCTCCTATTTTATATAAAATATTGCAATGACATAAAACCTCGTATTGTATATGTAAGCATACATAACTGAGCATAAAATTGTCTATACTTAGTTGAAAAATAAAAAAATAGAACTCATCGAAGGAATCTCTGGAGTGATGTGAAATTATATACAAAATATATTATGTAACACGCCATTACTATGTCCGTTGAACCACTTAGCTCGTGAATTTCCTGCAAATATGAAAGGTTCATGTTTTATCTTTAGGTGAAACTTCTAAAAGGCATAATAGAAAGAAGAGATAAGTGGTCATGTATTAACCTTTTGAACGCCAGAACATAAACGCATCGGCATGCCCCAAATTCGCCGTACTTTTTGTCACATATTTGTGACGTTAGGCGTACAGGGAATGCGCTTGCTTGTCATGTATACGTGATTATGGCGTTCAAAAGGTTAAAGGACGAAAACCTCCTGTCCAGCCTGTCCGGATTTCATTAGGTTTTTTTTACATTTTCCAGTCACTTTAACCTTTTGAACGCCAGAGCTAAAACGCATCGACGTGCCCCCGAGGCCCCGACTCCAAGCCACAAATTCGCCGTAATTTTTGTCACATATTTATGACGTTTGGTGTATAGGGCACGCGCTTGCTTGTCATGTACAAGTGGCAATGGCGTTCAAAAGGTTAATATTTCCGTCAAAAGATGGTAAGACGATGTTCGGTAAAGGGTAACTTTTTTTACCCTTTACCGATCATAAAATCGTCTTACCATCTCGCCAATCGTATTTTTATCAACATACAACCTGACCCTGACCTGCAAAATGCAAAAAACGTGTGAACATTTCAATTTCGCGAGCTACCCTGGCGCTTTCACCTTAAGATACATTCCTTAGAAATCGCATCTTACAAGGATTTGTTTCACGAAACTTGCAAGAACGACATTGTGTCATAAAACTTACATTGTAACCGGTATTCGTTTAGCATCTCGTCTCGTAGAGCCCGGAGCGTCCGATGTAGCGCACCCATTTGATGACGTCGTGGTCCGAATAGTTCAGCTTGG
The DNA here is from genome assembly GCA_905163435.1 of Mamestra brassicae. NCBI lineage: Eukaryota > Metazoa > Arthropoda > Insecta > Lepidoptera > Noctuidae > Mamestra > Mamestra brassicae. The sequence continues at coordinate 17,043,561 of LR991001.1, forward strand.
GCTCAAACACTTTCAGGTAGCGAACCTGCAACGCAAGATGCAGATTGATACACCTGTAGTGTAGTGGACACTAATATTGTCCATCCATTGATTCCCATTCAGGACAAATCTTTGTGTGATGACCATGATCATTTGTTCTGTGTCTGGGTGTAATTTGTCTATAATATGTATGTATTTAGAAATATATAAGTATGTTTATCAGTTGTCTGGTTGCCATAGCACAGGCTCTGCCTAGTTTGGGATCGGATGACCGTGTGTGAGTTGTCCCAAGATATTATTATTGTAGCCAGGTATGTTATTTATACAGGTTATTTATTATTCTTTCAGTCACTGCTGATCAAAGACCTTCCTCAAACAACGCCGAAACACAGCTCGAAATGGAAGTTAGAACATTGTAGTTTGTCTATCCCGTAATATGAGACTGACCTTGAATCCTGACGGTGCGAAGGGCACCTCGAATCCCATGGAGATGGGTGGCCTGGTCCACTTCTTCTTTGTGTCGGTCTCCAGAAGTTCAATCTCAGCAGAGAGCTGGGTTTCCTTCATACCTGCCATGCGCTTTATCCTGTGGAATAATGTTACCATGATTAGAAAAAAATATGGGAAATAATTCATTTCATGAAGTTTTTTTTACAGGACAGAATTGAAGAAGATTTGCGACATGAGTGGGAAGATGATGTAATTTTTTTATGATTTGACTTCATTTAAAAATATTTCAAAGTAGACTGAGAAATAAATCTTAGTAATGATTTTTTATTTTTATTAAAAAAACAGATATCATTTTCATTTAAAAACAATTATAAAGCATAAACATTTTCTTCACAGTTAGGCTTTTGAAGGAAGTTCAGCATACATTATGTTTATAAGACGACCTTGTCAAATATTGATGCAGCCTTCCAATCTACAAATACAGCTGTGACGTCCATTCCTAGGCAGACTTCTAGCATTGCACAATCACCTAGTAAAGTTCGCAGAAATCCGCTGGAGAAATACAACTCACTTCCAAACTATAGCATTCTCCGAAGCCTTATACTTGGCCTTCCCCTTCAGACAGATGAGCTGCACTCCGCTAGTGTTCAGAGGTGTTGGGATCTTCACCTCGATCTTCTGGCCGAGCAGTGAGGGCTTGAAGTTACTCTTGAGGACCACCTTCACCTCCATCTTAGTGCGACCCACCTCCCGGACCAGGGGGATCACGCGGAATGGTAGGGATATGTCCTTCGTGGTTCGGTATCTATGGAATTAAAAAAATATATAAAATCGAATACAGAACCTCCTCTTTTTACTTAAGTCGGTTAAAAAATTGTATGTCTAGAAAATTAAATGACTTTTGTATGAGATGGTGTACAGATGATAATATAAGTGATGATTATATCTACGACGAACTAACAACGAAATCCTGCATCGCGCAAGCAAAGTTCTTCGTGCGATTTGAACAATATACGACAGTCCGATAATCAACTATCGGGCAGTTGCCCACCAGACACAACAACCGTCTGGTAGGAGGATCCTCCCCTTTTCAATGGCGGTACGCGGGACTTTACTCTCTGTTCTGCATACCTCTATTTACTCTCTGTTCTGCATACCTCTATAAAATCATAGGAGACACGATTACTAACCTCATAAGTTCAAACTCTCCGTCAGGCGGTATGAAAGAGATGGAGTGTTCCGTCTCAAACTTGCTGAGTTTCACGCATTGGTGGAACTGGCAGTCATCGATGACGACAACTGGCTTACCAGAACGGGCAGGGTCACTGTCCGTGTTGCCAGATATACCTCCTGGTGAAAAATATATAATATAAAAGTATCTAGGCTTGTATTAGGTACCAAAATTTAAGCAGTATGTACAGAATAAAAGTATATGTCATCGGTAAAATTGCAAACGCCGTTACATTTTAAAATATCGCGTGGAATTGTAAACTATTTTTTCTCAATAAGACACGGATATATTGAAAACTATTGAATTTAGATCGGATTTATTGTATACAAAACGATTTATCTAAATATATAAAACAAAGTCGGGTTAGTTACACCATTTATAACTCAAGAACGGCTGGACCGATTCTAATGATTTCTGATTTGTTGGATTCCCCGAATAGCAGAATAACTGTTAAAACATTGCAAAAATTAAAGAAAAAAAAATACACAACAAACATATTTTAATACAATGCCATTTCTGATACATGACAAAAACAAAACACGGCAAAATTTATTCTGAGGCGGTACGAACTTGCGCCGGGACCACTAGTTAATAATATATCGAGGAATTATAATCTAATCAAGATTTATTATCATCTTACGGAGTCTGCAATTTTCCGGTGACATGTTAAAGTGACGTCAGTGATAGAAAAGTTGTAAGTTAGTAGAAGTGGTCATATATTATGAAGAAAAGGGATGAAATGCACTTTACCAAAAGAGTTATGACTATATACCTGGATGGATGGACAGGGAGGCCAAAAAAAAGTTATTGGAATGAGTGTGGAGTGATAAGAAAGAAAAGAGAGTCAGAGATAGCGTGACGGTTGACGTAACCCCAAGTACCATGGAATAAAGGCAGGATGATGACAATCCATTTACAATGAAAGTACTTTTAGTTTTTTTATGAGTTATGGTGCTTTGATCGTGCCAGTGTTTTTCTCTCTGACATGTAAATAGTTAATAACTTACCCATATTGGCTAGAAAAAAAAGATACAATATGTATTATTTATTTATTCATAAAGTGGGTACATAATATGTGGCTCAAGGCTTTATCTAGTTGTAAACCTTTGGGTTGTTGTGCAAAACAAATAAGAGATGTTTTCTTTCATGTTACGGGGCGAACACAAGCCGCATAGTTTCCATGTTGGGACTCATTTTCGAAAATAATTCATGAAATTTAATTAAAAAAGGGTGGTAAATATTTTGATATTACAGAAGAAAAAAAAACCCAAAGAAACAAATTTGTAACTGATTTTGAAGTAAGATCAACATAGCTTATATTAATTTATTGGAATTCAGAATTCCAAGACCTCTTAGTTATCACCAGTGATCGGATAATCGGGCGCTTATTGACCTAAAATTCTTCCCGTGAAAGAATAATATGGACATTCCTTTCCGAATAAATAAGTAATCCCGGGTTCCTGGGAATGTACAATTTTGTAAAAACAACTAAAACAAACTTAATGAAATTATAGAAGTGGTTATTTGCATTTAGAATCTTTATTTTATTCAAAAAAAAATGGAATACCTATAAAAATTATAATGAGAGTTCACAACGAGTTCTAACTATATTTTGTATGCGGGTATTTTTAGCAACTAGAATCACTAATATTTTAATTTCAATCTGTAAATTTGACGTTCAAAAGTGCCTTTTATTGGTCTAGTTGAAATAAATGAATTGACTTTGACAATCTCAGGAATTGCGAACGATTCCGGGATCCGAGATTCTGAAAAGCATGTCCGTATTATACTTTCGTGGGAATAAAAGTAAAGTTTAGGTATATTAGCGCCCGATTAACCGATCACTGATTATCACAGTTCAGAGGCCCGGAAAAATATAATCCTTCTACTAACAGACACTTACCGTTGCCCTTTCCCTTAGCTTCCATGACGATCTTGTCGTTGATACCAAACTTGCACTCGGGCATACCGGAGAGATAGGACTTCATCACCACCTTGCCTGCTACGTGGGCCGACAGGACTTGACCTGGAGAGCAACGGAAAGACAGGCTTTTAATTGTAGTATAGTCACATATACTACAATTAAAAGTTACAATTAAATACATGGTAACTTTGGAGACAGTTTGCAAATTTAACGTAAGTACAGCAATATCATTAAAAATAAATAGACCTGTTTTTTTTTTATTTTCCATGTTTCGAATAAAAATCTCAAAAATAAAGTGACGCCAATTGTTAAAAAAAACTTTTTTTTTGACGTGATAACGTCTTATAAATCGATGAACGCCGGCTGCACGCACGAAAGTGTCACGTTTCGCCTGAGCCGAGCGTGAAAGCGAGAGCGCGGATCAAGCGATAGAGAGGCACGATCGGCCTAAGCGTTTGGCTTTTCTTATGACATCATCACGTAAAATTATCGTCCGTAAACCAACTTTACAGACAATATTTTTTTTGTGAAATAAATTATTTAAACGATACTGATTGCATGGAACAAAAATTCGCACTGCCTCCGAATTGAGCGTATATTAACAGATACAGAAATATTTGTCATATCAGCCGGAAGACGTCCACTGCTGGATATAGGCCTCCCCACGCCACGCTTGGCAGGCGGGTTGGCGATCGCAGAGTAGCTGTTACAAGGCACGAAGAATGCTGCTGCCCATTTTCTCGTGAGTCCCTTAGTCGCCTCTTACGACACCCACGGGAAGTGGTGGGATGGCGCTATTCTTTTACGTCCGACACCATACAGATCACGTGTGCTTCACAAAAATATTGCAGAATAGTTTTTAGCATATTTTTTTTGGGCCGATCATTATGTGTATGATTAAAAAATACACAATTTTAACCAATAAACAAAGTATCCAAGTTATGTTTAGTAAATTAAAAATCTAGCTTTAAAAAATTCTTTGAAGTCAAAATGCAAATTGCAAAAACAAACCTTACTCATTTATCTCTATTCTTGAAAACTGTATAAAGATCCTTTAACTTTTGACTGGCCTGTTGGTCGAGTGGTTAGTGACCCTGACTGCTAAACCGGAGATCGTGGGTTCGATTCCCACCCAGGACAAATCTTAGTGTGATGAGCATGATCATTTGTTCTGTGTCTGGGTGTAATTTGTCTATGATATGTATGTATTTAGAAATATATAAGTTCGTTTATCAGTTGTCTAGTGGCCATAGCACGCTCTGTCTAGTTTGGGATCGGATGACTGTGTGTGAGTTGTCCCAAGATATTTTTTATTATTATATTAATTTGTTTAGAGAAAATAAGCACAGAAACTGACAGAGACAGACAATGTCTTCGATTTCTATTATTTAGTTCCAAAATAGTATAAAAAACTAAATAGAATACTCTTTATTGAACACCATCTCAACTAATCAATCAATATATGTGTCACCGGAAAATTGCAGAATCCGTAAGATTGTAATAATTCTTGATTAGATTATAATTTCTCGATATATTATGAAAAAATCGTTTTGTATACAATAAATCCCATCCAAATTCAATAGTTTAGAATATATGTGTCTTATTAAGAAAAAATTGTTTACAATTTACGTTTGCCCTTTTCCGGTGACATACGTATTATATAAAATTCTTCCGTTACTGAGTGACTGACTGATGGACAACACAGAGCCGAAACTGGTCGTAGAAAGCTGAAACTTGGCATGTAGCTTCCCTACACTCCGTAGGGGAGCACTAAGAGAGGATTTCCCGACATTCCTAAGGGAACGGGAAAAACGAGATATGCGCGTACGAAGTCGCGGGCAAGCTCGTAAGTATATATGTTAAAGTAAGTGTGTTTGTTTGTTACACTTTCAGGCATAAATTACTAAACCGATTTAGATAAATGGTACTTGAAACGGTTATACATGAGAATGCTTTTTTGCGAATATCTGTATTAACGCGAGTGAAGCCGGGTGCAAAAACTAGAAACATACTTTTGCTGGTTACCTAATATCTGGAAAAAAATGGATGTTGATAAAAAATAGCATTGTGAAACATACCTTGTGGTGACATTAACAGGTTGACATACTCCAGTACGTCTAGGAACAGTTCGTTGCGCCTGTATTTGATGCCCTCGCGACGCCATCCAATCTGACCGGTAACCTGCACAAAATAAAATTATTTAAACAATTTTATGGTGATTTCTGTAAGGGTTTTTTCTGTTGCTACACCATCCATTACCTTTCTACCTTAAGGGGGCATAAAACTAGCATCTTGACGTGGCATTATACAATGTGTAACAGGATAAACACCTGAAAAGGGGGGAAAAAAACCCGAAAAATGGTATGACCCCTCTTTTCAAGTATTTTTTTTTTATTTTAATTTGGGTTTTGATCTTGACCCTAGGTCTAGGTCATAGATGACAGAGACAAAGTCGACGATGGAGCGAGCTTACCCAGAAGAAGCCAATTCACTCTAATTTTGAAGAGATTAGGGTATTGCGTTTATTCTGTTACTCTTTGTATGGAAGTGTGGCTGACATGCTGGACAATCAAATGATCTGATATAAAGATTTTTTCACAGCAACTGAGTACTGCAATAACCTTAGAAGAGTAATACTAACCTGTGAAGTGATTTGAGCTTGTTCTTCTTTGGAGGCCGATTTGATACCTTGCTGGGTAATGAAAGTCTTCAGAACACCAGTGTCTGAGTTCTGAGGGTAGCCAAAGTCCAGGATCTCTGTAAATACATGAAGGAATTTTACTATAATTTCTATTATAATTTGTAGGGCGTAGAGTGACCCAAGCGAGGCAAGGCAGCGCTAACAACTCAGTGGTAGCAGTCACCCAAATGTAGTTATTTTTGTAGTTTCCACTAATAGGCAAAGGTCAAGATGGTCTAATGCCGTAAAGAATGCTGTTACGAGGCAGCATGTACAGAGTAGTCCACACTGCAGAAGACCGCATGACTGGGAGAAACATTGTATGTATAGGCACAGGGGGCATAATAAATTGAGAAGAAAGATAGAGGAGCATGCATTGTAAAAGGTAGAGGACAACTGTATTATGAAGTTAAATGTTCAAAATTCTTAATGGTTTGTATACATTATTTCACCTGTGTAGTTCCCGTTCCAGTAGGAGTACGGGAATAAAATTTTACTTGCGGATAATGTAGCTATCCATTGCTGATTTTTTTTTTCAAATCGGTCGAGTACTTTTTAAGTTTATTCCTTACAAACAAAAATACAAATCTTTCCTCTTTATTATATTAGTATAGAATATAGATTATGTCCAGACCACTGAATCTCTCTTTTTAACTTTTTTCATGACAAGTTTGCCTAAAAATATGTGTATCTTATTTTGCATTGCATGCTCAAGCATTCGAACCTATTCTTGAAGAAATGATCAAACTATACTGAACTTGAACTTTGGTAAAGCTATAATGATGCTACATTTGGACGGTTTTATCAATGGATTGCCTATTTTGTAGTGAAATTTTAGGTATACAATGTGTAACAGAATAAACACAATACATGAATAGGTATTGAGTACAATGACCCCTTTCCAGATATTGCATATATTCTGTTGCACATTGTGTAAAGGACTGGTGGTGGCTATCGGTCGCGCCACCAAAAAATGTATACAGTGTATGGCCACCCGCAGGTGATTCGGTTGCCGTCAATAAATTGGTTACGCAACAAGCTGATACCAAGTGAGGTACCCTTTATATAACTGCATACATTTTGTTGGTGTTCTAGTGAGATAGGGCCCTAAGAGGAGTTCCAATCCCTAGATGATGCTGATTTATCTTAAAAATGACCCTTCTTAAGTTACTCTACACTCACCATCAAGCAATTCATAGATGAGAACAAAGTTGTTCTTGATGTTCTCCTCCGAGATCTTGCCAAAGTAAGACTGCATCACATCTATAATCTTCAGCAAGAACTCAAACACCATAGCAGCATTTACATTCTGCTTGGTCACAGCTGCCAGCCAGATGTTGGCCCTCTGTACAATAAAATGTTAGTTGATTAAGATGCTTTTAGTAACTCTTTAGTCTTTGCCAAAAGTCAAAAGATTATCTTCTCTCCCATCCAAATCTCCTGGTTAAATATGCTTAGGCAGCCAAGAAAAATTAAGACTCAAGGTATATGGCCTTTTGAGTTTTACCTTAAGGGAAATTGAGACTAGAGCAATGGCTTCATCATGAAAAAAATTGCTTAGTCTCCCAACTGTTTGAAAATAATAAGAAGGGGAAAAAATTGATAATGAATAGTTTGTGGAGAGGAGTTATCTGAGCAGGATAAATTTTGGGCAAAATCTTGTTAGATAGCTGCCTCAGGTGTTACTGTAAATAAAAAACGCCCACTTTTATGCATTTTCAGCTTCCAAAAATTTAAATTACAATTTCAGCACGTTAATGCCAAAACTGATGACTTTTATGAACTTAGTAGGTGTGTTTTTAGAATGTATTCAGACTTTTGAAAAGTGCATTTCTAAATTAAATTTTCATGGAAACCCTACTATCTTGCTGTACTTACCTTGATGTGAAAGAAGGAAGTTCTGGCGATGTTGGTAACGGGCGAGCGCACCTGCTGCCTCGCATGGATGACATTCACTCGGAACGCATCCACGGCATTCCGCCCTATATCGTCGCGGTACACCCGCGAGATCAGGACTTCGCCCTTGTGGTTATACACGAACAAGCCCCCAATCATCTTGATTTAGACCTGAAATCAAGCACACCCACTTTTAAAAACCCATTCTCCACTTCTTATTAGGTACTGATTCTCACAAACCGAAGAGCAACGTAATACGTTTTCGGTCTGGTGATCTGCCAAAATCTACCCGCAAATCTTAGTTCATATTACACGTCAAATCTCAACTCCGCAAAGGCATAGATAGGCTCAAGAAATTGGGCTGATTATGAATCAATAGGACAGGATACGGCCAATAAAACACAAGATTTGATACCGATTACAGGGATACAAAAATGACAGTTGAACTCACCTACGATACTGCAGATAGTAACATTAGTTTTAACAAATATTTTATTATACTCAAACTAACGTAAAATGCTGAATTATCTCATTTTGATTAAAATTCGCTACTAAGTGAAGTGGCGATACCCGCCCCCAAAATGAAACGTCAATAGAATTTCTGCACAGATTATTTATTTATTTTTTTCCAGAGCAACCCAAATGGGACGGATAGTGATGGAACATTTTAGTATTCAAAAACCGGTATTGTTTATAAATAACTCAAACCCACAGATACGCATGCATCTGGATTAGCAATTTCGTAGCTTCTTGCGACATGTGGTACATACGTCTAGAAGATACTTTTTGTCAACGACCAAATTATTTGAACCATAGACTGAAATGGTCTGTGCATAGACTTTAACCATGAAATAATCATGTAAATCATGCTGGCGTCTATACAGACGCCAGCACATCAAGCTACCGGAAACTGTCAAATTCTCCCAATCAACCTAATACTGTTGCGATAAAGTTGAAAATCTATTAAAGAATTTTGACAGAATTTAGCTTGGTGTGCTGACGTCTGTACAGACGCCAGCTCATCAAGCTACAACAATTATTTTGTACTGTCTTCTTCTAAACCGACTTCGAAAAAAGAGGAGGTTCTCAATTCGACTAAATTTTGTTGTATATTTTTTCTTCACTTTTTATCGTCTCTTCAAGAAAATGTAAGTTCACTTTATTAGAAAGAGAAACATTGCCGATAGAGTTTTTCATTCAACAACGACTTAGTGCATTATTTAAGGTGTGTGTGGTAGATTTCTTACATCCCTTCTGCATCTACAACTCAGTAGCCACGTCTCTCGCAGCGCCACGACATTGGCCGCTTGGCATTGGCGTCAGCCGAACTCTTCACAGATCTAAAGTTAAAACTCACCAACTTGTTTGAAACGTCGATTATCCAAACTAATTGAGGAACACCCGTTCGGAAAACATGTTTTTTCGGATAATCGAACTGTATTGTACTTATATTTATTCACAGGTGAATGAAAACCATAGTTATATCTTTAAACACAAATAGGAATTAAACAAAACCGTTTCCTGCGCAAAATCACGGGTGCCCCCTACTACGTCCGAAATGAGACTCTACATGTAGATCTCAAATTGCTCACCATACAGCAGTTCATGAAACGCATAGCCAGACGTTTCTTCGTCACTGATGTAAAACACCGTAACCCCCTTGTCGCATCGGCCGCCCGATACGAACCCTCCCGCATCTCCAAGGTACGCCGACCGAGGCATACCCTCGTCACGCCCGACGACTCTACCACTCTCCTTCAAGAAAGTCGCAAAGAGACCAGCACTCTTCGCAAACCACGAAAGGCCGTCCTTCCGCCCTCGCCGTCGAGACCCGACGCGACGTCCCCGTCAAAATCCGCCCCGAACCTTGCTCGAGCCTGCCCGCGCCGCTGAGCCTGTAGCCTTAAATTCACCTCTTAATAATAATTCTAGTTCGATCCAGCCCGTCCCTAGCTGTCCTCCCCCAGCGACGCCCTAAGCCGAGGCCCGTACCCCACAGGGGGTGCCCTTAGCGTGTAGTCGCTTAGTTTGTAAGTTTTTTATAAGCCCTGGCTGGAGGCTTTAATATTATATTAAGGCCACCACAGGCAAGCCCGGTTAAGCAGTCGACAACCTTATAGGTTGAACAGCGAGACACCACTCACAAAAATAGGAATTAAACAAAAAAGTAAGGTCTTGTAACAAAAAATGTACTAGGTACAATTAAAGCTTTAAAAAATCTTCATCTGCCGACGCAAGCCCGTTACCGTACCCGTTTACGAGCGGCTAGGTCACATATTTTTTATGGGCAGTTATTTGATACGGATTGCTTGTTTCAAACCAAAGCAAGGCAATATCTAAGCAAGTATCTACTTAAACGCTTCAGAAGCAACAATTAAGTTTTCGTCTTCATTATCTGAACTTGCAGTTAATGAGGTGCTAGCGGTGGCGTCAATTTTATTAGTCATGAGGTCTAAAATTTCGCTATCCTGCATAATTTGATACCCGGGATCATCATCGTCGGAATCCACCCATTGTTGAACCTCTTCTTCATCACATTCGTCATATTTGAGTTTTTTACCATACCTATGTATAATTTCAGACATATCTTCCCGATTTTCATTAACACATTCACTTTTAGGATTTTCCACTAAACACAAAACTTTATTTCACGCTTTTTTTCAAGTTCTGCTCTTTTATACTGTCCCATGCTGCTCCGATTATTGACTAGCGGCTACTTCGAAGTGACATACGACCACAGACTACAATATAGTAAAGGGTATACGACTGACAAGTCGAGACAAGTGCACGAGCACGGTGCGCGTGAGGAGGTACAGACGCCAGCACATCAAGCTACCCGAAACTGTAAAATTTTCCCAATCAACCTTGAACCTACTGCTTTAGCGATAAAGTTGAAAATCTTTAAAGAAATTTGACAGATTGTTGTAGCTTGATGTGCTGGCGTCTGTACATAGATTCGTTCGGATAAGCGGTCTTGCGGTTGATCGATGTTCGGATAATCGACGCTATATCGGATGTTACTATACGCGAACGTCTCCGACGTCTCGCATAGGTCGAGGTAAGACACCTAAACGATACTCGCCGTAATGTGTATCTTACGTACACTTTCGCTCATGCGCCTCACGCCAACCTATAATAACCAGCCGGCGCGAATACCAGCCACTGATTGGCTGATGGTTAGTTTGGTAGAATTGTGTAAGTTTTATTCGTCATCATATAATAAGGATGGCGGCATTAGGATTCTGACTAAAAATGTGATAAGTTTTATTTTACACTTTATTAAAGTTTATGCCAATAACAAAACGATCGGACTCACCCCGACTACAACGCTCCACTATCGCTGCTTTCTAGGTGTCCACAGTTACAGTGGCCTGTAAGATTTTTATTTTTAACCTTCCTATACTTCTCAACCGGCACGCAGTGTGATAGGTTGTTGCTTCACTGGCGAAGACTGCGACAGACACCACTTTTGGTCTGCGGATGTAGGAGACAAAGCAGCTGCTTCAGGCGGTCGTCTCTTACTTCTTTAGACGAAAGCGATATTGCTTACTCATTAGCAACGATCGACTTCTCCGAACAATTCATAATACCCATAGGTCCACTACTCCAATCAAAACTATTTTGCATGCATTATGCACCCCTTTCCACATTTACATCCGGGTCACTTTTGTTTGAAATAAAATTAACATTTTCCGATTTATCAATTTCGGATCTGAGGCGCTCTAACTCATCTACCGTAGCAAATTGAACATTCGTCATACACACTTGTTTTGAACAAGCTTCAGCTAGCGGGGTCACCCGCTTAAATGTCAGAAATTAACCCTAGGGAACATACCATCATCATCATCAGCTGAAAGACGTTAACTGCTAGACATAGGCCTCCTCCAAGTTCCTATGTCCAGTAGAGGAAACATACTACTGGAATAAAAAGCTAGCTAGCCTATGTGCTATTCCAGAATATAATCTATCTCTGTGCCAAATTTCATCCACATCCGTTTAGTGTTCTGGCGTGATTGAGTAGGTACAGACATCCATCTAAACTTTCGCATTATTTAGTAGTAAGATAACACGTAGCTCCTTTATCAGAACAATGTTCTTAAGCACGTGTCACGTAAATACGATCAAACGTATACGGAGGTAGTGTGTGAAGCCCCCGTGGAACAAATATCGGAGTTTCCTCTGGATCTACGTTCTTCATGAGATCTATGATGTCATAAAGATTTCTGTTCGTTTTAAATCACCCTTTTCCACAACATTCCGCTGAGCAGCAGACTCAAAAGGTAAAATTTTCATCTTCTTTTAATATCTTTCTCCGTGAAAGCAGTTTTCGATACCGCAACAAGACTCGTTGCGGTATCGTTGTCATATATCAGCATGATTTTGTTTTGAATGAAAGAAAGCACTTAATTAAAACTATATTACAGTTATTCCACTAATTCTGCCGAAGCCATAGAAATATTTATATCTATGGTGTTTACCGATAACGACACATCGACAAAACAATTCGCTAACAACAACCAAACGCGATGGCGGGCATCCGTCAACTATTCAACAAGTACCGTGAACCAGCTAGAAAAAAGAGACAGTTCACAATTTCATGAGGATAGGGCGCACAGGATCCTCCAAAATAATGGCGTGCTAAACGTAATAGGCATCAAGAGGTACCTATTATTTACGACCGTTCACAGTCTTTCTCGACGACGCCCATTTTAAATAATTATTATCATGTGGTAATTAATATTGCTAGGACAAAATAAGATAAAAATAAAGTTATTTAGCTCCCAGCGCACTGCTTGGAAGGTACATAACCTTTACGTGGAAGTTCGACAAACTAAGACCATTAAAAACTAATAACATAGATGATAAGACAACTACGATATTGACCTTTACACATTTATAATGATAAAAACACAAATAAGAAATCAGTTTGTGCGGAATCGTTGGCGAGGCATTGTCGTTTTTATTTCACCGGCAAAATGCTTCGGCACATATTATTATTCAATGCCTTTTGCGTGTTTCTCGCGGCAAGCTTTACTTTTGTCGTTAAACCAGGACCTATATACCCGCCCACGAAGGGGGCAATATGGCCAAACCCATATGAACAGACTGAATCGGACACTTATTTTAAGTTAAATCCAGACACTTTTACTATTACGGTAAGTTTCAAAAACTATAAATTGTATTGCAAGTATCGAACTGTTACCTAATTCCTACCTTTCTAATATTAAATTATTCTTTTTGATTAAAGGTTCTTTGGGATTCGTTATTTTTTGTATATTTGCTATTATGGCCCAAGTTTTACAATAACAACGTACAGTGTAAAATTCTGTAGATAGTTTTCCCAAACAATGAAAAAAATATGAAGAGTATAGTTTCTTTATGAGCCCGTAAACCACATAAATGGCACCCATCACGAAAAATAAACAACATTAGGCTGGTGATAAACTATCAAGGCACCTACCATTACTCTAATAATAACAAAATGATAAGTACAATTGAAACAAAAACAAAACTTTATAGTTGAAAAAAAATCTCCCATAGGTCGCTATTAGTCAAGGTAAATTTTCTAACTGCAAATGTTTCATCATCATCATAACAGCCGAAAGACGTCCACTGCTGGACATAGGCCTACCCCAAAGGAGGCATTTGCCATAATCGCCACGCTTGGCATGCGGGTTGGCGATCAGTGTAGCTGTTGCGATGCACAACCCTCCCCCTCAATTTTATAGTTGGTGCTGCCTCTGCCTGACACTGCTTGCTAGTTAAGTTTTATTTGTTTTGGAGCTCCGTCATACAACTAAAAAACCAGCCAAGTGCGAGGCGGACTCGCGCGCAAATGGGTTCCGAACGAATCATATTTAAAAATATATAGGTACCTATATATTTTAAAACTGAAATCATCATATAGGTTTTTCTGTAATCTGTAATAAGTGTAGTTATCAAAATTTGGATTCAGTAGATTCGGAGATAATGCCCTCGGTCAATTTTCATAAATTTTTCTTAATAACGTCAAAATTATTTATTTTAAGATTATAAGCAAAAAAAGGCCTTTTATTTGATATGCCACGCGACACAACTTAATTTGCTTACTTTTTTAATTTTCTATGTACGTTAAAAGTGACCCCAGACTCAAAATTGATTTATTTACCTACATTACGCGTCTATATTTGGGTCACAGAAGTTCATAGAATCATATTTGTACTAAATGACAACTGAATCGGTCGTGTACATTCAGAGCAAATTCAGTGACAGACAAAAAAAAAACGAGCCTTTTTTACTATTGATAGGCACTCATTTGACCACTATCTCACCTGATGGTAAGCGATGATGTGGTTAAAGCTGGAGCACGTTTGCCTAGAAGTAACCTATTCACTCTTGACTTAAAGACTCCCAGGTTGTAGCTATCAGGACACATATACTCTGGCAGTGAGTTCTACTCCTGCTGTACGCACAATGAATGTGTTCCCAAAACGTTTTGTGCGTGTGGGTGAGATGTCCACCATATACCGGTGGCGCATCGCCGTACGTCTTGTGGTCCGATGATGGAACGGGCTTGGCAGAATTAAACTATACAATTCCGTCGCACACTCTCCAAAATGCAACCGATACAAAACCGACAGGCTAGCAGCCCGGCGTCGATGCTCAAGACTTTGGAGATTAAAATCATCCAGAAAGAGTTGTATTTTTTCATACGCATGTTCGGAACCCTAAAAAAGTGCTATTATTTGATGTTGCGCAGATCAAGCGGCGTTTTTATTTGACCTTGCGATTGTCCGATGAAAAAAAATCATCAGATGTGTTTGTCTTATTAGAATAAACATGTACGATCATGAGGGGGATTTACCGGCAGACCGCAATAAACTAGATAGGTATTTAAAAAACTTTTTTTTACAGGAAAAAGGAAAAACATGCGATATATTAAAAGCTGCAATAGAACGTTACAGGAATATTTTGAAGAAAACATATCTTATAGCAGATAAACATTCGAAGAGGCTTATGAATACGAACAATCCCAATGACGTCGATACGGATGTGAACTACAAAGGAACGTTGCAAGAACTACAAATCAACCTAGCAGCGCCATGCGAAACTTACCCGCACTTGGGTATGGATGAGAGATGTGAGTTTTATGTTAATTTTATTTTAAAATACCGCCCGCATATTCAGCAACTCTTGTGTAATAGTGCGTTTGCACAAAAAAGATGATGGCCAATCCATGCATAATCAAAGAGGTAATGTTCTAATCTTGGTCGGCTCTTAACAGCCCTGTTCTAATAAAAAAAGATTTCTTAAGCGGAAGAAATAGTAACCAGCAGTGCTGACATTCACAAGTGACGATTCACGATGCACTGATTATTTCAATGAAAAGAGAAAAAAAAATAAAGATAAAACATTAATTTATTTAGCACCAATTTAAGGCACACAACACGTTTGCAGCACAAAAACAAAAAACAGAATGAAAAAAACAATAGAATAATTCTGTTTGTGTGTTGTTTTGTGTGTGTTGGTTGTGTCCTTGCTCACCATGGGCGTGCAGTGGGCTACAGAAAAGGTAGGCCAGACCATACATAATGCCCAAAAAAAAAACACGATACTGACGATTCGAATTTTCGTCCACTTTGAAAGTGGATGAAAATATTTTTTTGGGCATTATCTATGGGCTGGCCTACTCTTACTGTAGCACGCGCATGGCTCACTTCACCTACATAATATTATGTATTCACGGTGAAATATTTACAGAATAAACCTGCAGAATAACACAGTTGTGATCTGGTAGGGGCATAGGCCTGCCTATCTGTAGGTAATAATGTATCCAACTGGCTTATCATTTTACAACGCATGAGCTAATTCTTGGTAAAACCAACTACTATACAACTATGTAGGTAATTTGGCTTCGAAGAAAATAATCAGACATAACGATTCCAGAAATCTGTTTACACTCGAACAAAGATAAGTAAGAGGTCGTTGATATGAAATGGCATCGTGACCCCGAAAGATGAACTAAATGTAGTGTAAGCAAATGCAGAAATTTATATCTAAAAGGTTTAAGTTATAATTCCACGGCTAAATAAAAAAATAAAATAGATAGGTAAGGTAAGTATTTTATTTTTGGTAGAACTTCTACTTTTTTTGTTTACTAGGTTGCATTTTTATCTCGACATATTAATATAAAACCAGTTACTTAAATTAAAATATCTAAGGTACATAAATCAAAATGAAAGGTCAAAGTCAACAGTTTGTATTACATAAATAATACATTTTTGATTTCAGACAGCCTTGATGTTGCGGCGGTTTCGACACTCAACAGTGACTCCATATGGGGCGTTCTTAGAGGACTCGAGTCATTCGCACAATTGTTCTATATGTCCGATGGATATAAAGTAAGTCAGAATTGGACATAATCTAGAAAGTGGTCAAAGTCAAAGTCAAAGCATTTTTTTCAAATAAACCATTATCAGGTACTTTTGAATTGTCAATACTTTTGGATTGCTCAATACCTATATTGACTTAGGGCGAGTGTTTTTTATCCGTAGTTCACTCAAACATGGTTAAAATTGTAAAATAAAACATCGTTAAAATGCAATTGGTAAAAAAAATAGTCTAATGGTCGATCAATTGACCATTGGTCAAGCTTAATATTTATAGAAAAATGAGCATTAACGAAATATAGTTGCCCATTTTTTTATTTATTGGGAACTACACATAAAAAAAACTCGCCCTTACTCTAAGTAGCACAGACATTTTCTACATGTACATCTACACCAATATCATAAAGAGGAAAAATTTGTATTTTTGCGTGTGTGTATGTTTGTAATGAATAAACTCAAAAACTACTGTGCCGATTACAAAAATTCTTTGACCATTGGAAAGCTATATTATCAGAGAGTAACATAGGCTATATTTTATCCCCGTATTCCCACGGGAACGGGAACTACGCGGGTGAAACCGCGTGACGTCCGCTAGTAATATATATATATATAACATCTTGAAACAATACACATATAATGATTAAGCTATTTTACAGAATGTGCTCATCAACACAACACAAATCGTCGACTACCCCAAATACACCCACCGAGGACTCCTCATCGACACCTCAAGACATTACCTCTCTGTATCAACGATACTTAAAACTTTGGACGCGTTGGAAATGAACAAAATGAATGTTTTACACTGGCATATTGTTGATGACCAGAGTTTTCCTTACCAGAGTGAGGTGTTTCCTCAGTTAAGGTACCTACTTACCATTATTGTGTAGGTTATTATCATTATCTATACCACCAGATACGGACTTAAGACCTGACTTCACACAAATCCTTAATCGCGGTATGAACATTCTCCGAGTGGTCCGAACATTTACAACCACTTGAAAAACATAATATAACTATATACTATCTTTAAACTATTTACATAAACTATTTACATCTACTAAACCTAAGTATGTACATATACAAAAACAAAGTACACTCAGGCGTCAAAGTTTTCCTCCGCATCGCTGTCATCTGGAAACGTGCCCAGAAGACTGGCAGCATTGCCACAAAACAATTACTGGGCAGTTGCCCACTAGACACGACACCCGTTTTGTCTGTTTTGAGTTTTGCTGGAATTTACACCCTTTTCCACATACCTCTTCAATTGTTTTGCCATTACATATATTGCCCTTTTGTACCTAAAAATCACTGATAATCTGATCACTCACAATCTGCATTTTAAACTACTTCGGACGGAAATAGTAACTAATAAGAATAACATAATTGCAACATATTAAAAAGTTAGGTACAATTTAAATCCGTCGCTAGCTAGTAGCTACACAGTTTATATTCTTTACTGTTTTATTTACAGCCAAGCTGCATACGATCCTACTATGATATACACTGCGGCCGATATAAGCCACATTGTAAACTACGCGAAAGAAAGAGGCATTCGCGTCCTGCCTGAATTTGACGTGCCAGGTATTTTTCAGTATTCAATATAACATAATTTCTATTATGAAAAACATATTTGCAATTAGGGGCACAGCTCACAAGGTAGGCGAACCTTAATTGTCATTTATGTGGGCCTTATTAGGCTCTATTTGTGCCCTTATTAATTACCCTTCAGTATCATTTATTATCTTAACGTGAAAACTGTCTTCCCGGTTTTAAGGTCCATAGATATTACAAAGTCTCTATTATGACACATTTTAAAGTAATCTACGTACCTTCTACATAATATTCATCATCTTCTAAATTTAATTTAAAACCAAAAACTTATTTTAGGACACACAAGTTCCTGGGGTGTCGCGTACCCGAGTATCCTGACAACTTGCTACAGTTCTGGCGAAAAAATAGGCTTGGGACCGATGGACCCAACGAATAATATGACTTACAAAGTTATCAGCGACTTGTTCGGGGAGCTGCAAGATCGCTTCCCTGATCAGTACATCCATGTCGGTGGTGATGAAGTTGAACTGGACTGCTGGTAAGGGCCGTTTATCCATCTATATTAATATAGTAAAGATGAAGAATTTTTGTTTACATGTTTATTTGAACGCGCTAATCTCTGGAACTGCCAGTGGGATTTGGAAAATTCTTTTTATCCATGAGGAATGCCATCTAATAGGCTATACAAGAACAGGAAATTCGCGTACAAAGTCGCGGGCAAAAGCTAGTTAATTTATGAAACTTGTTATTATTTATTTTCAGCCCATAGTGTCCCACTGCAGGGCAAAGGCCTCCCTATCTTCCTTTCATTCCTCCCGGTTTTGAGAAAGTATAGAGTTAAACACCAATCCTGCCGATAGGCGACAAGCTTGTCCAGCAATCTTCGCCTGGGTCCACGATGTCGTCAGCCATTTTCTGGGACAAACATTTTAGTTGCTTTGGTCCATGAATCTTTCGACGTACGACAGACGTGTTCGGCCTAGTCCCATTTTAGCTTGGCTGCTTTAAATTTATAGAAAAGAAAAATTGGCCAAGTGCGTATTGAGCCACGCACAGTGTAGGGTTTCGTAGTAATCCGTCCCGTACCTAAGTCATGACAAAAAATAGCAAATTTTACTACAACATTACAAAGTCATTTTCAAAGGAATTTCGCAATAACCCGATTGGGGTTATTGCGAAATTCTTACCTAATCAGTTACATTTTATATGCTGGTCGACTATTACTCGTTAACTTGTAAAGCCTACTGTGATAGTTTTTCTTTTAAATTCTTTATTAAAAAATTACCATGATTTTTTCACGACTCCAAAACCAACTGTTTAGCTGACAGAGGGGGCGGGACACTTGATTCTAATAAAAATTAGCACTTTAATTCCATCCATCTCTGTGCCAAAATTCATTTATTCAACAAACAAAGTCACTTTCACATTTATAATATTAGTAAAGGTTGATCCACGAATACCCGGACCGTGCCCGTGACGTGGTCGGGCCGTAGTCCGTCTGGAGCTCAAAGCAATATTGATGCATATGTCACCGGAAAATTGCAAGTAAGATTGTAAAATATCGCGTCAAATTGTTAACTATTTTTTTCTTAATAAGACACAGAAATATTGGAAACTATTAAATTTGGATGGGATTTATTGTATAAAAAAACTTTTTTTTTCATAACATATTGAGAAATTATAATCTAATAAAGATTTGTCTTGATTGATCTTACGGAGTCTACAATTTTCCGGTGACTCATACATTTCATAGTCCGGGCCATGCTCCAGACCTGTCAGACCACGTTGTGATGGACCACGGCCGGACACGTTCCGGTCACGGCCCTGATGTGTGTCGGGTTGTCAGATGCTAAAGGTTATAAAACCGTACAGAAAATAAATATCCGTAACTCACATTTGAATGACTTCAGCATCATGGAAAATATGTCATAATTTCTATAATTAGACATTACTTGTATGAATCATCCACATCTAACCTCAGAAAGAGGCAGAGGTCAGAAATTCTCTCGATCTCTCAAAATCGCATAGTGCTAAATTACGTACCTACACGCACTATATTTCTCGTATGTCTATCGGAAGAGAAACCGGAACGTCTGTTTCCAGCCAAAGGATTGCAAACAACAAACACAATTTTATTTATCTTTTCAGGAGCTCAAATGCTGCGATTACGAAATTTATGGCAGAGCATAACATGACCCACACAAGCGAGTTACATTCATTCTTCATGGGCAATGTTATACCACTGCTGGGTGACAGGTCGAAACCTATCGTGTGGCAAGTAAGTGTTGGTGCCTTATTTACATTTATGGAAGAGCATAACATGACCCACACGAGCGAGCTATATTAATTTTATTATTCATGGGCATGTTATACCACTGCTGGGTGACAGGTCGTAACCTATCGTGTGGCAAGTCTAGTACTCTAGAGTACCTATATATAGTCTTTGGTTATACTTGATCACTAACTACTCAAGTAGAAAAATGAGACAACTCTTCTATAGTTTAGGTTGGATTTCTATGAAAATAACCGAAGTAGATCCATCTAGAAAAAAACCGGGCAAGTGCGTGTCGGGCCACGCGCAGTATAGGATTCCGTAGATGCACTTCACAATTGCCGACTGAGAATGGTGCATTTTGTTTGATTCTATGAATATATTGATTGAGTTTTTCGGTTTAATGGTTAAAAACGTCTAAAATCGGGCCCATATAGGAATTTGTACGAAATTATCCTTCTCCAAGTACAGACGCTAGCACATCAAGCTACAACTATTTGTCAAAATTCTTTAATAGATTTTCAACTTTATCGCCAAAGCATTCAGTTCAAGGTTGATTGGGAAAATTTGACAGTTTCGGGTAGCTTGATGTGCTGGTGTCTGCACATTTTACAGTTTGGTCGACTATTTCTCGTTAACTTGTAACGCCTCTTTTTTAAGGATGGGAAATCATCAAATGACTTCTGCCGTTCTGGGTGGAGCTGAAGGGCGTGTTACTGACTAAAAGCCATCCGTGTTCCTTCTTACCCCTTTGCATTCCAGGACCGCGGTGACTCTTTCGGTGTGAGGGTGTGAGGTGTGATTGTTGTCCTTTTAAATTCGTATTATAAAGGGTGGAGACGACGATTCGACAATAATTCAAAACACTGCATGACAATACAAGTTCATACGAATATGTTGTCTTTTATCATGCATTGTGACAAAATAAGCTAGGAATATTTCGTCAGAATAGTAGCTGACTATCCTTGACTAGTAAGAGTTTTTTTGACGTATTATGCAATTGGAAAGTGTATTTTTAATTTCGGTGACAGGATTTATAATAGTTTCAAAATATTCCTATGAACCAGTATTGCCAGTATTTTTTGTTGTATTGACGTATCGATATCCTCAAATTATATGCTACTACCATGAATTTTTCACGTCTCCAAAAACTACCGTTTAGCTAGCAGAGAGGGGGGGGGCGACGTAACATAATACAGCTTAATAATTCGCAAACGGATCCTTTTTTTCTTTTGAGTGGCGTCTCGCAGTTCAACCTATGAGGTTGTCGACTACTTAACCTGGCTTGCCTGTGGTGGCCTTAATATAATCGGATCTTTGGATGAAAAATGGTTTTCGCACACCCTCAATATTTTTAACGAAATGACTCTTTAATTTTTGCTTCTAATTAAATCAGTTTTATGTTTCTGACTCATTTCTTTTTTTGCAGGAAGTCTTTGATGAGGAAGTCTCGCTGCCAAATGGCACCATCGTACAAGTGTGGAAAAATACAGAAGCTTACGAAATGCAGAGTGTGAGTGCCAAATATTTATAGATCAACTATAATAGCTTCTTTCCGCGTCGTCGCCCGGGTGAAAAGGGTTTTATCAACCCATCGATTGTACTACCAGGATAAAAAGTCTCCAAATCCTATGTCCCAACCTAGGGCATAACCCACCCGTTTGTCAAGTCGTTCAAATCCGTTATTATAGTCATTCACATTTTTAATCTATCTATCTAGCTAGTCTATTTTGTCCCACTGCTGGACAAAGGTTTCCATCTCCTTTTACCACACAACTATGTCATAAGCAATGTCGGGCCAGGCCCTTCGATAGGAGTCGAGCTCGTCCTGCCATCTTCGCCTTGGTGTGCCGCGATGTCTTTGGGCATGTAATGCCATTCGGTGGTTCCTTTTGCCCATTTTTCGTCTGATATGCGGCAAACATGTCCGGCCCAGTCCCACTTAAGCTTAGCGGCCTTCTGGGCAACGTCCATGATTTTGGTTTTGGAGCGCAGTGTAGTATTCCTTACACAGTCCGAGTGACGGACCCCCAGGATACTACGCTCCATGGCTCGCTGGGAAACCTCGAGTTTGGACCTCTGCTGAAGTGTCAAAGACCAGGATTGTGCATTATATATGAGAATCGGGAGAATACACGTGTCCATAATTCTGCTTTTGAGACAGTGGGAGATCTCCTTTTAGAAGATCTTTCATTGAATAATAGCTCCTCCAGGCGCTCTCGGTGCATCGAGCAACTTCATTGTCTTGTCGCGCCTGGAACTGCCAATATTTGGCCCAGATAGATATAGTCTTGAACATTTGCAATCTCCTCACCCTCAATGTGTAGTCTTTTAGAATGTATAGTTCTTGTTTAGGTTTATATGGGTATTATATAAACAAAACGAACATAACATGGAACTAGTCATAGCGTGATTATTCGACTAATAAACAATAAAAAAAATGTCCCATCGTGTAAGACTTAAACCTGCGACTCATTACGCATGATCGTGCTTACTCTAATGCGGTAACGGCTAAGCTATCATATTTAAAATTATCTCAAGGGAACATACTCCAAGGATATCCTATGTCCTTTCCCGGGACTCAAACAATCTCTATACCAAATTTCATCTACATCGGTCCAGCCGTTTGCGCGTGAAGAAGTAACAAACATACACAAACACTCACAAACTTTTGACCGATACTGTACAGTCAGTCAGTTACCACAATTAGCTGACCCACCTTTGCAAAAATGGTTGAGATTTTTTTTTATATTTTTACCATTTTAGCAAAGTAAATAAAATATAAAAGAATTATACAAGAAGATAGTTTCATATGTCAACTTAGCTAAGGTTTTAAAATCACTTTACAGATCCTGGACGCAGGCCACAAAGTCATTTACTCTGCTTCGTGGTACTTAGATCACATCAGGGGAGGTGGAGACTGGGACAAGTACTACGAAGTTGATCCGCGGGAAATAGTCGGTGGATATGTGCCTGAGTCAAAGCTGAGTGACATTCTGGGAGGCGAAGCTTGCATGTGGGCCGAAGTCGTCGACGACAATAATATGATTAGCAGGTAGATTGATCGGTCATGCACAGATTTTGGTACAGCTCCTCAACTTCTGAAAATCCAACTAGTGTGACTGGCTGTCTGTTGACAATTCCTTCAACTAAACATAAAAACTTTAGAAAATAAAGAAAAAAAAAAAACTATGTCACATTAATTTTGTAATCATTTTCTTTCCAGAAACTTGTCTTAAATATAAAATTCAAAAATGTTTTAATGTTTTCAGGGTCTGGCCTCGTACTAGCGCTGTAGCAGAAGCATTGTGGAGTGGGTTCCCCAGTAATACGAGGCGTTTATCCTCTCAAAATGTGACCCGATCTTTTCGGGTACGATCTCATTTGGCTGGCGAACAAAAACATAAAGTCAGCTGCCGACTCGAAGAACATGCGTGTCGCATGAACCGTCGCGGCATACACGCACAGCCTCCAAATGGACCCGGATTTTGCATCACAGGAAATTAAAATTGGTTCACTTAATAAGATAAAGTCTTTAAACATGTACCTAACTGTTAAATTTTAAATCCATAAACCATTACATAAATACAATGCTGATTAGGTACTTAATTATGTGTTTTATTGTTCCTTTTTGGTGAGTAACATCTTTCCTCTCGCTTTCCTGCAATCTATGGGAGTGATTTCGTGAAATGGGACGGAAGTGTGTAACAGGAAGCCGAGAATGCGCGCGCTATTTGATTTGACCAATGAGCGCGCGTAGTGGTCGAGTTGGCTGTCAGTTAGTAAGTACTTGGTGAAACGTCAGATGTTACACAGCACACCAGTTTATTTCAATTATGCACTGCTTCACTATTATACAACATCCTTTGCATTCTTGTATCAGAATGCGTTCTGTCGTTTTTGCCTGTCCCCATGTATAAATGGCGTGAATTTATGGATGTCTTATAAGGACTACATTACACGATTAATATGGAGCAAGTTCATGACTTGACCAAATGCGGTATTGATCGTCTCATGTCCACCTTTAACATTGCTAAAAACCGTTAAAGTTCCCAAAACCAAGAGCGAGGAATCTTCACTAGTAGCATAGACAAAAATGAAAGGAAAAGTCTGTTTAGTTTATGGCACGCGAATTGGGTCGATTATGTCATGGCGGGTTAGATGTTTTCGGCAGTTGATTTTTATTGAATTTGTTTTGAATTACGCCGTCAATGATCTCGTTTGAAACGCTGTCGTTTAAAAATAAGCTTATTTGTATATTAGTGATCTTTTTATAAACAATTCAAATGCTGAAACGGTTGCAAATGGGCCTTCGCGCGTTCATGCTGCTCGCATCTAAAGTATGGAGTTGTTTTTGTTATATGTTTAAGAAGCAATATCGAGCGGTAAATATAAATAAAAATGTGTGCTTTGTTGTTCAATATTATAATTTAACGCAGGAGTATGAAACTCTCACGTGGCATTTGATTTTCAGTTGGCTCAATATCAATCCGTCAAATATGAGATGTATCCACTTTCGCCCGTATCTAGACACAGGCTGAGTGAGTATTTACTATCTTTTTTTTATCGCTTATATTAATACGATATATCGTACGATTTTTTACGGTCGTACTTATCATAAATATGTAAATATTATCATTTGTCCTCCGCATATCTGAGATATTAAATTTCTATGATTAAAATGTAAACAAGTCTTATATGTTAAAATATTAAATCAATGATTACTGTTAAGCTACTGCTTAGTTGAGCATAGGACCTATTCATCAAGATTATTCTAAAATAAGCATCATACTTATTTCAAGATTCAATAAAATTCATAGTTGCAAGAGTGGCTGTATTCAGTTAACTAAGAAAAAGTAAGCAATTTATTTGTGAACAATATAGTTAACAAATATTTAAAAAAATATTCCAGTTTTTTTTACAATTTTTGCTGTTGCTTTGCATTGCTAACATGCTTACTAATAAGAAATTATATTTAAAACAAAATATATCAATCTAATTTACTTTCTGGAAATGTGATAATAAACTTAATATAATTATCTTTTTAAACACACAATAGTATGGAGGTTTGTCTTATGTCTGTACTTTAAAGATTATACCTGGAATAGTATCAAACCACATTATAACCATATATAATAGGTTATTTACACAGTTGTAGGTTATAAATGCACGGTTGGATGTTGATCATGATTTCTGGATCTGCCATTCATAAGCTACAAGGAAAGGAGGTCTTTCTGTTGCCTTTTGAATATAGAAACTTTCTCCATAAAAAAGAAGTAATTTTAAGGTTTCTTTTTAGACAAACCATGTAGTCTCTATTGTAATCCTCATATACTAACAAACTGCTGGACATCTGTCAAAAGAAATGTATTTTGATAAAAAATCTGTCTTTGCTCCCTTAACCTATCCCAGTTTTTTAAGAAAATTATTTTTCAAGAATATTCTTAAAATACTGTCTAGAGAGACTACCTTCTACTAACACATTTTACTTTCTTAATATATTGTCAGTTAAAAAACTGTTTTCAATCCACTGTGATTTACTCTCTTATAAGATTTTAATCACTCAATTAATTAGCAATCAGTAAAACCATTGCTTGCATTCTTTAGAATGTTAACAATTATGCAAACCACGTACCAAGGTCCACATAGTAACACATTTCAACTAATCTGCGAAGATCAACAACAAAGAAAATTCTGTTGAATCATGCTGAACATGCCATTCAGTATCAATATTAATTTAGTACCTCTGATTGTGTTTTTTAATGTCTTTAATAATAATATAATATAATATTAATTTCACAATATTTGCTTAACTTGTTTCCTTAACTCTAGTCTGTTTGCCCTTTGGCAAAGGCCCAGTTGTTTCCACCTACTCCTATTTCTTGCTGTCCTAGTCCACAAACTTCCTGCTATTGACTTTATTTCATCCACCCAGCGCGAGCTTAGATGGTCTGCTTTTATGTCTAACTAAGTTAAATGTCTCAACCATATTCCTTAATTCAACAGATTGTTTTACCACCGCTTCACTCCTGTTGCCTATTGCTACAGAACTGTGTTTATTCAGGATAAAATGTTGCCTGTGATGGACACTGTGATAATGTAAATTTATACCAGTGAAAAATTTTTTGGAATTGAATCAGAACTTTCAGAGAATAAGTGCTACAAACAACTGACTGGCCTGTTGGTCGAGTGGTTAGTGACCCTGACTGCTAAACCGGAGGTTCTGGGTTTGATTCCCACCCAGGACAAATCTTTGTGTGATGAGCATGATCATTTGTTCTGTGTCTGGGTGTAATTTGTCTATAATATGTTTGTATTTAGAAATATGTTTATCAGTTTTCTAGTTGCCATAGCACAGGCTCTGCCTAGTTTGGGATTGGATGACTGTGTGTGAGTTGCCCCAAGATATTATTATTAGAACAAATAATAAATATATAGAATCTCCCAAAATATAGAAACAAAGCTTCAACCTAAATTTCACGAGTGTGGTAGGTTATGTTATCAAATCTTGGCTTATCAGTTAAAAATATTTGTCAGCATTACTTGCAGAATTTTAAAAGTCAACATTATATAATTTTATCACTAATTTTAATTAATTTTAGAGGTTATTTATTACAATGTTGAACAAAAGAGTTAGGCAAACAATGAGTAAATTAATAGGATAAACAGTATGACAAATCTGTCTGTGGTTAGTAATATAATTAGGTACCTAGAATATTATTTTCTAGGATTCCATGTATATCTAAATCAGGCTGGTTTCCGCAACTCCACGACTAAGTGCGTATTCTGCGTGCAGTCTAGGATTCCATGATACTAAAAGTTTTTTTTTGTTTAAAATAATATTTTAAATGTAATGTATGTATGTTTAAATCAAATAAAGGAAAATATTAACTATACTATAATTAGTGTAGAATAGAAACCACAAATATAATATTCTAGGTCATAGGATAGGATGCTTATTGTCCTGTATCTTCATATATATAAATAAAAATGAATCGCTGAAATCTATGTACGGTACATGCATAACTTGGGAACGACTTGAACAATTTTAATAATTCTTTTTTGGTTTTTTTCGCCAGATTACAGGGAAGGTTTAAAAACAAAAACAAATAGGTAGGTAGGTAGGGTAGGGGAATGGTTGACAGGAGCGAAGCCACAGGCACAGCTTGTTATTTTTATAATAAAATGAATTGGACAAAATGACAAGCATATCTAAAAAACCACCATGGTTGAATGAATTTTCAAAAGCCAATCACATCTGTTAACATTCGCAATTTGTCAGGCTGAGGTGATTCCATTGCAGACTGTCCTTTACAGCCAATATCTAGAGTTTTTCTCAAAGATGTAAAGGCACAAGATTGGACTTGTGATTGCATATCAAAATACTGTTATCAGTTTCTTGACTGCAATTTATTTTGTGTGTAAACAGCTACCTTTAAAATAAAAATAAAACAGTTTGTTTAGAAACCTGTCAACAAGGCAGACAACAATCCCCGTTGTTATCATATTGATCAATCTAATCGGCTTATCAGTCCAAACTTACAGACCTAATAATAATAATACCTAATAATAATAATAATAATAATCTTTATTTTATCCAAAAACATACAGAATTTTAGATACAGTTTGATATTAAGTACAAAAATATATTTAAAGTTTGCGTTGCAAGCTCTATACAAAAATTATACTCTACCTCTTAAACTAGGATATACCTGTATTTTAAGAGGCAGTAATCACTATCACTGTTCACTGAAAATGATAAAAGATTTGCTGTTATCAGGCACTGTAATGGACAAGAAGAAACTTGTCGTAGTTTGAGATGAGGAAACTAGGGAAATGATAAGATTATCTTATCATATCCGGTTTCGTGCTTTGTATAATGTATTTAATTTTTTTTATTTCAAACCCAACCACCCCACACTAGGAATTTCTCCTGTATCGTAGGTGCGTTTACAAACATATAAAGTCACATAAACAAACAGCCAGACCCGGAACAACTATCTGTAGGCCATACAAATAACTGTTCCGTGCGGGAATCGAACCCGCGACACGCAGCGCAGCAGTCAATCGCTCAACCGCTGCGCCAACCGTGCTGTCAAACACATTATATGTGAATTTTAGTATATTATTGCTTAAAATAGCATTTCTTCCGTCTAAGGGTGCGTTTCCATCTGAGATGCGTAGCGAGGGATGTGTTTTTAAGAACCAATAGAATCGCTTAATTTACCTAGCCTGTAGCGGCTAAATGAAGTGATTCTATTGGTTCACACAAACACATTCCTCGCTACGCTGAACTTATGCGTGAAAGAGCTTCCCTATTTTTTAAATATGCTTGTTTTGAATACCATAACACGTGATTTTCCCCGATTAGCCAACTACAAAGACTGTAGTTAGGGGGGAGGGGGGGGAGCTGAAAATATCTCCCATCATAAGTCGATTATCGTCATGCTATGCGGACGTATTACCTACTGCTCGTCAAAAGTTACGCCGGGCGCACATTTGGCTACTGTCATCTGAGCTTATTTTTTTTTCCCACTACTATTTCTCGCAGGTCAACCTAGGAGGTTGTCGTCTGCTTAACCGGACTTACCTGTGGTGGCCTTAATAACTTACCTGTGGTGGCCTTAATATAACATTAAAGTCTCCAGCTAGGGCTTATTAAAAAAAACTTACAAACTAAGCGACTACACGCTAAGGCCATCCCTAATGGGGTACGGACTTCGTCTTAAGGCGTCGCTGGGGGCAGCTAGGGACGGGCTGAATCGAACTAGTGTCGCCCGAGCTATAGGTGCGCGCACTATATCGGCTGCCGAACTAAGCTACCTCCGCCTACCGCCTACTTGATTTTACTGAACTGTTGCTGAAGCTACTGTTTCGACCGACAGAATCCATCTTTCTGTCTGTGAAAAGCTGTCTCCGACAAGATCAGAAGGGTGCCTTATGAACTAAATGCCGGGAAGCCACTAGAACTGTTAAACTTAAAAGCATTTGCTCAAGCTATAGTAGCCGATGTGCGGCCTCCATTATAGTTCCTCAATCACGCCAAAACGGCTGAACGGATCTGGATGAAATTTGACTAAGATAGATTATAGTCTGGAATAGCACATAGGCTACTTTCTATCCCGGGAGTATGTTTCCATAAGATAATTTCCGACATTCACGCAGGCGAAGCCGCTGGCATAGGCTACTCTACAATAAACACAGTATTCGTTTAGTCTATAGCGACGTTACAGGGGGCCTACGGGACCTACGGTATAACGATTGGTTCCGAACCCGAACTAAGAATGAATGACAACACGATTTGACAGTAACTGTCAAATCGTGTTGTCATTCATTCTTAGTGATACGGAGTAGAATACGCCCGAAACTACGGACTTCGGGCTTAGAGAGTAGCTCCCCAGCCCCCACCTTACTAAACACTTCCATTTCCTAGTCTTATATTTTTTAAATATTTATTGAGGGGTATGGCTTGCTCTTGACCTCGATCATGCCTGATGGAAAGCGATGGATGAGGTCTATGATGGAATTAGCGTGCCCAGAAGATGCCTGTTCACTCTTGCTTTGAAGGCAGACGGGTTATATGGAAGGGAACACAGACGCTGGCAGAGAGTTCCACACTTTGTAAAATAAATGTGGAGGAGAAGCGCTGAGTAGGACTAGTCGGTTGTCTTTAACATAAAATAACGCAACTATTTAATTTTCAGGTCTAGTAAAAAGAAAAATGCTGGTTTTAGATTTAGACGAGACGCTGATACACTCGCACCACGACGCGATGCTGCGGCCGACGGTGAAGCCAGGAACGCCGCCGGACTTCGTTCTCAAAGTTACTATAGACAAACATCCTGTGAGATTCTTCGTACATAAAAGGCCGCATGTCGATTTCTTTTTGGATATAGTAAGTAATTTTCGATTATATTCCTTTTAAAGCCAGATAGGTGGTTTTTATCGTGCACAGGAGCGCCAAAATCAACCTTTGTACCAACTACATCTCACGGGGTCTCTTTTTAGTGCTAATTGATCTTGAAAAATACCTAAAAACTTATAAACGTAGGATTTTGTTCCTCATCATCATACCAGCCGAAAGACGTCCACTGCTGGACATAGGCGTCCCTCAAAGACGGGGGGGGGGATAATCGCCACGCTTGGCAGGCGGGTTGGCGATCGCAGTGTAGCTGTTGTAATGCACAGAGAATGCTGCTGCCCATTCTCTGGTGAGTCCCTTAGTCGCCTCTTACGACACCCACGCGAAGTGATGGTATGGGTTTTGTTCCTAGCCGCAGCATATTTACCAGAGCCGATCTATCTGGAGGTCTGAAATCCAGAAGAGATTTTCTGTCGATGAAAACTCGCATTTTCCCCATGAGGTTACGCAGCAACTACTGAACGCGTCATGCAACGATCCTGACAACTCGCACAAGACAAACAAACCAGTAAAATAAAATTAATACATAACTAAACAGTATAATATAATAATTATCTGTGCGAGGCCAAAATGGTCCCTATCTCAGCTTATGCTGCGATATCTAAAAAATCAAAAGTATAAATATTTCTTGAATGAACGTAATCTTTAGGTATTTGTCAACGGATTATTATAACCACAGTAAGTAACATACTTCCTTGTTTCGAAGGAAAGACGGGTACCTACCAAGGTCAATTGGAATCGAAAGTATAAGTATAGATCAAATCCCTCATGACGTCACGAATGCATTTAGTATCGTTTACTGTATGCAGGTCGGTAATCCAGTTCCCTTTGTGTTGGGGATAACAACGTAAATACATATACAGTGGAAGTAATATTATAAACAAATACATTCAATCCCGACCACATGCGGCGCGTGGTAACCACATGCTTACAACCTAATTTGTTTCTGCGACTTTGTCCGTGTTGGAATTCGCAGGGGAACCACACTGTCGTCATCGGATTATCGATAAATCTAATTGATTAATCTTGTTTGTGTTATACTTGGCGTGTAAAAGTTAAATCCTAACTATAAATGCGAAAGTGAGTTCTTGTGTTATTCCTCCTCGCCTAAATCGCTGTACCGATTTTAATGTGTTTTGTTGCAGAGATAGATTTTTTATGACTTCTTCCGCTCTGCTTGGAGCGGAAGGGCGTGTCAGACTCTTACTGACTAAAACCAATCCGTGTTCCTTCTAAAGCCCTTTGCATTCCTCGGCCGCGGTGACTGTTTCGAACAAATTCCGAAACCTTGTCAGGAAGAGATACATGGGTTACACAGCGTGTTTTAAAAGTGCGTGGTATTATTACATATGTATCAAAGGAGCATTAGAAGATTTGAATTATAACTAAATATTAACGGCCGCAAAATAATATTTGTTTGTTAATATAGAAATAATGTTTTTGAAGTTATACTTTTGGCGCGATGGAGAAAACTGATGAGAGTGAATTTTTACGATGCGCGCGCACACCGACACCTGAATTCTACATCGTGAAGTTAGTTCTAGGTGGCATGAAAATTGATAACTATGTTCAAGTTATATATTCTAGTATTTTTTTATTGTCTTTTGTTTCTTTTATGTTTGAATTTCGAAGAAGAATGTGGTTTTAATTTCGAAATAAACCGCCAAAATATAAGATACAAATATTTTGATAAAAGTAATTGATTAGACACTAATGTTTCCCGCGGCTCAGCTCCTTTTATTCTATCCTAGAAGATTTTATTGGAATATGATGATTTTTCGAAGACAAAAAACAGCCTCTTCATGAATGAGTTTTCTTAATCGGATTTGTATCTACAGTAGAACGGAACAAAGAATTTTACCGTTTATAATAATTATTAGTATTGACTATTTTGAAAAAAGGAGTCTCGTAACTTATATGTCATTGTAAGTAGGTACCCATAAACTTCGCAGGTACACACCATCCAGAATAGAAAGTTGGTATTAATTTCAAATACTACTAACAAAACATTCGAATAAAAAAAAAAAAATTGCATGATATCTGCCCTATTTTATGAACAAACAGTTTTAAAACTATGAAACGTATCAGTTATTTAGCGTAATAGACTTAATTGGCGATCGTTCGAACGCAACAAATTGAAGCTGAAAACAATACAAATATTTTAAAACTTTTATATTTTTTTAGTTGTGAATGTTTTTTTTTTTTCCATACGCCAAAGTATAACTTCTAACGCGTGTACATAAGTACACACTCTTTTTTTTTTTTTTGATTTATAGCGAAGCTGCGGACAGAAGTAGAAATAATAAATTTCTAAAAACGTTACAGTTTGCTTAATTATACTTTATCTAGCAATTAACTTAATTGATAAATTACTTTTTACCGTTTTAAAATCTTATCAACTCCCGCGCAGATTACAGTGTTTTAAATAATATGCTAGTATAAATTAGTTATAGAATTCATTACCACCGTTTAAACACAATCTATGGTTAACATTATGGGGACATTGTCAGGGTAAACTTACGGGGAAAACGATTTTACGATGAAACCACGTATTATGTCCGCTTCGTTCAGTTACAATGGAATTAAAATCCACATTGCACAAGGCTAAAGGAATATTAGTGAAACACCTTCCAGTATATAAAAAAAACTGACTCTCACACGAAGAGTTCCGTACCATAAACAAAAAAAAAAACACGTTTCTTCTATGAGAGCCCCGTTTAATTTTTTATTTAATTACATTTTTATTATTAGGTTGTTATAGCGGCAACAGAAATAAATCATCTGTGAAAATTTCAATTGTCTAGCTACCACGGTTCATGAGATACAGCCTGGTGATAGACAGACGGACAGTGGAGTCTTAGTAATAGGGTCCCGTTTTGACACTTTGGGTACGGAACCCTAAAAAGTATAATCAACTCTTATTATTGATATCTTTAAAGCGGTATTTTCAAATGTCCACACAAAAACATACATATTTCATTCACCACAAAGATAAAGTGCCACTGCGCGAATATTTCCTAACGACTTATCTTCATTGCGAACTTCCTGATTATTTTCATGTGATAATTACGGTATTAACTTGATACGCCGAACTGATTTCCTGACTGGACACGTGATTTCCTGACTAAATATTCATGTTGCACGTATTATTGGAACTTGTGAATTAATCGAATCGAAAATCTTCATAAACATTGAAGATTTTCGATGAGTCATTGGTATAAATTGCGCCACTCCTTATAAATAGATGAACCTGTCTCTTATATGTAGAATATAAAAGATCTGACGTCATATAAATCCTACGTCGCGGTGTCGAAGTCCTCCGCGCGATTTGAACAGTCGGAGGATCCTCCCTTTTCAACGGAGGTTTGTTGGGCTTTACACTCGGTTCCGCGTACCTCTACAGTAGAGATGCCGCGAATACTCGCTATAAATATCGACGAATAATAATAAAAAAGCTCGAGTAATGCCGAATACCGAATAATAGCGAGTATTCTCGGTATCTACTCTACAGGATAAGCCAGAAGTGCGTGTCATATTTAAGGGTGATGTCGGGTAGTTGATTAACCTTTTGAACGCCATTGTGCATGACAAGCAAGCGCGTGTCCTGTACGTCACAAAAATGTGACAAAAAGTACGGCGAATTAGTGGCTTGGCGTCGTCGCGTCGAAAAAAAGTGACTTTTTTAAAAAATCGACCGCACAAGGCGACTTAAAAGTTCCCAAATGACTTTTCAAGCAGTTTGCTACAGTTGGTGGCATTTACTTTAAGTTCAATCACAGATTTTATGGCACCAACTGCATCAGATTGCTTGAAAATAATATAATATAATAATAATATCTTGGGACAACTCACACACGGTCATCTGATCCCAAACTAGGCAGAGCCTGTGCTATGGCAACCAGACAACTGATAAACATACTTATATATTTCTAAATACAAACATATTATAGACAAATTACACCCAGACACAGAACAAATGATCATGCTCATCACACAAAGATTTGTCCTGGGTGGGAATCGAACCCACGACCTCCGGTTTAGCAGTCAGGGTCACTAACCACTCGACCAACAGGCCAGTCTACTAGCCACACCGCTAGTTCTCCTTCCGCACCCAGATCATCCCAATTCCAACTGTCTTCGTTCGTAAGGATACTAAGTTAGACCCAGAAACAAACTGAAAAAAGCCACTACAAATAACACAACGGTAAAGTAGCAATAGAAAATAACTTTTCGCGAATTTAATTGTAATGCTCTAAAATCTAAACCTGAAGTCAATGCGCGGTCAAAAATATGCTGCAGTTCAGAAGCTCCCAGTCGACCGGTTTTATTAATTATTTGAGATGAGTTTGCTCTTGACTCTGACTCTAGTCTAGATGACAGAAACAAAGTCGACGATGGAGCGAGCTTACCCAGAAGACGCCTGTTCACTCTAATTTTGAAGAGATTATGGTTGTATGCGATCGGAAACACAGACGCAGGCAGAGAGTTCCACTCCTTTGCTGTGCGCATTATAAAAGACGTTTGGAAACTTTCTTTTTTTTTATTTTTCCGCTGTCTTTAATAATCGTCGTCATATTTCAGCCAATTTACACAAAACCTCAATGAATTATATGGTATGTTATTATAATCGACCCTGTGACTTTGTTTGTTTTTAGAGATTTAAAAAAAAAGACTCATGTAGTTATAAATTAATATCAGAGTGTATAGTACTAAACTGCTTGTTGCAGGTTTCACAATGGTACGAGCTGGTCGTGTTCACGGCGTCTATGGAGATCTACGGAGCCGCGGTCGCCGACAAGCTCGACAACGGCCGGGGCATACTGCGGCGGCGGTTCTACAGGTGACACATTCCTTTATAAAGCCTTTATTCAAATTAGGGTCATCATCATCTGCCTAGCCTTTTCCCAACTATATTGGGGTCGGCTTCCAGTCAAACCGGATTCAGCTGAATACCAGTATTTTACGTGGAGCGGCTGCCTACCAGATCTCCACAACCCATTAACTGGGTAACATGGTACTCCTTGGTAAGACTGGTGTCAGAGAGATTGGCTGCCGAAGATCTACAAATGACAGCCGAGACCAACGGCTTAACGTGCTTTCCGAGGCACGGAGGAGTCTCGATATGTTAAGATGGTCACCCATCCACAGACCGACCAAATTCAAATTAGGCTGTGATTGAGAAACGTCTTCTTTAGATGATCTCTAAGAACTTCCCCGCTTCTTAGTGTTTCTGGGAATAAATGGCGCAGTAAATGCCCCAGCGACACCTGGTCCTCTGCCTGGTATGTTAGATGAACTTGGTTAAAATACAAATGATATTAAAAATATAGGAACCGCCTTGCAGGCATAGTGGTCCTAAGTCCCACCGTTGAGTCTTGTGTTTAATCACCAGTGTGATTTGGTTTGTCCATCAGGAATATCTGTGTCAGTGTTAGCCCGAAATCATAATTTGTGCCCCATTGCTGGTCATATACTCGCCCACTTTAACATCCATAGAACTTCACTATCACTTCACTGCATAAATATTTTAAAACAAAGTCCTCCGCCGCGTCTGTCTGTTTGCGATAAACTCAAAAACTACTGCACCGATTTTCATGCGGTTTACACCAATGGATGGGGTTATTCATGAGGAAGGTTTAGGTGTATAATTCGTCCCGAAATTCCTACTTAAAAATGGGATATGCGCGTACGAAGTCGCGGGCAAAAGCTAGTTAAAAATAACCTGTGGAATGTGGATTTGTGACTGAAAAGGGATTCAAGCTATACAGACAGACCTGATGTTAGTTTGACAGCTAAAAAGCCAGTTCGCGAAAAGGTCAAACCTTCTCATACCACAAATATAACAACTAAACTTCACACAGCGAACGTGGGGAGTATATTATTTGTGGTAATTACCATCTCACGCGAGCTGTAATAGTTTCTCTCCGATACTGACATGGTACGCTAATATAATGAGCGGGATCGTATTTACGGAACTGGGGCCCTACTATGAAGTCTTAAAACGATCGAGATTCCGCTCCAAGAGAGAGACGAAGCTATACATAGCGTATAGCACTATCCCTTTTACTTCGTCGGAATTGGATGGCATTAGCACGCCATAGTAGGCACCTGTTTCCGAGTAGTGCAGGAATAGACTGGTTATAAACGTGGGAATTTATGTCCAAGGGAGTTAAAGGTACACTAACTACACTGATTAAGCGCGACGTTGCGCGGCCTTTCGAAGACAATACAATTCAGAACTGTATTTACTCAAATTACTATACAGAAAAGGTAAATATAACAGTGTGAGAATTTGAATAAATTCGAAATCCGAAGGGTGTATCAAACTTTTAATAAAACACCTAGGAGTGGATGGGAATTGGTGTTCTCGATAACTGCACATAATCAACAATACTTCAGGCCTCATCATTGTTATATCAAAAGGTCTATTTACTATCCTTGTCCCATGGGGTAGGAATAACACGTTTTCTTCTTCCATAAGCCCCTGCTAGACAACATTATTTTTCTTAGTTAAAATGCATTCAGGAAGCAAATCCAAGCAACTCTAAAAGATCAGCAAATTACTATACAACGTAGGTAATGATTAATAATGTATGCACACAAACTTACTTTCAATTTCTTTTTTCTTTTATATATATTTAAATTAAAAATCCAGAATGACCGTTTATAGGTACTGTATCTGTGTCTAAAGCTAGTTTTTAAATACTTTTAATTGTATCTTTTATCTGTGGAGAACGTAGTGGGTAGCATAATTGTTTAAAATATAATATTTAAGATATTATGACTATTTGTTATTGTGCTACTGTTTAATAATGTCTCTCTAATAATAATAATAATAATGTCTCTTGGGACAACTCACACACGGTCATCCAATCCCAAACTATGCAGAGCCTGTGCTATGGCAACCAGACAACTGATAAACATACTTATATATTTCTAAATACATACATATTTTAGACAAATAACACCCAGACACAGAACAAATGATCATGCTCATCGCACAAAGATTTGTCCTGGGTGGGAATCGAACCCACAACCTCCAGTAGCAGTCAGGGTCACTAACCACTCGACCAACAGGCCAGTCAATCGTGTTTGTTTTTCCTTGAATAAATAAAATAAAATAATATTAAGTAAGCAAATGTAAATAACACGTGTCCAAAAAGGTGTTAATTTGTGTGTTGACAGACAACACTGCACAGCAGAAAACGGTTCGTACACAAAGAATTTGTCGTCGATATGCGACGACCTGAACAGAGTGTTCATATTGGACAACTCGCCCGGCGCCTACCGGGACTTTCCAGGTGAGATTAACACACTTATTAGTTTATCACATACAACAATATTATAAAGGCGAAAGTTTGTGAGTGTGTGTGTATGTTTGTTACTTCTTCACGCGCAAACGGCTGGACAGATTTAGATGAAATTTGGTAAGATGTTTGAGTCCCGGAAAAGGACAATAGGATAGTTTTTATCTCAAGAGTATGTTCCTTAGGGATTATTTTCGACATAAACTCGGGCGGAGTCGCGGGCAGCAGCTAGTGATTAGATATTTATGCATTAACTGTAGAAATTACTCCATATAGTGACATTTATAATTTTGGTATTTATTAATTTATCATCATTCAATTTTTTTTTTAATATAATTAATTAATTTTGACATACCTACCAATTTTTTAATTTAATTAATTTTGCCATTTTTATTTATTTTGACATACCTACCAAATAATTTGTGTATATCTCTCGCATGATTGATTCGCATGCAACCATATTTGTACGCTTCTTGGCAGAACATAGCGACCTGCCACTTATATATACTACCTATGTTACACAAATAAAAATGATTATTATTATTGATTTTGTTTTTCATCAAATTACTATGTATTAATAAATTTATATTTCTTTATTTCATATTTCTATCATAATGATAGTCGAGTTGTGTCTGTGAAACAACACATATACAATGTAAGACATTGATATGTGAGCATAATGTGTGTTATTTTTCATTCTGGACACAACTAAATCCGCTTTTGGAGCAAAAAGTTGCAGGACATATTAGTTTAGGTATAGGAGGAAAACTGGCTACTTTAACTAATTGTTCCCTATTTCTAGTAACATGTGCACAACAATTATGTCTGTCACCTCGCCTACTAAAAATGTTCTGCTTTCTAAAAGGGTTTTTTCTGACATACAACATGTTTTCATAGATAAATTGAAAAGGTATCGTCATGATGTTAATATGCTGGAACAGTTCCCTTAGAAAATCGAGCCGGCGGAGGTTGTAAACGGCTCTGATGGCTCTTTTCTGCAGAATAAAAATAGACTCGATGTCTGCAGCCAGTCCCCATAGTAAAATACCGTATGAGTGGGGCGGTAAGGGCTCGATTAGACAAAAAGCCGGTCAAGATTCGACAGAACGGTTGACACAGGCAAGCGATTTTGAACCATGTGCGTTGCAATTCTCATCTTACTTTCAATTTGACCTCTCATGCTTACACTATAGAGCCAGTAGTAATGAATGTTGGTACGCTCCTCAGATAACGCGATACCAATAAAGTCGTGGTTCTCGGACCCGCTGGACGTGGCGCTGCTGAACCTGCTGCCGGTGCTGGACGCGCTGCGCTTCACGCACGACGTGCGCTCCGTGCTGTCGCGCAACCTGCACCTGCACCGCCTGTGGTAGTGCCCGCAGTGAGTATACAGTCAGCACCAGTACAAGCGTCGTTACAAGGATGTGTGCGAACGAGCTAATTAAAACCTAGGTCCGTGCACGGTCCCGATATGTGTGTGTACCTTAAACGCCGTGCTACACATGCCTGTAACGTGCACAAAAGTTTGCAAGTACCCTGCATGCCATTGTACCATAACCAGTTTTTATTGGTGAATTTTACTGTGGCCTACTTTTGTGCAAGTTACAGGCATGTGTATCATGGCTTTTAGACTGCCTGTCCATTGACGCGGAGCGGAGTAACGGAGTAATGCGGAACGGAGCGGAGCAACGGAGTAATGCGGAGCGGTGTTGCAGACTGTGTCTGGCCATTGATGCGGAGCGGAGTTGCAGACTGTGTATAGCCATTGATGCGGAGCGAGGTAGTACGGAGCGGAGTTGCGGAGGTCACGTGACGAGTTATTTGAGCGGGCGGCCATTTTTTCCGCTTCCCCGCTCCGCTGCCTCTCTCCGCTTCCCGGTTTTGTATGATTTTTTAAACTAATTCGCAAATCCCTGTCCACCGAAGCGAAGCAGAGATTTTATGCAATTCCATTGTTTAATATAAGCACAGCTTCACTCTGTTCCTCTCCTCTCCGCTCCAGTGGACAGTCAGCCTTAAAGTTGACCTATGTTTTCTCATACGACACAGGTAAGTTTCAGTTTCAAGCTGGTGCATGAAATATATTTTTAACAGGTAAACAATAAATAATATATTGTTTATCTGTTAAATAATATATAATTTTTGAGTTCAGAATTCGAGATAATCATCAAATTTTGGACCAGCAAACTCTATGTCGTACATGACAAAGTTGGAATTCCATTGTATACTGTTCAAATCATACAATGCCTCAAGTCGATCCTTTAATCGTTGGCGATGGATTGACACTATCTCGTATTATAAATAGATACTTAATTATTTTTTTTTTTAGATCAGTATACCTTGTTAATAATTGCCGGATTTTTAACCGACTTCTAAAATGGAGAAGGTTCTGTATTCTTCCTTTTTATAACATCAACTAAACCTTTATTTTTCTATTATTTCCAGATAAAATACCGGCTTTTGTACAAATGATGGAAGCCACAGGCCTCCTGAACTTATTTATTATTTTGTCACTCGTTAGGCGGTTCAGCTACTATTCATATAGATTTAAATAGTTGAATATTTTTTTTAAGTTTTGTTTTTACGTAAATAAAAGTGATTATCCCGTGTAATGTACACAGACATTGTGTATGTTAGTAAGTTACCTACGTATGTAGGACGGAGCGTTTTTAAAACGCTGGTTTTGTTATTTGAACTTGAATGTAAGTGCAAGAATGATGGTTTGGTCTCACTGCGAGCGGTAGGAAATGCGTTTTGTAAATTGAGCTTCAGTGTTGTCGTGCTTTACCCCTTCACAAAATCATATTCTCGAACATTCTATGGTAGATTATATGTTAATAAAATCTATTTTTTACGTAATAATCGAGTCCCAATTGAGTTTCTCCATGACATATATTTATTCTGAACCTTTCATTGACTCGAGTCTCTCTTAGGTTCCTATTAAAAATTAAAACATGGTACCTAATCTTTGATGTGTTCATTATATCCGCCTTAGATGACATGAATTTGAAAGTATATTACTGGTGTCCCTACATCGATTTGTGTAGCTTGAAACTTGCAATTTTATGCAAAATAGATCTTTATTTTATAAGCTTTCTAACTTGCCTTATACGGAATTAAAAGTTGTCAACGAAAATCAGGGATAGTTAGAGTAGAATTTATAATTTCCACACTTTCAGTGGGGCCACACCACTGTCTGAAATTTAGTGCTGTCTCCTTCGCTAGTATAGCAAGATGTGAGATAGAAACTATTGTCAGAGGGCGTCGTTGTTGCACTTAGGGCTGTCTCGAAATCTTAACAATTTTGTTTAATAAATAAAATTATTTATAAAAAGTGAGTTAATTTTGTATGGTGTACTGATTACTTACTATACTTGAAATGTATGACTGCTATTGTAATAAGAATTGTGTTGTGAGTTTTCATAATCATAAGATTTTTAGTTACAATAAAAAATGTTTTTCAAGGATTTCACACATTCATTGATTGGGACGCTTTTTTTGTTTTTTAATCAGTTGTGTATGATCTCGTCTATCAGTGAATGTGTTTACCAACAGTTTAGATCAAATATTTTAGTCAACTAAACAGCTCTAAAATAATATGTTCCAAAAATATGTATCAATCATTTTAATTGTAATGTTTTGTTTTCTTTTCATATTTCTAGACAGCCCTGTACACAAATCATATCTTTTTTAGACTTATTTGAATGGTTTAAAATATATGGCCGTAATTTTGTATCGCTATACTTTGTATATAAAACTTTGAAAATGGTTCCTGCACTTTAATTTACTAAATAAACTACACAACAATGAATCAGCTGTACATATTTAAAACAAAGATATCATCAAAACTTAGTAAAAATCAATTTAGATTGTAAAAGTCAAAAATACGGCCATATTTAATAAATCTAAAAATCTTACTGCCCACCAAAATCTAAGCTTGCAAATTGTAAACCATGTTTGTTTATGTCACCCCTCCCTTTTTGAAACCAAAATAAAAATGACATTTAACGACGTCACCTTGACTGTAGCAATCTGATGATGCCAGGTAAAAAAAAAATCTTCTTTATTTTGGTAATCAAAAGTGAGGTGGTTTGCTCAACAGTAATATTCAAAATTATTTGTACCAATGTTTTATTCTTTAGTTTATTTTAAATTAATGTGGCTTATACAAATCAACCTGCGCATGGAATATAAATAGGTACTTATAAAGTGTTGAAAGGATTATTTTAATAAATATCTACCAATACTATAAACTGATGTGTTATGATTTTGATTCAAACCGTCTAATTCATTCATTAAAATAAATAATTCATTTAATTTGAATAGTGTCTAGTACTCGGTTTATAATATTCCTTTTCCTGGCAACATCTGGTCATCTGCCTTCTGCGTCTTCACCCAATTCAAAATAACCATTTTATTCCCAACTAGTGGAGCGCCCCGGCTTCGCCCGGATGTTTTTTCAAAACTATCTTTCATAAGAACTTTCTCCTGACAATAAGAAATATAACAAAAAAATAATTAACGAAATTGGTCCAGCCGTTCTCGAGTTTTGCGCTTAGCAACACATTTAACGATTCATTTTTATTTATATAGATAGAATAAAGTTGGTACAAATAATCGTATAATTTCTTACAGTGGAATAAGTAATGTATGTAAATATAATTTTTTAATGGACAGTCTTGCGTGATTTGCCTGTTTTTGAACGCGCAACGTTGATCTCTTAGTTATAGTTATCGTTTTACTTTGCTTCTTGGAAGCCCCTTTTTAATGCCGAATTATTTTTAAACTACCATCATGACTTTAAATCCAAAGTAACAGGTATTTTTTTTGAAAAAATCTGTTTTTGTAATTTGGGACAAACAAATGTATGGGTTTCACTAAAAAGTAGAAATAATTGGCAAATTAATTTACGTTTATAATGGACCATTTTCTGAGTGAATATCTTATATTAGAAAAAGTTTTTTTTTCTAACAATAATTTAAAAATCGGCAAATCACTAAGGGTGCGTTCTCACCGGCTGTATCTACATTATACTCTGTGCGGTGTAGCGCACCCTAACTCTTTTTGTACGTCATACGCGCTGTGGACCTCTTGATGACAATAGAATAGTGTATGTTACATAAACTATCTGGTACAAATGTATGCCGAATCGGTTACGATTACATTTTTGTTTTTGTAAGCGCTTCATGAAGTTTCCAAAATTCTAAATTATCGATTTGATAGATCGATCGTTCACAAGATAGAGAGAACACCCCACGGTTTCACAGTGAACCCGATCAACGTCAGAATGACGTTCAGCAAAATGCTGCAATCAAACATGCAGAATTATTTTTGATTATACAATTATACAAAAAACAGTTGTCTGATGACACTTATTATATATATTCGGATTAAAATTCAGAAATGTATGTTTTCTGAGTAAAGTATTCCTATTTCGTTTTTGCATTTTTATGAAGCGGTTATAGAAAGCAAAAGTTAAGAGTTTTAAAACATGTTATGATTGTACGTCAAGACTCGGCAAGTCTTCTTAGTTTAATCCCATTAAATCGTGTATAATGATTAGTTTATATCGAATTGTTTCTATATAGAAATAAAAGTTCTTTTAAACCAAATAGTTGAGATAAATAGTTTTTAGTAATTAAAAATGATAATCTGTTAGGACCCATTTACTGGTGGTGTGTTTTTGCAAAAACTTGGTACGTATTAGTAAAGTTTATTAAAAACTATTTTTCACTTTTATTAAAAAATACATAAAATATTCAAATTACGCGCCTAACTATACATACAAGAGAAAGAAAAAAAAAACAATTCAGATGAGACAAAAAATTATGAATAACTGAATCTTTTGACTTTTTTTTTGTTTTTGCAAAAATCACTTGTCTGCCCTGAAACCGGACTGTTTAGTAACTGTCAACTTTAATCAGTGAAATCGTGTAGCGTTTGAACGCAGCAAAGGTTCCAATATCTTCTGCTATACCTTATTTTAGTTTATAAGGTTGATTTTTTCATTGTTTGTGTAATTTTAGAAAGGCTGGAATGAAGTTTTGAAGGGTCTCGCCACATCATCAAATAATGTATGGGGGTACGAGTTACGAGTCGATTGAGAACAACACCAATGTACAGTATTTTAAGATTTTTCTCTAGAGAAACTGAATATTACCCTAATCTCGTGTCTTCAAAATACTATGCATTATCTCGTCCTCCTACGCTTAGAATGTTCGACTGGGCAGCAAGCCAATGACACTGAAGTTTGACCAAGAAAACACGGTCATGTCAGTATATTCGCTGTGTTCAAGTCCCCCAACATGCATTTTGCTCTCAACAACTTAACTGTAATCAGGATATATTTTAAATTAAGTTTCTTATAACTGGTGCGCCCAAATACAGGAGCAATGTAATGCAACTTATTTTTCATGTACATAATACACTTTATCCGTAGCATATCATAGATCCATTTTGAAATTCACAGGGTCATTCGTTTTACAGTG
Organism: Mamestra brassicae; assembly: GCA_905163435.1. Classification (NCBI taxonomy): domain Eukaryota; kingdom Metazoa; phylum Arthropoda; class Insecta; order Lepidoptera; family Noctuidae; genus Mamestra; species Mamestra brassicae. The sequence continues at coordinate 17,087,633 of LR991001.1, forward strand.
AGATTAAAAGTAATTTTCTGTTTAACAACACCCAGTAAGATGTGTTTCAAATGTTTTGTGAGTAATGAGCTTATTAAGTACCTAATAGTGATGAAGCACTCGCACTTACAATTTAGGTATAGTTATGTATCTACGGGAAATATGAAATACTGTATGTACTTATTAACTTACTTTGTTCCAAATTATATACTTACCGATAGTATTTGCCCACAGCACAAACCAGCGAAAATACATAAACTACTCGTACAAGATATTTGAAACATTCAAAACTATCGACATATTGTATTCACAAACCGCATAGCACAATTTATAACTACTTATATCGAATACCAGTCAAAATTAGCTGTTATTTTTCTAAAAATATTCCCAAATCATCTTTTATTTGTAAATACCGAAATGGCGACGGCGCAAGGACACTTAATACAACCAATCAGAGATTCCCATGTGAAATTGTAATGTATGAATCTGAAGTCGTTTTTAAATGTTTTGACCACACTGCCATCATAACTAACAGTATTCTATAAGTATTTTTTCACCATTTAGAATGAAATGTGGAGTCAATTTATGTGACACGAAAACATTTTATATGCACGTATGTATTTTGAAAAGAAAATACTACTTATTTAGAATTCCATCTAAGATCAAATTATTATTTCAATTTTGTCATCCATTGGTTTAGTACTTACATGTAGGTACTTACTGAATGGCACTGTGGCTAAAATATGTAAATACGGCTGTAAAGTTTGATAAATGTTTACCTGTTTAAATAGAAAACATGGCCACGCCAAAGTTGGCGATTAAAAACATTGAAAAATATAATATTGCGGTCTCAACTGGTTGTTCAAAAGCGATTTGTAATATAGCAATATTAAATCGATTTCAACAAAGTAATTTGTTTTACTTATGATCCTAATTTTCCCGGGCTAGCATCTGCATATCTGCGACATTTCAGAGAATTAAAACAAGCCAATCCAGGCTTGTTTTAATTTTAATCAAAACTACACTTTTGCGGTCTCCTGCAAGTTTCAATTCCTTTTATAAAATGGAGTACCTACAAAAGATAAGTCGACTGATGTGTATTTGTTTTGCAAGACTATAGTTAAACAAGGCACATTGAATAACAACTTGGATGTCATAACAAGACCTGATGTCCGTGACTACCGCCGGACCACCAACGCCAATCGCTTCCATATTTGGTAAATATTAAATAATTAGTACTCAACTCATTGTATGTGAGTTTCAATATGCGAAAGCTTAGTGCAGTTTCTAAGTAATGGAATCGAACCCAGAACCTTTTACATGCGAAAAACAAGCTTCGTCAGCGCCACGCGACAAACAATTCCATAAACATTGAACTCCCATGGTAATATAGCGCAAAAAATCAGTTTTTTTTTATGGAGTTGGCTCTCGAGCAAGGCAGTGACGTTAAGATTTCATAATAAACTCGAGAATTTGAATCCATTGTAAATATTGTCACTGGAAAATTGCAGACTTCGTAAGATTGTAATGTCTTTATTAGATTATAATTTCTCGATATATTATTAATTAATTGTTTTGTATACAATAAATCCATCCAAATTCAATAGTTTCCAAAATATCCGTGCCTTTAGAAAAAATAGTTTACAATTTCACGCGGTATTTTACAATCTTACGGCGTTTGCCATTTTCCGGTAACATTTACAACCAACAGAATAAACGTAATACCTCTTAAAGGGTCATTGTACCTGCCCCATACTTAACTCGAAAAAAGGTACTGAACGGCTGATATTTTTTTCGCGACTTCGAGGTTGGTCCTATAGTAAAAGTTGTTCATTATGTGAAAAGCAATGTGAGGTACAGGACGTCAAATAAAAGATTTTTTTACTTCGATGAACCCTTTAATTTGAGACTATTTTTATGATAACATTCTAACTGAAAATTGCCAGAACTAGTATGTGTACAAAATATTTGACAGGATTGTGGGAGCATTTCAAAATTAAGATGGTTCTATTTTCAAACTAATTATATGTACAGGATCAATGCTATGTAGGCCAAAATTAGTTTTCGTCAAAACATTCTTGCTCCCTTATAGTAATGAGACGTAACAAAAATATCTCCACACAACATTAATACGTAACTGTCCAAATTTATAATTTTCTTAAAGATAACAGTTATAACATCATCATTTAGCATAGCATATGAGACGTAAAAGCACTTCGATGGTTTAAAATTTTATAGATGTTTTCTAAAGTGTTAACATTTTTTTTGTCTTATTTCAGTTTTATGATTTACAATAAACACATGGCCTCGATTTAATTCGACCATATTGAAAAGTGATTTTCAATAGTTTGGCAAAGTACTCCATTTCGAATCTGAAATGGTGACTTTTAAAGGGATATAATATGGTAGATCCCCTTGGAAGTTTTCTGAAACTTCCTGGTAGTGGAAATTATATATTTGTCAGTGTGCCTAGCACAACACACCATCCTTAGAAAATTGATTCTTAGGAGAAATATAACTTACGAAATTATTTACTCTCCCTAAACAAGTGACTAAATTTTACATCTTTAAAGAAATATATTTTTAACCAATAGTATCATTTGATTTTCCCTGTATCTATAATGTATATTAAAGTCTTTTGTTTTGTATAACATTCAATACACATACTAAAATTTTACTGAAAAATGAGAATATAAAAAGAAAATAGGGACAAATCTTACTATTAGCTACTGTCAAAATTTTACATGAAATAAAAATGTTAACATACAATAAAACCTAAAAAATCTGATGCCTATGCTGTAATTGGTAAGAATAATTCTTGTAAAGATATAGCAAATTTTTGCAGTCCTTATAATATTAAAAGAGTTTATTATTCCTCTCAAAATTATGGAAGTTATATTGCAGCACATCATGTCAATAAAAATATCTCTTACAAAAGCATATTAATTGTCAAAGTAGTCATAGTATTGTCTTTTAAAATGTACATATTATAATATTGCATAGAACTCAGTTAAACCTAAATTGAAGGTACTTATTGTTCAAATATATTGGATTTCGAATGCAACCTTAAGCTGGAGCCAATATAAATATCACAAGTAGCGGCTTAAGGGACCTTCTCATCATCTGTCCAAACTAAAAGAAGATTAGTCACTAAAATTCATTCTCTGTACAGGTTACAGTCAAAGGTTTAAAACTTATTTAAAAATACTCCAAACAATGAGTCACTACAAAACTAGAGGGTCTACACAACATTTTAAAGAAGATTCAGGTTATACTGTTTCAGTTTACATTCAAATAACGGCTGTACATTTTATACTTTATGACTGCAACTGTTGATAGCAGTCACTTATTAAAGAATCAATTTTATGACACAGAGAAAGCCTTTTCTGAAAAGGATTTAACATAAGCCTCATGCAATTTGTTCACGAAGTCAGCATCATGTTTCAGCAGGTAATTGAAAGCTTGAAGCAGCTGGTTCCTAGTCAGAGGCTCCGGAGAAGGCTGAACGTCGCCACCTGTACTAGCAGTGAACATCGTGGGCGGCATCAACGCTGGCTTCTGCTGAGTTGACACAGAGTCAATCAAAGGGTATATTCCAATCTCTTCCATTTTGCTACCATTAAAAGAGCTTACCGTATGGTTGATGTCCTGTGACTGATTCAAGTATGTAGCCAGTGGGGACGTTGGCTTTGGTGATGATATATGCATCAGATTCAACTCATTCTCCATTGGTATAATGCCATTGGTGTCAGTTGAATCCAACTGCCCCTTCTTCAGACTAGATATCCTCTGCTGGTTAGGCTTGTCAACAGGAGTTGACTTTAATGGAAACCCACAGTTTTGTCTCATTGCTGAATCCAGGTTCATATTGCCATTTGAACTTTGAGCCTCTTGAGGTGTCACAGAGCGTTGTTGTTTTTCTATATGTTCGACAGTATGTGCAGGATTGCTCATGAGCCTCTGCAGCAGCTGTGGCACTTCGCGCCCGTCTGTCGAGCGCGGCCCGAAGATACCCGGCGACGGCAAAGACGACACGGCCGGCATCTGCGCCGCGGCACCGCTCCCAGCCTTCGCGAAGAAGTCCATCACGCTTTGCGAAGTCATGTCGGGCGCACGCGACGGTGTCGAGTCACACTTGTTAGCGACGAACCCTTTATTGGAATTGAAGTCATCTTGGGCCTTGCTTAACATGCTGAATATATCAACGGGCGCACTAGAAGGTGTAGACGTACTATATACAGCGTTCTGCGCCATGTTTTCACCGCCAGGAACTTGTTTGATCGGGTCTTTGATCAGAGAATTTAGCTTTGTCGCAACTCTGACGCACTCGTCTTTATCATAAAACCATATGCCGTAAATGCGACACTTGGCGTTCCGATACAAAAGGAAAGGTTCCTTCAATTGCAATTCTATTCCTTTCGATACTGGTTCGATTAGGTTATTCGTATTCAATCTGTTCATAATCACTAAACTATGGTACGGTTCACCATTTCTACTGTACACAAACAAAGCACCCTCGATGTTAGTTTTCTCCCATTCGTTCTCTTCGAATGTATAAAGCGCAACGTGGGTAGCACTGTCGATTATTTCTCTAGCGTATGGATCTGCCCTCTTTAGGGCCGCGAAATTCATACGTAGTCCGGTGTCAGCCATTTTAAAGCAACAAAATACAAGTTTTTATACAGCGAGCAAGCATCACAGCAAAATGACAAGAACGAATAAATTCGCCATTTTCAAACCGTTCCAAATACTCATTCAGTCAAATTGTATAAAATACCTCAAATCATTATGTAGTTGATCAAAAAAATTTATGAACATTTCTTGAATTTAGAAATAAATTCAACCGGATCGGACTTATTTTTGAAAAACAAATTACTCTAGTTATAATTTATTACTAGTTTTTTTAAATCATTCAAACGAAAATGGTTCTACATGAAATGGAACGTTGATTCGTTGAATGAAGTTGAGCAGCGGCAGGGATGTGGCGGCAGTTTACAAAATATTATTATCAGTCTTGTCTTGAAAAGAAAATGCTATTTTATTTCTCTTCTTTTTGTTTTAAAACAAATTATTAAAAAAATATAGTGACAGAAGTTTTCTGCTAAATAGAATTCCGGCCGACTAGCCAACCGAGCGGGCGGCGGCGCGGCGGGACAGAGTGAGTTCAGTGAGTGCAGTGAGTGACCCGGACCACAGCTTGCTGGATCCACAGATGTAATAAAGTAGTAGATACGAGTATGATATTATATAGGTAACTTTTGTATTTCTTACATACAGCTTCAGTGTGTAGGGCCTAAGATTTATGATTTGATGATAGATATTTCATTTCAGAGGATACTGAAAAAGTATGAAACCTTATTAGTTTATTACTACAAAAACTGAACCCTAGGCTCCCGAGCAACTTAAAAACTAGGAAGCTCATAGCTTAGTCCATAAGACTTGGTAGCACGACTCACTACGAGTAGTAAGAACTCAGAAGTCTAACTTAATTTCACAGTCGATAATGACTCCGGAAAGCAAATACTTCTTTCTCCTAAAAATCATAGTGTTTGGATTTTATTGTTTAATTCAACATAATGATGTAATTTTATCGCACTCTGGACTGAAAAGTGTGACCTCTGTCATTTTGCACTTGTTGAAATTGAGTAAGATATTGATAAATAAATCGAATGCGACATTTCCAAGCCAAGAAACGTACTTCGGCTTAGTGATGTACTTCCTAAGGAATTCAATCATCGATAAAGTTAAAACCCAATAAATATCTGTTAATCCTACCTTTGCTTACTGAGCCAGCCCGCGTCGCTGAACGAATAGTTTTAAACTCGCCCCTAAATAATAATGATATGACCCAGCCTGTCCCTTGCTCTCCTCTGGAAATGACGCCGCTTATCCGAGGCTGGTCGAGGATGATATCGAGGATGATCGGCTTAGCGGCATTCGCTCGCTAGGCTCGCTAGGGGCCTTAAATTCATTTTAAGCCACCACAGGATAGTTAATAGTAACCAGCCTTAGTGTGCTGAACTGCGAGTAGTCCCCATAACAAAAAAAAAACAGTTAGTACAGATGCTAGCACATCAAGCTACAACAATCTTTCAAATTACTTATTAGATTTTCAACTTTATCGCTGAAGTTTTAGGTTCAAGGTTGATTGGGAAAATTTGACAGTTTCGGGTAGCTTGATGTGCTGGTGTCTGTACTTGACAATTGTGAGATGCAACTACGGAACCCTACGTGACCCGAAACGCAATTTTTTTGTTTAATTGTTTAACGCTAAGCCCTTTAACTGGCTGTCATTTGTAGATCTTTTAGCAGTCTTTTTGGATTGTCAGAATCCAGAAATCTGAAACTAGTCTTGCCAAGAAGTATGTACCATATTACCCAGTTTCTGGGTTGTGCAGGTCAGATATGCAGTCACTCCTCGACTGGTAGTCGACCCAATTTTGTTGGGAAAAGGTTAGGCAGATGAGATGCGGTAAATGCATTATTATATGGGGACACCATCCATTACAGAAAAAGTTCACACATGGTGATGGACAAGCTAAGACTTAGTCTCCTAAAAATCATAATACCTATTAGATTTCATTGTTCATGTGAATTTAGTAAAAAGCTATTATTTTGTTTTAATAAACAGGCACTTCAGCCGGTCGATTCTGTAAACATTTCGAAGTGAAGGCTTGGGTAAAGTGATCACGACGTGAGCTGTCAATCCATGTAATCAAAATGGAATGACAGCTCACTCCGTGATCACGTGACATCTTGATTGTATGGATCAGTTCACCTTGTGATCACTTCACCCAAGCCTTCACTTCGACATGTTGACAGAATCGACCGGCAGTTTTACTAAGATATAGATACAATGTAGGTATTTGTTCTATCGATATTAAACTTTTCACATCACTAGCTTCCTCATCACAACTAAACGAAACGTCAACAACGTCATTCATTTAAAAGTTTGCGCGTGTCAGAGACGGCAGTTTATAAATAAAATAAATAATTTTCGTTAATTAAACGTAACTGCGTCTTGGTATAATACAGTAAACTGTACACAGCTCTAGCTTAAACTAGTAAATGTTAGCTAGAATTTGTTTTAATTGTTTGTAATTTGGACACGTGACGTATAGGCTAAGTTTAAAGTTTTAGTAAACAAGGTAGGATAATGTCCGGTGGTAAAGTTCTGGTGATCGGAGGCGGCGGGCGGGAGCATGCTCTGTGCTGGAAGCTGGCGGACTCTCCGTTTGTGCGCCAAGTATACTGTGCACCCGGCAGTGTCGGCATCGCGACCACCAACAAAATCGAGTGCGTCGAACTCGACATCAAAGATTATCCCGTAAGTTTCTTATTGGAAAACTATTGTTCTATTAGTCCTAATAGTTTGCGCAACTAATATCGCTGGAACGCGAAATGCTAAGATCCTTCTCACCGAAAATGGCTCATTAAAATTTGTTTAATATTTTCATACGAAAAATACAAGTACTTACTTACTTTTGGTGGTTATAAGTAGATATGTTTTTATTTGAAAATCACTTATACTGAATGTACAAATTAGTATTTTTTCATTATCAAAAATAATAAATTAAGAAATAAAATATTTTCCACACAATAAAGGCTAACGGTTTTAGAACTTCTAATCTTGACATAATTAACATACAGCTACTTGAGAAGACTTTTACTAAACATACCCGGTACATCTATTTCAATGTAAGTTAAAGCAACTACTGAAAATAGTATAAAAAGTATAGAAATACAAGTATTTTCCTGTGGCTTTGCTTATATAGCTTGTCCTGCAAAAATTGAACATTTTCGGCAATTCAGAAGTAACTTAGGAAATTCAGTGATGCGTAGCTTTCAATCCGGGAAAGATTTTTGTAATAAGATCAGTTTCAGTGAAGGCTCTTCACAAACATACAATTGTAAGCTTTTTATAGTAGTTAAGAACATATTAGTTAAGGTTTAACAATTGTAGTCCAGTTTGATTGAGTTCACGGTTGATTTGAGCATGCCTTAATTGACGAGATTATCATTAGTGTGTCTATCAGTAGAGTTACATAAGTATTAGTGAGTTAATTGTAATAAGAATAATAATAAACTTGTTATTGGATAATCAAGAGAATAGTTTGTGTTTGTAACTGTTCTAGACTCAAGACCAAATTAGGTTTTCTGATGATCACAGTAGAGCCTCACCTATTCATAAAATAATAATTATGTGATAAGCAGATGATAGAATCAAATTCTCCATAGCTATTTGAATTAAGAATCTGTTAATCCGTATTTCTACAAAATGACAAAGAGATGAGAATTTTTTATAATTATGACAATCATATTTCCATTGCTTCTGTCACATGGCCTGTCTGTCTCTCAAGAACAGTGCATTTATTTGGGGTAAAAAGTAACATACATGGCACATTGCTAAATTCTACCTTTATACCAGTAGCAGAATTTTCGTCACTTCCAGAGAAATTTAATTTATAATATTTTTTAAACCATATCATTCGCCTAAAAACACTAATTAGCTGGTTCTAAAAGCTGCTTATTAGTGTTTAAACTAATTATAATATGGTTAAAAAAAAAAGATATAAATTGGGTGGTATATCTTTATAATTATATATAACAAGCAGTTTTATCTCTTTATAATATTAGTTACCTAGTTATTGTTGAGAATTTATTGTTCATAGATTATTTATGTATGTTTTTTACATATTTCTTATGCCCAAATCCATATTGCATCAAATCTCTAATTTTATCAAGGTGTTAAGTTCTTACTGATAATGTAAAATTTATAATCTTCTTAAATTTCCTCTAAGATGTTTTGAATAAAACTACATTTTATACTAATATTATAAAGAGGAAAGATTTGTATTTTTGTATGTAACAAATAAACTTAAAAACTACTGGACCAATTTGAAAAATTCTTTCAGCAATGGATAGCTACATTATCAGCAAGTAACATAGACTATATTTTATCCCCAAACAAGTTTTTGTATAACAGTATAGGGTTTCATTGTCCTTTGTGAGTAACTTGGGCCTTGCTTGTTAACCAATAGGAAAACAGCACGCTATATTTAAATTGCTCATATTGGTTAAAAGTTTGGACCAAAGTAGTAGGTATTTAAGAAAAAAAAAAACAAGATTTGATCCTTTGAGTCTTCTCCATAAGAATCTATATTTTGCGAATGGACAACTAGTCACTATAATATTTTAATTTCAAACTGTAAATTTGACGTTCAAAAGTGCCTTTTAATGGTCTAGTTGAAATAAATGAATTGACTTTGACATTTTGTCGAAAGTTTTCAAATATAGTACTATCACTAGGTACCATCAAGTCCAAAAGCCCTCTCAACAGCAACTCGAAAAAAGAAACATTTTTTTTAATATTCTTGCTCCCTAACCTTCTTTTGCTATCTACTGCATAGATATGATGTCGATGACCTTAGATTACTGTCACTTGTACGAAATGTGCTTAAATGACCATTTATCGTTTATCAGCCGGTTGCTGTTCTGTTTGCTTAGCAACAGGGAAGTACCTACTGCAATAAAATTGTCGGGAGATGTTCTTTAAGTAATTAGGAGAGAGATAAATAATAATAAGTAAATAAACAGCTGTGACTCTTGCTCATAGTAGGTAATCGCTAATACTATGTTGCTCAGCATTTAAGTCATAAATGCTAAAGTTTGGATGGATAGATAAACTTTTGTATTTTAGTAGTAGTAGTCTTTATTATTTATTCTCTACTGCATATTAATTTGCGTGCTACATTAAGGCAGAATGTACATGGATCCTACTATATAATTAACAACTTATTTTTATGTACAGAGTTTTTAGTGCCAGCTCATCAAGCTACAATAATCTGTAAAATTTCTTTAATATATTTTCAACTTTATCAGTATTAGGTTCAAGGTTGATTGGGAAAATTTGATAGTTTCGGGTGGCCTGATGTGCCAAATTTCATCCAAATGCGTTCAGCTTTCCCGGCGTGATTGAGTAACAAACATCCATCCATCTATAGAATAGAATAGTTCCTTCTTTATTTTCTAAGCTGGACGCATTTGGATGAAATTTGACACAAACATAGATTATAGTCTGGAATAGCATATAGCGTTATTCCGGGAGTATATTCTGTTGGGATTATTTCCACCATTCACGCGGGCGAAGCCGCTGGTAGAAGTTAGTTAACGATAAATCATTATTAGCTTCCTTTTGGACCATTTTGAACAATGGAAACTTCGTTTTTCTTCGTTCTTCGTTTTCGTAAAACTATCGCGCAACATAGTTTTGCCGGAGTCGTCCATCCGTAGCCAATACTTTCTTGCTTCGAGAAATCATTCACCCTCGTTATTCTGGACTGCGAGGCCGTGACTTCTCAACATGTAAAAATTACTCGATACAGTGAGATCGCTCTGCGAATCCTGTGAAGTCCCCATGAAGCTTCTCTGCTTCTGGGCGGAGCTAGGCTGGCTGTTAGCCAGGAAAACGGAATGAATGGGCGTCTTAGTGCGGATAACGGAGTCCCTACTCTCCTCTACCTTCTTGTTTTAAAAAGTTATCCCATTCATCTCTCCTTTGGTAACTGTGCAAGTTTTTAATACTTAGCATTTGAAACGGACGATCCGGGTCTGGTCAATTTGTCTCCATTATATTATTTGCCGGAGTCTCGCTCGCAGAATCAGGTCAACGATTCTCGACGTTTCGTAATCAAAGATTTCGATTTTGTCGTCCTTTGCTGTTGTTGCTTTTAATTTCTTTATTACACAAATATGACGCAGCTGCGGAGGTCTAAACAGTTAAATCTGTATTACATTGCTAGGCTAATATGTTCCGCATAGATTCATCTCCCTTTCTGGGTTACCTTTCATGGCCAATGTATCATGGACACATTCAAGATATCCCTCAATTTATTTTTTAGACCTCGTCTTCAGGCATCTGACCACTCATGTGCTGAATCAAGAGCCCTAGCCCTTGAGCCTAGCAGTTATAAAAACAACAAATATATGAATTTTGAAACTGCATGGCGTTATACAAACAATTAAAAGTACACCACACTGCAATGCAGCGCTACAGTACTTGGTGTAGTTATTATTTTCGTATCGTTTCAAATGTAAGCTTGGTGCGAGCTAATGGAAGTTCTTTCCCGATGTGTTACTCCCGTGGCCCGTAACTTGGCTCAGAGGAACCGTTCAAAATGGAACCTATGGCACCCGGTCATACTGTAACTTTCTACCCGTGATTGAACCCGTATAATTTCTTCCAGAGATTGCCTGCTAGTCGTAGGTAGTGTGCGTCGATTCCTCTTACACACAAACGATTCTACCTCTTCACAATATTAATAGAAAATATCTAGTTTAACTTTTGTACGAAGCATTTTACCCAGGTATCATAAACTCCATATTTTCGATAATCCGTTGAGTTGCGCGACAATGTATTTGCACACTTCTGGGTCAATGATGCAAACGGTCTGCGAACGGCACGAAGTTTATGTAAAATCTCTACATAATATTATCACTCATTATGATTATTTTAATTGGCTGGACAAGCATGCAATATCGCCTATAAATTAAATACAATAGTACGCTATAGTGACAGAGGAGGCTTACGAATTGCGCGAGCCGATAAGAACCTACGATATGTTTTTCTTTGGTTATCAACGGCGTATAGAAAAATAAGTTATTTAACGTTTGATCTTGGGCATTTTATTATAGATTTATTACCTACGGTGCTTGACGTCTACGTCAAGTACAAACTAGGTACGTCTGGACCTTGTGGAAGTCTTAGTATTAAAAATTAAGCTAATAGCTACTGCATGCCAGAATTTTACTCAAACAGAAAGATTTACTGGTCGATCTTCTAAAAGAAATAACATTCGGAAGAGAGGAGGTACATTGAAAACCAAGTACTTTCCTTAAGAAGCAAAAGACGACACAGCTGTGGTACATAGGGATTAGCCAAATCAAATGATTACACACGACACATACATACCTTGCCATCAAAAACAACTATCTATAGATTTAAATAGACGCTCGTGTATGAGCGATAACCTCGTACCTTTCATATCGTGAAGTTCAGTAGTTGGCGGAGCAAGTTCACTCGTTACTCGAAATGCTGCGTTCAGAATACCTACGTGGCGTTATATGTATGGCAGGACTGAGGGGTAGGCAGCGTCATGGTTAATGGGAAAGTCCAGCGGTTTAAAAATCTTTATGTGAATGACGTACAGTTTGTCTGTTGTGTTTTGTGCAATGGACAGAAGACGAAATTGTCTAGATCCATATGGACCCATTTTTTTGCCTGTATTTGTGGTTAAGTATGGCAATATGCTTTTTATAAGTACAAAATGGCAATAGGGCTAATTCAATTCAATTTACATCAACAGCGAAATTCTGAGATCCTTACTGACAACGCCAGTCTAAAACTGTACAGTCGGTCGATTCTGTAAACATGTTGAAGTGAAGGCTTGGGGGAAGTTATCACGAGGTGAGCTGTCAATCCATATAATCAAGGTCAAATGACTGCTCACGTGATATCTTGATTATATGGATTGACAGGTCACCTCGTGATCACTACACCTAAGGCTTCATTTCGACATGTTTACATAATCGACCGGTTGTTGTTGATCAAAGCGACCGACACGATCCCCACATACGTAGCGTTTAACTCCCAAAAATGCGCACGGAATTACCTATCTTAACTGTAACGCATTTAACAAAACATTTATATTCCAGGCAACAGCAAAATGGTGCAAAGACAACGAAATAGACATCGTGGTCGTCGGGCCAGAGGATCCTCTAGCCAATGGCATAGTCGACAACCTCACTCCCCTTGGCGTCAAGTGCTTCGGCCCCACGAAGGCTGGCGCTCGCATCGAGGCTGACAAGGACTGGTCGAAGACTTTCATGAACAAGTACCAGATCCCTACAGCCCGACACAAGTCCTTCACTGATGCTGCGGCTGCTAAGGAGTTTATAAATACGTGAGTTGCTTTTGTTTCTTTTTTTAGCTGGCCTACGCTGTTTCAGTCTTGGCCAAAGACTTCATGGTCTTCAGTAGCCTAAATTCGCTTACTACTGAGCATAAGCCTCTCTTTTTCTGTGCCAATCTTCCAACTCCTTTTTTTTTTGAGCGATGAAAATGCCTTACGCATGCCACGCCGTCCGGGGAGACGATGTGGTTATGTGGGGCTTGCACCCACTAAAAACTTCGCCTGTGCACCTACTTTCGCCTTGATGGGTGGGCTGCGAGAACTGCTACGCATGACATTCGCGACCCATCCAGCGTGACCCACTTCTGGGCTCCCTCTTCTTTACCCGCCTCCGGACTTCCTCCTCCTTCAGCGATATCCGGGTGCACTGGGATATCACCACAACTCCAGGGACCGTGCAGCGTAGACGATAGAGTCCCCGATCTATCGTCCGCTGGCCCCTCTTATGGCGGCATCAAGTCGGCATTTAGCCGCCTGCGCCGTCCTACCCTCCTGCGACTAATCGGGTCGGCGAAAGAGTCTGCCTCCCTGCTCCGCCGCTTCCTTCTGCGAGATTACGTCCTCGCAAAAAGACGCAACCGCCTCCCATACCCTTTCATTGCCGATCATACCCCTGACAACGGCCGGCAGCGACAGATCTTCCCCAATTTCTGTCATCAGAACACGGCGCTGCGCCTCCCGGGCAGGGCACTGCTCGAGAGTGTGCATTGCCGTGTCCTCGTGGCAACCGCACTGGTGACACGTGGGAGTCCAACTCCTGGACTCGGGAAAAAGACGTCTCCCAGAGTATTAGCGAAGCAATTTTATAAATTGTGGCGGTGATGGTCTCGTATTGGAACTACACAGTATTAGAACAGGTTTCCTACAATCTCCTTTATGAGGAAGTCGAACCATAGAACGATGGTCGCTCTGATAAACTTCAACAAAAAGACCAAAAGATATTAATTAAACTTGCTCAAAAATTATTTCATGACCCATTCAATGAATATGAGATCCGTACGTTTGATTGCACATGCATTTACATATTTAGATCTAGCTACAAGATCTACATACATCGAGAAGTCTGGACTGTTCCTTCCTGACTTTAAATAGTCCTTTATGCACTTTGGAACTGCAATATGTCGCTGATAAAATTAATAAGTGATGGACCTATTAATCATAATGACAAGGGGCGACGTTAAAATTATCTATGTCTGCACGTAGCTTCTTCAAATTGTATATTTCTCAAGTGTCTGTCTAGTTCCAAAGATATATACTATTTCTTGGGTGTTCTTTACGAGGATTTTCGGTGACCGTTGTTTAGAATAGAATACTCTTATGTATACCAGGAATGTTCTAGATATGATGTTTCGGATCTGGATACGGATTAAGAAATAATATACAACTATTATACCGGTTTCGGTTACGGATACGAAATTACTTCGGATTATCCGTTAGTTGCGGATGTTACATATTTACGATAAGTTTAAAATTAAAAAACAAATAGAAATAATAAACAATCATGCAAGTGACGCATGCGGCCACATGGTCGGCTCGGCCGAGCAGAAAACCCTGTCATAATGCGTCTCATTTAGACTCCACCTTTATCCGAAATGTTATGTATCGGATCCGGCTTCGGTTAGGGATATATTTACGGCTACGGAGCTCCTTAAAATCCCTGGTATACATCATAATATAAGTTACAGAAAAGATAGAAGAAGAAAATATAACATAGGGTGACACAATGGGTGACGAACGATCATGATTCCGCTCTAAGAGGGAGACGGAGCTATACATAGCGAACTGCACTATCCCGTTTACATCATCGGAATTGGATGGCATAAGCACGTCATAGTAGGGCTGCTTATCGCTACAGTTAAACTTATTGTTACTTGACTTGTGACTAAAGCACAAAATCTAGGTAAGTATCGTTTAACAATAAATTGACACTCGAAATATTGGTCTTTAACAACCCCATATTTATATTGCACAAACTTTGTATAGCACCAATACCTCGTACAGTAATGTTGATAAATATGTCTTGCCCTATTAATTTGTTGCCTCAGTCCGTGACACGTCATAACTTCATTAGTGCAATCAGTCACAAGTCTACACACTTTTCTATCTTTATCCGGAAAATATCGTTCACCTCCACGTGCATTCGAACACACGCCCCTTTCATAAACACTAGATTATTCTTATTTAACCCTGCATGTGTTATAATAACTACTTTCAATATAGATATTATAATAACCTTACATAATTAAGATTACGGTTTAACCTGTGACTGTCAGAGACCGGATTATCCGGCGTTGTTCTGTAAGGCTGGCTTTCCACGATGCGTGATATCATGGACGCGCGAACCGTTTTGTACGAGCGAGCATGCGCTTCGGCTATAGGCAACTTGCAGCTTGAGCTATAGGTGGCCGCACAAAAGAGTGAGTGGCATGTATTTCTATGGTCCTCATCAGCCGAATGACGTCCACTGCTGGATTTATGCCTCCCCCGAAGGAGGGGTTTGCCATAATCGCCACGCTTGGCAGGCGGGTTGGCGATCGCAGTGTAGCTGTTGTAATGCACAGAGAATGCTGCTCCCCATTTTCTGGCGAGTCCCTTAGTCGCCTCTTACGACACCCACAGGAAGTGATGGGATGGTGCTATTCTTTTAAGTCCAACACTATACATATATATATTTCTATGGTTTCAAATTTGCAACACTAGATGGATTTGTCGACGCAGTGCACGTTCCCGTCAAGAGAGCGTGTAGCAACTATTATAGGTGACAGCACAGAAGCGTCAATGTCGAGTATAAAAGACGTAAAAGTTTCGAATTGGCAACACAAGGCGGCACAGTCGTGTACGACCATAGAGAAGGTCCCAACAAACGAGCCCGCCATCTTTACCTCGAATAACTTTTCCGACGACGCAAACGCTCGAGTTGACGCGCCGTGCACGCACTGGTGATATACCGCGCCGTGGGAAGCTAGCTTTAGTACAAATAGCTTGATATCTATGTTTATAATGTTGGTACATTGAGAACGATAAGGTGATAGGGGACAATGCGGATGAGTCTGGTTTGTTCTAGTCTTCGTATCCGTATTTATATGAAAGTTTAGCTGTGGCCACGGCACCGCTCGCGAGAACAATAGGTGTAAACGGAACCCTATCTAGAAAAGACTGATAGCAGCGAAATGTATTTGAAGACTAACTTTCCCGCAGCTTTGCTTATGTGGCCAATGCTACGAGGCCCTTGAATTTTCCATAAAATCCTAGTCTTCAACTGCCTGTTCAAGGCTTTAAGTGATGTCCTTGGTTGACTGGTAGAGAAGGCCTAAAGCATTAAGTCCGCCATGGTTAACTTTGTGCATGAAGTTGACATGAATAAATCATTAATGTCATGCGTTGATAAAAGCTCTCCGGAAATTTCTTAATGATGATAAACTTCATTAAGTCAAAGGACACTATCTCAAGGATGTCTAGACCAATTTATCATGTAAACAATAAAAACTTAACGTCTCTTCAGCAACATTGGCCTACATAATGCAATTATAGTGACAAAGAAAGATAATAACTCTTCATTAAGATTGACTTTAAAATAGCCGGACGTAAGTTATTTCCAGGATGTTTTTGTCTGGTGGAGGCCAAACGGTCTGCCTGATTACAAGTCGTGTTTACCAATAAGTGATGGCCTTTCTCCGGAATTCATACCCTTCACACCAGAAGTACCTACTAGAACCCAGCTATGCTCTCAGAAGAAACAAGTGTTAGTAATTCTAATAGCCCTTCTTCAAGGATCTCTTACAACGAACCTGCTAGCTGTCCCGCGGTAGTATGCAGAAAATACAGAACGCCACAGTTCGTTTTGCTTCGTTCAAGTTCACACATCTGGCAATACACGCACGCAGGTTGCGAATTCTACGCGCCTAGTCTTTCCGAAGAACATCAGCAAAAAGATCTGTGTACATAGGTCGTCTCCCGGCGTTTCCACTTACGTTTGCCTAGTAAATCCTTTGTTAGTCGCCCTCCATTCCTCCTCTCAACATGACCTAACCATCTAAGCATACTCTTATTAACCTTTTGAACGCCATTGTCACTTATTCATGACAAGCAAGCGCGTGTCCTGTACGCCAAACTTCACTAATATGTGACAAAAAGTACGACGAATTTGTGGCTTGGCGTCGAGGGCACGCCGATGCGTTTATGCTCTGGCGTTCTTTTAAAATACTAATATTAAATTTCTTTCTTTCTAGCGCTACATACCCAGCTCTAGTAGTGAAGGCTTCAGGTCTTGCCGCTGGCAAGGGTGTGGTGGTAGCAACCTCCAAGGAGGAGGCTTGCCAGGCTGTGGACGAGATCCTGACTGACGCCAAGTATGGGTCCGCTGGCCAGACGGTCGTTATTGAGGAGCTGCTTGAAGGAGATGAGGTGTCAGTAAGTATTTTTTTTTTCATTCCAAAATCTCATCTGATGGCAAGCAATAATGTGGTTGAGGATGGAGCACGCTTGCTTAAAAGTAACCTTTTGACTCTTGACTAAGAGAAGACCCCTAGTTTGTAGCTATCAGGAAACACATTCAATACTTTTATGTGGCCTGAAGGACCGTTTTCGTCCGATCGTGTCAAAAAGTCGTTTAAAATAGACCTACACATAAATCAATCAATCTACAGGTTAGTAACTCTACTAGTTTGAAAGTCACTTTCGCGTCGTAAATAATAAGAATAAGTCTTCTGCAAAAAATATATCGTTGCGTGCAAAATCTCACGTAGGACACGCTCATCGGCAATCGTATGCTTTGAACTAGATGCAAATGAATGATGGCGAATTACATTATATATTTATGGATACGTGGCGATACAGCCTTAACATTATGTCATATTTGCCCCACAGTATACATATACTGTGGGGCAAATATGACGTGATTACACACGCACACACATAGTACATACATATATATGTATGTATATTTAATATCTGTCAGGCAAATATGCTTACCTTTAGAACGCCAGAGCATAAACGCATCGGCGTGCCCTCGACGCCAAACCACAAATTCGCCTTACTTTTTGTCACATATTCGTGACGTTTGGTACAGGGCACGCGCTAGCTTGTCATGTATACGTGACAGTGGCGTTCAAAAGGTTAAGAAATATCGCACAGTGAGAATGAAAGTGACCGAACTCAAAATTTCGGCGAATTGAGTTAAGTACTTGTAACTACTCCTAATAACATGGTCCATCATCTAATGAATCAAAAAGTGACCATTTCGTGCTAGAAATGGACAAACATAAACATTGCGTCTCTTTCTCCCTAAAATACGAAGTCAATTTTGTGATTTCCCACAAAATGCAAATTTCGTGTTAGGTCACTTTTATTCTCATGGTGCGATATCCCTAGGGCTAGTAAAACATTAATTGTTCTAACCTTTTATCCTTACCTTGCCACAAATGCCCAGAAATTGTATTGCTTATTATTTATCGAGAAAAAATTGAAGTATCTTGACACATCAACACGTGATAGCAGAGGTCAATTCATCACATATTTTTTAAGCACCCATTGGGGTTCCGATAACGAATGATTTAAGTAACAATTGTAATTAGTGAGTATTCTTATTGATAAATCTTTTAGAGAGAAAAAACAAAGTTGTTTGTCATTCGATGTTTTTAGAGGTCACAGAATTAAATTAGAACACATGATTTTTGTTGATTGTTATGTAATTGATAATGACATTCACGAGGGTTTTGCGCGTGAATAAGGGTGTGAAAGAATGTCAGCTGCTTTGTTATGGAACAGGAAGTGTTTTGGTCCCACTTGAACAAATAAATAGATAAATCAAACTGGGAGCCTCCCATCTAGGGTTTCTAATGCTGATTCACGTTATGTCTCTGTTCACTGAGACATATTACTATTCTTTGCATACAGATTGTTGACCACAGCATGCGTCGGATGCTGTGTATCCTCTTGAAATTTATCCTTTGTTTATTTTCTATGAAGCATGTGATGACTTTTGATAAATTTTATTTTGAGAAAATACTGGTATTCAGCTGAATCTGGTTTGACTGGAAGCCGACACCAATGTAGTTGGGAAAAGGCTTTTTTATGGATGGGAAATCGTCGCGGAAATCGAAAGCGGAAGGGCGCGTCAGACTCTTACTGACGAAAAGCCATCCGTGTTCCTTCTAAAGCCCTTTGCGTTCTAGGGCCGCGGTGAATCTTTCGAACAAATTCCGCAACCCTGGCAGGCTCTGGTCCTAGCGGGCTCCGTCTACTATGCTGACATCTTCTTGAGGCGCGCGAACACAATGCGCCATCGACCCGGGCTTGGTTGTGACCCAACGCTCGCCGTCCGCAGATTCACGCCTACGGTGGTCGGGGATCGCCCTGCGACTCCCGACGCCCGAGGCGTCTTCTTCTGTAGCTTCTGTAGGCTAGGCAGATGATTAAATGATGACATATGATCGTCATCATTTAAAAATATTCATGGCGTATGCAACCTAGACAGTAAGACTGGGAGTTACTACTGGGCAGAGTCTTATTTGGCATTCATGGGGATGGGGATACGCGCAAATAACACAAAACAATCAGCCCTTGTACGCCTCTGCCATACCAGCATATTAAAACCAACTCCTCCCTTCCAGGTCCTAGCCTTCACAGATGGCGAAACAGTCTCCATGATGCCACCCGCGCAGGACCACAAGCGCGTGGGGGACGGCGACACCGGCCCCAACACCGGCGGCATGGGGGCCTACTGCCCCTGTCCGCTGATTACCCCCGACCAGCTGTTAGATGTCAAGGAACAGGTGCTGCAGAGGGCTGTGGATGGGCTGAAGGCTGAGGGGATTAAGTATGTTGGTGAGTGTGGTTTAAGTACTTTATTATGGGATTGATTTGTTTGGGGTTTTGTGTAAAAAATTGAGGAGTGTAATTTTTTGTCCCAAATGCGTTTGGAAAAACTGAGTGGTGAAGTTTAGTCACGAAAGAAGTTCTACCGGGTGCTGCATACAGCGACATCAAGAACCAACTAGGGTTGTTACGGCATGGTTAGGGAACCCTACATCGCTTTATTTCAATTCTGAATTCGATATAATTATCCAAGTTTGGAACAACAAACACTGTATTTGTTAATGTTCAAATTCATTCTATCCAATTCATTAATTAATTTTACTCTATTTCATTCTATACTTTTTAGGCCTTTAATACAAATTGTCACCTAAAATACACACGCTAAAGTCGATATTAAAGTTGGGGCGATGGTTATAATTATTTGGAATTATGTACGATTGTTTGTTTTCCCAAATAAAATTAAATATAATAAAATAATGAATAAAAGTGTCGGTTTGGGTATGATAACTATGATTGCCCCACATGATCTCGGTGACTAGCGTAATGCATCAGCAGAACTTCTAGAACCAATTAAGGATTTATTTACCTAGGTTTATCTACTCCTACCTAGGGAAATCTTTTATCTTGCTAGAACCGGACTTGGTATGTCCTAGCTTTAGATGAACTGGTTTGCTCAAGGCTAAACCACCAAGTGTTTTTGTACCAACTTTCCCTTTTCTAAAACAAAGGACCCTTGTCCTATTCGCAGAACAATTATAACTATATCAGCAACTTATCTATTACTTGTATTATGTATAAGACCGATAAAAACGAGTTCTTACTGACTTGGTGCTCCACTTGATGCACTCTGCCATCTTTGAGTGCGTTATCTGTATTCTATAAAACAAACTATGCCATGCATCGCGTGTTAGTAAGTGTCGGTTTTATTTCAAGTTTTGTATTGGAAGCTATGTAATAGGTAGATAATGAAGGGATGATCGATGATGATGAAGAGAGATGATGATGGAATGATAAAGGGATGTTCGACTGACTAACTGCTTGTTAAGCTCAATGATTTTAAAGAGAAATTGTCTGGCGAATAATAATTGAGGAGAGGAGAGTCTTTTCAAAAGGGGATACATATTTCCAAATTTTTTCAACTGAATATGAGGTCTTCTTACTTATGCTAAAATACATCTTGAATGAATAAAGGGATCTTCTACCTAGAAAATTGGACTTGAAAAAGCGTGTTCAAAAAAAAACAGGATATTTTCTCAACTGAATCGCCACAGTTCACATATCTAACATTTAGCTTTTTCTATTTCAGAAGGCATATTGTAGGCTGATTATTTCCAAAAGATTTTTGGATCTGTAATAACGTGTTATGTATAATTTACTGAACACAAGTTTATTTGGAGCACCTCTCTAAGGTATGAGACCTTACGAGGAAGCTCTAAAAAATCTGTTATAGGGTCAATATCGGTTTTATTTAATTTTCGATATGCAAAGCATCTTTGTGATGTAACACGATAAAAGGAGAATACTAGAAATTCATAATTCGAGATAATTTCAATCCATGCACCCAAGTGCCGACTTTAGCGCTGTGAATTTAAAGTTGATTTTTATGTGACCATTGCATTAGTATTAAAAATGTATGGGTTGCAATGGAATGTTTAATTTGTGACGTAAGTAACATTGAGTTTGTTATTACAAAATTTGATCAATTTCTCGAATGCTGAATTCGAATATAGTCATCTAGTGAAGTAACATCACTAAGTTCCTTCTTGAAAGTCTAGAAGTAGAAGATGGGCCTTGCAGTTTAAATTATATTATTACGATAATTATCTCGAATGCTATATAGTAATTCGAATATAGTCATCAAGTAAAGTAATATCACTAAGTTCCTTCTTTAAGGTCTAGAAGTGAAAGAGGGCCTTGTAGTTTTATATTATTACTAGCTTTTTCCCGCGACTTCGTACGCGCATATCCCGCATTCCTCCTGAATGTGGATATCATATACAAAAATAATTTTCCAAATCCGACTAGTAGTTCCAGCAATTAGCGCTTTCAAACAAACAAACTTACTCGTCAGCTTTATTTTATTAGTATAGATAGATGCGACATTTAAAAATATTACACACGTCATTTATTAATTGTAGATAACGTCACAACTACAGTGTTATCGCAAATCGAAATATAAATTCTTTTACACACGAATTTCTATATTATTAGCACTATCGACTTTATGAATAACAAGCGTATTGTTGGAAAATTCCCATGTTTTAAACATCAGTCATAGGTTATCCGTAAGGGCGATAGCTAGCAGACAATTTTGGAACTAAATCCTTGCTAATAGGGTTTTTATTTGAAGTGGTAGATGGGTTCTAGATTAAGGTAGGCGTTCTGGTAAGCTAGACAGATCCATATTGATATTATAAATGAAAAATTAAGTCACTCTATTACCTTTTTACGTCTTGATGGTTAAATTGATTTTATTTATTTAAACTTTATGTACAATACTGGTACATGGGCGGACTTAATGCATCAAGACATTCTCTACCAGTCAACCTTTGAGTTATAACGACTATACTGTGGTAAGTGCACTTGGCGCACGGGTAGATCATGTCGTGGAATAGATACATACATATTTTTATCTCGCAAATATGTTCCCTTGGGATCATTTACGACTTTCACCTGGGCGAAGCCAGAAGCCAGCTAAGAAGTATTAAATATTAGTAAGTTGGTATTAATTAGTAGTAGTATTATTTAAGTTTACCTCACTGACACAATCCTAATATATCAATTTCCGTTACTGAGCGAATGAGTGACTGACGGACAATGCACAGTCGAAACTACTGGTTGTAGAAACCTGAAATTTGGCATGTAGGTTCCTTGGGGAGTGTAGGGGAGCACTAAGAGAGAATTTCCCGAAATTCCTACGGGAACGGGAAAAACGGGATATGCGCGTACAAAGTCACGGGCAAAAGCTGGTTCTTGATAATACAATCGTCTGTCTCTAAAAATAGAATTTAATTAAAGATGGAAAGAATATTTTTAAGCCGTATTCTTAGTCTCTCTTCATCGGCATTGTAAGATTAAAACAATGGTTTAACGAAGGAGGCTTGCTACAGTAAACGCTTATGTTAGTAGTCAACGTGTGAATTAGTATAGATTTTATATGTTGGCCAGCTCTTCAGTTCCTTGTGCTTCTGAATTACGGTGGGTCCCTTTCATATAATTCAGGGTTGGGTTTAAGAAAAAGGATCTATTCTGAATAAGGTAAATAGAAATGGGTGGATGTACTCTAATAAGGTGTGTATGCTTTTAAAGACCCTATAGAGGTAAGCTGAATAGAGATTAAAGTCCCGCAAACCTCCCATGGAAAAGGGAGGATTCTCCGACCAGACCGTTGGTGTGTCTGGTGGGCAACTGCCCGATAGTTGATATTCGGACTGTTGTATATGTTCAAATCGCACGAAGAACTTTGCTTGCGCGATGCAGAATTTCGTTGAGTTAGTTTGCAGCTGTTGAGATAGATGGCGTTGCGGTAGTTCGCAGCTGGCGGGATAGATGGCGTTGCAGTTAATTTTGTTGTGATGTAGATTTTGGTTTTTGGTGGCAACATTGAAGCTGCTACAGCCTTTCATACGGCAAATCTTATAAAACGGTAAATGAGGGTTAAGAAAACCAATCAATGCGTGATTATATACATCAACAACTTTACTGTTAACAATGATTATACGGTCACATTAGATAATATTGTTATACTTTTATATTGTCCATACTACGCCTTATAGGTACGGGCTTGTATGTTTACTATGCTGTGGTAATATTATATCTGCCATTGACTATGATTCAAGACTAGCATTACTGACCATATGAACGGTTTCTAGAATTTAAAGTTACTCATTTGTATCAATATGGATGTTTCCCGGATACATAAACATGAATTCTTTAATAGCACGTCGGTTTGAAAAAAAAAAGATTTTATTTAAATTACTTGAAAAAAAATATTAGACACGTATTTTTGCTTAATTCAATCAATAAAAAATTTAAAAGATAAAACGTATCAAAGTTCTGGAGTTAGGGTTTGTTACGTCACTTCTACTTGACGTCACTGACTGAATCGTCTTCTTTTTTTTTACATGGCAAAAGCAAACTCTTGTCCAATCTTTTTTGGAAATCTAATTGACGGACTAAATAGTTTTTTTTAGGAATCTTCCTTATTCCTCAACTAGTACTACTACTTAAGATTGTCAAACAAACAGTATTGATTAATTATGTTTTATTGCATAAAAGTCACGCCTCATTAATACTGCCAATAACACAATTTAGCCATAACAACAAACAGCGTTCAAATATCATAAAAAAACTCAATTAATCTTATCAATAACACATCAGGCAAAACATTTGCTTCAAAACTGAAGACTTGTTACGTCACACGAATGTATTACGTATGTCAATGGCATTTGACCCATCATTGTTTATACCAACCACGGACGCACATTTACAACTAGATAAATACTCAATAAACAAGATTTCATCTAAATTAACTACACGATATTACACCCTGTTGTTTTATAGATATGGTCGCTTTTTAATTGGGCGAAATAGGGATAGCAATTGTTTTTTAGTATTGCGTTTGTTTGTTTGTCACTTTTGCAGTTGCCAAGGCGTTCCGTTATAGATAAATGTATGGAAGACATTTTTTTATTGTTGTATTGATTTCATCTCAAGTTACTATTGCAATAACTATAATACACCTTATTGTTGCACGGATAAGGTCGCGTTTCCTAATAGATGTGTATGAAATAGTTATTAACAGAAAAACAGATTTACTTTTCACCGCCTTACATCATGAAACGCCTGCTTCTGATGTTATAGGTCAAACTGAAATTACAGATAAAATTAATGACATTTTTTTCGTCAAAACATTCTTTTAGCTGAATTTAAATTGTTGAATGACACTATATTAAGCGAAATGCATTTGATAGACTCCGAAAGTGCCAAAAGGCTTGGAGTTGAACAATTTTGTTTAAGGCAATATTGATGAATAGGATTTTCTAGTACTAAGCCATGCGCCCGATGGGATGTGAATAACCCCTTTACCAGACATGCGTTACCTCCTTTGCTGCCCGTCGCTCACACCCATCTGCACGGTCTACCAGGATTAAAAAAAAAAAACATCCTAAAATGAATTCATTAATGTCACTAAAACCTCTACCTATTCAGAATCAGAATTATTAATTTGCCAGCTATGCAGGTACAAGTTTGAGACGGTACAGAATTAGGTGTTTCCTGCCTTACGGCACGCAAAATCATTCTTTTTTTAAGTTACAATACAACAATTGTCATTGACTTAGTACTAACATGTCATCAAAATTCACATAAATAACTAAATTGTCACATATATAGTCGATTACCAAATCAATAAGGTTATCTAGGAATTATAACAAATTATTATTATAAAAAAAGGTGAATTACAAGAAATAATTAAGGTACAGTTATAATATTTATCATTCAGGAAGTCATTAACAGTATAGTAACATTTTTCTAATAGTAATTCTCAAACTCAAAGCATTTATTTCAATTAAATCATTACAGGCACTTTTGAATAGTCAAGGGCGGTCTGTCCAAAGAGATGACGCTAATTACACATACCAAAGCGTTGATCTCTATGGAGAAGAACGTGCAAGAAACTCCATGGACACTCTTTTAAATCAATGTTTTTTACATTGATATGGTTACATCAGTCATTGGTTGACTGGCCTGTTGGTCGAGTGGTTAGTGACCCTGACTGCTAAACCGAAGGTCGTGAGTTCGATTCCCACCCAGGACAAATCTTTGTGTGATGAGCATGATCATTTGTTCTGTGTCTGGGTGTAATTTGTCTATAATATGTACGTATTTAGAAATATATAAGTATGTTTAATAGTTGTCTGGTTGCCATAGCACAGGCTCTGCCTAGTTTGGGATCGGATAACCGTGTGTGAGTTGTCCCAAGAGATAATATTATATTATATATTATTCGTTTGAAAATTATACAAAAATACATATATGTGAAAACGATGTAGAAAGACTTGCACGATCAAGTGGCCGAAGTAAGTTGTCAATTTACTTAAAATTGAATCATTGTTTTTAGGTGTTCTATACGCCGGCATGATGGTGACCAAGTCAGGCCCAATGACGCTGGAGTTCAACTGCCGGTTCGGCGACCCGGAGACACAAGTCCTCATGACGCTGTTGGAGACTGACCTGTACAAGGTTATGAAGGTAAGGAAAAAATATTTGTACCTTTATTAACCCTTCATATGTTTAGAAAGGGGGTATCTGTCTACTGATGACGATTAATAGAGGAGTATGGAAGAGGCAGAGATCTTGCGCCGACCCTAAATAGATTGGCCTGTTGGTTGAGTGGTTAGTGACCCTGACTGCTAAACCGGAGACAACCTCTGGGTTCGATTTCCACCCAGGACAAATCTTTGTGTGATGAGCATGATCATTTGTTCTGTGTCTGGGTGTAATTTGTCTATAATATGTATGTATTTAGAAATATATAAGTATGTTTAGCAGTTGTCTGGTTGCCATAGCACAGGCTCTGCCTAGTTTGGGATCGGATGACCGTGTGTGAGTTGTCCCAAGATATTATTGTTATTGTTGTGAAAAGGGCAAAATAATGATAATGGCGTTGACTGAAATGTAGCCAGAGAAAATATTTAAGAAGTATTTACTTACATCTATTTTGATTTTTTGGCGGTATAAAAATTGGGCACTGCCGAAGCAGAAGAAAATATTCTTTATTTCTTTTTCTTTAAGGACTTCTTTTAGTTACTCATTATTTCGGACTTTTATCATTCCGTAATAATGAAAACGGAACGGAATGAAATAATTTCGGTAGAAAAATCGCAGAAAAAAAGCAAATCTCATCTTTGCTCACACCTAAAAAGTCAGTGATACAATAAACGAAATTGTTTATTGCCAGAATTACATCCAAATAGCACACATAAATAGAATAAATAACAATAATTAAAAAAAAATGGTAAGGTCATATTTATTTCTTTTAGGCATGCGTGGAGGGCACATTGAAGCAGATCCAAGTGACGTGGAACACCAAACTGTCTGCTGTTGGCGTGGTCATCGCATCCAAGGGATATCCTGAAACATCTACTAAGGGATGCGTTATTAGCGGTATGTAAACATCATTTGATTGGTTGTGATGGCATTTTTTGACGTGAAAGTTGGGTTGAAAGAACATCAACAGAAATACACTTCTCATCAAAAAAATCGAAACACCTCGCAGTTTATGATTTGATAAGGATTATCAGAAAAATGTGTATATTTAGGAATAAATGTAAAATGTCATTTAATAGTGAGTAGTATGAGGTTTTTAAATCCTAATGTTAATGTTCTAAATTCAAATTAAGTCTTCATAGGTTTCGTATTTTGTATAATGAGTAATTTTTACCCTGTATGGAATATGAAGGAAATGGTTAAAACAACACGCGTAAATGAAAAAAAATGTAAGAAACGTTTATTTAATAACTTGTATTCCCTCCGCGAGCTCTTATTACTGCTTCCATACGGTTCTTCATCGATCGGATGAGAGTCACGATCACATGTTGTGGTATATTATCCCATTCCTCTTGGATTGCATTTTGCAGCTGGCTAAGTGTTTCTGGGGCTGGATCTCTTGCTCGAATTCGTCTCTTTAATTCATCCCATAGATGTTCAATGGGATTCATGTCCGGGCTTCTTGCTGGCCATACCATAATGGAGATACCGACTTCGGTAAGATAATCTCGTACGACGCCCGCGGTGTGAGCTCTAGCATTGTCGTGCATGAATATGAAGTCGTTGCCAATAAAATGTGCATAGGGCATCACATGAGGTTCAAGACACTGTTCGATGTACCGATGAGAGTTTAGTGCAGGCAGCCGTGGCCCAGATACAAAGGCAAGTTCTGTCTTACCGTCGGCGCTGATTCCTCCCCAAACCGTCCACGAACCGCCACCATAGCTGGCCTTTTCTTCAATGCAGCATTGTGCAAAGCGTTCTCCATCTCTTCTGTAGACCTTGTTCCTTCCGTCGTTACCATACAGCATAATTTTACACTCATCAGAAAACAGTACTTTGCTCCACTGAAGGTATGACCAAGTTAGGTGCTCGCGTGCAAAGTTAAGGCGCGCTCTTCGATGGTCTGCAGTTAATTTCGGCCCATTCGCTGGCTTATACGGTGCCAATCCGCGTTCCTTCAACCTTCTTCTTATTGTAGAGTCACTTACAGCTACTCTTCGTACAACGCGAAGCTGCTGCTGCAGTTGAAAAGCGTTAAGGCGTCGATTTCGTAAAGAGGTTGTTACAATAAATCGATCATCTCGCTCAGAAGTGACCCGATTCCTGCCAGATCCTGAACGGCGCGTGAACGAACCAGTCTCCCGATAGCGTTTGTAGACTCTATGAACAGATGATAAGCTTAGATGCAATCTTGCAGCCACAACACGCTGACTAAGTCCAGAATCCAGCAATGCCACCACTTGGGCGGCTTCTGCGGGCGAAGTATCCATATGTTTTAGAAAAAAAAGTTTTTTCAGACGTCCCAAAGTCACAGTAAATGAAATAAGAAACAAAAAGTTTAAAGACAAGCGCTAATTTTAGTTTTTAAACGAGAAACGTACTCCAACCCTAAATACACATTTGTCTCAAAACAGTGATTAATTTAATTTATAGGATAAACAAATGAAATTCTAATTTCGAATTTTGATTTTTTTCTTCTTACTGTAATGACCAAACTGCCAGCTACACAATAATGTTTTTTTTTTCATGGAATTAATTCTCTTTTGTAAAAAATTAGGACAAAAACAATAAAAACGAAAGTGTTTCGATTTTTTTGATGAGAAGTGTATGATTGCTCAACAGAATATGAACTTCGCGATTGATTGGGTTCGGTTTATACTAAAAAAATATGGTTGAATGTAAATTATTATGTGTGTGTAGTATTTATAACTGTAACCAGTCAACAATCTAAATTTTGTCCTTGCTAGACAATAGCAGTTTTTGTTTCTGCTTTCTAATACCTAAGAAAAAATCTTACGTTATACCGCCTGCTTGCTGAAACGAATTTTGCGGTATACAGACTGTGATTAAAACATGTTATTCGAGCTTTGTCTGAAACATAGTCGCTCCGCTTCTGTTCCAGGTCTGACGCAGGTGCAGTCCACCCCGGGCATGGTGGTGTTCCACAGCGGCGTGGCGCGCGGCGCCAACGGCTCGCTGGTGACGTGGGGCGGGCGCGTGCTGCTGGTGTGCGCACGCGCCGCCTCGCTCCGAGCGGCCGCCGCCGCCGCCACGGCGGCCGCCGCGCTCGTGGACTTCCCCGGCGCGCATTACAGGAAGGATATCGCGCATAGAGCTTTTACCAAGTACGTCACACTTTTGTTTTGGTATCCTACGTGAGGGCTGATATGGTGGGACAAGACAAGAATTCTAGGAAAAACTTGAGTGAGGCTTTTGTCCAGCAGTACAGTTCCCTTATGACATTACAAAAAAAAAAAAATGTAAGCCGTTACGGGACGCGTGGCAGATGTGAAACATCGAAATTATTTTATACAATTAATATACATAAAAGAACAGATTACTGCAGGAACTAAATATGGCATAATGAAAAAAAAATACATATAGACTGTATATACATATCATGGTATAGCGTGGCGACGCGTCGCCACTGCATGCGTCGCCACGCCAACAATTGGTTTTACCCGCAGCTATAGATATTCCACATCAAAAACTAGCATAATGTAACCAGGCCTTATTACAACACATCAAATTAATAAAATAAAATCCGCACTAAAAAATCAGGAGAGATCAGATAACTTTGCCTGCCTAGCTTTTTCCCATATTGGGGTCCGTTTTTATAACTCCTTGTGCTATATATATAACAGTCCAGTACAATAATGCTATAGTCAAAGTTGCTGTT
This sequence comes from Mamestra brassicae, assembly GCA_905163435.1. Classification (NCBI taxonomy): domain Eukaryota; kingdom Metazoa; phylum Arthropoda; class Insecta; order Lepidoptera; family Noctuidae; genus Mamestra; species Mamestra brassicae. Next base: position 17,117,351 of record LR991001.1, read on the forward strand.
ACGTTTAATTCTTAAACTTTATTTTATAATGCTTTAATCAAAAACTAAAGATCGCATTTCAATTTTATAACTCTGCGTGGTCCACTGCACGATAAATATATTTGAATTGAAAACATCACGTAAGTAAAATTAATAACATTAAATATTTTCCCAAACACATTTTTTGCACAAAAACACATTCACAGTTGAAAGAAACGAATAAAAACTTAATATATTTTGTTTCAGCATGTATGCCTCCGACAAAGAGCGCGTCATTTAATAACATTCCTGAATTAATTGATCAATTAATCAACATTAATATTAACGGTTGCATTTACCTTAGCTCGCATTTATAACAGGGATTCAGTGGGTAAGAATCATTTCGTCAAATCATTTTGTATGTTTGTTTGAGAAACCGTTTTGTATCTTTTTATTTATTTTGTAATAAATCTGTGGTTTTTATTTTGCTTGTTTATTTTTTCATCCTGGTTTTCATCGCATTCCTTGCATCGCATGCTCAGAAAGTATATCAGTAAACTTGCATTTTAATTTTTCATTGAAATCTCTTGGGTCTCAAAAATATCTAGAACGTCAGCTACTCATACACTCATACTAAAACAACTCTGATTCACGGGGAAAAGCATGGGGGAGAATGACAACCTAGACGAGTGAGTGGTACAAAACATATTTGACATCACAGGTGAGACGAAAAAGATACAGAGCATATTCAAAAAGACTCAAAGCATTTATTTCAATTAGACCATTTACTGACTCTTGAATTGTCGAGGTTGGTCGGTCAAAATTCAAAGTTAGAAGTACTTTTCGTTAACATACACAAAGGCATGTCTGGTAGATATTTTTTAAATAGGACTTCCAAAAAGGAGTACACCGATCACTCCAAGGTTTCTGATCGGATTTCTGTGTTCCTTTTTTAGTTCGATGCGGTTTATTTGTCATTTCGTCCCGTAAAAATGTTATTCAGTTTGGCTCAGTAGTTTATATTTTATTAGCATTTTTGCTTACTTGGATGATGTTATTTTTGCGTACTTGGACGATGATGTCGTTTCTTTAACGGGAAATAGCGCACCAATCATTATGGGGATAATGTCAATTTAGTTTTGGGGTATCACCACTAAAAAGTAGAAAAATCAAAAACTTTTTTTAGAAAAAAAATATAAACGACTTCCAAAAAACAATACAAAGTATAAAATAACTTTAATTTCGGAAGTCGGTGTCAAAAATAAATAAACAACCAAAAACACCCACTTCCGAAATTAAAGTTATTTTATACTTTGTAGTGTTTTGTTTTTAGAAGTCGGTTGTATTAAAAAAAAATGTTTTTATTTAAATTATGCTCACGTTATACTAGCGCTAACTGTGTTGAGAGAACGACACACACATACACTTTGGTCTGGGCTGAATGGATATGTGTACTTCGCATTTTACCAGCCAGCAGAACGGAAATGAGACTTGCGCCGTGGATGAGTGTACCATCTCATATGACAGGCATGCTATACCTGAACCTTTTGAATTCCAGTGTCACATATTCAAAGGGCTACACAATAATTTAAAACAATTCTTATACAAATCATTTTAGCAAATCAGATTAGATCATCACTACCTTATTTCGTATACATCACAAAATATATTCAGAAACTACACCAAGTACTAATAATAGCTCACAACTCCTTCAGAATCAACGGACTCTCATACCTGCAAAGTGGAGTGGACATTGACGCGGCGGCAACGCTAGTCCGGCAGATAGAGCCTATCGCCACGGCCACCCATAGAAGAGGAGTGCTGGGCAGACTCGGCTGCTACAGCGGGCTGTTCCAACTATCGGCCATGGACCCCAGTCTCAAGGACCCCGTGCTGGTGCAGGGGACTGACGGCGTTGGCACTAAGCTCAAGGTAGGAAGCAACAAACTATATTAGTCATAGAAGAGGGTTCTTTGGCAGACTGGGCTGCTACAGTAAGCTGTTACAACTGTCGGTCATGGACCCCAGTCTCAAGGACTGGCTGCGTTGGCACTAAGCTCAAGGTAGGAAGGAACTAACTTTATGACTCATAGAAGAGGGAGTGTTGAGCAGACGGGGCTGCTGCAGTGGGCTGTTCCTGTCCGCCATGGACCCCAGTCTCAAGGATCCAGTGCTGGTGCAGGGGACTGATGGCGTTGGCACCAAGGTTTTGATATATCATCAGGTTTCCGTCAGATTTTCTGTAAATTTTAAAAAGAGTTCCCAGGTTTTAGCTAACCATAATATATTATTAAGTTTTCAACGGCTTACAATATGTGGCTTAGAAATTCAGCAACACCATTTTTTTAAGTCAGGCTGACTATTTACTCTCAAAAGTTTCCACATTATTTAATGCGAAAATGTTTGACGGTAAAAAAAAGGCCAGATTTAAAAAAAAATATTACTCTGAATAATTTTTAACCCACTTCAAACAGGAGGAGGTTATCAATTTAAAAAAAAAACGAAGAAACCACACCAAAATAAAAAATATTTTGTTGTTTCCAAAGTTTCCAGGTTATCCAGTTATCCAGAAACATTTTACAGTAAAAATAGACTTCTTTGAATGAGTTTTAGAGTATACCATGTTTTCACGTCTATTATTATATCTTACTTTGCCCGCGACTTCGTCCGTGCGGATTTAGTACCGGTAGTAGCAAGTAGTAAGTACCTACTCCACAAACTTCTACGCCCGTTCTACCCGCTTTAGTTTAGGAAAATTAAGCAAAACGATTTTCATTAATTACCCAGCCATTTCTGCTGCCGATTCTGTGGTCTCTGGATCAGCTCAACTATCCACCCCGTTCAGCTCGTCAGGGGTTGATTTTGCCAAAATTATTAGATCTGTTTCAATTATTCCACTTTTAGTTTGTTCATACCAATTCCCACGTAAATTGAAGTAAGCAATAATGTCCTCCCCTAAAAACATCATCACCCGTTTTCGCCCCTTAAGGAGTTTATTTTCGAAAAATATAAATAAATTGTATTCTTATTTTTTATCTAAATCTGTTGTTTCAACTTCATCGGACCAAGCATTAAGATTTCTCCCCAGTTGGCTCAAACTGCAACATTTTTCTTACTTAGAGCGTTTTTATACCCGTCATAACTTTAAAACGAAAGGTCCGATTTGAACAATTTAAAGTGTAATTTACATGTACATAATGAATCTTAATTATAAAACCATTTAAATGGATTAGGATTAATATCTTGATATCAAATTTCTTTCCAACTATTATGGTTAAGTCACAATAACCGCTTTTTATTAAAATTATTCAAACAAAGCCCTGTTTGAATAATTTTAACAAAAAGCGGTTATTGTGACTTAACCATAATAGTTAGACTTATAGCCTCGCGGACTTTTTTTTAGCTAATAATTAGTACTTTTATTATGTAGAACATTATTTTTATGTTTCAGTATCATCAATAGTTTTCGCAGCGCATGCGATGAAAGACATTTTATGACATTTTTTTTACACTTTGGGTTACATAATTCAGGTTTTAGTAGGTATCCCTAATTATTTCTGGAATTAAATATAGCCTATGTTACTCGGTGAAGATGTAGCTTCCTAACGGTGAAAGATTTTTTAAAATCGGCTCAGTAGTTTTTGAGCCCAATCGTAACAAACAAATCTTTCCTCTTTATAATATTAGTTTAAATTTACATTACTTGGTTTTTCATCCAAGCACATCTTCTGACCCTTAAATTCTTGTTCTAGATCGCAGAACTAATGCAGAAATACGACACATTAGGTCAGGACCTAGTCGCGATGTGCGTGAACGACATCCTGTGCGCCGGCGCCGAGCCCTTCGCCTTCCTCGACTACATGGCGTGCGGCCGCCTGCAGGTGGATGTCGCCACCACCATCGTGAAGGGCATCGCCGACGCTTGCATGCTGTCCGGCTGTGCTTTGTTGGGTATGTTCAAGTTTGTTTGTAAACGTCTACCATTTTAGGGGCAGAACCCGTATTTTTATAGAGCTTAAGCATCGCAGTCGCCAGCTTTCAAAAACATTCATTTGAATATCTTCTATTCCCCATCCTAGGTGGCGAAACAGCCGAAATGCCTTCAATGTACGAGATCGGCAAATACGACCTGGCTGGCTTTGCAGTCGGTGTAGTAGACAACATGAAGCAACTCCCTCGCTCTAAGGAGATCAGGGCGGGGGACGTGGTGCTCGCGCTGCCGTCCACTGGCGTGCACAGCAACGGGTACAGTCTGGTGCAGAAGATCATGGCGGAGACGGGCCACAGGTGAGACATTCAGTCGGTGTAGTAGACAACATGAAGCAACTCCCTCGCTCTAAGGAGATCAGGGCGAGGGACGTGGTGCTCGCGCTGCCGTCCACTGGCGTGCACAGCAACGGGTACAGTCTGGTGCAGAAGATCATGGCGGAGACGGGCCACAGGTGAGACATTCAGTCGGTGTAGTAGACAACATGAAGCAACTCCCTCGCTCTAAGGAGATCAGGGCGGGGGACGTGGTGCTCGCGCTGCCGTCCACTGGCGTGCACAGCAACGGGTACAGTCTGGTGCAGAAGATCATGGCGAAGACGGGCCACAGGTGAGACATTCAGTCGGTGTAGTAGACAACATGAAGCAACTCCCTCGCTCTAAGGAGATCAGGGCGAGGGACGTGGTGCTCGCGCTGCCGTCCACTGGCGTGCACAGCAACGGGTACAGTCTGGTGCAGAAGATCATGGCGGAGACGGGCCACAGGTGAGACATTCAGTCGGTGTAGTAGACAACATGAAGCAACTCCCTCGCTCTAAGGAGATCAGGGCGGGGGACGTGGTGCTCGCGCTGCCGTCCACTGGCGTGCACAGCAACGGGTACAGTCTGGTGCAGAAGATCATGGCGGAGACGGGCCACAGGTGAGACATTCAGTCGGTGTAGTAGACAACATGAAGCAACTCCCTCGCTCTAAGGAGATCAGGGCGAGGGACGTGGTGCTCGCGCTGCCGTCCACTGGCGTGCACAGCAACGGGTACAGTCTGGTGCAGAAGATCATGGCGGAGACGGGCCACAGGTGAGACATTCAGTCGGTGTAGTAGACAACATGAAGCAACTCCCTCGCTCTAAGGAGATCAGGGCGGGGGACGTGGTGCTCGCGCTTTTTGAACCCGTATTTAAGAACTGTTTATCACTTTTGTGGCACCTCCATCTCAACGACCACCCCTTTTTCAGATACAACGAGCCAGCAGCCTTTAGCACCACAAACAAATCCTATGGCGAGGAGTTCCTGGAGCCCACCGGCATCTACGTGCGCGCCCTATTACCGGCAATCAAGAAGCAGCTTCTCAAGGGGCTGGCCCATATCACCGGCGGCGGCCTGCTGGAGAACATCCCCAGGATACTGCCTCCTGGCATTAAAGTCAAGCTAGATGCTAAAAAGTTCAATATCAAGCCGGTGTTTGGTTGGTTGCAAGCTAAGGGTGAGTTTCAGTTACGTGTAAATAGTTTAATAAGTAAACTGAAGGTGGAAGCTCGTAGCTAAATAATGCCGGTCTCACGGTCCAATCTTGGAGGTTACATGACGACCTTACCTTGGAAAGTCCCTTTTCGGCAGTCATTTATAGACTTTCGACAGGTTACAGGCCCGAAAATTTGACAACCAGTATTGCCAAGAGGTGTTGTGTTTCCCAAGTATTGTATTCTGGAGGTGGTAGGCAATAGCTCCATGTATTCAGCAACATCCGGTTTCACTGGAAATTTACATATAGTTGAGAAAAGACGAGGTCTTGCAGATATTAATATTGTTTACGCGCGAGTCGTCATCACATCAAGAATCAGCTGCTCAAAGAGCTGGCACATATCACCGGTGGAGGACTACTGCTGAAAGGCATCATTGTGTTTGTGGTGCAGTATACGAAGGGTTTAAAACTCTTACTCCTACTCATTTGAATCTGCACCTTATCTCTTCTAACATAACATCCAAATTCCCCAGGCGTGGTATCCGACTTCGAGATGCTCCGCACATTCAACTGCGGCGTGGGCATGGTGGTGATCGTGGACCCGGTGTGCGTGAAGGAGCTGCTGCAGCTTGTGGACGGGGAGATCGCTATCGTGGGCACGGTGGAGCAGATAGGGAAGGAAGGTATGTGGAACTATCTGCTAACGTGGCCAACTATCTTTTATCTTTTTCAAAGTTCTCCGCACGATTGGAATATATTCAACCGCCCGACAACAACCATCGGGCACTTGCCTACCAGACACACCTGTCTGGTCGGAGGATCCTCCCTTTTTCTTTTGCGGAACTTTATACCTCGTTCCGCATAGATCTATGTATAAGTAGGCCCACTCGAAAATTCGTATCCTGATTGGTCTGGAAAACGCTGAAACCCTTCAAGTTTTTTCACTACATACACTTTTGAGACCTCGCGAGATTAATCAGTCTACCTAGACCAAGCTAATAACTACGTTCCTAATCAAAACTTTGTACGTGTCTATTATAGTTTGGAAAAGCACATGGGCTTTATCTCGTGAGACTATGCTCCCTTGGGATAATTTCATACCTGGGGGCGAAGCCGCTGGCAGGGGCTAGTATACAATTATTTTTCTCTCGTCCTCAGGAGGCCACCAGGTGGTGGTGGAGAACTTCAAGGAGGCCATGCTCCCCCTGACGTCTCCGTACGTGAGCGCACGCACGTCGCCGCAGAAGTCCCTCTCCTACAAGGACAGCGGGGTGGACATTGAGGCCGGAGACTCGCTCGTGTCTATGATCAAGCCTTTGGCGAGGTATGTGGCATGAAAATATTAAAATTATGTTCTAATAACGCTAAAATTGTGAATTGGGGGAAAAGCAACAAGGTACGGATGGTAACTTGCAGTACGTCTAGATGTCCGATGGCAGAAGGGGGCCGGTGGGATGAGGTCGTGGAGTTCCTGGATACTCTCCCCGAAGTATAATCTGTTGAAGACCCACAAGCAGGCAACCTTGCGGTGATGAGCCAAGCTGTGAAGCTTGGCATCCACCAGTTTTACGTCGCCAATGAGCCTCTTAGCTCTGCGTATCACCGAGTCAAGCGTGGCAAGTTGGTATTTAGCTGAGCCATCCCAAAGGTGGCTGCAATAGTCCGTGCAGGATCGGGCTTGTGCTTTATAAAGGGTTAAAAGCTGTCCAGGCGTGAAATATCGCTTCACTCTATTTAGGATGCCCATTTTTTGGCCGCAGTTTGGGCTTTGTGTTTAATGGTGGCGCCAAAGTTGAGACTGGGTGTCAACTCCGTGCCTAGGAGCTCGAGCCGATCGGTTACGGGGACAGATGTACCCCGAAAAGTAGAAGTTAGGTCGAAATGACTCTTTTTTGCGGTAAAAAGACACGCTTGTGTTTTGGTGGCGTTAAAAGACACCAGATTGCCATCACCCCACTGGGAGACAAAGCTTAAGGTCAAATTTGTCCGCTCTACCATGGCTTCTCTCTAGGAACGAACCTCTTCCCCGCCGGTTTTGCGCTGATCAAGTATCTCTCTGAAACTGAACTGTCATCTGCATACAATACCAGGCTGAAGCAGGTCATTGATGTGTAGCAGGAATAGAGTTTCAAAGAGAACAGACCCCTGAGAAACTCCGGCATCAATAGCCATGAGGTCAGAGGAGCAGCCGTCCACGACTACTCGGATCGACCGTTCATTAAGAAAGTCTGATATCCAGCTCCAAAAATCAGCTGGGATGCCATAAGCAGGAAGTTTGCTGAGTAGACTTGCGTGCCAGACCCTGTCAAAGGTTTTCGAGATATCAACCGATACAGCAAGTGCTTCGCCGTGTTTCTCGATGGCTTCGCTACAGCAGTGCGTGGCATACACAAGAAGATTGCCAGTTGACCGTCCCCGGCGAAAGCCATGTTGACTCACTGAGGAGATCATTGTCTTCAAGGTAGGTCAGCAACTTACTGTTCAGTACCCTTTCCATAACCTTACACAGAATGGAGGTAATGGTCGGCAATGAGCAGGGTCAGCAGGGTCGCCCTTTTTTGGCACAGGTTGTACATTTGCTAACTTCCAGGATTTTGGCACCGTTCTTTTTTCAAGAGAGAGGCGGGACAAGCGTGTCAACATAGGAGACAGTTCAGGCTCACACTGCCTCAAAACTCTCGCTGGAATGTCGTTAGGCCCGTTGGCCTTGTTCACGTCTAGACTGCACAATACTCTTCGGACCTCTTTAATGTGAACTGCGATCTCCGGCATCGAAGAGTCACAACAAGGCACAGTTGGTGGTTGCTTAGAGCCAGCGTCCAGACGTGAATTGAACAGAGCAAAGAGAGATGGAAATAAATTTACTTTCTCACTTGCAGAGTGAGCCAGCGACCCATCAGGTTTCAGCATTGCTGGTAAAGTGGGCCGATAAAGTTCGTTTCAACCGCTTTCGAAAGGGACCAGAACTTGCACACAACTTGGATGCTTGTTTGGCCCCAATACGTCCGACATGGTCAAAACGTGCCCCACGCAGAACTCGCTTGCAGAACTTGGCGGCAGAATTAAAAGCTCTTTTCCTCGCGCGAACCCTGCGTGCCCTAACTCAGAATTCAAGATTATTATCAAATTTTGGTACAAACAGCTCTATTTTATGTGAAACAAAGTTTGAAAGCTGCTACTCAAAGTTATATTGCTACCAATACTTCTTAGGGCATTTTAATTTAAAATGATCACTTAAAACAATACTAAAGTCGATTCTTAAGTTGTTGGTGATGGATTTAAATTATCTTGAATTATTAATTCAAGTAGACGTAGCTCACATCTAGAAACTTTAAATATATTAACTTAAAATTGTTTACATCTGCAGGTCGACATCAAGGTCCGGTGTCCTCGGTGGTTTGGGCGGCTTCGGAGGCTGCTTCCAACTGAAAGCCGTTGAAGAAGAATACAAGGTATGATAACTCGTTATATATCGACATGTTAATGAACTGTAGTTGTTCTGTGTAGCTTACCTCTGTCTCGATGAGGAGTACATCCTTCACTTCTTTCTTTACTTAATACAAAGATAAATCTGTTTTAAGGTGACTACTAAGGCTCATAAAGCAATATCATTCACTCTTTTATCCTCCTTATAAACTTGATAAAACGAATACTCGAACATTTCTCTGAACTATAGGGAACGCGCACGGCGAATAATGTGTAAATTCGGAACGTTTTCAGTATAAATACTTGACATTGACGCTTCTGTACTGCCACCTATAGTTCCTGCATGCTTTGCTATAAACATCCTTCGTGTTTCCACAGGACCCCGTCCTAGTGCTAGCCGCAGACGGCGTGGGCACAAAGCTGAAAATCGCTCAAATGATCAACCAGCACAGCACCATCGGCATAGACTTGGTCGCCATGTGCGTGAACGACATCCTGTGCAACGGCGCGGCGCCACTCACGTTCCTGGACTACTTCGCGTGCGGCTCGCTCGACGTCAACGTGGCTAGGAACGTCGTGTCGGGCGTCGCCGAGGGGTGCAGGCAGTCTTCTGCGGCTCTCATTGGTGAGTTCTTAAAAAATACAATGGATGACTAATTGCAGAACACCGACCATAACCAGGCGACTCGCAATCATGCTTAGGAATCCCGCTGTAGCACCAGCCGGGAAGTGCACCTTTGACGCATTGTTGTGTAAAAGCAATCCACATGCTTTGCAAACATCCTCGACGCACTGCAGAAGCCCCACCAGCATACTAAGCGCGTTGTTATACTGAACGCGAAGAGCTCTACACAATCTATGCGTACATCTAGCCCGCAGCCTGCACTTGTGTAACGAAAGAGCAGCAGAATATTAAGGGGAAGTGATCATCGTGCAAACCTGTGAGCCAACGTGTTGTAAGGTTGAGATTGAGCGGTTTTTGAACGTTAAAGTTTCACATAAAGACGGTCCTCGCAAAACACTCGCCCGCACCACTTCCCTAATCCTAATTATTAGCCTTATCTTAAAAAAAATACTTCCTGCAAAGGGGTACTTTTGTAATTTAACTTTATAGCCCTTCAACTTTGTAGCAGCTCACCGTAGAGGTCAAGGACGGAGGAGTTTCTATACCATACCGCTACTTGTATTTTATGACGTGTGCCTTCTTCGTAACGTCACCAACTTTGAAACCAGAAAGCTTAATTCATGTTTTTATGGTTCTATTTTTTCAATATCTTTTTTTCTCTTACTCAGGTGGTGAGACAGCTGAAATGCCGGGCATGTACGAGCCAGGAGTGTACGATATCGCGGGCTTCGCTCTCGGAGTGGTGGAGCGGTCGCATATACTGCCGAAGATCAATGATATTGCGGTAAGTAGTTTATACGTTGGTTTACTATATTCTAAGTGTGAAAAGGTAAGTCTAAAAGTATATTATAATTTTATCTATTTATTAGAACATTATGCACTTATAAAAACAATTTACTAAGGCGGACTTTCTGCCTTAGGCATTTTCTACCAGTCAACTTTAGGCTGACTGTCCGCTGAAGCGGAGAGGAGCGGAGCGGAGCTGTGTCAATATTAACCAATGGAATTACATAAAATATCCGCTCAGCTTCAGTGGACAGGGATTTGCGAACTAGTTTAAAAATTCATACAAAACCGGGAAGCAGAGCGAGGCAGCGGAGGCTCTAATTACTGCTTTGCTGTCTTAATGTGGTGCAGAGACAAAACATGGCAGGTGCACCTAAATAGCAAGAAAAACAGAAAAGAAGAAAAATAAAATAATAAAAACACTTAGAATTTTTGGAATAATGTTGTTTGTGTATAGATACAGAATAGTTTGTGTTTGATTCTTGGCTCTAAGAGCTGTTGAACGAGAAAAATATTTTAATTTTCTTCAAAATGCAACTTTGAGCTTTTTCTTTTAGAGCTCTTTGCTATATTTCTCAACTTATTGTTCCTATTTATGTTAACATAAAGGAAACAAATGGGGTTTGTAACTGTTGTTGGCCTTACGTAAGGTGGCACTTCACTTGGTGTATTTGTCAAAATCGTTGCGTTACTTGAATAATTGAAAATATACCCTACAAAGTTAATTATTAACGTAAGTAAGACGAATATTTGCGCAAATATACGAAGTGCCAGCATTACATTCTGGATATTCAGCGTCGCTACAACTCACCGTCGGGCTAATATTTATCCACAGCATGATCTATTTAGAATTGGCTTTTATTGTTCGGGTGGAAACGAGATATGAACTAAAGTTTTTTTTTTTAATAAATTTATATTGTCCAACTGCTATGGTCAACGCCAGATAAATTTGCAATAACGGTCATTGCCCTTTCCTTAATATCTCTTCGAAGGTATCAGGACAATACATTATTAATTGTTTTTCATTACTAGAAAATGTAAAGGATCATGATAAATGACGATTCAGAGGCCTATTATGAAGTCTTAAAACGATCATGATTCCGCACTAAGAGGGAGACGGAGCTATACATAGCGAATAGCACTACCTCGTTTACATCATCGGAATTGGATGGCATTACCTCGTTATAGGAGGGCTACAGACAGCTTTATGTCTTTTTTTCTGTTTTCGAAAAAACGGTAATCGACCCACCTACATTTTTTACATTCTTAATGTCAAAAAATACAAGTGGGTCAATGACCGTTATTGCAAATTAATCCGGCGTCGACCATAGGCAGGTCTCCCCCCTAGCCTTCCACTCTTCCCCGTGTGTTACCTTCTCCGACGTCATGAATGTCTCTATGTCGTGAGAAGAGCTAATGTTGATAATGTTATTTCCATCAGGTTGGCGACATAATCATCGGTCTCCCATCCAACGGCGTGCACAGCAACGGCTTCAGTTTGATCCACAAACTGATGAAGAAGACTGGACTCGCGCTCAACGATAAAGCTCCGTTCAGCAAGGAGGGATTAACGCTTGGTAAGTTTATTGCTTCATAGAAGAAACTTTATTAAATGAACTGTTTGTCTGCAGCTTGAACGAACAGAATGATACTAAGGTACGCACTAGATGAATGTCGTAGGTGCCTAATTAACAAATAATTAATCGTTTTTAGTTACTATAAAGTGTAAAGGACGATATGTCGAGACAACTTTATGTCTTAACCAGCTTTTGCCCGCGTTTTCGTCCGCGTTGAATAGTTACTTTGGGTAGCAATTTATAAGATATGTACAAACTTTTCAAAAACGCTAGTGTTAATTTATTTTTTATCAAGTGCCTATGTAAAGGTTTATGGTTTTATCTTCAATAATGAGGGACTACCATACAAACTTTCATCTCTTATTTCAATTCCTTCAAGCCCTTTTCTTGCGGACTCTGTCCTTCTCTAAGGTCTAATCTATCTTTGAACCAATTTTCATCAAAATCGGTTTAGCGAAGAGGTAACAGACAGACATACACACTTTCTCATTTATAATATTAATATGGATTGCTGGTTTTTAAATGAAGAGTTTCAATAAATGAAGGTGGGCCAACGACCGCTATAATAATAATTTGACGTTCACAAGCATGCTACAGGCGTAAAACTCGTCAGACCTTCGAATCACGCAATGACGCATGTTATGAGATATCAGTTCACACTTTTTCGAAATGCAATGCTTGCGCATATATGCGCCAGACTAGACGCGAATTTTTCAACGTTATAACCAAGAAGATGCGAATCGAAGCATCTTTTATTGTTCCTTCTATTGTAGTTTAATATAGTTCGTATTGTCGGCCAGGCGAGGAGCTGATCAAGCCGACCCGCATCTACGTGCGCAGCGTGCTGCCCGCCCTGCGCAGCAACCGCGTGAAGGCCGTGGCGCACATCACGGGCGGCGGCCTGCTGGAGAACATCCCGCGCGTCATCCCCGACGCCGTGCGCGCGAGGCTCAACGCGCACTGGTGGCACGTGCACCCGGTATGTACAGTCTTAGGGCTCGCACATCCCTTGAGGAACACTCGGGTGTCTGTTTGTCGTTCTGTCACAGCCAATTTTCTCCGAATCTGCTAGACCGATTCTGTTGAAATTTGGTACTCTTTGGAACTTCTGCGATGGCTTCACTTTGGGGGAAAAAATAAAAAAAATTGAAGAAAGTTATCATATGAAAGGGCTTATTGTGAGGGCCTTAATTATATTTTTTTCGTAGTTTTAAAAATAAACAAGTTTGATGTTATTCAAGAAATATGGTAAAATGGTAACAATTTTTTATCTCAGAAAATACTGAGTCTATATAAGAAGCATCTAATTTAAAAGTAACTAGTTAAAAAAATATTATTATTTCGGAAACCTTTGCATGCACTTGGTCCGACTCGCAATTGGGCAGTTTTTAAGAATAAGATACCTTTGGCACATTATTTTTACATCTAATCCAATTGTCACGTCATGTCCCCCTATTAGGTCCCTAATTTGGAGTTCACCATTGCGGGTCAGTCCTTATAGTGCCTGGTTTTGGACAGTTAGACGTTGGTCAAAAGTAACATCAAAATATTATCTTTCAGTGTATTAAATTGTATCTTGTATCCAGGTGTTCTCATGGATTGCGGACGCCGGCTCGGTACAAGACGAGGAGATGCTGAGAACATTCAACTGTGGTATCGGCATGGTGCTTGTCGTGTCTCCTGAAGATCAGGCAGAGGTGAGGGACTTATTTGTTTAATAAGATCTTCCATTACAATGGTCTTCTATTAACTAAATAAGGCAGGTTTCTTCAAACTTTCATTGTCTTGTTGCCAAGCATATTTTTCTGGGTGCATGATTTAAAAAAAATCGGTTCTTCATTGATGATCCCGTCGATTGATGGCCTAAAATTTCACGATGAAGATTTTAGTATTCTTGGGATGATCTCTCTTTAAGATATTGCTGGCTGATCCAGGAACATAACTATTAACTTTTGACGAAACGTCTCTAAAGATGCATCTAGATTATAGTTGGTTAATAGCATGGCCGTCATGCTGAATTGATCTGATCGGATCGATGTCAACAGCATTCGATGTCGAGCGACGTAGAATTGATTTAACTATGCGATGTGTTTCGTACTTTGAACTGATCGCTTAACGATCGAAAAAATTTTGAAGGGATCAACATCGACTTTTCCTTTATTTATTTATTTATTTTATTTATTTAAACTTTATGTACAATAGTGGTACATGGGCGGACTTAATGCATCAAGGCATTCTCTACCAGTCAACCTTTGGGTTATAAAGACTATACTGTAGTAGGTGTACAATAAATAAAAATAAGATTCAAAATTGAATTTTAACAATTCGGAAAGAATATACAGATAATATATATAATACTAATAAAATACATATATATGCTAAAATAATAAACTAATAAATATGATATATAATAATCATACCGATTAAGAGAATTCATAGTAATCATGACGAAGAACAACTAAGAATGACAAGCTTTTAAGTAGTGTTTTCGGATTTTACGCTTAAAGGAAAATTTTGACTCCGCCTTCTTGATGTCAAGGGGTAGCATATTCCAGAGTTTTATCTGGGTTTATCAAACCCCTTTGTAGTTGCTCCTTACCGTATTTCTGCACAATAGTCGAATAGAAATTGAATGAATTTGTTTAATATGTCGTAGGTAATGAACACAACGCGCGCGTTCGGCGCCATGGTGATCGGCAGCATACAGAAGCGGCCGGCGGGCGGCGCGCGCGTGCTCGTGGACAACTTCGCCTCCGCCATGGACTTCACCAGGAGGATGCCGCTCTTACCTAAGAAGAAGGTAACTAGGAACCTATTTTGGTTACATAACACTTACGATAGTGTACGTGACAATATTTATGTTGGATAACGCCGAGTATGTATGTAAGTCGGGCTGGTTTCCGTAACTCCACGACTAAGCGCGTAATTGCGTGCAGAATTTATAAATCCGAAACTGTGAGAAATATCGAAAACTCTGAAAGGAGCCTCGAGTCTGATATTGATGAAAACTAATACTGCATTGGATTGTATTTGGATAAATCAGCATTTCTAGCCAAGAATTACACAGTAAATTTGAAAAATAAAACATGTCCTATATTTTACACCATCATCCGAAAGTGTCGCTAATAAGGATAAAATTCTGGGAAGATATAACACATAGCAAACTAAAAAACGCTGGCAACACCGGCAAACGTCAACAATCACTCGTGTATTTTAATTTTAATTAATTACTAAATAGTGGACTTTTTTGATAGTATTTACCAGAACTTGCATAAATTCAATCTGAATTAGTAGCCACACCAGTGACAGTGTTATCTCTGATTTAAAACATCATACATTCGTGGTTCAGGCGGTGTCAGTGTGAGTGTGATTTCTACCGTGATTAAGGATAATTTCGTCATCTTCACCTTATAATCAGGTTGGCTATAAACCACACTAAACAACACACGGACAATAAGACACAACACACGGCATAGCAGCTCTAAAGAGCTAATTAAAATCTCAATTGAACAGTTGAGAATTCAAAGGCAGAAATTTTTTCTTTGTAAACAAAGAATCCACGACTCATTGAACCAATCATCATCAAGCTCGCTAACTTGACAAGACAATCTTCGTTCGGAAACTTACTAACTATAACTGAATACCAGCGTTTTGAGTCAGCGCGTTGAGATTGCGTTCCATTTCACATAAATAAAAAATGGATGATTGTGACAACATTACTTACCGAAAAATTCACCGATCCAGTTCACTAACAGACATGACTAGAGATAATTCTGCACTGTTTGACACGACTATGATGAGCTTACCCAATACATCTTTAAATATCAGTCAAACCGTACTTGATTTGAACGATAAAGTCAAACAATTATCTGATGATTTACTTATAGCGCATCAAGAAATTGACAATCTCAACTCTGAAAACTTTCGCCTAAAATCAGATCTGCAAAAATATCTTAAAATCATAGAAACATACAAGAGTTTAAATATCTCAGACAGCAAAAATGTTACACCACGAACTGGACAGAAACGCAAACAAAAACAAAATATGACTACGACGCCAGCTTCAAAGAGCACACATACAACGACGTCACCATTAGGACAAATACTGAATGACACTACCGACACTCCGAAATCAAAGAAATTAATTGCAACTACCCTACAAAGCAAAAACAAAAATGAAATAATAGAAATTCAGCGAGAACATACTAGCCCTTGTACTGCAAAAAAAAAATCAAAGACAAAACAAACACAGACCACAGAAAGAGACCACTTGTTCCCTACGAACACAAATATAATCAAACACGGTAGCAGCAACGTAAGATTTTCTAAAACAACTGAAAATATACGAGCTGAAATTGCTATAGAAGAATCTTCAACAAAGCACAAAATATGCCTCGTCAGCAGCGAAACCTCTAATAGATTATATACGCTTGCCGAAAGGAAAAAAATATGTGACTTTGAAATCTGTCACTATCGCAAACCTACATGTGCATTATGGCAATTACTTGAACAAATTGAAAGTAAAGTACAAAACTTTACACATTCAGACTTTTGTGTTATTTATATAGGCGAGGAAGACTTTCGGAAAACACAAAACTATTTACAGCTTGTTATGTTTATTAGAGACAAATTGTTACCATTGCGTCACACAAACTTTATTATTTGTTTACCAACCTATAGATATATGACAGATTCAAATATTATGTTTAACAGCCGTATAGAAACTTTTAATAACCTTCTATACTTAGATATAGATACATGTAACTATGCGTATTTGCTAGACTCTAATCTTAATCTTCCATATGATTATGAAACCTATAATAAAAAATATGGGACCTTAAATAATCGTGGTTTGGAGATTGTTGTATCAGATTTACGAGACCTTATATTTAGTCTAAGCAATCCGACTACTACGCACTCAGAAGTTGACTGCCTACAACACAATAAAAATAGTTTTTGTACAGAATCACAAGTTAATTCTCAGTTTTTTCTTTAAATACCTTAATATTCTACATCAGAACATAGCAGGCCTAATAAATAAATCAGATACTCTGACTGTAAAGCTAGTGGAATTATCTGACAAAGGAACCATTATTGATGTTATTTGTGTTACAGAACATTTCATAAAGGAGGGTTATGAGGATTTGTTGCACATTCCAAATTTTTGTCCAGCCGCTTTTTATTCCAAAAATACAAGGAGAGGAGGTGTGTGTATTTTTGTTAGAGCAGGATTGCAATTTAAAGAAATACCGGACATAGCAAAACAATCGGTTGCGGGTATTTTTGAATGCTGCGCTGTAGAGATAATATCTTCTAAAATTATTATTGTCTGTATATATAGAATACCTAAACCTAATTATGAAATATTCTATGAAAAATTAGACAATATTTTGACTAAAGTTAGTTTATCCTCAAATAAAAAAATCGTCGTATGTGGTGATTTTAATATTGATGTTTTGAAAAGAAACAAAACTACATTAGAATTTGAGTATTTTCTTTTGAAATACAATCTAAAACTAGCGCTTTATACTCCTACAAGGTTAAGCAGTCAAACTTGTATTGACAATTTTGCGCACAACTATAGGAAAAACTGCAAAGCGGAAGTTAAAGATCTGGTCCTTTCTGATCATACATGTCAAATACTTAAAGTACCTATTAATAAAACTTGTAAACTACAATATTGGAAAACTAAAAAACAGGACTTAAGCTTGAATAATTTAATAACTTTTAAAACGCATCTTAGCTCTCTATCTTTTACGCAAGTTTTTGATTCTATGGACGCAAAAAAAGCTTTTGACAATTTCATGGACGATTTCTCTTTCTTATACGGTTTATGTTTTCCGGAAAAAATTATAACCATCAAAACAAACAAGGAAACGAAATGGATATCTCGAGGAATAAAAGTATGTAGTAAGAAACAAAGGCAGTTACTTTAGGAATATAGATTAAATTCAGACTCCACGAATAAAAAAGTTCTTAAAAACTATACTAAACTTTATAGAAAAATTATCAAGCTAACACAGAAAGCACAAAATAATCATTATATTAACATTGCCGAAAATAAATCAAAAGCTACCTGGCAAGTAATAAATAAAACCAAACTGTGTTTGCCACAGGAGTCAATTATGTGCATTAATGGACATGATTTGTCGTTCACACACCCCGTAGACATTGCAAATGAATTTAACAATTATTTTATTGGTGACATTGAAAACAATATAAAAACTGACATCTCAATTAATAATATTAATTTTAACAATCAGACATTAAATTCCTTGTTTATGCAACCAGTTACAATTGACGACATCATAGAAATAATTTCCACCCTAAAAAACACAAGTACTGTTGGTTACGATGGCATTTCTACTAAAGTCATAAAGTTCACTAAAGAGGTAATAGCACCTCCATTGGTGCATATAATTAACTTGTGTATTACTGATGGCATATTTCCAGAGAGACTTAAAAAAGTTATAATAAAACCGTTGTATAAAAAAGATGACAAAACAAATTTAAAAAACTATAGACCTATTGCAAAAATCCCAATTTTTTCTAAAATATTTGAGAAAGTCATCTATAATTCTCTTTACACGTATTTCGAAAAATATAAATTATTTTGTAAAGAACAAAAGGGGTTCCGTAAGAATACTACAGTTAATATGGCACTCTTTGACCTATTGACTAACGTCATGTCATCTGTAGATAAGAGAAATCCAGTTTGTGCAATTTACACGGATATGACTAAGGCTTTTGATTATGTGGACCATAAGATTTTGTTACACAAGCTACATAGTTATGGTGTAAGAGGAAACATTCTAAAGTTGATAGAATCGTACTTGACAGATAGACTGCAATGCGTAGAAGTTTCTAGAATTTGTCCAAAGAGTAAGTTAGAGACAATATATGTATCTGAACCAAGGTACACAAAATATGGTGTTCCTCAAGGAAGTGTACTTGGACCGCCACTTTTTTTGATATACATCAACGATCTCCCAAAAGTAACAACAAACAAAATGGTTCTTTTTGCAGATGACAGTACAGCTGTAATCAAGTGTACAAATAAAAATGATTACAAGCAAGACATCAATACTACTTTACAAAATATAATTAATTGGTTACATAATAATAATTTAGTAATAAACCTAAATAAGACAAAAATAATGCACTTTCATCAACGTAGTGAATACCCGAATGTTCGTATTGATTACCATGGCTGTAATATTGAGGAAACAAATAAGGCTAAGTTTTTAGGTATAGTGATCGACAGCAAACTCACTTGGAAACCTCATATTGAAGTCCTTTGCAAAAAACTTAGTAAATCTGCATATGCTCTCTTTCAACTTTCAAAAAAAGTCAACAGTCAGGCTCTTTTAACAGCCTACCATGGATTAGTTGCCTCTGTTCTGCGGTATGGTATTATTTTCTGGGGGCAGTCTACTGATAAGGAACTAGTATTGAGAATGCAAAAGAGATGTATACGGTCAATGTTGGTTCGGTCTAAAAACAACAGATAGCTGTCTTCCCTATTTCAAATCTTTAAAAATTTTAACTTTTCCGTCGTTATATATTTTGGAAACAGCATTGTTTGTAAAAAACAATCCACAATTATTTCAAAAACTGTCGGAAGTCAGAATTAATCCGATACGGACTCAATATTTAAACCAGGTATGTCATGTAAAATGTAAAACTGCGCTAATGAAGAAAAGTTTTTTTGGTATTGCCCCGCGCATTTATAATAAAGTACCTGATGTAATAAAAATATGACTGTAATGAAATTTAAAAGGGCGCTTAACGAAATATTAATTGAGAAAGGATATTACGCGATTGACGACTTCCTTAATGATGAGTCGCTGACTGATTGACTTATTTGTTATTATTATAGCTGCATAACCTGATTGACATATCTTTATTCCAATTGCCTTACTTATTATTTTATTTTGTATCATCTCACTCCGACATTTTTCAGATATATTTATTTTTTTATTGTAATGTAAACATGACATTTATTGAACAAAATTTGACATTTATAATTTTTATTAGCGTAACCAGTTCGAGATTTTTATTGTTTTATTGTGACCCTAACATGACATTTATTTAACTAAATCTGACATTTATAATTTTTGTGATTTAAATTTATATAGTTATTTTTTATTTGATTTTAATTTGTGAATTAAATATTATTTGCATGCCCTTGCGACGGTAAAATATGGAGAACTATACTATGTAAAATAGAACATCTATGTACCAATACCCATGTTTGCAAATAAATTAATGATTGATTGAATGAATGAAAAGGAAAGCGCTCCCTCATAGCTATAGCCCTGTTGTTGCTCCCCCACGTCCCGTCGTAGTATGAACACTCTTCCGTGCTGCGTCCGGAATTCCGGATAGTGACCGACGAATGTTTAGTGAGAGACCATATTCTTTTTGTGAAATATGCAACCGCGGTGGCTCATTACCCGTTTAACATTCGGTTTAATATGATACGCACGGACGGGCCCGTCCCGTCGTTAGAGATGCTTGCCTTTTAATACGAGACCCTACAATTAAGTTACCTTAATAATCATTATTTGGTCGCCAGGTAGCAGTGCTAGTGTCAGGCAGCGGCAGCAACCTGCAGGCGCTGATGGATACGACGCGCGAGGCGGCGCAGTGCATGTGCGCCGACATCTGCCTCGTCGTCAGCAACAAGAAGGACGCCTATGCGCTGCAGAGAGCTGAGAAGGCAGGAGTGCCTTCACTGGTGAGTAGACAAATAAAGGAAAAGTATTACCCAACTTTTGAAAAAATAACCCCACTTTTGAAAAACGTAACAACTTTTGAAAAACATTACCCATCTTTTGAAAAACTACAACCCATTGTTTAAAAAGCATTAAACATTTCTGAAAACATAATACAACTTCTGAAAAATATAGCCCAAGTTTTGAAAAACAAAACACATCTTTTGATAATTATAACCCATCTTTTGAAAAACGCAACCGAAAAACACAAACCATCTTTTAAAAAACATAACTAAGTTTGTCCTACACTAGCTTATTCTCTACTTGTGCGTTTGAACACAAAGTTCAAATCTGTATGTCGAAACTTGCGTACATCTCACTGCTTACTCCTGAAGTCAATTTGGACTGGTTCGTATCAAAATCGATTCCAACTCGCAGAAGTAGGGAATCAGCTTCTTCTGTGAGATTGAGCCGCACATTGCGGTTATATGTATGATTTTTGACGTGACAACGTCTAATAAATCGATGAACGCCGGCTGCACGCACGAAAAAGGATGACTCATTGTAACGTTACGATCATTTCATCAATGTTTTGTTATGACGTTGTCACGTTAAACTATCGTCCGTAAACCGACTTTACAGACAACCAATTTTTAACGCCATCTTCGTTCTTGTTGCAAACCTTTCTCACATGCTATTTTCGCGAATTCATACCAAAACGTGTCTATTTAGGTAAAACTCAACTCAAATTCTGAACTTTAAATTTATTATCTCATGAAGTAATTTAAAAACTTAAACATTACAATAATTCTTCTATCTTATTTTTAGGTATTCAACCACAAAGACTATGCGTCGCGGGAAGAGTTCGACCGCGCAGTGTCGGAAGCTTTAGAGGCTCACAAGATCGACATCGTGTGTCTAGCGGGGTACATGAGGATCCTTTCCGCTGAGTTTGTTAAAAAGTAAGTACCTTCACTATCTTTCACTCCCCAAGGGACAGAAGACAGTCGCCCCATGTAATACTGCAAATGGTCATCCTGAAAGCCGACCCCAAAATGATAGAGTAAAAGTTAGTCAGGTGATGTGGATTGAAAAGTAATGATTCTTAAAAATCCACACTTAATGTCATAAATGCGAACGTAACTTTACCCGGACACGGTGGAGCATACGGTGAAGGTCTGCCTGCTTGGGCGGAACACCGCCGTGTCCTCGTGGAGGCGATCGGCGGCGGCGACCTCTTGCGTCCGGCCGTATTAAATCCAGGGTCCGGAGCGAGGAGGCTTGGGAAACGGTCACCTCCTTCTGCGAAGCAGTCATGCTAGCCAAGGAGGAGGCGGGCCACGCGAGGGAAAGGCAAGGCCTTCGCCCCAACCGCCGCTACAGGAGAAGACGCCCCGGGCGTCGGGAGCCGCAGGGCGATCCCCGGCCACCGTAGGCCGGGGACGGCGAGCGTTGGGTGGCTCGCTGTCCGATCACAACCAGGCCCGGATCGATGGCTTTAGAAGGAACACGGATGGGTTTTAGTCAGTAAGAGTCTGACACGCCCTTCCGCTCCACCCAGAGCGGAAGAAGTCATTTGATGATTTCACATCCTTAAAAAAAAAAACTCTGCCTGTCGTCTCTTTTTGATACCTCTTAACGGCAGGACGGATTTGAATGAAAATGTCCCGGACCCGGATGGTATACCATGTCCTGGAATAGGACATTTCAAATAGGTATGTTTCCCTACGATAATTTTCAACGTTTATGCGTGCGCTGTCGTTGGCAGAAGCTAGTCTATGATAGATAAAATTTCGTTTCTCGGGACATTGTGGTTAAATAACGTCACAAGGCTTCGTCTCTAATGTGAGTAGGAGTACGCACAATTTAAAGATCAAGCCGCAGCCGCAGTGGCATCAGCGGCAGTTGCGAAGTATTTATCGCTCGTGGTGAGAGAATATACTTTATTAACCTTTTGAACGCCAGAACATAAACGCATCGGCGTGCCCCCGACGCCAAGCCACAAATTTACCGTACTTTTTGTCGCGTATTTGTGACGTTTGGCGTACAGGGCACGCGCTTGCTTGTCACCTATACGTGACAGTGGCGTTCAAAAGTACAGCATCAATAGTTAGATACCTACTTATTATTTATTTTTTAAATATATGCTTTGCTTACAGATGGCACGGTCGTCTCCTGAACATCCACCCATCGCTACTGCCTCGTCACCCCGGCCTCAAGGCGCAGAAACAGTGCCTGGACGCCGGCGACCGGGAAAGTGGGTGTACGGTGCATTTCGTTGATGTAAGTGTTGATAACCTACATACTTAGTACTTTAGTTCACTCTCCTTGGAAGTAGAAACTACAGGAAGAAACGTACTAACGAGGACTTGTGCGAATTTTTAAACGTACTCGAGCGCGTTAACGTAAACGTTCGCTTAAATGTTAATTTGTATAGAAAAACATATTCTCATATTTCACATCTTTCTCATTAATTTTCGCTGTTTAGTAGTACAGCAGGTTTTTGTTAAATCTAGTGTTCCAGTCCGTGATAGGTCAAATAATGAAATTTCTTTCGTATAAAATGCCTCTCTTTTTAGTTTCCGATCCAAGCCAATTTTTACTAACACTAGACTACACTTTGCAATGGTCAAATTAAAACGCATTTTTTTGTGTTAAAAATATATAACCATTGCATTTAGATGTCGTCTCGTGTTAGAAAAAACGGGCGGCCAGTCACTTCTGCAACAACATAACTACAATGTCTCATATCACTTGTAAAATAGACAGGTACCTTTTTAATTTCAACAGCAAAATTGCAATCGCATCTTCATTCCACAGGAGGGCATGGACACCGGGCCAATCATTCTCCAGGAGCGCGTGCCCGTGCTGCTCAAGGACACCGAGGAGAGCCTGGCGGCGCGCATCCTGGAGGCCGAGCACCGCGCCTACCCGCGCGCGCTGCGCCTGCTGGCCAGCGGCCGCGTGCGCCTCAACCAGCACGGCACGCTCATGTGGTACTCCTAGGATATAGCTGAACGACGTGGGCGCGGCCTGTGGTGCAGTGGGGTGGAAATGCACGGATACGTAGGTAACTTGTCAAATCGCTATAACTCAGATTTTACATGTGTAATATGTAATCAACTATGTACTGTAACTTTGTGGAGTCTACGGTGATTTGTGATACAAAAATTCAAAAAATGATGTCTGTACTGGAATTTGAACTTTGTCATGTATTACGTTGAGTTAAATACTCAAAGTAATTATTAAACTTGATGATTATTTGAGATTCTGAATCGATTATTTTTTCCTGTAACCATAAAATCTAATATCTTCCAATGTGCGATTTTCTTCTTACTGCACCACGCAGAATGGTTAAGATGGAAGCCATACGTTAGCGACAATAGTCATTTGCATTACTCCAACCTATATTTTTAAATACTTTACGTATTTTACAATAAAGTCTTCCAACTCAAAATTGAACAATACTTTATCAATGTTCAATTTTTTTATGTCCTAAGATGGCTTCCGTCTTGCTTTAAATGAAATCGAATATGTTTAGCATAAGATCCGTAGGTATCTATTATTAAATAATTCGAATATATGAAACTATAGACTTGTACATGTTAATCTCAATATAATGGGACCAAGTGTATGTAAATCTACACAATTATACATTCCTACGCTGCAGTAGAATATTACTGATTTTATTCCTCTAAAATCCTTAGGAGTGAGTCATTATGTTAAACATTTTGCCATGATATTTTTATTATTGTGCAAAAATCATAGAAACTTGTGAAGAATGTTAATATATGAAGTATGTAAAAGTCTCGAATTTGATATGAATTTGTATATAAGAATAACGTTATCACATTATTAGGTAAGTATATTGTTCTGTTAGTCACAGTTTTGAATGTTGAACAAAATATTAAAAAGTTTAATAAAATTATTACGGCGAATTCTGCTTGATATATTTTATAGTTGTCACATTTATAGCACGTGAGCTATTTGCAATGTTCGAAATATGTTAACTAAATTTTAA
Organism: Mamestra brassicae; assembly: GCA_905163435.1. Lineage (NCBI taxonomy): Eukaryota > Metazoa > Arthropoda > Insecta > Lepidoptera > Noctuidae > Mamestra > Mamestra brassicae. Next base: position 17,141,908 of record LR991001.1, read on the forward strand.
AACAGCTGTTATTGTATTTCATGCCAAAATTGGCGTGTTTCTGGTGAACTAAGCTAAATGGTCGTTAATCTAAAGAAAAATATTTAAAGTGACTATGTATTGTTGAGTACCCATACTTTTTTTTTGTATGCACAGTAGGTACATACGTACATATTATGTTTCTATACGGTTAAAATGCATGTTTTTGAAATGCCATTTAAATTTAAGTATGTTAAGTTTTAAAGTGTGTTTGAAATAAAACTTTTGTATATACTTCAAGTGTTTTATTATCCTGTTTAGTACCTATTTAAAATATCTACATAATATCACAGATATGCCTCTATTAAAAGAAAAGTAGAAATATTTACCCTTTTTTGTAATCTAAGTATTTACATTTTGATTGATAAATCAAAGTATGGTTTCATTCTTATGTACAAATGGTTTTTTTTTTTATTTGAGATGGGTTTGGTCATAGATGACAGAGACAAAGTCGATGATAGAGCGAGCTTACCCAGAAGAAGCCGGTTCACTCTAACTTTGAAGAGATTAGGTTTGCATGCTTTCAGAAACACTAGACAATATCGTTTTATATAAGTATTCAATCTATTATATATATTTTTATATTCAATCTACTAAACCATATTTAGCATTTATTTCAAGAATTTTTCTTCTCTTTGAAAGTTATTAAATCACCTAAAGCTTTAAAAAACACCCCAAACAAGTCTTCAGCACTAGTATTAACATATTCAGGTTTTTCTACACTCATGTTTTCTTTCTTAGCCTTTACAACAGAATGGACACCATTCTTCAAAATATCTTCACATATTTTGTCAAATTCTACATGAAACTTCTGTTTATTTAACAAAGGAACTATAAGATTATATTTGTTTATTTTCATGTTAATTGATGATGCTAATTCTTTATTAAATTCGCATATTTTCTCCCATTTTGACACATCCTGCTCGGACAGTGGATAAGGACCAAGGGGCATTCGGTCTGACCGTATTTCTTCTTTTAAGTTGTCAATCTCTTGATCTATTTCCTTGGCCAATGTTATCCATTCTGGTGTAAAGCCATTGTTGATGAGGACCTGAAAAATATGTTAGTATAAGGCATCATGATATATGCTGGTCTTAGTAACAAAACTTGAGGAATCACATTCTAAAAAAAGCTTGTTATTTCCGAATGTTCAACATAAACTAGTATTCTTTAAAAAAAGAACAACTAATTGCACTCCAGGAGTGCCGGCAGAAGTGAAAACTTGAACATTAACATTCTGCATTTTTGATATTTTGGAATGGTAAGGGAATAATTAAACACGAATTGCTTTAATGATCAGTATCAAAGTACTATCATTTATGTGGTAAGATACAATATTCATTATTGCGCTATGGTACACAAAATGACAGTTTATATTACATTAAAAATTTTACACTTCAGAACTTTCCCACCATCTTACGAATTTTCAATCAGGTCACATGTCCTTACGCGAGTTTAACATTTTTTACCCATCCCAAGAAGTGTGCAACAACACTAAAGAAGTTTTCCCTTAAAAAATTCAAACAATAACCAATATTCTATGTGGGTGCTATTGAAAACAGTGAATTATCATGCTTACCTCATTTAATTTATGTGTTGTAAAATCAACATAAGGATTACTATTCTGATTTTTCAAAGGCTTTCCTTTGCCACTCAAATTCTCAAACTCTCCCTTAGAAATAGATTCCTGTATCAAATCCTCGACCAGTCTATCAAAACCATACTTAGTTTTAATGTCATGTTTCTTTCTATATCCTTCTCCCTTCTTCATCAGCGTTTTGTCGGAAGCAATTGCTTTTTCAAGGCGATGTTCCATAACATTTATAGCTGCTTTCTGGGCTCGAGCTTGAGTGTACTGCTTTTGTCTTTGGAAAATAGTTCCATGACCATGGCCTTCATAGCTAAGGTATTGACGATGTTGAGGTGCTGTGTGCTGTAATAAAAAATTTTGTAAATAAAAATTATAGGAAACGAGGAGGGAACAGGTTGGGGAACCTGTCTTATTCACAATGTAGAGAAGTTAGGGTGGGTTTCTACATTAAGTGTTTTGAGGTAAGAATGTGTAAAACCCCACTTTAATACCAAATCTTAACCAGTTTTCAGGATGAAGTTTAGTTTAATACTCAACTTCAAGTATGTCATACAAAATAATGAAAGAAAACTCACCCTGATATCATACACAATCTTTTCCACCTCCTCTTTATTGCTAACTCCAGTGTTATGTTTTGTGAGGGTCCTGAATGCAGACTCAACAGCTACAAACTTGTCCATATCAGCTTCTAGTGACCCAGAGTCTGGGTGGTACTTCTTTGCAAGGTCCAGGAAGGCTTGGCGGACTGCATCCTGCTTGGAGTTTGGTGGTAAGTTCAGAACATGGTAGCATTCCTGGAAATGAAAAGATAGGGAGAAAATTGTTTATTTATAGTCTAGCTGCTGTTCGTATTATTTCGTTGATTGGATCGAGTCGTTTTGTTTTGCGAACGTTAACCACATGAGATAAAATGCAATCATAAGACTACCATTTAAAAACTTACGGCAATTTTTTTCTTCTCTGCTTTCGAGCTTATCGTTTTGGCGGCTATAAAAGTAGGACGAAAGTAAGCCGCTTGGTCCAGATGTCTTAAACTACTTGTTAATAACGTCTTGCTCATTTTATTTTATTTTTATCACATTTCTATTTGAATTTATTACGTAAATATTGTTTTTGTTACTTTTACAATCCATCCGTCATATTTCATTTTCATATGATTTTGAAATTATGATTTACGTTTACGGAGACAGTAAACATATCACTTTATGAACAACATGAATCAACAAAAAGTTTTCCAAGCAGGTACTTTTGTTTTGGTTTAAAGTAGATATGAAGAAATATCCTCTTAGCAATTTATATTGTCTTTATAATATTTACCAAAATGGGCCCTTTTATTATGTTGGTCACAAAAGTATGATAATTAAAGACATCTTTACAAAACGTTCATCTCGGTTAGAAATGATTTCAGACTCGATTCAAATAAAACGCATCAATTTAAAACTTTCATCGACTGGTGGCTTGGATTAGGAAAAACTGAAAAAAATACATCCAATTTTAATTAATTTGCAACGCTTTCTTAAGAAAAACGCTTAAATAAAAACAAGATTTAAAATGCTATCATAAACATGGAACATATTATTTATTTTAAAATGAGAGAAAAATCGATGTTCCTCCACGAGCTTCTCTAATCATATTGCCAAAATGACAAGTTGACAACACTAATTCGTTGACATTTTCGGTGGAGAGCGTAATTTTGCGTATTTTTTTGTTTTAATTGCAATTAATTACCGCGCTCAGTGTGACTACCCGTAATTAGGTAGTGATATGTGTATAGAGTAGACTGTGTGCTATTTATTGGTGTAAGATAATTATATGTTCTGACATTATGGCATTTACTGCGGAAGATGTTGCGAGACGCTATCCAATTCACTGGTTAGTGTGGAACAATCAGTTTGAGGAGCTAAAGGCTCGGTTTGACGCTCATCAGGTACGTTGCGACTGTTTATTATAGGTTTAAAATGATAAATTTCTTACTAATCGGTGTTATTTGAGGTTATACCCGGGACTCTCGGGGCCCGGCTATTGAACTGTAGTGGGTGTTTCGCGAACGTAGGTGTTATCAATAATTTTTATCGAGCTCTTTTTAATGAGAATACTAATCGAACTCTGTCTGGCTTCTGTATGCTGTGTTTATTGTAAGCAGTTATGGATTTACTTAAACTTTTGAGATGATACCTGAAAAACTTGCAGTTACAATTTTGTTATACATATGAAACAATTAACATGCGATTAGTATTTATTACATAAGGAAAAAATTGTTATGATTCTATATAAGTAGGTACCAAGTTCACATATTCATAATATCAGATATGAATCATATAGGTATTAAAAGGTGACTCAGTCAGCCAGCAATTCCATATTAAACCTCATAATGTGTAAACTCCATGAATCATACTATGTACATCATCTCTGTAAATGAGCATTTCCTAAGTTTACAATATAATTTCAAGAGACGTAAATTACCTAAACTGTCCCTCAAGGTGATAAGAAGCCAAACAGTACAAAAACAATCTCATTATGAGGAAGCCTTATGGCTTAAATTGAAGGTTGAAATCCTGTAATGATTGAGTTCATAGACAATATTCACTTCTTCCAATATCTTACAAAAAATACACCTGCTTATTAAAAATTGAATTAAAATTAGCCAATATTGTGAACCTTACGTTCATCTCTTTAAGGCTGAAAATAGGTTGACATCTGGAGTTACTATGTTTATACTGCCATAAATACTCTAGGTTCTTTTAAAGAGTTTGCAAGTGTAGTAAAAGATGTTTACTTATAACATGTTTACGTTCTAGTTAGGTATAAAAAGAGTTGTTTTTACAACTGTTTTCGTGTTCCATTGGCTGAATGATTCATGCAATTGATTAGAACATGTGGTACCACCGCAAGTACTAGTTATGTTTACTAAAAATAAAATGTATATTTAACCCACTGTTTTTAGATTTTTTTCTCAAACCTGAGATAACTGACAAATGCTTGCAATGTCTGGGCAGGTCCACTCAAACCTGTGGTGCTTTCCTCAAAAGGCCACCTCAGACGTTAACCTTCATGGTTTTCAAATGTTTTTGACCATTGTATGGACTTCAAAAGAGAAGATTATGACCATTCAAGAGACTATGACCTCTGAGTTTGTTTCAGTATTTCTTCTCAGGGTAGTCAGCTAGGAAACACTGGCCTCATCTAGATTATTATAACCAAAGAAATTTAATGTTTGATGTGTAAAAGAGTTTTGTAACCTATTTGCAAAATAAATATCATTTATTATTTATGAGAATCAAACTCAGACTGGACAAAAATCCAGAATTTTAGTTTTGTGAATTCTTGTTTATAAAATTCCTAGCATTGGATATTATTATGAGTAATCCTCTAGTATCAGCAGCTTATCTTATGTTAGAATTTTTTCATATGAAGATAATACTATTCAAACAAACCCAGAACTTCATTTGCATTGAAATGTGAAAATACAAGTCTTTTAAAATATCTTTATTTTTATTTCTGTAAATGCAGCATTGATTTGTTGTCATCAGATATTAATGAATCACTAAAGTAATCTAATCTGATAGCTTATCACTGTATTATCTCCTGCAGATGTCAGGGACATTTGGATACAGTCATTCAGACCTTCCTATGGTTAGTTATAAACAATAATATCATACTTGATGAAATCATTTGCGGAAATGTTTCCTAACGTCTTTTGTGGAAGTGGAACTCTCTGCCTGTCTGTGTTTCCGAACACATACAACCCTAATATTGAAGAGGTTAGGGTTCTATGCCTTCGGAAACACACACGCATGTCATCTATGACCCAGACTAGAGTCAAGAGCAATCTTTGACTGGCCTGCTGGTCGAGTGGTTAGTGACCCTGACTGCTAAACCGGAGGTTGTGGGTTCGATTCCCACCCAGGACAAATCGTTGTGTGATGAGCATGATCATATGTTCTGTGTCTGGGTATAATTTGTCTATTATATGTATGTATTTAGAAATATATAAGTATGTTTATCAGTTGTCTGGTTGCCATAGCACAGGCTGTGCCTAGTTTGGGATCGGATGACCGTGTGTGAGTTGTCCGAAGATATTATTATATTATTAATCCCATAACAAATAAAAAAAAACAAAGTATTTCCATTTGATGACCTTAGCTGTTTCTAGAATTCTTCATAGATAATCAAAATAGTTATGTCTCATTGTTTACTAGCTTTGCATGCAACTTTGCTCCTATAACCAATACTGATGGATAATTTTACAGGTTAAGAAATAGCATAATGGCTTATATTTTTAGTTGCCTCAACTCAGTCCTTAGGGCTGGTCCTTGAAGGCAAATTATCACAATATTAGCGTTATCTAGCTGTGCCTAGTCGAATGACTTTTCAACCAATCCCAGCGGTTTTTGTCCAGAAACCGTTAGGGTTATGCGCAGACACTAAAGTTCTATAGGTTTCACTAAAATTCAATAGTTTCTAATATATCTGTGTCTTATTAAGAAAAAATAGTTAACTTTTCAAGTCAAATTTTACAATCCTACGGCGTTTGCAATTTTCCAGTGACATATATATTTCAATGCTTGGTGATTGGCCTCAGAGCATCACAGTACAGTTTTCTCTGGATCATCGAGCATTGAAATATTTAAGCATTCTGATTGGATTAAATATTCAAATCAATTGATAAAATACAAATCCTCTGCTGTCCTGTCCGCCAGTCTGCTGGGTCATTAGTCATTAGTCTTCTAAATCTGAAATAAAATAAAGTAATAAAGACAACTTTTTGTGTAATTCCACTGGTGGTGAATGACTTTGTGTAATGTCATTTTTCAGGTGTCACAAGAAGAGCTAGAATCCAAAGACGGTAGAGGTCGTACCCCTCTACTGCTAGCAGTGACTCTCGGTCACTTAGAAACAACAAGGGTGCTTATAGAGGCTGGTGCTGATGTCAACTGTGAGAAGGATGGCTGGACAGGTAAAAGAAACTTGTCTTATGTGCTCTATGGGATAAAGCATAATAATTAAATACTAAGGGAATATCGATAGGCTTAAGCACATTGAGGTCGGGTTTTCCACCAAAGATGTATGAGGAAAGTATCCATATCCACCAATAGGATCACTTGATTTTCTTAGCCACGTTAAGAACTGCTCTGGCGGAAAAAGGCTAGTAGAACTAGGTATGTACCTAATATACAGTTAAAACCGGACAAGTACGAGTATGACTCGCTCACCGAGGGTTCCGATCGAGTCTTGATTTTTTCCGAGTATACATTACCTACGGAAGTTTATAAACTATGGAAACAAAATATAGCATGTAAAATCGAAGGACAAACTTAACTTTGTTGGTGAAAAAATGTTCTCCCATACATCACGGTCAATTCTTCAAAATATAGGTTTGTAATCAAAAGTTGTTTTTTTATATGATAAAACTATAAATTCCCAATGTTCAGACTTTTTCCTGTGCTTATACTCTAAGATCTTTTTGCTTGCCAAATTTCATGAATCTAGGTCAACGGGAAGTACCCTATAAATTTTGATTCCCTTGAGAATGGCGAAATATACGTTTTTTGCGGCATAAACGGTCGTATCTTTTTTTACGTTAACTTAGAAGTTTGATTTTTTTCACAGCTTCAAGGGACTGTAATGTTGAGTATAAGGTTTATAGTATGGTAATTTCAACTCGATACCTCCACGCGTTCCCGAGATAAAGGGTCTTGATAGTCAGACAGACGGACGGACAACAAAGTGATCCTATAAGGGTTCCGTTTTTTCCTTTTGAGGTACGGATCCCTAAAAAGCGAGAGGTGTGTGAGGGATGTGTGCGCATACAGCTGAAAAGAGTCCGCTACCTACACATCCTCGCGCCGCCCGGCCTCGCACATCTTCGGTAGGAAGCAAAGACTACTATAGTATACTGGCTATAGACAGGCAACTCTACCGTATTTGAAGTTGTCGAACTCAGCGCCATCTAGTTTTTCGTTAAGGGAACTAATTTATATACGTAAATGTATAACTAGGTGTATATAGCTGCTGCACTGTCCGATCCTTTAGGATATTAGGTATATTGTATGAGAGATTAGTGTCCGCTATATACAACATGCATACGTACTCATAAACGACAGAAAAAAAACTTCAGAATTGTATAATAAACCATTTTATTTGAACATCATACACTTAAAGTAAAGTTTTGTGTTCGCCTTTTTCGTCCTTTATGATTGAGGTAGTGCCGATTAGCCTTTTCTTTCATTGTATCGTTACTATCCCAAAAGGTTATTTTGCCAGTGAGAACATTATTGACATCCTTGCACCAGTTATTAATAAAAAACTTTGAGCTTTTATTTATTAAATAATTTCGCAAATTATCTGCGTGTAACGCGGTTCAACAACATGGAGGAACGAAAGCTCAACTCAACATGCAGATGCACTAGCGAAACAACAAGAACTTAATTTGCAAAAAGACAATAAATGCGCAGGAGTAATTACACTCTCACGCAGCCATTTGCAATTCAAGTGTGGCCATACAAAAACCAACTTTTGCTCGTTTGACTTAACTTCTTAAATATTAAGCTGATAATAAAAACCCAATTATGTACTAATTTATTTATTCTATTCGTTTTATATAAGAATATCAAGTTTTTGTTTTTTTTTTTAATTATGTTTCAAAATAACTCCCACCATAAAATAATATATTTAACTTGTAGCAACACCACAATTTGTTTCCATTAACGTTTTGATAGATGGCGCTGTTTTCAATAAAAAAAAGGAATATTTGTTTTGTTCTAAGTTGCCATAGCATGGTAGGAAGGCACCGTTACCAAAACTTCTACCATCCACTACTACTACCCGCCGGGTTTTTTTTTGTTAGTCAACGCGACTGCTGAATATGCTCTTGCTTACTAATGTATCCAATTTGAGTATTAAGTATTGCAGCCACCTTTGGGATGGCTCAGCTAAATACCAACTTGCCGCGCTTGACTCGGTGGAACACAGAGCTAAAAGGCTCATTGGCGACGTAAGGCTGGTGGATGCCAAGCTTCACAGCTTGGCTCATCGCCGCAAGGTTGCCTGCTTGTCGGTCTTCTACAGATTGTACTTCGGGGAGAGTGTCCAGGAACTCCACGATCTCATCCCACCGGCCCCCTTCTACCATCGGACATCTAGACGCACTGCAAGTTACCATCCCTACCTTGTTGCTATTCCACCAATTCGCACTAAACGTTTCCAAACGTCTTTTATAATGCGCACAGCAAAGGAGTGGAACTCTCTGCCTGCGTCTGTGTTTCCGAACGCATACAACCCTAATCTCTTCAAAATTAGAGTGAACAGGCTTCTTCTGGGTAGGCTCGCTCCATCGTCGACTTTGTCTCTGTCATCTATGACCTAGACTAGAGTCAAGAGCAAACCCATATTAAATAAAAAAAAAAAAAAAATTAGGTAACTAATAAAGTAGGTACATAAGGACAGCGATCTTTAGATCATCATCATCATAAGAAAGACAGACGTCCACTGCTGGACACAGGCCTCCCCCAAGGGGCCCCAAGGGTGGGGGGGTTGCCATAATCGCCACACTTGGCAGGCGGGTTGGCGATCGCAGTGTAGCTTTTGCACAGAGAATGCTTCTGCGCACTCTCTGGTGAGTTCCTTAGTCGCCTCTTACATTACCCACGGAGAGCGATGGAATGGTGCTATTCTTTTACGTCCGACACCATACAGAACATCTTTAGATCTGCTGATGACAAAATGCTTTGACCACCTTGAATGTAAAATCCGGTGGCCCATTGATGAATGTAAATGTATCAGTTATTGAAGGCCCATAAACAGTTTACAATATGCTCATAAGGCAGTAGTTCCGTGTGATAACAATCAGGAATGAATGAATACAATGCATACTAAGATTTCACTTTCTGATAGTCGAATGATCAAAATCGGTGCTTTTGTACCATTGTGGCATACAAACTATATACTCACGACGTTACTCTATTTGTGTTGGAAAAATAGGCTAAAAAAATAATTACAATTTAGTTACCCAACAAATTACTAACGGCCAGTCTCAATAACGTATCTACCTTTAACCAACTGTCAAATAAGCTACAAATAGCAGCTGAAACGTTATGTTTGACTTTGTAACATGACGTTTCAGCTACTGTTGGTAGCTAATTTGACAGTTGGTTAAAGGCAGGTTCGTTATTGAAACCGGCGGTAGGTTGTTCAATGAATTTCGACTGATGGAAAACTCTTCAGTCAAACTAATAAATCTGGCCAAGAGCCATTTAAGCAAACGACATAACAGCAATTGTGTATTCACAATTGCGCATCCAATTTTGGGTAAACGCCACCACAATCGGGGTCCTTGAAGACGTCCAATGGCGTCGAGGCAGACAATGCAGAAGTTACACGCTTTTGAAGTTCTACTGTAGTTGTCGCGCAAAACGTCTGTCGTACTGGAACTACTGGAAGGCGTCAATTTACTATGGTGACGTCACAATAGGGAATATGCATGAAAAAAAATATTTATTATCTAAACAGTTTATCTAAAAATATAATATTACCAGTGAAAATAGAATCAAAATTAACCGAAAAACAAACGATATAACTATTTTAAACAAATATTATATCTGTCCGTCTCGCGAAAACGCTGTTCTCTATGGTAGCTGTATAAGCGTCATAGTATTTGACGTCAGAGTTGGTATCGGACTTCTCTTTCTAATTGTCAACTCATTTGAAGCTTTATAACTTAATTGCTGATGAAGGTACTACAATTATTTACTAGTATACGAGCTATTAAGTATTTTATTTTGCAAATAAAAAAGTTGCATGCATATTCTCTATTCGTGCTGTCTCTGTTTATAATAGCTCACAACAACTCCTTCATTTATTGAGATTTTTTAGAAATGTTATATAATAAGAAACCTATTATATTCACACAAAACATTTTTTTTTCAGCGGTCCAAGAAGCCACAGCAACAGGTAACCCTGAGCTCCTATCTCTGGTGCTATCACGGAGAGACTACCAGCGCCATGTGCTCCGATCTGGAGGTATACCCGACCTGCTGCGACGGTTGAGTCTGGCACCCGACTTCTATGTAGAAATGAAATGGGAGTTCACTAGTTGGGGTAAGTTTAATACCAGGGAAATTCAGGTTTAATGTGGATAAATAGATGGCTAAAATATGCTGTAAATCTTTACATATAATAAAAATGTAACGGATCGCTGTCTGTACGTGGAAAATATGTGAGAAAAAATATTATTGGGACCTTTATCAACGCAAATAGCACCCAAAACAATTTTGTTAGAATTTTGTCCGTTTGTCTGTGCGTTTGTGCACGACTGCACGCTAATATCAGAAACTTCACTAATACATTGTGGTAAGCTTCACTTAACATTTAGTATGTGTTTCATGTCAATCGGTTCATAAATAAAAAAGTTATGCCAATTTAAAGAATCACGTCGAACATTTGTTAAACTATCTATTCTTTCTCTGTTCAGTAGCATTGACTGAAACTTTACTAAACTTCATTATCTTAAAATAAAAATCTCTGCCCCAAGTAACTATTCAACGCGGACGAAGTCGCGGGCAAAAGCTAGTCAATCAATATAATATATAAAACTCTTCCGTTACTGGTGAGTGACTCACAGACAACGCACAGCCGACACTACTGGTCTTAGAAAGCGTAGCACTAAGTCCGTAGAGAAAGCGTAGGTTCCATGGGGAGTATAGGGGAGCACTAAGAGAGGATTTCCCGAAATTTCTACGGGAACGGGAAAAACGGGGGAGTCAGTGATGCGTTATGTTTTTTCAACATTGCCCTGATACAAAGGTTGGCTGGTAGATAATGCCTAAGCCATTCATTCCGCCTCTTTAAATATTTGTTTGCGTTAAATGATTAATTAAATAAATAAGTAAATGTTTCCCGCAAAGCGTAGATTCTTCTTTCAGTGATGATGATGAGAAATGACTAGCGTATTTCTTTTGTCAAATGTCACCGTGATTTGCGAAGTCCAGGCTATTTTGGATATTATTCTATTGTGTAGAGCAAATTAATAAAAATGCCTTACGAGCTTGAGGTTCGTGACAATAAAAACAGCCGATTAAAAAACCAAAATGACACTTTAATTTAAAAAAAAAAAACTCTTATTTCAACTTTAAACTCACTCATTTAAAACACAACTTCACCACTGATCACTTTAATCGCACTTGAAGATCGCTTCCGAAGTACTCACTTGTATCGCAAATCCAATACTGCGTCGGTCCCGAGCTATGCGGTCCTTATATAGATCAGTTAATTCCAGAACCTTCTATTGTCGAAACATCTGGAAAGTTCGCCTAAATACCGGTCCCGACTGACCAGATGTCGAGAACCCTAAAATGTTCTAGCGTAGAAAATACTACAAGGTACTTGACTCTACTACTTCTGCTACTCAATACTAGATGGCACTAGTAGTTACTAATGTCGTTATGTACCCGGCATTAATTCTGGCGCGTAACAATACTTCAAAAGAGTTACAATTTCTTCCATGATATGTTTATTTCTGTACACAGTGCCTCTAGTATCCCGGATGTGTCCATTCGACACGTACAAGGTATACAAACGCGGCGGCAACGTGCGCGTGGACACGACACTCGTCGGTTTCGACAACAACCGCTGGCAGAGAGGAGACAGGACCTACATATTTAGAGGACAGGGTAAGTTTAATATAGCTTCCTTTCTTTAATGTGAATGTGAGACCACTGTAGACTCCGGAGACTTATCGTTTCCTTTCTATCTCGATGTACGCTTTGTACTTACTTGAATTCAAAAGTCATTTATTCAAATTAGGCTGAGTGCCAGCACTTTTTGAACGTCAAAGTTCTACATAAAGACAGTCCCCCAAAACGCCCGCCCATCACTTGATACTGTGGACTGATTTACATATGGAAACATTGTAAAACTCAATAACTTTTTGAAGTGATAACTTCTTATGGGAGGGTTTACCGTTTCGTAACGTAACGCGTTACGGCGCCAGTCTGTCTGGCTTCCTTTTCTCTCACACATACGGCAGCGGTTGGCAGGCTCTGCCTCTCTCACTCTAACCCACAGCACTAGTCGTATTTCCGACAGACGCTTCCCATATTAAATAGTTCAACCTAGATTAGTTTAAGTTATCACTCCTGTGGGGCGTCCCGAGACGCACAAGTTTTTAAAGAGAGTATTCATTTGATGATTTCCCATCCAAAAGAATTAAAATAAAAAAAAACGGTCACGCATACTTTTTCTTCCGTACCTTTCAGTTACAGTTACCATTCAGTTACATGACTGTGTGAGTCCAATGCATAATTATCAATCTCGTTATGCATGGTTAATCGCAACAACATAATTTTATCTTGTTGGAAGTTAGCTTGTTGTACATATCATTCTGCTTGGTTGGTTTGATACTGATCTGAGATGTAATTTTCACTGAAGTAGGACATTAAGATTTCCTTGACTTTTTTTTTAACGTTCTCTCTAATAATATTAACCTAGGAGGGGGTTGGCATTCCAAAAACTTTCCTGTGGTGGCAAGGGAACACTACTACTACAAGAACCCACCCGTGTTCCTCCAAATGCCCTACTATGAAGTCTTAAAACGATCGAGATTCCGCCCCAAGATAGAGACGAACCTATACATAGCGTATAGCACTATCCCTTTTAAATAGTCGGAATTGGATGGCATAAGCACGTCATAGTACCAGGGCCGCGGTAACTCTTTCTTACAATTCTGCAACCCTGGCAGGCACTGGCCCTAGCGGGCCCCCATGAATATGCTTACATCTCTTTGAGGCGCGTGTGGAACAAAACGCGTGTTTGCGATGGCTATTCAATTAAAGTAAGTGGACTGTATAAAATAATGTTATAATACTGCATCGGTTGGAAACACAGAATAATAATATATCGCTCCTTTGAGAGATCTAACGAACACTGATCGCCGTGTCGCCGCCCCGCGCGCCTCACCCTACCCGCTGTCGTCTGCCGTGGCACCATACGTTCGCGCCTGAACAACGCGTTATCGACCCGGACATGTTTGATTCGTTTGGCAATACCTTTTTGTTTAAAAACTAACAAATGTGTCATTAAATAAAAAGTTAAAAAAAAATGTAACTAAAAAATCTCGCCTTGTTGGCTGCAAGCCAGAGGAGTTTGAAACGTGGAAGTGGGAAAAACTGTACAAAGCACTGGTTACCTTTTCTTTTCCCCTTTTTCGTGGCAGCTAATGTTTTTTTTTTTTTTTTAAGTATGGGAAGTCATCAAATGACTTCTTCCGCTCTAGGCGGAGCGGAAGGGCGTGTCAGACTCTTACTGACTAAAACCCATCCGTGTTCCTTCTAAAGCCCTTTGCGTTTCAGGGCGGTGACTCTTTCGAACAAATTCCACAACCCTGGCAGGCTCTGGCCCTGGCGGGCCCCGTCCTCTATGCTGACATCTCTTTGACGTGAAAAACAACGCGCCATGGCTGCTAATGATACTGCATAATTCTTGTTAACTAGACCAGTTCACGATTTTACATATTTGTTTCCTACTTGCAGGTCGCACAGCAAGTCTAATGGAGCTAGACCACGAGCTCGGCACCTCGTGGTGCGAGTACCTGGAGCCCATGTCCGGAGACAAGGAGTGGCCCCCGCCGCCCCCCCATGTCATAGAGCAACGTCTAGCCGCGCCACTGGCCATCAACTACTTGGATACAGACAAGATTAGCTTCGAGAGGTAAGTGTTAGACCACGAGCTCGGCACCTCGTGGTGCGAGTACCTGGAGCCCATGTCCGGAGACAAGGAGTGGCCCCCGCCGCCCCCCCATGTCATAGAGCAACGTCTAGCCGCGCCACTGGCCATCAACTACTTGGATACAGACAAGATTAGCTTCGAGAGGTAAGTGTTAGACCACGAGCTCGGCACCTCGTGGTGCGAGTACCTGGAGCCCATGTCCGGAGACAAGGAGTGGCCCCCGCCGCCCCCCCATGTCATAGAGCAACGTCTAGCCGCGCCACTGGCCATCAACTACTTGGATACAGACAAGATTAGCTTCGAGAGGTAAGTGTTAGACCACGAGCTCGGCACCTCGTGGTGCGAGTACCTGGAGCCCATGTCCGGAGACAAGGAGTGGCCCCCGCCGCCCCCCCATGTCATAGAGCAACGTCTAGCCGCGCCACTGGCCATCAACTACTTGGATACAGACAAGATTAGCTTCGAGAGGTAAGTGTTAGACCACGAGCTCGGCACCTCGTGGTGCGAGTACCTGGAGCCCATGTCCGGAGACAAGGAGTGGCCCCCGCCGCCCCCCCATGTCATAGAGCAACGTCTAGCCGCGCCACTGGCCATCAACTACTTGGATACAGACAAGATTAGCTTCGAGAGGTAAGTGTTAGACCACGAGCTCGGCACCTCGTGGTGCGAGTACCTGGAGCCCATGTCCGGAGACAAGGAGTGGCCCCCGCCGCCCCCCCATGTCATAGAGCAACGTCTAGCCGCGCCACTGGCCATCAACTACTTGGATACAGACAAGATTAGCTTCGAGAGGTAAGTGTTAGACCACGAGCTCGGCACCTCGTGGTGCGAGTACCTGGAGCCCATGTCCGGAGACAAGGAGTGGCCCCCGCCGCCCCCCCATGTCATAGAGCAACGTCTAGCCGCGCCACTGGCCATCAACTACTTGGATACAGACAAGATTAGCTTCGAGAGGTAAGTGTTAGACCACGAGCTCGGCACCTCGTGGTGCGAGTACCTGGAGCCCATGTCCGGAGACAAGGAGTGGCCCCCGCCGCCCCCCCATGTCATAGAGCAACGTCTAGCCGCGCCACTGGCCATCAACTACTTGGATACAGACAAGATTAGCTTCGAGAGGTAAGTGTTAGACCACGAGCTCGGCACCTCGTGGTGCGAGTACCTGGAGCCCATGTCCGGAGACAAGGAGTGGCCCCCGCCGCCCCCCCATGTCATAGAGCAACGTCTAGCCGCGCCACTGGCCATCAACTACTTGGATACAGACAAGATTAGCTTCGAGAGGTAAGTGTTAGACCACGAGCTCGGCACCTCGTGGTGCGAGTACCTGGAGCCCATGTCCGGAGACAAGGAGTGGCCCCCGCCGCCCCCCCATGTCATAGAGCAACGTCTAGCCGCGCCACTGGCCATCAACTACTTGGATACAGACAAGATTAGCTTCGAGAGGTAAGTGTTAGACCACGAGCGCGGCACCTCGTGGTGCGAGTACCTGGAGCCCATGTCCGGAGACAAGGAGTGGCCCCCGCCGCCCCCCCATGTCATAGAGCAACGTCTAGCCGCGCCACTGGCCATCAACTACTTGGATACAGACAAGATTAGCTTCGAGAGGTAAGTGTTAGACCACGAGCTCGGCACCTCGTGGTGCGAGTACCTGGAGCCCATGTCCGGAGACAAGGAGTGGCCCCCGCCGCCCCCCCATGTCATAGAGCAACGTCTAGCCGCGCCACTGGCCATCAACTACTTGGATACAGACAAGATTAGCTTCGAGAGGTAAGTGTTAGACCACGAGCTCGGCACCTCGTGGTGCGAGTACCTGGAGCCCATGTCCGGAGACAAGGAGTGGCCCCCGCCGCCCCCCCATGTCATAGAGCAACGTCTAGCCGCGCCACTGGCCATCAACTACTTGGATACAGACAAGATTAGCTTCGAGAGGTAAGTGTTAGACCACGAGCTCGGCACCTCGTGGTGCGAGTACCTGGAGCCCATGTCCGGAGACAAGGAGTGGCCCCCGCCGCCCCCCCATGTCATAGAGCAACGTCTAGCCGCGCCACTGGCCATCAACTACTTGGATACAGACAAGATTAGCTTCGAGAGGTAAGTGTTAGACCACGAGCTCGGCACCTCGTGGTGCGAGTACCTGGAGCCCATGTCCGGAGACAAGGAGTGGCCCCCGCCGCCCCCCCATGTCATAGAGCAACGTCTAGCCGCGCCACTGGCCATCAACTACTTGGATACAGACAAGATTAGCTTCGAGAGGTAAGTGTTAGACCACGAGCTCGGCACCTCGTGGTGCGAGTACCTGGAGCCCATGTCCGGAGACAAGGAGTGGCCCCCGCCGCCCCCCCATGTCATAGAGCAACGTCTAGCCGCGCCACTGGCCATCAACTACTTGGATACAGACAAGATTAGCTTCGAGAGGTAAGTGTTAGACCACGAGCTCGGCACCTCGTGGTGCGAGTACCTGGAGCCCATGTCCGGAGACAAGGAGTGGCCCCCGCCGCCCCCCCATGTCATAGAGCAACGTCTAGCCGCGCCACTGGCCATCAACTACTTGGATACAGACAAGATTAGCTTCGAGAGGTAAGTGTTAGACCACGAGCTCGGCACCTCGTGGTGCGAGTACCTGGAGCCCATGTCCGGAGACAAGGAGTGGCCCCCGCCGCCCCCCCATGTCATAGAGCAACGTCTAGCCGCGCCACTGGCCATCAACTACTTGGATACAGACAAGATTAGCTTCGAGAGGTAAGTGTTAGACCACGAGCTCGGCACCTCGTGGTGCGAGTACCTGGAGCCCATGTCCGGAGACAAGGAGTGGCCCCCGCCGCCCCCCCATGTCATAGAGCAACGTCTAGCCGCGCCACTGGCCATCAACTACTTGGATACAGACAAGATTAGCTTCGAGAGGTAAGTGTTAGACCACGAGCGCGGCACCTCGTGGTGCGAGTACCTGGAGCCCATGTCCGGAGACAAGGAGTGGCCCCCGCCGCCCCCCCATGTCATAGAGCAACGTCTAGCCGCGCCACTGGCCATCAACTACTTGGATACAGACAAGATTAGCTTCGAGAGGTAAGTGTTAGACCACGAGCTCGGCACCTCGTGGTGCGAGTACCTGGAGCCCATGTCCGGAGACAAGGAGTGGCCCCCGCCGCCCCCCCATGTCATAGAGCAACGTCTAGCCGCGCCACTGGCCATCAACTACTTGGATACAGACAAGATTAGCTTCGACAGGTAAGTGTTAGACCACGAGCTCGGCACCTCGTGGTGCGAGTACCTGGAGCCCATGTCCGGAGACAAGGAGTGGCCCCCGCCGCCCCCCCATGTCATAGAGCAACGTCTAGCCGCGCCACTGGCCATCAACTACTTGGATACAGACAAGATTAGCTTCGAGAGGTAAGTGTTAGACCACGAGCTCGGCACCTCGTGGTGCGAGTACCTGGAGCCCATGTCCGGAGACAAGGAGTGGCCCCCGCCGCCCCCCCATGTCATAGAGCAACGTCTAGCCGCGCCACTGGCCATCAACTACTTGGATACAGACAAGATTAGCTTCGAGAGGTAAGTGTTAGACCACGAGCTCGGCACCTCGTGGTGCGAGTACCTGGAGCCCATGTCCGGAGACAAGGAGTGGCCCCCGCCGCCCCCCCATGTCATAGAGCAACGTCTAGCCGCGCCACTGGCCATCAACTACTTGGATACAGACAAGATTAGCTTCGAGAGGTAAGTGTTAGACCACGAGCTCGGCACCTCGTGGTGCGAGTACCTGGAGCCCATGTCCGGAGACAAGGAGTGGCCCCCGCCGCCCCCCCATGTCATAGAGCAACGTCTAGCCGCGCCACTGGCCATCAACTACTTGGATACAGACAAGATTAGCTTCGAGAGGTAAGTGTTAGACCACGAGCTCGGCACCTCGTGGTGCGAGTACCTGGAGCCCATGTCCGGAGACAAGGAGTGGCCCCCGCCGCCCCCCCATGTCATAGAGCAACGTCTAGCCGCGCCACTGGCCATCAACTACTTGGATACAGACAAGATTAGCTTCGAGAGGTAAGTGTTAGACCACGAGCTCGGCACCTCGTGGTGCGAGTACCTGGAGCCCATGTCCGGAGACAAGGAGTGGCCCCCGCCGCCCCCCCATGTCATAGAGCAACGTCTAGCCGCGCCACTGGCCATCAACTACTTGGATACAGACAAGATTAGCTTCGAGAGGTAAGTGTTAGACCACGAGCTCGGCACCTCGTGGTGCGAGTACCTGGAGCCCATGTCCGGAGACAAGGAGTGGCCCCCGCCGCCCCCCCATGTCATAGAGCAACGTCTAGCCGCGCCACTGGCCATCAACTACTTGGATACAGACAAGATTAGCTTCGAGAGGTAAGTGTTAGACCACGAGCTCGGCACCTCGTGGTGCGAGTACCTGGAGCCCATGTCCGGAGACAAGGAGTGGCCCCCGCCGCCCCCCCATGTCATAGAGCAACGTCTAGCCGCGCCACTGGCCATCAACTACTTGGATACAGACAAGATTAGCTTCGAGAGGTAAGTGTTAGACCACGAGCGCGGCACCTCGTGGTGCGAGTACCTGGAGCCCATGTCCGGAGACAAGGAGTGGCCCCCGCCGCCCCCCCATGTCATAGAGCAACGTCTAGCCGCGCCACTGGCCATCAACTACTTGGATACAGACAAGATTAGCTTCGAGAGGTAAGTGTTAGACCACGAGCTCGGCACCTCGTGGTGCGAGTACCTGGAGCCCATGTCCGGAGACAAGGAGTGGCCCCCGCCGCCCCCCCATGTCATAGAGCAACGTCTAGCCGCGCCACTGGCCATCAACTACTTGGATACAGACAAGATTAGCTTCGAGAGGTAAGTGTTAGACCACGAGCTCGGCACCTCGTGGTGCGAGTACCTGGAGCCCATGTCCGGAGACAAGGAGTGGCCCCCGCCGCCCCCCCATGTCATAGAGCAACGTCTAGCCGCGCCACTGGCCATCAACTACTTGGATACAGACAAGATTAGCTTCGAGAGGTAAGTGTTAGACCACGAGCTCGGCACCTCGTGGTGCGAGTACCTGGAGCCCATGTCCGGAGACAAGGAGTGGCCCCCGCCGCCCCCCCATGTCATAGAGCAACGTCTAGCCGCGCCACTGGCCATCAACTACTTGGATACAGACAAGATTAGCTTCGAGAGGTAAGTGTTAGACCACGAGCTCGGCACCTCGTGGTGCGAGTACCTGGAGCCCATGTCCGGAGACAAGGAGTGGCCCCCGCCGCCCCCCCATGTCATAGAGCAACGTCTAGCCGCGCCACTGGCCATCAACTACTTGGATACAGACAAGATTAGCTTCGAGAGGTAAGTGTTAGACCACGAGCTCGGCACCTCGTGGTGCGAGTACCTGGAGCCCATGTCCGGAGACAAGGAGTGGCCCCCGCCGCCCCCCCATGTCATAGAGCAACGTCTAGTCGCGCCACTGGCCATCAACTACTTGGATACAGACAAGATTAGCTTCGAGAGGTAAGTGTTAGACCACGAGCTCGGCACCTCGTGGTGCGAGTACCTGGAGCCCATGTCCGGAGACAAGGAGTGGCCCCCGCCGCCCCCCCATGTCATAGAGCAACGTCTAGCCGCGCCACTGGCCATCAACTACTTGGATACAGACAAGATTAGCTTCGAGAGGTAAGTGTTAGACCACGAGCTCGGCACCTCGTGGTGCGAGTACCTGGAGCCCATGTCCGGAGACAAGGAGTGGCCCCCGCCGCCCCCCCATGTCATAGAGCAACGTCTAGCCGCGCCACTGGCCATCAACTACTTGGATACAGACAAGATTAGCTTCGAGAGGTAAGTGTTAGACCACGAGCTCGGCACCTCGTGGTGCGAGTACCTGGAGCCCATGTCCGGAGACAAGGAGTGGCCCCCGCCGCCCCCCCATGTCATAGAGCAACGTCTAGCCGCGCCACTGGCCATCAACTACTTGGATACAGACAAGATTAGCTTCGAGAGGTAAGTGTTAGACCACGAGCTCGGCACCTCGTGGTGCGAGTACCTGGAGCCCATGTCCGGAGACAAGGAGTGGCCCCCGCCGCCCCCCCATGTCATAGAGCAACGTCTAGCCGCGCCACTGGCCATCAACTACTTGGATACAGACAAGATTAGCTTCGAGAGGTAAGTGTTAGACCACGAGCTCGGCACCTCGTGGTGCGAGTACCTGGAGCCCATGTCCGGAGACAAGGAGTGGCCCCCGCCGCCCCCCCATGTCATAGAGCAACGTCTAGCCGCGCCACTGGCCATCAACTACTTGGATACAGACAAGATTAGCTTCGAGAGGTAAGTGTTAGACCACGAGCTCGGCACCTCGTGGTGCGAGTACCTGGAGCCCATGTCCGGAGACAAGGAGTGGCCCCCGCCGCCCCCCCATGTCATAGAGCAACGTCTAGCCGCGCCACTGGCCATCAACTACTTGGATACAGACAAGATTAGCTTCGAGAGGTAAGTGTTAGACCACGAGCTCGGCACCTCGTGGTGCGAGTACCTGGAGCCCATGTCCGGAGACAAGGAGTGGCCCCCGCCGCCCCCCCATGTCATAGAGCAACGTCTAGCCGCGCCACTGGCCATCAACTACTTGGATACAGACAAGATTAGCTTCGAGAGGTAAGTGTTAGACCACGAGCTCGGCACCTCGTGGTGCGAGTACCTGGAGCCCATGTCCGGAGACAAGGAGTGGCCCCCGCCGCCCCCCCATGTCATAGAGCAACGTCTAGTCGCGCCACTGGCCATCAACTACTTGGATACAGACAAGATTAGCTTCGAGAGGTAAGTGTTAGACCACGAGCTCGGCACCTCGTGGTGCGAGTACCCGGAGCCCATGTCCGGAGACAAGGAGTGGCCCCCGCCGCCCCCCCATGTCATAGAGCAACGTCTAGCCGCGCCACTGGCCATCAACTACTTGGATACAGACAAGATTAGCTTCGAGAGGTAAGTGTTAGACCACGAGCTCGGCACCTCGTGGTGCGAGTACCTGGAGCCCATGTCCGGAGACAAGGAGTGGCCCCCGCCGCCCCCCCATGTCATAGAGCAACGTCTAGCCGCGCCACTGGCCATCAACTACTTGGATACAGACAAGATTAGCTTCGAGAGGTAAGTGTTAGACCACGAGCTCGGCACCTCGTGGTGCGAGTACCTGGAGCCCATGTCCGGAGACAAGGAGTGGCCCCCGCCGCCCCCCCATGTCATAGAGCAACGTCTAGCCGCGCCACTGGCCATCAACTACTTGGATACAGACAAGATTAGCTTCGAGAGGTAAGTGTTAGACCACGAGCTCGGCACCTCGTGGTGCGAGTACCTGGAGCCCATGTCCGGAGACAAGGAGTGGCCCCCGCCGCCCCCCCATGTCATAGAGCAACGTCTAGCCGCGCCACTGGCCATCAACTACTTGGATACAGACAAGATTAGCTTCGAGAGGTAAGTGTTAGACCACGAGCTCGGCACCTCGTGGTGCGAGTACCTGGAGCCCATGTCCGGAGACAAGGAGTGGCCCCCGCCGCCCCCCCATGTCATAGAGCAACGTCTAGCCGCGCCACTGGCCATCAACTACTTGGATACAGACAAGATTAGCTTCGAGAGGTAAGTGTTAGACCACGAGCTCGGCACCTCGTGGTGCGAGTACCTGGAGCCCATGTCCGGAGACAAGGAGTGGCCCCCGCCGCCCCCCCATGTCATAGAGCAACGTCTAGCCGCGCCACTGGCCATCAACTACTTGGATACAGACAAGATTAGCTTCGAGAGGTAAGTGTTAGACCACGAGCTCGGCACCTCGTGGTGCGAGTACCTGGAGCCCATGTCCGGAGACAAGGAGTGGCCCCCGCCGCCCCCCCATGTCATAGAGCAACGTCTAGCCGCGCCACTGGCCATCAACTACTTGGATACAGACAAGATTAGCTTCGAGAGGTAAGTGTTAGACCACGAGCTCGGCACCTCGTGGTGCGAGTACCTGGAGCCCATGTCCGGAGACAAGGAGTGGCCCCCGCCGCCCCCCCATGTCATAGAGCAACGTCTAGCCGCGCCACTGGCCATCAACTACTTGGATACAGACAAGATTAGCTTCGAGAGGTAAGTGTTAGACCACGAGCTCGGCACCTCGTGGTGCGAGTACCTGGAGCCCATGTCCGGAGACAAGGAGTGGCCCCCGCCGCCCCCCCATGTCATAGAGCAACGTCTAGCCGCGCCACTGGCCATCAACTACTTGGATACAGACAAGATTAGCTTCGAGAGGTAAGTGTTAGACCACGAGCTCGGCACCTCGTGGTGCGAGTACCTGGAGCCCATGTCCGGAGACAAGGAGTGGCCCCCGCCGCCCCCCCATGTCATAGAGCAACGTCTAGCCGCGCCACTGGCCATCAACTACTTGGATACAGACAAGATTAGCTTCGAGAGGTAAGTGTTAGACCACGAGCTCGGCACCTCGTGGTGCGAGTACCTGGAGCCCATGTCCGGAGACAAGGAGTGGCCCCCGCCGCCCCCCCATGTCATAGAGCAACGTCTAGCCGCGCCACTGGCCATCAACTACTTGGATACAGACAAGATTAGCTTCGAGAGGTAAGTGTTAGACCACGAGCTCGGCACCTCGTGGTGCGAGTACCTGGAGCCCATGTCCGGAGACAAGGAGTGGCCCCCGCCGCCCCCCCATGTCATAGAGCAACGTCTAGCCGCGCCACTGGCCATCAACTACTTGGATACAGACAAGATTAGCTTCGAGAGGTAAGTGTTAGACCACGAGCTCGGCACCTCGTGGTGCGAGTACCTGGAGCCCATGTCCGGAGACAAGGAGTGGCCCCCGCCGCCCCCCCATGTCATAGAGCAACGTCTAGCCGCGCCACTGGCCATCAACTACTTGGATACAGACAAGATTAGCTTCGAGAGGTAAGTGTTAGACCACGAGCTCGGCACCTCGTGGTGCGAGTACCTGGAGCCCATGTCCGGAGACAAGGAGTGGCCCCCGCCGCCCCCCCATGTCATAGAGCAACGTCTAGCCGCGCCACTGGCCATCAACTACTTGGATACAGACAAGATTAGCTTCGAGAGGTAAGTGTGGAGAGTTGTTAAGAAAGAGAATAAAAGACTAATCAGCTAGACAAAATAGAAGACAAAAGTGCTGTTTGCATTATTTCCTAGCAAGCTGGATTTTTGTACAGGTCTTAAATACGTCATTACGAATGCTTTGTTACAAGTCCCCATCGATCCCGTGTGTTGTTTTTTATCCGAGGTCAAAGGTCACAAATGTTCGTATTTGCGTAATCTTTGAAACGGTGAGAGATATCGAAAAAATGGTACCAACACTTTTTTTCCAAGGAAGCACCGTTCTCGAGTTATCGCGATTGAAAACCGGCGTACACCTGCTTTTTTGAGGGACAAACTAGTAAATCCAGGAAGTTTTGAACGGTTTTTTTCATAGTGTAGATGATATTTGATATTATTTAAATTGCTGATCATGGGATGAAAACTTTAATCGATTAAAGAAATGAAATGAGTGATGGGGTTTCATGAATTTGTAAAAGACAAACAATCTGTAATTCGTCGTAAAGTATACACCCGTAAGAGCAGCATTGTTGCAGCTAAAAGACAATGTCAGACGGAAAAAGCTAACACATCTGGGGTTAGTACTCCTCGAACTAGAGCGCGAGGGAATTTGGGAGTTGGCATAGTATTTGTAATGGCGTATTTATGGCCTGTAGAAAAATCCAGCTTGTTGGGAATGAATGCAAACTGACTGCAATGTTATTTTAGTATGAAGCGAAAATGCTGTTAAAAAAAGAGAAATTTATATTCAGATAAAATTAAATTATAGTTTTCATGAATGCTGCAGTCTAACCAACCACCCAGGCCTTAAACCAGTCGTTTTGGTGTGTGCCAACAGGGACTCTATTCACCTTTTCTTTGTAATTGGCAAAGTCGGTCCTTAATCTTTTGAACGCCTTTCTACTGACCGTCTTTCTACTGGGTTCTGTTTTTGTGATCAGAAAGTCTCTACCAAAATGTTTACTATACTAAACAGAAATAAAAGCGGCATCTGGGGCTGGCGTCAAGACAAGACGGAGTCCGTCAACGGCTACGAGTGCAAGGTGTTCGGCGCCAACAACGTGGAGCTGGTATCCAAGACGCGCACGGAGCACGTGCCCAAGGCGGAGCGGGAGAAGCGTGCTGCCAGGGCGCCGCCGCCGCTCGCCGGCTTGCTGGCGCTGGCTGACGCTGACGTGCAGGCTGCGACGCCCTTACTGGCAGCTGATAAGGTACGAGAACTATTTGCTAATGGAGCTTTTCTAGGATTATCCTCTTAATCTTGGATATTCTCCAGTCAAAATATGCTCTCGATAAATCTATTTGTCTCAGGTTAGCCTTCCACAAGGTGGACCGATAACCAATGACTTAGTGAGGGTCACGGGTAGCCGATCGATGCGAGACACACAGGACCGGTTGTTGTGGCGGCATTTGGGGGAGGCCTATGTCCAGCAGTGGATGTCTTTCGGCTGAAATGATGATGATGATGAAATCTGTTTCGTTAAAAGAAAAAAAAACAATAACACAAATATTGGGTAAAATGAAAAAACAGTGTATTGACACGAGAAAGCTATAATCGGGAAAAAAATATATTTTTGAAAAGTTCTCTGTATCGCACATTATCTACCAGACGAATAACCATATCATAATATAAGAATCCACAAGATACATAGAAAATGTTACATCGGTTTAGAATCGATCTACGTCTAAACACGTCATAAAAGTGTCTAGGGATCAAGTACATTTTGAACTATAAAAAATATCTAATTAATATTTATCAAATCTAGTGTTCCAGGCTGGCTTCTTGCTTTCATTCCCATTGTTAGGTTAGCAACTTATCCTTAAGTTTTGTAAAAATTAAGAATAATTGCAATTTGAAATGAGGATTTTTCAAATTTTTATTGTAAAGATAAAAATATATAATCTGCGTTTCAACCATTGACTTGAATCACACAATCACAGCGATTTGGCATGCTTAAAATCAGTTCACCAAAATCACTTTGAGGAATGGCCACCCACGTTATTTCTGACTAGTCAAAAAGTTGTTGTGTGGTATGCACGGGATCCATACTCGGCAGAGCTCTTCTTTGGAGCATATCCCATACGTGCTCAATTGGGTTGAGGTCTGGCCTATTGCCAGGCCACGGCAGAACGTTGATGCGAGCATCGGCAAGAGTGCGTGTGACTACTCTATAGTAGGCGCCAGATACATGTGGAATAAAGTTTATTGACCTTTCCCTAATAACTGTTCATAGGTACCTGAACAATTAAATATGAATCGTTTTTCATTATTAGACAATGTTAAGGATCACGAGAGATGATGATTCGGGACAGCTTTGTGTCATTAATTCCGTTTTTCAAATTAAAAATGTCAATAATTGTAGGTGGGTCAATGACCGTTATTCCACGATTATCTGGCGCCTACTATAGTCGTGTGTGGACGTGTATTGTCATGCATTAGTCGAAACGAATCACCCAACGTCTTCGCAAAGGGATGGTCACGTCTGAAACAAACCTCTCCGCATTAATCTGAGCATTGAGGTTGCCCCTGATCCAAATAAGATTGGTGCTTCCACCGATCCAAATGCAAAATCATTCAATCCAAACCATTATTGTTCCCCCTCCATATGAATGAACTTTCTGTCAAAATTTTAAACGTTCTTGCCGTCCAGAAGTCCTCCAAACTAGAGTACGTCTTGTGTCCGGCCTCATACCGAAACGATATTCATCGGTATAGCAAACACAACGCCAGTCTTCTTTCTCCCAATTTCTGTGTTCGCGAGCCCATTGTAAACGGGCCCTACAATTGCAAGGTGCTATAGGTGGAACTCTTAGCGGCCTTCGGGAAAGCAGACCCACTTCACGAATTCGGATGGTTTGGTCGCTTATCAGCAAGCTTGAAGAGCTGTGGAGCCTCATAGCCAGCATCATGGCGGTCAGGGTACGATTCCATCGAGCAGTATTTTGGATGTACCGGTTCTGTCTGTGAGGTGCTGGAAATCCTCCTCCATGTCGCTCGGCCACGCTGCTCGTGATACGATAGCTTGTCCAGAGGCGGCTTATGACGCTCTGTGTAGTGCCAAGAGCGGCAGCCACGGTACGTTGCCTGGAACCAGCATGCAAACATTCCGTCGTCTCTCATCATCGTCTTCTCAAATGATGTCGTCGCTCCATATCGATGCAATTTTTTTCAGTTCCGTTGCAGTAATTATAATGGTTTTGTAAATACGCTATTAAACAATTTTATAGGAATCCGATTGGCATTTGATCCTCAATTGCTGGGGAGTTTGTTGCGCCAACTTCTTCTTCCTAGCTAAAACACTAGGAAGTGGTGACGGGCGGGCGTTTCGGGGGACTGTCTATATGTATGTAGAACTTTGACGTTCAAAAAGTGCTGGCACTCAGCCTAATTTGAATAAATGACTTTTGATTTTGATTTTTGATTTTGATTTTGGCGATACTCTAAAACGTACTTGATCCCTAGGGATCAAGTACGGCTTAATACACATCAAGTGTCTAGACACTTGATGTGTATTAAGCCTATTTTGTTCCACAGCTCAGCAAAGGTCTTTGTTTCCCTTTTTCACAGAACTTCGTCCCTTGCTTAAACGAGCCAGTTTTTTCGTTAGGTATCGAGCTCGTACCGCCATCCTCGCCTTGGTCTTCGAATAAGGTGCGAGAAATATTCATAACAGGAAAAAAACTTTTCCAATAACGTACCTTTCTTTTTGTACCTTTTCAATATTATAATTTACATAATGTTATGTGCCAACAGCCTTTACAGGACGAGTCCCCAAGCCCCCGCAGCAGTAGATCCGCCGAGGATCTGACCCACGTGCCGGTGACCTGGCAGGAGTACTTCTCCGACGAGGAGCTGGACAGAGACATCGGCAAGCCGCGCGATGTCTCCACGAAGGTGCAGAAGTTCAGAGCGACGCTGTGGCTCTGTGAGGACTATCCGCTAGAAGTAAGTCACCAGCAGTGAGGAGCTGACCGCCAGCTGGACCTTGTGATCTCGTTAATATGTGTTACTTACCAGATGCTGTAAAAATGGCTTCATTATTTCGTT
This sequence comes from Mamestra brassicae, assembly GCA_905163435.1. NCBI lineage: Eukaryota > Metazoa > Arthropoda > Insecta > Lepidoptera > Noctuidae > Mamestra > Mamestra brassicae. The sequence goes on from LR991001.1 coordinate 17,169,333, forward strand.
TCATGTGTTAAGAGCTGGTTTGACCGGAGCCTAGAGTCACAAGTTCTGAACTTATAAAAAGTAATACCAATTTCTTATTCACGCAGCATCATGTCGGACATTAGGTGTTTTAACGTATTCTTGTTCCAAGTTAAATAGTGTTGTCATTATGTTTCAGTTACAAGAACAAATAATGCCGATCCTGGACCTAATGGCTGCGATATCGTCGCCACACTTCGCGAAACTAAAAGACTTCGTTCAAATGCAGTTACCAGCTGGCTTCCCTGTGAAAATTGGTAAGTTGCACCTGGTATTTGCAATTTGTATCTGGTAGAATTTTCTGGTTATTTTGGATCTTCTTTTGATTTGACTTATAATCACAAAAAAACATAATGTCTTTGAAATTAGCTAAAAACTAAATTACCTTTCTCGTTATTTCTTTGTTCGATATTTTGGATTCGGGTTTGTTAGATATAGCTAAACATAATTTGTTTTGTTGTACATCCAAGCTCTGTTCTTACGACACGGCCGCGAGTTTTGGTGATGAGAATCGCGAACCGGACAGCGGCCCGACCGCGCCGCGCTGCACGTGTCACGCCTCTGACGCGCATGACACGTCGCTGTCGACACGTGTTCACGCGCACCCCCACGCTCGCATTCGCTGAACGGATTCGAACGTGACGCCTAATACCATGCTTTATACCGCTCGCCGCAGCTCTTTCGTCAGTAGCGGGACGAAGTTGTCGCTGACCAGAACGCACCATTACTGCTTATTACCGAGAATTCTAATTATTTCACAGAAATACCCCTCTTCCACGTCCTAAACGCTCGTATAACGTTCGGCAACATATTCGCCACCGAGACCCCGGTGCCGTACATCGACGTGATCCCCGAGGGCGACCGGCTGGCCTGCCTCGTGGACGACCAGTGCTTCTCTGTGGGCCGAGGCTACCGGGACTCGGCCGGGCCCGACGACCGCCTGTCCTGCGGCGTGGACGACGAGGAGGGGCTGCTGCAGTACGCCATACAGCAGAGCCTCATGGAGACCGGCACGCAGGACGATCAGGTCAGTGACTGGACATACTGACGGCTACCGGGACTCGGCCGGGCCCGACGACCGCCTGTCCTGCGGCGTGGACGACGAGGAGGGGCTGCTGCAGTACGCCATACAGCAGAGCCTCATGGAGACCGGCACGCAGGACGATCAGGTCAGTGACTGGACATACTGACGGCTACCGGGACTCGGCCGGGCCCGACGACCGCCTGTCCTGCGGCGTGGACGACGAGGAGGGGCTGCTGCAGTACGCCATACAGCAGAGCCTCATGGAGACCGGCACGCAGGACGATCAGGTCAGTGACTGGACATACTGACGGCTACCGGGACTCGGCCGGGCCCGACGACCGCCTGTCCTGCGGCGTGGACGACGAGGAGGGGCTGCTGCAGTACGCCATACAGCAGAGCCTCATGGAGACCGGCACGCAGGACGATCAGGTCAGTGACTGGACATACTGACGGCTACCGGGACTCGGCCGGGCCCGACGACCGCCTGTCCTGCGGCGTGGACGACGAGGAGGGGCTGCTGCAGTACGCCATACAGCAGAGCCTCATGGAGACCGGCACGCAGGACGATCAGGTCAGTGACTGGACATACTGATTTGATTAAACATGGTCAATAGTGATCAGGACGATAGGTGTCGTGGAGTGTGGATACGGATCGAGCGAATAATGCTGACTCAATGCGTACGCTGTGACGAGCTGCAGAGCTGGCTGCAGTGCGGCGCCCGCGCACGCCCGCCGCCCGACGTGTCAGACAGCATCAGTCTTGCTAACATATCGCTGAAATGAACCTTTTTAGTGCAGCCGTGAGACACACTTAGTTTTTGGCATAACTACCTCTTTCTTGTTTTTTTACCGTGCGTGTTTCATGTACCTGTGCTAAATAAATTGGATTCTTTCTTTCTTTCCTTCGTCTACTGCCGCCAGCGCGGCTCTCTTAACATGAGCGTCTCACTAAATAGTAATGATTTCGCAGTGGAATCCTCGTTCCGTTCTCGATCCTGCTCTTCATCTTCACATATAATCTGTTTCAAACACCTTAGGCGTCGTCCCCATACAAATCATCATGCTAATTACGCAATCTGCAATGCGATCATTTGTTTGGGTAACCGCCGACAGAGGGCGCATTTCAGTTTTGCCGATCACATGATCTCTGTATAAGGACGACGATTAAGATCATGCAGTGTAACTCCATCGTACCCGCCAGGTGGACGTGTGGGAGGCGCTGCGCGGAGCCCGGCCCATCTCCCCGTCTCCGCCGCGCCTCAGCAACAGCGACCCGCACCTGCTGGCCAGCGAGGAGAGGCAGCTGCAGAGGTGAGGCTGAACCACTTCCAACTATCTATACCCCAAATCGTTTTAAGTGTGTGTATATATCACCGGAAAATTGCAGAATCCGTAAGATTCTAAAATTTTTATTAGATTAAAATTTCGCGATATATTATGAAAAAATCGTTTTGTATATGTCATAAATCCCATCCCAATTCAATAGTTTCCAATATATCCGTGTCTTAGTAAGAAAAAATAGTTTACAATTTCATGCGATATTTTACAATCTAGCGGCATTTGCAATTTTCCGGTGACGTATGCAAGCAATAGAAACGCAGCGAGTACGTTTTTCGTGGGCGGAGTTATATTACGATATTAGCGATATGCGCACGCCTGTCCGACGTGACGGATAGCTACGGAAACAAACGCCCGGAGCTGACAGGTTAATAAAACTGACTACGCACTAGCGGGTGACATAGCGTCTAGAGCCTGAAGAAGACAAACGAATATACTAAAATGTTCGTTACCAGCCCCACTAATACACGATGGATGACTCACGTGCAAAGTGCCAAGCCTTGCCCGCATTTTAGGGTCGTGCCCGGGATGTGGACGGACCGTGGTCCTCATGAACTCGTTTACAGGTATGATCGAGTTGATTTAAAATATATGCGCTTATATTTTTTGAGCTCCTGACGTAAGGTCATTTCCATCCCGGGCACAGCCCTGATATGTGTGGATCAACCTGAACCTCGTGTATCTATAGGAACAACCGACAACTTTCAGGAATTTTGCATCCGTTTTGACAGTAATTATACAGGGTGGAGACGACGATACGATCAGGAAAACAGTTTAAATAATGATTATTATTTTGCATACAATGCGGAGACATCGATACAGCAATAAATCAAAACACTGGCAATACTAGTTCATACGAATATCTTGTCTTTTATCACAGATTTGTTGTTACTAACTGCAACGAACTGCTTGGAATATTTCGTCAGAATAGTAGTCACTACCCTTGACTAGTTTGAGTTTTTGTGACGTTTTATGTAATTGGAAAGTTTATTTTTAATTTTGGTGATAGGATTTATAACAGTTTCAAAATATTCCTATGAACCAGTATTGTCAGTGATTTAATTTATTGCTGTATCGATGTCTCCGCATTGTATGCAAAATAATAATCATTATTTAAACTGTTTTCCTGACAGACTATTTAAATAATTCAGTTCTACTGAGTTTATTAAAATATTTTTATTTTATCTAGCCGTTGGTGTCCCACTGCTGGGCAAAAGCCTCCCCCAAGTCCTTGCAGGTACTCTTCTACCCCCTTCTCTTGCTAAAATTACAGTAAAATAATAAAAGCAGATTTATTGCTAGATTGTAGAGGAACAAAATAACCGTACGAGTCAATCTTCAAGTTTACAAAACTTAAAGATCGACCACGCTCGAACCGAGGTCGGTCCAAAAGGTGTTCCCTCACCTGAAGCATTCGCCTGTAATGTAACATTTCAGATTCGATTTTGAGTATTACATTACTGCCTCCCGGACTGACGAGTATTCGCCTGTAATGTTACATTTCAGATTCGATTTTGAGTATTACATTACTGCCTCCCGGACTGACGAGTATTCGCCTGTAATGTTACATTTCAGATTCGATTTTGAGTATTACATTACTGCCTCCTGGACTGACGAGTATTCGCCTGTAATGTAATATAGATTCAGTTTCATTCATGTTACAAGTTGTATCAAAATATTACACATTGTAACATCAAGTTGCGCACTGCAATGCTCGGTTCTGTTCCCTCAACAATGTGACTCGACTCTGTAACTTTACATGACAAGCGAATGCTCCAGGTGAGGGAGCACCTTTAGATGCGTGCGTGCCTTGGGAAGCACGTTCAGCTAATGCTCTTGGCGGCCATTTAGATCTGACACCGTCACGACACCGGGTAGTCAGAAGCCAGAAAATGTGACAGTTATCTTGCCAAAGGGTACCGTATGACCCAGTTGTAAGGCTGTAGAAGTCAGAGGTAGTCGCTCCTTCCTGTCCCTAAAGACTTTTACGTATAGTACCATAGCACTTAGAAGTTGTGAGCACTGTCTGTATTGCAAAAAAAAAAAGCAATTATAAATAAATAAAGATCGAAAACGTATGCTTCAACGCTGGGCCATGGGACGGTTGAAGGGATAGCAGTATGTGTAATTATTCAACTTTGCCTCAGAAGGCCCACTCTGGTGGGGCAAAATACTCTAACCCACCGGGGGGAAAAAAAAATCAACCCGCCACCAATTATTCTCAAGTCAAGTCATGCGATTGGCTGCTGAAAACGAATTCGGACAATTGCATCACTTGACTTGGAAGGGTAAAAAGCGGGAGTAAGACTTGAAGCGAGTGTGTTCTACCCCACGAAAAAATTCAGTGAGGCAGAGTCAACTTGCCCCACTGATGAGGCGGATAGTGGGACAAACTAAAATAAATTTAAAAAAGATCATAATAATTAAATGAAACAATATAATTCACAGGCGCTGGCGTTTCAACTGGTAGAATTATCCAAGTGTGTGTGCTATAGAATAAGCTTATTATTTACAAAATATACTTTGGTGTGGTTTTTTTAATGCTAAAGTAAATTGCACATTTTGTCATATTTTTGCACATAAAATATTATACGAATAAGTCAGTATAGGCGACCATTTTGTAACAGTTTCAACATAATTATGTTCTTAGCCTTAATTAGACACTTATTGGACTCTTATTAAGTGTCTAATTTAGGTTAAGAACTGAACTGAAAAAGTGATACTCTGTAGGGGTAGAGGGTAATAAATACTTTATTTATTCATTATTATTTATTTATTTAAACTTAATGGACAATAGTGGTACATGGGTGGACTTAATGACTTTAGTACTTTTTAGTCAAAGGAAGCCGTGTTTTTTATTAGAATAAGTCAATTTTGTTATATGCAATACAACGCGTTGCGTTTTATTTACATAGAATTAAAAAAAATAGCTAGCTACCACAAAAGCTTCTAGCAAAAACAGCATTTATAACCGTGTTGAATAAATATTGTTTTTTTACAAATGACATCCTATCCAGACTCCGAGTAAATCGTAACCGCAAGTAATAAATTGTTAATGTCTTGGACATATACAATTCAAAGACAAAAATATTATATATAAGTATACAAACTTGGAATAACCAAACATCAATCAATAATTATTTTTCAATGTTTCACTCAGGGGTACAAACAAATAGTCATCAATGTACGGGTACTTGCCCCAAACGAAGTCGATATGGTTCCACTTCTCGTACGGTATGACGTAATAATCTTGTATAATCTCTGGATTCAACTCCGCCCTCAAACGATCCACATCCTCAATGGCTGACAACCGATCCTTCTTCCCGACATACAAGGAAACATTAAAAGGAACTTTACTTAAGTCGTAATCCGGAGGCTGTAAACTGCCGTACCTTTTTAAGTTCCCAAGGCCATAGTCATACTGTGCGAACCTGTTCGATGCTACGATCTGTGCCAAGTGTACGGCGTTCTTCATTGATGAGCCGCAGGGGTAGTGTCCGAAGGCTATCGGAAGGAACTCGGGCTCGAACTGAACAGGGTCGGACCCGAACATCACCGAAGCGACGCCCAACCCGCACGCTTTATACCCCACGAGGCCTTGCGTACACGCGGTTCGGAACAACCCCACCAATGCCGAAGAATTCCGCAAAAATTCTCCGCGACCTATAAATCCTAACGCTGCACTCAAGAGCGGCCCTCCTGCCAAAGATAAGAGAGGAAACAGCGGCTGCTGAGCGTGCTTCAAATACGCGATCGGAGCGAAACATACAACGATCTTAATTTTCACACCGTATTCCGGTTTCAGCGCTCCCAAAACGTAGAACAGCTGTGTCCCCTGAGAGTGTGCGATCACTTGAAGTTGCGTCTGTCCCGTCTTTTCTAGTATGTAGTCGATCATAGCTGGCACGTCGTATATAGCCATCTCGTGGAAACTGAAATCCCAGAAGTCTGAATGGTCAGGGTTCAGAGTTATATGAGCTCGGGAGTGCATGTTACCCCTGACGTTCCCGAGCCATACGTCGTAGGTGTTGTTGGATAGCCACGCTACTAAAGAATCATGCCTTCTTATGCCCCAGGTGTTCGATGAGTCTATAAAGCCATGCTGCAAGAATATTACTTTCTCTTTATTTCCTGGAATATGAAATATGTTTAGAATGTACCCGTCTTCAGTGGTGACTTCGTGTCGCTCGCACGGGTAGTTGTATTTGTTCATGAGCTCACAGAATCCCAGTCGTCCATCTTCGGGAATATTCGCCAAAGCCGTTGATAAGTCGTCTAACGAGTATTCTGCTGTTACATATTCCAAGGATATCACAAGCACGGGTATAAAATACCGTGCAAACATTTTCGTTTTCTTTTTTATATTTGAATATAAAACTTGAGACTATCTTGGAGTCGTCTTTAATTTCTGTATCCCTTGCGGTCTGTTTCAAATATTTATAGCAACTTTATCAAACATATTTTGCATAAATTATCTTTATTTAAACGTCTGGGTCAACATAGTTATTGAAATATCATGAAAATAAACACCGGAATTAAATATTAAAGTTAACTCAGATGGGTTTTTGAAATATTTTGTTTGTTGAATATTTATTTTGTAGCAGGTACTGGAATTTTATGTAAAATACCTAATAGTGACTTAATATAGTTTATACATCAAGTTAGGCGTCTACTTCAATTGTTCTTTTTTTTTATATCAAGCATACAAAAGCCTTGGATTCGCCCAATGAAATGTTGAGGACCTTTGAAATAAATCTTCAAAATTTCATTTTTAATTGCCCAATAAAATATATACTCACAACGACAAAAGGAAAAAAAGTTTAAACACAGTAATCCAATTCCAGATTGACAGTATTGCCAACATTATAAAATAAAGACAAGTAAAAAAGGGCAACACAACCCCTTGATTTGAAAAAAGAACTTTAAAAAAAGTGCGAAACCTTTTCGCTAGCAACCTATTTTTGGTGCACATAGTGTAGGTACCACGCTAGCCTGCTAGATGCTAACCCGCTAGTTATCCGCAGAGCGATAGAAGCCTCGCTGGCCACGGTATCGCTGAACGCGACGACGCCTGAGGAGCCGGTGCAGCCGCACCCGGCCGACGTGGACGCCGACGTCGACCTGCAGGCGGCGCTGGCGCTGTCGGCGAGGGAGCAGGCCTCGCGCGACCAGCAGCTTGCAGCGGAACAGCGCGCTTTCGACGAAGCGCTGCGGTTGTCGCTGTTGGACAAGTAAACGGTAAGTTTGTTTCGTTCATGTTATCCTATTCAGTTTTGCCTGAATTGAAGAATCAATCAATTGATCGCTACTCAGAACGATTCTAATCCTAACTAATATTATAAATGCGAAAGTGAGGTTGATTGTGAATCGCCGAACCGATTTTGATGCAAGTCTAGTAGGTACGATCGGAGCCTGGAGACTGTTATAGGCTACATTCATGCGAGCGAAGCCTTTGACAAAAACAAGTTAATCAATTATTTACTACTCAGAAGAATCAATCATTTCTCACTTTGTCGCTTGCACAGCGACAGACTTAGAAATGATTGATTCTCTACCAATCATAGGCCTCTTCCAAGCTGCGTCACAAAACCTGCTTCCCCGGCTTCGGAATACAGTATGTCGCAGCGCAGCTGTCTCGGAAAATAAAATAATTCCAGTGGCTCACGGTCTATTTACCAAGAAGCCATGTACAAAATCAGTTGTGCAAAGCAATTTCTTCTAATTTTGCAAGGAATCAATTTGCCAAATATTGCAATCACCAATATTTTTGTCACTAACGATCAGAGATCGGAATAGGTAGACTATATTTACCTAATGTTCGAGGAAGTAAGTAACATCGAGTTGATAATGCCTCCTGTAAAATTCCGGAATCATAAATGGAATCATGACAATTAAAACCTGGGATTATAAAAACATGAACCTGGACTTTGAGTATAGTTACAAATTATTGATTTAAAGAATCAAAAGCAGAAAGAGTTGTGCGAAAACAAAGCTATTTAATTTAACAGTTTTAGTAGGAACTCTAAAAACATAATAAGATTCTTCAATATAATAATTTTGTTCAAATATATTCAAAGTACAATTAGTAATTTGCAATTTCTTAAATCCTGGGATACAATCGTCATGTTTATGATTCCGGGATTTTAGAGGAGGTATTATCAACTCTATGTTACTTAGTTCCACGAACATTAAGTAAATATACTCTACCTATTCCGATCTCTGCTAATGATGACGAAAATCGTGTCATGTTTTTCAACGAGTCTTTTTATTTTATAATATATTCTAACTCGACCTAATTTCAATTTCAGATCTCAATTCAACAAAAGTATGTATGAAGCGTCCAACCAAAATAAGACTTACGCCTAATGTACTTTTAGTAAGTAGCTAAAATTTATACTTTCCGGGTCGGGCTTCAGACTCCACGTCTCGTCCATAACAGAACTATCATCATCTGCCTAGCCTTTTCCGAACTATATTGGGGTCGGCTTCCAATCGAACCGGATTCAGCTGAATACTAGTATTTTACGTGGAGCGGCTGCCTACCAGACCTCCACAACCCATTAACTAGGTGACACGGTACCTCTTGGCAAGACTGGAGTCAGATTTTCTGGCGTCTGACAATCCGTAACGACTGCCAATGATCTATAAATGACAGCCGGGATCAACGGCTTACCGTGCTTTCTGAGGCACGGAGGAGTCTCGGTATGTTGAGCGTTGCTTAACCTTGAAGATCGATCCGTGCGGCTGTTATTATTAAGCCACGAGTCCATCCATAACATATAGTTATCTTATGTTAAGTAGGGTGTAAAAACGTTTAAAAAATGTTGCTTTGACCTTCGATATCTCATCTGCCAGAAAGATGAGAACGTGCACGAGCTATACGTGGCAGCACAGAAGTATCAATACCAAGTATTTATATGGTAAAAGTTTCAAATTTGCGCCATTAGATGGCGCTGTCAACGTTCGGCACGTTACCCTCATGGAGCGAGTATTTCAATTCAACCTTCTATAAAAGTCGACAAAAATGCACTTTCCCTAAACATAATAATCACTAAAAACACTATGAGGTTAACAGTTCGCCTTTCAAAGTTTGTAATAGATTGCATAGAACTGATCGCAACACTTAACACTCAACTACAGCGGCGGCCTTTACCGCTCCGAGGCTCCGGGCGGCAGTCCTTGGCGAGGCCCCGGGCGACAGATGTTTGCGAGGCCCTTGTCCGAGGAAGTCGGTATTTCTGATTATGTTTGTGGCGTTTCCCCAGACTAAAATTTAAAATAAAATCACAATGAGAAATTTATATTGAAAAAAATTGCAAAACTAAAAACCGGTCTTGTGTCATCGAATTCCTCAAATTCGATGGCACTTATTACCATTAATATTAATAAATAATTTACTGTGAAATAACTCCATTTTATTGCTTAAAGTATAAAACATTTCAAATGTAAGGTTTTTTGAACTCGGGTAGCGCGAGGCCCCGGGCGGTTGCCCCGCTCGCCACCCGCCGCTTAAGGCCGCCACTGCTCAACTATATGGAAACGGATGGGGGTGAGTAGGAACTATATACCAGCACAGAAGTCTGGGTGTTAAGTATTTATAAAGGTAACAGTTTCGAATTTGCACAACACATAACACGTGCTTCGCCACGTTTCCTATAACGGAAAGAAGAAGTCGCTCTAGCCTTTGTTAAGCGTATTTTACACCCGTTATAAGGCATCGCACTAATACAAAACGATCATTGCGCGAATACGCGATCATCGCGTTCATTTGTACGGCAAACGCGATCGCGTTGTCGGCGTCGCACCTACAGAGGGCACTTTTCGGTTTTACGGTACAAATTAATGCGACTAACGAAGGTATAATTAAATTTGGAAAATTCTGTTTTTCTGTTACGGATGGGACACTTAATTATACGTTATACAGACTAGCGACTGAGACATGAAACTATCACTAAAGTACAATTTTGTAAAAAAAAAAGTATATTTTGTATGTAGAGTCAGAATTGTAAAGTAATTAATATTAGGCTGCCAATCTATGTTGATTTATTTTCATAGATATTTTCGCTAATCTGTTAAACATAAACTCGTTTTTTGAAAACCTGATCGATTCACAGATTGGTCTAAGAGTGTCAATTAACACAACAGATGATCTGATTGGTTGCCGAACAACCAATAGAAATGTGAATTGCTAACAGTTTCAGAAATCGAGGGTATTCAAGACCCGGCCCTTAGATTTTTGACTGTAGAATATTTATTCATTGTTATATAATAATTATAATAATGTCTATTATTATTTTGTGTACATCACGTGCATATACATAATAATGTACATTCGTGTTTAGTATCGCTATACGAGTGAGATGTAATTATTAAATTAATAATAATTATAATTTAACAACGTATTTAAAAGGAATTGTTCTGACTGGTACATATTTGTGTAAGCGTTGAGGGGTGAAATTAGTTACAAAACAAGAAAATAATTATAATTTAATGTTGTGTTAATTTGCGTCCAAAAATAATTCTGTATCGTGGTTAAAACAAACCTTTTTCTTTACCGAAGTCGGTTATAAAACCCTTACAACCGAGTTATTAATATATCTCTTGATTAATACAAAAAATGCAATCCAATAAAGAACTTATTAATTTATCATGATTGTCATTTTATTAGAAAAACAAAGTTCTACTAAAACAACACTAGAAAAACAGCGTAGTGATTTCTTGTTACCTGTTATCAATATGCTACAAGTTTATTTACATAAGCTAAGGATATACAGGGAAACCTTAATACATCATATTTTTACAGTTATGGTTTCAATCATGGTCACAAAATGGTCTTAAAGTCACAAACCTACTGTGGTCAAAGCTGGTCCTTGTTACTTATTGACGATGATCATAAGCTGGTCACAAACTGGCCAAGGTCAAATACTGGCCAAGGTCTAATGTAGGCCAAGGTCTTAAATTGGCCAAGGTCACAAGCTGGCCAAGATCACAAATGGACCTGAATCTAGCTTACTTGTGACGTTAAAGTAGAACTTAATATTCGATTAAATTTAACAAGTATTTGTACCGTCTCAATTATTATGATTACTTACTATTTACTATACGTTAGTAAAACTCTAGACTTGGCAATAGTTTGCCTAGGATTAGTGTCCAGTGCAATAATATACTATGTAATATTTAAATGTCTATGTTTTAATGCTATACTGATTCCTATTATATACCTCTGCGTCCCTGCAGTTTGATGAAATATGACCTCTATTATGGAGCTCAGTATATCGACCTTCAGCAGCCCTACTATGACGTGCTAATGCCATCCAATTTCGATGATGTAAACGGGATAGTGTCGTCTCCCTCTTAGAGCGGATTCATTATCGTTTTAAGACTTCATAGTAGGGATCCTGCACTCCACATTAGAGGTAATATTTCATAAATACATAAATAAGTTCGCAAAATCTCTTTCGTTACGGAATATTTAGATGTTGTGGGGTTAGCATAATCTGAATTAATCTTTGTACCTCGCCTGTTGTGAAACATTGATATGAGATTTTGTGATACAGTTAATTGTAATTATTTATACCTATTATAATAATATAGACTCTGGCTGCCAAGCAAAAATCACCCTTCATTAAAACATTATATATAACATTCTTGATACTTTAAGAGATGATTTTTGCTTGGCTATGTTATTTTTACACTGTGTTGAGTATTAGATGGATTAGCAGTACCCTAAAGGAATTGTGATTGTATTGCAATAATAATAATGACTGTTTTCATTTGTAACATCTTTTAATAGCATTTGTTAGACTTCACAGTAGAAAAATTGCACTTTAGAGAAACACAACACGTACCTTTTATTGTATGATTTGTTACACGTGAAAACAGATTGTATTATTGCTGTAAGTAATATTTATTAGCATTACAGTTTTATAAATAGAGATCTCTTAAGGCGAAAACGTTTTTTTGCAATTTGAAACTCGGCTTTTGGCTAAAACATAAAGTTTTAACTGAATTATATGCATTAACCTTTTGGGCGCCATTGTCACGTATCCATGACAAGCAAGCGCTTGCCCTTTACGCCAAACGTCACAAATATGTGACAAAAAGTACGGCGATTTTGTGGCTTGGCGTCGGGGGCACACCGATGCGTTTATGCTCTGGCGTTCAAAGGTTAAAAACATCAATAAAACTGTCTCAGTTAGAATTGGCCCCAATATGTCATGAATTTATGAAATATTCTTTCAATTTTTTGATGATTTCTGTTCGATAACCTAATACGGAGCTGCAAATTGCAACAAACAAAAAACGAGAAAAATATATTGCGCTGGGGTATCCTGGCGCATCGCCTTTAAACAATATTGGTTGCTACGAAAGTAATGACTGAAAGATGGGTATGGTAGTTTCAGCAACCATTGGAAATAGTGGAAAATCCAATTTATAATTTGGTTGCCACGGTCAGAAGGCATTCGCTTCGAAGCGAAAGCTTAGTGAGCTTGCTTTGATTATCAGAGATCGGAATAGGTAGACTATATTTAAATAATGTTCGTGGAAGTAAGTAACATAGAGTTGATAATACCTCCTCTAAAATTCCGCAATCATAAACATGATGATTGTATCCCGGGATTTAAGAGATTACAAATTACTTATTGCGCTTTGAATACATTTTAACAAAATTATTATATTGAAGAATCTTATTACGTTTTTAGATTTCCGTACCTACTAAAACTGTTAAATTAAATAGCTTTGTTTTCACACAACTCTTTTGATTCTTCAAATCAATAATTTGTAACTATATTCAAAGTCCAGTAAATGTTTTTATAATCCCCGGTTTTAATTGTTATGATTCCGGGATTTTACAGGAGGTATTATCAACTCTATGTTACTTCCACGAATATTAGGTAAATATAGGTAGTCTACCTATTCCGATCTTTGTTGATCACACAGCAAATCAAATTTATTAAAATGTCTCCTAATAAAATATCACCAATGATGTTAATCAGCACCCGAATTGCGTGTCTCATAAAACATTCTTTCACATTCAAAGGGGATATGGGATCCCAGATCCAATGCTTCATGTTTATAAACGACAACGTTAAACACGCAATGAATGAACTTTGTTGCAATTAGGCTGCTGAAGCGTTCTTATCTCCTCAAAGAGTAATGCAGCAATCAATAAATTAATGAAGTGGTAATATCTAAGTGCGACATACAATAAATTAATATTTGTCTGTAAATGAGCAAAAATACTGTAACTATAGTTAATCCAAAGGTCTTTGGCGTTTGTCAAAAAGGCGCTGTTCCGATTATGCCCATGCGCCAAAAAAGCCACACTTAAATATTTCCTAATAAATTCCAAGCTAACTTTCTAACCAATGTAACTTAGGTATGTACCCAGTAAGCCATTGTAAAGGCGCGTGTTGTATACTTGGCGCTACTTCTCAACTGTGATTTTATATTTAATAATGTATTGAATATTTTGTAATGTCTCGAACCTTGTTGATGTACTGTTGTAGTCTGAATTTTTTTTTATTCGATTGACGCACTATGTACCCATCCTAACGTGAAAATTGATCGTAGTCAATAGCTTTTTATCTAAATTCGATCTCATGTAGAATTATATTGTATCAAAAAGCATACGAAAAAAGTATTATTAATGTATGTAGAATTTGTAACACCGCCATCTAGTGCGTGCATTCGGAACTAAGTAGTGAAAATTTGTACTAGCGCCATTTCTTGGTGGATAAGAAAAACAAGCTATTGACGATGTCCATTCAATTAGTGATGCTTAGTTTTTGTAAGAAGTGTGTACAAAATATTTAATACATGTTCACACGTATTTACATATATGACTATATCTACTTATTGTACAAAGCTATTTCAATTCTATACATTTCCGATCCCAGTTAAATATTGTACAACCTTGTCGAAATGTGTAAAATAATGTGTTACTATAATTATATTTTATGTATATTGATTTTTAATCATTGTTTTATTCGATTCCTTGTCAGAGACTTCTATTATGAAAAGTAACACATCTTCCATCGATGAATGGTTTTTTTATCACCTTAGTCCTAGTTTTTTTAACACCTGTCCAGGTGCATGAAATACTTCATGCACCTGGACACATGAAGGCCTATTGACTGTGTCAGCAAACCGTGCTACTGTAGCTGAATACTGGGCGAACAAACTTTTTAACTATAGTTAAAAAACTATTTTCGTCATCGATACGCATAGAAGAGTAGAGGTATCTTAATCCTACCTTGGACGTGCAAGGCTGAAATATGTGAATCAGGATAGGACGTTTATCGGGAAGATAATAAAATAAATAAATACGCACAATGTTATCTATGTATTTAAAATTTAATTTTCGTTACTTATATACAAATTACAACATTCACTATCAATAATAGGTATTAGTTTGTCCTATATTTACATACGTAATACACTTTAGAAGCGTAATTTCATTATTCAAGTCAATAAATTACATCAGGAAACTTGTGGAATAGTGAGTAGTCTTGAAGAAGAATAACCAACAACACTGCGGCTTCCGAACGGGGATGGAACCGGACAGCCGGCGCAACACCGGCACACACAGTAATTGTGACACCGGAATAGAAAAAATGGAATTGTACATTAGAAAAGTAGTTTTATGTCAATAATAATTTTCTTACACATATACACGCCGGCATTCGATCCCCGTTGTTACATACTGCGCGAGAATTGTACTTACTAATTACTACAAATTGATAAAGATTCCCAAGGAAAGTAACGAGAACAATTAAAATCATCGAAAACTTAAAAAATAACGAAATAAATAGATTTTTTTTTTTTAATAAAAAGATATTATTTTATAATTTCTAACATCGAGTTTGTGTTCTTATAACTTTTTTGAGGACGAATACTGCTTCTTTTATAAATAATTGAATTCTTAAAATAATTATGATATAACATATTTGCCATCAATTCTCAAACATAATAAAATACTAGAATACATTGCACATTAATTAAATAGTAAATAGTTGTAACAAATGAACAGGTTTATCGCATACTGCTAATATCAATAAATTCCTTAATCTTACACATATTAGTTAGGTACATTGTTAAAGGGCTTACCAAAATTCCTAATTACTTTAAATTCATTTCATAGACCATTACAATATTTTTACAGAGTCATCAATGAGTGCAAATACTGCAACGGAAAATAGAATTTAAAGTTTACATAATAAGGGGCCACAACGTTGATATTATTAGATTATTTCCATGCTATAGTGAAAGTTCAATAAGTCATAAGAACACGAATCGACGTCAATATTACGACGCTAACACAGACTTACACTGGCTAAAATGAGAATACTTCTTCGACACTACTGATATTAATTATATTATAATTATTATATTCGGATTATTATGAAATTCTTGAAGCAAAACATCACATTGACACAAACGAACATTGAGATATTTTAAATGCTACGACTGGTTAATATCCACACTGACTAATTGTGGTTTATGTGCAACAGTAAGATTGTTGATGCTAGTATATTATTTTTCCGCAGTCAAAGACATGCTGCGGACACCTAAACTTAAATTATGTGAAATCATTTGCATTTCTACTATTACTTATTAAAACACTGAATTATAATTTAAACATGTTACAGCACTGTCTACTTTAACCCATTTAGGTAAATGTTATTACTATAATAGCCATATTTGACAAATTACATGTCTTCAAATGTTCATAGCCAACAAAAGTAATCCTCTCTACTCGCACGTTTCTGGGACTATGTATTTTGCCTACTCTCATTTTAACCAGATTTAGACGCCATGCCGACTACTGCTAGCCTGGTATCTGATCGACGCTAACAGTAGTCATCTTGAGGTTCTGTCTTATAATAAATGAAGCTGGTGCAGGTCGAGCTGTTACTTACAACTAAAATACTGAGTTTAATATTACCGTCGATAGATGGCGTTGGTATCAGGATCACTGTACATCTGATAGAGATGTGCAGTGTCTGGGGTAGGGACGCGTAACTTTAAACAATGATTTAAATAACAAATCCGACCCACACGAGCCCCTACACATAAATTAAATGCATCGTACCTCCGCTTAACTTTTCTAACTACGATATACATACAGTCCGTCTTGGATTGCACTTATTTGGAACTAACGCCGCACCTCGGCGCGTGTTGTATCATATCACAACTAAACATAAAGTATTATGCACTACGCACGTACTCTGTAACTGTACTCATTGGCGCACCATCTTATAATATACGGATATGGTTGGTTGAGCATCCACAATTTACTTTTCTCGTAATTTACGAAACATGGGGTAATGAGGACACAGGTAGGTAAAGAAGTTGCAGATGTACTATTTCTTACATACTAAAATTAAAAACAACAACTGAATCAACGATTTAAATCAACAATTTAAAAGAACAGCTTCCCAACGCACGACAAAATGGCGGACGTGGCTGAAGCGTGTGTAATCGATTTTGATCAGATGTCTGAGTAATGTGCGTTGAATGCGAACATCCCTGCGCTCGGATTTGGCGGCTTTAAATGGTTGTCATGGCAGCCGACGGAGATACACCAAGCTACTATATACCTATATGTTAATCTAGGTATATAGTAGCTTTTAATTTGATGGAGCACCCGGCGAGCAGACGGGTAGGTATTTACCGGGAAATGCGTCTGGCCGGACAGTGGCGAGGATTTTTCGACTGTGAAAATTGTTGATTTATTTTTTTGTCTGTCTCTTTGGACGTAAGCTTTATTGCATTTTTTGTCACGTGTATCAACATATCTATGTATTTTATGAGAGTACCGTAAAGTCGGGTTAGACTTTGGTGTAAACTTTGGCCCTAACTCGTTAACCAATAGGAACACATCACACTGTGTTTACTGTATTCCTATGGGTTAAAAGTTTGGGTTAAAGTTATACTTACCCCAAACTAAAGTCCCGTCTTTACTGTATGACATTTGAATGTAAGAAAAAATACAGTCAACTTCCAACGAACCAGCCTTGCCTTTAAACAAAACGAGCGTACTGTCTACGTAAAATATTTAAGCGTAAATTGTAGATGCTCCTAAGAGGTGGGTTCGCAATTCCGTTCCAGTGAACATCATAGATGTTGTGAACTTATCTGCATTACACAAAATGATAAACAAGAATATAATAATATGGCAATTAGGTGTGCGCGGCTTCGTCATGTAATTGAGACCAATTTGTAGCTTCCGGTGGTCTTTAGAAATATTTCTAGGCACGTGTAACGTTGCTGGCAGATAATTAACCTACCTGGTGAATAGAGTTGGAGTTGTATTAAGGTAAGTATATAATTAGCGGTTTTGTTGTGTGACCTTAATAGCCCATTAAATGTTGTCCAAAACCGGCAAATGTGCAGGTCTGATGATACCTACTTGTGCTTAAAATAATGTTCTTTTATTTCAATACTGATCGGAAATATTCATAAAATAAGTATGTCCAGTAATAGCCTCAAGACATCAATATTAATATTTTAGTTGTTATTGCCTGTTACTGTAGTTGTGTAGGGAGGGTCTCTCCGCTCTCAATTGCCCGCCCTGCCGCGGACACCTAAATGACATTAACGTCACCGCCACGTCGCTGAGTCAATTTATGCAGATGTACCCACTCCAATTATGTACCACTCTGTGTATAAATTAATAATTGTAAAATTCCGAGATCTTTACATTTTAAAATAGATCACAAAATTCCTCAGCTGTGTGACGCTAATTAACACTAAAAATTAAAGCTTTATACATGATCGGAACGAGTTAACGTTCCCTTGGCATCATCATAAGAAAGTTACTATACAGAACAGTTCACAGGCTATGTTGCCGCGTACCCATTCGCGACAAATCGTGCACGTACGATATCCATCGACGGCTCCATACACTTTTACACAAACAATTAAGTTATTGAAGCGTCGATGTAGATGAAAGTGCGCGATTTTTCGTGAAATGGTAACGTGGCCTAAAAGAGACAGTCCACGATAGATACGGGACTACCTACCGCAGCGAGCGACGACACGGGGGTTTCACAACATCGGACGGATCAATTCGTTCACCATTCGGGCTCTGGGGGGGTCTCCTTTAAAATTGCACCTTAAATAACTTACAGAAAGTTCGCTATCGTCTGGCTGATGCCACGTGGCTGCGTGGGGAATTTATATCTACAAACTGTAACGATAGATGAATAAAATTAAAAGAAAATAAACACTTAATGGCGAGTCGTGGCTCTAATAAAGAGTTTCTATCTGTGAATGGAATTTAATGTTTTCCCTGTACAGACATATACAGGTGTCGCATCAAAAGGAAACTTAGAAAGACGCTAGTGCTAAGATTAAGCACTATGTTTAGCAAAAACATTTAAAAATCTATTTTTATTTCGTCTCTCGTTTTGTTATTTACAAAAATCATCGTTACAATAATCTATAAACTGTGTACCGTTTGAAAAAAAAGGAAATTAACATGTTCGACTGTTAGAGACCATCGTCTGATAAATATTAAAAAAAAAAATGTGAAATTGTATTTGTTACGGTTTGTCATGACTTTCGTTTCGGTAAGAAAAACATCATCTAAGTATAAAAAAGAGCGTGTAACTAATGTACAACCAACCGTAGATGTGAAATAGTATTTTATATTTTACTTACAATTTCTGTATTGTTTGAACAAATCAATGTGGTATGTAGCGTGACTGTGAATATGGATATTACAAAAACAAGAAATGTCAGTAATGTTATAACTGTTAGGTATTAGGAAGGAAACACACTGCTAGTGATAGAAATGCGCTTTTGTGAAATATTTATGTTTGATAACATAAATAGAAAGCTAAACATAGTCAAAAATGTATGGGATTGTCAAACGCATTCGAAATGATCAATCTCTTATATTTTAGTAGGTTTTTTTTTAATTTATTTAATATGGGTTTGCTCTTGACTCTAGTCTAGGTCAAAGATGACAGAGACAAAGTCGACAATGGAGCGAGCTTACCCAGAAGAAGCCTGTTCACTCTGAATTTTGAAGAGATTAGTAGGTATTACGACAATCGCATTCAAGAATTGCACTTTGTCTAGAGCGTCTTAAGAACTTTACAGCCAAAATTAACGTCCCTTTTAAAATAATTGATGATGTTTTCCCAAAAAAATAGAAACATCTCTCATGATGACAATTTGCTTATAATGTTTTAGGTAGGAGCGGTTGTGATTTTCTTAAAAAATATTTACCAACAATTTCGATTTGAGTCTGACACCTGTCTGACAATAAAATATGACATAAAAACCGTTGTGAAGATACATTTGACACAATTATACTGACTATTAAATCAAGTAACAGTTTAGTGTTGAGATTTTAACTTTTCCTACGTTCAATTATGTGACGATAACGAAGCCAGAAGCCTGACAAATTAAGATGACCGAACTAGTAGGTAAACTTTATAGAGCTAGAATATTACTTGGTCATGGTAAGAATATTCTCTGCCAATAGAACTATACACATATTATCATATAAATAAATAGTATCAGTTTTTGATTATAATTTAATAGTTTTAACGTTGGTTTCATATTGGAGAACTTAGCAGTGCTGCTTGCTCGAATAATCTGCATCCTTATTGTGATGTAACCGCAATGTCATTTTGATATTTCAACGCCATTGCGATTAGGTTGGTGTATAGTTCACGATGGACGTGAACTGTCAAAATGTTGCGATTGAGAGGCAGTCATAAAAAAAGTTATTCAAATTCACTAATATGAAGTCAACGAAAACGAATTTTACATGCTACACTGTTTCAGATGCGTTTAGTCTGAAATACAACACATCCAACTAAATTAGTGTCATTTAAATTAAATAGTATCAGCTGGTGATTTAGGTCGTCCAACTTTAGTGCTAAGAGTCTTTAGGTGCGTTCCCCCGGCCACTGTATCGCTTTTCCCCCTCCCCCCTCCCCCCATTCTTCCAATTCCCCCATTCCCCCATGCGTGCTTAGCGCGGGTGCGCGGGCGGCGGATGCGGCCCGCGCGGGTACCTCGGTCAATCGCCGGTCGCCGTCACCGGCGTCGTCCAAGGGCCGCTCCAGGGACTGTAGCCCTTTTGGCTGGAAAGAAAGAAAGAGGCATGTTAGAGAATATGCTTTCTGGCAGTTATTATACAGGAGAGTCTAACATCTCTCAGACTGGGAAGAGGCAGCATCCTTTTCTATGCTCCATCATGCTATGATTCGTTTGG
This sequence comes from Mamestra brassicae, assembly GCA_905163435.1. Taxonomy (NCBI): domain Eukaryota; kingdom Metazoa; phylum Arthropoda; class Insecta; order Lepidoptera; family Noctuidae; genus Mamestra; species Mamestra brassicae. The sequence goes on from LR991001.1 coordinate 17,189,951, forward strand.
GAAGTAACGTGATTACTTTAGCATGACCATTTTTTCTGTTCACGATGAGCTGGAATATTCTTTGAATGTGTCTAAAAATACCTAAAATTCACTTTTATTCTCACGAAAGTATAATACGGACATGCTTTTCAGAATTTCGGATCCCGGAATCGTTCGAATTTCCTGAGATTGCTAAAAATGCCCATATGCCATATGCCATAATGCCCATGCATACAAAATATAGTTAGAACTCGTTATGAACTCTCACTGTAATTTTTTAAAATTTAAAAAGCCGATTATTTGCTGACTTTCTTGTACACCAAAAGTAAAACAAAAAGGAAACTTAAAACTAAAACACATACAATAGGCGGCCTTATCGGATTCCGCGATCTCTTCCAGACAACCTGAGATGGACAGTAATTGTCCGATTCCAATGGTAAATCATTTGTTTTGAATAAAATAAAGATACTCAATCAAAATAACCACTGCTGTATTTTCATTAAGTTTGTTATAGTTGTTTATACAAAATTGTTCAATCCCGGGAAGCCGGGAGCCAGAAAGGAATGTCCATATTATTCTTTCACAGAAAGAAGTTTAAGTATATAAGCACCCAATTATCCAATCACTGTTTATTAGACAGTTTTTCGTGTGCTTTACAGTTTTCCCGTTAAAACGCGAGGATGCATACCTATTGGCACAAAGTTAAACGCCAGGGAAAGTTTGACCATCGTTAGTGCTTACTACAAATATGTACCTACATTTTAAAGGCCATTAGGTAGGTACGTATGTATTTGCACGACCACACTTTGTCGCATTACGAGAAAGGGCTGTTTGATATTATGCTTTTTAGTACCAACTTTGTTGACGACGATAAAAAGACGAGGTTCTGTATAAGTAATAGCAGACGCGTGTCAGAATGAAGTTTGACCATCGTTAGTACTTGTTACTTGAGCAAATACACTTAGCCATACATTTACCAGACCACACTGTGACAATCTCTCCTCTCTGCAAGCGTATTTTTTTTCTTTGGAAGAGTTAACAAACATTCAATAATAAAATTTTCACCCCTCTAGTAATTTGGTAAGTCTACACGGTGGCAGACGCGCACAAAAACCGGCGCAAACGCATCAGACTGCACAAGAAGTATTGTTTTAATTAATTTCCAACAAAAAAGTATGGGCTGATCACTGATAGGCTTGTGAAATTGTGAAATAGAAGTGTTGTGAGGCGTCACGCTACTGTGGGCCCAGAACTATGTTAGATTTGGTTTACGAGGCGCCTGTTGGGACGATAGGAAGGCCATGATTTTCATAATTGTGTGCAAGTAATCTAGTAATCTAGTCTAGAGTATGGTAAAGATAGGCAAATGCTCTATATTCTAGATATTATAAGGCGTTAGTATAAAATAATTGCTGTGAATTGTTTTTCCACGCTGAAGCATTAACCAATATTCTAAGTGACAATACAGGACAGGCTTAATTACCGGAATCCACTAGATCCGGCTCGAAGTACCATAACGACAACGTTCCGCGTATAGTTCTAGTGTTATGTATCACTTTATTATTGTTTAAGATAGTTTTGTGTATTTCATCTATGGGCCTCAGTTGCCTTATAATAAAATGATTATTATTATTATAAAACTATACAACATGGCTGAAAGGTGGTGCTAACCTAACCTAATACTTAAATGATATTATTAACAAGTCGTAAGTATGGGTGGTAAATGAATTGATTCATAAAAGTGAAATGCTGTAGTCGCTATACTGCAGTGTTAAGCAGACCATGCTATCTAGGTTACTATCTCATCAATTATCCAAATTCCTAGATAACTTTACTTATTTTGCCGAGAATTCTTCAGTTTCCGCCGGGGTTTTCACTGTTAGATCATGTTTGAAGAAAACCCCGTTAGCTTAGTGGTGTTAAGTGCTTATAAAGAGATTTGGTGTCCAGTCTTAGACTCGTATTTGGAACAAAAAAAAGATTTGGAAGTACATAAAGGTGTTCAGTTTTTAACTGATCTCTTGTTATGTGGGCGATCCATATGCCAAAATGGTAGAGTAATTATTTTCCTCGTCACATAATATTTCTCCAACTTATTGATAGGCAAGCGTTTGACCAGAATCTCACCTGATGGACAGATGTGGTCGACGATGGAGGACGCTTGCCTAGCAGTAACCTATTCACTCCTGACTTAAAGACCCCGAGGTTGCAGCTATCAAAAAAAAACCACAGACTGTGCAGGGAATCCTTTGCTGTATGCACAATGAAAGTACATATTCATCTTAACTGGTGAAATGCGGGCGTGTTTAACACCTGTAGGTACATTCCTACCTTTTCAATAAAATCAATAGTAAATAAATGAACACCGATTACCGCTGCTCAAACAATCGGTACAGCAGCACAAAGGAAGGTACCTACCTACAAACATACATATTTACGTACGAGAATCAATAAGCCGTTACCACGAACGTATATTTGCTTGTCATCTCGCAAGATTTCTCGTTTAGCGCTGCAGAATGTTCGATGCATAATGTAATTTGTGGTGTATGTGCTGAGGTGTGGCTACTGTGTTAGCGAAGCGGTTGCCAATAATGTCTAGCCTTTATTGCGTACTATTCGAACGATTCATCACTTGTTGCTATTCCACCAATTCGCACTAAACGTTTCCAAACGTCTTTTATAATGCGCACAGCAAAGGAGTGGAACTCTCTGCCTGCGTCTGTGTTTCCGAACGCATACAACCCTAATCTCTTCAAAATTAGAGTGAACAGGCTTCTTCTGGGTAAGCTCGCTCCATCGTCGACTTTATCTCTGTCATCTATGACCTAGACTAGAGTCAAGAGCAAACCCATATTAAATAAAAAATAAAAAAATTGACATCGCAACATGTAAAATTTCAACTCTGGAGGAGCAAGCTGGGTACTGACCGGTGTTACGGGCCGTAATGTAACATTCGGAGCGAGCATGTTATGTTACGCCGTTTAAAACAAAACACATAGGTACGCACATGTTCGTGCTGGTCTCCACGTACTGATTGTACGAATGCTCGCTTTGTAACATGTTGCATTACGCCCCGTCACACCGGTCAGTATAGGAGCAAAGGAAGAAACATGGTACAACAAGAAGTGGTTCTAATTTAGTTTGCAAGATTTGACCTAAACAAACTAACAAATGTTACAAATTGAATAAAAGTTTGTACAAAAAAACAGATGCAACTGACTCTTCTAAAAATAATCGCCATATTGATTGATTTTAGAAAACAACAAAGTTATGTACTTATCTATTAAAACAACAAAAATATACATAGACAGGTGATCTCAAGGTTGCCATTAAGTAAAAAATAAATAGGTACCCATCAGATAAAAAGTTGACATACAATTGGTGGCAACATAGTGGCCACCCTGCCAGGGTTGCAGAATTTGTTCGAAAGAGTCACCGCGGCCCTGGAACGCAAAGGGCTTTAGAAGGAACACGGATGGGTTTTAGTCAGCAAGAGTCTGACACGCTCTTCCGCTATCCAGAGCAGAAGAAGTCATTTGATGAAAAAATAATATATAGTGGCCACTGCCTTAAAAAGGGTTAATACTAAGCAGACCATTATTATTAAACTTATTGAAAGTAAGTAGATATTAATAACACCGCCCATAGTTAATTAGAAACTTTAATGTATCTATCTAATTCAATTTATCGCAACTTCGTAATGATTTTAATGATTAATCCATGAAAGCACCTTTCCAATATTGTTACTAGAAAGTTTTACAATGTGTTTCAATTAATTATTATAAAGTGATTAGTGATTTAATTACGCTTTATGATTTTGCAGCGGTTTGTTAAGTAATCCTGCTCATTAAGGTGAAAGCGCCAGGGCAGTCCGCGAAATTCAAATTGTCATACGTTTTTTGCATTTTGCAGGTCAGTGTCGTGTTGTATGTTGATATAAATACGATTGGCGACTGTAACAAATATGGCTTTACTGAGTTATAATAATTAAAATCATCAATACAGGATTGACAGTATCATTCATGTAACTCGATTGAATGAGTTTTTATGAAATAACCATTCAATCGAGTTAAATGAACTTAGAGGGTTGTATTGATGATTTTAATGATTATAATTCTGTAAATAAATACGTGTTACGGTCGCGAATCATATTTTGTTCAACATACAGCCTGACACTGACTTGCAAATTGCAAAAAAAACATAAGAAAATTTGAATTTCGCGGTCTACCGTGGCGCTTCCACCTTAAGGCAGGTACTTAAGGGAGACGTGGGGATCGTGCGATCGATGGCCCTTTATGGGGCCCCGATCTGGGCGGCTGACCTGACGGCCAGCACCATCACTGTTCTGCGGAGGCCGCAGAGGGTGATGGCCGTCAGAGTCATCAGGGGATATCGCACGATCTCCTACGAGGCGGCTTGCGCACTGGCCGGATCTCCACCGTGGGACCTGGAGGCGAAAGTGCTCGCGTCACTACACAGGTGGCGCGAGGACGCGCGGGCGCGCGGCGAGCGACTGACGCAACGACATTTGGAGCTGCGTCGGTCGGAGCTGCGCGAGGTCCTGGTGGCGGAATGGCGGGACAGGCTTTCGAGCCCTACCGCCGGCCTCATCACCATCGAGGCCATCCGGCCAGTGCTCGACCTGTGGCTCGGGAGAAGGCACGGCTCTCTGACGTTTCGTGCGACGCAGGTCCTCTCGGGGCATGGCTGCTTCGGGAGGTTCTTGTGTCGCATAGGCAGGGAGCCGGACGCTCGATGCCACCACTGCGTCGACTGTCGGGAGGACACGGCGCGGCATACGCTTGCAGAGTGTGCAGCTTGGGAGGAGCCGCGCCGTGCCCTCATCTCTGTTGTAGGCGGTGACCTCTCGCTGCCGGCCGTGGTCCATGCTATGGTCGGCGGTGAGGAGTCCTGGGACGCGGTGGTCTCCTTCTGCGAGACAGTTATCGCGCAGAAGGAGGCTGCGGAAAGGGAGAGGGAGATCACAACCGCTCTCCCTGCCCGCAGCAGGCGCATCGGGCGTCGGAGGAGGGCATACGCTGCCCTCTTCCGGCCCCCCTAACTGGGTCCAGGGGCGGCGGACTTGGGGATGTCCGTCGTCCCCCCATTCATCCGGACCCGAGGTGGCGGCGCGTGGTGTTCCCGTGCGCCCCTCTTTGACGTAGCGAGGGGAGTTAAACACCTCACTCCCCTCCTCCCCCGGGGTGGTTTTAGTCAGTAAGAGTCTGACAGACCCCTCCACCCGCCCCAGGGTGGAGGATTTCCATGAGGATTTGCCCCCAGATCAAAAAAAAAAAAAAAAAAAAAAAAAAAAAAAAAAAAAAAAAAAAAAAAAAAAAGGTACTTAAGGGAGAGGAGGAAATTAATCAAGCGTAGAAAGCTATTTTAGGTATACTTAAATACTTAGGAAGGTGTATGTAGGAATTAACTATCTACTAGTAAGTAGAAAAAGGTATTTTTGTGCAGAAATTTATATGACTATTTCCTCTCAAGGGAAGATTACAAGACACAATAAAGAAATTAGGATATTTATCCTAGGCCTAAGAAAGTCTCACTTCACTTCAGTTTATTTGTTGACAGCTTTTAGGTAATATTTACCAAGGGCTATAAGCAAAACGGTGTTGGAGAACGTCTTTAAAGCACGTGGGCTTTTGTCATTGCAAAGCCTCATGTCCATTTACTTGACTGGCCTGTTGGTCGAGTGGTTAGTGACCCTGACTGCTTAACCGTAGGTCGTGGGTTCGATTCCCACCCAGGACAAATCTTTGTGTGATGAGCATGATCATTTGTTCTGTGTCTGGGTGTAATATGTATGCATATAGAAATATATAAGTGTGTTTATCAGTTGTCTGGTTGTCATAGTACAGGCTCTGCCTAGTTTGGGATCGGATGACCTTGTGTGAGTTGTCCCAGGATATATATATATATATATATTTATACTAGCTGACCCACGCAACTTCGTCTGCGTCACATTTTTCATGAATGCCCGGCTCTTATTGGTTGTAGCGTGATGTTATATAGCCTTCCTCAATAAATAGACTTCCTAGGATTCAATTCAATTAAATTCAAATATTTTATTTCAGAATTACTTTCATATATACTACTTCCAAAGGTCGGCCCTTAGCCACTACCTCTTCCTGATTATAACGGACGCTCTGACGTCGGACATTCAGGAAGAGGCTCCCTGGTGCATGCTGTTTGCTGACGACACTGTGCTAGGTGCCGAAAGCGGCCTAGAGGTCCAGAGCAGATTGGAGACATGGTGGCAAAGACTGGAGAGTGTTGGCCTGAAATTGAGCAGAACAAAAACAGAATACTTGTTCTGCGATTTCGGCGGTCTCTCCAGTCCCATACCTGTAGCTCTCATCGGAACGCCTATACCGATCTGCTCCGACTTTCGGTACCTCGGGTCGCTTGTCCAGGGGGACGGCGATATAGACCGAGACGTAACGCACCGGATCAACGCAGGATGGATGAAATGGCGACAGGTCACTGGAACAACTTGCGACCCACGAATGCCCCTCAAGTCAAAGGGGAAAATCGATAAATCCATGATAAGACCTGTCGTACTGTATGGATCAGAATGTTGAGATATGAAAAAGACGGATGAGAAAAGATTGCATGTAGCGGAAATGAGAATGTTGAGATGGATGTGTGGAGTATCGAGAATGGATAAAGTGAGGAATGAGTTCATTAGAGGTAGCTTAAAAGTGGCGCCAATAACGGAAAAGTTGAAAGAGGAGGGATGAAATGCACGTAACTAAAAGAGTTATGAATATAAATTTAAATGGATGGACAGGGAGAAGGAGGCCAAAGAAAAGATGGATGGATTGTATTAGGAGTTACGAAACGAAAGAAAAGGGAGTTAGTGATAGCGTGACGGTTGACAGGACAGAATGGAAGAAAAAAACGTGTTGCGCCGACCCCAAGTAACATGGGATAAGGGCAGGAAGATGATGAATTACTTCCATATATTGTTCGTAGTTGTACAACTTAGCCTAATGTTAGTATTAAATTAAATTTACAATAATAAACAACAGTGTACACCTGTTTATTTGGATAAGTGTGTCTGAACACTTATCCACCTTTGTAAGAGGGGAGAGTCCCACCGGTCCGCAAACACATTCAGAATGCCATTGGAGGAGGAGCGCAAGCGCGCCATCGTGGAAGCGGCAAACCCGTCTACGCACGTTTCCGCGAACATCCCTGACGCGCTACATCGCCACGGCAACCCCAAAAGCACCCTGAATGCGTTATTGTACTGCACGCGCAGGTCGCTGTATACCCGCTGGGTATACCTGGTCCACAGGCTGCACGTGTATAACGACTGGCAGAAGGCCTTAAAAAGCGTTATCTTTACCGATTCAGTACAGCGTACAAATCTGCGGACCAGCATGTTGCAATGGGCAACCAGCGACCTGCGCTCCCTGTCTATGTCTGCTTTGTCTTTTAAGTCTTCAGTGACCCAGTGGCCCAAATACTTAAACCTTGAAACCCGACCTAAAGGAGACCCAGAGAGTGAGAGTTCAGACAGCTGTTCGTAGGTTAAAGTACCCGATTTAAAAACCAAAATAATTTCAATAAGAATTGAAATACTAATTTAATCGTTTAAATATAAGAAAAAAAATCTGAAAAACTTGTTATCATAGCACATTGAAATAATAAGTGCTAAATATTTTTTAATAGAGGTTAAATAAAGACAATAAAAAAAAATATTTGTACCTACAACTATTGAAAAAGTGTAGGAAATTGTGTATCATTTTTGCATTGACATTTTAATTAAATTTTATAATTATGTGATAATACTTACATACATATATTCAAAGTAAATTATAAAGTTTTGATCAATGAAGCACAAATAAGTAAAAAACAGGATTAATTTCACTGTATTATCTTCATTATAATATGAATGCAATTTACACTTCAGCTAACACCAAAAATTTAAAAAGTGGAAATAATTGAATTATACAGTATTTCGTTCACTACAAAATAAATTTAATTAATTTTATAGCGTCAACAACACGTGGTAATTATGCTGTTAAAATGTAGCTTATATGACACGTTCGTAGATTTACCATATCAGCGCCATCTATTGATTACTTACTCAACCCAGTCGAAAGGTATCGACATCTGTTAGCATCATTTGGAGTTAACAGATAATTGTGACTGTCAAATAATAACAGACAAATAATTAGCAATAAATTAAAATTGCGACTATAATTTGAGATTTAAACTATCCTATCTCTCAAGTTGGATCGAACTGCACATGGTGTGCGAATTTTATTATAATCGGTTAAGTGGTTTAGGAGTCCATTGAGGACAAACATTGTGACACGAGATTTATATATATTAAGATATATTTCGGTTCGCCTCCGGCTCGGCTCGGGCGCTTATTCCACCTCGGCTACAATAACAAAGTTAATTCACTTGCATCAAAACATACTATTAACCCTCTACTCGCTGCAACTACCACCTCACCCCACGCATAATAACTAAATTTAAACACCACCAGCAAAACGTTGCGTGCCAATAACGAATACGGTAAATAATTCATAACTTCCACTAAGTGGGTCAAGTTCGTGCGCGCGCGCATCTTCACGCCGTCTGCCAAAGTCGGGAAAAAATGCCTTCCAAGAAATATGCACCATTAGATGCTGATGAGTGTGGCCTGCATTCGTTTGAGAAGAAAATTTGTGCGTCAATGAGATGTCTGTAGTCTGCTGGCTTTCATTCATTCATTTCATATGAATTCAAGTTTTGGTTGAGACGTATTGGATTTGTTGATTTATTTATCTTGCAGGTTTAATCATGAGGAATGGTGAAATAAGGATCTTTAGCCGAAAGCCCGCTTTTTGTTCATTATAAGACTTTGAACGAACTTCATTATTTCTATTCCGCACGGGTCGATCTTCAAAGTTAAGCAACGCTTGCTAAGGTTTGTCTGTGACCATATTACCGAGTTTCCTCCGTGCCTCGGAAAGCACGTTAAGCCGTTGGTCCCGGCTTTCATTTGTAGATGTTTGGCAGTCGTTACGGATTGTCAGAAGCCAGTAAATCTGACAATGTGTTGCCAAGTTATGGGTTGTGGAGGTCTGGTACTTTGGTAGGCAGCCGCTTCACGTAAATACTGGTATTCAGCTGAATCCGGTTTGACTGGAAGCCGACCCCAATATAGTTGGGAAAAGGCTAGGCAGATGATGAAGAGGTATACTCGTACCTACCTTCCCTTGGGAAAAACCTTTCGGGAAATTCCTTTACATCATTACAAACTGATGGAGATGTGGCCTGCATTCGTTTGAGAAGAAAATTTGTGCGTTAATGAGACGTTTGCTGGCTTTTATTTATGGTTTTATTGAGTTTTTGGATTTGTTGTGCTGTATCTTTCAGTTTTAATGCTGAATAGTGGTGAGGTGACGTTTTGGCAATCTGTCGATTACTGTCCTTTGTGTTGATGACGTTCCAGTCGAATTTTAAGCCATTTTTAATAAATAATTTCATTTTTCGTAACTCTTCTAGGTACTTATCGGATGTGTGATTCTGTGAAGCAGATTCTTGTTTTTTGCTAATCAGTTTAGAGTTGTAAGGCAGTTTTCAGGTAGGTTGTGGATCGAAAAAAAAATTGTTGAGTAATGGTAAAAGGTATGGCAATGCTCGTCTACTTCCCAAACATATTTGGACCTGCTGAAGATTGCAAGACCATCTTTGCATTGTAAAGACTCAATCTCTTTTGCATTGTACAGTTTCACGCATTTTTTGTTTAAAAACGAATGTACCTAACCAGGATTTTGTAAACACTGATTTAAAAGAGTGTCCATGGAGTTTTAAGCACGTTCTTCTCCATAGGATCTACTCCTTGGAAGTGGAACTGCCACGCTGGAGATAGGCTCGGTGTGAGTTTTGCTGTAGAACAACTTGCTGAGCTCTTGTCGCTAGCGCGGCAGACTTAGCTTCATCTATTTGACTGTCATACCTTGACCATTCAAAAGTGCCTGTAACTGGTCTATTTGAAATAAAGGATTTTGTATTTGTATTTGGTTAATTTAGTGGGAACAGCAGAATAAGTGCGCCAAGTGCGCGACTACTATACTAAGTTCTTACTGCTACAGGGTTTACTTTAACCTTTTACAGAAAGAAATATTTATCTTTCTTTGTCTTTCCTTAACTCACTACATTTCCCAAGTTAGAATGACACAAATCCTCTTCACTGGCACTCATATAAAATGAGAACGACGTCCACGTGGATGCTCTAATATCATTAGGTTCTCGGAATAAATCCACGTGGACGTCGTTCACATTTTATATGAGTGCCAGTGAAGAGGATTTGTGTGACGTTCTAACTTGGGCAATGTAGTGAGTTAAGGAAAGACAAAGAAAGATAAAGATTTATGTATAAGGTAAAAGTAAACCCTGTAGCTGTAAGAACTTAGTAACCCACAAGCGCCCTTGATCTACTTAAGTTCAGGAGAAATAAGAGAAAAAGGGAAATATCCTTATTTCCGTAGACATTACTTTACTCTTATACAATGTATAACAGAATAACCAGAAATCTAAAAAGGGGCCATCATTATAAACAATTTGATGATAAAGGGACCAATCAGCCCACTGCTTATTGTCAATCCGATTGTCTGTAATCCAATTATCAAACTTTTTTCTTAAATAAATATTAAAAAGTTAAACTCATTCATACAAAAAAAAACATATCACATAATCTATTTCTTTCTATAGGTAAGGAAATGAGTACCGCACGCAATTTTCACAAATCGTAAAAAAAAATCGCATTTTCTGCGACATTTCTAATCGATTACGTTTCACATGCGACATCGACAAACGATTTATAGCCATTAGTATCGATTTTGGTTTATTGCTGTTTTAATTGAGAATTGTTATACAGCTTGTAATTAGCTTTGCTTGTCGTAAAAAAACATTGTAAAACACGCGAACGATTATCGGTTAATTGGGCTAAAAAGGCTAATCTGTACTAATCTGTCTCTATGTTTCGAAATAATACTTAGATAAATTACTAAAAAAACGTTATGTTAGTTACTTATACTGTGCTATCGCCACCTCTTCCTATGCCACCAATATTTAGCATGTATTCTATATAAATATTCACTTAAAATTCGTTTATTTGTCCGTTAATCACTAACCAACCAATAGAGTTAAGACAAATAGCGTTAACGGACAGATAAACGACAGATAAATGCCTCAGAAACCGGGCACTAGTCTTCAAAAAGATTCTCTGAAACACAATCAAGCCAAGCAAATATCCACTATCGTCCACACGCCTTACGAGTGTCAGAGCTTCCGTTTTTCAGGAAATCCATTACTGCACTTGTATGCGACATTCTCCTCAAAATACTAAGTGATAGAGTGATGGACGTAATCCCATAGCCGGCTAACGTGCTAGCCGAGCAAAGTCTACTGTGTGACAAGGATTAGCGCTGAGTGATGGCTCGTAAATGGGTTAGTCTGGGACCAGGGTCCGCATGTGGTGCAGGGGAATTATTGGGACTTTCATTCTTCAATTACGGATAGGTTTCCGACTCAGATAGGATCATGTCGAATCGAATTATGTCTGTCTGGACCGCTGTATCCTGGTGCGAGTTTTACTGGTTTGGTTGTCGATACGTTAATTTGTCTGAATCGGATAAACGGCTCTTTTAATTGTATTTTTATAGGGCAAGGCGTGGTGGCGGAAATAGATGGATTTTAAGATTCCGTACTCGAAGTAGGTACACACGGAACCGTTTTTTTTTAAGGGTGGGAAATCATCAAATGACTTCTGCTCTGGGTGGAGTGGTAGGGCGTATCAGACTCTTACTGACTAAAACCCATCCGTGTTCCTTCTAAAGCCCTTTGCGTTCCAGGGCTGCGGTGACTAATTCGAACAAAACCGTATTACTAAGTCTGTTTGTCAGCGGGCTGTATCTCATGAAATGTATTCAATAGCTAGAAAATTGAAAATATCACAGAGTGTGTAGAACGACGCGTTCAAAAACAATTTTTTGTTGCGACACATAGGTAGGCTCCAAAGTCTAGCTATATCTGTTAGGTTAGCTACATTATAGTATACTGTGTAAAAGAATATTTTTATTTTACCTCCCTATACGTTGTATAACATTAAATTCTTCCACCATCGAGTGTTATATAACCAGCAATTCCTAAATAATTGTTTTTAATAAAAACTGTTTTATGGTCGCGGCTATTAATATTTTATCGGCTATGGCTGCTACCGTCACTGTATTTATGGGTATGACTCAGTACACGTAAATACCATGGTGGATGTGTTTGTCGCACCTTTGGTGGAATAGAGTCGTATATATATAGATATGCTTGGAAGCATGCTGGTCCTGCTCCATAGGACAATCTAGGGTGTAGCGTAAATCAAACTGGTTGGGATAATGTTTTTACTTTATAGATGTACTTTTGAAGTTAAACTTCTATATAGACTAGAGATAGAGGGGTATTAGGATTTCTTCTGTCACGAAAAAGCGTTACGGCCGCGTGGACGGGGTAGACGATATATCGCGTGGTGAGAAGCGGCAGTGGCGGAGGGAGAGAAATGTCCGTTGAAGTTTCACTTCTACTATGTGTCCCAGCACACATTTTTTTTTTCTATTAAATAACTCACACACTGTGAAATCAATTGTTTGCAATATTTGTTAATATGTGAGTACCATGTCCTTATTATTTTAGAAAATGAATAAGTCTACCTCTATTGGTATTATTTTTTATTACAACTAGTACATAGTATACTCTGGGTGCATCGTCTTCACATATAACAAATTAATTAATGTATACAATATTTTAAAACTTTTATTAGAAAAGAGTAACTATGGAGTTTCTTGTCCGTTCTTCTACATAAGAATCTACCTTTGTGTGGACAGTAGAGTCACTTTATTTTATACTTATTCTTTTAACTGTAAAATAATGTGGTCGTTCAAAAGTGCCTCTTAATGGCCTAATTCAAATAAACGTTTTGACTTTGACTTTTGGCCTTTTAAAGAGTCAAATTATACCTCTTTTTTATTAACGATGGAGTTAAATAACGGTTTGTCGCTAATAATAGATACTGAATGTTATTTTTTTTTCCCGGTTTTTATAACTGAAGCGTAGAATCGTACTTGTGGTTTGTCAATATTTGAAGTCAATAACCTGCTATTACGTGGAGTCATGACTACATAGTATAAGTATTATAAGTTAGGATTTTTCCTCACTGTTGTTTTGAAATACTTCTGAAAATAACTAAATATTTTGAATTAAGTATCAATATTTAAACACGTTTTTTTTTTTTTTTCGGGGGAAACCTTCAAAAGCGCCTGGACTTTTGGGAGACCAGGGAGTGTGGGATTTTTACCTCACTAAAACTACCACCTATCTACGTCTTTACTCTCCGGAGAGTACACTGTGTAACTCGGTGAGTCGCTGTAAGTGTGTCTATGTCCTGATAGAATTATTGACTGCACGTCCAAGTCAATAAAATAAGTTTGTATATAACTTTCTGTAGTTACATTATTGCGTAGGTATCTAGGTACTTAATAACGCAAGTTTACTGGCATTTAGCCGCTGCCTACATGAAGTAAGATGGATGAAACAGGATAAAAGTGTTGATTATAATCTTCCAAGTAGAATTAATTTATGAGCTTAATGTTTAAGATCTTGTTTATTTATTTAAACTTTATGTACAATAGTGGTACATGGGCGGACTTAATGCATCAAGGTATTCTCTACCAGTCAAATTTTGGGTTACTTATAATGACTAAACTGAACAACTTTTACTAAGAGACCAAACCCGCGAAAAAAATATCTGTTGTTCAGTTCATTTTGTCGAGTTTGGCGCACAGAAATGTATGAAGGAGTCGATTTTTGTTTTCGCGATTTTAGTGTTGGTCCCATAGTGAAAGTCGTTCATAATGATGAGTACAATGACCCCTTAAGAGGTATTGCGTTTATTCTGTTACACGTTGTAAACTACCTATACAAAGTTAACAAAGTTTAGCCAAAATCCTAACAAATTCTTATTCGCAAATTTAACATCTCAAAACTAGTATTTGACATGCTGATAGCCAACATAGGTACTACCACCAGTTCCACTCAAACACATGCTTAGAGAGGCCACTTTAGAAATACACGGTGCTCAAACATCAATCATAAGGAAACTCAAGTTATCAAGCATGCGAGGTGTTAGGTGAAGGGCTTAGGGTGCGTCTAGACTTCTAGGTTCTAACGATTATAAATGCATTGCTTGCTTGAGCACTATAATAGCTTCTGAGAACCAACTCTACAAATTTTTAAGAAGTGTTTTCATTCGTATCTCAGAAGCAGTCTGTCAAAATCGTTACATTTTTGACAGATTGCGACCGTGAATATTGCTTAAAAATAAGTGAATTTTGCTTAAAAAGTGAAAATTGGTTAAGAATAATTGGCACATGTAGGTCTATGTGAAATCAAATACTTAAAAAACCGGCCAAGATTGTGTCAGGCTTCGCACAATGTAGGGCTCCGTAGTTACCCGTCCCGTAAGCCGTGACAAAAAATAGCAAATTTTACTATGACATTATAAAGTTACAAAATACACTTCGTTTAAGTCATTTTCTATGGGGTTTCTACGAAATTCTTACCTATTCAGTTACATTTTATAAATTGGTCGAATATTACTCGTTAGCTTGTAAAGTCTACTTAGCTGTGATAGTTTTTCTTTTAAATTCGTTATATTATATGCTACTACCATGATTTTTCACGTCTCCAAAAACAACCGTTTAGCTGGCAGAGGGGGGACACTTGACTAACAAAAAATAGCACTTTAAAGCTTAATATTTCCTTGGATGGAAAAATGGCTTTCACACATCCCCAATATTTTTAAACCTATCCAAAGACACCACATACGATGGGATAATATGTATACCCATACCAAATTCCAACTTTCTGGTGCGTCTGAGCTAAACTGCGGACGGACAGGCATACGGACATGGCGAAACTATGATGATATTGACAAAGCGGGTTTCGATGTAATGTGGCTTGTTCTGTTCTTGCTCTTTGATAACATATTTTTATCTTGCGAAAAAAATTGACTGATGGATTTGACTGAAACATGGCACACGGGTAGATCATGTCCTGGAATAGACTCAGGATCGTTTCATCCCGGGAGTATGTTCCCTTAGAATAATTTTCGACGTTCACGCGGGCGAAGCCAGTGGCAGTAGCTGGTATTGTAATAAAGCAGCAAAAAACCTAAAGAATTGATTGATAGATGATCGATAAAACGACATATTTGCTTTTTGTAATTAAATGCTCAACTTGAAATCATCAATCCAATGATAAAACAAGAACTAAGAAATAAATTAATCATTCCTTTTAGGCTCCTCACGTTTGAGAAGTCATGGAGCCAATGGAGCCATGCATTACTTTGTTATCTAAAGTTGTAAGATTCGACTGGTAATATAGGTTAATGCAAACTTCGTGAGCCCACAAATGGCGGGGCTTCATCAATCCGTGCTGTTACTATTACAGAAAGGTGAAACTGTGCTATGAAAATATTGTTGAGAGATGTAAGGAAGTACTTAGTACATAAGGATAAAAAATGGTGGAACGATAGTTTTATAGAGGTATGCGGAATAGAGGGTAAAGTCCCGCACAACTCCATTGGAGAGGGAGGATTCTCCGACCAGACGGTTGTTGTGTCTGGTGGGCAACTGCCCAATAGTTGATATTTAAACTGTTGTATATGTTGAAATCACACGGAGAACTTTGCTCAAGCGATGCAGGATTTCGTTGGTAGTTCGCCGTTGACAGGATAGATGGCGTTGCGGTTCTTTTTGTTGCCGTACATATTTCGCTTTTTATTTTGATGTTGATGCCATTACAGTTTCACTGAAATTTGGAGATCCGAACTAAAGGCTTCGTGATAAAGGCGTGGTTAATTTTGTTTTTAATTATTTATTTAGACTCCATACACATTGGTACAAAGGTGGATTTATACACCCTCGATCCTTGTGTATTCTTGGTCGAAGCTATCAGTCTCCACCAGTCAACCATTGGCGGTTTTTGAATCTACTTTATAATTTAAATAACTAAAAGGTAACGAATTAAATTAATTATATTCTATTCAATGATAGGTTTATAAAGCAATGAAAGGTAGGAACAGAGAATAGGTCCCTCTTTTCCTAACGGATAAGAATTAATTTAGTTCGCGATGAAGCTATAAAAGGCAAAATTAAGGATCAAAAGTAAAAGATACCTTAATTAATTAGGGTCGACTAAGGATACCCATTTTGTTTAGGGTCAAATAAACTTACAAAGGTCAAGCTTCGGGTCAAACATAAGTAATGACATCGCGTAATTATGAGCAAAATAAAAGTAACCAACCAAGTTTTGACTTTTGACTTTTGACATAACTGTTCTGTTTGGTTTCGGACGTAAAAGAATAGCACCATCCCATCACTTCCAGTGGGTGTCGTAAGAGGCGACTAAGGGACTCACCAGGGAATGGGCAGCAGCATTCTCTGTGCATTACAACAGCTACACTGCGATCGCCAACCCGCCTGCCAAGCGTGGCGATTATGTATATATATTAAATCCCCTGTTTGGGGGAGGCCCATATCCAGCAGTGGACGTCTTTCGGCCGAAATGATGAACACATAACTAGTACCTATCTAGGCATTTTCATACGAAGAATTTTATTTACTTACAAAATATTAGAATAATAATATTAGAATTTTATTTACTTACAAGTTTCGTTTTATTGCAATATGTTAAAGGTTTCTGTCGAAAAGATTGTGCTAAACCTATTTATTTTATGATTATTGGTTTGACACAGAGGTAGGTAGGTAGGTATGTGGGGTCAACCACAAATGCGTAAATCGCTTCGAAATAACAGCGCTGTCAATGTCAAATTATTACCACAGATATGTGGTCGGCTGTACCTAAAAGCACCATTTTGTCTTTGTATTTTTTACCTCGTAACTCCGTCATTTATGAATCGATTTGAAAAAATATTTTTTCATGTGAAAGGATATACGTTCCGATTGGTCCAATAGAAATTTGGAAAGAAAGAAAGAAGAAAATATATCATCCAAGAAACAAAATTGTGTGTTTTGCTTTCCTGTGACTTTTCAGTGGTGTTGTTAGGTGAGGCGTACCACTAAAAAGTGTCAAATAATAAATCTTTTAAAACAAAAATTCAACCGATTTCCAAAATAAAAAAAAACAGTAGTGTTTTTATTTATTTGGAAATCGTATTTTTTATAAAAAAATGTTTATAGCATACATTTTAAACGCAATCTACAGCAGCTAGTTAATTCTTTAAAAGATTTTCGCAATCCGTCAAGAAAGCCGGTCGATTCTGTAAACATGCCGAAGTGAAGGCTTGGGTGAAGCGATCACGAGATGAGCTGTCAATCCATAATTATAATCACGATGTCACGTGATCACGAAGTGTGCTATCATTCCATCTTGTTTATATGGATTGACAGCTCACCTCGTGATCACTTCACCCAAGCCTTCACTTCGACATGTTTACAGAATCGACTGACAGGATCTAACTTTCCTTCATTTTGACAAACTGCAAATGCGAAGGAAAGCGAACGTTGCTTTCAAAATACGAGGACAGGCATTCATATACCCATATTATTGGTAATAAACTTATTATTATTATTATCTATTATAGACCTATATATGTATTTATATTATGTTTTGCCGCAGCTCTCAAACAAACACGTGTCGTGTATCATTAGACGGTAAACAAAGTTACTACAACGTATAACAGAATAAACGCAATACCTCTTAAGGGGTAATTGTACTCATCATTATGAACAACTTTTACTATGGGACCAAACCCGAACTCGCGCGAATTTTGTCGAGTTATGCGCACAAAAATGTATGGGAGAGTCGATTTTTTTTTTCGTGATTTCAGTGTTAGTCCCATAGTAAAAGTTGTTCATAATGATGAGTACAAAATGACCCCTTCAGAGGTATTGCGTTTATTCTGTTACACGTTGCATAGTACCTACCCAGTAACTAGTAGTATATTTTATGGACATTATTGGTTTGCTATTGAATATTGATAGAATCGCTAATTTCTGCGCATGATCATCAGACGACGAGCATGTCATGTGAATGTTGTTGTCACACTAATAACATTGCATATTGAATAGCTCACGAGCGCGTCTGGCACAAATTGATGAATTAATCAATTTATCTCCGTCGCTGCAAATGATGGCGTCGGTGAAAAATATGAGCATGTTTTAGGGTAATAACTTCCGTACCTACATAATTTTAACTAAAATGGGTCTGTTAAGAACTGCTTTAACTTTTAGGTAATTTGCAACATGAAATTACCTGCTCTTTTTCCAGTGGTACTAGACTTTTCACTGGTGTAAACTGTTGGAAGCTTATCTTTATATATAATTCTTATGTATGTACGTGTGTTGACAGTGAACTCCTCCTAAACGGCTGAACCGATTTGAATGTTTTTTTTTGTGTGTGTTTAAGTGGATTCGAGGATGGTTTAGATTCACAATTGGACCCGGTAGGTGGCGCTGCAATCGGTTTCTATAATTTTTCGTCAGACACAAAGCAAACGTTCGGACAGGACAACGTCTGTCGGGACCACTAGTAGAAATTCGTCGCCAGGGTCCGATCTATCTCTGTAACACAATTCATCAAATCGGTTCTGCGATTTAGGCGTGACAAACAAACTCACTTTCGTATTTATAATATTTACGGTTAGTATTATTGACTGGAGCAAAATTCTTAATATCACAGCTGGAATTGTTTTGATACAAATATGAACTTAATACATATGAGACATTATAAATATATATAAAATTCCACCGTTACTGACTGATTGAGTGACTGACTGAGTGAGTGAGTGACTGAGTGACAGACAACCCACAGCCGAAACTACTGGTCGGAGAAAGCTGAAATTTGGCATTTAGCTTCCCTACACTCCGTAGAGGAACTCCAAGAGAGGATTCCCGAAATTCCTACAGGAACGGAAAAAAATATGCGCGTACGAAGTCGCGGGTAAAAGCTAGTTTTATATATATAATTTAAAAAACGAATGCCAGTATGCATGAAAAATAATATTTATTATCTAAACAGTTTATCAAGAAATATACTACTAATAGTGAAAATAGAATCGAAATTGACCGAAAAACAAACGATATAAAACATATCTGTCCCTCTCGCGAAAACGTAGTTTTGTATGGCAGCTGTATAGGCGACATAGTATTTGACGTCACAATTGGTATCGGACTTCTCTTTCTAATTGTCAACTTTGAAGCTGATGAAGGTATTTTAAAAATTATTTCATAATTGTTTACTAGGGATAATAAGTATTTTATTTTGCAAATAAAAAAATTGCATGCATATCTATTCCCTATTCTAATATTTTTTAAGCAGAATTGGCACGCTGTTATTTAGAACTGAAAAACGTCCTAAGATGAATGATTGTGAAAACCGATGTCTTCATTCATACTAGTAGAGTTATGTATCCGTGACTTATGCTAATAAAACCGCTTTTCAATATGCAGACCTTAAGCTTTATTAATACTTGTAATAATTCTTGTTGACTATTAATATAAACTGCAATACAATCTTGATGATTAAAGCTTGTAAAAACCTGTGTTGATTCGTGTTTGTGTTATGTCTTAAGAATATTATTATTGTTATGTTAATATTGCCACACTTTGAAGTTGTATTTATTGTTCACACTTTGTCAAATACAATGAAAAACACACAACTTGGCGAAAAGCTTTGAAGTTCTTTTTTGTAATGTGTCCTTAGAAGTATGGTGAGTGTGTGTAAAAACTGGGACGGTAAATTTAGGTACAAGGTTATCATTTGTAATCCTTACAAATATTATAAATGCGAAAGAAAAATTGTTTCTTTATTGAAGTCATAACTTCTTATGGGAGGGTAAACCGCTTCGTAACGTAACGCGTTACGGCGCCAGTCTGTCTGGCTTCCCTTTCTCTCACGCATACGGCAGCGGTAGGCAGGCTCTTCCTCTCTCACTCTAACCCACAGCGCTAGTCGTATTTCGGACAGACGCTTCCCATATTAAATAGTTCAACTAAGATTAGTTTAAGTTATCACTTCTGTCGGGCGTCCCGAGACGCACACGTTTTTTTCTTTTGTTTCCCCACACGCCTAAATTGCTGAACCTATTTAGATGAATTTTGGTATAGAGACAATTGAGACCCTGCAGACGGTTTCAGGCATTTTTGCGAAAATGTATTTACCGCGAGCGAAGCCGTGGGCAAGAGCTAGTTATCTATAACATGAACTTAAATTCCTAAATAGTTTCAATATCGAATTATAAGATAATGTTAAGTGAAACCATCCCATAATTTAGCAGTTACCCGTAAGGTCGGCTATCGATGGCGTATGGTGGTATTTCACGCAAATGTCATAATAAAGTCATAGCCTGCTAGGTGAGGCTTTTCAAATGCCAGGCCTTTGTCTCTTGACTTTTGAGAAACTATGTAGAAATAACGCCTAAATTAATGGGTTGACTTTAAGGTGGAAGCGCCAGAGTAGCCCGCGAAATTTAATTTTTTTAATGTATTGTGCAATTAGCAAGTCACTGTCAGGTTGTATGTTACAAAATACGATTTGCGACCGTAACACGTATTTATTTACAGAATTATAATCTTAAAATCATCAATACAACCCTCTAAGTTCATATAACTCGAATGAATGGTTATTTCATAAAAAAGTCATTCAATCGAGTTACATGAATGATACAACCTGAATTGATGATTTAATTTATTATAACTCAATAAAGCCATATTTGTTACAGTCGCCAATCATATTTTTATCAACATACAACCTGACACTGACCTGCAAAATGCAAAAAACGTATGACATTTTGAATTTCGCGGACTGCCCTGGCGCTTTCACCTTAAAGATGGCTTTTCAGTGCTATTGTCAAATGTTGATAGAGAACAAACTTTTCGATTGATACCTCTATCGATGCTTTCCTGAAAATAATGTGGAGGATAAGGTGAAATGCTTAACGTGAAGATACCCCTCGTTAAAACATGAATGATCGTCTCACACAATATTATCTGCACTTACGACTTTATTCTCCTTGTGCTTGTATAAAAGTTTTAAACAATACTCTCTTCAGTGACGACTTTAAAAGTCTACATTTTTAGCCTTTAATAAATAATAATAAAAAAAGCGTTTTATTTCTAGCAAAACACAATAAAAAATAACTTAGATTCTAATTTTATATTTAAAAAAAAAATAGAAGTTCAGCCTATAAGTGACAATAACTTTAATCCATCACTTTCGAAGCGCAAAAAGCGTTCAATTTTCATCTCTTACCTCAAATTACCACAAATTGGTGTGTGACAAAAATGAGTAATTTCCTACAATTTGCTTTGACAAAACGGAATACGGCGGTCGGTCGCAGCTCCCATGGCAATTGGAGGCAATTGGGTCTCCACTCTGAGGTCGGGACCCGCCCAGCCGCGGTTAATGTCAATCGTGGTATTAACTATCGCCATTTTATTGATATAAAACTATGAGTTTAATGCTTATGTTGCGTAATAGAATTTTAAGCAGTAAGATGGGTTACCAAGTTCATATGGCAGACAATTTACATCAAAGGGTGTTTTTTGACGTGACAACGTCTAATAAATCGATGAACGCCGGCTGCACGCACGAAAAAGGATGACTCATTGTAACGTTACGCTCATTGTAACGTTACGATAATTTCATCAATGTTATGTTACGACGCTGTCACGTTAAACTTTCGTCCGTAAACCGACTTTACAGACAGAATAAACCCCATACCACAGTTTAAAGATTTAACTTACATACAAACTTGTATTTAGGCTTGTACAATACTAAAAATATAGTTTAAACGTAGAAGACGTCCTTTTGGTAATTTTGACGTGAAACGGATGTCATTTCGGAGTTCTACATGTTAAAGTTCTAATGATTAATGTCGCACCAAAATAGAGATACTCAGAAATATAGGTAGTTAGTTTTGATAGTTGCGTCATGAGATAATTTATGGTTAATAGCATGGGCGTGCTTTCCCTGTAGACAAACAGGCAAAGCCTACCCTACCACAACAACGGATAAATAAAACAAATGTATTTATTAAAACTATGTAATAAAATAAAACAAAAATATTAAATAACTCTTAACTCCTAGTAAAATGCTTATAGCAACCTGTAAGCGGCCCGTGTGACGTAACTCATAAACTCACACTATAAATGTACTACGAGACGCTGGCTAAGGCAAGACTTCGCATTGCCTACATGTCATTCATAAATGTATGCATGTGTGTTCATATTTTCATGTGTATGAACAGCACACATGTATAAATATGGGCGTTTCTTAGGCCCGAAGGAGCCGGCCAACGCGTGTCGTGATTGGCTACGCCACAAGGTTTCAAGGCCACGCACAAAACGTCAATTTCCTAACCAATACAGACAGTTATAAAAGGGTAGTATTGTCAAATTTATACATTTCAGAAGAAATTTTAATTTTTAAAGAATAGCAACAGCCCTCTAAAAATAATTAAAAACTACAGGAATTAATTTTTATCCTCAATTACAAAAATGAGTATTTAGTATCGGCAACCCCGTGTTTTACTGTCAGTATAGATATTAGTATAACCCGGCAAATTTGCTTAAATGTCATTCTTAAAGATGACGATAGGACAATGATGGCAATTTAATTTGGAAGTGTTTTATCCAGACATTTTAAATGATATTTTTTTTAGAGAAGCCATATTGTTTTATGTGACAAGCAATAATCGCGCGAATCTTTAGTGATTGTTTTGAACTTTTTAATTACTTTTGATTTTATTATATCATAGTGAGTTATAAGTAATTCGTTTTGAAACACAAAGTATTATAAATGTTAGAGTTTATTTGTTTGTTTACTTAAAAATGGTCCTAGATTGTGAAGTTTGTGCTGACTGTGTGTTTAATTGAGATAAAAAGCAGTAAGTTTTCACAGCTATCGTATAATGATAAGATTCCACTTGTGTCTAAAGGTAGATGTGTGACCGAGTTACGAGAATTTATCAAAAAATACGATAATTCATCTCGTACTCGTCATTTCAATCCTCAGAGTTATGAAACATATAACTGGCTGTGTGGTTGTGTACACACAAATAAATTATTTTGTTTTTCGTGCATTTTGTTCAATACTTAGGATTTATATATTTGCATAATTTTCATTCCTCAGTATAAAAAGCATAACCGATCAGAAAAACATCTAGAGACTTGCTTAAAGTTAAATACATTTATTTGGTAAATCACGTATTGAAACTAGTATTAAATGAGTAAGTATAACTTAAAGTTTAACACAGATTGCAAACCTTTGGTTTTCTTATAAAATATATGTAGGTACATACATGCAATGTGAGTCACATGAAATAGGGAAATATTGCAAGTGACGTGTTTTATAACTAAAACTCACTTGGAAAGATATTTGAGGTGACCAAATCTTTCTTCTATTTGCATCGTCAGAATTTCATGATTTGAATCTTTCTTGAAATTTTAAGTAATCTGGTGAGTTTTTGAAGTCATAAGTTTTGAAGTGGACGAAAATTCGCATCGTCAGTATCGTGATTTCAACCCTGAATAATGAGGAGAGTTTTTTTTTGGCATTATGTATGGGCTGGCCTACCCTTAATGTGCAACTACTGCACGCTACTGGTTAATAGTAGCGAGCCGGCCGCCGCCGCACGCCGGCAGTGATATGAAAGAAAAGGGAGTTAGTGATAGCGTGGGACTCTGGGGAGTTTGTATCGCCACATCTTCTTCCCAGCTAAAACACTAGGAAGTGGTGACGGGCGGTCGTTTTGGGGGACTGTCTTTATTTAGAACTTTGAAGTTCAAAAAGTGCTGGCACTCAGCCTAATTTGAATAAATGATGTTGTGAGTGTGTTGAGTAGACAATAGGGAATATGCATGCATTTTTTTTATTTGCAAAATGAAATACTTATTGGGTCTAGTAAACAATTATGAAATATTTTTTTTAAATACCTACATCAGCGATGAAGTTATAATGCTTCAAAGATGACAATTAGAAAGAGAAGTCCGATACGAACTCTGAAGTCAAATACTATGTCACCTTTACAGCTGCCATAGAAAACGGCGTCTCCACGAGAGAGACAGATATATTTGTTTAAAATAATCATATCTCGTTTGTTTTTCGATCAATTTTGATTCTAATTTCACTGTTAGTATGTATTTATATTTTTTTTTATTTTCAGATAAAGTAAATTAATATTTTTTTCATGCATATTCCCTATTATTGTAAAATACACTCGTAAGTATGTCATAAGTTTAAAAAGTTATAATGCACACATTAGAAATAAAGACAGTGCAGTGGAAAAAATAATATTTTGCCTGTTAACCAAATAGGTTTGTTGACTGTACCTAAGCTTATAATTTGCACCCGTAGGACGGTGGGTCGGGTCGCTAGTTGATAGTAATTTGTACAATAAGTAATTAAGGTTTCAATAGCTATATAAAATAATTTAGTACGCCAGTGGGGTCAAGTCCTGTTTTGATAAGCAACACCTGCATTCACCTAACCACTTTGCTAAAAGTAAAGTATATATTTGCAGTTTAATAATACTTGAAGCATCCCTTGCTTTGTATGACAATATGGTTCGATGGAAAAACAAACTCGTGTCAATTGTTTTTCTAACAATTTTCGGTAAAAATAATCAACATCCAGAATTTTTTGTACAATTTTATTTTATTCCCCAACACAATAAAATCCCAAAATTTCACATCACTAACAACGCAATAATAAATGTCAGAGTCGGATAAAAGTCCGCACCGCTCCGCACTGGTTCGCTCAGCTCCGCACCGATCCGCAACCCACCGGTTTCCGTCAAATTACGGAAAGTAAAAACGCGGCGAGTTTCGCTTCAGCCGGAGTGCTCGGGAAATGGATGGGGAGCGACACAGGGCTGACACCTGGTGCTTTTAATAAATTAACTATTAGTAGTGAATGTTATGTGAACATGAAATTGTATCGGTAGATGTGTAGCTGTCTATCTTGATGGAGTGGGGGAGAGTCGACCGTTTCGAAATTTCAGGAAGGAACTTGATAAAATATGGCGGAATTATTTTCAATGCTAAGAATTTTTTGTCAACCAAAAATAGTCTTGGTGTAGAAAAGCGAGGAGGCCTGACCCTAGCTAATGGGGCATAGAAAGGACAGGAAGAAACCAAGAAATTTCTCTTCAAAATTTCGAGGCAGGCTTAAAACACTCTGGCGTGATGATTTGGACTCGTTCCTGACAGATTGGTCGGAGAAGACAGGAGACAAAGTTAGCTGGATAAACATGAGGAAGATCATGACATTATTTACTCGAACTTCACTTTATATTGAGATTTAACCTTATTACTAAAAAATAATTAATATACTATTTGTACACCAATTACATTGGTAGGACATAGAGCTTGATTAAAATGTTTACATAAGACCTTCACTGTAATACCGTGTTCATAAATAAAAATTGATTGATTGATCATTGCTCAGCTGTGGGACAATACAGGCTAAAAAAACCTTCCCCGATTTTTAAAAATAAAATTACTCTTTATGTGCTTACATTATTTATCCTGCCATACCCTATCTTACTTAATCGAAGACAAACAACTCTCCTATAGAAACAACATCTGCAAACAAAGGCCTGCATTTTAAATTCTTATTCATTATCTCTTGTCACTCCCCAACCCACCTTCCCATGTAAAAGCGTATCAGTATTCAAACAACCAACTTAACTAACTTTACTTAAAGTAAAGCAAGTTAAGTTGGGTAATGAGAAAGTTAGAACAAGCAGAGACAACCCTAGGCTGGGTAGAGAAGGGCGTGTGAAACTTTAGGCCCATGGATTGTATTGTTGTCGTAACTTAAAATTGTGGGGGTGCATGTGTCTGTGATCATTGATAAGAATGGGCAAGTCTTCTGGGTTCTTCTTGAGCTGCTGTAATTGCTTCGTTAGTTATAATATGTGACAAAAAGTACGGCGAATTTGTGGCTTGGAGTCGGGGGCACGCCGATGCGTTTATGCTCTGGCGTTCAAAAGGTTAAGTATCTATGATCACCTCGTTAGTACGTAAATACTTATTTATAAACGTTCTGTGAGGGTGTGTCACTTAGGATTTACCTTTCATTCCTTCGTGTACCTATTCATATTCAATTCGTATTATTCACGATTTTTTACGAACATTCGGATCCGAATTTGTCCATACATAGAATCATGAATACAAATCGAATGGGTACGAGTAATAATAACAGAGAGGGTGTTTGTTAGCCCAAATCTCCAGTAAGTAAATACTTGAATTTAAAATTCGAGATTATATAAATTCCATCCCATCGCCAGCATCTCGACTATCGACTACAGGCTCGTGTATGTACTTTAAGTTGATTTTTAAGTGACCTTTTTTTATTTTTATTTTATTTTATATGGTTTGCTCTTGACTCTAGACTAGGTCATAGATGACAGAGACAAAGTCGACGATGGAGCGAGCTTACCCAGAAGAAGCCTGTTCACTCTAATTTTGAAGAGATTAGGGTTGCATTGCAAGCGTTCGGAAACACAGACGCAGGCAGAGAGTATTGAGTAGAGTATGAGTGGCATTTGCATTAAATAGGCCCTATAAAAAGTAGATATGGGTTGCACTGCAATATGAACTCTGTTTTGTAATACATAGAGTTCGTTGTTTCAGTATTTTATAATAAAACCATACAGTACGTGCGGTCACAACAATACAACAATCTGTCATCTGATTTTCTATTTTATCGCTATAATATAGTATCAAGGTTGATTGGGAAAATTTGACAGTTTCGGGTAGCTTGATGTACTAACGTCTGTACATGGGGACGAGTACGAGAGTACCTAATAACGATCAACAACACGCCAAACTACGGTCGGCTGATAGAGTCGTCGTAGTGGCAGACTTCGATTTGACAACACCTTTATTCCGTTTCAATAAGGACCACTTTCGTAGCTCAAGTCAACCACGGACATGCATTTGACAATACTATAAGTAATGATGTACCTGTGTGTGTCATCCTGTGTATGTTTGACCACACAATAATCAAAGGACCTGGCCATCAGTGTAATTAGCGTGTGTTTGGCTCGTGTGTCGGATTGGGGACCACAGGATAAAGTAATTAGTGTCTGGTAGGTACATAGGTGATTAGGTGGTTGCGTCATGGCTGGGTAATATGCCTAATATTGGTGTGGTCGGTGTTGGGCGCTTGGGGGCCTGTTCGTGGGGTGGGGTGTCTGTTGTTGTTGGCGTCTAATCAATGTGTATTGTGGATGCACAGAAGTTGTTACAGTGATTGGCTTTCTGATCGATTGAACATGAGAAAACTGCACTACCAATTTTGGACCCTATCTCCTGGACTATACAGTCAACGTTCTATATCTAGCACATAAAGTAATCGCCTTATAAAAAACCTTATTTTTCAATCATCAATAGGTACTTTGTTTTGTTATGATATTACTTATTAGCACTTCGTAAGATCCCGTTTAGCAATATCCCGTTTTTTTCCCGTTCGTGTACTGTTTTCCCGTTTCCGATTCGAGGAAGGCTATACCTTCCTTTAAAAGAATTTTCCTAATCCGACTGGTAGTTCCAGAGATTAGCGCGTTCAAACAAACAAACAAATAAACTCTTCAGTTTTTTTATATTACTTATAGCTTATATACCCAACGGATTTCATGGTTTTTAGTGTATAGATTTTTAGCCATGTCCTCTGAATTAAGTATCAGATAATAATCAGTATTTAAACTCATCATAACGTTTTATATAAGGCTGATTATCAGAGATCGGAATAGGTAGACTATATTTACCTAATGCTCGTGGAAGTAAGTAACATAGAGTTGATAATACCTCGTCTAAAATCCCGGAATCATAAACATGACGATTGTTTCCCGGGATTTAAGAAATTGCAAATTACTTATTGCGCTTTGAATACAGTTGAACAAAATTGTTATATTGAAGAATATAATTATGTTTTTAGAGTTCCGTTACTACTAAAATTGTTAAGTTAAATAGCTTTGTTTTCGCACAACTCTTTCATCTTTTGATTCTTCAAATCAGTAATTTGTAACTATATATACTCAAAGTCCAGTTCATCTTTTTATAATCCCGGGTTTTAATTGTCATGATTCCATTTATGATTCCAGGATTTTAGAGAAGGTATTATCAACTCTGTGTAACTTACTTCCACGAACATTAGGTAAATGTAGTCTACCTATTCCGATCTCTGCTGATTGCCTTATGCTCAGTTGTCATTGTCTGAGACCCAATCTAAACAAAGCTAACTTGTACACTAATGCATTTATCTCGTTCAAAAAGTAAGAATCGCATTAGCATTTAAAGCAGTAGCCTTCAATTCTGCTTAGTACACACTGTCGTGTGTTTCTAAACACTTAAGCAAGAAGCACTTAGCAGAAAACAGTCGTTTGGCAGCAACTTAGACTAAAGAAGTTAATTAGGAGACTAGACGGCGGCAAAATGTTTTATCTTAGTCCACAATTAGAATTGAAATAAGATATTCAATGTTATTGTCTGTAAACTATATGTATAATTGAAGCATTCCAGAGCAAAACATCAAGAGCTATGCTAGACATACCTTACTACGTGAACAACAAACATATACATGAGGATCTAAAGATCAATACAGTCAAACAGGAAATCGCTAAACACAGTAAGGACTACCAAACTCGAATATCAGCCCACGTCAACAAACTGGCCTCTAAGCTGCAGGGTACAGGGAGTGTGTCACACAACCGATTGAAGCGACATAATGTCCCAACGCTAATCGCGAGATTCAATTGAAGTGTGATAAAGGACTACACTCTTTCTGCTAGCACCGACATGAAATAAATTATTCCAATTGATTGGCTTATTGTGTCTGCACAGATTGCCAAGTTGCAGAGAAAAAAAAAAAAAAAATTGAAGCATCTATGCTAATGCGAAATTTTAACAGTCTGTATGTTACCTTTTCAAGGCTTTTTTTTTTTTTTAAGGATGAGAAATCATCAAATGACTTCTTCCGCTCTGGGCGGGGCGGAAGGGCGTGTCAGACTCTTACTGACTAAAACCCATCCGTGTTCCTTCTAAAGCCCTTTGCGTTCCAGGGCCGCGGTGACTCTTTCGAACAAATTCCGCAACCCTGGCAGGCTCTGGCCCTAGCGGGCCCCGTCTTCTATGCTGACATCTCTTTGAGGCGCGCGTGAAACACAACGCGCCATCGACCCGAGCCTGGTGGTAATCGGACAGCGAGCCACCCAACGCTCGCCGTCCGCAGGCCCGCGCCTACGGTGGCCGGGGATCGCCCTGCGACTCCCGACGCCCGGGGCGTCTTCTCCTGTAGCGGCGGTTGGGGCGAAGGCCTTGCCTTTCCCTCGCGCGGCCCGCCTCCTCCTTCGCTAGCATTACTGCTTCGCAGAAGGAGGTGACCGCTTCCCAAGCCTCATCGCTCCGGAACCTTTTCAAGGCTAAACTGCTGAATAGAACCCTGGCACCAGGCTTATGTGTAGCTTTGTTCTTAAAAACCCATACATAAAAAGGGGAAAGGTAGATTTCTAGGAAAATATCGGAAATCATCATCTGCCTAGCCTTTTCCCAACTATATTGGGGTCGGCTTCCAGTCAAACCGGATTCAGCTGAATACCAGTATTTTACGTGGAGCGGCTGCCTACCAGACCTCCACAACCCATTAACTGGGTAACACGGTACTCCTTGGTAATACTGGAGACAGATTATCTGGCTTCTGACTATCCATAATGACTGCCAAAGATCTTCAAATGACAGCCGGGACCAACGGCTTAACGTGCTTAGAGTCTCGGTATGTTGAGATGGTCACCCATCCACAGACCAACCTCGGCAAGCGTTGCTTAACTTTGAAGATCGACCCGTGCGGCTGTTATTATTTAGCCGCGAGCAAATGTCGGTAATATAATGTCGATAAATTCACGGGATAAGTCTACTTCCAAAAATATACATTTAATGTAACTGACAGGTACTGTATATTTTTTAAAGTACACTTTTAAATAATCAGTCGTCTCGTCGTGTCATTTGGCTCAAACTCAAACTAAACAAAACTAATTCGACAACTGAGCGCAAAACTTTTATTTAATTCACAAATTACATTGAAAAAGATATTTGGAATACTGCTGTAAATTGACGGGATATACATTAACCTTACTAACTTCTGGTTTGTGTTGAGCCACCTAAGTTTTAAGCATAAGCTAGAGATGTGTCATGCGTTAACAGAGTATTTTATATTTCTATCAAAAAGAAATCCTGATAAAAAAACCGGCCATACCTATGCGAGTCGGACTATTTAAATGTACGTAACGCGTTCGTGATTGGGTCACAGAAGTCCATATTTACAATTTTACACCAAATATCAACTGAAGCGGTCTAGCAGATTCGCAGAAAAATGCCTGTGACAGACAGACCAGCCAGCTACACAAACAAAAACACGAGAGATCCCACAACAATTCCGTTTTTCCAAACGATAGTTCGGAACCCTAAAATAGCAAGTCTCTTATACCAGGAGACAGTCTTTCCTCGCGAACTAAGCCTAATTCAAACCAACAAGACTAGACAGCTAAAACAAAAATACTTTTATCTCACTCCTAAATTAGAACAGAAATCGAATATTCAATGTTACTGTCTGCTACGCAAAGACACATATAGACAGCTTTTAGCAAATTCTCAGTCGTTTGGCAGCGAACGGATGCCTACCTAGACTAATTAGTTGTCTAGGCTTTCAGCCAACGACTAACATGTGCCTAGAGCATAGACAACACATAGGGTGTGCCTTGTGTAACCTCTGTCTTTTGTTTTTATTGTTTTCCTTGATTGGATGAGAGGAAATTGAACGTGGAACCTATTTCCAGATAGTCGTTTGTTTAGGATCCGTTTTAGATGAAAAATAAAATGTACGTATTTAAGAAGGGGAGCTTCCCAGAAATGAAAACAATTTTTGAAGATTCTTGATTCCATGTAACGCGCCGTAACGTATATCTGTACCCCCTCCCCCTCCCTAAACGTTACGTATCATCCAAGTGACAATTTTTACCTAAAAGTCACAATTATGTCTACGACTCTCATGTTAACAAATTTTTTAATTAATAAATGTCATTTCAAGAAAAATATTGATGTTTATTTCTGTTTGGCAAAATGACTACTGTTTAGTGACTGTGTAACTCGAAAATATGTTTAGTGAGCTAGCGTTAAATAAAAAAAACAATGTTACGTAACGAGTTGTTCGAATACCCCTCCCGCCCCTGTAACGCATCGTAACGTTTTACAAGACGGGGAGGTCTTGTAAAACGTTCCCCCCAAATTGCGTTACGTAATACTTAAACGCCCCCTTAGCCACTTTTGTGGTCAAAATAATCGTTAAACCTACGAAAAGGAAAACGTAGAATCATATGTAGTAATATGTTGTTTATTGAAACAACTGCATATGTTTTTGCTCTGTAAAGAGAAATTTATTTTAACGAAAACATTTTACAAAGCGCGTACCATACATACTTTTATAAACACAACTTATTTCTACATTAAAGTACAAATCACTGTTACTAATTACTAACCAGTAAAGAGAAACAACATTAAAAGCTATTGCTTCAATAGTTTTTCTATAATTTGAAAAATATCTCCATATGAACGTGTTCATATATTTTTCTATCAATCCAAAGAGATTTTTTCCAATCATAGCCCGAGCATAATGCCGGCCTGCCGTCAACACAGATAACGTATGCAGTCCAAGTTAATGCGCGGGAAATTCAAATTAAATAAAGAATAAGAGAGCTTCATTTACACAAATTTAAACTCTGCCTACAACTTTGGAAAATAAATTAATGTATATCATCATTCATATCAGTCCAGTTCAATCAACCATGTGTTTCCGATTCGGAGCCCGACCTTCTGAAGCATAATTATGATCCTCGTAGGAAGTTAAACTGGCACTAACTAAAAAAAAAAAACCTTTACTGATATACCTATAACTTGCTACATGGGTTGTTACTGTCTACTGTATATTTACGTATATTACTTTTTCCGGAATAAATTTATCTATATATTTATATAAAAATGATTCCCTATTTCCCTTCGTAACGGCATCACGCGTGAATGGCTGGACCAATTTCGCTAATTACTTTTTCGTTGTGTTTGTTATTGTCAGGGGAAGGTTGTTATGAAAGAAAATTTTGAGAAAAAATATACATCCAGGCGAAGCCGGACCGGGCCACTAGTAAGAATATACAAAACGATAGTCTAAACACGGCCTATGAAGTCATAAATCTAAATTACGACTGTAATAATAACCTGGGCAGCTATCTCTATATATAACTCAAACTAATATTTAGGCCAGTGACACACTCGGTTACTCAAAATATTTCCGACTTATGGAGGAATTGTCATACCTAATTCTGCATTATATGTACTTATATTAATATGAATGTCAGCAACAAAAATCGATTAACAATGGTACTTTTATATGTCATCTAAATTTACATAAAATGAATTGATATCTGCTTTTTGGGAATTTCACGTAGTGGTAGTGAACGATTCATATTTTTTAAATGTTAAGAACTTCTATTCCGATTTGATATAAATAGTTTGCTCAAAATATAATTAAGAAAACCGAAGTGTGAATCGATTTGTGTCGCTGACTGTACCTTGACTATGACAGTACAGTACGCCGTTTGTTTTGCTCTAATCACTTTATCCTACTTCAAATAGCGAGGTAATGCACGTTTAGTACGTAATTAAGTAAGGTAAATGTTTGCTGCAAACACAGAGGGCTTTGCTCTTGTTGTCTTCTTAATTATAATATTTAATTAGCTGAATACTTCACCGTTTATATGTTATTCATACTAATAACACAGCTCAAGTTTTGTTTAATACTTCGCACCTTTAAAGTAAAACCGTTACTAAACGAAAATTTTCATGAATTGAGGTATCAATGCCATCTATCTAAAAACAGTGACTATTTTCTAATATTGGCTCCCCTATAAAATTTCATAATTTCGTTTAGTAACGGTTTTACTTTAAAGGAGCGACTTGTTTTTTTTACGTTTTTTCGCCTAAGTTCTTAAAACGACGTTAATTAAATAAGAATTTAACATATAGCCTAGAATTTGCAGGCAGAAACTAACTCCGATTAGATATTGCCCAATGAGGGATCATTGGGCAATATCTAATCGGAATTTTTCCCAAAATGTGAATAAAAGTGACCTGAGCAAACCAATTTACAGTCACTAATTCGTATAAGAGGGCAGTGATAAAGTAAATAGCGGGAATTATTAATATTAATCGTATGACCTACATATTTCCGCCAAGAGTTTACTACAGGTGCTTTGCAAAAGTAATTCAAGCGACTCTTTTATAAGATTAATCATGAAACTAATTTTATTATCTAGACAGTTCTGGGGCGTCAGGGGCTTAGCCATAATTGTTTCTGAAAATGATAAACTAGAAAGAGAACAATTGGATTTTTCTTTTTCTGCCACTCAAGTTTACGTAGACTCATCTTGAGATAAAAATGTCGGACACTTATCTAATAAAAGAAGGTAATAAATGTGAGACAGACATTACGGGTGGTTTTTTCTTTAACTAAGTAGGTAAGTACTCAAATGAACACTTGAAATTGAAATAAAAAATAAAATTGAAACTGAAGATCGCGCTAATGAACCAGTCTCATTAAAAATGCTAATTTAAAACGAACATCATTTCACAAATTAATTAAATTCAGATGACATTTCAATATTGAACTCTATTTCGTATCTCTCAAAATGGAAATTAATTAGCCTAGATATTTGTTGTCATAAAAGCTTATCTTTTCTAAAAATAAACTCAACAAAAAACAACACCAATGGAAAATCTTCTATTTGTCTACTAAAAACAAAACAAGTCAATTAGTAACGAAAAGAAAACCTTCCTCGCAATTAAGACCCAAACGAAATATTGTCTTTAGTTCTTAAAGAAAAAAAAAAAGATACAAAAACCAGGGAATCCCAAAATAAAAAAAGAGCTAGGCTCGAAAGTCGCTCTATTGGTACACGCACAGGGTGTCACCCTGTTACCGGGGGTGGCAATGGGGTGGCCCCACCCCCTGACCCAGAAACCACCCGGTGCGCACCCCGCCTTACGCCTAGTGCATACCGTAAACAAAAAATCTCGCGGGTTTTTTTATCAGAACTCGACCTTTTGGAAATGGTGATTCGTGATTGTATTGTTTTAGAGTTTTTTTTATGAGTTGTAGCTTTATTATTCTAAGCTTGGAAATTTGTTAAAGATTAGAGCTTGTTTCGCGTGAAATGTTTTTATTATTCCTAGAAAGAAAATGTGTTCTAGGTCGAGTTTTAGCAGGGTACTTTTCATCTCAATCAGTTCAGCTGTTGCAGAGTTTTTACTGGCTAACGCACTAACATCCCTTTTCAAAATTTGTAGTACCTAGGTTTTAAAAAAATGCTTCGTCGCTTCCTTTTATTCCTATTAAATTAGAAAAGATTTTGACACTCAAAAAAGGTGAGTTAAAAAATATGTACTTAATTCGGTATTTATTAATAATAAATTAAAAGCCATTAACTTTCAGATTACCGCCAACAGATGGCGCTTATATTTTGTGATAATTGAGTATTACGTTCAAAGCTAAATTGCAATTAGTTGGCATTTTATAACAATATTATAGACTCTTACTGTTTTATTGCGTATTTAAAGGTAATTTTTTCAAAGCGATTTAATTCATTTCTTTATTAAGTAGGTAACCATACAATAAATGTATGGATAAATGAGAATTGGGGGCTTGCCATAATCACCATGCTTGGCAAGTGGGTTGGTGATCGCAGAGTAGCTGTTGCAATGCACAGAAACACAGGGAATGCTGCTGCCGATTCTCTGGTGAGTCCCTTAGTCGCCTCTAATTAGTATCTCAAACAAAACTGGAAAAATACACCACGCGAGAAAAATGAGTGACACAATTTCAAATATAATCGTACTTGTAGAAAATCTTACATAATACCCGGGAGCCGTCAATGTCGCTCCGTAACAGGATTACTGATAAACCCGCACAGCTGTGGTTTAATTAATTATGTACTACGCCCTATTTATTTTAGTATTGTTATTTATGTAAGAACCTGAGATTTGTGGTACATGTTTATTTTGGTTGGGCCTCTATTTTTGAATGCACGGACATATTTTCCTAGGCTTGTCAAAGCACCCAGAGTATTTGTTTTAGTTGTTTTACAATTGTCGAACAAGTGATTTGTTTAGGTTTTAAGTGCATGCTCGAACCAGCAAAGGGCAAAGTTGTATGGGAATGGGACAGGGAGGCATTTGCCCAGCAGTGGGACGACATATGAGTGGGAGAGATGGAAAATATTGGCTTTTCCGAGGTGCGCTAAAACGATCGTATTTACCTCTACTTTTGTTACAGCGCTTTTGTTAAACCAACGTCGAACTCTCTGGCTGGATATTGCCACCACGATTTCACATTTAAAAGCAAATAACAGAAGTTCGGCTGCCAATCTCCTTCACAGTACGACTATATTCAACTTTTAAAATACTCCCGACAATATTTCATGCCAAAAATTGTGTTTTTGGTTGTTTTTTCGTATTTTAACACCGACTTCTAAAGTTATTTTGGACTTTGTAGTGTTTTTTTTATTTTGAAGTCGGTTGTATTTTTTTGTATTTTATTTTTTATTTTTTACTTTTTAGTGATACTAACTACTCCACTGGAAAGTCACAGGAAAGCAAAATACGCATTTCCGTTTACTTGGATGACATAATATAAATTTCCCAGCTATTTTGATTTAAAATCAAACTACTGAACCGATTTTGATGAAATTTCTATAGGACCAATCGGAAAGTATATCCACATAACAATTTTTTTTCAAATCGTTTCATAAATGACTGAGTTATGAGGTAACAAACAAAAAATACAACCGAATTGAGAACTCCTTCTTTTTTTGTAGTTGGTTAACAAGACCTTGACAAGATTCCGTTTATCACTCGCCAGATCTTCAAACCACCGGCAAGTTTAGGTGCATCGCGTGTTTTTGAGCTCCCTCATACTTTTAATTTTTTAATGCTTTGCTAATTATAATTACGGCAAAGGGGGAGTTATGAGGTCAGCAGGAAATGGTATAAAGGTGTCTATGGGCTGTACGGACCCTTTTGTTACGAAGGGAAAGCGAATACAGAGTGTTTCTTAAGTGCGTGGTCACATTAAAAGGTGTTACTCTTACCTTACAAACAGTAAAAGAAACAAAAAAATGTCTTTTTCAAAAATCTCCATCGTAAAAAAAAAAGTAAAAAAAAAAGAATAGAATAGAATACTCTGTATTTTCTCTTTTTTTCTTTATTTTTTATTCTCTCTTTTTTTGTGTTTTAGTTCAATCACAGATGCGATGGAGATCGGTGGAGATCTACTCTTTGGAACGTGTAAATAGCTTCATGTTTTTGACGGACTGACTTTGACAATTCAAAAGTACCTGATAATGGTTTATCCTACTTCTACTATTACTGATATTATAAACGCGAAAGTTTGTAAGTATGGATGGATGTTTGTTACTCTTTCACGCAAAAACTACTGAATGGATTTTGATGAAATTTGGCACAGTGGTAGACTATAGTCTGGAATAACACATAGGAAACTTTTTATCCCGGGAATATGTTCCCTTGGGATAATTTCCGTAATCACGCGGGCGAAGCCGCGGGCGGCAACTAGTTTGAAATAAATGCTTTGACTTTGATGTCACCAACTGCATCAGACAGCTTGAAGAGTGATAAAGAATATCGGCCTTATGACCACGCACGGTTGAAACAACCTGTATAGGCAATAGGTACCTACTTTCCAACTGGAACATTTTTATCCTAAAATGGATAAAAACGAGAACAGCACCATGTGAGTTTTGAAACTGTATCTGAAACTAACTAAACAAGTTGGGACGCGGAGCAAATTGGATAAATGAATAGGTACCAATACCTTTTTTTGCATACTATATCGAGCTTATAAAATTCTGTCCACCTATCGACTATCGTGTTATGTCTATCCATTTATTGTGAAGGAAATTCTTCCACTTATAAGAACAGGAAATAACTCTGAATTTGATTTCGAGTGGAGTGGAGGAAATGACAAAAAATTTGGATGTTGAAAACTCTAAACAGTCCTTCATAAAACGTCAAGAGCATTCAATAAAGCAATTATGAACGCATCACTGAACGCTAAATCAATTAACTATAATTGCAGTATAGTACGTACTACCTACATCTCTGCCCTTCCCCTTGCAAGTCGAAGGCGTGACGGTTATGGACTGGAAGTGTCTCCATTGTTACAAGAACCATTATCTCTCTGTACCTACTTATATTCTGAAAGAGTTCATATAGAACTAAGGCCATGGCCACACTTATGTGTTTCCGGACGAAACAAAACGTCTTCAAGTTTCAGCGAGACATGAAATATGCGAAAAATCTTTTAAACTAGGTTCCTAACAACATATCCGAAAAGTGTCGGTGGTTGTCAATTTATAAATAGTAAAACCTGCTACCTCGGCTTCGCTACAAGCCTTTTAAGCTGTCAAACGCCAGATGACATGACATGCACAAACAAGACACTTTCGGGAAAGCAGGCTAGAAATAGGTAAGAAACATGTAAAATATCGTCATTAATCATTATAATACTTTTCGACGTACGAGCGAAGGTGGGTTGACTGGTAGCTGAGAAGGTTTGCACAAATAGTAGATAAAAGAACTTGAAATTCTGGAAGATAGGCAAAACGGCTGGCAAGGCGGGTTACGGCAGGTAAAGAATTACTTATAGATAATTGGTCCGTCGAAAATCTACTTGATTTCGTGAGCGAATCGATATGTTTTACCACCAAAATACTTTTGAAAATGAAAGCCGCCACTATATCTAAATGCAATAGCGCAGTCTGGTCCAGTGCGGATGTATTTTGAATACAAACATTCCAAATTCACCACAGCAGACGGCAAATACAGATGCTCCTAATTAAAACAGCTACACACACATACCGATACAACGCAGTTCGACACGCAAACGATAGTACAGTACCAAAGGGACGTGTAAACCGCACGGAATTAGGACCTCACAGTCTGGTGGACTATCTAAATGACGCCTTTGTTCGGCCACGTCACGTCCGCCCTAACAGGATTATGTGAATGACGCGCCGCCGTCGTGGATAGTGTGGACCTAGCTTTATAATGTAATTAATTTTGCTGCGTAGTAGGTGCGCGGAGGGAATGATGAGTTTTGATTTTGTGTAATTGGATTATGTGGTTGTTAATAATAAATATAGTGAGATGAAGAAAATACAGTTAGCGTGAGATACTGAATAAATCTCATTTTGCATTATTATCGAAAAAATTAAGGAATTACAATACTTATAATAAATAACAACAGAAGGTACTCTTGACTCGAATTCTCGATACATAACAGCCATAAAACATAGCATGAAAACATGAGTGATTTAATCCAAAGTGTTTTTCATAATGAATAATATATTTTGAACATATTACTTTAAAATCATAGACTTCTTCCTATCTATAGGAAAAGACCTATTACCCTAATAAAAAAAAAATATGCTCGGTAGTTTCGGACATAAGGCATACTTTAATAACTTAACATACTTTAATAAAAAAATACTTTTGAGACCCTAACGATGAGCCCTTTGATTGGATGTCTCAGTTGGAAAACCTTTTTATTCAATTTTTTTGAAAATTCATTAAAAAAGTTTTTATTTTATTTTCGTTACGCGTCCGTGTTTGGGTCAGAGAAGGTTATTTGTACCAAATTTCAACTGAATCGGTTCAGTAGATTCGAAAATTAGTGTGACAGACGGACATACAGACATACATACAAACCTACAGATAGACAGACAAAAGAGTGATTCTATAAGGGTTCCATTTTTCCATACAGAGGTTCGGAACCCAAAAAAATGAAGTACCTATTCATATATTTACGCACACCTCGTAGTGCCCTATTAATCCTCCTCCTCTGCCTTCCCTACCTTTCATTAAAAGTACACATAAAAAATATTGGATGGACATCTAAAAATATTTACCTCAAATAAGGAAAAAGGTACCATTCAACAAAATAC
Source organism: Mamestra brassicae (assembly GCA_905163435.1). Lineage (NCBI taxonomy): Eukaryota > Metazoa > Arthropoda > Insecta > Lepidoptera > Noctuidae > Mamestra > Mamestra brassicae. The sequence goes on from LR991001.1 coordinate 17,229,078, forward strand.
ACATCTGGGAGAGAGGAAACTCTGCCTCAAGCTCAACATAAATATGTTGTAGAAAATGTATTGCGAAATTCTATCAAATATGTCAAGCGCAGTACCCAACTTCGAAGCAAAACTTATTAAATTAATGACGTCACGTCACGTCATCCGAAAAACGTTTCGCCCGAGTGCGGCCCTGTGGCGAATTAATCCGACATGTTTTGTAGGTCATAGCTTGTTACGCGAAAAGCGATCATACGTCACACGTCATAAGAATTGTTTTCCGATGTGTCGGGTGTGTGTGATGTATGTGGTATATATTTTATATTATATCTTGTCGGGATCGATAAGACCGTTCGTAGGGATGCGACTATGTTTGCGGAGCGAGTGCGAATTTTAAGTAGAATACATGCATGAAGCTCGCCGGTTCGTTCCTGTTTACCATGCCAGAAACAGAAACGCTAGGTAAGCAAGATGGGCTTTGATGCCTGAATTTGAATCTAGCCTCTAGATTCAATAGTTTCCTTTTGAAGCCAGCTGAATGTAAAATCGTTCTTTGATGTGATTTCAAAAGATTTCCCTTGCAGAATTTTTAATAGGCATTGCTGTTGGGTAAATTAATCAGGCTATACCTTGGTTTTTTCATATTATAAAAAGACCATTAAGTAAGTAAATGGCATATCTAAGATGTTCTGAATGAATCAAAATAAATAAACACCAAACCAAAACACACAATGGCACCCTATCTAAAAATATCACAGAACATATTTACTTTACGTTTGTACATAACCTCTGATTAGCACAAGAAGATAACAAGATGAATCACTGTAGTTTTTCTTTCATTCCTAATGAGTAATCCTGTTATCTGTCAGAGCATCACGTTAATTACATTTTCCATTAGCACTTCGTTTTCTCATATAATTACTTCACCGGTCGTTATTTTCGCTGACTCATGATTAAAAACGTGAACACGTTGAAGTTTCTGCGATTCGTGACGGAGTAAGTACTGTTACAGTACCTAATAGTACTTTAAACTGGGGAAAATGTAGGATAATGTCCAATTTTATTCTGTGTTTGGCATGTATCAAAAGAGCCTTCAAACCTGTGGGGCTACTCTCTAAACCCGAAGTACGTAGTTTCGGGCTTAGTTGTGGGCGTATTCTACTCTGTATCATCTACGGACTTACGATTAGTTCCGAACCCGAACTAAGAATGAATGACAACATGATTTGACAGTAACTGTCAAATCGTGTTGTCATTCATTCTTAGTGGTTAGGTGATACGGACTAGAATACGCCCGCAACTAAGCCCGAAACTACGGACTTCGGGCTTAGAGAGTAGCTCCCCTGACCATTTCTGTTTAGAACGCGAGGCTTAATCTGGATAGTATTCTTACCATATCGATGGCAAATACAGTGATATTAAATATAGGTGATGTTTATCGGGATACCATACGCTGACGAAGTCATAAGGTTCTCACATGTACAGGACTCTAGATAGCAAGTCTCTCTACAAACATTGGTGACAGATTTGTCTTTTCAACAAGAATTATATTTTCGCAAAGCTGGGTTCAACTCGTTATTCCTCAGTTGCTGGGTTGATCCCAGAATTTGTATCTTAGTAGACGCCTACTTATTCCGCTAAGCAATTCATTCGATTCCAATTTCGAATGGAATCAAAGTCGAATGCTAATGCGAAAATCTCATTCATTAATTCGCAATACGGCTAACGTTTGTTACATCACTATTTATAGGCATGATGTGTATATATCTGTTTATATACAAGAATTAATACGTGTACCTAAATATATATACGGGAAGAGGATGTCGTTAGATATATGTAAAAGGAAGATGTTTGGATGATTAATTGAACGATTATGTAGGTCGGTTTTGGCACGAAATTAATGTTCTTTTGTTTCATGTTTTTGTACATACCTACTCATTATCTGTGGCGGACTCGTCTGAAACGTTGTGGGACTATTGCCAGTGCCATCTAGTCAGATCAAAGGGGCTTGTTTGACGAAGAAGTCAGCTATATGCTCCATAACGCGCATGAATCAAGTGACTGGGCCTAATTAGAGATGACCCTTAGGTGCTTAGCCTCGCTATCAACCCCGCTGATTATAAACAATATCTATGAGCTTCTCGTACTATCTTAGGAAGTATATTTTTGCTGCCATATACTTCATAAGTATAGTATAAATGCGAAAGTAACGTAGTCTGTCTGTTAGACTATCTTGACTGTTTGATACATCTGAACATCTTAACAAAAAAAAATCTTAAATGCATTTGGATAAAATTTACACACGGGTAGAGAGAGCATTTCCGGAAAAAGAAAATTGGAATAGGGTAAATTGTTTGGGGCCTGTTTAATACAGTTACGTAATAATCAACTTAAAATCATCATCTGCCTAGCCTTTGCCCAACTATATTGGGGTCGGCTCCCAGTCAAACCGGATTCAGCTGAATACCAGTATTTTACGTGAAGCGGCTACCTACCAGATCTCCACAACCCATTAACTGGGTAACACGGTAGTTCTTGGCAAGACTGGTGTCAGATTTACTGGCTTCTGACAATGCGTAACGACTGCCAAAGTTCTACAAATGACAGCCGGGACGAACGGCTTAACGTGCTTTCCGAGGCACGGAGGAAATTCGGTATGTTAAGATGGTCACCCATCCACAGACCGACCTTGACAAGCGTTGCTTAACCTTGATCGACCCGTGCGGCTGTTATTCTTTAGCCACGAGCTCCTCTAATAATAATCAACTTAAAATACACTACGCTAAAGTCGATACTTGAGTAATGGATTGAAATTATCTCAAATTATAAATTCAAGTATTCCCATTGAGGTAAGCAGAAATCACGAGCTACGATCCTCCTTTGCTTCGTCTACATTCATACAAATACGGTCATACCTTCCTTATACGTATTTTTAATGACTTTATCAGAGCTTAGTTAAACTAATTACTGGCATAGTGTGGTCGGTCTGTTACATTAACAAGATCATCCTATGACCTTGTGTGGGTGACTTCAGTTTTGAATGTATGAGGAGTGTGTCATACTGTCATACATCTTGTTTGTATGCTGTCCAACGACTATACTGCCTTTATCGCGTAACGCCTTATCGGACCAGACGTCATTTGGGTTCTTTAATAATCTCGTAACTTCGCAAAGTTTTTTGTAGAAGTATTCGTCCAGTCAGTTATGCTTAAAAAAAGGATAAACCTCGAAATGAGAGATGAGCTATGAACTAATATAAAACCTTTATTTTGGCTAAGCGTATATAAATGTTTGGTACAGAATTTATGGAGAATTTTATGCTCTGAAATTTTCATTATAGCGCGCATATCATTGGAACCATAGGAAGCGAGACATTTGCGGAAAATCGATTTTTTGTGACTATCGACCACGTCAGAGTCACTCCATTTTATGAAACTTTAAAGACAACCTTAAGAATACCAAAATAAAGGTTTACAGCTAACATATGATTTCTCAATCCAAGGTGGATACCCTTAATTTGTCTGGATTATATGTAAAATCGCTTTTATACTGTATTCAATAGTTTAAGTAAGGCATTCCTAATGATTTCATCCCTTTTCGGGCCTGGGATATTTATTATAGTATTGTTCTAAATTTAGGTCTACAATTAGGCTTATTTGGGACCCTGAAACCCTAAACTAATGTGGCTACCTGAACTACGAATAGTCGGAATTGGACTTATTTAGTAGTTTTTGAATTGGCCTCATTCTGGCTATTTGATTTTAGACCTAGGTACCTATTAGGTAGTGTTTAGTCGAAGTATATTCCTCGAATTCTAGAACATACAATCCGGATAGGATTGTTTCCGACTTAGTCATTTAAATGTGAATGTTTGTGAGGATGGATCAATAGAATAGAATAGAACACTTTTATTCGACACAGACACTATACAACGAACACAGTTAAAAAACAGTTTGTGAATGTGTGTATGTGTGTTTGTTACTTCTTCACGCGCAAACGGCTGGATCAATTTGGATAAAATTTGGTATGCAGGAAGCTGACACCCTGGATTAACACATAGGCTACTTAAACCGCGGGTAACACCGCGGGGTGCAGCTAGTATAACATAACAGTGATACAGTAAACAAATGAATGTTTGTTAATCTTTCACGCACAAACTACTGAACATATTTCGATAGAATTTTACAGAAACATAGCTTATACTTTTGAATAGCATAAAGGCTATAATTTATAGCGGAAGGAAGTACCTAGATACTAATTACACAGGCAGAGCCGCGGGCGGCACCTAGTGGTTTAATAATAATTAACAAATGAGGTTAACTTCTAACCACATTGCCATACAATAATACGTGTTTCCCTTCACTTCCAAGTTACTTTATCCAAGTACAAAACAAGATTAACAATCAAGTACGAAATAATGCTTTGAAACAGACAAGTTATTTAAAACTACAATTAGTGCAGACCGATCCCCTCGGAGATAAGCCTACCCCTTCTCCCGGGGGTGTCGTGAAGGGCGATCAAAAGATTATGTTGTTTGATTGACTGTAATATCCTTTTATCGTGATAACGTTTTATTGTGAAAACTAGGTCTCTGAACTAAAGGGTTATCAGAACACGTTTTATTCGTAAAATTCTCGACTTTTCATGCAGTACAAGAGCAAACAGCAGGCATACAAACTTGCAAGTGAATGAACCGATTTTAATTTTGAACGCGTATAAGTCTTTATGAAATACCAGGACGAATAAACTCCCTTTATAAGTCGTGACTAGAATAATTGGGACATTTCAACCCAGAAATAATTATCAAATTACTCCTTCTGCTCTGGGTGGAGCGAAAAGGAGTGTCAGACTTGTAGCGGCATCAATGCCGCCATAAGAAAAAAATACGAAGCGAAATTCGTACGGCAACAAAAAGAACCGCAACGCCATCTATGCTAGCGACGAACTTCTAACGAAATCCTGCATCGCGGTATCAGAGTTTTCCGTGCGATTTGAACATATACAACAGTCCGAATATCAGCTATCGGGCAGTTGCCCACCAGACACAACAACCGTCCGGTCGGAGGATCCTCCCTTTTCAATGGAGGTTTGCGAGACTTTAAACCCTGTTTCGCATACTTCTATAGACTCTTACTGTCTAAAACCCATCCGTGTTTCTCCTAATGCCCATTGCGTTCCAGGTCCGCGGTGACTCTTTCGAACAAATTCCACAACCACAACCCAGAAATGGCCTAGGATCAAAAGTTGTACGTCCGCCCGTTCAATTGGGTAAAACAAAAGTAATATATGGGTTAAAATAGCATCGAGATGGGCAGACGACATAATTGCTATAGCGGGTAGAACTAGGATGTGGCTGGCAAAGGGCCGTGGAACAAGAAAAGAAAAGCCTAGGCCCAGCAATGAGCGAAGTCGATGCTGCAGTGCGATTCTGTATACATGTAGAAGTGAAGGCTTGGGTGAAGTGATCACGAGATACGCTGTCAATCCATACAATCAAGATGTCACGTGATCACGGAGTGAGCTGTCATTTCATCTTGATTATATGGATTGACAGCTCACCTCGTGATCACTTCACCCAAGCCATCACTTCGACATGTTTACAGAATCGACCGGCAGTATACATGTAGAAGTGAAATCTTGGGTGAAGTGATCACGAGATACGCTGTCAATCCATACAATCAAGATGTCACGTGATCACGGAGTGAGCTGTCATTTCATCTTGATTATATGGATTGACAGCTCACCTCGTGATCACTTCACCCAAGCCATCACTTCGACATGTTTACAGATCCGACCGGCTGTATACATGTAGAAGTGAAATCTTGGGTAAAGTTATCACGAAGTGAGCTGTCATTCCATGCCGTGTAATCAAGATGGAATGACAATTCACTTCGTAATTACTTCACCCAAGCCTTCACTTCGACATGTATACAGAATCGATCGGCTGATGTGGACGATGAAGTGAAACACCATACTTAGAAAACATCTGCGATCTCAGAATAATACTGTTCGTAATATGCAAGAAGAATCCATTAATCGAGCTAACTGTAATATAAAAAGAAAAATATTTTCCTATTAGATGTAATGAGAAAATATATTTCGCTCATTTCTTGTTTCCCGTTCGACATGGGACGTAATTAGCTTGATTACCGTGACTAATGCAAAAACGTGCTTGTATGAGAACGTACTAATTAATATAAAACAAAGGAGCTCTCTGTATCACAGTTTTTATTTTATACGGGATTAAAAAAGAACTACACGTATTGTGAGGATATAGAAAGCAGTAGGCTGGCAATATTATTATTATTTCTGGCCCGTACTGTCCCACTGCTGAGTACAGGTCTTCCTTCATTACTTCCAACTTCATCATCATCATGATATCGGCCGAAAGACGTCCACTGCTGGACATAGGCCTCACACGCTTGGCAGGCGGGTTGACGATCGCTGTTGCAATGCACAGAGAATGCTGCTGCCCATTCTCTGGTGAGTCCCTTAGTCGCCTCTTACGGCACCCACGGGAAGTGATGGTATGGTGTTATTCTTTTACGTCCGACACCAACTTCCAATTCATAATACAAGAAAATTTGTATAGTTTGGGGCTACCAACTCTGTGTTATGGAAGACGACGTTCAAATTCGATTGTAACCTTTTTTTAGGAACTTTGTAATACAAATGGTCACTTTTAAATTAACTTAAAATAGACAACGCTAAAGTCAATACTTGAGATAGTGGCGATGGATTATTATAAAATTGTCTTGAATTAAAGATTCAAGTATAGTATAGATAGATTTCGTTTTGAAGGGAAGCCAGTAAGAATCAAGCAGAATAGATAATAGTTTAGTTTATCCTTGCTAGCTGGTCATTCATTGATAAGGGGGTTCTAAGCCCTGGTTGCTTCGCATTGGCAGCTACTGTTATTTCTTCAGAATTTTCTTTACCATTTCCTTGACTTATAAATGTCTCTTCTTTCTAAACAGTGGAATTCCTAATGGACGTAGTTAATGAAGACGATATGACAAATGATTACAATAACAGGATGGACAGTCTATTCAAGCCTGCAAATAAGGACAAACTATGATTATCATCACGCATGATCGCAGTGTGTTGCCAAGAATATAATGTTGATAAGGAAAATTATGGAAGGTAAATCTTTTCTACGTTAGCACAAGCAGGTTATGGCCTAATTTAGTTTGTCTTCTATCTTTATTTTTACTTGCTTGTTTCCGGATTTTAGTAATTCATTTTTTAAGCACTTTCTGACATCCGATTAAGCTTACACGTGGAATACTTATCTAACTTTGAGCAACATGCAATAATATGTTTGCACCCATTGCACAGTACCTAACATTAAAAATACCTTAACATAACAAATAAAAATACTTAAACATTAATTCGGACAACACAACAGAAAAAATAGAAAAAATCAAATCAATAAAATCAATAAATTAAATTTTCATCCACAAAATTTACTTGTGGATGAAAATTCAATTTTAAAATATAAATAAATTAATTTATTTTATATAGAGATACTCTTCAACCAAATAGATAAGTTAAGACCATGGTGTTTGGGTTCATTAGATAAGTATGTATTGACCAGTGAAATTAAATTTAGTACAATAAAAATATGTTTACTTAGTAGTCTCCACTCACGATAATTGGTTAAAAACATAACAAGCTGTTTTTTTTTTTAATCATAATATTTTTTATTTGTGTGTGGCAGTGAATACAGTTCTTAAATTAAAGTTCACAGGACGCCATGCATTTTTTTCATACTGTATTGTGAAAAGAAAATTGCTCAGCAATCTAACCCACCCTTACTGGAGTGTAGTTATTTCAATCCAATTCTTACAAGTACACAACTACGACAACACAACAGATTGTGGTTGATCCTAGCCAATTGAAACCTATCCCTTCTTATCCCGGGACGATCGATCCCCCGGGATCGCGGAGCCCGGGACACGGGATCTCAATATCCCGTGGTTGCACGACGGGTATTGTAAGGGCTGGATTAAGTTCAGCACTTTCATTTATTCATTTATTTTGGTATTGACAGAATTGGAAGTGGTATTCTTGGGATACTGTTGTTTTTGCAATAAAAATATTTAAGACAAAAAACCGGCCAAGTGCGAGTCGGACTCGCACACGAAGCGTACCTTACCATAACCGAAACTAACTTTAATTTTTATTTTCATTTTTAGGGTTTTTATTTTTACCTCAGTGAGCAAAAACGGAACCTTTATAGGATCACTTTGTTGTCCGTCTGTCAAGACCCTTTTTCTCAGGAACGATTCGAGGAATCAAGCTGAAATTAATATCAAATACTCAGGCCTGCTATTCCTTGGAGCAGTAAAAATTAAACTTGTACTGGACACTACGAAAATTTCAACTGTCAACCTATTACGGTTATGAGATACAGCCCGCTGACAGACAGACGGACGGACAGCGGGGGCTTAGTATTAGGCTTAAGGTTCCGGGCTGATTGAAAGTGAGAACATTTATTTTGATACAGTTAACCACTAAACATCTGTAACACTGTGATTTTGACAGTGTTTATAAGGACAGTTTTCGTCGCTCAAATATTACTATTGACAATGACAGACGACAGTACAAGCTTGACCAGGGACGGGGCTTCGGAACCATTTCTATCATTCCAATCTTATTAGAGACCATCCAATTCCAGTTGAGTATCTGTAACCCCGATCGCTAATCGCTCGTCGGTAAGTGCACAGCTGATCACAGTTATAATAACTGCTGGTGCTAGTATACAGTTACTGTGAGATGAACGCAAGTGACTGGCTCATTGAGAAGTTACAATATTATTTTGTGCTACTGTTGGTTGAAAGCCTACATGGAGGTGGAGCATGGATATTCAACCACTGCTAATCATAATCTTGGGAGAAAGTTCTGCCGGTCGATTCTGTATACATGTCGAAGTGAAGGCTTGGGTGAAGTGATCACGAGGTGACCTGTCAATCCATGCAATCAAGATGTCACGTGATCGCGGAGTAAGCTATCATTGCATCTCGATTATATGGATTGACAGCTCACCTCGTGATGAAGTGATCAACGTGACCCCAGTGAGCCAAGCCTTCACTTCGACATGTTTACAGAATCGACCGGAGGATTTTAAGTCGAGATCCCCAATTGCATAATTAACTCTATGTATTAAACTTTACGTAATTAACTCTATACAACGTGTAACAGCATAAACGCAATACCTCTTAAGGGGTCATTGTACTCATACATTTCTGTGCGCATAACTCGACAAAATGTACTGAACAGATGGTTTTTTTCGCGATTTCAGTATTGGTCTCATTATAAACAACTTTTACAGTTGTTTATAATGATGAGTACAATGACTCCTTAAGAGGTTTTGCGTTTATTCTGTTACACATTGTATAATCTATCACTAAATCCTTAATTATGACACTAAAAAAAATCCTTGATTTAACTGTTTCTAAAAATCTTTTGCTGTATTTTTTATTATAACGCAGTGTCAATATTTATATTGAATTCTCAAAATGAAAAAGGTTAACGTTATAAGTGTCTCATGAAGTTAAGTTTTAAGGTTTTCCGTAATTTCGATCGGCCAAAAATGAAAACTACAAAATATATTTTGTCTTATCACTTTTCAATGAAACATGGAATTTAATTAATTTTAAACCCGTCTGAAATTATGAAAACATCCTTAAAAGCAATGCTGTTTATTATTATTGTAATTCCATTTTATCCCAGGGATCAGACATGTAATTATATGCAAAAATGTAAATGTATCAACCACCTTTTTAACTTTTTTCGTGACGTCACCTCCCTTCATAACATTATGCACGGTCCCTACCGTCCGGGATGATAAGTGACTTTGGAATCATTAATATTAATTGCGAAAAACGAATATAAGTTCAGAGTTTTATAAAAGGCGATCCTAAATATCCGATTACAGCGAAAAGCGGGATGAGGTAATGTTTGCCACGTGTCTACATGAGTAGGTAGTTTGGTAGGGTTGGCAAAAGATAAATAAAAAAAGGGTGAGGTTACATTTTTGAGATGCCGCAAGTTCCGCAGATACTTGTGCTACGAACTACGTATTTTTATTTGCGTAGCGTAACTGTGCTACGAACTATTTTGTTATCAAAGCCTACTATTTCTACGTAGCGCTACTAAGCTAAAAACATTTTGTTGGCGAAGCACTACTGTGCTACGAACTATTTATGGCGTAGCGCTACTGTTTTACGAACTGTTATTGGCGTAGCACTACTATACTACGCCAGTTTTTGGCGTAGCACTGCTCTGACGTAGCTACAGTACAGTTCTACGAACTTTTTTGGCGTTGCGCTACTGTTCCACGAACTGTTATTGGCGTAGCACTACTATACTACGCACTGTTTTTGACGTAGCACTGCTTTGACGTAGCTACAGTACAGTTCTACGAACTTTTTTGGCGTTGCGCTACTGTTCTACGAACTGTTATTGGCGTAGCACTACTCAAGTCAAGTCAAGTCAAGTCAAAAAAAACGTTTATTTCAATTAGGCCATTAAACGGCACTTTTGAACGTCATCGTTTACTGTACTATACTACGCACTGATTTTGGCGTAGCACTGCTTTGACGTAGCTACAGTACAGTTCTACGAACTTTTGGCGTAGCGCTACTGTTCACTTTCACATTTATTTGCAAAATGCAGATCAAAAAGTAAATTCAGTAATGTTTAGCAAGAATTCCACTTGACAACCCTTTTATCTACAAGGCCTTGACTGGATTAGGTAAATGAGCTGACATTAGAATATGGCGCTGTGGCAGTTAGCGATAGATGTTGTCTTTACACACTGTAATATCATTACATGTTACCATGTTAGTAACAAGTCTAGCTATGGTTCTTGACAAGTTTAATGATAGGAAACAGGTGCGGTTTTGGGAGGGATGACCTTTTAAAATAACTGTCTGTGTAGTAGTTGGTATAAAGTGATTTAAATGGCGAAAATGCATTTCGAAAAGTTCGTGGGTTTTGTCTGCTCTAAGCATTTCTTTACAGGATCTGTATAAGCCTGATTTCGTAAGGAGGACTCACGCTAAGTGGACTGATTACCTGGTAAAGGTCACGGGAATCTGTTGGATACGAGAAGTGTAACCGGTCGATTTGACGACGAATGAGAGCGACTTATGCTCGGTAGTGGGTATATTTCAGCTGAAATGATGTTTATGATGGTAAAACTTAATTAAATGTTAGTTAAGCATTTCAAGATTGCAGGATAAGCTATTTTCTTTGATAAATGCAATCCTGCTGTTTGTTTGTTTTGTTTTTTTGTTGGTATTCATTTAATTTTCATCCAGTGGTACTTATAGTGATTGAATTTAAATAAAATGTGTCAAACATGGCGGAAACTCAATTTCAGGGACTAAATTGCCTTCCATTTTTTATTTATATTAATTGCGCGTGCCAGTTTTCATTTAACTTAATTTTTTTTTTTTTCTAATTTATGGAGCTCGTGGATCGTGCTCGGTGCATGGATGGGTGGCAATCTATTACATTTCGAGACTCCTCCGAGCATCGGAAAGCATTTTAAGCAGTTAGTCCCGACTGTCTTTTGAAAATCTCGCGAGAGAATCGTAGCATTACCTATAATAAATATATACACAAGTCAAATTTTTCTATGAGTACCAGAATCTAATAAAAATACTAATGACACTTATTTTGTTACAAAGGTGCATGAAGTTGTCAATAAGTGTTTGATTGTACTTGTATAAAATGTTTAGTCAAGTTAACATTTTATAGTTATGAAAACATTCTCTAGCTGCCTCACCTTTAAAATTCCTCAAGCTGCAGATATCCAAGTTCGATCATATTCTAAGTAAATGTAAGTTAATAACGAAGTCAGTCGTGCATGCAGTCCCCTTGACCTACTGGCTTTGTGGTTCACATGTCGCTCGCTAGCGCAGGGTCGCGGGTTCAAAGCGACGTGTGCTCGGAGTTATGCTATTTTCAATTAGATTAGGCATGTAAAGTAGGTTTATTTGAATATTCGTAGTGTGGAACTATAAAGAATTTTTCTAAGAAGATATACATATGTATACCTAATGTAGTCAACATCATCTGCCTGGCCTTTTCCCAACTATATTGGGGTCGGCTTCCAGGCAAAGCGGATTCAGCTGAATATCAGTATTTTACGTGGAGCGGCTGCCTACCAGACCTCCACAACCCATTAACTGGGTAACACGGTACTCCTTGGCAAGACTGGTGTCAGATTATCTGGCTTCTCACTATTTGTAACGACTGCCAAAGATCTACAAATGACAGCCGTGACCAACGGCTTAACGTGTCTCGGTGTGTTAAGATGGTCACCCATCCACAGACCAACCTCGGCAAGCGTTGCTTAACCTTGGAGATCGACCCGTACGGCCGTTATTATTTAGCCACGAGCTAATGTAGTCTTAGTTCAAAATATTGCCTCCAAGTTCATAAAATGTATCCAATTTTACCAGAAAACACGGCAGCAACAAAAATAAACATGCCAGAAAACCAATTTTCACGAAAATCTCCGTGACAACCACGGAATAGATAGAAACAACGTTCTAAAACAATATATTAAACGTAACACAACGAATTTCGCCGACACCTTAGCGCAAAGAAAATCAATACTCGACAGGAAGACGAATGAGGGCTCGTTCTCGCAAGATATCTAAGAAAATACGGAAGCAAAGAAACCCCTTAAAACTACACGTACATAAGAGGCTTTCAAAGTCTTTGAAAGTTTCGCACAATAATAATACGGAAAGTTTATTACTTATGTAGAATTCCTAAGTACGATGAATCGGCTTTGCGGCCGCGCGCTGGGGGTCACTGACCGCGCTCGGAGACGGCTTGGCTCCATTGACACGATCCGTTCGGATGACGTGTCGTGTTTTGTTTTTTTTTGTTGAATAAATTGGGTTGGTCTAGTTTGGTGTTGGCGGTATTCGGTGTAACGTAATATCGGGTTCGGTTTTCGCGGAAAATGTTGTTTTTTTTTTTGTAAAACTTGTTTGGTTTGTAAAAAGTGGCAAGCGTCTATGTTTTTACAAGCTTTAACTAACCTTGTTTTCGTATCGTCCGTTTGGATTTTAGTAATCCATTTTTTTTTGTAATGCGCAGTCAGGGAACTTAATTGTAAAGCATCACGGATTACAAAGACAATAAACAGTTATTTAGATGGCAGTTAGATAGTTTCAACCATATTGATGTTACAAATTAAAAGATAATGTGTAAATTAAGAGAAATCAATGTGAGCAATTGATTTCCCTGAATTTTGACCATTTTGACCGATAGTCAGTAATTCAGTATTAAATCAGTCAGTAAGCAGATCCCTGTTTATACGATGGACAAACCATTTTGATACTATATTTAATTAAAACTGATTTATCTATGCTGGCAATAGGTATTAATTGCTATACACTTGCAATCAATTACCTATTGTAGGTAAAGTGATCATTTTGTCATACATAATGCAAAGAAAGTCAGTATATACCTATTGCTATTTATTTATGTATGTACTGCTTTCTCATTAAGAGAGAATCTCCTATGTATGTGGTAATAAAATTAAATAGGTTACGGTAATTAATTCCCAGCAGGCTTTCAACGTTTTCCTCTGAAAGGGAACGTTCCTATTGTGTCCATGAATTTTATTGTATGGCTACATGAATGTACCTACCGTACATGGCCATTACGTAAAAGGAAAGCGAATTTACTATGAATACTTAATGTTTTCATAGAATTTTTTATCAGAAAAATTCAAAAGCGTTAACAAAAATACGAAATGAAATGGAATGGATAAAGACGTTATGTACATAAGATATGAAGTAGTAACTTGTTCCAGTGCCACCATAGCTCTCATTATCCGCTGTTTAACGTTAAAAAGTAGCAGAAAATAGTTTCGAAATCATTACTGTGGAAGCCTCACTTCCTTTTACAACTATGTAGTGATTATAGCCCATAAACTACAGTGTTCGCCACCGCACCACTGTATTATTTAGTGAAACATTTCTGTCTGTAACCGCAACGGGTGTTCGCTGCCCATCGCGCGGTCAGCCCCGCTCGGCCCTCTGCGGTCACGGTCGTGCTGCGCAATGGATGTGTCGGTTTTATGGACAAACCGAGTCGTGTTTTATTATTTTGTTGCATGTCTTCACATGTTGTTATGGGACGTGAATATGATGGAGTTTAATGTTTAGTGTGTTTTATGGGAGGTGAAGTTAAATGGTTAGTTTTGCAACGTCTTATAAGCTTTTATTTTGCCATTTTCATTAAATATAGACATAAAAAACTTAACATGGGCCTCTTTTTGGTATTACAAAACGTCTAATCCTAAGTAATATTGTAAATGCTAAAGAGTGTTTGATTTTGATGATTTTGGCATGGAGATAGCTGGAGACGGGTATTGGCTAGCTTTTTGTGAAAATTTAACACGAGTGAAGCTGCGGGCAGAAGCTAGTTATTATATTATAAGTTGAAGAAAATGTTCTGACATTCATTTTGAAATATAAAAACAGTCAATTGGGTCATCAATGTGGCCGATAAAAGAAGATTAAGTTGTTACCAAATAAACACCATGTTACCCGTAATAGGTGCAGATGTGAGCATTACTATTCAATATGAAGATTCAAACGTGTGATACATACAGAACTGTTAACATAAATTGGTTTTATGGCTGTTTTATTACCACAGGCGACATTAAATTTAAATAAATAGAATTGAAAATTGACATCATTTTATATTATGATCTTGTTATGAACATGTACATGGATTTTAGATGCTGTTTTAGTTAAACTAAATGCACTAAATAGTCTTTGGAATTATTTGGTAGTTTTTTGTAAGTCCTGTTCGTATCTAATTACCCGGCCAACCTTGGCTTGTTGTATAAGTATAAATATTTTATACCCACGAGAAGACATAAACCGTCGCTGATAACTACTTATAGTTGGAACATTAATTCAGTTTATTAGTCTCATTTCCTTTCGGTAATATAAATTTATGATTCCCTTTCCCCGATGCCTGGTTTCTAGCACATGTGACAGGAGAAATGAAGTTTCTCATTTATGATTAATTGATTTATTTTATTACTACCGCGGCTTTGTTCGCGTTAATATAGACGTTCGCTATAAAAGTAGCCCTCTAATCGTCGTTCCATACTGTCTGTGTATCTAACTAAATCCTTCAAAACTGGTCCAGCAATTTAGGCGTGAAATCACCTACAAACAAACTCACTTTCGTGTTTATAATATTTTATAAAAAAAGTAATACTTATTCGTTACGTATTTCTTTTGTAAAGGAACTTGAAAGAACGGTAAGTAACCCTGTAACGTCAAAAGAAATACAACAATCAAGTTTTGTACGACTTTCAAATAAAAAACAAACTAAACTTACAAAACGTGCCGTGCGAACAAATGGAAACCATACGAAAAAACTTTACGATCAAGCAAAGACCTTTTACGTTATGCAAGCAAGGAATATTATGTCTGCAGCTACTCCGCCACCCCATAGCTCGGGCTAATAACATCACTCGCCCACTATCTGGGTTATTCGCCATATATAATAAAATATTCAGAATGCTTCACATAAAATATTTATATGAAACATATATTTTTGATGACTCACTTATTCGGACCTCGTGCTGCGAAAATAACAGTGATAAATGAATGAAAGTTTCCATTTTGAATTCGCTGTTAAAGAAAATGACAGAGAAGAGAAATGAGTAACTAGAAATTGTGCTTTGTTACGGAAAATGGTTCTTTACTATCATTAAGTTTATGGCTTTTTGCAGAATAAGGAAGGCTATGGCAATTAAGTGAGTAAGTGTGCAGTTTTAGAAGTTTAATGTATCAATCAGTCTCGGTCGCAGTGTAATATAGATTTGTGTTCATAAATATTATAATTGGAATATTGTTCTATATGTCTGTCGCTCTGAAGCATGTTTCCCGAGTTTAATGAAGACACATTTGCCTTAGGAAATCCCGCGAGGCGGAAAGACGCACTTCGACATATCCGTTAACGAGCTCATTACTCTGAATATATTTTATGCTTATATTCTGGCTACATGCGCTATGAGCAGAAATTCAAATACAAGAACTCGTATTTAAGAGCTGAATAAACCGGCAATTCGTACTGTTTAATTTGACAGCATGACAGGCTAATGACGGGTAGTTGGCCTAAATTCCCCTGCGTCACATGCCCCCTACATAACAGTCAATTTAAGCTACACTTCAACGTCTGTTAGCTACTAAATACGGACGCTCCGGACACGCATCGTGTAATGGACAATATCAAAGAGGGTCGTCTTGCACAGCAACTATCGCTTAAATAAACGGGATATTAAACAGACATGCCATATTTTTCAGATCCAAAGTTTACTTTTAAAAGGTTGTGTCCTCAATGTCTATCAGCAAAAAAATATGAACTTCTATACAAACTTTTACTCTCATTTTTTAAAATCCCTTTTGATGAATGTTTACAATTTTTTATTTTTTTATTAGGAAATAATGTTAATTTTTTTTTTCTTTTCCCTTTTTGGCTCGGTTGTCTGGCATTTGTTAGTGAATGAAAGAACTTAAGATTTTTTATCAAACCGATATTTTACGTTGACAATAACAAACAAACTTTATCACAAGATCTTCAAAGTAAACACAAAAAACTGTCAGTGACGAAGCGAGAATAAGCAAAATCTGTTTTAAATTGCTGGACATGTCACTTTGTCATACACGTCCCTGTCCAAGTGTGCTAATGCCTCGCAGTTAGCAACAACTAACAACCTTGGACCGTCGCGTTGAACTTAATGCACTACCACATAAATATGTATGACTTCGGACGACTTCACTAAGATCGTGCGAAGAAGGATATGTTAAAAGCAAGCTTTTAATGTCAGTCCGAATAAAAAATGGCGGAGCTATTGTTTTATTGTGTTAAGTATGGAGTACTAGCGATTCGTAGGGAAAAAAGCTCTTATAAGTTCTTTTACATAACGACACAGAGTCAGAAAAGTGGTTGAGGAAAAAAGGTATATTTTCAATTTGTTAAAAAATATTTTCTGTTTTCCAAAAGTATCAAGACTTTTTGGCTGCGCTGTGCCAGGGTAAAATTATGCAAAAATGTAAATGGGCTAATTGTGCACTGGATCATAAAATACATGGCAAATAAAAAGTAAGTTAAGTGCTTCCTAGATAAGATAATATACTAAAGGTATACTAACTATTTCAACGTTATTTACATACTAGGTTCTGTACGAATGGTTGCGGAATTTGTTCGCAAGAGTCACCGCGGCCCTGGAACGCAAACGGCTTTAGAAGGAACACGGATGGGTTTTAGTCAGAAAGAGTCTGACACGCCCTTCCGCTCCACCCAGGGTGGAAAAAGTCATTTGATGATTTCCCATCCATGAAAAGAAAGGTGCTGTACTAATAAGCAAACCATTGTTTTAAACATTAATTTAAAGATCTAAAAACGAATAATTGAATTCAGTAAAATGTTAATATTTGATCAATTGTCCATGTCGTCTATTGTTGTGCAAAATTCTTAATTGATATGCAAAGCAAAAAATATGGCTGAAAACGTTCGGTATATTGACAAAACACTTTGCTCTGCAAACACATTTATTTTCCGCCGTCCACTTTTTATAGATCAGTTGTCCCGTTTTTAATTACTTTTTCATCAGAAAGGGTAGGACCCTTTCTTGATGGATCGCTTTTTCAAAATGTACGTTGAAATTATGTTATAGTAGGCGCCAGATAATCGTGGAATAACGGTCATTGACCCACCTACAATTATTGACATTTTTAATTTGAAAAACGGAATTAATGACACAAAGCTGTCCCGAATCATCATCTCTCGTGATCCTTAACATTGTCTAATAATGAAAAACGATTCATATTTAATTGTTCAGGTACCTATGAACAGTTATTAGGGAAAGGTCAATGTACTTTATTCCACATTTATCTGGCGCCTACTATAGTAAAAACACCTCAATAAAATTGATAATTCCCTTGTTCTCTTTTTTATGGCAACAAAACAGGGTTTCTCTATTTACAGCCTGTTTGCCACAATGCCTTAACAAGCATTCGCATTCTCAAGTCTAATTTGTAAAATAAATATTGCCCTCATAAATTATTTAGCTCCGATATATATAATTACGCTTTTAATAAAGAAGTGTTGCCGCCTGCGGAGGTAGGCACAGTTTTTATTCATTCCCTCGCTCTCGCTGAGAAAAAATAAATTATATTAATATGAATGGGGAAGGTCTTACGCTCGTAATTTTCGATTTAAATGCTGCCGCACGTATTTTACACCTTTGCTGGTTTAGAACGAGCCACAGAGCAGTTCTAAGCTAATCTTGGAATGAATGAAAGAATGAATGAAACACTGTATTTCCGGTCGTTGCTAGATAAAAGTGAACGATTTTCCACGGTAAGACTCATAGCAAAACAGCTAGTAATTTTCTACGTGTGCAGTATTATTAAATCTGACGTGCTGGGGCTGCTTGTTCCGTAAAGTTCTTCCACACAATGGGCCACGTTGGACACACTTCAGCGTCCATCACTCCATTTGTTAACAAAAGAGCCATTAAAGTAGTTAGTCGTCCGGTAATGGATGTTGAAACGTGTCCAACAAACGACCCATTATGTACAGAAGTCCTGAGAGAACAGCGCACAACCATATACTGAATAATACAATACTGTATTATCTTTACATAGACGATATTTAAGTCTGGCATAAAAGAAAAATAGATCTATACAAAACACCCTGCC
Source organism: Mamestra brassicae (assembly GCA_905163435.1). NCBI lineage: Eukaryota > Metazoa > Arthropoda > Insecta > Lepidoptera > Noctuidae > Mamestra > Mamestra brassicae. The sequence goes on from LR991001.1 coordinate 17,247,821, forward strand.
GCAAATATAGAATCATAAATTTATAACCAATTTCTTAAGTACAAGATCTACTTACTGCTAAGTCAAAAAACATTATTAATTCATCAATAACAAAAAGAAAGGAAGAAAAAAATATCAAAGACACAGAGAGCCACTAAAACCAACAAACTGAGCATAAAGTAAAAATAACTTTTTAGTGGTGCCGCCATCAAAGAGATTACAGACCAAAAAAATATGCTCCGTCATGAAATGACTGTTGGTAAAAATGTGCTGTGATGTTAATCCTCTGGATTTCGTTAGGCTGTGGCCACAAGCTCTTGCGCAAGCCTTTATGTTATCGGGAATCAGCGATTTTCGATCATATTGCTTTTTTTCTGGCCCTTTGTAGCTTTTACGTTCCATTTTCAACGTTAAAATTACTGCCAAGTTCAATGAACTACTGTTTTTTTTTTATATTTTTTGCCTAACAGACGAGATTACTGTAAATAGCGTGAATTGGAACAGTTAATTGCACCGTTAAAGAAGACAATTCAACGTGTAATTACGGACAGTAATTGTTTACTTAATAATAGCGTTTCAGTATGAAAATGAGATACATATTACGGTCTAAACTTCAGTTTTTGTACAGGGACAATAATTTTATTTGAATTATTGAAAGAAATTCTTTTGACGCGGTGGTGGGTATTCGATACTCGTTGTTGATAAAACAAAAAAGTTGGAATAGTGCGAGTGGGGCTCGCAAACGAAGATTTCGTACTATAAATCGTAAAAAAAAACACGTTTCTTGTTAGGGGTATCTAGTGTTACAGCGACAATAAATACCTATTTTTTTGACAATCGCTATCGCCCCGCTATCGTTTATAGAATGTAATTTTTCTAAAGCCTCAGGTAAAGCCAAACTTTATTTCTTCAGCTAGTTAGCAAACCTCAAAATCTCACCCTGGAATAGAAATTTATTGCGAAAAATACCCTTATTCACGACAAACTGCCATTTGCCATTTGTCCCGCCGTACAATGGAAACACGCACCCCTTACTACAAAACACTACAAATTAGTCATTCATTGCCGCCCATTTAAACTTTAACACCTTGATGTAACGTTTAAATTCCTTTGACGCGATGATAAATTGAATTTTGTTTTGTTTTCTAAACTTTGTATGCAGTTTACGTAGCCTTTATGGCCTGAAGATAGGGTAGAAAATCGATAGATTTTTCCTTGACGTGAGTTCTTTGAATTCCTATAGAGCTTGAAAGGGAGAGTCTCGGTTTAATTGATAAACACATAGGGTGAGTGCACCAGTAGTGCGAAGCACTTGTCGTGTTTTTCCTCAGTGCTTAGGGTGAGTTCAGCTGTTATCGGTTTTCAAGGTCGGAATTTCGAATAATGTTAGTGATGTGTTTTTTGTTGTTTTTATGTTGGGAAGAATTCTCAGATTTCTCATTTTTCTAAATAATTGATTAAAAAAATAAGAATTTTTAGAAGGAGGGTAATGGTTCTTGAGAGTATGTATTTGAACACTTTGTTTTCCCACTCAAAACCACAATCAATACACATCATAAATTAACAGTTTCTTCTTATGAAAAGTCCAGATATTTTTTTCCCTGGAAACTTACCTTTCCGTGGGAACCAATGCTAATAAAATGATTTAAAAAACATGAGAATCAAGTAAGCTGCATCCGCCTTATAAGTCTAATAACATCACAAGAGATAAACTATTCCCCTGCCATCACAGTGATCCCTGCGCAGGCGCAAGCGTGGTGTTAATACCATTAATCCCCCATCGCTCGCTCCATATGCCCTGGACTTTTAAGGGTTGATGATAATTTAAGTTTTACAAGGAAAAGGTAAAAACTGGTCACTAGTTAATTCATTAAAATATGTTCTGTTTATGGTATTATCTCGGTGTGAAACTCAGTGGGTGGTGAGCTGAGGGAATGGCCGGATCTTGTGCGTAATGGGAATATTAACATGGACTTAGGTAATTGCAATTTATAGCCATTATATCTAGAATCGACTTTAGCTTTGTGTACTTTAAATTGATTTATGTGACATCACCTGCATAGCCTTTTCCCAACTATATTGGGGTGGGCTTCCAGTCAAACAGGATTCAGCTGAATACTAGTATTTTACGTGGAGCGGCTGCCTACCAGACCTCCACAACCCAATAACCGGGTAACACGGCACTTCTTGGCAAGACTGGAGTCAGATTTACTGGCTTCTGACAATCTGTAACGTCTGCCAAAGATCTACAAATGACAGTCAGAACCAACGGCTAAACGTGCTTTCCGAGGCTCGAAGGAAACTCGGTATGTTAAGATGGTCTCCCATCCGCAGACCAACCTTGGCAAGATTTGCTTAACCTTGAAGATCGACCCGTGCGGCTGTTATTCTTTAGCCACGAAACGCCAAAAAAAGGAATAATGGAATTTGAACTTTGTTATGTAAGAAATAGAACTTGTTGTTCCAAAATTGTAGGTATAGTTATCTCGAATTCTGAATTCAAATGACTACCCCTATTAAATATAGAATTATGAAATAGATATAGACAATAGAATCTAACTTATAAAGACAGAAAAAAATAATTGTTTTGAAATTGAATATGAAGTTTCTGTCTGTCACATTCCACAAATAGAACTTCAGTTGTTTTATGACGTGAAAGTGACTTCAATCTTGTTGCGGTGAAAATCAATGAATTTCACATAGTGAGTTACAACTGTACGTACATGGTATTCCAGAAGTGCATGGTCATATTTAAAGGTGATGTTGGGTAACTGATTTAGATTAAGGAAACAACAGCCAAAACAAAATATTGTGAGGTTTTTCAAAAAATTCTGCCGCTAAGAAACTACTAAAAAGTTCTGAAAAAGTACTTTTCAAGCAATTTGTTAGTTGGTTGGCATTCAGTGTAGTTCAATCACAGATTTGATGTCACTAACTGCATAAGACTGCTTGAAATCATTTGTTCGGAACTTTTTAGTCGTTTAATGAAAAAAAAAAACGGTTTTCTTTTGTTTTGCTATTATTTCCTTAATGTATATCAGCCGGTCGATTCTGTAAACATGTCGAAGTGAAGGCTTGGGTGAAGTAATCACAAGGTGAGCTGTCAATCCATCAATCAAGATGTCACGTGATCACGGAGTGAGCTGTCATTCCATTTTGATTATATGCCCCAACTCAAGCCTTCACTTCGATATGTTTACAGAATCGACCGGCAGCTACCCAACATCACCCTTAAATTTAACACGCTGTATATCTAAGTAAAATTTGCGTTATCGATCTTGAAATAAATTACAATAAAAAGAGGTCAACTTTTAGACAAAACAGTCGAACCTTATAATTCTGATAACTTTTAACATGGACACCCCAACCTATCATCATCAGACATTTTTCAGCCCAATAAAAAATGTAAAAAACATTCCTCTTCATAACATTTTGTACATTTTTAATCCTGCATGCTCGCCGTTCGCGTCACCCTTTGAATTTTATATAAAAATATCTCCTCCATACAGCATGTATGTCGGTATGTTTGTGTGTATGCATGCACGGAATCCTTTCATTGTTGGTAGAGACAAACAATTGGAGTAAAATCCCGGTCTGCTCGCTTTTTGTGTGACTTCATATTATATGAACTTACATAGAGCATTTTTGAAAGGATTGTGTTATGTTGTCTAACTTTAAAGCTCAAAGCTTAGTTCTCCCTGCTTCTGATTTTGGTAATGATAAAGCCTGCCGCCAGCTGAAGAGATGTGGATAATATTTGGAGCTCGGGTAGACCATGTCTTTTTTTTTGGGAAATCATTAAATGACTTCTTCCGCTCTTGTTGAAGGGCGTGTCAGACTCTTACTGACTGAAACCCATTCGTGTTCCTTCTCAAGCCCTCTGCGTTCCAGGGCCGCGGTGACTCTTTCGAACAAATTCCGCAACCCTTTTAGTACCTAGCTATACCTACTTTTAATACCCGTCATTTATTCCCTTAGGGCAAATATCGACTTACGCGGGCGATAATGCATAACATAGTATGTAAAGACGCCAGTACATCAAGCTACCCGAAACTGTCAAATTTTCCCAATCAACCTTGAACCTAATGCTTTAGCGATAAAGTTGAAAATCTATTAAAGAAATTTGACAGATTGTTGTAGTTTGATGTGCGTCTGTACATCACGGGTAGATCGTATCCTAGATATAGGATACTTTTCTCCCGTTCGTACTTTTCCTTAAAAAAATTTTCAGCTTTCACGCAGGCGGAGCAGCTGGCATAAACTGGTTTAAACCTTTTACACCATGCTTCAAAAAAAATATGTTTAAAAAATTAAACCGACTTCGAAACTGTAATTTATTTATTTTAATAACTAAAAAGGGAGAAAGAAAATATTATCTTTTAAAAATCTTTAGTAAATATTGCCAACTATTTTTTTGAGGTCGGTGCCAGCCTTAATCTTTGCAACAAACGTTGTCTCTTAGTAGTCGTAATATGCAGGTTACTCATGTTAATATTTCTTTTAAACGAAGGCTGGCACCGACCAGAGTTTTTGAGATATGTATGGACATACATACATACACTTATGAAATTTGCCACACATGTTTAGAAGCTGGTATAGACTAACATATACACAAAAACTGTGCAATTCTGACAATACTAGGTACATACATACGGGTCGAATTAAAATTTTCACTAAACAACAAAGCAATAATATAAGTGGGTCAAGCAGTGACATGAGATAGACACCATTAATAAATAATTTATTCGACCCGCTTCTAGTAATAACAGTCGCTAAGTGACGGCCAAAGACAACATTTCGGTTGGTGAAGCCTGACAAACTCGAGTGTCATCTTGTATATACAGGCTGTTTTGGTAATTACAATTTCCAATTCACCGAATATACTGAAAAGTTTTTTCGTATTTATCTTGGACACATGATGAATTAGAATTTGGAAATATGTATTAAAGTGAAACTTTTATTACATCGTCTCAAATTTTTTGGTCTGTGTATCGCATGTCGCGTGACAGTCAACCGCGGAGTAGGGATAAAGTGAAAGGCGCTCGTCAGAGCAGCCGAGGCCAATATGGCGGCGTCTATAGTTCCATCAGCTGACCGTGTAGTGTATAGACTATTACTCATTTGTGCCAGTGCTCCACGCTACTTTGTTTGTTTTTGTCAGTGTTTTTTATACCCTTAATGGAATATTATTCCGAAAATTTTTAGTTAAATATCTATAATGTGAAAAAAAGTTTCACTTTTACCGTGGTTTCATAAAACCACACAATCCGTTTTGTTTGTAAATGAGCTCTGTTTGATGGTGGTGTACAATAAATTATTGTAAGGTTTCATTTTCAGGTATCTAGATTTTAAAAAAATTGGACGGGGTGCCTACTTCAAGCCATTACTTCAATAAAATGTCAGTACTTTTTGAACGTCATCGTTTACAAGAAGACAGTCCCTCAAAACGGCCGCTCGTCACCACTTCCCAGTGTTTGAAAGGGGAAGTAGTGGTGCAACAAACAAAAATTTTTCCTCCGAAACTGGTCGTAGAAGGCTGAAATTTGGCATGTAGGTTCCTTGGGGAGTGTAGGGGAGAATAAATATGCCAAGGACGAATTTAGGAAAACCAGGTCACTCATTTTCCCGGAACCCAGTCTTCTGTCCTCTCCTCATAAACTGACAAGGGAGAGAAACTTTTAAAGCGAGCTTTTATGTCTTCCCAAGAATTTTCATATTTCTATCTGTTTAGACAAACAAGTAAGTAGGGGAGAGCGGGGCTAAACGTGCCGCGGGGAAGTTGTTACGATTGAAATAGGCTTTATGAAAAAAGAGATAAACATATCAAGTAAATTGAAACACTTACACTCAATACAAACCTTAGTTTTTACTTAAATCGTCCACTATTTATGCGAAGACACTGCCTCCTAAGATACAGGATCTACCTAGTTTAGGAGTCAGGGCTCAAATTTTGTATTGCCTGTACTTTACCCATCTCTAGCACACTATTTTTGTAATATTTTGTTCTGTCCCCTCGTAACAATTATGTGCAATTTAACATTTGTCAAACTGTGTTTTGCGAATAAATTATTATTATTAAATTCGTCATAAAACAGAACGCTGCAGCGCACCGGTGATAACTGTCTCAGTTTCGTCAGTAACGTCCGGTACATTGTTAAATGACATCGGAACAACTTCCCCGCGACACTTTTAGCCCCTTTTTCCCCTACTCGGCAAAGTGCTGAAGTGTACTTAAACAGGCTTATTTTCTGCTTTAACATTTTTTTAGCGAGTACAGCGACAAGGGATTTGTCTAAAAATGTTTTCGTAAAATGTAAAGAAAAGAGAAAACCGTTCCGGAAAATCTATAAAAATATTTCGGAAAATTCGGATGAGAATTTTAAAGCACTGGGTTTTAAGTGCAAAAGATAAAATCGTGGAGATATTTTTTAATAAAAATGTTTATTTAGAACGAAAATAGACGCTGGAAATGCTAAAAGCAATATGAAATCTGGGATCCGCATGCGGTTGTCAGATTGTCATTGGATATAATAAAATCATAACAAACAGGGGAAGAATCCCCATGGGTTCCGTGGTAGCAATAAAGATGTTAATCGTAATACTATCTTATGTCGCGATCTATAAACGCTACATTTTATTAGATTTCACACCTCTTTAACTGCACCTACGGGAAAACACCGATTTGACTGCACAATCTAAAAGGCAGCAACTAAAATGTTCGCTAATAAAATTGAACCTTAATCCCTGAACCTGAAAGTTCAAAATCCAACAACTCAGTTTGAAACTTATAGCTCTGTGTTATAGATTACTCGGAGGGACCCGTACACTGTACTATATTATATTATCAGATATGGGAATTATATGGAATGGATGGGCAGTAGCCTCTGCCTACACACAGATAAGATAACAACGTTACAACTGTAAAACCTTCCGTCTAAAGGTCAACAAGAATGTTATTTATTTTATATTGGTTTGCTGAAAATATGGCGGGCCAATCAGTCCAGGAAAAACAGAAACGATTATTTTTCCTACAAATCGTTATTACATAGTCCGGGCGATGCGATACTTGGGGAATCATACAATATTATGTCCAACAGTGGATGAGCAGTAATGCCAGTAAGGATGGTTTGGAAGTTACGCTACTACAAATCGCTAACGTGACATCCTAATATGACAACGTACAGCCGAAACTGGTCGTAGAACGCTGAAATTTGGCATGTAGGTTCCTTGGGGAGTGAAGGAGAGCACTAAGAAAGAATTTCCCGAAATTCTAACGGGATATGTGCGTACGAAGCTTCCTCTCTCCTACATATATTTGATTTTTACTGTGCCCGACAGGGTCTTAGGTAGGTTTCTTTTTTTTGTGTTTTTATTTTCTGTTTAATTAATGGTTATTAAGATTATCTGTAAATATGTGAGTACCATTTACCTATTTTTTTTTTAGAAAATGAATAAGTTTACCTTTGCTGGTAATACTTTGTTCTTATAAGTAGCATACTCTGGGTGTATCGTCCTCACATAATATTAAATTAATTTTTGTATACCAAATTTTGTAAAATCATTATTTGAAAAGAGTAACTATGGAGTTTCTTGTCCGTTCTTCTCCATAAGAATCTACCTTTCCGAATGGACAGTAGAGTCACTTTATTAATGTAATATTATTATTTTACTGTACTGTAAATGCTGACGTTCAAAAGTGCCGTTTAATGGCCTAATTGAAATAAACGTTTTGACTTTTTTTTTTTTTTGGTCCATTATGATCACAATTTATTTTTTAAATATTGAGTATCGAGTATTGAAGTCGCGGGCAAAAGTTGTACAATATACATTGTTCCTCTTTATGGAAAAACAACACAAATGTCCTTGATACGGATTACAAAGGGTGTCTCATGCTCTTCAAATTGAAATCAGCACCCCAAGTTTTTACTTTCTATTTCAATCCGAGTTTGAAAGATATTCCTAATTCACCTACCTACTAATACTTCCGAAAGTTCATATTCGGAAAATATCGCCAAGAATCGATAATAATAGTGGTACTACCCCAGGGCAATCTTACCCAAAGATATCTACCAAATGTTACAAGTATAAATAACCTTAATACACACACAGCCCTCGCAACTTTACCCCCATTCGTATTGTTTCAGTACCAAACAATACGATAACAGGTAATAATACTTAGTAATTTTACCGACTGTAAAGGGTAACTTTTGAAATATCATGTCATGGTTGTAAAGCTGGCTATTCAATGACAGACATGGGCAATGTTACCCCAACAAGACGAAAGGTGGTAAGGAAAATTTACCGTTAAATAAATTAATGAAATTTAGTTTGTAAGTAGGTTAAACATAACACTTATACATGTCAATCTTTTTGGGTAATTTTAAACTAGATGAGGCCGGTGTTTCCTAGCTGACTACCCTGAGAAGAAACATTGATATTGATTTAGTAAGTAGGTTTTAAAACATAACACTTTTACACGTCAATCTTTTTGGGTAATTTTAAACTAGATGAGGCCGGTGTTTCCGAGCTGACTACCCTGAGAAGTAACACCGAAACAAACGCAGAGGTCAAAGTCCCTTTTACAGTCCATACAATCGTACTGTAGCCCTACTATGACGTGCTAATGCCATTCAATTCCGATGATGTAAACGGGATAGTGCTATTTGATATGTATAGCTCCGTCTCCCTCTTAGAGCGGAATCATGATCGTTTTCAGACTTCATAGTATCATCATCACGTTACTTGGGGGTGAATAATTCAAGAGTGAAAAGGTTACTTCTGGGCATGCACGTTCTATCGTCGAACACATCATCGCTTACCATCACCAATTACCAAGGGATTGTGGCTAAACGGCCAATAATAAAAAATATGGAAAATACATTTTCTACGGTTTCATATAAATAGATAAAAATAAAGTCTTGCTTGATCTTTAAGCCTTTTTTTCAGGATGGGAAATCATCAATGTCTTCTTCCGCTCTGGGTGGCGCGGAAGGGCATGTCAGACTCTTACTGACTAAAAACCATCCGTGTTCCTTCTAAAGCTCTTTGCATTCCAGGGCCGCGGTGACTCTTTCGAACAAATTCCGCAACAGGATCTTTAAGCCTAAAATGCCAATTCTCATGTTAAAGAATTTTCGTGTTACTATGAGTCTACCTCTAGGAAGACTTTTTATATTATTGTTCTTTTTTCAGCGAAAGATAATATCGACTTGCGACTTCAACGTGTGTCGTATGTAGTTCGTCGTATTGTGCATAGTCGTTTTTACCACCGCGCAATTTTGATACACGACTTGCGTGTTATATAATTTTTTATACTCTAATATGACTTTATGAAAAGCCACTATTTTTGGGACGTTTCAGTACGGTTAGCATCGTAAAATATTAGCTTGATTTGTGGTCCTACTTTTTATAGGATAATGAAAATAAATGGTTCACTCTGCTAGAAGTTTAATGGTTTCATTTTAACTTTTATATGGGTTAGATACATTTGGGGAAAAAATCTAGATTTATTTGGTACTAACTGTTTATCCAATATTTTGAAAATACATGACTTGTTAGGTAAAACTTAACTTCTTTTATTAAATAAGTGACGTTTTTTTCCTAAATGCATGGCTTTTTCTATAAATATCAACGACTAGGTTTTGCCCGCGACATCGTGCGCGCATATCCCGTTTTTTTCGGCCCCGTATAGCCATTCCTCATGAATGTGGCTATCATATACAAAAATATTTTTTCAAATCCGACTGGTAGTTCCAGAGATTAGCGTGTTCGAATAAACAAACAAACATTGTTTAACTTGTTTGTTTGTTAAACAAACTCTTCAGATTTATTACATTAGTACAATGTCTCCACAATTTCTCGGAATGACTTCGAGATAATAATATCTCGAAGTCATTCCGAGAAATTCAAAATCAAAAACAAAAAAAAATCATTCATTAATTTCTATCAAAATTTGATAGTCTATAAAGACTATCAAATTTTGATGCGTAAAAAGTATTCCAAATGTTCAGTTGACAATTTATCGAGAGTTTACAATCTCTCAAGGTATTTTATAATCTTACGGAGTTCGTCATTTTCCGGTGACATATATATGCAAATAAATCTTTATTCTGTTCTTTTATCTCACAAGGCCTACAAAAGGGCGTCAGCTAGTAATTGTATTATAGTGTCAAAAAATCTCAGTGATAGCATGATTCGATTTGCGCTGCCCCAAAAAAGGCCGAGGGCTCTCCCCCTATCCCAAGGGACTACTTTGTCGACATTGTGATGGTGATTAAAGCCTTTTTGCTTAACCAGGAAGAATATTTTGAAATTAAATATTGGTACAGTTTTTCGGTATTATTTTATTATAACCTAGTTTTCATTTCCGAAAAGTAACTAGTTACATAATAACCCAAGCATATGAGAAAATCAAACAAAAAGCAAGCCCGGCTTGTTAATATTTTCGTTCAGAAAAAAATTTAAAACAAACATGAAAGTTTACAAATGTTCATAGTTTCATATTCGTATTGAAACAAACAAATTGGCTCGTTAAAACTTTTTGCCGGTACAGTTGGCAACAAAAATAAGTACAACGTAACAACGTCCGCTGTTTTTGCTGTCGGTACGTAACGGTATTATTCTGTAATGATCGTCTAAGGGCAATCTCGGGGGGACGAAGGATTTTTTGCAAGAAATTGCATAAGAAAATGTAATGCGTTTTTTATCTGACGGTATCTACATTGGCCTGATAATGCAACTCGTTGTTGGGGGAATTGCGCCAGTGTTTTCTTTGTATATTGTCTTTTATGAAGGTTTTTTCGAGCGATGTAGCAAGTTATTTGAAGGGGGGAAGTTTTGAGCAAATTATGTAAGTTTTCGGGCAATTAATTTCATCTTTTAGCGCCATGTAGTTATATTGTAGCGGCAGCAATGCTTCACGAACATCCCAACCCAATATCACAATAAATCGCACGAATCCCTCGCACGTTTGCGTAGCACTTCAAAGAGCCGCGGAGGAAGTGACGTCAGAGGTTGTATTGCCGCGCCGGATGGGCAGAGTTGCAGTCTGGACCCGTGGGAGGCACATGATATATTATAGTGCTTGTTGAGAACTGGGGACTTTACAGGCTGAGAAGTTACGAGTATTGTGTGGAAGATAAGGAGTTTGATTTGCACGATGAGATCTTATCGATTGTGTTTTTCTGTATTTTAGTCCTTGCCACTAGATGATAAATAGTCTAGTACTAGGTCTAGGGTCTGGGCCTAGTATTATGATTGTCATTGATTGTATATGCTCTGACTTCGCAAGAAACAAGATTAAAATCTTAATATTTTAAATAATTACATCTGCAATACAATTATTGTAATTTCAGAGCTTGGATGTTTAATTGAAAATTGGGAAAAAATATTGAAGTAGATAAACCTATTTAGAAAAGAATAAATTTAAATCCTCTGTATGATGTCGGACGTAAAAGAATAGCACCATCCCATCACTTCCCGTGGGTGTCGTAAGAGGCGACTAAGGGACTCACCAGAGAATGGGCAGCAGCATTCTCTGTGCATTACAACAGCTACACTGCGATCGTCAACCCGCCTGCCAAGCGTGGCGATTATGGCAAATCCCCCCTTTGGGGAAGGCCTATGTCCAGCAGTGGACGTCTTTCGGCTGATATGATGATGATGGAATTTATATCCACCAGTAGTTCATCGATTTAGTGTGAATACCACACTTCCCTCAACCCCCTCATTTAAAGACACAACTTAATAATACAAACATTTATTTCTGAAACCCTACTCTGCAAAACCGACATCTGTAAGTAAAAGAATAACAAAAAAAACCCTTTTTATTTATACAATGAATATCTTATCGCTACAGTATCCCATCCCCTTTTCTTATGAAGCAAGGAAACTTTAATAAGAAATAAGAATGCTGAGTGAAACGGAAATGAAGAGAATATATCTTTTTTATCTTTTGTAGTCGACGTCAAGCCAGCTCCATTCATGAAGATGAACAATATGAAGGAACCTGCATTTTTCTAGGCCATTGGAGCCCTGAACTGGATAACAGTGTATTATCTCGTATGAATGTCTTTCAAAGTTGAAGTCGATACCTATTATTTTTAAAGAGATGATATTTTTGACGGTTTTTTTTTTAAATTTATTTATTGGATTGGATACTTGCAAACTACGTAAGATTACAAAATATCTTGAGAAATTGTAAACTCTCGATAAATTGTCAAATTAACATTTGTTCCACAATTATACGAATCAAAATATTGTATTCTATATCTCTGTGCTGGTCCGAGAAATTGTGGACTGACATAAACTGGCGACCAATCAGCAATTTGGTCTACAATTTAGCTGTTTTGGTGTCATAGTTAAATTGGAAACTTGGCCTCTCATTGGTCTTTGCTGATGTGAGCTCACACCAGTGAGCTCACATTTGAACAGACAAATGAGAGCCTTGTTTCAAGGTTTACTTAAACACGAAAACGGATAAATTGTAGACTTATGCTCTGATTGGTCGCACTTTTATGTCAGTATTGTGTTCTCACAATTTCTCGGAATGACTTCGAGAGGTTATAGACTATCAAATATTGATGCGTAAAAAAGTATTCCAAAATGTTCAGTTGACAATTTATCGAAAGTTTACAATCTCTCAAGATATTTTATAATCTTACGGAGTTTGCCATTTTCCTGTGACAGCCACAATCTCATCTGATGGAGAGCGATGATGTGGTCGACGATGGAGCACGCTTGCCTAGAAGTAACCAGTCCAGGAAAGCGTAGGTCCAGTTAATCATTGTCTTACCTAAACAGACAGATGTGTTGCTGGGGAGTTTGTTGCGCCACTTCTTCTTCCCAGCTAAAACACTAGGAAGTGGTGACGGGCGGACGTTTTGGGGGACTGTCTTTATGTAGAACTTTGACGTTCAAAAAGTGCTGGCACTCAGCCTAATTTGAATAAATGACTTTTGATTTTGATTTGACGAACTTAAAACAACAGAACCAGCTCAGTTCACATCACTACTCCAATGAATCGAAGGAGGTCAATAAATAAGATCAGTACGGTATTCGCTAATGAAATCAATTAACTGTGAGTAAATAAACAGTGGTTCGCTAGTGCACTTTACTTTAATTAATTATTTAATTAATATCGCGTTACATAGCGGGCTTTTAGCCGACTGTGACGTCAGATAGGTGAGTTATGGTTTGAGTACATGGATGGGTAACTATACGGAATATTGCAGACTCCGTAAGATTGTGATAAATCTTTTTTAGATTCTAATTTCTCGATATATAAATAAAATAAAATAAATATATTATAAAAACCGTTTTGTGTATCTCACCGGAAAATTGCAAAACTCCATAATATTGTAATAAATCATGATTAGATTATAATTTCTCGATATATTATGAAAAAATAGTTTGGCATACAACTAATCCCATCCAAATTCAATGGTTTCCAATATATCCGTGTCTTAAGAAAAAATAGTCTCCAATTTCACGCGATATTTTACAATCTTACGGCGTTTGCAATTTTCCAGGAACATATCCTACTTTATCTGCCTACATTATAAAATATATTATGTCAAACTCTGTCGACTGTGTAACCTTTTCAAGTCTTAACGGCTGAAAGGATTTGAATGAAACTTAGCACACTGGTGGTACATGGCCTTAATTAGGACATAAGGTAAGGTAAGTACTTTTCATCCGGGCTTCCATGTTTTCTAGGGATAATTTCGACTTTCACGCGGGTATTGCTAGTTTCATATTTTACTTACGGTACTTCACGACCTGCATGATTTCAGGAATTGTCCTGTAGTGTGTTTATTTACATAGATATTTACAACTGTTTCAATAAATACTCAACTAACTATACACACTACAAATAAAAATAAAAACTCCTAACTAAATTAACCCTAAAAGATGGCGTCAAAAAATGTATCGGCATCGCTGTCGACTGGAAGTGTACCCAAAAGACTGGCAGCATTGCCACGTTTTATGGCAATGCTTATTCTTTGACCAAGGTAAAAGCCAGCCCTTGGGCTCCCGTAGTTATGTCGGTACATCATCAGTTTATCATTGTAAACTTACATCCTGAAGGTAAACCTTTTAATGTAAATGAAATAATGGTTAAACTTCTACATAAAATAATTGCAGCTAATTAGGAAAAGTTTAAAAAAATATTAGCTGTTGCTGAAAAAAGTTTGGAATTAAAGCGATTCTCGTTTTATTACTTGGAATAAATTTACTAACACCTACTGTGGACCAAAAGTTGTCTTTTTACGAATAAAATATATTGTTTATATTGTATTGTAAAACTGGATTGCTAGTTGAATGACGCACAAAAACCTAACCATTTGATTACTGTTTTAGAGAAGATTCTATATTTAAATTCTCCATTGAAAAATTGAATTTCGAATCTGCCAATTCGTCAGCATTTTTTTAGGTATTTTATTCTAAACGGAGTCGTATTCAACACTAAATATCCAATATGTATTCATAATACACTTTATCGAATTATCAAATCAATAACATTCTGAATAAATAATAATGACAATTTAATTGTATCAATACATCAATTTTAAATTGCGCAATTATATATATGTTAATGTTCAATTTAAATTAATGAAGTTATGAATTGATTGGCGTAAAAAAGAAACATTTTTTTGTATTGTTTTATTATTCATGAACAATATTACCATAACTGGGAGGCAACAAGGTGTGATACTTAAGAGAAATAATGTGGCCAAGTCGGGCTAAGTATAGACATCTACAAACGATAAAGTTTCCAACCAAACCTAATAAAACCTTTTTTTCTAACTCAAGGAACTGAGGGCCTTTTTGTTTTGAAGGATTGGAAATCATCAAATGACTTCTTCTGCTCTGGGTGTAGCGTGTCAGACTCTTACTGACTAAAACCCATCCGTGTTCCTTCTAAAGCCTTTTGCGTTCCAGGGCCGCGGTGACATGGTAAAATTTTACGTTACGTTACTATACGTCAAAAACATTCGTGCCAGGCCCTCAGTTCCTCCAGGGTTGCGGAATTTGTTCAAAAGAATCACGGCGGCCCTGGAATGCAAAGGGCTTTAGAAGGAACACGGATGGGATTTAGTCAGTTAGAGTCTGACATGCCCTCCCGCTCCACCCAGAGCGGAAGAAGTCATTTGATGATTTCCCATCCTTAAAAAAAAAGAAGACCATACCATCATAGGATCATACCTTGTTTGCCCTGATTGGTAGAAAAGTAACACAGTCAACGGCAATGTTTTTCATTTTAACAGTTCAAATAAATTAAAAATTGCGTCCTTAACATTGTCGAGGAGACGAAATTTCACAACATATAAAGTACCTAATGGATCAGCCGGTCGATGTCGACATCTCACCGTGTACACTTAGGTGAAGTGAACGACAAGTGAGCTGTCATTCCATCTTGTTTGAACGGTTTGACAGCTCACTTGTCGTTCACTCCGCCTAAGTTTTCACTTCGACATGTTTACTGCAGGCCTTTCCTTCAAAGTCTTTCGGGATTGTGACAGAAAATATTTTACGCAATTTAGGGCTGATTTCCAGATTATTTCATAAGCATATTGATTTGTTATAAAACTTAACCAGTCTTACTTTGTTTTTGTATATGTACATACTTAGGTTTAGTAGATGTAAATAGTTTTAAGATAGTATATAGTTATATTATGTTTGTCTGATTGTAATAACCAGTCTGAAACCCATTTAGCAAATTGGTCACTTATGTCCACTTCTGTCAAAAGCAATAACTATAGCTTTATCATTTTAAACGAGCCACCACGACCTGTCGATAGCACGAAGTGTCCAATTTGTCCGGATATCCGAATATTAATTCTTAATTAATTGGGTCATCATAAAAGCAGACAGCTCGTTATTTTTCCTTTGCGTCGCTATAAGAACTCTATTTTTTGACAAGCCAACGCTACAGCTATACTATTCTCAACAACCGTAACTCTTGAGAGCCAGAATCAACAGTGGCGACCACCAGAAAAACGCCAGTCAATGAAGCTCGACTCGTCCTGGAGAAACGATTCAAGGGTCTTGGATCTTCCAAATAAATTAATCAGAAAATAACAGCGAAAGAGTAAAACAATCATATTTTCCACTATGAGCTAAAAGAGCTTATCAAAATATTCGTGAAGAGATTTTTAGACGCACTTATGTCCAGCGAAACACGATAGGCTGAGACATAGATGTGTGGACTTAATACCACCCTGCACATAATGGCCAATATTGGCCAGTTGGCCACACAACACCAACATTTCGACGAGTTTACTTTGATGGATCTTGAAGATGGAAGAGCGATGGAGTGGCCCAAGTGGGTCGTTGAATGCAGGGGGCCGTTATACAAACAGGGTAAAGGAAGTACGCAAGCTATGGTCATTTATCACACAAAATGTAGTTATAGAAGGTATTGGATTCTCGAAACAAAGGTGAAAAATGGTAGCCCTACTATGACGTATTAAAACCATGATATACCAGCGTGGGAAGGAGAGGGAGCTATACAAGACGCTTAGCGCTATCCTTTTTTAACGAACTTCAAAAAAAGGAGGAGGTTGTATTTTTTTATGTTTGTTACCCAACTCCGTCATTTATGAAACGATTTGAAAAACTATTTTTTATGTGAAAGGATATACTTTCAGATTGGTCTCATAGAAATTTCATCAAAATCGGTTCAGTAGTTTAGTTTTAAATCAAAATAGTTGGAAAAAATATGTCATCTGAGTAAAAGATTGCGTATTTTGCTTTCCTGTGACTTTCCAGTGGTGTTGTTAGATGTGGGGTACCACTAAAAAGTGAAAAACAAATAACTGACTTCGGAAATTAAAGTAATTTTATACTTTGTAGTGTTTTTTTTATTTTGCAAGTCGGTTGTATTTTTTGTCAAAAGATTTTTTTCACAACGGAATCATGATGGCATTGAAATGTTATAGTTGGACCCATAAAAATATAAAAATATCTATGGTTGGACCCCAGTGACCTTTAGGACACTCCTGTAAAAACAAATGCTATCGCACGTACCGTTTTTCAGCAAAACGTTGCAAACAAACTGACTCTTGCATTTATAAAACATCAGTTTGATAGATGTATTGCTTAGCACACGCTTGCCGTTGAGAATATTTTAACTTCAATCGCTTTATTAGACTTCAAAAGATCCGTTTAAGTAGCCACCAGCCACTTACCCACTAATCCATCAACGGAAGCTGAATTGTGTCCATCCAACATGAGTTACTGGCCATGGAAACCATTAAAATGTCGAGCAGTGTTGTCAAAAATGGCGGTTAATTGGCGCGTACTTTATTTTTTTTTTATTGAAAGGCATTGACAGTAACTGCTCATACAGCCAAGTTACTACCTTTGTAGTCGTATTCCGCCATCTACGGCATTTTTGAATTACGCGCAATTATCTTGATGTACTACATCTATTTAATACGTAAAAGGCACAAATGGAGGAGCACATGCTTCATATTCTTTATGGTTTTATGGTAAACAAGAGTGTCATTCAGCCAAGTATTCTTGCTCCCAAGACATTATTCTGCGAAATTATTCCGTTAATGGACGTCAACACATAATTTCGACAAAAACATCGCCATATTTAAAAGTTTTCGCGTAATTAACAAAGTTGAAATAACTTGTAAAATAACATATTCATATAAAAAGCCTTCTCTCTGACTTCCTTACATATTTTACGCGGCAGTTTTTTACGTTTTAAATTGCGAACGAAATATTTCACAAAATACTTTATAAGTAAGGAATGTTGGACAATTTTTTATACAGCCAATTAAACGTTTTTTTTTAGTTATTGCAACAATTTTGTTATTTAGGTAATAGGTTATTGTTTAGTTACTAAGAAATGTGTGTCCTTTGAATATGAATTGGAAAAGTACGCAGATATACTTTATATAAAACTGTTTTAGGTATTAATAGGTTATTTTCAGAGGCCTTAGTGCGAGTTTCTAAACGTACTCGATCGGGTTAAATGAATCGATTGATTGATTTGAATGAATTTTCCGTTATTGTCACCAGACAAGTTTAGTGAAGTTCAAATTGTAGTGTACGTAAACGCTGTCGAGTATCTTCGTTTAAAAGCTCGCAATGGGCGATTGTTTGTAAAATTAATTTCGCATTTCAGAACGCAAACTATTTTCAGCTTTCATCCAAGCAATTTCACGACGTACTTTATAAAGATTTTTCTCAAAACAATTTAAAAAGAGATTGCTAATCCTCACGTTTTGTACAAAAAGACGAAGAAAGTTAAAAAAAAACCGTTTTCCCGCTCCGTAACGTTGAAAGCACTTTTAGTGAACCATGGAGATTATTTTTCCAGCGTAGATAAGTAAGAAAATAAAACATAAGAAAGTTAGTAAGACGGATACTCGGATAGCCAATAGAAAGTCTGACAGCACTTTTCCATCTCGAAGCTACGAGGAGGTGGAAAGTTACAATGTCTTACGTATTTACTTCGGCTAAAGGTACATCATGTATACTGTCAAAGGTGATGTAAGTTGTACGTAGACCCTATTTGGAAGACGTATGGAGTACGAATAATAGACTAATTTTGGAAAAAAAACGAAAAATACAAGAAATACTCGCTTTTTCTTTTTTTTTTAAGGGTGGGAAATCATCAAATGACTTCTTCCGCTCTGGGTGGAGAGGAAGGGCGTGTCAGACTCTTACTGACTAAAATCCATCCGTGTTCCTTCTAAAGCCCTATGCGTTCCAGGGCCGCGGTGACTCTTTCGAACAAATTCCGCAACCCTGGCGGGCCCCGTCTTTTATGCTGACATCTATTTGAGGCGCGCGTGAAACACAACGCGCCATCGACCCGGGCCTGGTGGTGATCGGACAGCGAGCCACCCAATGCTCGCCGTCCGCAGGCCCGCGCCTTCGGTGGCCGGGGATCGCCCTGCGACTCCCGACGCCCGGGGCCAAAAAGTCTCGATGTAACCACTCGGGTTTGAACGTGCGATCGGGCGATATGACCACATTCGTGTCTGTTCGCATACCCGCTAAGCCACTCGTACAATTAGAGAAATACTCGCTTGGACGTGAAATAGTGGACATTTGCGATATAATATCTGCAATTAGAAAACTAAGGAAGGCTTTGATTTGTCTAAACGGTGTCACCAGTACATGGTGAACATCCCAGAGTAGGGTAGAGTAGGGTCCCCATTCGGTCCGTTGTGTCTCAGGTGTCCTGGCTAAGTTAGTCACCCTAGCTCCGCCCAGAAGTACAGAAGTTTCCTGGGAGCTTCACAGGCTTCGCGGAGCGATCTCACCGTTCCGAGGGTTTGTTCACGTTGGGTAGCCACGGCCTCGCATTCCAGGATGACGCGGGCGGCTGTTTCTTCGGCATCAAAGCAGCCCCTGCAAAGTGGGCTGTTCGTGGCGCTAAAGTATTCCCAAAACGTTTTGGGAATACTTTAATTGTGCGTACAGAATGTCATTGTGCGTACAGCTAAGGAGAGTAGAAGTAACTTGTACAACCTGGGGTCTTCAAGTCAAGAGTGAATAGGTTACTTCTATGCAAGCGTGTTCCATCGTCGACCACATCATCGCTTACCATCAGATGAGATTGTGGTCAAAACGAGTCTATCAATAAATAAAGGCCAGAAATACTTTTAACACTTTCGATACTACCGGTCGATTCCGTAAACATGTCGAAGTGAAGGCTTGGGTGAAATGATCACGAGGTGAGCTGTCAATCCATACAATCAAGATGTCACGTGATCACGGAGTGAGCTTCATTCCATCACTTCACCCTAGCCTTCACCTCGACATGTTTACAAAATCGACCGGCTGTATAGAATTTTGTTTAAATTTCTACGACTAGCCCTCCCAAAGTACCTACCATTATTAACTGGTCACCCCATAATTTGAATCACGGCATGTTGCATGCAAATGTCAATTATAATAAGTACACACCTTTACATTTCTACAGCACCGTAGTACAGCTGTATTATAATAGGTAGCAATTAATTAGTTTAATCGTTCTATAGACCGTTGATAGGTAATTTGATGAGATTGTTTGTAATTAGCAATATCAATGCTATGTTGTTCTTAGAATTTAGCGGCTGTTTTAATTGGTTATATGACACTTGATCAATTAACTTTGTCTCCTACGTAATTACATGGGATATTACTGTTGAATAACAGATACGTGTTTCCGGAGTCCAAATATCCGGCCGTCCTTTAATCCGGATAGTCGGATATTTGGCCGAACATAGACTTATATTAGCAAGGCCGCACTTTTGTAAATTAAAAACCCAAAGATAATGACCCTACCATCCAGTGTCCGGCCGGATAGTATTGTCATTGTAATTAATTAGTTTCATCCTTCATTAGAGCGTTGATAGGTAATTTGATGAGATTGTTTGTAATTAGCAATATCAATGCTATGTTGTTCTTAGAATTTAGCGGCTGTTTTAATTGGTTATATGACACTTGATCAATTAACTTTGTTTACTAAGTAATTACATGGAATATTACTGTTGAATAACAGATACGTGTTTCCGGAGTCCAAATATCCGGCCATCCTTTGATCCGGATAGTTGGATATTTGGCTGAACATAGACTTATATTAGCAAGGCCGCACTTTTGTAAATTAAAAACCCCAAGATAATGACCCTACTAACTATCCAGTGTCCGGCCAGATAGTATTGTGATTGTAATTAATTAGTTTAATCGTTCATTACACCATTGATAGGTAATTTGATCAGTTCGTTTATAATTAGCAAAGAAATGCTAAGCGGCTGTTTTAATTAGAAAGATGACACTTGATCAATTAATTGTTTTTCCTTAGTGTATGGGATCGATTTAATGTATTCCAAATATCCGGTCATACTTCATTCGGATAGTGGGATATTTGGCTGAAAATCGACTGATATTAACAAGGCCGCACTTTTATAAATTAAAAACCTCAAGACAATGACACCACTATCCAGTATCCGGCCGGATAGTAAAATAGGGCCGGATATAGAATTTTAATTTCACATCTAATTATTCCTACCTCCGAATATTATTATATGGTTACTATTGAAATTTTAATCTCATGATTAAAACCCATAAACACTTTATTAATTTCTGTGTAATATTGTTATGGGTACCGCAAGAATTAATAAGTAATTATCTTACAATAGTGGCTTGAGCAACAGTTTCTCATGTCAAACAAATTAAAATTGTAAAAAAAAATGATGAATGTAATTATTACAATCACTGTAAAATATGTGTAACTAGTTGCCGCTCGTGGCTCCGCCCGCGTGATTGTCGAAAATTATCCCAAGGGAACATATTCCCGGGATAAAAAGTATCCTATGTGTTATTCCAGACTATAATCTACCACTGTGCCAAATTTCATTATAATCCATTCATTAGTTTTTACGTGGAAGAGTAACAAACATCCATCCATCCATCCATACTTACAAACTTTCGCGTTTATAATATTAGTAGGATTACAATGCTCGCCATGTTTTTATGTTGTGTGAGGAAGCATCGGGCCCCTTTCATCTATCACGTGGAACGATATAATATGCAAATTGAGTGTGAAAATAGGAAATTAGATTAATATAAGAATTGAAAAAATCAGCGGGCCAATTCTCAAAAATTTTTAGCAACGTTCGCATTCACATCTCAGTCGCCATTTGTCAAAAATGTAGTGAAATGGAACTTGTTTAAAATTTTAAATATTAGTAGAATTGGCATCCAGTTCATCAGTTATGGCTCAGAACGTGTCATGGCTTTCTTCATTGCCACAACGCGATGTGGCTGTTTTCTTTTTCTTTTTTTGTTATTTAATATGGGTTTGCTCTTGAGTCTAGTCTAGGTCATAGATTACAGAGACAATGGAGTCGACGATGGAGCGAGCTTACCCAGAAGAAGCCTGTTCACTCTAATTTTGAAGAGATTAGGGTTGTGTGCGTTCGGAAACACAGACGCAGGCAGACAGTTCCACTCCTTTGCTGTGCGCATTATAAGACGTTTGGAAACGTTTAGTGCGAATTGGTGGAATAGCAACAAGGTAGGGATGGTAACTTGCAGTGCGTCTAGATGTCCGATGGTAGAAGGGGGCCGGTGGGATCTTAAGTGCCACGACGCGAAATTTTGCGATGTGGAACGTCCACAAAGCGTTTATTTTCGCCCAATGATCAATTTCAGTCTTACAGTGTAACATATTATCTATTGGGTATTTGCCTATGAAGTTACCATTGTATTAAACGGGCCACTTTGAGCTAAGTAGGTAAGTATATTAACTTCGGTTGGTCTTGGAATTATAATTTCAAATAAACTTTATATTAAGCCTTGTCGTTTCTTATTTTCTGTATTGTAATATTATACTGATCCTTTGTAAAAATGTTCGATAAAAATCCTATCGAATAACAACGTGAAAACGAATCCACTAAAAACATGAAAACAGAGTGCACAAACAAATTCCCAGCAAAGGGGTGAAATGGTTTGTAAACTTTTCCATCGGAAAACGTACGTATTCACGTTTTTGGATTTATACTTTTCGGATTATTTTTTGTAACAAAAAATTATTTAATAGGTAGGTACAATTTTTTGCCCGCGGTGTTGGAAGAATGTAAACATCGCCCTTGCCACAATTTAAAACTTAATGTTTCAGTTTTTGGCCACCTTCCGCGCCACTGTCCTTGCAACTTATATATTTGTCAAGTCATTGAATGTATTTCACTATCGTGCAATAAACCGAAGTTTAATTAGTTAAATCTAGTAATTGTATTATTTCCCACACGCGGCTTAGCTCGCGTTCAATTTTTATTTTTGTCAAAAAAGTAGCATAAAACTTTCTCTGTATCAAAATCGGTTTTGCGATTTAGACGCGATAGCGTATCAAATAAACAAACAAACTCGTTTTCGCATTTTATAACAGAACTATGTAGCTCTTGCGACTTCGTACGCGTATATTTCGTTGGAATTCCCGTTTCTGTATAGCCTATAGCATTCCTCATGAATGTAGCTATTATATACAAAAAGAATTTTCCAAATCCGACTGGTAGTTCCAGAGATTAGCGCGTTCAAACAAACAAACTATTCAGCTTCATTATTAGCAGGTATATATTAAGTTAAGATTCGAAATTACATCGAAGGCGGGGTTCAAAACATATATTCAAGGGAAAATATGTTTTCCCTTTCCTAGTCAGAACCAAATGTTATAACTTATAATATTGACTTTGCCTTTGAAAACATTACCGCCGCCGTGACCCGCCAGTGTGTTCCGGGCATCCTTTTAATTAACCCGTACGCTGCGAACAGGGTATAAATTATTGTTATTAAAGATAATAATATAATATCAGAAGAATTGTTCCTATAGGACCTGTAGTTTTATTGTACTTGGGATATGTAATTAATAGTTATCTTGTTACTTGTGATTATAGATTTATTATAAAGGTTAATTTAAATTGTTATATTATGTTTAGGTTAAACTTGAACGATGCAAGGTAATAATTACGTATCCTTTACTTGCAGACTTTAACAGGAAAATCAATGCATCGAAATAGGGGTGCATCAAAGCATGTCAATATTAAAATGAATTCAAGGTGAATCTCAAGTCTCAAGCGAGCACGTCAAATAACTTGACAGAATTAAGCCTTCGTCTCAAATTTAGCCTGTATGAAAATCCGACAATATTTACCGATTACCTAAATATTTAAAATTTATGAATAGTAGGTAGGTAGAGTAGGGGCAGGTAGGTAGGGCGCACTAAATTCAACAAGGCATACTCTACCAGTCAACCTTAGACTTAAAAAGGTCACACTGTGTTGCAATTCGAATCCAAAACCCAGAACGCCCATGTTAAACGCCAAAACAAACATTCGGCCAAATTCAACACGTATGGTAAAATCAAAAATGGTAGGTACCTAATTGTGGATCATGAATGGAGTCGCGTGCATTGCGGCAGTGACCTTGTGGACTACTCGGTGCCCGGGCAGGCTATTGCACTGCACGCGGCCCTGCCCCGCGCTCCTCACTTCACCTCCCCGCACTTCCCCGCACGCAAATTATTGAGCCACCTCGCTCGCCTCCCCCTGCCCCGCGTGCATTTCCTTCCGCGTGCCCCGCCCGGGATTTTAGTTTCACTGGGATGCCTCGGTCCTCGAATTGCGTTAGGTTATGATTTTCGCGTTTATTTATTGGTAGCGTGGCGCTGTTCTATTTTTGAAAGTTTTAATGTTCTTATTTTTGGGTAGAGATAAGGTATTCGTTTTATGAATTAGGAAGTTTCTCTATGGTCGTTAGTTTAGTCGTTAGTTAGTTTTGAGAAAAAGGCGTGCTTGTTGTATGGATTCAAGAGACCTTTTTGCAAGCTTCTGTGAACTTCCCTTTCCGTTCATAAAACCAAAACTCAAGGCAAACCTGGTTTTTCCGCAAGACTAAGTTGTTGCTTTAATTCCCAGTTAAAAGGTAAAATACCTACCACGTTGATTATTTACTAATACGAGTTATTTATTTTAGGTATGTAGCAGCAAAAGTTACCCACTTTGATGTTATCAACGGCTCGCCCCCAGCGATCCTTCTGAGCTAAAATGTGATGAATAAATGCATAAATCTACATGTTTATCCATTACATTTATATACTTACCTAACTAAAGCAATGTTATGCAGGCAATGCTAAACACTCGCTATTTCCAATTAAATAATGATTTAAATTACGTGGACGTTCAGTTTGTTGACCCGAGCTACGGAAAGCTTGTATAAAATTAGGATAGCATTTCCTTTTAAACATAGCGGAAGTATATTCCCTTATCATTTCTCTACAGACAGGATTCGGTCGCCGACAGACGTATAAGAAAAACAAAGGTTTTCTTATAGGAAAACTTCGTATCGGAAAATCTCGGCATCCGCCAAGCAACCTGTTGAGACCATAAAATAATAAGGTGGTCGGTATCTCGGTAACCCTCCAATGTTTTGATCTGTCCCACTTCGGGCCGCGCGAAACACCGTCACGTTTTTGCCGCCTGTTTTGAATTTATAAAGTGGTCGGGCCAACAGCTGATCGCGCGGCGTTGCCAGCGCGCCGCGCCGCCCCCGCTCGCGCGCTGTTGCCGCCCCGCGCGCGCTCGGTGAGCAAGTCTCCGAGGCGATCGACCGACCGCCGCCCCCTCCCTTCCCCACACATAAAGCACAATTTCCCCAACACTGTGCCTTCTGAAATAGTTACCTTTTTAGACTATACCCTTTTTTGGTGGTGAAATTTTCCGTACGTTGCTTGGGGTTGGGCTCGCTTCGGGCCTTTGGGGTTAACCGGTCGATTGCCGTTGGACTGATGTGTTAGGTAAGCTTTCTAGCCGAGATCTAAATCCGTCAGTGTTCACTATGTCCGCGTCAGCGTCAGGAACAATCCTCTAAAAGGATTGTGACAGCCTTGATTTAGAGAGTATTTTGGGAAGCTTTCAGGGGTTGATGTAACTTAAGAGCATTGCCTAAAATGTTACCGATATAAATCTTTGTTTTTGCAAAGTTCTGAAGTTTCACAGCAAAATTGTCCTACATTCTTAAGTTGATTGAAGGACGACACCGCTCAATCGATGGAGGTTAAGATGCCGCGAACCAGTCAACTAAATGAAACGGGTTCCTGCTGGCTCCATGGCACACAGTCTACGACCAGTTATGCATTATTACGATCTTCACACAATGCCTTATTGCTACTTACGTGGCTTCATTTCGCGTTGATATTGCTATAAATACACACGTCAATTTAGCGAGTTTTTTCGCTCTTTTTCCTGGGGACGCGACGTAATAAAGTTACATCGGGCTCGCTTGGGGTCACGTCGCAGTTAAGGGTTTAATGGCATAGCATTATCGTCACGTACTTAATGGCTGAAGGGGCAGGTTTAGGTCCTGAGGTGCACTTAACTCCGTCCAATGACGGTATTATGTTTCATGTTTTCAACCATAGCAAAAACCTATATTCGAATATCAGGAACCTACTCGATAGTATATTGGTATTTCTTTCCAATACGCTCTTTGCCCGGCCTGAATACAAATTCAGGTCAAGTTCCAGAGCAATTCGGTTCATATTGAGTCTAATTGGTTAGACCTCAATTCAATCATAAAGGTTAACAGAAATACAATTAGTGCTAGAGAACCTTTAGCTTTGTGTTGCTGAGCGGAGGAAGATTGAGTAGTTTTAATATTTTTTATTGACTCAGAAGTTTTATCAATCTTGTTTTTAAATATTCCATTTTGTAATATTTTTAAAAATGTGTTTGGCTTCCATTTGACCTGAATCACCAGAAAATGCAAGCGGCGATAGTCAATTCATCACAGAAATTTATTTAAAACTAGTGGACCGCCCCGGCTTCGCCCGGGTGTATTATTTTTTTTTCAAAATTTTCTTTCGTTAAAGCTTTGCCCTGAAAATTACAAACACAACACAAAAATAATTATTTAAATAGTTCAAGTCGTTCTCAAGTTATGCGCGTACATACATTTCGGCGATTTATTTTTATTTATAACTAGTGGACCGCACCGGCTTCTCCCGGATATTAATGTTTTTTCAAAATTTTCTTTCATAAGAACCTTCTCCTGACAACAACAAAAGCAACAAAAAAAAGAATTAGCGAAATTGGTCCAGCCGTTCGCGAGTTTTGCGCTTAGCAACACATTTAGCGATTCATTTTATTATATAGAGAAGATAGATAGAAGATATAATAAAGATTCCATAACTTTTCTAAAATCGCGCAAATAAACATTTTTACTATATTTTCACGTCTCAAAACTTAACATTTTCATCTATAAAAATATACGAGAGTATAAAAAGAATGGAAGCGGTATAGTTGAACGAAATAGTGCACTCAAGAGAGGTCAAAGCCCTCGGTGGTCTTACGTCATAGAATACTGAGATGGGGTGGGTATTCTGTAACCTTACTTTCGAGGTTGCCAGTATCTGAAATGGCTTTATTTCTGTGATGTAACGAATTATTCAACGGTCACCAACCCGAAGTATTAACAGGGCAGTATTTTTTTGGACCGTTTATTAAATCGTGGGCGTTTTAGGGATAATATTATGATCGAACCGCTATTATAATGGGAAGCCCGATATTGGGAGTGGTCTATTTTCAGCAGTGGAGCAAGGTTGAAGGTTTATTATATAGCTGGATTGTTAACAAAGAATCTTTCTATTCATTAAGTATAATAAGTTCATTTTAGTCTATAAAAATAACGTTTCTTGTATCGGTGCCCTTTAAAATTTTTGATTTATGTATTTTTTTGTTTGTATTAGCGGCAATAGAAAGCCCGCTGACCGACAGACGGCTGACGGAGGCTTAGTAATAACTTTTCTAGTGTCCCATTGGCAACCTGAAAATGATGCCAGTGCCACATCGTTGCTTATAAATATCCAGGTTCACGCAATACCCTTGGTATCTGCGTCCTTATTGCTGATAGATCACTTCCCTGGGGCACTTACCAATTATGGAATTGACTGCGGGTAGCCCGCGGGAGAGAAGGACTACAGATAATTTTGTATTCCATATTTATGCCGACCGTACCACTCGGATTTAAAATCGATCGAGTGAAATGCTTATGGCAATAAGCATATTGGTAGAAGTATTTTGGAAAGGCTTTTTACCAACTGCGCATAGCAAAGCCAAGCTCACTTCCGTGACTAACAAAACGACTCCTCAGCCTAAGTAGAAATAACCTCAGAATAATAATAGGGGCTAAACAAATGTATCTGTGACATAGGCGCCACTCCGCAGGGGCTGCTTTGAAGCCCAGGAATCAGCCACCCACGTCATCCTGGAATGCGAGGCCATAGCTACCCAATATTAATAAATCCTTGATGTGGGAAGTCTGTGAAGCCTCCAGGAGGCTTCAGTGTTCATAGGCGGAGCTAGGCTGGTTAACGTGGCCAGGACACACACGTACAACGGATCGAATGTGAGTCCAAGTGCGGAAAATGGAATCCCTACTCTACTCTACTCTACCGTCTGCTACTAAGGTACTTGAAAAAAATAATACTTTTTAACACTAACCATTTAAAGTAATGTACATGTAACTTATCGCTCCATTTCCCTACAGGGGTGCACTATCTGATCAAACGCCACTGTAGTGAATATTCGGTGCTCGATCTACGTTCCCATGAACATATCTATCGTACTATCAAACAGTCCTTGCCACGAGCCATTAGACATCATAAGTGTGATTTTATGTATGATTGTAACCACCTATCAAACTGTTTCTTGGTTGGGGTGTGATATCTGATCGAGTGGCTGTTTGCCGAATATTCAAACTAATATAAGGCCGTTTGACGTCGTCGTGTCTATGTTCGGTATGTTGGTTTTCTTATCGGCCCCTTTATGTTTTCGTTGTGTAGGTACTATATACATAGTTCTCGTAATCGCCACAATAAATATCTTAGAAAGAATTACAGTTCCCACAATCACGAACAGCTTAGAAAAAACCCTTATGTTTATTTATTTAAAGTTCCTTCAACACACTGGTACTAAGCCGCATTTAATGCTTTAGGCATTCACTAAATTTAAGTCAGTAAGTTGCCTTAAATTCTGCCAGGGTGCGCCCTTCCGCTCCACCCAGAGCGGAAGAAGTCATTTGATAATTTTCCATCCTTAAAAAAAAAAGTTGCCTTAAATAACACACTATGACACCTTTTTTTTTTAAGGATGGGAAATCATCAAATGACTTCTTCCGCTTTGGTTGGAGCGGAAGGGCGTGTCAGACTCTTACTGACTAAAACCCATCCGTGTTCCTTCTAAAGCCCTTTGCGTTCCAGGGCCGCGGTGACTCTTTCGAACTAATTCCGCAACCCTGGCAGGGACACTATGACACCTAAAAGAAGTCTTTGGTCTTTTCTCCGTCTACGAATTAAAGGTTCAAAACTCAAAGACGGATATTCGTCGCCAATATCCGTCCACGTCGTAAGTATTCGTAACATTATGCGTGCGTCGGTAATGAATGAAAAACACCACAGGTGGCGTAAAGTGTTGCGCTTCTAAAGGTATTACAAGTATTTAGTTACTAGTTATTCGGACCACAGGTGGTCTTAACTAGCGACTTTTTATGTACCTTACCTACGTATACGTACATGGAATTCATAATAATTAAGTTGTGTTTTTAAACGAGTTTGGATATCGTTCGGTTCTGGTGAACAAATTGGATATGTGCAAAGGTGCGTCATAAATGTGAAGATTTTTATTTTTGAACAAAACGATTGGGAATCCACGTGTCTTTAGCTTAGTTAAAAAAAAATGATAATAATAAAAATCTGGTCTAGAACGTTGTGTTAAAATCCATATTCCGACGTTTTAAAAGGTATGGGAGCACTGTGGAGATTGGCAGTATCTTGGCTGTTTTAAGTACCACTGCAGTGCGATTCTGTATTCATCTCACCGTGTAAGCTTAGATGAAGTGAACACGAAGTGAGCTGTCAATCGATACAAACAAGATGGAATGACAGTTCACTTCATGCTCACTCCACCTAAGTGTGACGGTGAGATGTTGACAGAATAGGCCTGCTGGAGAAATGACAGTTCACTCCATCTAAGTTTACACCATCGAAACTATGTTTTGTTACCTACATTCTTTGCAAATAAATGATTTCTGATTTTGATTCAGATGTTTACAGGATCGACCAGCTGATTATGATAAGAATGACAGCACGGTTGGCGCAGTGGTTGAGCGATTGACTGCTGCGCTGCGTGTAGCGGGTTCGATTCCCGCACGGAACAGTTATTTGTATGGCCTACAGATAGTTGTTCCGGGTCTGGCTGTTTGTGTATGTGACTTTGTATGTTTGTAAACGCACCCACGATACGGGAGAAATTCCTAGTGTGGGGCAACGTTTTTTGTTAAAAAAGAAAAAAAAACAAATGGGTCATTAATGAATGAAAGAATAAGGCAAATAATTTGGGTTGGCGACGGAAGGATGTTGATCATACGATTGGACACATTTGAGTTGAGATAATTGCAATATTTTCTGCTAACATCTAGGCTACATCATACATTATTCAACTTATTTGACACCTGACTCGAATTAATTAGTACGATTGACGTCATAAGAGCTCATGCATTAAATTCAATGACAAAAACACTTGGAACAAGCATGAAAAAAGTCAGCTTAATTCAGACAAATAATACAGTTTTTATCCTTGCCAGGTTGGACACACCTCTGAGATGTTATAAAGAAATATTATTCCCATTTTCCTTTTATTTTTGTCCCGTAGGAAAGGAGGAATGAACCCAAAATGTTGTGGATTAATCACTTATTAGGGTCACCGTTACAGTAAATTGTACCTAAGTGTAACTTCAACGTAGGTTTTGTGTTCCAGCTAGGATATTAAGCCTTTGTACTTATTGCTTGATACCGCTACAATGAACGGCCTTAGGCGAAATAGTGATCACCAAACTTTATACGTATTGTAGATAGGAGCAGTTTTACGGGGCTCTAATTTTACTGGATTCTATAACCATTAGAACCAACACAATTGATGATGTTCGGTGACAGAAATACGAAGGGAATTTTAATTCTTACCTAACTGCGCAACAGCATAGACAGATATTTTTTTGAGTTCCGTACGTCCGAATGAAAACCGTAACCCTTATAGAATCACTCGTGTCTGTCTGGATGTCCGTTTGACACAGATAATTTTCTCCGTATCTCTGCAAATACAGAGAAAATTGACTGAATGGGTCCACAGACCGATTCATTGTGACCCAAACACGTACGCTTAACGTAAATAAATATTTATTTAGTATAAGGTCACTTTTGGGGTAAAATACAAAACAATCAAACGTTTTTTTAAACTGTACTGTTCGACATATGGAATGAAAGGGTATTGTGAGGGTCTAAAGTATTTTTTTACATAATTTTGGAGTAAACAGGAATTTAAAAAAATTCAAGAAAAATTACCATTCCTCCCCTGATCCCTCTTACTTCTTTTTATTTATTCAAACTTCATGCACACAGCTCAAAGGTACAATGGCGGACTTAATGCCTACTAATAATTCTATTTTTACTCTTTAATTTTACTTAGGCCATTTCACGAGTTATTCTTCCTAACTCAGGCTCGTGGGCTTACCCCACAATAAAACTAAAGGTAAAACCTTCATGAGTACACATACCCGCAATAAACAAAATGAACTCAAATGTCATACAAAACATAAAACCTAGTAACACTAGCACTCAAGCTGAAGTACTAGCGACGGCAATAAAAGCACTAGATAGATAAGCATCTACACCAGGGAGCAATGGCCGACATGACAGGAAGGTTTCACACGTTTGGAGATCGGACCCAGGATGCCATTGTATAGCCTGGGAGCGAAGATGTACCGATATGATCGCTGATAGCATTACGATATTAATCCAGGTTGAGGAATAATACAAGTACTTGGGTATAGAAGAGGTGGAAATCCTTTCCATTGATATTGCGAGGGTGTGGGTTAGAGCAATCGGCAGCAAATTGTATGGTGCCGGCTTGAAAGGAAGGAATTTGGGGTTAAGAGCACTATTAGGAGCCATTAGACTACTTGGACGCTCGCAAGGCGCGGTTTTGTGAATTCCTTTCGCGCTTGCGTTTGAGTTGTCTAAAGTGTTTGAGTCTTTATACTATGTTGTTTTTGAAATGTGTGACTTCTGTATTAGACAGTTACCCTTAGCAAAGAAATCTACATATAATGAAAATGCTGTAGTAATAAAATATTTTCCATTGACAGAACATTTCTAAGAACCAAGTCAAGCTTTCGAATGAAACCTTTCAAACATTCCAGACACGCTGCAGGGAAAGGAAGTAACTAGGTATGTAAGTACCTATCTAGGTACCAACGCTACTGCAACGTTTTACAAAGATAAGAATGTACCGCTCCAAGCAACTCAAAGGAACGTAGCGAGACCAAAGCCTTTCACAGAGATCAATCAATACCTTGCCTTCTCCCAAGAGGGGCACACAGCAACACTGTGCCGTGCACCAACACGCCCGAGCTTCAGTCAGTAACACACATCAGAAGGATCGAACGAGTGTTCGTGTAGGAGGAACACGCCTCTTCCGTGTCTCGCTATGTTAGCGCCGCGACGAAAATGTTCAGAGGAATTGACAATAGACGAACGTGTTATGTCGATTTTTTTTGTTGTTTTGTCGTATGTTCAAAGAGCTAAAAATATATGGGCGTGGCAAATACACAAAGGAGACTGATATTCTAAGCTTTAAATTGCAGACAGTTAGTTTTTTTCACATTTATCATCTCTAGTAAATTCAAGAAACAGTTGTGTATAAACACTGTACTTACAAATACCACTTAAGATCTGTAGATAGACTACAGATCTTAAGTGCCTGTATCCAAAGTCTAAAATCTTGTCAAACAAGCAAACAATAGTATCTACAACATGACTTGCACTTGAACCTAACCATTGTCAATTGTTTTTACAGATGTGCATATTCAATGAGATGTCTGTCATTTGAGACTACTTTCCATATACTTTTCTTAAGATGTTTGACCTTTGTCGAAAGTCTTCAAAGCGCCAGACACCTGTAGGAGTAGACTTTTTTTTTTCTTTCTAATATCCTCACCTTTATATAGTTTTACTGTGAACTCGTTAAGATCATCCAAATAGATTTTTCTCATTAGTACGGCGGGAACTAAGTCCTAATTGGCGTTATTATTTTTATTTATTTTCGCATTTGAATCTTGAGTTTGTTTTTCAACTTTGTTATTTTTCTTATTTTCAGTTTTAGAGACTTTTATTACAAAATCTAGTTTTATATCAAAATTGTGTTTCAAAGCAGGGTCTTTACTAACTTATTCTAAAGGTATTAAAGTTTTTCTTACGAGTTAAGGTTTTCTTACGATTGATTCTACTTCCTAGTTCTAGTTTAGTTAGATTCTAGTTCTTCTCATACATATACATATATCTGACAAATCCTTTAGATGTTCTTGAGACACATTTACTTCTATAACCCTTCTGTCAAGAAAGAGTCTGCTACTTTTAAACGTCGTTAAGACACTATCTAGAAAGCTCAGTTTAAAACACTGGCTATGTTCAAGGCGTTAGAACCACTTAAGATCAGACGGGCAATAACATTCTGAGAGCGAAGAGTGTAAGTGACGGATTGCTAATGCACTGCCTTGGGGCATCGACGTTGGTATATACTGATACTGGGATTGTACAGGCACTACAGTACAGTTCAACAAACAGATTGATATACAGGCAGCTACTCGTAATTTGCAACATCTAACTATCATTTATTTGTTAACTATCCCAGCAGTTTCTCAACAATGTATGTTGGAGTTAGCATTCGTTCTAATAGAATGCAGCTGAACAAGTTCCTATCTGACTTATAAATCTCAGTAGCTGGGTTGCAATCCGGCTTCTCACAGTCTGACTGAGATCTTTGACAGTTTTTATGAGTATTAAGATCATATAATAATTACAAATGTTTCTTGTCTTCCAAGATACGGTGTTTTGGTCTACTTGGTGTCCCACCTACGGACCCAAAAATAAGATCGACCTGTGTGACTGTTATCATTTGTGTCACAATCGCCTCCTCTCATAAGTGTATCTCACAATAAATATAAACATTGACAGTGCAATGAATGATAAATTTATGCCTGTCTGTATGTCAAACTCTTTGTCCAATTGTATTTCGGTATGTACATTCGCATCGGTAGCTTTTACGTGAATGCAATACATAAGGATTATACCCTCTGCTTTTGTTTTTTGTTCTTTGATTAGTCGCGTGTCCTCGGGCTTTGTTCCATTGACGTTTGATTTTGGAATTCCTTTTGTTTGCGTAGCCTTTCGTTAATTAATTAAATTCGTAGTAGGCTCCTATTTCAGTATTGATCCTTCAGCAGGGGATCTAAATGAATGAAACCCTTGTTTCTTTATTTTTAGCAGCAGAAAATAATGGGCCATCTCTACATTAACGTTATAGTGAGAAAAGTTTCAAAGGCTCTCACAGACAGATGCGACGCGAGAATGTAAGGATATTTGTTTCAAGATCTTGTCGCATTGGGTCTATGGCTTTTATTCTGCAAGATTTTGTTAGAACCACATCCTTGCCATGCAATGAAGTTACACGCAAGTAACATAAAGTAACATTGTCAAAAACAATTCGAAAAGAGAACATCAATGTTGCACTCTCGTGCTACAAGTAACGTGTCCTGCAACATTGTTAGAACGTTACATGTTGCGATACCACCTGACAATATTGGTGGACGGGTTCGTAGCTAAAATTTTAACAAACAAGTTTTCTTTTGAATAGTTTTATAGAGCGAATAGAAGTTTGTGTGTTTTACGTTGACCCAGTAGTGTAAGATAGTGCTCGGATATATTACTTGTTTGAAAAACGGGTTCGTTGTGTTAGATATTAATTTAAACAAGGTTGAAAGAACTGAACGGTTTTCAACAACGATAGCCGAAAATATGATCTCCAAACTTTTGATGCTAAACTGATGATAATAGATAATATCAATATATACTCTACCCAAGATTGCATATTATAATATACATACTTAATCATAGCGGCTTCACACCTCGAAGCGATGTCTTAGGGGAAAACACTTCTTAAGGAAGAAAGGCCACCTGTATGATTCAGTTTAAAAAAGGGATAGTGCTATAAAGTCTTGTATAGCTCCGTCTCTTACCTACATCGGAATCATGATAGTTTTAAGACGTCACAGTAGAACAAGCGAGGGTTGCGGAATTGTTCGAAAGAGTTACCGCGGCCCTGGAACGCAAAGGGTATTTGGAGGAACACGGTGGGGTTTAGGCAGTAAGAGTCCGACACACCCTCCTGCTCCTCGTGGAGCTCCGGAGGAGCTTTTTGATGATTTCCCGTCAGAAAAAAATCAATAATCTAGAACACAACTTCCATGATTGAGAAACGGATTATGTCGTCACCAGGTCTAAGCAAAGACACCATCATACTTATTGGCCAATCCTCGCTCTTAACCACACGGTCAAGCAGTTACGATGTGGTTAGGTTAAAACATAACCATTCGAGTGTCTTGTGCATTTAAGTAACATAAGGTATTGTTATATTTTATGGGGAATCGTGAATGAGCACTAAAGTCGCTGGAATAACCCGTTTGCCTTCATTTGACATTTCTAACAAGTGAGAATCGTGGAGTTTAGTTCGTTATCTAAAGAATTTCTAGCATTTTAGATGTCATTGTTACGTTTTCATAATACATATTTCGTACAACAAGAACGAAACTAAATTCAAAGTCACATTTAAAAACAAATGAGAACTTTTTGAACGTCATATAATAGTACCCCAAGACGCCCGCCCGTCACCTCTTCCTAGTGTTTTAGCCAGAAGTCAAAAGACCGAAGGTATCACAACCATGAAAGAAACACATAAGATAAGAATATTGTCAATGTGTGATTGACGGAGATCCTAAAAGTCAAGTACAATTTTTATAAGTTGATTCTGGCTCGACTTGAATTTCTAAATCTTAATATTGTTTAGTTACAAAAAGGTCTGAATTTGCTGAAGTTTATAGCCACAACCAACTGAAAGGTATACTTGTAACCTGCAGTAGCAGATATCCATAATTCGTAGCAAGCATCCCTTTTATCGAAAACCCAGTTTGCTAATTTGATTTAGCTACAAACTCCATTCCAATCCTAAACGGATTTTTTGTGTCAATCAAGCAGCTGTAATTTGTAGGCAGCACGAGTTTTGGTCAAAGGGGTTAGCCGTGCGCTGATTGGCGACACGACACTGTCGCTAATTGGCGAATTGAATACATATAGGAAAATATATTGGTCTGCGATTCTTGTCAAATTGTGGAGACTAGAATCAAGAGGGACAACGTAGACAGTGATTTAGAGGAATAGAACGATGAAATCTGAATGAATGTGGCTATATAGCCCTATAATTACAGGGGTAGCGAATAGAGTCTGTGGAAGATGATATGGCCAGAAAGGAGGTGAGTATCGAGATGATGGCACACAGAGATGTACGAAAGAAGACATGCAGAACTGACTCCAAATAAATTGGAATAAGAACAAGACGATCATGCACGATGGTTGAAGAAGATAGCTAAGGCATAAAGGTTGTCAACCAGGTCAGTTGAAACAAATCATCAATAGAATATAATAGTGTTCTGTTACTGCCCTTGATATGTCTGTTAATTGAGCTGCAAGTCTTCTATGTTGTTTAAATAAATAAATAGGAATTCCCAAGTCATTAAAGTAAATTGATAGACATGTAATTAGTACCCTCAGTAAAATAAACACACGTTATGAAACAACTGCACCAATACCTACCAGGTGTAATAGTTCACATGCGTCAAACCTAAAATTAGTTCGAAGAATGAGGGTGTAGTCGATTAAAAATTAAAATGTCATTCGACCTGCCTCAAACATAACGTAGGTAGTATACGAATAGAACTGATCGATAAAGTTGATACGGGAGCAATGAAAAATTCATTACGAGACGTCGTAAGTAGAACATCGATAGGTCACCAAAGTACGGAGACCTAAGGAATAATGGACGCTATCGATCAATTGTGAGACGTGGTTGATGTCCAGTGGCTGATAGATGCTAGCGATGTGAATGATTTAGTTGGTGGAGCGTTTCTAACGATATTTCGCTTCAGAGGAGCTGATATGAATATTGATAGAGATGATTTTAGAGAAGTAGATAAAAATGTTTTTGAAATATGTTAAGAATGTATTAATATAGTTTATGTTTCTATAGTTTTGTGAGATATGATGAAAGAAGATACAGAATTATAATCTTTTGGGATGCTACATCAAATTATAAGAGACTAGAAGGACGTCCTAATCGAACCAATAAAATTAGGTACCTAAGACTTTGTTCGGAAGATGGTTGATATAGAATATAATTCAAGTATATCTTGCTAGCCATACATCGCAAAGCAATGGAGGGCTAGCCCACGTTGAACTGAATTCAAAGTGGGCTAAGGCTACAACATTTATTACTAATCATAATTTATTAGATACTGACCATATAAGTATAATGTACGGACTGTAATGGTTTGCCGTTAAAATGTTTCTACATTTTATAGTACCTACTCCTGTTGGATTACTGTGAAATTGTAGCTAAAATTTAAACCTGCTTTTGGTATAGCATTTGTTTAATCCAATTTGTTTGTTTGTAGCGTTGTTAAACTTTTATGAATGTTGGATAAAAACAGGAATAATATACCGAATTATAAAATAAAATTGAGTCATATGTCTGGATGAATCAGTTATAAAAGTTTTATCAATATCTTTGATTGTCACATTTTTCCAGAATTTTAGCAGTTTTAAAAACAAACCTTTTCATGCACTACTGAAGCCAGAAAAGGGAATAACCGTAGCGTTCGGTCCGTTGGTTAGTCACTTCGAAATCTATAAATGATGATATTTCGGAACCAAACGGAGATAGTCACGAAAAAGAAATAATTCGTGTAATCATACGTTGCGTCCCATTCGCCTCGCTTCAAGTACTAACTACTAAAATAATATAAACTACAGTTACTTATAGTTGCTGGTCTTTGCGGGGTTTACCTTGGTGTTTACCTTTGAACAATAAAAAAATATTATAAGAAAAATTGTAACTAAGCAAACATTGGTCACAAAGGAGAAGCATCACAAATACACAAATAATTTTAAAAACCCGAGGAAATACGATCAATTTCAAACAAAAATATAAGTCTTCGTAATACCTTACGAAAGCTGAGAACAAAATTTAGCAAAACTTCAACACAAAAAGAAATTTCAAAGAAAATTCGAGGCATTGTGAATAGAAAAAAAAATATTCGGAAACTCTTAAAGTGCGCATAACTAAGTTTGGTGAAAAAAAGGTTGCCCGCGTCGCCGCACGCCTAGAATCCATTTGGGAGATGGAAATCCATCTGATTACAATATTCTATTTCAGGAAACAAGAAGAATTTTAATGAAAGGAATTGTTGAATTAGATTAGGTTATGGTAATGAAGTAGGCAGCTTGTGTAGTGGTATATTGGCAATAGCTAATTTTTATGAAACATCCAGTTAACCGAAATATGCACACAATAAATTAAAAGAGGCAAATGAAGGGATGCTAATTAGTACAGACAAATGTTAAAGAAATGGTACTATTTGTAATTCACTATTCAAAATTGATTATATTCTGAACGAGCTGCCGCCCGCGACTACGCCCGCGTAAATGTCGAAAATTATTCCAATGAAACATACACCCGAAATAAAAAGTATTATATGTGTTATCCTAGACTATAAACTACTTCTGCGTCAAATTTTATCAAGATCCATTCAGTAGTTTTTCGTGAAAGAGTAACAAACATACATCCATCCATACATTCTTACAAACTTTCGCGTTTATAATATTAATAGGATGCTTAAAAATTTAACCAAGACTGGTCTAAGTTTTAGGAGGTAGGTTAAATAATATGTGACGTATATTTATCTTTTGAGTTCACAGTAGTTTGAGAAACTGACTGTTTCGTTTTCATGGAGAGTCTAAGGACGGATTTCCTAACTCCATTATCTTAATACAGAGGCTGCGATCAAATTCGATACACTATTGAGCTCAAAATAGAGGTGCCTATCGCTTCTACATTACGCTTATTCATATTACATTGCAGCCGAAAAATGTCTTCTGATAGACGCAGGTCTTCCCCAAGCGTCACCTAATCCACCAGTCCTGGTGCTTCTCGCATCCCCCATCCTCGGTCTTCACCAGGTCATCGATCTACCTTGTGGCCTTTCATTTCGTGCTTTATTTTACCCACGATATACTGTTATTCCTTGCGTAATGTAACAGGTGGCGCCAACTTTATATCGATGTATTTCACGTTTACTCTATCGCGGTTACGTACTATAGGAATGTCGCATTCATTATAGTTTTTGTCAAAGGTTTCTTTGGGAAATCTTTAACGGCCCGTTTTAATAACGTATCTACCTTTAACCAACTGTCACATTAGCTACCAACAGTAGCTGAAACGTCATTTTTGCCTTTGTAACATTGGTAACTAATTTGACATTTGGTTAAAGGAAGATACGTAATTGAGACCGGCCGTAAGCGCCACTTGTTCTTCGACGTGCTAGTGAATTCAACAAATGTTAATTCAACATATTAATCAAAGTCACAGCGAGTTGTTTCCGAGTTGACAACGGTTATTGTGTTGATTTGGTTAAAGAAGGGTTTAATTTAAAAAACGAAGTTAATGTTGTTTTAAACATTAAAAATGTAGTATTTTTAATGTTGTTTTAAACATTAAAAATGTAGTATTTTTAATGTTTAAAACAACATTAATTTCGCTTTTGAAAGATAGCAAACAATGCCCATGTTTGTCTTAGAGGCTGTGAATAGACCATAGACAAACAGAAGCGTCTGTTGCAGACAGACGACATCTTTGACCGTCAAAACAAACCGTAGTATCGTCCCGACAGACGCGACATCATTGTCTTCACACTTAAGTACTCAGAGATTCAAGGCAGTCTTCACTGAAGTCTGAGCAGGGCTTTAGTAACGTCATCTACAAAGGGACGATCTGGACCTAAGAAGCCTTCGGTAGAGTATTACATCCTAGAATGCTTCAATGTTCTAAGTCTTACAAGAGATCGGGTTCCTCTGAAGGTATCAAGGCGATTCTAGGTTCTTTGAAAGACGTAGCTGGCGATGGCAAATAAACAATTTTGTGCTGAAATGGAATACTTTGAATTCCGAGTACCATAAAAACATTACCATCCTTTAAATTTAAGCGTAGTTTAACAAATCTATACAACAAATCTATTCTTATAAAATAAATGACTTAACCTTCAATATTTGCTTTCTTTCGGGTTAGTGGCTGTAACCGATATATTTATAAAGTATTGGCTTCATTCCAAATCGTGTAATAGTAAGTGCTAGATACCTTGGTTCTACAGGCTATAGTGTAAAATTGCCTCTTGCCACGGTACAGAAAATTAAGGATATTTTTCTAGAAGCATAGTTTACTTACCTGTATATTAAGTGCATCGTTCGCGTGATAAAAAGGTGAGAGATAACGAACTGGGGTTTAGTCTAGCATAGATTTAATAGAGAGATTTGATGCTCTAGCTAGAGGGATCTACATTGTTGCTAGGTGCATTGCTCTACGTAAAAAATGTGAGTGGACGAGTCATATAGTAAACGCTAAACGATCTAAAATACAAACTCGGGTTAATTTTTAGAGTTCGGAACATGAAGGAGAAAATCAAGTCTAAAATATAAAAATCTCATTTCTTGAAAGGTACAAGAAGCGTGATTTTTCGTTTTATGGTTCGGAACTCTTCGTGTGCGAGTCCAACTCGTACTTGGACGAGTTTTTCCCATAATACTTCTTATCTAGAGACCTTGCTTGATACCCAAGGTTTGTTAGTTAGTAAGAAATCAATTAAAACTCTTTTCTATGTATGCACGTATTAGAAATAATTAAAACCACGTGTGTCACTAATTGCCACTTCTTAACGACTTTTTCACTGATGTAATCAATCAATTCCGCCAACAATTTAATCAAGATTAGAACTATCGCTGGTCGTAATAATGACGTCACCGAACTTAGCGTGACGCAACTGTGACGTCACCCTAGCCGGCGACGGAATCAAGCTCGTAAAAGGCTATCAGTTTATCTCAACTGAGATTATGCAAAGACTACCCACGTTTGCAGAGAACTAGTTATTTCCCGCGGCTTCACTCTTGTGGTGTCCCACAGGGAACATGTCTTTTTCCGGAATAAAAAGTCGCATATTTAATTGGTATTCAGAGATAGTGTTTTTAGATCTGTGAAAAAATATTGTGATCAGATCAATACTTCCAAACGTAACCACTGTAGCATTCCGAAGTCTGCGACAGACGCGTGCGACCGACTTCGGAAGCGGTGTCATACATTTTCATACTCATATTTTATTTTATTTGGCTGGCCTGTTGGTCGAGTGGTTAGTGACCCTGACTGCTAAACCGGAGGTCGTGGGTTCGATTCCCACCCAGGACAAATCTTTGTGTGATGAGCATGATCATTTGTTCTGTGTCTGGGTGTAATTTGTATAATATGTATGTATTTAGAAATATATAAGTATGTTTATCAGTTGTCTGGTTGCCATAATACAGGCTCTGCCTAGTTTGGGATCGGATGACCGTGTGTGAGTTGTCCCAAGTTATTATATTATATTATTATTATATATATTGTCGCATCAGCCGGGCGCAACAGCCGTCCGCGATGCACGGAATTGTACCTTTAGCGTCAATCAATGTCAAATAATCAAAATGTAGGGAAATAAGAGATATTTTGACTGCGATACGAATGCGAAAGTTTCTTTTAAAAAAATACGAGATAAGCCCTCATGGTGTGATACTGGTGAGACGCTAGTCTTTTCTACCAGGGACATTAAGAGTGTGCTTTATTGGTGATGACTGCAAAGGTCCAAAACGTTACTATACGTCAAAATATTCGTGCAAGGCCCTAGCACGAAATGTTTGACGTGTAGTAACGTTACAGTATCGTTAACGTCAGTGAATTTTGAAAACTACAACCCCATAATATTTTGGTTTAATTTTATGCGACATACACAGTTTGTATCGTACACAAATATGAATATAGAATATACAAATAAATATTATGTGCGAAGTATTATAGTTTTCGTAAAATTTACTTTACTATCAAAACATCAAAAACATTCGTGCTAGGCCCTCTGAAACTCTAGACAAGTTACATTCTGCCTAGCGTGGCGAAGGTGATTGTCAAGACGTCAAAAATGTATGGGATTGACAAATTATGTCGAAATGTCACGTATAATATCAACAATGGCTCTTAGTCTTAGCAACAATGTTTTTGACGTATAGTAACGTAACGTAAAATTTTACATAATTTTACCCGTTTAGCAAATAATATTTATTTAAATTGGATACTATATTCATATTTTTGTTTGATATTGCATAAAAACTAAACCAAATACTATGGGGTTGTAGTTTTTTTATATTCGAAATTCACTTACGTTAACGATACTGTAACGTTACTATACGTCAAAACATTCGTGCTAGGCCCTCTGATCACATTTTTGTTTGTGCTTTACACCTATTGATAGTATGTTTAAGAAGTGCTATTCAGTCAAAGTCAAAGTCAAAACGTTTATTTCAATTAGGCCATTAAACGGCACTTTTGAACGTCATCATTTACAGTTCAGTAAAATAATATAAGTACCAGTGCCTCATTTTATCTACTTCGATACTATTTCTTGCTTGAAGACTGTCTTTTTGCATAACGCTACGTGAACTAAGGGTGTGAGTTGAATTGTAAATTCTTCAGCAGTGTGAAACTATTATTCAGTGCTTTCAGTGTTTCATAACTTAAAATAATTGTGAAAAGACTTTTACTGAGTGTTCAACAAATGCTGCTCTGCTTACCAAAGAGGGTAAGGAAGCGTGAATATAATTATAAAGAACTCACATATCAATACTCTGTACATTCATGCAGACCTGGAATTTAAAACAAATAAAACTTTAGATCTACTCTAGCGATTACAAACTAATATTTGCAATCAGTCATGCATTATTCAATAATGCTATCAAGGAAAATATTTGGCGATACCTACTACAAAGAATAGTGATGTGGCTGAACAATATAATGGAAAGAATGAAAACGGCTAAATTAACTTGTAATACGGTAGGAACGCTGTATGACTTAAATGCGTTTGATTTGCGTAATCCGAAGTTATAGGTGGGCAATAAGGTCCATCAAAATAGGTCTAACTATACATATATGTATGTGCATCTGGACCGTTATTTTAGATATTTACTCACTACGATAGTTGCACTTTTTTGACTTTACAACGTCTAATAAATCGAAGAACGCCGGCTGCACGCACGAAAAAGGATGACTCATTGTAACGTTACGGTCATTGTAACGTTACGATCATTTAATCAATGTTTTGTTATGAAGTTGTCACTATCGCCCGTAAACCGACTTTACAGACAACATTTTTTTTTTGTAAAACTAGGCATTAAGGGCAGACTTCGTAATTGAGTGCCGTATGAATCAATTAATTAGTGATACAACAAACTTATTGGGAATTATGTATTTGAGCCGTTTGGGGTTGAAACACT
This sequence comes from Mamestra brassicae, assembly GCA_905163435.1. Classification (NCBI taxonomy): domain Eukaryota; kingdom Metazoa; phylum Arthropoda; class Insecta; order Lepidoptera; family Noctuidae; genus Mamestra; species Mamestra brassicae. Next base: position 17,290,860 of record LR991001.1, read on the forward strand.
AGGGCCATGGAGTCCGAGTGCTCATCGAGTTTTTCGTGATATCAGCAAACGGTAAGTCGACTCTTCACGTGACCTTTTCTTTGGCCAACGAATCAGCATTGCCATTCAATGTGGCAATGCGGCCAGTGTTCTGGGAACATTTCCCGTTGACAGCGATGTGGACGAATTTTTCGATGCCCTGTGAGTTCTTCCCCTCCCCTTTTTGCTCCGCTTGTATATTATGTACTAGCTTGTATATGTCACCGGAAAATTGCAAATGCCGTAAGATTGTAAAATATCGTGTGAAATTGTGAACTATTTTTTCTTAATAAGGCTCGGATATATTAGAAACTACTGAATTTGGATGGGATTTATTGTATACAAAAAGGTTTTTTCATAATATATCGAGCAATTATTATCTAATAAAGATTTATTACAATGTTATGTTATATAGTATCTATAAGTTTTTATGTATTTGTAAATATTAATTAGTACTGCTTGGAACTTCTCAAATACTTGCCACCGCATCTTGCAAGTCAGCCCTTTTCAGTGGCAACTTTTTAATTCAACCAAAACAAACGTCTTTTAATCCTATCCATAATTAAAAGAACGGAGTGTCTGAGTCTCCACGCACACTGTTTGTCCGCAGGTAAACGAACTGTTAATCGATTCTAAACCTCACACCTCTGTACTTTAGTCATTACCAAGCCGTTTCCCTATGTTATTAGCCAGCACCACAGTTACAAAAACGAAGCAAAAACTATTTAATTTAACAATTAAAAGTATAACACTGAGGCAATTGTATCAAATTGGATAATGGCGGCAATTGTTTGTGAGACCCCTTTAATTGTCGACTGAGAGCGACAAACTGAATAAAAAATATAGGTACTGTGCTTTCTTTACAAATTATAAGTACCTGTTTAATTTAATTGGTACTTGCAGTATTGAGCTTTAGTTGTTTTTAGGGTTCCGTACCCAAAGGGTAAAACGGGACCCTATTACTAAGACTCCGCTGTCCGTCCGTCTGTCACCAAGCTGTATCTCATGAACCGTGATAGTTAGACAGTTGAAATTTTCACAGATGATGTATTTCTGTTGCCGCTATAACAACAAAATACTAAAAAACAGAATAAAATAAATATTTCAGGGGGCTCCTATACAACAAACGTGATTTTTTGCCGGTTTTGGTTTGGTACGGAACCCTTCGTGCGCAAATCCGACTCGCACATGGCCCGTTTTTTTTATCGCTGATAAAAGTAATATAAAGGGTTTTTTAATAAAACGATCTCGTAGGTCGATATAGTTCCAATTGAATTGTTTCAAAGCATTTTATTTTTAACTAGACCGGTGAATTGTTTTCCTATTCAGCCAACGTTTGAGCACAGGTGCAAACTTTTTAGCAGAACTTTTAATTAGTAAACCAATTTCAATTAACGTTGTTAGAAATAAAAATAATACCTACACGTGTGCTCAGTATATTGCTTTCTACTTATTTTATACTAGCGGAGGTCACGCGGTTCCTGTGGGAGTATGGGGATAAAGTATAGCCTATGTTACTCGCTGATAATGTAGCTATCCATTGCTGAAAGAAACTTTCAAATCAGTTCAGTAGTTTTTAAGTTTATTCGTTACATAGAAAAATAGAAATCTTCCCTCTTTATAATATTATATTAGTATAGAAGTATAGACTAGGTTTTACCAGTGTGCAGTGCTATCAAACGCGTGGCATTCGTAAATTATCCTATACTGGAGTTAAAAGTATCGTATGTGCGAGTCATGGTGTGACAAGTTTAACCAAAATTCGTCCATTTGTTGAGGCACGATGGGTTAACAAACAACACAATACAAACTTTAACACTTGTAACATTAGTAGCATAGGATTTTGCCGCCAACTATGTAATTGAAAACGATAGAGTAAATACTGCCTATATTCAAAACTAATCCTCATGAATTTTCATTGATCTATTTTTGTAATGCTTTTTTTTATTAATGTTCAAAATATATCGCAGAGTATTAAATAATAATAATATCTTGGGACAACTCACACACGGTCATCTGATCCCAAACTAGGCAGAGCCTGTACTATGGTAACCAGACAACTGATAAACATACTTATATATTTCTAAATACATACATATAATAGACAAAATACACCCAGACACAGAACAAATGATCATGCTCATCCCACAAAGATTTGTCCTGGGTGGGAATCGAACCCACGACCTCTGGTTTAGCAGTCAGGGTCACTACCCACTCAACCAACGGGCCAGTCAAATATATATATATGCTAAAAACCACAAAAGCCTTTGAAGGCTTATATATGGCAAGTGAGTTCGGAATAATTATTTCTAAGACTATTAATGAATACTAAGACACAGATGATAAATTTGTGAGTTTTACATTCTATTAATGCTTTTAAGTACTTAATATAGCACAATTAAAGATGGTAGTGAGTATACCAAACTAAAGTGTATACTCGTAATGTGTAATTTGCATGAAGTGCTTTTTAATTTCCTTTTTGCTATTTTAGGGTTGCACAGGTATTTATTTTGTATGTCCGCAGGAAGTTCGTTTATTATTTTTGGTAGTATGTAGGTAGGTAGGCTGTTGTGTGCGTTTTTAAGTAGCCCAGTATTTGGTCACATTGTGTAACTCGATGTTATTATTTTACTTTTTTTGCAATCAGTCAATCCTGACTATAAGCAGATGAGGTGAGTGCTTTTTGTCGTTCGGGATGCTACTCCCATTAGAGCCAGCCCTTTCGTCGTTATTATTTGGATCTCAGACCCTCTAATCGTGGTGGGGTTGCGGAATTTGTTCGAAAGAGTCACTGTGGCCCCGGAACGCAAAGGGCTTTATAAGGAACACGGATGGGTTTTAGTCAGTAAGAGTTTTACACACCCTTCCGCTCCACCCAGGGCGGAAGAAGTCATTTGATGATTTCCCATCCATAAAAAAAAGAACCTCTAATCGTCGTGCTAGCTGATTTGGGTGCTTGGACAGTCTTAATTTATAGTTCGCTCCATGAGTGTCTATTTCTTCTTAGATTTTCATGCACCTCTGTTGTTCTTAAATATTTCACAATAATTTTCATCAATATCACACTAATATTATAAAGGCGAAAGTTTGTGAGTGTGTGTGTATGTTTGTTACTTCTTCACGCGCAAACGGCTAGACCAATTTTGATAAAATTTGGTATGCAGGAAGCTGACACCCTGGATTAGCACATAGGCTAGTTTTTATGTATATAACTTGTAACTAATATTAAAAAGGCGAAAGTTTGTGAGTGTGTGTGTTTGTTTGTTAATTCTTCACGCGCAAACGGCTGGACCAATTTTGATAAAATTTGGTATGCAGGAAGCTGACACCCTGGATTAACACATATGCTACTTTTTATATATATACTAACTGCGCGGGTAACACCGCGGGGCGCCGCTAGCCAAACTATAAGGTAAACTAATAAAACATAAAAACAGCATTATCCTACTAATATTATAAACGCGAAAGTTTGTAAGTATGGATGGATGGATGTTTGTTACTCTTTCACGCAAAAATTACTGAATAGATTTTGATGAAATTTGGAACAGTGGTAGATTATAGTCTGGAATAACACATAGGATACTTTTTATCCCGGGAATATGTTCCCTTGGGATAATTTTCAATCACGCGGGCGGCCCCGCGCGGCAACTAGTCAAAAATAAAGCAACGATCTAATATCATTGTTTTTTACTTCAAACTCAAATAACGTATGCACTATATTAATAAAATTGTTAAAGTCAAAGACACTTTTAAAGATAAAATGTTGAAGAATGTTCCACTTTGAAGTGCACTCAGACTTAGCAGTTGCTTGTCATATCAAACGAAAGGCAGAGATTCTTCGCCAAACGACATTGATGCAAACCATATTCTGTCTCATAAAGATTGAGACTTAGAAACTTGGTATCGAGTTTATTTTTATATGTGATGCACGATATAAGTATTTACTCTAAATGTAAATATGTAACTATGTTATTGTAATAATACAGCAATGGATGGATGGAATGGCTTGGGTAAAGCAAGTTACAATGATAAAACCGCTGACAGCTTGTACACTTGTGACATGCGTATCAAAAGAACGTCAATGTTACTTCAACAGAAAGGAGAAGTGGAGTGCAGTAATATGAAATTCCATGGCGGAGACAATGGTTATCAATTCACTTAGATATAGTTAGTCCTACTGACCGATTTCGGCCATGCTCAACCAAAACTAGCCATCGGCGTGGGACATAGTTTATAGTGCAGGCGTGTGTGCGCAAACACAGGTGCACTGCCTCTTCCACTCTCATATTCCGATGGGCTGCAACCCGACACGACCGGAGAGAGATCTGGCGCAGGACCAACAGCTGTCACAGAGAAATTCCTATTGGAAAAACATAATAACACTTTTTGCCGGACCTGGGAATCATACCTGGGAATTTACAGGAATACTAAGGTAGCAAAGGAAATTCGCAATGACCGTTGTTTAAAGAAAGTCTCACAATCATCGAAGGTGACGACACAAGTTATTCTGAAGATGATAAAACAACCAGGCTTGTCAAAACAAAACCTTTCACGACCACACATTTATCCAATATAGAACCAAAACAGTAGACACAAACAACAATAGAAAACACAATTTCCAATCCCGTTACAAAAATAATTCCGATCCTATCAACACAAACGATGATAAATACAATTTTCCATTTAATACCGTACTACATAGATCTAGTAAAGTTGGTCCATAAGCGGTTTATAGTATTAAAAACGTAACAAAAGATACATATCGGGTTGTTCTCGAACTTTCTATTGTAACAATGGAGGATAGACAAACGGACACAAAGCCCGAAACAATACGGGTAGCTGGGCCTGATTCATGGTCTAGTACCGTACATGTGGCGGCAGAAATTGATGCTGACTTATGAATATGTGATGATGTTGGTTCTGTAGAAGTTAAGCTACAAAGGATCTGTGGGGTATTCACCGTAGACTGCGGTAACGTTCGCAGTCGTAAACTGTCAAAAACAAATGCAATCAGTATGTATAAAATTCTTCCGATACTGGTGACTGAGTAATTGAGTGATTGAGTGAGTGAGTGACTGACTGACTGAGTGAGTGACAGATAACGCTCAGCCGAAACTACTGGTCGTGGAAAGCTGAAATTTGGCATGTAGGTTCCCTGGGGAGTGTAGGGGAGCATTAAGAGAGGATTTCCCGAAATTCTTACGGGAACAGAAAAAAACGGGATATGCGCGTACGAAGTCGCGGGCAAAAGCTAGTTTCTCTATATTTTGTCAAGTTTTAGACATTGATTGTGGCTGAGATGAAATGGCGACTTTAAAAAAAAACTATTTTTGTTAAAGGGCTTTTATCAAAGATTCCCCATTACATTAAGTGGCTTACTTAAACAGTATTAGTTTATAATATTACTTAATGGCGACTTGAATTTGATTTTTTTTCAGGACAAAAATTTTGACAATGTCATATTGAGGAATTTAAGCCACCAAATGAGGTCTAGCGATGGAAAATATACAGAAACCATCTTAGATCTCATCTATTGCTTTCCCTCAGGCGAGATTGAGGTCAGGAGCTGGCTTATCACGACATATTATGGTCTGAAATCAGTTCTAATCTAGAAATGGAATCAAATGGAAAAACAGGCGTAATTACACTGTTAATTGATTCTTGGTCGTTCGCCCGAATTCGGGCTAACGATCAAGTGTCAATGAACAGGGTCAAGTACCATCTAGTCCAGCTTCAGCTACTCGACTTCAAATTACTTGTAGTCGTAAGCCCGTATTACAGTGCGATGACCAGTGTAATGAATGAATAGAGAACTGGGATTCAGTATACAAGTCTTTCGAGCACCCGAATACGGGCTAACGACCAAGTGGGATTGCGTCATAAGTCTTGAAGTGTTATAAGCAGAGATCGGAATAGGTAGAGAATATTTACCTAATGTTCGTGGAAGTAAGGAACATAGAGTTGACAATATCTCCTTTGAAATCCCGGAATTCCACGAACATTAGGGTAATATAGTTTACCTATTCCGATTTTTGGTCATAAGTCTTGAAGTGTTATAAGTGTTGTGTGAGGATCGGAACCAGCACTGCACAAGATACAGTTGACGAGCTTGAAAATAGAGGCCCGGGCGGTCTTGCAAGCCCTGTACATAATGAAATCACTAATACGTTTTGCGTCCTTACTAAAATAATTATACAAGCTAGAGGAGGCACTATACCGTTGTGAAAGTATAAGTATAGTGGAACAATTACTTACTATGCAAATTTGTAAAACCGCGAATGGTTGCCGGAAAATTGTAATTTTATTATGGAGGTCGGCTGCCGTTTTCATGTTTCTAGAACGTTCTTATTATATTGTTACCTACGTGTAATATATTGCTTGACGTTGTTCTATGTATTGCTTAAACGGTATGGACATTATTTATTTTAAAACTATGGCAATTTCAGAATCGACCGCTTAATATATTAGCGGCATGTCAACGTCGCAAATTCATTTTTAACCCACTTCAAAAAAATTAGGAGGTTCTCAATTCGGTTGTATTTTTTTATGTTTGTTACATCATAACTCCGTCATTTATGAACCGATTTGAATTTGATTTCATATGAAAGGATATACGTTCCGATTGGTCGCATAGAAATGTTATCAAAATCGGTTCAGTATTTTGGTTTTTAAATCAAAATAGCTGGAGAAAATAAAAAATATATCATCCAAATAAACAAAATTGCGTGTTTTGCGTTCCTGTGACTTTTGGTGTGCGTGTATACCACTAAAAAGTGTAAAATATAAAACTTTTTTACAAAAAAAAACAACCGACTTCCAAATAAATGTACAAATAAAAATAAATGTACAATTTTTTTTTTACAACGTAGGTTGATGAATAAAGATAAAAATATGTTTTTATCATTAATCATCTATCGAGTAATACTATACAAGGAAAAATATAACAAGAAAACATGAAACATTCTAGGCACCTTTAGTTGTGTTGAACAATCGACATGATTTAAAAACCCCTCTAGTATAGAAATAACAACGTAAAACAATCCTACATTATTATCAAACTTGAACCTTATACCGCTGTCCGAATAAAACAAAGTTATGATTCAAAAATATATACGAGTACATTTTGCACATCAAGGTTACAGTTTCAGTCTGGTCCCTGTACAAAATTCAGTGAACACATTTTCAGTTCCGAGAACTACTAGATGGGCTTCAGCGAGTTTTCACCTGCTCTTGAAATTTTCCCGGGAATAATGTTTTTGTACAAAAGTTCCGATGACCTGTGTAAATCTGTACGTTCGCAATTCTGTATTCCCCGAATCACTCAGCGGCCCTCGGCTTATCCCAATTAACTTCGGCTTTTAGTAAAATACCGACAGATTCGGATGAAATTCAGTTAGTACTTGTACGGTCTGACCTTTGTAACCTCTAAAGGAAAAATACTGAGAATTAAATAAGATGTCTAGAACTTTCAGGGGATCTGGCTGAATGTTCACAAAGACGGATAAAGAATATATTTTTGGAGATTAAAAAGACTTCGTATAACCCCATTTAGTAATAAACGTATCATATTAATCCCGCTGCTTTCAAAACGGTGAAGGAAAATATCGGTGTCCTAGAACGAAAATTTCGAAGACATGCGACATCCACCAACAAAAACTTAGGTTTATACTACTGCACTAGCTTTTGCCCGCGACTTCGTCCGCGTGGAATAGATACTTTGAGCATTTAATTTTTAAATTTAATACTATTTTTTCAAATCGCTTGAACATCTGTTTATTTATTTTTATCAAGTGCCTAAATACAAATGTTCATGGTTTTATCTTCAATAATGACGGACTCCCACACAAACTTCCACCCCCCTTTTCACCCCTTAAAGTATGATTTCTGGGATAAAAACTAGCCTATGTCGTTTCCCGGGACTCAAAAAAAAAAACCAAATTTCATTTAAATCGGTTCAGCGAAGTTTCTACTAAGATAATTCCTAACTGTATGAACCAGTGAACGCTTAAATGATGAAAACAAACAGGCTTTAAAGAGGCTAAATACTTTCGAATTCTTCATAGACTACTCTTAAATAGAAACACAGGCCACAGGCAAATTCATACCATTTTCAAAATAAGAACGAAAAAGGTCACCCTCAAAAATTACCATTTAAATAATTAAAACAATTAAGTCTATCGGTGTTGCTAGTTAGGTGCACTTTGTTAGTTAAATAAGCTAAATGTAGAAGCCCTAAAGTGCCCTTTTGTGCATTTCATTAATATTCATTGCAGTGCAAAAGGTCGCCTTGCTTTTATTGAAGGGCGTTGAACCGTTTTACTTTAGTATGGCAACACTCACCCAGATGCAAATTGTTTTATGTATAATTTGAAATTAGAATCTTGTTTTAACGTTCTCTTGGGTTCATGGAATTTAGGTTAATTGTATAATTCTGCATCAAAATTAAGTAATTTTATTACGTTAAGCTTAGAATACAGTTGACAAAATATATTTGAGAATCTTGTAACTCAGGATGACTTAATTAATAATATCTTCTTCTTGGGACAACTCACACACGGTCATCCGATCCCAAACTAGGCAGAGCCTGTGCTATGGCAACCAGACAATTGATAAACATACTTATATATTTCTAAATACATACATATTATAGACGAATTACACCCAGACACAGAACAAATGATCATGCTCATCACACAAAGATTCGTCCTGGGTGGGAATCGAACCACGACCTCCGGTTTAGCAGTCAGGGTCACTAACCACTCTACCAACAGGCCAGTCAATGGCCAACATTAAAAATTATCCCTAGGATCCAACTCCCTGGATACAAAGTATTCCATGTCATATTCTAGGATATGGTCTACTTGTGTGAGGTAACAAACAGACAGTTATTTAACTTAAAGTTGTTGTTTTTTTTAAAAAAAATTATTCATTAATATACTGAGTCCTTCAGTTGCAGTCTTGATTTTTTTGACACACTGTTTTGCATTAGAATGCGGATGTAACACATTCTAATGGTTTTTGATGTATCTGTTTGCAAATATGTCGATTCGGCCTTCTCGGCAAGTTTCGTCTGAGGTAGTCATACTATAATTAAATTCTCAGCTCCACTTAACCGAGATCGCGCCTGTTTCAATTATTCCACGTATTTTCCAGGTGCGTGGTCACTTGAGACACAAAATTACACCAATTTATATCACAATTTCCACTAGGAATCGGTTTACGAATAATTAAAACAGCCGCTAAACTTCACTCGAAAAAATCCCGCCAGAAACTCACAAATCTACAGTTGTTTAAATTCATGAGTATTGCCAACCTCTCAAAAATCATAACTTAATATTATAAATGCAAAAGTGAGTTTGTTACTTTCTTATCTCTTCACGTGTTTACGGCTGAACAGATTTGAATGAAACTCGACACACGGCTAGATCTGTGTGCCAAGTTATGTCCTGGAATAGCACATAGGATACTTTGTATCCCGGTAATATATTCCCTTGGGATAATTTTCGACATTCACGCGAGCTAAAGCAAGATAGGTTCCAATAAGTTAAAAGTTATTATTGACTTCTTGCGAAATAATTAATTCCAAGAAAGAGAGTGAGTATCGAATAATTCTGTACACGTGTTTCCTAATTTTATCTGATCAATTTCTAGTACTTTCCTTGTATTCTTAAACTTATAAAACCTTTGCCAAGAATAGGTATCTGCCCACGTTTACACGTGGAAACTAACTCTTCAATAGAATTGAGATGAAATGTCTTTTTAACTTCAAAGACTTTCATAACACGAGTTGAGTAACTTTTATTTTCCTACCAGTCATGTCATCGATTTTATAAGTGTGTTAACTATCAGATAGCTGAAAATAAATCCTTTTGTATATAAATTGGAATGGATGGATTGAGGAATGTTTGTAACACTTTCACGCAAAAACGAGTGAACGGATTCTGATGAAATTTGGCACAAAAATCAAAATCAAAAGTAATTTATTCAAATTAGGCTCAGTGCCAGCATTTTTGGTCACACATGACATTTAACCTGGATTAACATAATATTTTTTATCCTGATCTGAATTTTTCCGAATTTATTGTAAGCAACTACTTACTGTGCCCTAAGCTTCCCTACGTGGACTATTCCTAAATAAAACTTAGCCAGAAGAAAAAGGAATAATGTAGTCAAAAATTCTAGGTTAGATTGCCTTAAACCAAAAACTCAAATAACCTTTATCAATTACGATTCACTGTCTAAGAATGATTTCATCACAAGTAGTGTCCAAGTAAGATTTCATCTCAAGTAGTGTTTAATTAAGATTAACTGTTTAAGTAAGATTTCATCTGAAGAAGTGTCCAAGTAAGATTTCATCACAAGTACTTAGTGTCTAAGTAATATTTCATCACAAGTAGTGTCCAAGTAAGATTTACTGTCTAAGTAAGATTTCATCACAAGTAGTGTCTTAGTAAGATTAACTGTCCTAGTCAGATTTCATCTCAAGTAGTGTCTAAGTAAGATTTACTGTCCAAGTAAGATTTCATCACAAGTATTGTCTAATTAAGATTTACCGTCTAAGTAAGATATCATCACAAGTAGTGTCTAAGTAAGATTTACTGTCCAAGTAAGATTTTATCACAAGTAGTGTCTAAGTAAGATTTACTGTCCAAGTAAGATTTCATCACAAGTAGTGCCTAAGTAGTAATGTATGTGTATGAAGGACTTACCTTCATAAATAGAACATATTCATAATTATGTTAAGAATATGTGGGTAGGGCTATAAATTGTAACGGAGTAAATTGACCAATACGTGTAACATCAGTCGGAATATACGTGTAACTGTGACCAGCTGTTTTATTTCCTTGCTCCGTATCCATTCCTGCACTTCCAAGTGTTTCAGGATTTCAAGATTTACTGTCTAAGTAAGATTAAATCACAAGTAATGTCTAAGAAAGATGTAAGAAGAAGCGCTGAAACCAACTCAAAGTTCTGACTCAAATAGCGACATTTCACAAAAAATTAAGATTACCCCTGACATACAAATACACCAACGTATTCTCATAGAACAGCTGTCAACCTTAACCATAACCTCTCAGGCTCTAAACTGTCCTACCATAGATAATTCCTCTCCGGTTTGCCAACTAATTCGGTACGCAGTATATATCAGTAGTGACCCCGCGTGAAAGCGTGACCTAAATTAGATAAAAGGCTTTTAGGTTACCCTGGTACACGAGTACGTGTAGGAAGATATATAGGTCTACGTATATATGTACATAGATGTTAGTAGAGTGATGCCGTGTTTTCAGAGGCTGCTAAATACGACCGTGGGTCCATTTATTTATTTTAACTTTGTGTGCAGTACTGGTATTGGTATACAGGTGGACTTTATGCAACAAGGCATTCTCTACCAGTCAAACTTTGGGTTAAAAGACTACACTGTGATAGGTACCTAGGTGTATAATAAATAAGGTGTTTTTAAAATCGAACTTCGTTTCGTAAAAATTGCTTGTACGAATCAAATGCGAACCTAATGCTAAAATAATAAAAAATAATTAAATTAAATCGTGTTCTCGATCGACACTATGAAAACGTATGTATAACACATTCTGGAATTAAAGCGAGTCAAATCTCCAGTTTGTGAATTGAGGGTTTGAAGATAACAACAAGTCAAATTCAAATTGACATTTTAAAAATGTATTTGTAATCTAATGAAACAGCAAATTTCAATTTTTATTTATTGGACCAATTTAATTTAATTTAATATACTTGAATAATTTTATTGTATTGGAATAATTTTATCTAATTTACTTAATTGAATGTAATTTACTGTAATAATTTTATTCCAATTATTAATTTTTATCTAATTATTATCTAATTCTAATTTTAATTTAATTTTGTGATTATTTTATTTTTATTTTGTAGGTGTGTAAACTTATTTATATGTGCATGCTGTGGTCTCCTATAACTGAAGGAGCACACTTGAGTGAACCACTGTATCACTGTGTTTTATGTTAGATGTGTGTATCTTTTGTTGGAGATCCAAATAAATAAATAAATAAATAAATAAATAAATAAATAAATAAATAAATAAATAAATAAATAAATAAATAAATAAATAAATAAATAAATAAATAAATAAATAAATTCAAGTTTATTAGGGTTCTAATTCGATTTTAACTTAGAAGTTTCATCTCAGAAAACGTAACGTAACATAAAAGTTCACAACCGTTTGAGATAGGTCAAGGCCCTTAGGTCTGTCAGATCCACCACCACGTCGCTGCTGATTGGGTTACATTTTCATCATGGCATGAACTCTTCGTAAGTAATTAGTGCCAGTGCAATAGAAGAAAACATATAAGAAGTTAACTCAAACAATTCTATAAAGGCAAGTAAGTTATCCTCGTGTCTCGGAAATCAATTTAATCCGTTGTTTTCCGATCATACGATGGCCTATGAGTCTTTACCGGTACTCCAAAGAAGCTAATTGCTAACTTTAAGATACGGCAATTGTCATTAACTTTAATTACCATTAGCATTTAATCACCGATGCCTTCAAAAATACCGCTAAAGCAACCGCTAGCACATCCATATAGTCTTTCCTCCTCATTTGAGTCGACAAGTAAAACAAGGAGAATCCTGACAGTAAAATTGATATTCAAAGAACAGAAAATTGCTTCAAAACGTTACGTAAATAATCTGAATTACCAATCCATCATACTTAAATAATGACGCAACAAAATGACCTAGCTTATCACAAACTAAAGGAAATTACTATTTCTAATGCTCATAAACTCCCTATCAGCAATAATTTATGTACGTCAATGTTGCATGTTGCCGTAAAAGGCATCGAATGCTAGGTTATATAAAATGTATGAAATGACCTTTCGAAGAGTTTACCGGCTGCACGAGTGGTTTGACGATGAACAGTTATTTCAGGCTTTCAGTGTAACTGACATTTGTCTGCTTAAATACGTAATTTGATCGTGTGCAGTTTGTAGCATGTGTAATTTGGTATTCCCCATGAAAGAAAGAAAAAGAGGTTCTTTGCGGCGAATGACTAATAGCATAACAAAGACAAACAAAATTACTGATTTCTGTAGAAGTCATTAATTTCGTTTGTTTTGTTTTTGTTCGGAAAAGCGTCACAGCACTGGTTTTGCGCTGGCGTTGGCTATGCATCTCCATATTATGATGGCCTTACCTACTGAGACTTTTTTTTTTTGGACGGGGACCACTCGCAGTTCAGCACACTAAGGCTGGTTACTGCTTAACCGGACTATCCTGTGGTGGCCTCAAATGAATTTAAGGCCCCCAGCCAGGGCTTACAAACTAGCTAAATTATACTAAATGACCGCTCACTAGGGCATCACCTGCGGGATACGGACATAAAATAAATGTAAGATAAGTTAATAAGTAGTTTTAAGGTATTAACATAGTTTTTAAGCCTTACTAATAATTTTATATGGAACTAGTGGCCCGCCCCGGCTTCGCACGGATATATATGTTTTTTCAAAATTTTCTTTCCTAAGAACCTTTTCCTGACAAAAACAAACTCAACAAAAAAAAATTAGCGAAATTGGTCCAGCCGTTCACGCGTGATGCCGTGACCAAGGGAAATAGGGATTCATTTTTATATATAGAGAAGATTATGTTCTGAAATAAATTAGTATTATTATTATTATATATTATTATGTGCATTTGAAGATGAAATATTTTCCTAGTGTATGGAATATGTATATTTGCCGATCGAAGGTGCTAAAAATGTTATGTGCATAAGTTTCGATCCAAAGAACTTCTGAAAGAGAACCGTCAGAAGTTCATTTGAACGTTAAGAAATCGCTACAAAACGCTTCGCTGCGTCGACGCTGCAAAGACACTACGCAAACGATTCGGAGACGCTACGAAACCGATGGAAATGAGTCTCAAGTAATACAATACAAAATGAACCACCAAGGTCCAAACACTTGAGTGAAGTTTCACCCAGCTTAGGTTCAATGTTCAGCCATAGCAACCATTCATAGTTTTGGTGCGTAACCTAAATAATGATGTAAGAAGAGGTGAACGAACTGGCCATTGTCGGGACTTGAACCCGTGACCTCGAAGTCACAGCTCAGTAATCACGAAGTTAGACTGTAATCTTTGAGCTTAACTTTTGATGCATTGTGTGACCGGGTTGAGTCCGATTACAATTGATTGGTGTATTGTTAAGCTAAGTTTTGACTGCAAAAAAGGTCAAAGGCATAGTTAAAGAAAGCAACAAGTAAAAGATGGAACAAAAAACTCCGTCAAATTTCAACAAATCGGTTGTAGAAAAAAAACGAGTGTTTTGAAAAGGTCACTTGTCTAAACTTGAACTGCAACAACATGGAGAAAAACTTGCGAAACAATTTGTTTACGTTTACATTTTTTAGCAGAAAAGGAGTGGAACTCTCTGCCTGCGCCTGTGTTTCCGAACGCATACAACCCTAATCTCTTCAAAATTAGAGTGAACAGGCTTCTTCTGGGTAAGCTCGCTCCATCGTCGACTTTGTCTCTGTCATCTATGACCTAGACTAGAGTCAAGAGCAAACCCATATTAAATAAATTAAAAAAAAATGCTGTCACTGTCACTATGACAGTTTCAATTTAACTTCTAATTACTGATTTTCTAACGTAGATATTTGGCTACAAAGGGCTTAGCACGCATTATTTTGACGTATAGTATTGTAACGTATTACTATTATATATTCTATTATAGTATTTTACTAAAACTATAATACTCGTTTCGCACATCATATTTATTTGAATTGGATACTATTTTCATATTTTTTATGATACAAACTGTGTATGTGGCTAAATTAAAGCAAAATACTATGGGATTGTAGTTTTTTATACTGTAACGTTGCTATGCGTCAACACATTCGTACGGGGCCCAGAACGCTATTTTTCGTATTAAGCGTTTAAATTCAAGTCGCATTATCATTAATGTCAAAAACTTCTTAAGATGAAGGAATATGAGAGGTGTTTTGACAGTTTACGACTACGATGCGAATGTAAACGCTCCTTTAAATGCGAAAATTGCTCCTCACAACATTTCCATACAATTTTACAAATGACTGAGACAAATCGTCCCAGATCTTGCAAATAAAAGAAGTCAGATAAAATATACATAATACAGAACGTAGATATACTGATCCTCTTCTAGATTTGCATAAACAATCAGAAATCTCGAAGCCGGATCAGGGAAGCCTTTGAACTAAAGATAGACAATTTTAATGACCGGAGCATTGAGCTCGGACATCCTGTTCAGATTTTGAATAGATTTTCATCTTTCGCATCAATCTTGTTTTGAGATTCTGATCTTAAGAAAAGAGGTTATATTACAATCATCGTGACTTCAAAATTAAATTGGAATATGTAAGTGTTATCAGAGACATTGTCTTTCATTCTCCCAGACTACGAAAATTACATAGATACCCAGTAGTACGGAGACAAACAATAGGGACACCGAATTCACTCACAGACATCGTGAACTCTTTAGGAAGACTGATCTGCCCCACGGGTCGATCAAGGTTAAGCAACGCTTGCCAAGGTTGGTCTGTGGATGGGTCACCATCTTAACATACCGAGTTTCCTCCGTGCCTCGGAAAGCATGTTGAGCCGTTGGACCCGGCTGTCATTTGTTGATCTTTGGCAGTCGTTACGGAATGTCAGAAGCCAGTAAATCTGACTCCAGTCTTGCCAAGAACTACCGTGTTACCCAGTTAATGGGTTGTGGAGGTCTGGTAGGCAGCTTCTCCACGTAAAATACTAGTATTCAGCTGAATTCAGTTTGACTGGAAGCCGACCCCAGTATAGTTGTGAAAAGGCTAAGCAGATGGGTATGTGATCTGCTTCTGGAGGGAGGTTGACTGGTTGGAATGACGGCTGCCATGGCTCACGCTCAATGTCCAACATAGGTCTTTGGACCAGAACTTTCTAGGACTAAGTGCGGACCATACCCAATAGATAGATAGCTACCCAGATAGCTAGGTAGTAACATAACAGATGTGCAGGTTATCGCCTTGCACAGTCTGGACAGCTCACAACCAATCTTCGTGGTATTTTCCTCACTACAACACTTCAGACATTAACCTATATTTTCTGATCATAACAATAATTGTGTGATGTTTAAAATAAACTTAGACGTTTGAGTTTGTTTCGGTGTATCTTCTCAGAGTCTTTGAATCCTATCGACTGCACCATGTTAAGGTACGCTAGGGCCAGAGCCTGCCAGGGTTGCGGAATTTGTTCGAAAGAGTCACCGCGGCCCTGGAACGCAAAGGGCTTTAGAAGGAACACGGATGGGTTTTAGTCAGTAAGAGTCTGAAACGCCCTTCCGCTCCACCCAGAGCGGAAGAAGTCATTTGATGATTTCCCATCCTTAAAAAAAAAGGTACGCGTCATTCAAACACTGTGGATGGAGTTGAACTGGTTTATTAAATGTTTTAACTTGTACCGATAAAATCTAGTTTAAATTGATAGAACACATTGACATTATTGCTTATAAAAGGTGGTATTAGTCATTAGTCACAACAGTTCCCAAATAACTGTTGTTTTTAAGTATGTCTTCAGTACCTTTTTCCAAAATTGGGTTTCATGATATTATCATAACCAGCCTGTTTGTTCCCCGATTAAATCAGCTTTCTGAAAACCTATTAAATTTGACATGTTCAAACATTCTTATCAAGTCGCCATTCGATTGGCTGCTGTCATTTCCGTAAACAAATCGCGATGACCAGAACGAGATTGGGTATATCAGGGTAGACCTTCGGTACATCTCATTAGATGATCAAGGTTTCAGGAAACGAAGGTTAATCTCCGATGTTCGATATTGCCGATAGCATCACCTTTGTTGAAGTGGTCATGTAAAGAGGAGGGATGAAATGCACGTAACTAAAAGAGTTACGAATATAAATGTGGATGGATGGACAGGCAGAAGGAGGCCAAAGAAAAGATGGATGGATTGTGTTACGAGTGATATGAAGGAAAAGGGAGTTAGTGCCGTGACGGTTGCCAGGACAGAATGGAAAAAAAAAATGTGTTGTGCCGACCCCAAGTAACATGGGATAATGGCAGGAAGATGATGATCACCATTGTTGATGACTAGCTACGTTGTTCTTGATATAAAGTAAAATATAATAGCCAGTTGAGTTTCTTGACCGTTTTTATCAACGCCATTTCATGTCGGTTTCTGTATTAGCTTGAACACTATTTAAGTTAATATTTTCTGCCTGCCTCTCCTCCCACATGTAAAGAATGATTGATTATTATATTTGTCGGAACTTCAGCAGTGTGACGTCATCAAGTCAATCTCTAATTCAGTGTTACTAGATTGATTAACTCCTTAAGTTTGATTGTAGCGGAAACACCAAGTAGTAAACTTGGGTAAGTTCGATGCACGTGGCAACACGGGCTGAGGGGGCAGTGTCGTCGGTCATTCGATTAGACTACATTCGATTATGAGACACGACTGTGAGCAGACGTTACCACGTGCTATCGAAATTATCGCGTTTTCCGCTTTTGAATCGGTGTTACGTATCTCTGCAATTCGCTTTTATTTTCATAATCTGATTTTAGCTAAAATCAGCTGTAATGTTTTACTGTGTCTCCCTTATTCTATATATATATTTTGGACTTCCGAGAATAACTGACCCCTTTGTTAGCCAGACTTCTACCAGACCCGATGTATTGATGTTTCATTGACGATGAAAAGCTTATTTCGAAAGACTGATGTATTTATATTTATATATATATCTTTGTATATCTTGGGACAACTCACACACGGTCATCCGATCCTAAACTAGACAGAGCCTGTACTATAGCAACCAGACAACTGATAAACATACTTATATATTTCAATATTATAGACAAATTACACCCAGACACAGAACAAATGATCATGCTCATCACACAAAGGTTTGTCCTGGGTGGGAATCGAACCCAAGAACTCCGGTTTAGCAGTCAGGGTCACTAACCACTCGACCAACAGGCCAGTCATTATTGTTTGGATCACACCTTTCCCATACATCAATCAACATAAGATTCTCCATTATTATCTGCACTATACTTCATGTACAGTACCTATGTACCTAGTTCCAGTTTTATTTTGATTACGTCAATTTAATCGAGCGCAATTTACGTCGTCGGCACGTGTATTTGTTTGTTTATACGTTTTCAAAAGAAAAAATATGTCCGTTGTTCAACTTTTTTTCTTTTTAATGTGGTAAAAGTTTGTTTTTTTACAATATTTTTGGTAACTGTATTGTTTATGGTTTCTTAGTGGGAAAGTTCCCTGTTTCTACCAGTGGGCGTTTTGGGGGACTGTCTTTATGTGGAACTTTGACGTTCAAAAAGTGCTGGCACTCAGCCTAATTTGAATAAATGACTTTGATTTTGAACCAACGAGATGTTATGTATGACTAGATGTGTGAACGAAGCAAAAGGATAGCTTGCGGCGTTCTGTACTTTCTGCCTAGCCCCATGAGAAAACAGCGTGAGTTTGTGTGTATACCTACCTACATTCGACACTATTTTCGATTCCTACTTTATTATTCGTAATAAGAATATTTAGCGACCTATACTCCTGCCAGGATTGCGGAATTTGTTCGAAAGAGTCACCGCGGCCCTGGAACACAAAGGGCTTTAGAAGGAACACGGATGGGTTTTAGTCAGTAAGAGTCTGACACGCCTTTCCGCTCCACCCAGAGCGGAAGAACTCATTTGATGGTTTCCCATCCTTAAAAAAAAAGCGACCTATACTAAATGCTGTAGATGAGAAGACCCACGTCCATCAATTAACGACTACAAACTAATAAATACTGGCTCGTTCACAGTCCATGCAGTAAACAACATACACCTTCATACATATAGTTCTACATTCTATATAACTAGCTGATGACCCGCGACTCCGCCCGCGTAGATGTCGGCTTCAAAGAACAAAGATTTTCAAACAAAGTTTCCCCTCGCATTTCCCCCCTTAAAGTTGAAATTTCAAAACATCCTTTCTTAGCGTTACGTAACGTAACACAACGCCCGCGACTTCGTTTGCGTAGATTTAGGTACAAAATAAATCTCCCGTATCACCCTCTTAAAGGTTGAATTCCCAAAGATCCCTTCTTAGAGCTCACCTATATCACGAAAAGAACCTTTGTGCATAATTTCATTTTCATAGTCCAAGTAGTTTCAGCTGTGCGTGGATAATAATAATAATAATATCTTGGGACAATAAACACACGGTCATCCGATCCCAAACTAGGCAGAGCCTGTGTTATGGCGACCAGACAACTGATAAACATACTTATATATTTCTAAATACATACATATTATGGACAAATTACACCCAGACACAGAACAAATGATCATGCTCATCACACAAAGATTTGTCCTGGGTGGGAATCGAACCCACGACCTCCGGTTTAGCAGTCAGGGTCACTAACCACTCGACCAACAGGCCAGTCAGAACAAACGATTTTATAACTATAGATAGTAGAGAAGTACTTGATAAATCTACTAACGTCATAGCAGGTCGGTGTAGTGTGGAGTGTTGTGATTGCAGCAATTTGCCCCAGTGCCCCTACGACGCACGGTGGAATTGTGAGCGACGTGCTGATTGGCCAATGAGATGCGCTAGAGCACGTTTCTGGACACGACCTCGTTTTGATATTGGTTCTTGTGGAAAATTACCGCAAGTATTCTTAACGAACCCACCAGTGTCCCTGCACGTGACGCGGGCCGGCCAAGTCTGTGTACCCTATCTGGAACACGATCTCAGTGCGACTCTATTGGCTCTTGTAATAGTTTAGTTAGGTGTGTTATTGCTGAGGGGACCGTTAACGTGTGAAAGGCATTCACCAAAGCACGATTGGTATATATGTCACCGGAAAATGGCAAACTCTGAAAGTTTATAAAAAAAACTTGTGAGATTGTAAACTCTCGATAAATTGTCAACTGAACATTAGGAATATTTTTTTGACATAAAATGGCGACCAATAAGCTCTCTGGTTTACAATTAATCTGTTTTGGTGTGATAGTTAAATTGGAAACTTGGCCCCTCATTGGTTTTTGTTTTTTCTGAATAGACCAATGAGAGCCTTGTTTCCAGGTTTACTATCACACGAAAACGGATAAATTGTAGACTTGTGCTCTGATTGGTTGCTATTTAATGTCAGTCCACAAATTCTCGGAATGACTTCGTGAGATTATAGACTTTCAAATTTTGATGCGTAAAAAAGTATTCCGAATGTTTAGTTGACAATCTCTCAAGTTATTTTATAATCTTATCATTTTCCGGTGACATATGTATATAAGAGATTTTTCTAGCTTACACTGAGCTGTGAAGATAAACGTACATTGCTATTCTATTGCCACTTTCGTCTTAAACTGACAAAGTTTAAGAATAAGAGGCACCGCTTGGGATAGTTCTGCAGTATGGTAAAAATCAATTGATCTCGTGATACGTTTGGTTAGCTTTCAAACGACATCTACACTAATATTTTAAAGAGGAAAAATTTGTATTTTTGTGTGTGTGTATGTTTGTAATAAATAAACTCAAAAACGACTGTGCCGATATCAAAAATTCTTTCAACATTATCAGCGAGTAACATAGGCTATATTACTCGCTGATAATGTAGCTTTGGTACTACGCGGGTGAAACCGCGTGACGGCCGCTAGTACGTAATATTTTGAGTTTGACAACTGATCCGGCTTCAATATTAGCTACCATTTCAAATACACCATAGGTACGAATTGCTCTTTTGTCATGCTTTTATTAAACAAAAAGTAATTTTAGTTTATCACATCACGATGAATTTTCTCCGAGGCTATGACTAGAATGAAAAGAAAAAATCCTCATTTTTCTTGCTTGAGAGCCAACGGCATAAACGAATCCTCAAAGGCGACATCATTATGAAAAACCCTATTTAACCGAGGGGTAAGCCATCCCTTTGGGGTGCTACTTCCATGAACTTCCGGCAAATTAGGAATGGAGGGCTAAGTGATTCGAAAAGTACGGAGAATGAAAATCACTCTCGGGAACAAAATGTGCACCATACTTTAGAGTGCTAATATATGTAGGTACAAAGAAGAAAATTGATTCGACGCCATTTTTTATAATTGTTTTTTGACCCATTTGGTACCTTCAGTCTTTGGTAGAATCCTGCTATTTAGCTCATCAACATGGATCAAATTCAAAGTGTTTATTTCAATTAGGCCATTAAACGGCACTTTTCAACGTCATCATTTACACTTAAAATAAAAATAATAAAGTGACTCTACTGTCCATTCGGAATGGTAGATTCTTATGGAAAATAATGGACAAGGAGTTTCTTGTCCGTTCTTCTCCATAGTTACTCTTTTCAAATAAAGGATGCATCTGCTTTATTTTTGATTTTACATTCTTTATTTGACATACATCTTTTTTTTTATTTTAGAACTTGAAATTGTGACTTAGACTTGACAACCTTTTTACAACATTTTATTGACATGATATTCTATTTTTGACATGTGTTATGGTAGAATCTTAATTTATTGTTACGATATCTTTTTTTTTGACATTTATAATAAAGAATTGCTAATGTTGTACTTTTAAATGAATTTATTTTGGTTCCCGTAATGTTATAATAATCTGTAATAATGATTGGTTTCAATAATCTTTTATAGTGATTAATATTGTAAATCTTTTAATTTTAAATTTATAATACAGTGTACCATTTTGATACAATGTAACAATTGTTAATGAAATAAACGTTCTACAATATGTATTTGGTATACAAAAATTAATTTAATATTATGTGAGGACGATGCACCCAGAGTATGCTACTTATACGAACAAAGTATTACCAGCAGAGGTAAACTTATTCATTTCCTAAATTAATTTAGGTACATCATGGTACTTATATATTTACAAATGAGAAGAAGGCGAGACAGATAACACATTTTTCTTTTCTCCTGAAAAGATCGTTTTATCATGTCACTTATATTTTCTCACTAAGTAGGGGTCGGCTAGTGCAACACGATGAAGCTGAATACCAGCCGGTCGATTGTACCGGTCGATTCTGTAAACATGTCGAAGTGAAGGCTTGGGTGAAGTGATCACGAGGTGTGCTGTCAATCCATACAATCAAGATGTCACGTGATCAGGGAGTGAGCTGTCATTCCATCTTGATTATATGGATTGACAGCTCACCTAACCTTCACTTCGATATGTTTACAGAATCGACAGGCTGTATTTTATCCATCCTATCTGACCTCACCACCCAGTAAGCAGCTTGGCTATGTTTTAATTTTCAAAACTAAATTGAAATCAGTGTAACTTGTAACAGAACTGCACTGTCGGAATAACAGAGCTGTGTTCTAATCTAACGAAGTGTCACAAGCGGTTTGGACAATTTACGTGTTGTTCAGAATTTGTGTAGAGCTGTGGTGCCTGCGCTGCGGTCCACGGCAATAATTTTATTTGGAACTTATTTTTCACTGAACAAACTGTGCGAGTTTATATGCTGTACGGTGTGGATTTTATTTTTGTGAGGAAAACACTGATTGTGTGTTCGGTCTTTTTAGGGTTCCGTACCTCAAAAGGTAAAAAGGAACCTTTAGATCACTCTCTTGTCCGTCTGTTCGTGTGTCACTACCGATTTTCTCAGGAACGGGCGGACCTAGCAAGTTGCAATTTATACCAGATACTGAGATTTATAGTCCCTATTAGGTGTATAAAAATCAAGGTCCTGAGTCAACACAATAAAAAGATATGGGCAAATTTTGATTTTCGCGAAAACTTGTCAGTACCAAAATTTACCTTAATTTTCAACATTTTCATCTTTCTCGGAAAATGTTTCAAGAAGAAAAGAAACTGGTATATTTAAAAACGAATATTAACAAATAAACTAAACTTACAACAAACTAAAATATAGCATCAACAGTAGATGTTTTCCAAAACATAAATAACTCCTTATAATCGTTCCGTTCTGAAAGCGTTGGCGAAATGATTTGGAAAAGAATGTCTGGAAGGATATGGGGGAGGCTTTTGCCCAGCAGTGGGACACAATAGGCTAAGGAATATAATATAATAATCGTTCCGTTCTGTCATGTGTAATGATTTTGATTTATTGCGTTCCCCTTTTTATTTTATTTTGCACTTTTTTAAATTGTTTGTTTAATTTTATTTTGTTTCAATTATGTTTTTCATTATTTTAAATTTTTTAAGAATTTATGTCTTGCTGCAAGTGACTGAAATTCTAAGTATTTTATTCCTTTTTAATAATTTAACTTTGTTAGTTTAGTTGTTAACTGCGCATGCTGTGGTCTCCTGTAAGTGAAGGAGTACACCTACTCGAATTTCTCAGGCCTTTGACCGAATCAGGTGTATAAGCCATTTCTCAAATCTTTACTTATATTAATGCTTTTCCCAACAGCTGAAATCCTACCATTTTTTATATTATAATGTAAAACACCAACATCACAATTTGACGTAACCACCACACCGCAGATTGCTCAGGTATTTGCGAAATAAGACCGGAACGGTTTGCCGCGATTATGGACGATTATTTCAATATGGTCACCGATATTTACAGCATTCCGCTGAAAAACTAACGAGTTATGGTTTTAATCGGTTGGTTGTGCGGTCTCTTTAGAAATAACTGTTATATCCGTAATGGTAAGAATTTATGATGGCGATTTTCAAAGTAGAATGCTTCGATACTATAATAATATATTAAATTGTTCGTAGATACCGAAAATTCCAAGAAAAATATACGACATTTTTACAATGTAAAAACCATCACTTCTAGTGCGTGAAAGGGGGTAGATTAGTTGCTTTATATGTTAATCAATCCAAGAAATAGAAAAAAAAAGCCAAATAAAGAACAATTCTAAACCATTTTTTTTTATTAGGTATTATTATTTTTTTCAGACAACATAGTCCATACATTCACACACACAAACAACAACAAACAAAATACTTAAAAGATGTTAGTAACAAAAATTATAACTTTACCTATTAACTATACCTATTTCTATTAACTTTACCCATCTTTCTCTCACTTATACACTGGCATAATTCCAGTAACGAATCCACCAAAACACGACCATTGATAAGCCACCACATCCATCATGTTCCAATTTCGCAAATTCCCGAGCCAATCCCATCAATCATTCCACTAACTAGAGAACTATTAAGTACAGCTGCACACGTCAATACGCACACCCACAGGAAGCTACCTATTGACGCTGCAGCCTAGCCTTGACCTGCTTCGAGACTTGAGCCCGCCCGGGCACGAAAGGTTAGTACAGCGACAGCAGAAATTGAAGGATGCACCCGGATTGCCCGGGCAAACTCAAGGTTGTTGAGCGGGAAAGATTTTGGGAAAGATTTCTGTAAGTTGGTAACACTTAAAATGTCAGATGAAAAGTCTTTAAAATCTTTATGAGGTTGGTATCCCATCTGACTATTCTGAGAAGAAACACTATCTTGGTCAAGTCATAATTAAGAGGAACATGCAGATTTGTGTCTGAGATGGTATTTTGAGGGAATAATAACACAGGTGACAAATGTGAAGCAAATAATAATTATTTGTTAGAGACTATTGTTGTAACACCAAAATTGAATTGAAGGTAAAACTACTGCAAGAGACGATAGGTGTCCATGTAAATGATAATTCTAGCCTTGACCTGCTTTGAGACCTCGAACTCACCCGGGAACGCAAGGTTAGTACAGCCGAAACCGAGGATGCAACGGGAAGGGGAGGCCCGGGCAAACTCAAGGTTCAACAGCTGAGTCCGGGGAGAGGGGAAAATATTGATTGATGAGGTGACGGTAAAGTACAAAGTGATGAAATTATAATGCTTGTCCGCATTATAATTTCATCACTTACACTTTCACAATTTTACTACTCGTTTTGAGTAGTAAAATTGTGAAACGATGACAACAAGCTTTTAAATTGGGTGATAGGTTATGATAAAGACGATATAATACTGAAGAGAGAAATTGAAAATGTAAGAGATGAAGCCAATAGAAAATATTTAGATTATGTCGATTGCTTAGACAATTCGCCAAAATATGGTTAAACTTTCTCTGTTAAAACTATTTAAGAGAATTTATTATTTATTTAAAAAGAGAATTTGGCATTAATACGTTGTTGCACCTGTTATGCAACCAATCAGTCAACCGTGTCATGCATGTAGCACAAACTATTCCACAGGATGCACCCAGTAAGGGTGACGGCGTGATAGGATAATAGGTCAGGATGCAACCTGACAACTGTGTTGATTCAGTCACGTAGAGTTTGCGTGAGAAGCCAATTTGCCAATAGATGCACAGTAAGGATGCGTTAGAGTACCAGAGAGCACTGATTGTCTATTAGCGGTGATATGTGTGGGAATTGAGAACAGTGAGAACCATGCTCAGATAGATATGTAAATAGAATACTAATAAAAGCACATACGTGTTACCTAGTTATCGGATTTTGGAGGTCTGATAGGCATGAGCTCATGTACCCAACTGGATTTGGTTAAACTAGAAACCGACCCCAACACAGGTGGGAACAGGCAAGGCAGACAGATTGAAGAAACCATGAACAAAAGCTCAGGAAGAAGAAATAAACTCTGTCTATGTATCAGATCATGGATTACAATAATTCTCTGAAACAAGTAAATGGTTGCACAGCGCAAATACAAAAACAAAAAATAATAAATGTAAACAAGATTTGTAATGCAACTTGTTGTTTCAGAGTAACGAACGATAATATGTAATGGTAGGTATGCTCTGAATTTTACAGGATATGGAGTGTGACTGAATTTGACGCTAAGAACAGTTTTGATGAAGATACTGATTTGAGTGGTGTAGAGGAAGAGTTGGATGGAGAAGATGGGAAGATGTTCAGTTTATAAAGAAAGAGTAAGTAAGTAGACATCAATCGCATAGCTGATAACTTCCTAGCATCAGAAGCATTAAATGAAAAAGATTTCTACAATTCAATTTGTCAAGGTAGAAAGTTTATTGCAACGTGTATCTCTGATTTTATAAGAAAACTTGCTTATTTAATCAATGAAAATGAAAAGTCAATAACAAGATTTCTTAGGTTGGTCAGGACCTAGATCTTAGAAGACGTCGTAAAAAGGAAATAACTTCTTATTGAGTTACTCTACAGGAGATGAATTTGTTGCGCAACTTGATAAATTGAAAGTCGTTTGGAACAAGTCTCTTAAATTGGAACTACCCAATTGAGGAAGGCTTGTAATAAATTCGTTCTATTATGGTCCCGACGGTAACAAAAGGCTGTATAAAAATAGAGATCTATTCACCCTTTATACGAAGGCAGGGAAACACAGACACTAAAATAACAAAAGCGGAGAAGACATACAATAGCTGTGCCTTTTCCTCCAAGTTTCTGAAAGCCAAGACTGACAGCAGCGGCCGTTCGAAGCCGCCACGTCCAATAACCAAACATCGGAGTATCGAACATACCCGAATCACAATAAAATCAATGTAGCTTGCCCCTTGCCGAAGCCTGTCCAGGCCCGGTGACGTACGTGCGAGCGAGACACCAACACCCACCACCCCCAAGCAAGACAAAGACGGAAAACACACCACCCGATTTTATAGAGACATAACACATTTTACTGCACCCTGCAATAATGTTCGTTTTAATTAAAAGTGAGTAATCAAAGACTTTCATTCTTCCATTTTCCTATGACTTTGTTGAGTTATTTCCGTGGATAAACTCGTGAATTTTAATATAAATGGGTAGGATGAAATTGAAAAAGTAATAAGCTATTTTCTTAAGTATCTAGTTGCAGTTCTTTCAGCAAGCCGTTTGCCATTTGTGAGTCAGGCATTTTCTTTATTTGACAAGCATCAATATGATTTAATTTTCCTAAGCTTCTGAGCAGAACTTCAAACAGATTTTTAACAGTATTTGGGTGGCAGAGGTTTTAGTACTACATAAGTAATAAGGAGCAACAAGTCGCGTTACACGAGGATTGTAACAGTAAACCTCGGACACATTCATACACAGCATTTAGGATTCACTTTATCTTGAAAATTGCGAATTCGTCATCAGTGTAGCCTTTGCGAAGCTATGTCGAAATTCAGCGCTCGATAGGGATATTGCCTGGGTTAAAAAATATAATTCTATTTCGTCCGTCAGTTAAATTATTGAAAAATATTTGACACATTTTTTTTATTTGATCAAATCACTAGCGGACGTCACGCGGTTTCACCCGCGTAATTCCCGTTCCCGTGGGAGTACGGGGATGAAATATAGCCTATGTTACTCGCTGATAATGCAGCTATCCATTGCTGAAAGAATTTTTCAAATCAGTCCAGTAGTTTTTAAGTTTATTCGTTACATATAAAAATATGAATCTTACCTCTTTCTAATATTAGTATATGCAGAAGTATAGATTAAAATACGAAGCTAAGATAAATGGCACCAAAGATAAGGAGTGGGGGCTTGTAACGTCACTTTCCAGTAAAAAGTGTACTGGTAAGTGACGTCACACGAGATTTCAACGCACTGTATCGTCTTAATATTTTGTTAACGTGACAAAAGAAAAAATACGTGTCCAATATTTTTTTGAAATCTATCTGACGAACTAATTAGATCCATTTTAGTCAGATACCTCATTGCTCAGTGTTAACATTCAATTTGGGTTGAGCAAATGACTATTTATTTATTGATTCAGAGTACTGCCACAACACATATGTACATTTAGCATTTGAAAAACAAACGATTGTTCCGCAAGTGATGCCTAATGTACGTGACAATAACGGCGAAGTATTGGTTTGTATAGGTAACTGTCCAAAATGTGGACAAAAAGTACGTACTGGTCCAAGAATCTAACTGGAATAAAAATTACACCCAAATTAAATAAAGACCAGAATGACGAGGAAGGTAAAATTCTTCAGTTCAAACGAACTTTTCCAATAAAGAACTTCTCCACGACCTAATAAAGAATCAATGTTTGTATCACGTAAACTAAAGCACATAACACACACCAGCCAATCTGGCGCGAGATTAAACTTTTATCGACCAATCACGACTGAGTACGAACGACATTAGCCAATCACGAACATCTCGGAAGACGTCAGTAAGTACTGCTAAAACTTAATGGGCCTGAAAAGCCTGGAATTTAATTTATTTAGCTACGAGCTTGTGAGAGATAAAGCCGAAATCACGGCCTTCTAGCGACTAAGAAAGTAGGTGAGGAGAATCTTCCATAAAAGAGGAAAAATATTGTTTTTTTGGGACCATTCTTCTCGGATGAGACCTTCATTATGTGCTTCGCGATAGCAGTTGATATATGTCTGTCTATTGTTCCTATTCCACGCTTAAACTATCAAGGCAATTTTCCTTTAATTCGGCTCTTCATCTCCCAATCCTCCGTGCCTCGGAAAGCGCGTTAAGCCGTTGGTCCCGGCTGTCATTTGTAGATCTTTCGGCTGTCATTTGCAGTCGTTACGGATAGTCAGAAACCAGTAAATCTGACTACAGTCTTGCCAAGAACTACCGTGTTACCCAGTTAATGGGTTGTGGAGGTTTGGTAGGCAGCCGCTCCACGTAAGATACTGGTATTTAGCTGAATCCGGTTTGACTGGAAGCCGACCCCAATGTAGTTGGGAAAAGGCTAGGTAGATGATGATGATCCCCCAATCCTCATCTCCAAAAAGAACATTTTCCAAGTACCTACGTTTTAAAATATAATTTCAGTTTTAAAACCACTACGAAACTTTTCAATACAAGTCTATTCTGAATTATTTATTGGGTTCGACTAGTCCAATAATACATTCTCTGTAACATTTAACAGTTGCAAGACACAGCACAAATCGATAGTCGATAGTTCTCATACAAAATGGAACACACAATGTGGGGCTATTATAGAAATTCTTCAATTCAAAGAAGCATTTCTAGAACAAAGGTCCAAAGGCCTAGTTTCTTGCTTTATATTCCCCATTACAGGCGAAGCAAGCGATTTCTACATTTATTATTGATGGTGAATGGAGGTACAGTTAGACCTGACAAATGGAATGATAATACCATAATACGTAAATGACTTAATACGGCTCAAGGGACACGTATGCCGTAAAGTACTGGCAGCGAAAAAGTAAGACGACTTTTTACTTTCAAATCATTGTTGTTTTTTTTCTTGTTATCGTTTTGGTCTTTATGGTGATATTGGGAATTAAAGAAAGTTTCTTTCTTTGAATGCTGTTGGGGGCATTGTTAAGAAGTCTGTCACAGGACTGTACACATGTGGAGACGATACTCTAGAAAAAATCATCATAGTTGGGAACCAGAAAAATACCCAAAGGGCGCTAACCAATCAGATGGTGACTAGCTCAAAGATGATTTTGGAAACACCGAAATTGTCATACAGTCGCAAATATTGCCTTTGGTACTGATAGAAGTCGATTGAGACAAATAGACCATTCCAGACAAACATCTCACCATGGCCACGATCTTCAGACATGAAGGACCAACCAGAGAGAGAGAGATCTCTACACATTTCTTAACGTAAGACTAGCTACTCATTATCTGCTGGTTTAGACACTATACTGCAGAAGAATATTGATGAAGCTATAATGATGTAAAAGAGACATCACCTTATATTTACTTTTATATGACAAAGCACCCAGCTAATATAACTAGATAGAGTATAGTTAAATATAGCGAATCAGGTTATAAAGCGGAAAGTAGGTCGCTTCTATTTAAAGTTTAAAGGTGGCGACAGAAATGGCTGAAACACCTGAATATCTGGGCCGTGATTATGTTATTTTTGGAGCTAGGTACTGTTTTCAGTTTTACTGAGTTCTATATACGCGTCTAAGCTTTTCCAGGGTCAGTTGGAAGCCAGAAAATGTGACACCAGCCTTGGCAATGGGGATCGTGCTACCGAGGTTGTGAAGGTCAGATAGTCGCTCCACGTAAGAACTGGTATTCAGCTATATCTGGATAGACTGGAAGCCGATCCCAACATGGTTGGAAAAAGGCGAGGCAGATTGTTATACCCGTCTGACAATGCAGACACAAGTTCTGTAGGTACGTTTTTCCTACCACTATTCATTGCTAAGGTCCATACCCTCAGAATACTTGAAATTACTTTGATTGTCTATGTTATCTCGCAGCCTAGAAACGTAAAGTTTTAATAGAGCTAATTAAGAAAGCACCTAATACAGGGAAAGTCTTAAGAACCACCTCAAAACATTCAGCGTCTAACGCCGCCTTCAGGCTCTTTGAGATCTAAAAAACTTTCATAGAATTCCTGCAAACCAGACAGTAGTTTTCTAAATCGAGCTCTGCCCAAAGTCGGGCCAAATAAAGCCCGACAGCAGGCACCTATTCATAGAGCAGACTTCAAATATTATCAAAGCAGAAACGATGATAGGCGTACCCAAAAACATGTCTACATGGACACCTCTCACAAACCAAACATTCAAACATCCATTATGTACATAATTTATCGATTCAAATATAGCCTTTATATATAAATAATTCCTTTGTTATATAAATTGAACATAAAATATTAATGCTCTCAGAGGATTCTGAGTAGGTTGGAGTAGGTAATAGGATTATTTTGTCGACAGTACTTTTATCGATCTTTCTTCTAATAATCTGGTCTATTTTTGTGTGCAAGTCGTGTATTCCCTTCGTGCATGTTTTAGTGGTTTATTAGCCCGCTTTGAAGTCTAGATTGGTATAATTACTGCAGGTCTGGGAAGGGAAGTGCGGTGTTAATATTTCATTATGAGAGCCAGCAAGTGTTTCAGTTTAACTGTTGCGTCATTGTATGGAATTGTACGAGTTATTGATTTTATTCGGAAAAGAGGGCTGTGAATTTGAATTGGAACGGCAAATACTTTGATAGTTATATTTGGGTCTGATTGTGAACGGAATCAGAGAGGCATTTCCCGTATTTTTAAGGAAGCTTCGCATTGGTATCTCAGTTGCAATCTGTCAAAAACACCCCAAAGGAGACGATTCACTACACAGTTCCTAGAAATTTAACCCAGCTCCAGCGCAAACGTTTTATATATCATATTGTAAAGTTAAAAAGTAGAAAATAATCTACCATTACCATCGCGCATCGTTATATCTGGTGGCTAACATGTTTTTTTTGCTAATAGAAGTTTGTAGTTAGGTTTTTAATAATTTCAGAGAAGATTTTTGCGTCAAAACGTGAAATGGCTCTTAATAATAAAAAGTTTTGAAGATTTGTTTTTTTTTTTTTAACTTGAACGCAACTTTGAATTGTGATTGACTTCAAGGTTGAGTAAGAAGGTTGTATGTAAAAAGTCAATAGAGTATTTCGAATTACTTCGTTTTTTTTTTAATTTCTCCTTTAATTTCTGCTCTTGCTTAAAGTTGAAAAGCACCACTGACGCTTGTCACTGTCATGCTTGGCGCAAATAAACTCTTTTTGTCTCTTACTTATTTCTTCCTTGCCACAGCCAGCTATTGGGCTGAAATCATTTAACTAAAAGCTCGTATATCATCGGCTCGCATAGAAGAAGTTGGTGATAGTTCTCTATTATATCATAAAGTACAAGATTTACTACTTCATCATAACCATAATTTACCATCACAGCTTCATCATCACTAAAGTTGGCTAATGGCTTTCGGGTTTGGGACATTGCCAGAATTTTGTTTTTTTAATTTGAACCGATCAAGAACCGTTAGGACCCGGAAGGGCAAATCAGGAGAAAAGATTGCAAGTCTTCATACAAAAATATAAAATTGAAGTGGTTCTTTCCAACCCTAAACTACATATATTGTTTTTGACCTGGCGGTTGGAAGTGTCATGCTCACTTAAAAGTTTGGCTGATGGTGCTGGATCATTTGGTTCCGAGCAAAAAAAACCCCATGAAATTGTCATTTGTGCTGTTTTACAAATTAGACGAGGATAAAGTCAAGGGCTATAAATAGCTATTTCAATAGATTCCAGAAAATATCAAGAAACTGGCTTTTGTCCTCGACTCATACGCGCATATCCCGTTTTCCCCGTGCCCGTATATCCTATAGCATTCCTCATGAATGTGGCTATCATATACAAAAAGAATTTTCCAAATCCGACTGGTAGTTCCAGTGATTAGCGCGTTCAAACAAACAAACTGTTCAGCTTTATTATATCAGTATAGATTGTAATCATCAAAGTAGGTAACCCAGTACGGCGAACTAACCTAGCGTGATATCTAGGATGGAATGATTCGTGTCAGTAACCCCTTAGCCCATGAGTGATTAACTCTAATAAGTAGATACAGATAGCATCTTCATACCAGTGCCATTTACTGAATGAGCAGGACTTCAAGTGGTGGCAACACGACATGCATTGAACCAATCAGCCGGTCGATTCTGTAAACATGTCAAAGTGAAGGCGTGGGTGAAGTCATCACAATGTGGGTTGTCAATCAAGATGAATAACAGCTCACTTCGTGATAATTTCATCCAAGCCTTCACTTCGACATGATTACAGCTGGTTGATTCTGTAAACATGTCGAAGTGAAGGCGTGGGTGAAGTGATCACGAGGTGAGCTGTCAATCTACATAATCAAAATGACTTCATGATAACTTCACCCATGCCTTCACTTTGACATGTTTGACGTGACATCTTGATTACATGGATTGACAGCTCACCTCGTAATCAAAAGTAGTCTGGTATTTTTCCTATTTGGCGCAGCCAAGGGGACCACAATGTTATTGTTTTAAAATTAAGTGTATGTACCTACATTGTGTGTATCTAGTTTGCTATATAAACAAGTTTTCTTCTTTCTTTCCTAAACCATCATGTTTCTTGTAAAGAAGTTTCGTACCTAAAGACCTCGTGGCCAAACCATGATTCAGTTGACCTGATGATTCCGAATTATATCGTAAGTACCTAGCTATCCTGCCAGGGTTGCGGAATCTGTTCGAAAGAGTCACCGCGGCGCTGGAACGCAAAGGGCTTTAGAAGGAACACGGATGGGTTTTAGTCAGTAAGAGTCTGACACGCCCTTCCGCTCCACCCAGAGCGGAAGAAGTCATTTGATGATTTCCCAGCCTTAAAAAAAAAAGTACCTAGCTATATACCCAGCTCTACCTACCTCCGAGATAAGAGCGGTACCTACTGGCTGAAATAATAAAACAGTTATGGTATAAACATTACGAGCTCAGTCTTAAAGAAGTCATAAACATTATGAGTCATGCTGGAAATCCTTCGGAAAATGTAAGTAATATTATACCTATACTAAGTCGTTATATATATAACAGTAAGGCTATGTTGCTGTAAATTTTTTTAGCTGTTTAAAACTGACTTCAAAAAAAGGAGGGTCTCAATTTGGTTGTTTCAACAATAAACTCTATGTCATACACGACGAAGTCGAAATTCGATTGCAACATATACTTTTTAAGGTCTTTTTAACACAAATCGTCGCTTAAGAACCAACTAAAAATATAGAAAGCTGAAGTCGATATTTGAGTTGTTGGCGATGGATTAGAATTATTTCGAATTAAATTCAAGTGCAGCTATTTTGTATTTAAAATCATACGAACAAACAAACTATATAACTTCTCTCGTTGTGATACCGGACAGTCATTTGTCTCTTGCCACATACTCGTATTATCACTAATTTGTGCGTCTCTTAATTAATTGTATCAAGTGTAAATGTTTTATTGGCGAACAGACGGACGATCGAGCATTCTCTTTAATTAAAATTTATGCTTTAAAGCAAAGCTGCTTTATAACCGTCGAGCGATAGACGGGACAGTAATTTATTTTGTTCCACTATTGTTTCCGATTTTGTATGGTTGTCATTTGCTGAGAATTTAATTAGGATGCAAAATTAAAATTCAGGAAATTTTGCAATGCTTCTCTTTTTATACACCTGTCTGTATTATCTCTCCTGATATTTAAAGCAAGATCCTCTTTCAACCTCATCTTATGTTTGAAATAACATCGTTTAACCGTACGTCTTTCTATAATTACAAATCTGCCACACCGCTGAATATCATCAAAATCAGTTCGGTAGTTTAACTGCAAAACGTATTAGACTACATTACATATTCCTCAGAGCCCTGGGTCCACCTTTTCCCCAAGTCCCATGGCAATTACAAAGCTCCCGTTTGGCTGCCTGAGTTCTAATTAAACGTTGACAAGGCGACGAACTGACCCGCAATCCCGACATATTAACTTATTAACCCTTTAACTTCGGCGCTATTTCGGAAGACGATCGATTCTGGGCAAAATTAGCTTTGCCCGCCGGCTTGACCCAATAAACGGCCAGTATAAATAAACAATGCCTACAATATTACCCAAGTATATTGTGCTTTGTACTACATTAACTTGCGACGTCTCTTACAGTTTATTAACGTTACCGAACCAGTTCTGTTTATGCGAGGAATTTACATATGTATCGCCGTTGTTTGATGTAAATGCCATGCCTGTACTTTTTTTTAAAAAAGATAGTGAAAATGTGTTTACATGACACAAGACAACGACGAAAGTTAAATTGCGGCGAAAATGAAGTCGGTTTATGGAAATCTATACCTACCTTACATCGAAACAGAAAGAAGAACCTTTTGAAAGGAAATTGTGCACATCTACCTAACTTTATTTTCTCAGAATTCACAACGTCTCGAGCGAGCGCCAGCGCTGCATAAGCACATGGTACCTAATTATGGAATCAAAGAAACTCCAATAAGAAAAGTAAATACGGCGATATCTTATGGAGAACATGCAAATATTTGTAGAAGCGGTAAACATGAATGAAAGTGACTCACTTGCCGAACAGCGGATGCCACAAGTGGAAGGAGGCCGGGTCGTGCGGGTGAGGCGGCAGGTGCGCCGGCGACTCGCCCAGCGGCGTGGTGCTGCCAACCTCGGGCTCGTCGCGTCGCCGTGCCAGCGCCGCCGGCGCCAGCCCGCGCCGCGACGACGACGACGAGGGCATCGCCATCGAGCCGTCGCTCCGGGGTGGCGCCAGCAGGTTCTGCAGCGACTTCACACTAATCCGCGGCCGCGGCGAGTCCTGCGACCCCGTCGAACTACTCCGCTGATGGGCCTGCGCCTCCGAATGCTGCATTGACTGCAGGTAGTTATTGTTCGGATAGTAAGGCGACGTCGGGCTCTTCTGCCCCCGCGGCGATCGCTGACTGCCCATCAAGTTGGGGTTAAAGTATGGTATCTGAAGGCCCGGCAGAGGCATGTTCGGCCTTACGTTCGGGTTCATCCCTGGGTACATGTTCTGCAGAAACGAATTGTGTTGCATGGCGGCGCGCTGGCTGGCCGTGTAGTTGGCCACGGGACTAGAGCGAGAAGACATGCTGCTGTGGGATTTATTTTGATGATGATGATGACTCTTTGTCGAATGAACGAACGGATTCTGCACATCTAATGATTTTGCTGCCATTTCTTTCGCCTGAGACTCGTTGGCTTTGGCTTGGCTTTGCCTCTGAGCATGTTGTTGATTAGAGTGGTTCATGGCTTCTTGCCACATAGCGTACTGCATACGATTTTCGTAGTCCATCGGTGGCATCACCGGAAAACCTGTTGGTCCCCCAAAACGGGAATTTGGATTAAATGCTTGTGATAACTCTGAGAAACCCTGCCCGGCGGAATATCCCGACGAATTGAGTGCTTTTATGAAATCCATATTTTGCGAGCACGCGGCCATAGCCTCGAGTTGGCTGATATAGGGTAGCCATAACATCTGCTGGAACATAGCGGCGTTGGCATCGATATCGCACCCCATCGAGTTCATCGGTTGAATCTGCTTCGATACGGTACTGTTGATTTGCTCGAGCTGAGCTGTAGTTGTCGTGTTGTCACTACTTGATGTGCTTGTTGTACTTATTGCACTTTTTGGCGTGGGTGGCTTTGGCTCCTTTTTCGGCGACGCCGGTCGTTTGGGTTCGTTCAATATTATACTTTCTAATTGCGAAAATGATATGACCAGTATATCCGGGTCCCTCAGGACCATGGGGTAATGGAACGCGTCTGGTAATCTGAACTCAGGATTAGCCATCAGCATCAACGGAATTTCAATACCAGGAGCTGTGAGAATTTGATTCAGCTTGTTTTTCGGGATGAGAATGGGATCGGGTATGTTGAAACTAGAACCCGACTTCAGACTTTGTATTTGTTCAAGTGGACTCATTTTATTCATTTTCTCGAGATATTTCATCGGAAGCTTTTCTTCTGCCTCGCTTTTCTTCGATTTAGTTTGAACGTCGTTATTATGCTCATCCCGGTCACATTTATTGAATACTTTGTTTATTTTCACTGAATCATCAGAAGACTCCCGTCTTCCTTTTTTCTCTTGAGGTTCACCGAATTCTTTATTTAACTTTCTAATCTCGTCTGAACAACTCGTTACAGTGGGACTGGCCGACTTCCGATGTTTACCTAAGTTTAACGGTTCACATTGATGTTTTGTTATAGTAACTTCTGACGTGTACATCTTAGGCGAAGGCGATGACAACAACGTTTCTAAAAACAATGATTGTTTGCTCTTGGATTGAGGCATAGTGAATATCTCAGGTGAAGACGGCACGGCGGGGATGCCGCTCGGCTGTGGCGACTGCATCGCATCCGACTCTCTCGACGGAGCTCGCGGTATATCTATCCTCCGCGGCGACGCATGCGGGGTGGGTAGCCTCCTTTGCACACTTAGATCTTTAGGTAGGTCGTCGCTTTTTTCTGACATACTGTCTTCCATGTTATTTGTAGTTTCAGCAACACTAGCCACTGCTCGACCTGACTTTATAGGTTTAGCATTTTTGACACTTAAGTCCGTAGCCACTAATTCCACGGCTGACGTATCTTCTAGGTCTTTCGTAAACTCTATGCTTGGAGCTTCCACTTTTATAGTATTGGAAAAATTACCTTCATCATCACATGGGTCCTGAGTTTCTAGTTTGAGAGTAATGTTATTGTTGACATTTTCTGTAGACTCGTCAGTAGTTTCAGGCTGTAGTTCACTCGGTAAAGTTGTTTCGCTCTGATCCGGCAACGGCTGATATTTTTGCTCGTCTGAGGGTTCAGG
The DNA here is from genome assembly GCA_905163435.1 of Mamestra brassicae. Classification (NCBI taxonomy): domain Eukaryota; kingdom Metazoa; phylum Arthropoda; class Insecta; order Lepidoptera; family Noctuidae; genus Mamestra; species Mamestra brassicae. Next base: position 17,327,890 of record LR991001.1, read on the forward strand.
AATTTCAGGTACTTGTTCAGTATACATCACTTCCGTATTTTCAACATCATTCTGTAGCCTCTTCTCAGCATTCTGATCATATTCTAAATGGTTAACTTCGGTAACGTTCTGCATTTGTGTAGGCACGGATAGCGTTTCAAGCTCACAATCAGTCGGCGGGTCAGTGGGCGCGAACACTTCGTCCGACATGTAGGACTGCTCGATGGACTGCTGCTGTTCCGGCAGCGGCAGGTGATCTCCTATGTGATGCAGGTGCAGCAGCCCCTGCGCCGCCGTCATGCTACTCCGACTGGGCGACTCCAGCGACTGCTCAAGCCGGTCGATGATGTCGGCGACGGGCGCGCCGCCGAGCAGAATGTCATCCTCCTCCTCGACGTAATCGGTGCCGTGAACTAGGTGCGCCAGCTTGTCGAGCGCCTGCCCGAGAATCTGATTGTCCTCGCAGCCCTTCTCTACGAGTGACTCGAGCAGCGCTTCGTCGTGCGGCCCGCCGAGCTCGGGCAGATAGTGCGCTTCACTAATAGTCTCAAATAGGTCTTTGTGCACGCCCATGTCAGTATGAAACACATCTTCTTCGGCAGCGCGCTCGGGCACGTGCGTCTTGCGCTGCTCGAAGAACATGTCGTCGGGCGGCTTGGGCTCGCCGAGCCCAAAGGACATGACGTCGCGAGTCACGTCGTCGGGCGGCAGGAAGGGATACTGCGAGCCCTGCAGCTCCAGCTCCAGTTCCTCGCCGCGCTGCTGGTTGAACTCCAGCTCCGCCACTGCCAGCAGGTTGTCGAGCGGCGTGGGCTCGGGCGGCGCGGGCGGCGCGGGCGGCGCGGGCGGCGCGCGCGGCACCGCGATCGTGTGCGAGGGGATGTGTGACTCCAGGTCGGGTGCGAGCCAGGCGGGCGCGGGCGCTGCCGCGTCCGTGCGCTTCCGCCGCGGCCTGCCGGGGCGCCGGCGCGGGCGCCGCTCAGGGGAAGCACTGGGCTCGGGGGGCAAGTGCGCCGGGGCGCTAGTCACAACGATAGAGTCAAAGATTTTAGTACGCGGGATAACTCGCCAACCGGTCGGGGTGCGCGCGATACGGATGCGGTTACGCGGGTCGTAGTCTTCACAGCGGACCTCTTGCACGGTACCGTCGCGCTGGCGCGCCCACAGGAACACGGGGCGCAAGCGCGGTGCGGGGTGCGCGGGCGGCGGGGCGGGTTTTGCTAGGTCGCGGCCGAGCAGGCTGCGCGCGCGGCGCCGGCCGGCGGGGCGCGCGCGGGGGACGCGGTGAGGGGCGCTGCGGCTGCGGCCGGCAGCGGCATCAGCGCGGGGGCGGGCGGCGCGAGGCTCGCCGCCGCCGCCGGGCGCCCGCGGAGACACTCCGGCGCGCCGCACCGCGGGATCAGGCGACGACCGCGCGGACGCGGCCCCGAGGCGGACTGGCGGCCGGCGCGCGCTCGCCCCGCCCCCCGCCGCCCGGGCCGCCCGCGCCCGCCCGCGGCCCCCGCGCGGCCCGCCCAGCGATCGATCGCCCGCCCGCTGCACCCGCCGCCTGCACCCGCATGTAAACACGGCGCGCGCCCCGGCCCCCGCCGCGACGCCGCGCTTACGTGGCCTCGTTAATCTTAAATCCATATCAGCGGCGCGCGGAGTACGCACGACGGCACGCCCCCGGCGCGCCGCTGCCGAGCACGTGCAGCGCGGCGCCACTGACGCCGCCGCTGCATCCCCGCCGACCCTCGCCACACTCATCAGTCGAATGCCTGATATCCCCGGTGGCACCAATGCTTTGACCTTCCGGCCTAGTATACATTGTCAACAAAACAAACGCACTTCAGAAATTCTCAGCCGAAAATGAATTTGACAAAACCGGAAGTAGGTAGCGCTAGGACATGAAAGGGGCGTAGTAAAGTATAGCTGCCATCTACATCCGCGAGATGAGGCGTTCATCCGCGGTCACGGAAGGTTCAGCGCTTGCTGATCGATACGAGCCGGCAGTGGTGCCCTCTCGCCGCGCCGCCGGTACACACTGTACTACAGGTGGCTCCATACGCTGCAAGTGTTCACGGTTTCACACGATGCGTGTAGATGGAGCTTGTAAGCTGAAACTTGAAACAGTCATGTTAGAGATATGTTTTCGAAACGTCTTGTCGTTTTCTAGCTTATTTATACTGTCTCGAAGTTTATATATATGTAGGTTATTATTTCATTTGAAAGTTTAAACGTAACCTAGATATGCGTAACGTCGAAATCTTAAAGTAAAAATGTAGCCAACAATGCTTGTTTTTTGTAGGGAAACAATCTTTAACGTTCCTAATATGAAAATAGCGCGAATTTCCAAATGGCGCCACGTGCGCGTGGTGAAAATTTGAACTACATCTTTCGTCTCATTTTCACTGACCTCGGTCAGGTTGTCTGTAAAAGATCGCTCTATAAGGCCGCCCATCGTTGTTTAATGTTTTCTTCATCTGTCTTTTCTATAACTTATATGCTGTAGGTACATAATAAAGAGTAGGTATACTCTATTCTGTTCTTGGTCACGGGCATGGAAAAAAGCGGGAAAGCGTCAACATCATGAAGAAGTGGTTTGTCTTGATTTTGGTCACATCACTACTAGCTGATGATGTCACTATAAAAGCACTGGCTGAATTAATACGCGATACTTAGCACGTGCTTGACCAAGCATTAGGGTGCTTTTCCACTAAAGATGTGTGGGGATGCGTGTGTTTGTTAAGAACCAATAGAATCACTTCGTTTACCTAGCATCGCTCTTCGCAGCTCCGGTGGAAACGGCTTAGCGGCGCGAGGTTTTTGTACGTACAAAATAAGCGAAGGATGGGTGCGAGGGATGTGTGCGAGGGATATGTACGACGGACGCGACCGAGAAACTGAAAAGTCTGCTACACATCCTCGCATTGGTCATCTGCGTACCGCTTCAGTGTCGCTACGCATCATCGCGCCACTCATTTTCTTCGCACATCTCTAGTGGAAACGCTTCCTTACGCAAGGATGCGTTGCGAAGTTGTATAACGGTGTGTAGCTTAATGGTGTGAGGATGCATAGCGGATTTTTTTTTTTACTTTAGCATCTCGCACTTTTTTGTATTCAAAGACAAAGTCAAAGCATTTATTTCAAATAAACCATTAACAGGTAGGTACCTACTTTTGAATTGTCAAAGTCGGTCCGTCAAAAAAATGAAGATATTTGCATGTTCCAAGGCGTAGATCTCTATGGAGAAGAACGTGCATGAAACTCCACGGGCACTCTTTTAAAACATTTTATGTTTACAAAAATCCTGGTTACACTAATCTTGTTGCTTCTATATATGAGAACAATGTAAAGAAAGAAAAACAATGTATAGTATCAAATTTTAAAAATAGTCAGTGGCAACTAAGGCATGGATGACCAGTCTCCACTGACGGCGCCCGTTCACGAACATGACACGAACATGACATACCTATTTAAAACAATAGGTAGGTACCTAACACTGCTAGCCCTTTTCCACCGGAGCCTCGCTAAGCCTGGCTAGGAAAATGAAGTGATTCTATAGGTGGATATTTCCCTCGCGCACTGCCTCGCTACCTCGCATATGTTTAACGGAAAGCAACCTTATTCTTGTCACAATCATCTGTCAATTTACATGAGTGTGGTACCGGCCATTACCTTAGTCAGGCTTATCATAGACTTTTAAACTTCACTGAATGATGCTTATAGATCTCAACCAGAAGGAGAAGTCGAGACGAGAAATGTTAGAGTTAGGAGAAGAGGACTTACCCACGCTTCAATCTCAAAATCATCTGTTAAAATCAAGCTGAGAGCGTTTAATTCTAACGGTATACAAACTCACAAGTTATTATTCTTGGAAATAATGAACCGAGTTTAAAGAAATTTTACGGGTTCTTTAAAAAGTGAAAAATTATTCGTTTCGAAGAGTATGGACGAGTTTGTATGAAATACCGTGAAGCTGAGTGAGTTCCGCAAGTTTCGTCTCCGTTTCTTACCCAGTGTATATGTAGGTACAATTTTTAAGCATCGGGCAATATTTTCCACCAAGGCGTCCATTTAATTCACAAATCCTACTTTATTTGAAATGGCGCAAAGTTGATATTTCTTTGGCAGCGAAAAAAAGGCACATGCTTATGATTAGGTAATAAATAATTTATTAAAATTCTGAAAAATATTTTACAATATTATTTATTTTGAATAAAATTTTGCAGTTCACATTGTTCACTATGTGCATGCGACATTTTATGTTCTATATGACTAGACAATGATTTAAATATTATTTGTCACAGGAAAATTACAAAAGAGGATTCACCACGTTTTACTTAAAAAAAAATAATAATAATAAAAAAAAATTAAATAAAAATTTTGCAAAAATGGGACTGGGCCGGACACGTCTGCCGCATGTCGAACGGTTCAAGGGCTAAATCAACCACAATGTGGCCTCCAGAACATGTCTGGTGATACCGCGGGTACCGGGATGAGCTGGGCCACACCTTCCCAAAGCCTTGCTGAGGAATGGAACAAAGCGCTTCCCTTTTTTGTGGATGTGAAATCAATAAATGACTTCTCTCTCTTTCTAGGCGGAGCGGGAGGGAGTGTCAGACTCTTACTAACTAAAACCCACCCGTGTTCCTACTAATGCGCTTTGCGTTCTAGGGCTGCGGTGACTCTTTCGAACAATTCCGCAACCTTGGCAGAGGCCTATGCCCCGCAGTGGGACGAAACAGGCTGAAAATAACAATGATTTTGACAAATCCAAAAAAATAAGAGAGTAAAGCTGTAGTTTGTTCGTTTGAACGCGCTTATCTCAGGAACTACCAGTCGGATTTGGAAAAATCTTTTTCTATATGAAAGCCACACTCATGAGGAAGGCTATAGGCTATACGGGAACGAGCTAAACGGGATATGCGCGTACGAAGTCGCGGGCAAAAGCTAGTGCCTCATATTCACCAATTTTGTAATTTTCCTGACACAATATTCTAGTACATACATACTTATATTTAGAGAAGGAATGACAAGAAGTTATCGTTTTCTTACATATTTCCTAGTAGGTACGTCTTGGAAAACAGTGTTTTTTTTTCGTATAAAGTACAATAGTGCTATTAAAATCTCTACAAAGATATTGTCATTTACAAATACTATGTAATAAATACAATTCTAATACTGAAGTGTTGTTTTACGGCTAACAGTTCAAACGCGGCCATGCAGCCTTACTTAGGTACTAATGACCAAAGGGTTATGTACATACGATATTGTATAATAAACATTATTAGGTATCTATTGATTTAGCGTACAAACTTGATCCAAGATGCCGTTCGTTTCATCTGTAAATCTATCTATATTAATATAATAAAGTTGAACGAGTTTGTTTGTTTGAACGCGTTAATCTCTGGAACTACAAGTTAGATTTGGAAAATTATTTTTGTATATCATAGCCACATTCAACATTTCATGAAGCAACGCTTGCCGAGGTTGGTCTTTGGATGGGTGACCATCTTTATATACCGAGACCGAGACTCCTCCGTGCCTCGGAAAGCACGTTAAGCCGTTGGTCCCGGCTGTCATTTGTAGATCTTTGGCAGTCGTTACGGATAGTCAGAAGCCTGATAATCTGACACCAGTCTTGCCAAGGAGTACCGTGTTACCCAGTTTATGGGTTGTGGAAGTCTGGTAGGCAGCCGCTCCACGTAAATACTGGTATTCAGTTGAATCCGGTTTGACTGGAAGCCGACCCCAACTTAGTTAGGAAAAGGCTAGGCAGATGATATATCTCTAACGATAATCATCTCAAATTAATGTGACGAAGTGTCAAGCGCGAGTAAAACGCTGTGATTGGTGGAATGAATTGCCTGAAGGTGTCACTTCACTTGGGTATAATATGTGACGTGTCTTTAGTAGTGATTTTCTAAAAAACCGGGTGCGTCAACTGTTAGCCGTAAAAATTAATACTAATATTATAAATGTGAACGTAACTCCGTCTGCTAAGTGCTAAGCAGATTTGAATGAAAATTAGCATACATGTAGATAATGATCTGGATTAGGACATCGGATCGGACTTTTTATCCCGTGAGAATCTTCCCTTTGGAATATATATCTGTCACCGGAAAATGGCAAACTCCGTAAGATTATAAAATAACTTGAGAGATTGTAAACTCTCGATAAATTGTCAACTGAACATTTTGTATGCGTAAAAATTTAGGTATTCCAAATGTTCAGTTGACAATTTTTCGAGAGTTTACAATCTTTAAAGTTATTTTATAATCTTACGGAGTTTGCCATTTTCCGGTGACATATCCAAGAAACGCGGGTGAAGTCGCTGAAAAAAGCTAGTATATATAAATTACATAAATATAAGTAAAGCCCATCTTATTGCAACAATACCTAGAGTCCGTCCTATAATTTTACATAATATAGAGCACCTTAGGGCGTCTATATCAGTCTTTAGTTATTTACTTCCACGTGTCTTTCTACTTATAATTTACTCCTCCACTTAAATAGGGTATTTAATTGATGTTTCATTACATTTCTTAAAAATCTTGGGAAAAACTCAAGACGCAGTAAAAATAAATCAGATATCTCAAAAAATATCGGAATTGTGAGCGTTTTAAAATATATTAATTGCATGTGACGTCACGCACCGAAATTTGTGCGATCCACGTTTTGCGTGAAAAATATAGAGAATATATTTTTTTTTTTGCAACCGATTTTATTTATTTTTTCACTAATTTGACTATTTTAGCAACATCTTTCAAATAAATACCTATTTATTCAGGTAAAATTTTGATAACAGTCAAATACCCTATTACATAATATACAAATTTCACATAAACTAACATCCAGAGAGACATAATACTTTAATTATATTCTATAAACATAAATGCATTCACATTTTTTGTTCCACCGGCTAATCTTACATTTAAAAACTCATTCAGTCATTCGATATCTAAATGTTAAGATTTCAAATTAATCAGCATTTTACAGTAACACATCGAATAATTTTGTGTCAATTTAGATTATAATTATGTAAAAGTAACTAAAAAATCGATAGTAACTAAAAAAAAACGATTATAATTGCTGAAATGCTGACCATAGCTTAAAACAAGATAACAAAAATAATATAAATAATTATCCCTTTCAAAATATACAACTGAAATCTTCCTACATTTGAATTCAGAATTCGAAATAATTATCAACCTTCGGAAAAACAAACTCTAGTATGTGACAAAGTTCAAGTTCCAATGCAACCCATACATTTTAGGGCCTTGAACTTTTTGAACGCCATTGTTACGTATATGTGACAAACGGAAGCTTACCCTGTACGCCAAACGTGACATAAATATGGCGTTTTTGTGGCTTGGCGTCGAGGATACGCCGATGCGTTTATGCTCTGACGTTCAAAAGGTTAATACAAAATGGTCAGTTAAAAGTCAACTTTATACAACGCTTAAGTTAATACTGGAGTTGGTAGCGATGGATCGAAATTATCTCGAATTATAAATTCAGCTATGTAACCACAGTTACTTTAAGTTGCTTCAACGATTGAACTTCAACCCTTTAAACGCCAAAGCATAAACGGACCGGTGTAACACCACGCCAAGCTACAAATTCACCGATTTTTTGTCACATATTTGTGACGTTGGCGTGCAGGGTAAGATATAGTTTGTCACATTTATGAGACTAAGGCGTTTAAAAGGTCTAACGACGCACAATTCGTTATTAGTACCAATTTCGATATGGTTCTTTGGTTAAACTGTCATTAACTTAATGAAATTTCCCCGCCAATTTCTTCAAATTCAAATTGTTTTTGGGCTGAATATAAAAAAACCAAACTCAAAAAAAGTTATGTTCCGGAAGAATACCTATGTTCTTCTCAACATTTTTTTACTATGGGGCCACCTTTGAGGTTATAGCAAATTACAGAGGTTCAAAAATATCTTTTTTCATACTTATCTGACAAACGATAACTGTGATATCTACTGGCGTGAAAGCTATTAAGAACTAAAATTAGATTAGTTTTTTTTTACCAGCTTTATAGCTTAAAATATACTGACGAAAGCATTTTTCAAACTGGCAACTTCACAGGAAATGGCCCAATCGATTTGGCCCCATAGTGATAAATGAAGAGAATGAAGTATTTTTCCGCTTATGACTTAATTTTTATTGGAACTTTCATTATTACGCCCAAAATTAATAATGCCCTTTTTAACGTTCTTTCTCCAACGAGCTATAGGGGTTGAAGGACATGGTGACCAGTTTGTGTTCGTGTATGGCCTTGATGAGGTACAGCGAGCCGATTGCGATGACCAGCGCCGTGCCCACTGAGATAGCGTGGAAGTGCTCCATGTTGCCCACCGGGATCGGCCACACGAGCGTGTCTGTCAGCTGGAAGAGGAAAAAAAGTTTTGACTATAGTCATTCAAATCATAGGAATGGGACTTTACTGGCGAATAAGGCGCACCTCCACGAGCGTGTGTCCCTCGGAGATAATTTTATACTACCACTTCATTCCATGACAACTTATGAACGCGTCTCCATAGGGCGATATTATGGCGAGTGACATAGTCGAGTAAAGTCAACTCGCTGCGAACAGGGAACGGGAATGCACATCAAATCATTATATATAAAAAACACAAGCTGAAATTCTAATGGTTGTTTTCCCGTAGCGAAATGAGTTTGTCTTGGTAATACAATCGATTTATAAAAAATAATAAATTTAAAATCAAGCAATGGCAGAGTAATACTTGTGACTTCGAACTAATAGTTATACATCGCGATAGTTTCGCACAAAGCGGCCGCAGTCATTGCCCTTCGCGTATCAACCAGCTGATAGGTATAACATAAAAGGATGCCGCGCACGATGCATAGGGGGCCTCACTCACCGCGTGCTTGCAGGCAAGTTAATGCCGTATTACTACGCTCGAGAGCTTATTTTGCTCTGAACATTTATGAATCGCTTTGAGTTACTATTGCTTCTCATGCTTTCGAGTTTATGAATATTTTTTTAAATTATTTGAAAACAAAATCATTTTTATATTATAAGTTTATGTTTCGATAGTACTACTGATGGCTAATCGTTCTGTCTCGTGAAAACAACCATTAAAATTTCAGCGTGTATATAAAAGCCCAAAAATCATGTTTTATCTTAAGTAGATGGTGTTATCTTAGCAGTTACGCCATAAGAACTATTTGCTAACTATTTTATCTATTTGCTAGATGAACTATTTTTCGCCAAGTTTGCCACTGCATTTTCTTTCATCGGCTCAAAGGTGGACCTTTGGCCTGGACCCATGCATAAAGTAAAACACCGAACCAATCGTTTGGGCGCATTATTTCAAATTTGCAGAATGTCCAATTCTCACAACGTCCAATTCGCAAATTGTCCAAATCGCAATTTGCCCAATTCGTAAAATGTCCAAATCGCAAATCGTCTAATTAGAAAAAGGTTTGCAAATTCACCTATTCAAATTACAGTCGTTACTTAGGTAAGTATAGTTATCCTTTTAACCTTTTGACCGCAACGCTCAAAAGGTTAAATGAAAAAGTGCCCAACACGCCACCTTCGGCTACGAATTTGTGGTTTGGCGTCGTGGGCACACCGATGCGTTTATGCTCTGGCGTTCAAAAGGTTAAGGTATTTAATTCTCTTAAATCTCTTTCATACACAGAGATTCAATGAGTTTTTCTTACCAAGGTGTAGGGCAGCTCCTTCCAGCTGCACTTGTCTTTAGAGCTGCCGTTACAGAGGAAGTTGACGGGTGCAGCCGCCTTCCCGCACATGTCCAGGCGCTGGTCGGGGCAGCGGAGGTACAGCTTCGGTGGCCCGATGGTGTTGCGGGCCATGCTGGAACCAGAGACAAATGAGGTGTTACATGAATTAATTTGATGAAATACATGGCTTAGATTCCGTTTGAGTAATTGTTGTGGAAGGATTCATCAGCTAGACTGGCTTCTAGCCCTCCATGGTGCACTAGGCGTTTGGAATAGCAAATCTATAAATTTAACGCTGCTTGGGAAAGTTCCTTTCATGCACCCTGATCTCCTCCCTTCATGCCCCGTCTTCCTGACTTTCCAAACTCAGTGCCAGTGTGCAACCCCTTTTCAGAACATGCGTCACCTCCTTTCCTGCCATACATACCGATAATTCCAAGATTTAAATGGAGCCATTGACAAATCTATGCAGGTGACTACCTAGACATACTGTGAAGAATGAAGTTTCAATAAAATTTTCTTCCTTAGGAAACATTTTATTCAAAAATACTATTGGATTCTGGTAGGTACTCCGTAGAATCCACTGTTGCTAACTTAAAGATACACCATTACAATAAATAAACCAGACTAAAAGAATTCAATGCAAGCATTTAAACAGCAATAACTCCGTTTCTGCATTAGTAATTAGAATTTGAGAACTGTTACTTAAAAACCTGTTAAATGGTATTTGTGTAGAGTTCTAAGGTAATTTTATGTCTAATTTCTAGAAAAACTACATACTTTAAAATTATAAGAAAATTATATTAAAATCCTCTTGTTAATCCCTTTCATTTGATACTTGTATGCAGCAGACAGCTCAGTCTTTATGCTGTTCATTGGATTTGTACTCACCCTCCACCAGGCATGGCCAGATGATACCTGGCGTGGACTGGCAGCCACAGGTACACCTTGCAGTCTTTGATCCTCTCCGTGATGTACGTAGTGGTGGGGTATGAGTGCTCTGCGGGCAGCTCGGTGTTTATGCGGTTCTTTGGTACCGCATTCAGCTGGAAAATTATGGATATGACATGAGTAAGTGTTTTGTTTTTTGTGAGTGACGTCTCTCAGTTCAACCTGTAAGGTTGTTGACTGCTTAACCGGGCTTGCCTGTAGTGGCCTTCATATATTAAAGCCTCCAGCCAGGGCTTATAGGAGTAAGCTCTTCTTGTTTGGAATACCAATACTGTCTCACTACAGTTTTTTACAAAAAAATATTAATTTTACTTTCCATGGGGGGCTTTTTTTTTTATGAGTGTCTTCTCGCAGTTCAACCTATAAGGTTGTCGACTGCTTAACCGGGCTTGCCTGTGGTGGCCTTAATATAATATTAAAGCCTCCAGCCAGGGCTTATAAAAATCTTACAAACTAAGTGACTACACGCTAAGGGCACCCCCTGTGGGGTACAGGCCTCGGCTTAGGGCGTCGCTGGGGAGAGGACAGCTAGGGACGGGCTGGATCGAACTGGATGCCATGGGGCCCTGACTGACAGCTCTATGATGGTTATCTGATATGTTTTTAACATCTTTTACTGATAGATTTTACACTAGTGGTGAAAACTGGTGAAAGATGTGAAATCCTACTAATTAAAACAACATAAATAACAAAAAAAAACTAAATAATTTGATACCAATTGAATTCTACGTACCTTCTTCATCCTCCTCAAGGTGCTCAGCTCATCCGGGTTTGCATACACTCCATGGGGCAGGGTCTGGTCCAGCCCTACAACACAGTCCTTGTACAGCCAGCATTGGTCCTCATCACTGTTGAATACTATGCCATAGGTAATGTTCCTGAAATAGCAATCATTTATTTCAGAAACTGCACACACACACAGCATGCAGCATCGTAGTTTTGACATATCAATGTATTTTTATTTAGCAATGCCATGAGGAAAATGCTTAGTTTTCAGCATGCCACTTTATTTATCAATATTTCTATGCACAATGCATGTTTTAATGCAGGTATTTAAAATTAATCATTTTAAATTTCATTCTTTGTAAACTTGTTTATTATTAAAGATTTAACAAATAATATAAAATTAAATGGATTTTTTTACTGTATTAAAAGTTTATCTTTATTTGGCTTTGTTTTTCAGCTTTATTTGGGTAGATTGGAATCCTACATTTTTGGGAATAAGCGTCAGAATTTCTAGGTTACAGAAATGCACTGGCTAAAAAGTGTTTTAAAAATACACAAAACATGTAGGTAGGAAATACGAATGATAAAAATAATGACTAATAAAATGTTTGGACTTTATAGTCTTTTACCTGTGGAAGCCTTGATTTTTGAGGACTTGTTTCAGTTTCACGTTAAAAACACAAGCACTAGCAGAAGTATAGCTGATAAAAGACAACAACAAAATAAGAGAGAAATACATGTTTGTATTTTTACTGTTACGCAGCATCTTGATATCTTACACAAATATTACTTTAAACGTGCATTTATACAGTATAATCAAAGATTTCATACAGAATTTATGAATTACTTTTTATCGAAACCATTGATAACAATGAAACGAAAACTGCGTTCCAGATTTATAAATTAAATTAGTGCTGAAATATTTTAAAAGAGACAGCAATGGCAAATCACTCGAGAAAGACAAAGATAAACGAAACATCGACGCGTCGACGCGAAACATATTGATTTGTGGAGCTTGACAGTGATACAAATGTGTTTTGACAGTAAACTATTAATGCTGCCACTAAAAAAAAAAGTTGGTGTTTCGAACTGGTTGAAAAATGAAATAAAAACTTTTTATTATTTAGCTACAAAAGTGAACAAAATAAAGATTTTGTCTTCTTTTCAACTCTATGGCTTTATTGCATTTTTTTCCGGTTTCTACTGGTTTCTAACCAGTAGGTTTCAACTGTTTATTTCGAAGGCGCCTTCATCGAAATAAACACAAGTAAGAGAAAGGTGAAGGGGTGGGTAGAGATGTGCCATTGCATTTACACCCACTAAAATACAGATTGGTTAATTGACTAGGCAATAACTAGGTAAAGGTATTGAAAGCAAGATTACACTAGAGCATCTGCTTACCTCTTGTTGACCTTGCCCCATAGAACTGCTGCATTCCGGGGAAGTTTTAAATTCGCTGCTTCTCGTTGCTGGAACGACCTGCCACCGCCGTTTCGTGCTTTAAGAACAGTTGGTACTTTTAGTTCCAAATTCAAACAACACCTATTATGCATTCAAAAGGATACCACATAAACTTACCCTAGGTCTGCACGCTGTTAGTAACATAATTGGTGATCTTGTTCTATTTTCTCCGTAAATGCATGACTCTGCCTGGCGACAAAGCACTACACTTCACAGCCCGCAACTATTAATATTTATCTTTATTATACTTAAACGCAATTTAGATGCTTCAAGTCGATATAGCTTTTTGTTTTGTTTATTTACATTATTTTATGTTTCTGTTCAACGGGTTCAACCATCTTTTCTTTGTGACAGCCGACCATAACCTCCCACTTGCGCCCGCGCGCTCTATTCATTTGTCTATGATATTGACAAATGAAGCTGGAGCACTGGGCTATTGGGTGTCAGCTTATTTATTGTTTGTATGTACCGATTATTATTTTTTTAATTTTTTTTTTATTATTTATATAATTATATATTAATAATTGTTGCATTTTTTTTTTTTTTACCCATATTTATACTTATTATTTTATTTGTATATTTCTGTTAAATATGCTCCGTGACTGTATCCGTGGCACCACTGACTGGCCCTATCAGAATACCAGCGCTGCGTTATTTATTTTTTAGATATCGCAGCTTAAGCTGAGATAGGGACCATTTTGGCCTCGCGCAGATATTTTTTTTTTTTTTATACTGTTTAGTTTTTAATTTTATTTTACTAGTTTGTTAATCTTGTGCGATTCCCAAATAAACATTTTTTTTCTTTTCTTTCTTTCTATTAGAATAGATATATTTTGTTAATATTTTTATTATCAGTACCGACTTGCCTGCCATAATAACTATAGCAATAAGTCGATATCCTACGTGAATTTTGGAAAACATTGGACAATTAGAAACATATCGACAGTAAACTTTACAGCACCCATGTATTTGCGCTACTAAAGTAATGAAGCTCAATATTATAAATAATATTCTCAGTCCTACGAATATATCCCACTGCCTTACTAAAAAAACCGGCCAAGTGCGTGTCGGGCCACGCGCAGTGTAGGGTTCCGTAGTTGCACGTCACAAATTGAATAGTGCTTTTTGTTTGATTCTATGAATATATTAATAAAATTGGTCGACTATTACTTGTTAACTTATGAAGCCTACTTAGCTGTGATAGTTTTCCTTTAAAATTCGTTATACATATAAGCTACAACGATGATTTTTTTCGCGTCTCCAAAAACAACCGTTTAGCTGGCAGACAACCGTTTAGGGACTCTAACAAAAATTAACACTTTAAAGCTTAATATTTCGCACACCCTCAATATTTTTACTCGACCTATCCACCGACACCCCTCACCATGGGAATGGGATAGACGATAAAAAAAAATCATTGCAACATTTTTTTTATTACCATTTTGTCGGCGTGATTTATATGTAGGTATGCCCCAAGTACCCTTACCAAATTCCAACTTTCTAGTGCTAAGCGTCTCTCTGTGAAACCGCGGACAGACAGACAGACGGACGGACCCTTATAGTTTCGACATGTCCTACTACGAAACCCTAAAAATGAACGTCTTGGTAACTTTTGTGAAAAACTTAAATTTGTGGTCAATACCTAGGTACAATTTTATTCGGTTAATGAAAACGTACAAAACTACATAAAACGTTAAAATAAAACAGCTCCAGGATTACGGCACAGTAGGTATATATATGTAGGTAGGTACATGGTAGGTACCTACAACAGAAACAATTGAAAAAAGAAAACGAATGTCACTTGTTAATCATGTAAGTGAATTTCGTTGTGACCTTAAAGGCAACACTGTGCGGATGTTGTTTACTTACATCATAATGCCCTCAGGGGAGGTCACCAGTGCTGGTGGTCGCCGACAGCCAGTCTACTCGTATTTTAAGGTTGCTTTCACACTAATCGGTGGATCGTCAAACACTGAAATTGATTGACATGGTGTACCTGTAATATTGAGTTACACGTTCAGACCGGCACCTCATGAGTAGGTACTTTATATCCTACGGCGCAAATCTTCATATGGCCACCGGTGGTACATCACCGCCCCATGTACCAAAAGTCTTGCCGGGCACGGTGCGACACCGATGGACACGGGCAGGATTAGACTAGGAATTATGCTTTCTCTCTCTTTCGTCGTACTATACCAGCCTTAGAAAAACCCTAAAGTGTACCGCCAGCTAACTATTGAGATTTTCTGTTGCACAATGCTCTACGTGTGAAAAACCAATGTGTTTGGATTGTTTCAACACGATTCATACAAAATAATTTTCATTTTATACCATCCATGATGGCATTTCATTTTATATTTTTTTCAATTTTGATTTAATTTTCTTATTATTACATTTTCTCAACGTAAGTTATCATAAATAATTCGTACAATTTATGTCGTGATTATGTCATTTTTTTTCTAATAAATACAATTTTCCAATACTGATTTTTGTTTACTTTTCGAAATAATATCCACCTCCTGAGCTGCACTATGAAAATTTGTCAATTTTACTAGGCGGGGACGGTAAGTACAACACCTTCTCTCAAAGCGGCCCGAATTTCTTAGTATATTGAAAGTATAGTGTGACGTGGCCACCGGTGGTACACTTCGCCGTGCCAGCAAATACTCCGTGCTCCACCGGGCGTACACGCCGGTCTGAACGTGTTAATATAAATGATTGCCAAAATAGCTCGCAGATTTTTATTCGTTCGCCGGGGTCGATTTTCGTGAGGTCTGTCCCGCAACCAGCCCGTTATCATGAATATAACCAATCGAATAAGTACTGGAGCTGGCAGCGCCCTTTTCCGAACGTGTAAGAAATTCACCTCATTGCGTGCCTGGAAGCGGTGGGGTAAAATTATCCGTCGATCGACGTCGACTGATTCATTCGAAGAATTGGAGAATTTAGTCAAACCCTAAAAATCTTTCTTCCGTAGACATGCACACCGCGTAGCGTAGAGTATGCTCGTGGGTTCCACATGCACACTCTACACTTACACCCCACAGACACGCACTACACTCACATACAACACTCCCACGTCCATAACACTAAGCACTTATCTATTTAAATTTTACTAATTTTAATTTTACTATTTTTATTTTTACTTTTTTTTATTTTTACCATTTTTATTTTTACTATTTTAATTTTTACCATTTTAATTTTTACTATTTTTATTTTTACCATTTTTATTTTTACTATTTTAATTTTTACCATTTTAATTTTTACTATTTTAATTTTTACTATTTGTTATCGTTCTTTTTTAACCCCTGTGAAAATACCTACTTCTCGGGAATCTGGAACGCTGTCGTCTCCCTCTTGGAGGTGGGCGTTTATAGCTGCGACTCAGTTTTGTAACTAATGTAGCTATTTACGTACGCAAATAAATTGTAAAATGTGTTTTTGTTCCAATAAAGATACTACTGTACTACTTACTATTACTATTATTCTAGCATCGATTAGTGTGAGAACACCCTACTTCTTAACAACCAATCTGCCTTTTAGTAATTGATGATAATTTTATTTGACATCGAGTTGATGAATTTAAGGATAAATCATGAATGATCATGATGTAGTATTACTGGATTACCTTGTCCCATATTGATTGCTCGCTCGAATGGTGCTGTGACTGGGTTACTGGAGTATGAGATGCATAGTGCGGGTTCCACTTCAGACTTAATTAGTAGAAAATTATACCTATTCAGAAATGACAGATGATTAGGTATTGTTCTGTGTCTAAAACAAAGGTGATTTCTTGCGACGACCAGTTGGAATTATCTTATGACTTCTATAAACATAGTGATAAAGTGGGAGGGAGTAATTTGTCCCTTGTCATGATTCGTGCTACTAAAACTAAAATGGGTATAGAGGCTAAGCACTAGGATGACCTAATACAATGCTCAGACACTATATAGGTAGCAATGTTAGCACGCCTAAAAAATGCGTGACTTGTACAAATATTTTCAAAAAAGTTTCAGGATTTCCAAATGAGCCAACCTTGTTTAGGAGTTCGTGAATCATTCCGAGTTTAGGGTGTAACTTGTGGGCGTGAGAATGGGTTTGGGTGGGACCAGGTTGATGGTGTTTGCTGAGCGCAGTGCGAAAACAAACGATTTTGTTTTCAGGCGCAGTGCACAAGCTTTTTTTTTTGTCACAGTACTGTTAGGCATGTAGAATTTGAGGACAAGACTTTGTTGCCAAGATTTTGTTTTTAAAATATGATTTATTCATTACGTGCATTGTGCTTCTTTTTATTTGAATTGGTATTACTAATGCTAAAACTGTCTAAAGGTAAATCCACACATATAAGGGATGTTCCCGGGACGTAGACTGAGCGTGGTCCTGATGACGGAGAGTCAGTGGTGGCCTTAGGGGGTGGCGAGCGGGGCATCCGCTCGGGGCCTAGTTCTTACAGGAGCCTCGCGCTACCCGAGTTCAAAAAACCTTACATTTTAAACGTTTTATACTTTAAGCATCAAAATGAAGTATTTCACAGTTAATTATTGAATAATATTAATAGTAATAAATGCCATCGAATTTGAGGAAGTCGATGACACGAGACCAATTTTCAGTTTTGCAATTTTATCAATGTAAAATTTCTCATTATGATTTTATTTATTTTAGTCTAAGGAAACGCCGCAAACAGAAATACCTACTTTCATATAAATTTCAAAAAGAACAAGGGCCTCGCAAAGATCTGTCGCCCGGGGCCCCGCAAAGGACTGCCGCCCGGGGCCTCGCAGTGGTAAAAGCCGCCGCTGTGGAGCGTGAGTGATAACAAGTATTTCATATCAGATATTTCTACTAGCTGACTTGATACCTAACCGAAATCCCAATGAGGGCTATCGCGTTTGGATTTGCCGCTGGAGGCGCTAGTGTAGCGTGAGGTCTTCTAAATACCAAATTTCACTCTTGGTTGGCGTTTTATAGGAGTTTATTTAAGTACTATTTTGTTGTAATTATTGTAAAAAACAGCCTGACTAGTGCAGATTAATTTACGGTTCTACCGACCACTGCATTGAACTTTTTTTTTGTCGGAAATATACTATACTATACTACCTAAGTATGTCTGCCAGGGTTACAGAATTTGTTCGAAAGAGTCACCGCGGCCCTGGAACGCAAAGGGCAAGGAACACGGATGGGTTTTAGTCAGTAAGAGTCTGACACGCCCTTCCGATCCACCCAGAGCGGAAGAAGTCATTTGATGATTTCCCATCCTTTTTTTTCGAGTATGTTGAGTCCGCATAACACTGCGGCATGATCTATGTTGTATTTAATCGCACATTTACGGCATTATAAATTGTTTTCCTTCTAGCTTTGTTCACATGCGCGTAATAACAACTTTGATGCTATGCTTAAGGACCTTTACTCGCCAGTGGCGCCAACTGGTGAGCACGAAAACGGTAGCCTCTATTGGCTAGGTACCTAGTCAGGAAAATTGTTGTTATTTAATTGTTGTTTTTTTGTGAGTGGCGTCTCGCAGTTCAACCTATGAGGTTGTCGACTGCTTACCCGGGCTTGCCGTGGTGGCCTTAATATAATATTAAAGCCTCCAACTAGGGCTTATAAAAAACTTACAAACTAAGCGACTACACGCTAAGGGGTACGGGCCTCGACTTAGGGCGTCGCTGGGGGAGGACAGCTAGGGACGGGCTGGATCGAACTATTTGTAATGGATGCACAAAATGACTAAACCATCTTAGCCCCCTGCCGATTGTTTTGGATTTTAATTTAGATAAGTACCAGCAAGGCGAAAGGATATTCGCTCATTTATCTTGGTCGTTGAGAAAACTAAACAAATCTCATTGCTTTGCTTTGGAAAAGGCGTTTGTTGACATAATCGACCCGTGCCCAAGGCGACGTCATATTTTGAGGATAATCCTTTGTTCTTGCTATGATGATTTGATGCAGACCTATCTTAGAACAAAAGATCATCACGCCTGTATTGTTCCTCAATGGGCAGGGATGGATAGTAGCTACCTATATTTTTATTGTTAATAGGCTCGGGTTCGACCTTTATCTCACGGGTTGCCAGATACAGGTATTTAATTTCCAGAAAAATTCGAGGGTTACGAATTCGGTCGGTAGAAAAATATACAAAAATAGATAATTAAGTACTAGCTGTCGCCCACGGCTCCGCTCGCGTGAATGTTGAAAATTATCCCAAGGGAACATACTCCCGGGATAAAAAGTATCCTATGTGATATTCCAGACTGTAATCTACTTGTGTGCCAAATTGCATCAACATTGTTCAAAACATGAAATTTAATATTAAAACACAAACTTAAATAACAAAAATTGAGCACCGCATCTCGCATCGTACCTAATCGTTACATAATAAAAAAAAATAGTGGTAGGTATTCGAAATCCGGGACTATTAAGAGTTATTCCTGAACACGGGACAAGTTACCCGTAATTCCGGGACTATCCCAGATTTCCCGGCCATCTGGCAACCCTCTCACCGGATGGTAAGCGATGATGTTGTTGACGATGGAGCACACTTGCCTAGAAGCAACGCGCGGGGATAGTAGGGTTAGCCATTTTCACCATTTATGTTTAAGTCCTGTTGCCATCAACCTGGTACAATCACAGGCTTCAGTACGTAAAAATTCCACAGACAATATCTAATCCAGTTGAACTTTATTCGAACCGGAAATTGAACCCAGGACTTTATGTACCGCATTTATTTATATAGCCGCTATTTTCAGAATCAGAATCAGAATCAGAATCAGACTTTTTATTGCTAATGTAGGTACAGTATAAGATTTAAAACATAGTTTGGGTATGAGATCAGCTACATTTTGCCTTACGGCGTGCAGTCCATTG
Source organism: Mamestra brassicae (assembly GCA_905163435.1). Classification (NCBI taxonomy): domain Eukaryota; kingdom Metazoa; phylum Arthropoda; class Insecta; order Lepidoptera; family Noctuidae; genus Mamestra; species Mamestra brassicae. Next base: position 17,347,582 of record LR991001.1, read on the forward strand.
GATTAAATACAAATAAAAATACTACAATAATGTCAACAATAGAAATACAATAATAATTAATAATGAGATAAAAAATAAATGTCAAAAGTCACTAAGCTAATAAAGTCACAATGGTAGTATAAAGTAGTCATTTTCATAGAGTCAAATCATTTAAAAAGTCTTTTACAGAGTAATAACATTTTAGCACAGTGCACGTAACTTAGCTTTAAAGATGTGATGAGAATATTCCTTAAAACTATGGGGTATTCTATTATATATAACCGGTCCCATTGCTATAATATTCTTCTTTAGCAGAGCAGTTTTATAATTACCGGTGTGTAACAAGTATTTGTATTGGGATCGCAAAGGGTCAGTGCGTGTTCTTACATCAGCGAGTGTTGGAAATAAGTTTATATTAGTTTTTACAAATATAGCATACTATACTATATACTATATAGTATACTATTTCGCTATTATAACAAAACAACATCACCCACTTCCCGTGGGTGTCGTAAGAGGCGACTAAGGGACTCACCAGGGAATGGGCAGCAGCATTCTCTGTGCCTACATTCGCACTAAACGTTTCCAAACGTCTTTTATAATGCGCACAGCAAAGGAGTGGAACTCTCTGCCTGCGTCTGTGTTTCTGAACGCATAGGTACAACCCTAATCTCTTCAAAATTAGAGTGAACTGAACAGGCTTCTTCTGGGTAAGCTCGCTCCATCGTCGACTTTGTCTCTGTCATGTATGACCTAGACTAGAGTCAAGAGAAAATCCATATTAAATGAAAAAGAAAAAAAACATTGCAACAGCTACACTGCGAACGCCGACCCGCCTGCCATGCGTGGCGATTATGGCAACCCGAGCAGTGGACGTCTTTCGGCTGGTATGATGATGATGATGATCATCACCCATGTATTCTTCAAAGGAGCAGGCAGAAGTGGGCCACTGCCCCTAAGCGCAATAGACCCTCATGAACAATGTAATAATTAATTAATATTATTCATTATAATTGCTGCCTCATTCGATCAAATTAAAGTTACTAGTTTCTTAATAACAGTAGCCAGTCACTAAAAACTGCAAATTATAATTAAACTAGTTGCCGCCCGCGGCTCCGCCCGCGTGATTGTCGAAAACTATCCTAAGGGAACATATTCCCGGGATAAAAAGTATCCTATGTGTTATTCCAGACTATAATCTACCTCTGTGCCAAATTTCATCAAAATCCATTCAGTAGTTTTTACGTGAAAGAGTAACAAACATCCATACATACATCCATACTTACAAACTTTCGCCTTTATAATAGTAGTAGGATTACTCGGCGACCTTACCGAGGAACCGAGGAGGCTTGTAGGTCACTACTGAGACTCTTTTGAAGTTAATTACGATCATTCATTTACTTAAATGGAAATGCCGTGTGGTATCCGGCAAGTAAAAAGAATAGGCCTCCCCATCTCTTCCTGTGGGTGTCGTAAGAGGCGACTAAGGGATAATTGACTGGCCTGTTGGTTGAGTGGTTAGTGACCCTGACTGCTAAACCGGAGGTCGTGGGTTCGATTCCCACCCACGACAAATCTTTGTGTGATGAGCATGATCATTTGTTCTGTGTCTGGGTGTAATTTGTCAATAATATGTATGTATTTAGAAATATATAAGTATGTTTATCAGTTGTCTGGTTGCCATAGCACAGGCTCTGCCTAGTTTGGAATCGGATGACCGTGTGTGAGTTGTCCCTATAGTAGGCGCCAGATAAATGTGGAATAAAGTACATTGACCTTTCCCTAATAACTGTTCATCCTGTACCTGAACAATTAAATATGAATCGTTTTTCATTATTAGACAATGTTAAGGATCACGAGAGACGATGATTCGGGACAGCTTTGTGTCATTAATTCCGTTTTTCAAATTAAAAATGTCAATAATTGTAGGTGGGTCAATGACCGTTATTCCACGATTATCTGGCACCTACTATAGATATTATTATTATTATTCCTTTATTTATTTTTTCTGAAATGCTAATTTACATTTTTAAATATTTCTTAAAAAAAAATATACCTACTTACATTATTATTATTAATAATAAGAGCCAGAATATGAGGTGACATCATCTGAGATGTTGTCGCACCGGTAACCGAAACATGGCGGTATATACATGAACCATGCAGGAATGGTCCCAAATGCCGAACCTTGGGCAGCAGCACTATAAGAGAATGCATTGCAGGAACTGCAGTCACCAACCCGCCCTGCCAAGCGTGGTGATTACGGCAAATCCCCTCAAATTGATTTAAACTTATTTAAAAATGACAGACTAATTTGTTAAAGGATCGAATAGTCAATTCTACAATAATTTAAGCAACAAAGAAAAGCCTCTATTTCCACAAATTTTTGACTGGCATGAAAGTTGCTTAAAAAAACTAATTTTTATTTAATATTCGAATTGGCACACCTATATAGATCGGCAATATAATAATGAAGTTTGTCCGCTCCAGTTTTCCACGTCATTCTTGACAGAAACCTTCTTCAAGAGAGTCTTTCGTTTTTATCATTTATTTTTTTTGGCATTTCTCTTGAAACTAACTAGAACTCTAGACGAATTGGTATTCTATCTCTGATAGTAAATGTCAAAATACCAACAAAAATGTTTGGGTTTGATCGCTTTGGAAATTTCGGTAGCGCAATATCATGCATTTTTGACTATCCAAAATTGTTTGTTGTTGATGGAACACTTTCAAATGACAGTGCCAATTCTTCTAATATCAGTCAAAAATGTATGGGAATTAAGGCTTTTTTAGCAGATTCCGACTGAGATGCGAATACGCATGCTGCTTCAAAATGAGTAGAATTGGCACTGAGTGTGTTGACGTTATTTGAGATGATAGTAAATGCTAAATGCTGATGATTTATTTACCGGTTAGCCAACAAAATACAAATAGCAGATAAACCACCTCATTGATAGACCGCAAGCAAGGCTTGACTCCACTTCCTGCGTTTGTTATGTAAAAGAGCATAACATAACCATTACGATTCATGCTCATAACTCCAATCAGAAAATGTCTTCGAGCATTCCAAATGTGTCGGTACCCTTCACGGCTACATTGCAGCTTTACTACGGGGCAATGACTCACTTAATTCTCGTAATCAAATCACAACATTATCTCGCTCTGTCTTTCTTTAGAGGAAGGACAAGGAGAGATGTATATTTTAAAAGAATCGCGAGTGTGTGATGGTAACCCCGCCGCGATCGAGGCAATAGGCTGTTTAGCTATTACCTCAGCCTCAGTTTGCGTACCGCTATTCCGTCGAGTGGTTGTGTGTTCGTTTTTCAAATTAAAATTACGACCTTTTAATAAGTTAGTGATTGTTGCTTCGACTTTTATTACTATCGGAGAGATTCCTAGGTGAGTGATTTTGTTTCTTTCAATTAATTTAACAAGCTGGAATATAGCGTGCACTGATTAACGGTCCCGCCTCAAAGTTTGTTGGGACGCGTTTGGAGTTTTTTTTTAATTCCACCGTAACATTTTTTAAAGGAAGTTTACTAAACAGTCCGTGCTTTTTGGTGAATATTATGATGATGTGAAGAAGCCGTGTGCTCTACTTGGCTAATAAGATTCTTATTAGCTAGTAACCCAGTTTTTAATGCAAACTCGCTCAAGTAGAGTTCTTAGCGATTACTGCAATAGTGTCACCCACGCTTTTTCCTGAGAAGGGGCGCGTTGAGTTCAGTGTTGCAAAATTTTAAAATATTTTAAAAGACATGATATTTCTAATTAGCATTTTATTTTCGACAGACCACTTTTTATTAAATTTCCCTAGCGGCTTAGAGAGAGATGTGTTCAACAGAATTATTCATAAAACCTTATTATTCCTTGCTTAGTTATTAGGGATAAAAAAGCCCCGGGCAATAAGTTTTGCTTGCGTGACTCGGGACATAAACCAAGGACCCTCACGGTATGCATGCCCTTAAATTTTACCAGCCCGAGTTTAGCGATGAGTCAGACAATGTTCCTTTTTTTGTCGGGAACTTTATAGAGCTGTTAAAACATAAAAAAACCTTTGCACATTAACATTTCATTGTTAATGAAATACGTTGAGAATTCACGTATGAATTGAAAAGGTTTGTTGCTAATTTGCCATTATTCAATGGCAAATTAGCAACAAACCTTTTACCTTCGTAACCTTCTTAACGTTTTTACCTTCGTACAAAGTAAGTTATTATGGTTCTTATTAAATAAAATGTCCATCTGAAACATGAAGACTAATTAATACCTAACCAGACCATAGATCTCCTTATTGAAAACCTCTTACTGAGTGCTTGAATTTAATAAAAACCTTCGATAGTAATATAAGAATTTGATTGATCAATTTGATTTCTGGTCAAGGGCAAAAACAGACCGCGCAACTTGCAAAAAAAACAATAGACAAGAGCTTTTTAGTGTTCAAAGGCTAAATTTTAAACTGACAATACCGATCAGAAGAAACCATCCTCTGAGAGATAGCATCGAACTCGATATTAAACTGGCAGAGTCGAAACTCCTAATGGAAGGCAATATCAATCGAAAAGGGACACAGGATGTCAATATGTGTGTTTACACCTATTGGTAATATTGGCATCCTGTCCAAACAATGAAGAACCATCCGCAGTTGGAGATCGAACCTAAATTGATCAATATGATTTCTTATTAATTTGGACGTTCAGAAGTCACAAATCTAAAGCAGCCAGTTCGATTTGCGATCCAAAAGATTTCATCTGCGAATGCCAATTCCTGTGTATCGTTTATTCGATCTTAACTCGATGTGCTTTCGTTTCCTTACAACGATTCAAAAGGCTCTAATTTAGCTTGTTTCTCACAATTTGATTGCTCAAACTCACCGGAATCGGTAATAACGGAAGTTCGATTTAATAACTTAATAACATTAATTGATCTATTAGAGAGTTAACGTGCACTAAACATATAATTTTCATACCGTTTAAAAATAGTGAATGAACGAGCATGTTCTATTTGCAGCTCTTTAAAATCTGTAAGCATCAAGTTACCAGAGGGTCAAATCTACATATTTTTAAGCGACGTCTACGTTTGCATCCGTATCTTAGTCGTAATCTGTCAAAAACACTGTCTGTTTTTCCTTTAATTTATATAATTAGCTCTCTAGTTTTCGGTAATGCCATCAGTTTAGGTCAAACCCCTAAAAAGCCTGACCACGATAAATAAAAAACAGGTATTCTGTGGGTCTCTCTGACACCTTATCCATCTTGTCAAAATCCTAAAATTTCGAGGGGAATAATAATAAACTATTGTTTATTATTAGTAATAATTTATTTAAAAACATTATAATTTGTTAACATCAAATGACTTAAGTATACAATGGAAATGGAGGTCATATTACTGGTATACATTGTAACATAATAATATGAGGTAGGGTTTAGATACAGTTATATAGCAAATACAGTAGTTGAAACTCTGGCTCCGAAACTAGGCAATGCCTGCATCTTCAGAGTCAATGATTCCTCTTGGTAGTTCATTTTAGCCTGAAATTAAACAAGGACACAAATGTGACGAGTAGTAGTGGTCAAAGTTTTATGTTATAGAGGTATGCGGTACAGAAAGTAAAGTCCCGCATACCTCCACTGGAAATGGGAAGATCCTCCTGCCAGACGGTTGTGGTGTCTGGTGGGCAACTGTCCTAGTTGATATTCGGACTGTTGTATATGTTCAAATCGCACGCAGAACTATGCTTGCGCGATGCAGGATTTCGTTGTTAGTACGTCGTAGATGGCGCTGCGGTTCTTTTTGTTGCCGTAAAAATTTTGCTTCTTAGTTTTTCATGTGATGGCATTGATGCCGCTACAATGTAGAGTTTCGGAATTCCTTGAAAGGTAACTGCCGCTTGATATGACTCACTCAAACTTCCCAAAAGCCGTTTTCGCAACATACTTCAAAGCCCGACGACGGTCTCAGGACACGATCTTACGGAAGGAAGTGGAAACGATGATTATTGCCTCCTGTTTACTTTCCTAATTATTCTTCTTGCGGGTTTCAGGCAGTTGAATCATTGTGTGGAATTCGCCAAGTTTCATTGTCTCGATGATTATCGGCCTGGTTGTCTTGTAGATCTGATTTATTTAAGGTGTCTTAAGATGGTACCACCTTAATAATGTGTAGTTAATAATACCTTCTTATATTTGCGATCCTACGTTCCACCGCTATAAACCTTTCGACTTTGTTGTCTGGTTTTACCTTATAAAGCTCGTACTAATACAAACCGCTAACAAGAGAAATTCTTGTTCACACTCTTTAAGTACCGATTGGAGTTGCAATGATCTTTGTCTAAAGAAGGTACCGGTACCAATAAATCCAAGGGTATTTTAAATATCCTATGGTGTTTATAAGTTAGTAATATATTATGAAGTTCTAGGTTCTGCTAATGGCTTCGCTCGTATGTTGGTTGGAAATAATCCAAAGGAAACGTTTTCGGGATAGAAATTCTTCTGATCCAGAATATGCTACCCAAGAAACATATAAGTGAATGATTCGTTCTTCTCCATAAGAATCTACTTTTTGCGAATAGACAACTAGAGTCACTTATATTTTAATTTTAAACTGTGAATTTGACGTTCAAAAGTGCCTTTTAATGGTCTAGTTGAAATAAATGAATTGACTTTGACTTTGATTCACAAACATCCAGATCAGAGAGAAATATGATAGTAGGATTAATATCATCGTGATTCTTTTGCGAGAGCGGGATGGAGCTATCAGTACAACGTAGTGATTAGTTATTGTAAGTTTGGAAAATTAATTTATTATTATTAAAGTTTCATTATAGTAGGCGCCAGATAAATGTGGAATAAAGTATATTGACCTTTCCCTAATAACTGTTCATAGGTACCTGAACAATTAAATATGAATCGTTTTTCATTATTAGACAATGTTAAGGATCACGAGAGATGATGATTCGGGACAGCTTTGTGTCATTAATTCCGTTTTTCAAATTAAAAATGTCAATAATTGTAGGTGGGTCAATGACCGTTATTCCACGATTATCTGGCGCCTACTATAGTTATGTATCACATCTTCTCTTTTTAAAACTGCTATCATCATGACATTAAAATACCCTACTTCATAATACGAACGTCATTGCATGGTCGCTCGTGGGTACGGCGATATTGCCTTCGTTGACGAGATGCATACAGTCACGTATCACGACGGGAGTATATTTCTTATTTTAATAGGAATCTGGTCGGCGTGTGAACCATTTGCAATAAATTTCGTTGATGACGCACGTTTTCAGTCTTGTGTGGGTCCTTTTGTCAGTGCCTTGTGTCAGTGAAGATACCTACTGTCAGTTTTTAAAATGGATTAATTATTGGATACTCCATCATAGTCAGGGTTAACTTTTTTACTTAAAGAGGCTTTTAGCAATACTTCGTGGCAGGCTTTTGTGCTTTTTAAGTGTTTTTTCTTTTCTAAGACTCAGAGGTGGACAGAATTTTCCAGTGCTTTTTTTTAAAACAGTGGAAGGAGTGGAACTCTCTGCCTGCGTCTGTGTTTCCGAACGCATACAACCATACAACCCTAATCTCTTCAAAATTAGAGTGAACAGGCTTCTTCTGGGTAAGCTCGCTCCATCGTCGACTTTGTCTCTGTCATCTATGACCTAGACAAGAGTCAAGAGCAAACCCATATTAAATAAAAATAAAACTTTTGTGGAGTGGTCGTTGACGGTTCTGGAGCGGTAGCCACGTACCGGAAGATGCAGCATTGGAAGGGCTCTCATAATGTGGACCGATGACCTGGTGAAGGCTGCGAGTGCACAAGACCAGTCGATGTGGCGACACTTGGGAGAGCCCTATGTTGAGCAAAAAACGTCTTTCGGCTGACCTTTTATGCACAACCTGTTTAAAATGTCAAGCCTTTAGGCTTCTCTACACCTTGAAACAGTTCAAGGAATTGCCTAAAGGCTTACAGAGGTAGTAATACCCTTGTAAGAAGATTGCCTGCAAAAGTTGACGACCTCTCTCTCAACAGAATATAAAGTTAAAAAATAATCTCCAAGTCCCATCAGAGTTTCTGTTTTTAAATCCACTGTTTCATGGAAACGAGCATTCATGTGACATCAATTTGAAATACTTGTCCGCATACCAAACAACGTAATTTTAAGTGTCATGATCACATGATTTCAATTCAATTCAATTCAAATATTTTATTTCAGAATTACTTCCATATATTGTTAGTAGTTGTACAACTTGGCCTAATGATATTATTAAATTAAATTTACAATAATAAACAACAGTGTACACCAGTTTATTTGGATAAGTGTGTCTGAACATTTACCCACCTTTGTAAGAGGGGAGAGTCCCACCGGTCCGCAAACACATTCAGGATGCCATTGGAGTAAGAGCGCAAGCGCGCTATCATGGAAGCGCATCGCTTTCGCATGATCGCTGCAAACCCGTCTACGTCCGCTTCCGCGAACATCCCTGGCGTGCTGCATCGCCACGGCAACCCCAAAAGCACCCTGAATGCGTTATTGTACTGTACGCGCAGGTCGCTGTATACCCGCTGGGTATACTTGGTCCACAGGCTGCACGTGTATAACGACTGGCAGAAGATAGCTGGATATGACTGCTGCTGATGCTACTGGAGATGGCTAGATTTATATCTCCAATTTGTATCGCATCATTATATTTATGGTAAACACAATAATTTGGTTAGATACAAAGTTGATTCAATTTTATTATGCTGTTGTCACGATTTGTGAATCGTTCTGATTCATGCGCCTTGTCTGGAACATTGACGTATGCATCGTCGCCTTTCATGGAGCTCTGATCATAGCTTTGGAGATGGCGTCATGGTGAATCAATGTTTCCTGTAAGGCTTTGATTGGGAATTGGAATTACCCAGGGTATTTATTGTCTAATTTTACCTTAAGATATAGGTGTCAAATCTGCTAAGTTTTAGTATGTAGGGGTCGATTTTTCAATAGTCACATAACTTTTACATGAGGAATAAAAATTGCGGCCCAACAGCTCAAATTAGGCTGAGTGCCAGCACTTTTTCAACGTCAACGTTTACAAAAAGACAGTCCCCTACAAACGTCCCTCACCACTTCCTAGTGTTTCAGCTGGGAAGAAGAAGTGGCGCAACAAACTCCCCAGCAACACATCTGTCTGTTATAGACGAACTCGGATTTATACAATAGTATGCGAAGTACTATTATAAAGAAAATAATATAACATAGGTAACACGTAAAACCTAAAACTAAATTATTCGCCACTTGTAAGCTAGCACACTCCATTATGCCATTATAATCAGACAAACTCAAGCATTAAAAAAATGTAAACCAAACTTATAAGCCTCCAGACATAAAGGGTGTGTCTACACGTGAAGGTGTAGAATCTGAACTTGACCTATTTGACTGACCTATGTGACCTGACCTTTGTGACTGGCCTGTTGGTCAAGTGGTTAGTGACCCTGACTGCTAAACCGGAGGTCGTGGGTTCGATTCCCACCCAGGACAAATCTTTGTGTGATGAGCATGATCATTTGTTCTGTGTCTGGGTGTAATTTGTCTATAATATGTATGTATTTAGAAATATATAAGTATGTTTATCAGTTGTCTGGTTGCCATAGCACAGGCTCTGCCTTGATTGGGATCGGATGACCGTGTGTGAGTTGTCCCAAGATGTTATTATTATTGTATTTACCTAAATGATGTCAAATAGATGTATTTATACCCTAAAGAAGGTTAGGTCTTAGTTTCATTGCTTTACTTAGTCAGATGTGGTTACTCGAGTTAAGACTATATATCCTTTTTAGGTTCATATTCCAGTCTAGCCGGAAACAGCTGAAAAAAAAAGAAAATGTGACATTGAACTCTTCACATTTTTTTTTCTACATATAAAACCTCTTTTGTGTACCTACTCAATTTCAAAGCAATTTCTAGAAACTAACAATCCGCTTGTCAAATCATAATCGACATTGTTGTAACTGTTTCTAGAATTGAAACCACGCATGTTATTTTATCCGTTCTTTCAAATTAATCGGTGAGTTATAAAATGCAAAAAAATCGTGTAAAATTCCGCATCTTGCGCTAAAATCATCCTGGCTGGGGGCCTTAAACCTGGCTGGGGGCCTTAAATTCATTTGAGGCCACCACAGGATAGTCCGGTTAAGCAGTAACCAGCCTTAGTGTGCAGAACTGCGAGTGGTCCCCGTTCAAAAAAAAAAAAGCGTCTTGATATTCCTTATCTTGGTATTTACGACTGTTCGGTTACATTGCCGGTAGAATTCCACTATTGCTAGTACACCTATTCGCTACACTTAGGTAGATTTATAATGTCTTTTATAATGCGCACAGCAAAGGAGTGGAACTCTCTGCCTGCGTCTGTGTTTCCGAACGCATACAACCATACAATCCTAATCTCTTTAAAATTAGAGTGAACAGGGTAAGCTCGCTCCATCGTCGATTTTGTCACTGTCATCTATGACCTAGACTAGAGTCAAGAGCAAACCCATATGAAATTTAAAAAAAAGTTTAAATATATAGTATATCGTACCTACCTACGTTAATTCTATTAATGGGCCTGTACGTTTTAAGAAGTTACTGTAGAGGAAGTAGAATTTAATAAAGTTGCATTGTTTTTAGGAGTTTATAATTCCGTTAAACGTTGTCTTTAGCTACTAGCTGCTCATATATTTATTTTTTTTATTGTTGGTAGGCGTGTGTTTGGCCATCTCACCACATGGAAAGCGAAGATGTGGTCGACGATGGAGTACGCTTGCCTAAAAGTACCTATTCACTCTTGACTTAAAGACACTTTATTTAGTTCGAAAGACTTACTCCTTATTCGAAATATTTGAACACTTCGAGTAAACGTTCTGAACGAGGAAGGAAAGAAAATTTACTCACTAGGAACTGAAACGTGGTTGCCCACAATGGGCCTCATCAGAAGGCATAAAAGTCACCCAAAGAGCAATAGAGAGGGCAATGCTCGGAGTTTGTCGTGATCGAATCAGAAATGGCGATATCCGCAAGAGAACCAAGGTTACCGACATAGCCCGAAGAATTGCCAAACTGAAGTGGCAGTGGGCAGGGCACATTGCTCGCACAACAGGTGGTCGATGGGGCCGAAAAGTTCTGGAGTGGCGACCGCGTACCGGAAGACGCAGCGTTGGAAGGCCTCCCACAAGGTGGACCGATGACCTTGTGAGGGTCGCGGGCCGACGGGTTGTTGTGGCGACACTCGGGGAGGCCTATGTCCAGCAGAGGACGTCTTTCGGCTGATATTATGATGATGATGATGAAAAATATCTTAATCTCGTAGAGTCGTTGCATTTCTGCTATCTGATACGGTGCAATACCTTTATGTATTTACCTACGTTTGGGATCGAATTTACACAGATTTATAGACCAACTTTTCAAGGAAAACACAGTCCATTGGATGTTTTTATTGTTAACTACTCGTAAATGGTAGACAAGTTAGTAAGTACATTATTTTTAATTGGTGCTTACCTACTTGCGGTTGGAAATTAACTTGTCATTGGTAAAAATCGTGCAATTTTTCCTGTACTCTTTTTCATCTACCTAGTTCCTCTACCACTATAGTATGTATGACCAATACAGGTTCTATACTTAATTTTCCGAAATTTTACAGGAGGTATTATCAACTCTATGTTACTTACTTCCTCGAACATTAGGTAAATATCGTCTACCTATTCCGATCTCTGGTAATTACTGCCTATAGACAGCTTTTATTGCGGTTTTTAACTTTACCTGCGTTTTTTATATGCAAATCATGATTCTACAGTGTAATAACCGCCTAAATATTGGATATCAGCCCTAAAGTGGGTGCATTGTGGGGACTATAGGGTATTTGATTGAATTTTTTATTGCATTTCTCAAAACCAAAAGAACAGAACAGACGCAGTAAAAAAATCTCAATAAATGGTTAAGTTGTGGTTGTGAGCGTTTTAAAATCTAAGATAAACAGAGACAGCACTGACTGCGTGTGACGTCACTGTACAGCATCGCCATAGAACCACCATCGGCACCATCTTGTACGAATAGAAATTTGCAAGACAAGGATAGAAGAATAAATTCAAAGGCGTGTAACTTCCCTGGTCTTACACATTCATTCAATATATTTTTTCTCAGTCACTGTGCATGCGGCTGAAATGACCCGCCAAATCCCAAAATAATAAAAAATCTTCATTTTCTTGCTTTCCTTGCAAGCATTCAATTCAATAACAACGTAGGTAATTGTTAATCATTTTTTCAACTTTTCAATGCCCCTTATTTTAATTAATTTATCCTCGTTGGACACTTAGGTTCCGCAATTCATTTATAATTATTAGAAACCTACATGTTTATTTTATGTCCAAGTTCCAGCCTCATACATATAACCTGTCATTACTGGACTATTTAACAACATGCTCGACCTTTAAATGCCTATGTTATACGTGACAAGCCCACACGTGGTAAGGTAACATACCGACAATCGGTACCCCTTGGACTTTATCAAGGTATTAGGTAGGTACCTATTAACTTTGTAAAAGCCCGTAGGTACAAGGTCCTAAGACATGATAACTAATATATAATTATGCGATAGTGAGTTTGTATGTAACGCTTTCGCGCCTAAATAGCTGAACCGATTTTGATGAAAATTGGTGCAGAGATAAATGAATACTATTATGGGCTATATACTTTTCCTTGCAAAAAATATATTTACGAGAGCGAAATCGCGAGCCTTTTGTCTATGGTTGCGCTATCCATTTTAAACCGACTTCAAAAAAGGATGAGGTTCTCAATTTGTTTGGTATTTAAGTATTTATTTTATTTTTGTGGGTTTTGGAACTGGTGGAGGCCCATGTAGGTGATTCACCGCAATGGTAGAGGAAAGTGTCTGAATAAATACTTAACTAACTATTTACACTGAAAATAAAAATGGCGTCAAAAAATTCGTCCGCATTGCAATCGACTGGAAGTGAGCCCATAAGACTGGCGGCATTGCCACGTTGTATGGCAATGCTTATCCTCTGTCCGAGGTAAAAGCCAGACGTTGGGTCATGTGAAGTGTCAACTAAGCGTTTAGCAAGTTCTTTATATAACGCATGAGCACTTGGACCCCACGGTCCAAGAGTTTCAACCCCAAACGGCTCGAAAATATAATTGCCAACTAGGTTATTATATTTCCGCCTTTAGAGGAAATAGAAAAACTTTGTTAGCATAAATATTACTGAACTAGTACTACGAATAGGTTCTACATCCAAAATTTATTATATACTTAAAATGAATTTTGGATAAACCTAATTGACACTCGCATAATTTAATTATGTAGGTGCATGTTAATACTTATTAGTACCTAATCCAGTAATAATTCAAAATTATAATAATATAATAATAATTAATCTTTATTCAAAATATATGCTGCTGGTCATAGTATGCGGTTAAATAATTAATTTATAATGAATCATAATTTCATATTAACAGGATATAAAACATTTTAAAATGACTAATGATTTTATCAAGAGGCAGGTAGGTATTTACCTACCATCTGCAAAAAAGTTACAAAAGTTTATTGTCATTTGGTTTTTATTTAAATGTACCTGTTTAGTATTCTGACCTTGAATCAATATTTCTTAAATCTATAAATACACTTTTAGCTTTTTCCTTATTATTAGTATTCCTTCAATCAAGTTATAGCGCCTCTCGACCGTAAAAGGAAAGATGTATTAAGTAATAATAACTGAAATTTATTAATAATTAAATTGGACAATTTATTAATAGCAATAAATAATTTTTTGTGACCCTTGCTTTCTTATAACTGGGCAAAAGATTCTCCCAACTTCTTTTACTGTAGAGCTAAACAAATAAACAATAAATATATTCTACACTTATTTAATATTTTTGCGGTCAAAAGGTAGGTTATAGTTATAAAACTTATATTGCATACTAGCACTTCGCCCGCAAATTCGTCTGCGCGGATTTAGTAGAAACAAACCATTTTCACCCCCTACTTACAGAGGGAGTTGACGTCTCCTACTCATAATCTACCTCCGTGCCAAATTTCATCTCCATAGGTCAAGTAGTTTTCAAGATTTCGTGATTAATCAGTGAGTGAATGAATGAATAACCTTTCGCTTTTATATGTAAAGAAGATTGCTAACATAAATAGGTATATTGCACAATATTTTGATTTCAATTTGGAAGCAGCGACCTTCCTTTGTTTATGTGAGGGTCAATGTTAAGGTTGTTTTAAAAAAAAACTATTTGAACTGTACCAGTTCAAATAATATAATAATAATGCTCTTAGCGACAAGAGCCCTTTGTAACACATTCCTATTTTAAGAGACCACAAAAATACAGATTTTTGTGGTGTTAGATGTACAATTAAGAGTATTTTCTATTCTATTCTCTTCTAATGAGAATAGAATAGAAAATGTAGTCTCATCAGTTGTTTTAAAAAAACTATTTGAACTGGTACACGTAATGCTCTTAGCGACAAGAGCCCTTTGTAACACATTCCTATTTTAAGATCTGTATTTTTGTGGTGTTAGATGTACAATTAAGAGTATTTTCTATTCTATTCTCATTAGAATGTAGTCTCATTAGTTGTTTAAAAAAAAACTATTTGAACTGGTACACGTAATGCTCTTAGCGACAAGGGCACCCTTTGTAACACATTGCTATTTTAAGATCTGTATTTTTGTGGTGTTAGATGTACAATTAAGAGTATTTTCTATTCTATTCTCATTAGAATAGAATACAAAATACTCTTAATTGTACATCTAAAAATAAGAAGAAGAATTCGAGAACCTAGCATATCTAATAAGTAATAAATATCGAGCGCGCTTCGTTTACTCTTGCATCCTCTTCTGTCTACTTGTATCATTATACAAGTACAGATCGATTGAAGAGATACAGCCCGGTTAAGGGATACAATTTGATATGTCCATGTTTAACTTGCTTTGTTAATGTGCCATTAACAAATAAAAAAATAAAATTACATCAGGAAGACTAAAGCAGAACATTAATAATTTTGCAACTAATTGCTAGGATCTAATTAAATCGCCACTGAAAATTATCTGGACCGAAACTTAGCAGAGCATGTAGCGTTAATTATTTTTTAAGCATACGTGAACGGCAAATTGGCCTTGGTTAACATTTGCATAACTTGAACATCAGTTTGCGTAGTTTTTGTATCAATTAGGGAGTCACTAATCATCACTGACTATATTTCTAGTCAAATGAGCTATCATTTGACTAGGAATATAGTCAATGATGGCGGTGAAACCTGGTATGGTTTAGGTGTGATAAAACTGGTTCCTTGGGTCTGTTTAAGGTTGTTAATGTGTTGGAGGGGTCTTTTGAGCAATATGCTTAACCTCCTTTCCGTGAAATGAACTCTGCTATTCTTTTCTGATTAATTTCGTTGCGGGATCCGAGACAGTTGATCGTACCTCCGGGACTCGTCGAGCTTCATCGAATCGACATATTTCTGATAGTCTTCACTAGTGATTCTGGCTTTCAGGAGTTGCAGTGGTTGGCAACAGTATGCTGACCTTGTCAAAAAGCACATTGCCATTGTATAAATAAATATAGATCAGTTAATAAGTATATAGTTCACAGTTATTTATAGATAGAATCGAATTTTTATTATTTGTAGCATGTCATAGGTGTATTGACACAAATGCTCCGCAGTAAACACCAACTTGTTTTAACTAATTGATTTATGTACTTCCAGCTGTTAATATATGACTATAATTGTTGGTTATTAGCGTTCGATATTGGTAAATTAAAATATAGCTTGATAAAAAATGCGGATATTTTATAGCTTGCCTATTACACAAGACGGAATAGTGCGTCTGAAACTGATTGCGTTCACCATTTTACATGATTTCGGGCACTACAGTCTCTGTTTACATTTCTTCATGATATCTGACACTAAAGTATCTATCAGTTTTGATAAATCTTTAATGCCTCATTTCAGGGCCGAGGCATTTTTTTAAATTGCTAATGCGGCTTATCACCTGGGTCTCACCATATTGGCCTCTGTCTGTAGCGAAGACTTAATGATTTCTACTGAGTACCCTTACTATGGAACCTCACAGTACCTATGATATTCATATTTATATTATACCCTATTACTTAGGACTTGAACGCAACTATGCCGATTTGTGCTATTACGATCAACCTCTGCCCCTTTTAGTAATCCAAAAAATTAGAGTCGGACCACAAGAACCAGCGATATTACCACTATATTCCCAGCATGCACTATGAAATTATTTACCGCTATTACCAGTATGTCACATAAGCGGTACATGTCACATGTGTCGACCATTTTTTCCTGGCTCATGCGCCCGCGCCGGTCAACTTGCCGCTCGCCTCGACCCACTAATTTAGTAGCAAGTCTGCCCACTTAATTGATTGACTTTATCTTACATTATGTACATGACATGTATGTAAAGATAATTTCGGAAGATGGTGTGATTACCAAGCTTAGACTTTTGATGGAAAATAAAGGGGACCTTATTTTTGGAAAATATTGTCATAAACTATGACATTTTTCAGATACTGTGTTCTCTTCGGCCGAAATCTAGATTACCAACCTCGGTAATTGCCAGAGGTCGAAATTAGGTAGAGTTATTTATGAACTTGCATCGAAATGTTGATATTAATATGGATCTTCCCGGAATTTCTAATAGACAATCCCGTGTGGCCAACAATATTACAAATAAACAATAATATTTTTGCTTCACAAGCTATGTTGTGCGAACTACAAATGTGGCAACATCGTATGGAATTTTCCAACTTCGGACATCCGATGTCGTTGATGTAAATTTGGCAACGTCGCGCGTGCAGTGGTTTAAATTGTGTAAAAGTAAATCACTTTTTATATAAAATTAATCTCGGGATTTGAGGCATATCCACTTAATTTTTTCGCTGTATGAAATCAGTGTAAGTACATAAATAACTCTACCTAATTCCGACCTCTGGTACATACATACCTACGCACAAAATTTTATGGGAATACTTTAATTGTGCGTACAACGAAGAAATGGGTTTCCTTGCCGGAGTCTGTGTTTCCTGATGGCTACAACCTGGGGGCTTTAAGTGCGAATAGGTTACTTCTAGGCAAGCGTGCTCCTTCGTCGACTACATCATCGCTTTCCATCAGGTGACGGTGTGATCAAACAGGAGCCTATTAGTGCGAGTCGGACTCGCATGTTCGCATACTCGGTTCTGGACGAATCTCATTTATGTAACATGTTACTTTAATGACTTCTTATAGTTTTTTAGACTCAGCAGTTTCGGAGATAATGGTCATTTTTCATCTAATTTCTTGAATAACTTCAAAAAAAATTATTTCAAATTATGAAAAAAATATGTTCACAACTCCCACACTACCCCTTTCATTTAATTTTGATATGTCACACGGTACAGTAGCATAAACTTTGTAAATGAAAAGTGACACCATTTTCATCATTATCTGCCTAGCCTTTTCCCAATTATATTGGGGTCGGCTTCCAGTCAAACCGGATTCAGCTGAATACCAGTATTTTACGTGGAGCGGCTGCCTACCAGACCTCCACAACCCATTAACTGGGTAATACGGTACTCATTGACAAGACTGGTGTCAGATTATCTGGCTTCTAACTATCCGTAACGACTGCCAAAGATCTACAAATGACAGTGACTTAACGTGTTTTCATAAGTGACACCATTTTCATAATTAATTTATTTTCATTACTTCCATGTTTGGGTCACAGCAGTTCATATGTGTACCAAATACAACCGAATCGGTCCAGTAGATTCAGAGAAATTCGGCTGTGACAGACGGACAGAGAGACAGACAATCAAATAATCCTATAAGGCTTCCGTTTTTCCACATAGAGGTTCGGAAACCTAAAAAGATTACCTAATTCCTTAACATTATTTTTTATCCAAACACTTCCAATGACTCATGTTTAGTCATGATGTAAAATACATTTTCGGATTCCAAGAAAAGCTACAAAATACTTAACACTAATATTCTTTTTGTGGTGGCCACTGGCCATGCATTACTCCTGCATGTCTGATGGTTATCTTTTTGCCGTAAGTGTGATGTAACATGAGGTCAAAGGTTAACCAAACTGCAGTGTTCCATGAAAATTGTAATTTACTTTATATTTTCCGTTTTTTATGTGTGAAAAGTCTGAATACTGCTGAGTCTCCCGCCTAGAATACCTGCAGTACTATCTTTATTTCTCTCTTTAAAATCCGGCCTTTTAAAGATCGTTTCTAGCGATAATGCCACCCATCATATATATAAATCTGTTCTGTAATTTCTACTATTATGGTGTACATAATAAATAGTAGGTATACTATTGTTACCAGGGCAGACCTTTTTTTTTAAGGATGGGAAATCATCAAATGAATTCTTCCGCTCTGGGTGGAGCGGAAGGGCGTGTCAGACTCTTACTGACTAAAACCCATCCGTGTTCCTTCTAAAGCCCTTTGCGTTCCAGGGCCGCGGTGACTCTTTCGAACAAATTCCGCAACCCTGGCAGGCTCTGGCCCTAGCGAGCCCTGTCTTCTATGCTGACATCTCTTTGAGGCGCGCGTGAAACACAACGCGCCATCGACCCGGGCCTGGTGGTGATCGGACAGCGAGCCACCCAACGCTCGCCGTCCGCAGGCCCGAGCCTACGGTGGCCAGGGCAGACCTACAGCATCAACTTGGCAATCGATGAGCTTAAACCTTTAAGATGATACTTGATAAATTAAAAAGGTGAAATAGGTACTCAAGCTTCTCAAGATAAAAATACTGGATCGCCAAGCCTTTAAGTATCATTAAGGTTCTATAGACCTATAAGGTCGCGATGCACTCGCTTATAAGGAAATGTCGAGTTAAAAAAGGCACAAAAATATTCCATATGGCCCTTTAACCTTTCCATTTACGACTTATAAATAATTCAGACTTGCTCTCTGAATTATATGTTTAAGTTGAATAAGTGGTTTCGCTACGAGGAAAACCAATTTAAATTAATCGGTGCTTCCGGCCGCTGCGAGGTTTAAATAAAACAATAAAGTGTAAAAAGTACCTACTGTGTGAATATTTTGACGATTCGTTTTATCTAAATTTATGAATAAAAGGTATTTGTATTGGTATTTGTCGTGACCTACTACGTGATTCTTCATTTCGAAGTTTTCCGTCTCCATCTATACTAATATTATAAATGCGAACGTGTACTGTCTGTGTGTCTGTTACCTCTTCACGCATAAACCGCTGAACCGATTTAGATGGAATTTGGTATAAAGATAGTTTGAGTTCCGGGAAAGGATATAGGATAGTTTTTATCCCAGAAATCATCCTTTAAGGGGGTGAAAAGGGGATTGGAAGTTTGTATAGGGAATCAATAACCACTGAACCGATTTAGATGAAATTTGGTACGTGTTCAAGCGTTTTTGAAAAATTGGCATCTTGAAAATAAAAATGACTGCCCAAAGTAACTATTTCACGCGGACAAAGTCGTGGGCAAAAGCTAGTTCAAAATATTTTTCTAAAATACTCAAATTAATGTGAATCGTTCTTGAGCTCTTGAGCCCTCAATAGAGTGACATTCTATCGGTGACAGCGATTTTCGAAAGACTTAATAAAGAATAGACTTTCCAGACATTGAAGGATATAGCCCTTTTGCCCAGAATTGGGCCTGTAGGCTATTTTTTAAGTAGCCGGCTATTTTTTTTTAATGGCCTGCAGGCCGCGGCCTATTTCCTATTCATATTACCACGTGAAATGTTGATACATGGATGGTGATTGATGCGATGAGATAATTCGAGTTCATGCCAATCCTAATTTGTGTTTTCGTCTGATGATCTTTGTCGATGATATAATGTTTGATGATGATATAAATTTTGTAATTTCTTGTTGTCTCAAGAGTCTCGTACAGTCGAACATGACAGAGAGTTGCAGGGATAAGATATTGTGTTGTCACAGTTGCCTGTTGGTCGAGTGGTTAGTGACCCTGACTGCTAGACCGGAGGTCGTGGGTTCGATTCCCACCCAGGACAAATCTTTGTGTGATGAGCATGATCATTTGTTCCGTTTCTGGGTATAATTTGTATATAATATGTATGTATTTAGAAATATATAAGTATGTTTATCAGTTGTCTGGTCGCCATAGCACAGGCTCTGCCTAGTTTGGGATCGGATGACCGTGTGTGAGTTGTCCCAAGATATTATTATTAATGTAACTATTTATTATGTGATATTTCACAGTTTGAATTCATGACCCCACAGTTTTCGACCACCTTTTCCCAGGAACCTTTTTTACTTTTCTAATATGTGGCCCAATGCTGGGCAGATGCCTTTTTCATTCAAATCATCTCTATCTTGCGCGATCTCGGGCTAAGTTCGATTTGGTTGACGCGTCTGTGGTTGACGATCCTCGCCCATGTCTCCGGGTGCAATATGTCACCGGAAAATTGCAGACTCCGTAAGATTGTAATAAATCTTTAAAAGATTACAATTTCTCGATTTATAATAAAACAGTTTTGTATACAATAAATCCCATCCAAATTCAGTACTTTCCAATGTATCCGTGTCTTATTAAGAAAAAATAGTTTAAATTCACGCGATATTTTACAATCTTACGGCGTTTTCAATTTTCCGGTGACACATACAAGCGACGTGGCCAGCCCATTCTCACCTCAACCTAACTGTTTTTCTCTAACATCCGCTAGTCGAGTTACTCGAGTGATTTTTTCGCTCCAGGTGGCTATTTACAGAGTTAACTCTCACTTTTAATATAGTACTACAGCCAGCAGATAAAATCAATCACACAAGTAGTAAAAGAAGGCAGTGGCCCACTGGGTAAGTGTGTAGGCGCGTATATCACATGCCCATTACTCCTAAACCAACCGGTTCACCTTGCACTGTCCCCGACGGAATTTTTACGCGCGCCATCTAGTTTGCATTGTGCAATCAATGTGTACTTAAAAACAGGTGGGGTTCTACTATCTCTTCGTAGGTCTACTGACTTATCTGTCAAATGTTAAGATTATGCAAGAATGCCACTTCTAGTCGTGTCCTGAAGCATTCTTCTTGTGATTTTTTCTTTGACTTAGGACGTTTATACACTCACTCATATTCGAATATGAATCAAATACGTGTGCTTTATATTTGAATTCATAATTCGAAAAAGGGGAATGCCAATTTTAGGCCTTGCGATGCCCAAGAAATTTAATTTAGTAAATAAAATATGTAAATTTTACGTAATTAACTCTTCTATTCACGACGCGATACAAGTCAGTAACATTTTTTAATAAATTATAAATATTGAAACGATACAACGAAATAAACAGACATTTGCTAGGTTGCCAATTTAAAATCCGGTATAAAATAAAGATTTGTTGCAAAACATTGATTTGACATTTACACATATTGTACTTTATTTATTTGTCCTTTTGTTTATAGAAGTCCCAATGCATTCGATGTTACTTGTGGGCACTCAGGGCCTAAATCACTGTGGCAGCTTGGCATCCCCCTTTCAATGCATCACCACTGACTTCAACGTTATGTTTTTAAGTTGAATTTCAAAGTAACCATTATATTAAAAAGGTCGTAAAAAAGTAGAGTTTACAATTGAATTTGTTTGTCAATTATCTTGATTTCTGAATTCACAATATTTATGGTGCCCGCAGAGCTTAGAATTGCAGAGCCTACAACGACTAGACACAGCAGTATTCATAAATCAAGAATATTATGAACACTGCACGATAACTGACAAATGCTTGCACTGTCTGGACAGGTCTACTCAAATCTGTGTGGTAGGTACTTTCTTCAAAAGACCACTTCAGACATTAACCTGCATGGTTCTCATATGATTTGACCAGTACGATTGTATGGACTTTAAAGGAGACTTTGACCTCTGAGTTTGTTTCGGTGTTTCTTCTCAGGGTCAGCTAGGAAACACCGGCCTCTTGACGAGACTATCCGGCTTTCCGAGCTCGGAGTGGCAAAAGTCGTGGCTTCGATCAGCGAGTTGGGCTTAGAGATAGCGCCTCATAAAACTGAGGCGCTATGGTTCCATAAACTACCGAGGAGCAGGGAGCCACCCAACTCATTAGTGACAGTTGGAGATGCGCAAGTTCAGGTGAGTCGATACATTAAGTATCTTGGCCTAATCCTGGACGGTCGGTGGGGCTTCGAAGAGCATTTTGAGCACCTGGTCCCCCGTGTTGGAAGGGCAGTGGGTGCTTTGCACAGGCTGCTGCCCAATCTCGGGGGTCCACGGGAAGAAGTTCGCCGCCTATACGCAGGCGTTGTGCGATCAATGGTCCTTTATGGTGCGCCTGTTTGGTCAAATAGACTGTCAGGCGTCCGACGCTGTAGAACTAAAATTAACAGCCTGCAGCGTAAAATGGCCATTCGCATCGCACGTGGATACCGAACGGTATCCTTTGAGGCGGCAACACTCCTGGCACGCTTTCCACCGTTAGACATCCTGGCGGATATGGACGCGAGGGTTTATAACCGGATTCGCACCATACTCCAAAGTGGCAATAGCGTGCCAGGAATTGCTTTAGTAAGGCTAAGGCGGCAGGAACGGCGACACGCGCTCGAGCGGTGGCGCGAGCGGCTACAGCAACCGCAATTTTTGCGCAAGCGCGTTGTCGAAGCCGTCCTGCCTCACTTCGGAGCCTGGCTGAAAAGAGGGGAGCGCATCTCCTACAGAGTCACTCAGGTGCTGACCGGACATGGTTGCTTCGTTGAGTACCTGAATAGGATTGGGCGAGAGGCCACGGCAAATTGCCACCATTGCGGAAGCGACCTGGATTCTGCGCAGCACACGCTCGAGGAGTGCCCTGCGTGGGCCTCTGAGCGGCGAATCCTGGTCGCTAAGATTGGGCAAGACCTGACTCTGCCAGCGGTAGTGAGGGCTATACTAGCAGATAAGGAAAATTGGAGGGAAATGGCCGCTTTCTGTGAAGCCGTGATGGTCCAGAAGGAGGCCGCCGAACGAGATCGTGAGAGGGCTGATCCCGTTCGGAGAAGGAGGCGTCGGTGAGGCAACTGCCTCGACGCCTAAACGCCGAAACCCCGCCTGCATCATTAACGGCAGGTGGGTCTCCAGGGTCGCGGGCGCTCAGAGTGGGGACTCTGTCCGCCAACCCAGTGATCCTAGGAAAGGCGGTGGCACAGTGGTCACGTGCTGCCGTGCACAGCGAGGCTAAGGGGAGACCCCTTTACAGTCTCCCCAGGGATGTGCCCTAACAGGCGTTGCACAGAGGGGGTTCCGGAGTGGTCTTTTAAGAGGTAACGGAGCCCCTTCTATGTGCGGATGGTGATCACCGGGGTGATAGTATTTTTGTGTGTGTGTATGTTTGTAATGATAACTCAAAAACTACTGAGCCGATTTGAACAGTTGTTTCAGCAATGGATAGCTACATTATCAGCAAGTAGCATAGGCTATATTTTATCCCCGTACTCCCACGGGAACGGGAACTACACGGGTGAAACCGCGTGACGTCCGCTAGTGATTTATAAAAGAATTGAGCACCCAGCTTCTGTAATCCATTTAAAGACGTCAGTTTAAATACGTGATACATCATTTATGTTGAAGAGTAAGTAAACGGTGACATGGTTGGTTTGATAGAAAGTGTGGACAGTTCCGTGGACGTTTACAGCAGTGATCACCGAGGCGTCCAAGTAGTCGAAAATGTAATATGATTACCTATGCAAGAATGTCACTACTAATCGCATTATGAACTCAACCATTTTTTATCGGTTTTCGTCTTGCTTTATGATTTTTGTGGTACCAATTTAAATACCTATTATGGAAATTGATGTTAAATTAGATGTCTTTCAAACAAATACAGCACCGGTCGTTCTTTTGTTTTTGATCAAGGCAACAAAAAGCGTCGAGGATGTCATTATTTTATTGAGCTAGTAAAATAATATGCATATCAAGGAAATATTTATTAGGGGCTTACTTTGAGGAATGCGTTACTAAACCCGTAAGTTGTGTCATGTATAACCATTGTTTTTTTTTATATGGGGTTGCTCTTGACTCTAGTATAATTTGGTTAATTGAACAGGCTTCTGATATAACTTAGGGATGAATCAGCATTAAAAAGTGAAGCGCTGATAGACATGAGTATTAATAACTTGTATAAAAACAATGGAGCCCCGTTTAATTTTGTCATTTCACTTTTTATGATTCTTCCAATACCCTGTCAGAGTGTGGTGCTTCTGATCTGATTATGTCCTACTTCCTGGAGTGTCCCAAATGACGTCCACCTGTACAGTTGTCAATCTGTACCATTCTTCTGATGCCGCAATAAACGTGGCCACCTACTGGACCTAAAAATAATAATTAGAAGTACCGTTGATACGCAAAGAACAATAAAGCTGGGTACTGACCATTGTTACGGGCTGTAATGTAACATTTGCAGCGAGCATGTTATGTTACGCCGTGACCTAAAATCCGTGTAAAACCGCCCATTGTACACTTGTATTTTAAACGTTTTTACTGTGTTTGTTATGTGGTGTACAATAAAGATATAATAAATTAATAAAACAAAACGCATACGCAATATCTTTGTGCTTCCACGCTGACTGCACGAATCCCCGTAGCACCGGTCAGTACCCACCTTAAGATGTGAGCTTTTACCTCTAATGTAGATAACACTCCTCTGGTCGCTAGAATGCGTTACTGCTGAAGGTACAAATGTAGGATTTAACACTTAAGATATCAGGATAAATGTACTACTTTATTTTTTACAAAAGTAAACTTTTTTCTCAAAATAAACTTCAAGTTGATGTTGCCTTCATGTTCATATACATACCTATAAGTAAGTAGATGTAGTCGTATCTCATTCAAAGCGGATTTCTTTGCGGATACTCCGTTCAATCAAGGGATTTCCTTGTCCACGTCAAACTAATTATCAGCATCTAGCTGCGATTATTTGATTAATTACTGTCGTCAGAACAATTAAACAAACAATCGGAATTTCAAATTAAAAGACTATTCTTCCAATTATAGGCGGAGAGCTAATCAGCCAGGGCTGCGGAATTGTTTGAAAGAGCTACCGCTGCCTTGGCATGTTAAGGAACACGGGTGGGTTTTAGTCAGTAAGAGTCTGACACTCCCTCCCTAATTTTGTATGATTTCCAAAAAAAGGCCAAGAGCTAAGAAACAAATGACTCATGCCATTTTTTTAATTCGTTATGGGAATAAACGAATAAAATTAGAAATGCAAAATCGATCGAACGGGATTTTAATTCGGAAATGCGTGAAAAAGTGTAGTTTTAGTGTGGTTTTCGTTACGGCTCTTAAAGAAGGAAATTAATTAATGCATTCGAAACTTGTTATTGAACATTCCAATTCATTTACGGACAATCGGAATGCAGACATTTGACATGCCTATTTTATTGTAATACTTGCATATATTTCCTTCAACTGAGTTTACTAGTTGGATATGCGGAGCTTACCCAATTAAGCAAATAATGTTTACATGTAGAGTGTCATCAATATCGGTTAAATAATATTCTTTATCTAAAGGGAAAAATATTACTAGTATAACAATTATTATTGTAAGGCACAGATAGCTCTAAGTGGGGTAAAAGATTGCAACTTTACCTAGGTATCCTCTGTATTGCCTGCGGACGGCGAGTGTTGGGTGGCTCGCTGTCCGATCACAACCAGACCCGGGTCGATGGCGCATTGTGTTTCACGCGCGCCTCAAAGAGATGTCAGCATAGGAGACGGGGCCCGCTAGGGCCAGAGCCTACCAGGTTTGCGGAATTTGTTCGAGAGAGTCACCGCGGCAACAAGTAACACGGATGGGTTTTAGTCAGTAAGAGTCTGAGACGCCCTTCCGCTCCACCCAGAGCGGAATAAGTCATTTAATGATTTCCAATCCTTAAAAAAACCTCTGTATTAAATATTATATCCCTTATACCCGGATTGCACGATGCTAGTTTTTCAAGCTAAGATAGCAAGCTAACCTGTCATTCCGACCTTAGTAGCGACAGAAGCATCTAGATTTTTGAACAAGCCATTTCATCATAATAAGCCAGGATATTAATTGCTTGATAACTCGTGGAAAACTTCTTGAGTACTTACGTTACGTAAGTCGCGAATGAGAAAACCTTCGAGAAAATTAATAAAATCAAATTACTACTTCTGACATTGAATTATATATGGTGGTTAAAGTATGTCAAATTATAATTATAAAGTGATTACAGCATTTATGCGAATTGCTTGGTAACCTAATTTGAGGTTTATTAAGGGTTATGATATCCTCAATGTAACCTAGAAATTTACTATAGGCGCGTATTAAATCACAGCTAATGAACACATACTTATAACCTTTTTGAAAAGATAATTATAATAGTAGCTGCCGCCTGCGGCTCCGACAGCTGCGTGAATGTCGAAAAGTATCCCAAGGGAACATACTCCCGGGATAAAAAGTATCCTATGTGTTATTCCAGACTATAATCTACCACTGTGCCAAATTTAATCAAAATCAATTCAGTACTTTTTACGTGAAAGTAACAAACATCCATCCATCCATCCACCCAAACATCCAAACTTTCGCATTTATAATATTAATATAGTTTAGAGGTGTTTCAGAAGTGTATGGTCATATTTAAGTGGAATATTCTACGTGTTACAGAATAAACGCAATGCCTCTTAAAGGGCCACTGTACATTTTGTCTTGTTATGCGCACATCGATCGCGTAGATTTTTTTTTCGCGATTTCAGTGTTGGTCCCATAGTGAAAGTTGTTTTTTAATTATGAGAACATAATGATCCCTTAAGAGGTATTGCGTTTATTCTGTTACACGTTGTATATCTGATATACCTACAGTAAAGTAACAATTTAAAACCCAATCGCAAAAAGTGACTGAAAAGTGATTTGGTGGGGCCAAATCACTTTTCAAGCAGTCTGATGCAGTTGGTGGTATCAAAATCAAATATGTGATTGAACTGAATGCCACCAACTATACCAGATGATAAGTGTTTTTTGTTGTTGCAATAAATGCACGATTCTATTAAGATTGAAATCCGAAAGAAAAACCTAATCTTGATACTTCCTTATAAAGAAAGTACTCACCGTTTGTTTATTCTTTTAAGAGAATATACAATTCCCACGGCACCGCCCGTCAGTCGAATAACAATAACAGTAACACGATTAATGATAAAGTTGAATAACGGGACCCTAGCTCCTATACTATCGTCCATCGTCCATTCCATTGTCGATCACATAATTTTCCATTGCCACGCAATCTGAGACGAGTTTGCGAAGAACCTATTAGTGAGACTCGGTCAAGATTTTTTTAAATGGGGTTCTGCCTACCCCATTTAAAAGAATCTTCTACCCCATTTAAAAGAGTCTTGAAGTTAAATGCAATCACAATCAGATTTTATGGTGGAAAGCGCTGATAGGGATGACGATGGAACACGCTTATAGAGGGTTAGGGTATGCAGTACAGAGGGTACAGTCCCGCAATCCTCGATAGAAATAAAATAAATAAATAAAAGGGAGGATCCTCCGACCAGGCGCTTGTTGTGTTCGGTGGGCATAGTTGATATTCGGATTGCTGTATTTATGTTCAAATCGCATGGAAAACTCTGTTACCACGATGCAGTATTGCGTTAGTAGTTTGTCGCTGGTGGGATAGATGGCCGTACAAATTTAGCTTCGTTAGGTTTTCTTGTGGCGGCATTGATACCGCTACACACTTACCTAGAAGTCACCTATTCACTGTTGACTCAAAACCCCCAAGTTATAGCTATCAGGAAACAGACTCCGGCAGGGAATTCCACTTCTTAGCGTGCACAATTAAAATATTCCCAAAGCGTTGTGTGCGCACGAGTATGGGTCGACCATTTTACCAATTAAGCTCAAAAAAGTAACAGAAATTTAAAATAAAATAGCTGCGTTCTGAAAATCTATTTGGGCTTGACATTTTGCTGTGGGAGGTAGTGTGAAAATATCTGCCAGCATGAGTCCCCTACCATAACTCGTTTTCAAAATACGGCCTTTCGAACCAAGAGCGAGGTTGAACGAACAGGGGTCCTACTAAGAAGACTTAAAACGATCCTGATTCCGCTCTAAGAGAGAGACGAAGCTATCCATAGCGTAAAGCACTATCCCTTTTACATCATCGGAATGGGATGGCATTAGCACGTCATGGTAGGGCAGCAGGCATCTTTTGGGCTCGGCCCTCATACATCAGGTGACATCGAGGCAACAAAATTGGTCCTCTTGCAAAAATAAAGTGTTAAACTTTAGACTAAAGTAGTGAAAGTCTTTAGTGATACACCTTACTTGTATCTGCTAAATGTTGAGTTTTACAAAAAGCTTGTCTAGTATTTCGTGAAACTCAACATTTACAAACATGCCATCAATTTTATGTCCTGGTGCTTTTTTTATTTTTTTTTGTAAGAATGGGAAATCATCAAATGACTTCTTCCGCTCTGGGTGGAGCGGAAGGGCGTGTCAGACTCTTACTGACTAAAACCCATCTGTGTTCCTTCTAAAGCCCTTTGCGTTCCAGGTCCGCGGTGACTCTTTCGAACAAATTCCGCAACACGTCCTGGTACTGCAGGTATAAGTATATAGGAAGGTCAAGTTATTAAAAAAGACATCCTTAAAATCACTCTTTCAGACTATTAACAAATGATTCAGTAATGTTGGTTAAAAAACCATACAAAATAATGTTATTCCCACCATGGAGAGTTCTCTTATTTTCCTATTGTTACATCTTCAGAGCCACGTCATCACATAGTTATTAAGTTTGCAACACACGCTAGAGGTCACCACTTGCTGTAGGTCACCAGTCTTTGTCTTTTTACCAGACAATTATGTAAACAATGTTGTATACGTATTTGGCGAATTATAATTAATTTGCATACTTCATGACGTATAACTATTCTAAATGGCCAAAGACTTGATTGTACACTTATTCTCCAAGCTAGTAAGGAAATTTTGACATTTTTTATTTTGTTTTATTGGGAGAATAGGAAAGAGCACTATGGAAGGCGCCAGATAAATTTGCGATAAAATACATTGCCCTTTCCCTATGTGTCTTCGTAAGTACCAGAAAAATAAATTATGATTTTTTGTCATGACTGGAGATTGTAGTGGATCACGATGAATGTTGATTCAGGTCAGCGTTATGTCTTTATTTTCGTTTTTAAAATTAAGAATGTCAATAAATGTAGGTGGGTCACTGACCGTTATTGCAAATTTATTTGGCGGCTACCATAACACTGCAGTAGTAGATCAGGGGCCTATTATGAAGTCTTAAAACGATCATGATTCCGCTCTAAGAGGGAGACGGAGCTAT
This sequence comes from Mamestra brassicae, assembly GCA_905163435.1. Lineage (NCBI taxonomy): Eukaryota > Metazoa > Arthropoda > Insecta > Lepidoptera > Noctuidae > Mamestra > Mamestra brassicae. The sequence goes on from LR991001.1 coordinate 17,376,909, forward strand.
ACATAGCGAATAGCACTATCCCGTTTACATCATCGGAATTGGATGGCATTAGCACGTCATAGTAGAGCTGCTGTAAAGTCTTACAAAGATCGCTTTCAGGAATAAGGCTGCCCATTTTGTAATGTTTTCTTCATCTATTTTTTATACTAAGATACTTATTCAGGAGCAGAACGATACATTACGATGAGATGTTACAAACACTTCAAAACTGATTGGTTACCTGTCTAAATCTTTCTTTTAACACTTTATTCTAACCTTTTTCTCACAAAATTTCACTGTGCCAGGAAAACTAGCAAAACCTCACACCACTTAAACATGTGAAACTGTATGTTCAAGATAAATAGAAAGAGCTTGCAAGTAAAGATGAAACAGTGACTCGTTAAAACGTGGCTAGTGGCTTTGTGACTTAGGTAAGTAGCTATTCTTAGAAAGCATACGCTTAGATATCTTCCAATGCTCAGCGTTCATGTGTTTCGGTTTCGTATTTAGAGCTGTCACTCAGTTTAGCAATCCGGTCGATTCTGTAAACATGTCGAAGTGAAGTGATCACGGGGTGAGCTGTCAATCCATATAATCAAGATGGAATGACTGCTCACTTCGTGATCACGTGACATCTTGATTGTATGGATTGGCAGCTCACTTCGTGATCACTTCACCCAAGCCTTCACTTCGGCATGTTTATAGAATCGACCGGCTGTATGGTGTCGGACGTGAAAGAATAGCACCATCAAATCACTTCCTGTGGGTGTCGTAAGAGGTGACTAAGGGACCAGAGAATGGGCAGCAACATTCTCTGTGCTTCTGTGCATTGCAACAGCTACACTGCGGTCGCCAACCCGCCTGCCAAGCGTGGTGATTATGGCAACCCTCCCTTGGGGGAGGCCTATGTCCAGCAGTAGACGTCTTTCTGCTGGTATGATGATGACTATGATGATTCAGAGCTATGTTTAGTAAGCGATAAAGCCTCGGCTGTGCCTCGGGAAGCTTAAATATTGTGCTTTGTTTGTCGATGTTTATTAGGGAGATTATTAATGGAGAGTACTAGCTTTTGCACGCGGGTTTGCTCGCTTTACGTAAAAAAGTAGTCTATAACTGTGTTTGTTTTTGTTTTTATGGATGGGAAATCATAAAATGCCTCCTCCCGCTCTGGGCAGCGCGGAAGGGGAGTGTCAGACTCTTACTGACTAAAACCCCCTCCTAATGCCCTTTGCGTTCCAGGGCCGTGGTGACCCTTTCGATTTTCGACACAAACAAACCAAACATTCGTTTTTTTGGAATATTAGTAATTATTGAAGGTATCTAGGTACTTTACTTTTCAGAGGCGTACTTTATAATATACTAGTCGCTAGGCCCGCCCCGGCTAAGCCCGGATGTATCTTTTTTTTTCCAAAATTTTCTTTCATACAAACCTCGCCCTGACAATTATTACGAACAAAACAAAAAAAAATATCTTTAAAACATTCAAGTCGTTCTCAAGCTATGGCGTAGGAAGCCGGGATTTATTTTTAGGATTCCGTACCCAAAGGGAACAAAACGGAGCCCTATTAGTACGTCCGTCTGTCAGCGGTCTGTATGAGCTCTATCTCGAGAACCGTAATAGGTAGACAGTTGAAATTTTCACAGTGTGTGTTTCTATTGCCGCTATAACAACAAATAATAAAAATCTAATTAAATCAAAAAATTTATTTGGCCCTTTCCAAAGTCAAAGATATAATTATACTAGCTGTGCTCCGCGGTGTAACCTGCGTGTTATACAAAAAATAGCCTGTGTTAATCCAGGGTGTCAGCTTCCTGCATCATACCAAGTTTTATCAAACTTGGTCCACCGTTTGCGCGTGAAGAAGTAACAAACATACACACACACTCTCAAACTTTCGCCATTATAATATTAGTGTGATTATATTTATATGATTTCTTCTAAAAGAACTAGGTCTATACCTCTCAATAGACACAACCAAGAACATTTTCTCGTCATGATTCATACGGGACCATTTACGATGACGTCACAAAGCACACCCGTAGACACACGTCTATGCGTACCTATACATCATGAATTCTTTCTGCGCTTAACTAGGAATTCAAAACCATGCCGGTACATTTATAACCATGACCACAGAAACCCATAAAATTATTATTTCTAGACGATAACGGAGGTATCAATCGGCCAGCGACACATTGATAAATCCACTCAACTGCCACCTTTAACCTGATAGCAATAAATATTATATTCCTTTGTGGTTATCAACAATGGTCGCTATTAACTTATTATGCACGTAGTTTGCATTGAATTCCAATGTTTGGATAGAATATTGTTGGTTCGCATTCTGTCAGGCTTGGTTAGCTCATTTTATATTATTTATTATCATTATTCACCTTAATGTCCTTCCGATTGATCTTTGAGTGACAACAAACCACACCACACCACACTACACCACCCCACAATACAGCCCTTCCCTCTCTTACAGCCACCCCCATAACACACATACTGACACATTCTTATTCATAGTTAGAACAGGTAATTATATTATTTATTTATTTATTAGTTTCACATATTGCTTAGTTAACTTATAAATTAAGCCCCACAAAATCGTAGTAATGGTTTGACTGTGGGGTCGGTGAGTCTCTACATATACACTCATTCATTCATTTATACACATAACACTTTAACACCTTTCTAAATAATATCTTCTTAATTTATTTTTAAAACAATTTTTATTCATTTCACTCCTTATGTCTGCCGGCAGACTGTTCAGTAGGTATGGTACTCGTTTTTTCAATACACATAAATTAATAAATAAAGGTTTCTTTGGTACACGAAGTTACAGTAGAACACTGACTCCTAAGTCACAAGTCCCCTTAGTTAAGGAGGCAGGGTTTTTCACTATTTGTGCAGTCTTTTCCCAAATCTAATGTGAAAAAAAAATTGGTTGTCTGTAAAGTCGGTTTACGGACGATAGTTTAACGTGACAACGTCATAACAAAACATTGATGAAATATTCGTAACGTTACAATGAGCGTAACGTTACAATGAGTCATCCTTTTTCGTGCGTGCAGCCGGCGTTCATCGATTTATTGGACGTTGTCACGTCAAAAAAATTGTTAATTCGCTTTGTGTCAGGCTTGGTTATTCATTTTATATTATTTATTATGATTATTCACCTTAGTGTCCTTTCGATTGATCTTTGAGTGTCTTTAAAAGATCTGGATCTTGTATAATATTCTGTCAAATATCGATAGGATGGTTAGGTGTTTTGCCATAATTATTAATTTTAAGGCACTTTTGTGCTCTTCTCTCTGTTACAATTAGTTTGTAATAAAATATAAACTGGCCAAGTGCGAGTCAAACTCTCTCACGAAGGGTTCCCTACCACAAACCGAAAAAAAAACACGGTTTTTTAATTTTTATTATTTGTATTAGAGCGGCAATAGAAATACACACTCTGTGAAAATTTTAACTGTCTACCTATTACGGTTCTTAAGATACAGCCGGCTGACAGACAGACGGACGGACAGACCGTGGAGGCTTAGTAATAGGGTTTCGCTGGTAACCATTTGGATTCAGAACCCAAGAAATTGACAATCATTAAAAAAAAGCGTGGATTTGTGAAATGAACCTTATATAAATGGCTTTTGGCGTTTTGCGAAGGTTCATTTCAGAAATGTCGCTAGACAGATGCTATATGACGCTGGTCCTTGCATGACATGGCCAATTGCGGGAAAATATCGAACCTCGTTTTTTTCTTCCATTCTGTCCTGTCAGCCGTCACGCTATCACTAACTCCCTTTTCTTTCATATCACTCCTAACACAATCCACCCATCTTTTCCTGGACTTCCAATGAACCTTGCATGACATGGCCAATTGCGGGAAAACATCGATTCTCGATTGACTTGATACTCTTAACCAGCCATAATCATCATCATCTTTCTGCCCTTATCCCATGTTACTCAGGGTCGGCGCAATACGTTTTTTCTTCCATTCTGTCCTGCCAGCCGTCATGCTATCACTAACTCGATCTTTTGTCACATCATGGTCACATCACTCCTAACACAATCAATCCATCTTTTCCTGGTCTTCCAATGAACCTTGCATGACATGGCCAATTGCGGGAACACATCGATCTTCGATTGACTTGATCTCTGAACCAGCCATCCTAGAAAAAATGTTGTCTTTACTTCTAGAGCGACTAACATGATCACGATCTTATTTGGTATTCTAAATGATGCTCACATTCTCAGACTGAATCTTATTTATATCAGTCATTTGCTAGTGCATCTACCTACTAATCTTAATATCAAATCTTGATTTAGGACTAGAATTTTGATTTAGAATCCGAGTTGAACGACCTTTCATGAATTTCAAGGGGACTTGTACTAAGAAATTTTGGAATGTTTCTTTCTTTCTACTGAAAAAATCTAATAAGTCCGTCAGATAGATTTCCAAAAAATATTGGAAACGTAAGTTTTCTTTTTCTCGTAAACAAAAAATTACGAAGATAGTGTGTTCAAAACTCGCGTGACGTCACTACGATAGCACAATTTTACCAGCGACGTGACGTCACCAGCATTTTTTATTTTAAATGGCAAAAAAATGTGTCTAATATATTTTGAAAAGTAACGGACGTACTTAATAGAATTATATTTTTTCTATCTAGTAGAAATACCCTATTTGATATTTAAATGTGGTCCTAAATTATTAATCGGTAATTCACTTTCAAACGTCTCATTGAGCTTTGAAATCGGAATTGGTAAAAACCCAAGTTAACATTCATCGAATTCATGAGTCACCTACCCCCGTTTCACGCGAAAAACAAAATTGGCAGTTTATTTAGCTTCCTTACTGCCTTTTGTTTCTGTGGGACTTCCGTTGCCTTTGAGTCATTGTACAATGTATTTTGAAATAACCGTTTGTTTGTTGCTGGACAGACTCACTCTGGACAAGAATATTTATAGAAAATTCGAGACAGTGATTCCGTACCTAATTTTGTTTTTTTTTAGTGTTTTCATGATTTTTCTTTTGTGACAACAAAAAATTGTTTTCTATAAAATATATCTCTCTCGACCACTCAAAGGTTTGCTGGGAGAGAACTCAACACTTATAAAGGGTGTCGCAAAATTAACGCAAGATTTGATTTGATTTTTTATTTTTATATATATCATAGAGTACACAGGATAGGGATAACCCTATCCTGTGTACTACCGTCCGACTACCGTCCGCGGCTACGCCCACGAGAATGTCGAAAATTATCCCAAGGGAGCATACTCGCGGGATAAATAGTATCCCATGTCCTTTCCCGGGACTCAAACAATCTCTATACCAAATTTCATCTAAATCCGCCCAGCCGTTTGCACATGAAGAAGTAACAAACATACACACACTCACAAACTTTCGCCTTTATAATATTAGTGTGTGTGTGTCTATTAGGCTTTGCACACATGCGCACTATTTTAACTAAATTTTACCGTGTTGCATAAATGTGGCTGAATTTCGTTGATTCAGCGTTAAATCACCTCCTTCAATGCGCTAGTGGTTGTGGGCTTGTTTGCTTTGAAATAACTCCAAAAAAGAAATCCAGTGGTGTTAAATCACATGGTCTAGGGGGCAATTCTGATATCACCGAAATGATAGATTTTCTGAACTTTGTCCACCAAAACTAATGGTTTTAAAATATTGTTCAACAAAAACGTTGCTCTCTCGAGTAGTACGAGCAGAATGATTTCGACTCAAATTTTATTTGATAATTTTAATAAATACCTACTTACAAATGGTAGTTCAGTACTTTTAGAATAAGGGTGAATTAAAATTAACTGATATTGCAATAACATATAAAAAAATAATCGAGCTGGGCGTGGAGACAGTAGCAAATGTACTAATAATAAGCTATTTTTTATGAATTATACCCACTCAATAGAGTAGATGGTAGTTTAGGGTTAATCAAAATATTGACCTACCCTAAACTACCAGCTATCAAACTGTTATATTTTTGGGGTTGCCAACACTTAATCACACAAATGTTAGCAAATTCAAATCTTGCGTAAATTTTGGGACACTCTACATACATTATTCGAATATTGTAGTGTTACAGTGCACAGTGATGGACTATTTTAAGTTTAGGTGTAGATAGGTACAATAAAGAATTAAAAGAGATGGATCCCGTTCAGCTGAAAACTTTATCTGCAACGTTTACGCATTAAAAAAAAAGAAAGACTCAGTAAGAAATAAACGAATGTTTAATTACGTACCTTCTCCTCTGCACAACGACTCTCGCATAATTTACACCACAATACGCAATAAATACAGATAATAAGCACCGCAAACAGGTCCCGAAAACAATTTCACAGTACTGACATAACAAATCAGCTGTAACCTTACAAAAATAAGTAACCTACTTCCTATGAGCCAAGGTCATCAGAAATATGCTCTGACCTCGTTCAAGGCCGTGCTCCTTTCAATTTGTTCACCAGGTTCACTCTGATTGTAATAACGTAATTAATATGCCAGATGGAGTTTTTAAAAGTGGGTTTTTATTAGTACCTGGTTCGTTAGAGTGGTAGAGGGATAATAATTGGTTTTTGTAATGCCATTGCTGTTTTTACACGCAGGTCCTGGAAGTATTTTTTAAAGACACTGCAAGCATAAACAAATAAAATTCACTGAAACATAGCGAGTTGGTGTAGGTACCATATTGATAAAGATTATTCTTTTAATTTAAGTTTAAAGCAATGTTTTGTAATACTCCATACTTATAAGGCATGATGGGGTTGGCGTATCCATTGGGATAAAAACCACAATTAAAACAAAAAAAGAAAATGTTCCGAATACAAAAATTAACAATTTCGAAACAATTTAACTTTATGCCAAGACACCAACTCATTGTCATCTTTTTATCATTGATTGCCTACGTTTGACCACAATCTCACTTGATGGAAGGCGATGATGTGGTCGAGGATGGAGCACGCTTGCCTAGAAGTAACCTATTCACAAAACGTTTTGTGTCATCTTCTACTACCTACTACTCTAAACTAACCTATCCTCTTCTCTTTATTTCAGATCTCCAAAATGGGGGGCCTGAAGACCCTCATTCTCCTGCACCTGGTCTACTTCTGCGGGTGCATGGACCAGCTCCACATCGTCTACGAATGGAAGCAGATAGACTACGAGTTCCCCAGCCCTGCAGCCAGGAGCCAGGCCATAGAAAGCAAGGCCTTCATACCAGAGAACAATATTCCCATGGGCCTGGAGATATATGAAGACAGGCTGTTTATAACTGTGCCTCGGTGGAAGTCGGGAGTTCCTGCTAGTTTGAACTATATTAATTTGAAAGGTAAATGTATTTTTAAAGTTATTTCGGCTGTGGAAGTCATATCCGACCTCAGCAGTTGCTCCATCTAGTTTTTCGTTTTTGTGTAAATTATTGGCTCGCGTTTGACAATTATCTCACCTGATCTTTAGCGGTTATAGAACATGCTTGTTTAGAAGTACCTAACCTATACAATCTTCAGGAATTCTATTAATTCTGCACCCACAATGAGAGTATTCTAAAAACTTTTTATGGGTTTGGATGGGGTGTCCAAGATCCACCATGTACCAGTCGGTCATACCGCCGTAAGTCTTGCAGAGAATATTGGCATTTAGCTGCATCCGGATAGAGGGAAGCTGACTGACTGAGCTGATGATGATGATAGTGATATGATAGTAGAAGAAGATGAGGAGGACGGAATAGTTGTAGTAGTGATAACAAACAATGCAAGAAAACAATGGACAATACTACTAGGTAGTTTGAGGAAGTAGGAAGTCTAGATGCAATGTACCTAGTCTAAGAGGCTCATGAAAAAATATTTTCTAGTATAAAGAACTTCGTTGATTTAACCACTTGGAAAGAACACTGTGACAATGGCCACCATAGATATTTGAACAATGTTCAGAATTATGTTGAGTCCAGAGTTTTTTTTTTAAAAAAAGGCAATACATATAACAAAATAATATAGCTTCTTATATAAAACAATGAAACAAAACATACAACTATAAAAAGTATTACTTCCCACAAAGGCACAAAGCTACATGTTTCTATTCACGTGAATGCAGAAACGTTTAACTGAAGACCACTGAACAATAATGTAACAAAAGCGAAGAATTTGTTTTAAAATGTCAAGTAAAACGTAATTCAAGTTATGTCTGCGATTATCTGCAACTGTGGAGTGTGATCATTAAGACAGTCAATGCAGTTTTATGAGCTATTACTTGGAAATAATTGATAAGCTTTCACCACTTCTTCTCTAATGAACATTGCGTTGTTTGCGAAATTGCTCTGTTCACTTTACTCTCGGTGAGATATTCCTATGTTGCTTACATCATTCCATTCCTTACGGAGAGTCAGAAGCCAGAAAATCTGACATCAGTCTTACCAAGGAGTACCGTGTTAGCCAGTTAATGGGTTATGGAGGTCTGGTAGGCAGCCGATCCACGTAAAATACTGGTATTCAGCTGAATCCCGTTTGCCTGGAATCCGACCCCAATATAATTGGGAAAAGGCTAGGCAGATGATGACTTACATCATTCCAATACTGCGAATTAGGGTATTTTTCTGGAAAGAAAAATAGTAAAGCTATATAGTTCTATTTGGCGCAGTCGCAGGGCACACAATATAATTATTTGTTTGTACATATATTGGGTGTGTGTGCCAAATAAACTACTTTTCTTTCTTCTTTCTTATAAGTAGTCCGTCAGTTAGAATTCCAAAAATTCTAACGTATTACGTAGGTCCACGTATTTTTTGCTTTTCCAAATCAATGAAATTGACAAAGATAGAGTGCATCAAAGTAGAGGAGTGGGGGCTAGTGGTGTCACTTGTTGGTAAAAAGATTGCGAACGGGTGGAAATTTTTTTTGACAACACGATTGGCGCAGTGGTTGAGCGATTGACTGCTGCGGTGCGTGTCGCTGGTTCGATTCCCGCACGGAACAAATATTTGTATGGCCTACAGATAGTTTTCCGGGTCTGGCTGTTTGTGTATGTGAATTTGTATGTTTGTAAACGCACCCACGATACAGGAGAAATTCCTAGTGTGGGGCAACGTCTTTAAAAAAACAATTCAACGCACTGTAACGTCTTATAAAGTTTGCGTAAAAAAAGAAAAAATACATATCCAATATTTTTGGTACTCTATGTAACTGTCGGACCATACAGTTTTTTTCAAGAAAATACCCTACTGTGTGTAGACATCCCCAGACCCATCACTTCCCGTGGGTGTCGTAAGAGGCGACTAAGGGACTCACCAGAGTATGGGCATTAGCATTCTCTGTGCATTGCAACAGCTACACTGCGATCGCCAACCCGCCTGCCAAACGTGGCAATTATGGCAACCTTTGGGGGAGGCCCAGCTGTGGACGTCTTTTGGCTGGTATGATGATGATGATATGTGAGGAGTTGTCAAAATTATAGTTTATAGGTGATATCTAAACATAACCTTATAAAGTGGGGTCCCAATTCGAGAGCCTGTGGCTAATAATTACAAAGGTCTTGACCTCCCTGATCTCTCAATCAGAAGTCACTGGTACTGTAATAAGTAGATCCTAGCTACAGTTTTATTTCTGGTTGTTTGTTTGTTTGAAGCACGAAGCGATGATTGTATGGTCATCTAAATTGATAATCACGAATATATGATTACCTACATGATTTTAAAGAAATTGTCTACTATAGATAACGGAATCTTACCAATAGAGAAGTAACTATTATACTTAGGCCAGATGGCAATCATAACGCGGAAAGAAATGATGGAGATGCTAATTGAAAAGCCTTCTAGATTTGCTTAGACTTACCTCTGCTGGTGATACTTTGTTCTTATAAGTAGCATACTCTGGGTGCATCGTCCTCACATAATATTAAATTAATTTTTGTATACAAAATTTTGTAAATCATTATTTGAAAAGAGTAACTATGGAGTTTCTTGTCCGTTCTTCTCCATAAGAATCTACCTTTCCGAATGGACAGTAGAGTCACTTTATTAATGTAATTCTATTATTTTTACTGAACTGTAAACGATGACGTTCAAAAGTGCCGTTTAATGGCCTAATTGAAATAAACGTTTTGACTTTGACTTTGACTTTAGATATTGTACATTAGAAAAGCCAAGAATGATAAAACAGCCAGATATTAAATACCCTATTATTTCTAGATCTTACATAATCGTACAACTTAATTTGCCTAGATACAACCTGCAAACAATAGTAATGATATCTAAGTTGCTGATCTAACACATTTATGCTTGCAAATTAGGTTGTCACGGCACAAGATCAGAATAAATTATTTACTAAGTTGGTATTATTTGCACAATAGTTATTCTGATTTGACAAGGAGACGGTTGTAGACGCAAGTCGTTAGAATGAATTATTTGTTTATCATGGACATCGTCTTCATCACCATCATCATTGGAGTTTTGTGTTTCTTCTTCATAGAGCATTTTTAAACGATGCACCAGGATTTTAAACTGGTATATTTGTAAAATAATGTGTACACATTAAGGGACTGCATTCTTTAAATTGGCATTAATGCCCGTTTTTTCTTTACGTTCAATAATTTCTCCGTACTCTTAGTTGATTGTTTCAGCTTTTTCCAAACTAACAGCTTTTGATTCATTATTTGATTGCCTGTCATCATCAGCAACTACATTATGTACATATATCTTGTTCTACCGTTCAACAATGGAAAGACAATCCATTCCATTAGTATCTTTTATTGTATATTATTTTACCCGATACCCATTAATGTTTAAATCAACCGTGACGTATCTAACCAATATTATTCTAGCTTCGGGTAATACCTGCATAAATGGAAATCAGTTATTAAACTGAAACGGTTACGAGAATATTGATCGTATTCATATTGAATGAGTAACTCTCTGAGTAATTTGAGGAAGTTCCACCATTGTTTAACAAAACATTTATCTAAACATGAATTAAACAGAGACGATGATGGCAATGAATAGTAGGTTTGATGCTTATTGACACATTTCATTCATGTGGGTATGCTTAAATTACCATCGGTTACAAAATAACCATCATTGGCCACTGTAAAGATATCTAGGATAACAGCGTTTTTTTTTGTATCTATTACTGTTTTTTTGTGCAATTCTTTCCTAGTAGGTTTTTTAGTGTTGAGTTTTATGCAATTGATAGGTCACAAAGTGCAGTGAAAAAAATACCATCTGATGCTAGGCTGCCCTGAATCCTTCTTAGTCATTACGTAGTCATAGTCAATTGACCAAAAGGTAACCTGTACCTAAAGGATAGACAAGAATGAAATACACTCGTTTTAAACTATTATTTTTTAATTTCAGACAACACAACAAATTCACCGAAGCTGATACCGTACCCAAGCTGGGCAGCCCACTCTATCGGCATGGACGGCAAACCTCCGGAGATTGTCTCACCCTTCCGCGTCAGGGCTGACCGCTGCGGCCGTCTGTGGGTCCTCGACAACGGCAAAATGGGCAACCTAGAGAAGAACGTCACGAAATACCCACCTTCCATCATCGTATACGACCTGAGAACTGATAACCTGCTCAGGAAATACGAATTTCCTGCAGACCAGGTGAAAGAAGATTCAGGGTTCGCTAACATAGCTGTTGAAGATGCCGACTGCGAGAACACTTTTGCTTATGCAGGAGATTTGGGTAAGCCTGCGATCGTGGTGTACTCCTGGGAAAAGAACGAATCATGGAGGATCACCCACCACTACTTCCACCCTGATCCCCTTGCTTGTGACTTCAGTGTCAAAGGATTTAACTTCAGTTGGACTGACGCTTTGTTCGGTCTTGGTCTGTCTGCCCCCAATGCTGACAACTTCAGCACCCTGTACTTCCATCCCATGGCGAGCTACGACGAGTTTTCCGTGTCGACAAAATATTTAAGGAACCAGTCGCTCGCTGAAGCTAATTTCAATGCTTTCAAAGTATTGGGAACTCGTGGACCGAACGCTCAATCCAGTGTCTCATTTATCGACCCAAAAACTGGAGTTTTGTTTTATTCCTTGGTGAATCTGAATGCTGTTGCATGCTGGAAGACGTCGAACAAGGAGTACTTGATGAAGAACCAAGGTAGGATCTACATGAACGAAGTCACAATGGTGTACCCGACCGACATAAAAGTAGATTACAACGACAACTTGTGGATTCTATCAAACAGGATGCCGATTTGGATGTATGGAAGTTTAGACCCTAATGAAGTGAACTTTAGGGTCTTTTCAGCTCCTGTTGTAGATGCGATCAGTCACACAGCTTGTGACATAACGCCTAGATCTGATATTTTGGATAAATTCGTGAATAAAGTGAAGAATGCCACCAACTCGCTTGTTGCGAAGATTAAGCAGAATTCTGCTGCTGTAGCGATTAGTCCTTTGTCTTTTGTAACCATAGTACTGGTCAGTTGGATTATCTCCTTAACTGTTTAAACAGTCTTTGAAACAAATTAATGTTAAAGTGTCTTTTAAATTGCGATGCTTTTATGAACAAGTATCGTTTTGAACGTCAGTTATACCAACTTTACAAATGGCACTATCTCTGTACTCTTCTCACCTGCAAGGGGGGAAAGAGTAGGAGTATAATTTAAGGACTTAATATAAGGTTGTGAACTTAGAATAATAACTGGCGTCCAGAATGTTCGAGAGCTTGGAGTGTGAAGTGACGGGGGACGGACATCCCAGTTCGTATGCTAGTCGGAAGCGTTAGTATTATAGTATATTTTATTATTAGGTGCCTTGTGTTTTTAATAAATATTTTAAAATAACATTCCAAAAGATTTGAATACTGAAGCAGGTCTGATGTTTGCATTAGCTTTGCAGCAAAACTGCTTGAAATTGCATAAGAAAACGTTGATTTTTATATGATATTCACGAATGCAATTTCACAGCCCGCAACTGCACATATTACTTGTATTTTCCAAACCATGTTACTTAATAATTATGGAGATAAAACATTTAAAACAATCTTAAGCCTAAAACCAGTCAAGAACAGGCGTGGAGCTGACTTTAGATTTGATAAATTTTATGTCTCTGCAAGTATTTATTGGCTCCTGGCTTTTATAAGTGTTTTGGGATTTTACAAATTGTGTGCATGTGTCAATCTATACACTAGTTTTTAAACATTGTTCTTAAAAAAAATGTTCAGTCCCCTTATTTTTTAACGCAACGCTTTGCAAGTTTCCGATGCCGACAGGTTTGCTACTCGACAATAGAAACTTCTTGGATGGCAACAAAAATAGTAAACAAATACCTACATATTCTAAAAGACAAGCTTCTACAACGTGTAACAGAATAAACGCAATGCTTCTTAAGGGATCATTGTACTCATTATTATGAACAACTTTTACCGTGGGACCAACAATGAGAGGTATTGCGTTTATTCTGTTACATGTTGTACCTATTTCAAGGCGATAAACGAAAAAAAAAAAGTGTATTTGTGCTGTTGAGGAATTGCTTTGTCTGAAGCTAAACCTGGATGGAGAATCAGAGCATAGTTATCATAAAAATAATATAATCCGACTATTGAACTAACATATAAAATTTAAACTCTGTAGGATGAGAGTAAAAGGTTATAATCCAGCTTGCAAGATTCGAGCTAAACAAACACTGCAAGTTAAATAAAAGCTTGTAGAGTGAAAATCTCAAAAAAACTTAAACTCCACCGTCGACTTTGTCTCTGGAATCTATGACCTAGACTAGAGTCAAGAGCAAACCCATATTAAATAAAAAAATAAATAATTTTTACTTAAATTTTGTTACACGAACTCCCGACTGCTATTTAAAGACATCATATACTGCAGTAGCTCAAACACTTCAACCGTCAGGTATCGGATATTTTCAACGTCTTGTGTACAAAAGTCCTTAAAAAATCAGCTGTGATGTGCAGCGATACAGTAACAAGTATGTTACCGCTTTATTTATTGTGATCGCATATAATGTAATGTTATTCGTACTTAGTTTGTGCCTTTACGTGATATCACATAAGCTTATCTAGAATACTGCACGGTACGTGTATTTTGTAAATATTAATTACTTTAATAAAAAATGCTAAAAGCTTGGAAAACGTTGTCTTATTTCATTAACCATTATTTGGATGACTTTTACTCATTATATTGCTTCTATTCTTCATTCAATCTATTTTTATTATATGGCAACCAAAGCCGATGTTCTACCAATGTTCAAAGTAGATTGGAGAAGCAAGTGTGCAATATTTTACTGATTAGGAGAGAACGACGATTGCTGCAGAAAATAATTAGATTCTTTCATGGATAAAGTTGATTAGGTACTTATTGTGTTAGTACGAGACTGAATCCATAACATTGCTTATCTGGGGTTCTAAACAAGTGACATTCTGTCAGTGTTTATGTGGCGAAGGCAATTGTCAAAACGTTAAAAATGTATAAGATTGACGGACGCGGCCGAAATGTCACATGACATAAATCCCTTGAATTTTGTCATTTCGACAATCACATTCGCTAATAGAATAGTATCTACTCTCATGGTTGGAATGACGGCCGCCATAGCCCACGCACAATATTCCAAAATCAGCCGGTCGATTTTGTAAACATGTCGAAGTGAAGGCTTGGGTGAAGTGATCACGAGGTGAGCTGTCAATCCATATAATTAAGATGTCACGTGATCACGAAGTGAACTGTCATTCCATCTGCAGGCCTAAGTGCAGGACTGAGTGCGGAAACCATACCCCATAGATAGATAGATATTATCTACTCTGTCAGGTTACGATGTAACCACGAGGTGTCCAATTTAATTAGCACATAAAATTTGCAGACCCTATAGATATTGATATCTAGGTGTTTATCGAGTCCTCCATACCTCGATGAAGAATTTAGGCCGTTGGTCCTGGCTGTTATTTGTAGATCTTTGAGACTCGTTACGGGTTGGTCAGTCCAAAAGACCTACAACCAGCCAAAATAAAGGGCCCTCGTATTGTGGAGGTCAATAGGCAGTCGCTCGATGTCAAATACTGGTATTCAGCTGCTGCGATTAGGCTGGAACGGGTCTGCGGACGGCGAGCGTGGGGTGGCTCGTCGTCCGATAGAACCAGGCCCGGATCGATGGTCACGCGAGCCTCAAAGGGATGTCAGCTTGCTGACATGCCAGGGTTGCGGAATTTGTTAGTCACTGCAGCCCTGGAACGCAAAGGGCGTTAGGAGGTACACGGATGGGTTTTAGTCAGTAAGAGTCTGACACGCCCTTCCGCTCCACCCAGCGAGGGAGGAGGCATTTGATGATTTCCCATCCATTAAAAAAAGGTTGGACTGTAAGTGGACTCCAACATAGTTGGGAAAAGGCTAGGCACTAGGCAGGTTGTCAAAGTCAAAAGTCATTTACTTATAAGTGTTATTTTTGGAAGAACATAAACATTTTATTTATTTAATATTTATTCAAATTAGGCTGACTGCCAGAACTTTTTGAACGTCGAAGTTCTAGATATATAAAGACAGTCCCCCAAAACGTCCGCCCGTCACCACTTCCTGGTGTTTTAGCTTGTTGGTGGTTACGACAGCGAGGTAGAAATGATTAACGAGTTAACATGATCTAGTCGAGGGGACGTCTAACGACGAAACACCGGACGTAGTTTAGCGCCGTCGTCGCCACACTGCACACATCCAATAAGTACCTACTATCATGAATATGATAAATGACAAGTGACCAAGGCCTTAAACAGGACCCTGACCTCGGTTATAAGCATAAGCTACATAATAATATCCAGCACAAAATGTAGGTATTAATGAGTTGTCTCGTAGTACGTGTTAATCAGGGTTTGGAAATCCGAGCAATTATTATTGGCAAAGGTAATCTAACTAACTTTACATAATAGTTCTATTAAAATTTTCACCTGTTTAACACCGCTGCTTAGCCACAGGTGTGATTTCTAATTTCATACATTCTAATGATGATAATGTTTTACTCTGTAATATTGTTGAGTAAACGAACGCCCTCTATGGTGATCGACGAGCAATTGTTGTTGATGTTCTGCAATTATTAAAAAGATGGCGCTGTACTAAATAAATCTAAAACTAAACTAATTATATCATTTAAACGATATAATTAGTTTAGTTTGATTTTTAAGTAATTACAAATTAAATAAATTGAATACAATAGACACTATCATATATCAGCAAAGCTCGATGTTACGTCTAATTCATGGTGAAGTTTATATACTTCTTGGTTCTTTAGAGGATAATCCTGTTGTGTCATATATAAAATCTTTAGCATTTACTTCTAATCTTTATTATAGACGAAAATCTGTGTGTAAATAAATTAAATACATCATTGAACTATGTATTTTAAATAAAACTTGCATATAGCTAAGTACTAAGTCATTTCAAGATAATTTATTTATTTAACAGTTTATGTACACACATTTAACAAATAGATAAGAAGGAAACAGAAAAATAGGTACAAAGGTGATGCTTATTTCTAAAGAAATCTCTTCCAGCATACCTGCGAAAGCAGAGTCGCATAAAAGAGATGTCGACAACGTGTGTCAAAGTTATGCTCACATAGATAAGACAAGAACCTTTAAATATAACATACTATACATAAATATGATTAAAATTAATATCATACTAATACATACTACTTAAATAATAATATATACTTTAAATATGTAACTATGGTGGTACCGAAAGGTAGTGTTTTTTCACTCTTCTTTTAAAAACTGGAAGAGTTTTGCAGTCCCTAATGTCAGGCGGCAGTGCATTCCACAACCGTACTGTAACGTGTATAATAATATCTTGGGACAACTCACACACGGTCATCCGATCCCAAACTAGGCAGAGCCTGTGCTAGGGCAACCAGACAACTGATAAACATACTTATATATTTCTAAATACATACATATTATAGACAAATTACACCCAGACACAGAACAAATGATCATGCTCATCACACAAAGATTTGTCCTGGGTGGGAATCGAACCCACGACCTCCGGTTAAGCAGTCAGGGTCACTAACCACTCGACCAATAGGCCAGTCAAATGATGAAACAGGCCAGTATAATGTATAGTAGTAACCAAAAAAACAACAAGAAATGCAATAGTACTCAATATATTTTGTTTTAAAATAATCTGATGACTTATTTAAATACATGCAAAGATATGATTACAATTAATTAGCATAGATCAGTAGATATTGGAGGGTAGCCATTACAGCGGAGGGCTTTATCATAGCGAGGCCCGTGGTGGCAGACTTTAACTAGGCCTTAGCTTTTTAAAAATTTATTTGAATTTAATTATTTAGTAATTGTAGTATAGTCGTTAAGCTTCCGGCTTTTCCTTAGACTAAAATTTTAGTGAAATCACAATGAGAACAAACAAACTCAACTCACTCTTGGCGCAAATAAGCTTTCTTATACCTACTTTATTTTTCTTACTTTTCTAAATTTCTAATAGACAATTGCAATGCCGAAAACTTCGATGGCCACTATAAATATTATTTAATAATTGATGAAATCAATTCATTTTATTACAAAAATATAAAACGGCTGTCATGTGTAGATCTTTGGCAGTCGTTACGGATATTCAGAAGCACGAAAATCTGACAGCAGTCTTTCCAAGAAGTTCCTGGGTTGTGGTGGCGAGATAGGCAGTCGCTCCACGTAAAATAGTTGGTTCAGCTGAATCTAGTTTGACTGGTAGCCGACCCCACTATAGTTAGGAAAAAACTATGACGTAGACTGAAGTCAAGAGCAAACCCCTATTCAATTAAAAAAAAAGCTAGGCAATGTTTTTTTTTAATATGGGTTTGCTCTTGACTCTAGTCTAGGTCATAGATGACAGAGACAAAGTCGACGATGGAGCGAGCTTACCCAGAAGAAGCCTGTTCACTCTAATTTTGAAGAGATTAGGGTTGTATGCTCGAACGCATACAACCCTAATCTCTCGCATCTCGAGTTCAAAAACCTTACATCGAACTGTAAGGTTTTTGAACTCGAGATACGCGAGGCCCCGTTCGCCACCCCCTAAGGCCTACTGCCAGTACCTACTATTCACAAAATATTGTATTCAAATAATAACATGAGATAAAATACAGTACTACCGTGATAATGATAAAAATAAGTTATTTACATATTCGGGATCTACGAAACGAGATCTATCTGAATCATTATTATCACGGCAGAGTAAGTAAATAACCAATGCAAATGGGCCACTTGTCACAGATATCAAAACCATGGATAAAACCTGCTGAGATCGTGCAGAGGTACTATTAGGTCATCTGTAAGTTCTTGAAGCCATTCTCTCAATAACATGCATAGCACCAGATACCAAATAAGTATCAGCATGCAAATTTTTCAAACTCGCTATCAGATTCCTTCTATCAATTTTTTGAAGTTCAGATAGCGATTGCCTAGTTTGAGAAGTCATGTATGGTAGAATCAAACAACCCAATCCAAATACTTTACATCTTACACAATTTTTCCATATATCTACCAAGTCTTCATCTTTGATAATAGGACAGATTGGTAATAAATTTATAGCATTCAAACATTTAGTTCTTTGACGCTCTGTTATTGGGTAATCAGCGCGTTGGAATGGAGACAAAATAACGGACCGCCAGGCGGTGCATATTACGCTGTCTAGTTGAGACGTTAGTTTCAGTAATAATGGAATCATTTCTTCATTTAGACCCGCCCGCAGTAGAAGAGGAATGAGACTGCGTATAATTTGTGAAGAACCAAATTTACGTGCAAGTTCAGCAGCTGTTCTTAATCCATCTGGGTTTCCTTCTGTAGCTTGAAGCAATTGTTCTAGTCCCCGAAGTTTGTTATGTGTAAATGTAGCAGCGACCCATGGCATATCAATGCTCTCCAAGCTTACTACGCTCAGCAATTCTAACAGTGACATCCACAGCGCATCTCTTTCCCGATTCGCTACTTTGATGGCTGTGTCAGAATCGACTACGCTCATTAAACATTGAAGAGCCCTTAATTTTTTAGACTTGTTATTATCACTCTCATCGTCAAATGCGATCCGAGATAAGTATATAGCCCCCATTTTAGGGCAAGTTGCTTTCAGTATATATTTTGCTGTCATTAATTCTTTTATGTTTAAAACTGTGACAGTTTTGTTTTCACCATTAGTTTTGTCGAGGATATTTTCTAGTATTTGAATTCTTATAGAGCTTACATTAATGCAATTTTTATCTGCAATTTCATTAACAGCTCGATTTACATCATGACGGCTCATTTTTGAAACAAAATCTGGATGTAAGTATAAATTACGAATGAGTTGAGCTGGCTCTGTCGAAAGCCGAACGAGCTCTTCGCACGCCCAATCTATTTTGTATAAAGCATGTCGCGTGGATAGGGTTGCATGTAGACGTTCCATTTGTCGAACAGCACGATTTCCAGGTTGCAGGGCAGCCCAACGTTGCGCAAATTGGTAGCATAGATGAGCAGCGGCAACTTGGTCAGCCCCCCGTGCACATCCTTGGAGCACGTAAAAGAGGCACGCTCCTGCCCATTCCATGTTTGCAATGTGTCTTACACAGCGATGCGCTGCACGTAGTAAAGGTTCTTCTTGACTCGTCAAACGCCAAGGTTCGTTTTTAGTTTCTGAATCTACATCATCATTACGCTTTCGTGATGTCATGGTTTGCTTCACGGCGTTACTACAAATCATGTCTCTTGCTGTTTGTGAATCCGAGTCGAGAGCAAGCAAAGCAACTGCGGGTATCCAACGTTCATATGTTTCCAACGTTATTTCCGATTTCAAATTACCCCACATATCTTCTCGCATGAAAAGATGAAATGGTAACCTGAAATGACCAATTTCAGGAAACATTCCCTTTACAGAGAAGAGTTCGTATTCGTACTGTTTGGGAGTACTTTTACGTTTGTATTCTTTTAAAAAGTGTAGTAGGAAGTATTCCTTTGTGTTCTTTACTTCGATGGCCGTGCCGAATATGAGGCGGTAAATACACAGAAACACTTCATAATAATATGGATTTATGGATACCGCACGGCCATGTAGAGTCACTTCGCCGTTCTTCCAAAAATCATTGAGTATATCTTTTAAAAATTCTCTATTTTCTATACTATCCCAAACAACAAAACATTTATTTAAATAGTTTTCGTCATTTTCGAGGAATATTTGCCGGTGACCCAAATCGTCTGTAAATATTTTATATTTTAACTCCCAAGTCGACAGTAAAGCTATTAATTGAAGTGACAGGCCGTCGTTAGTTGAAATGTTTAATGCACGACACAGTTCTACCAGTCGCTCGAAACTGGTATCAGGGTACTGTAGTAGAACATAAAACAGTATAACTTTGACATCCCAAGTTTCTTCACTATTATCAGGTAACGCAACATCAGACAAATTAATGTTGAACTTAGACTTGAGGATGTATTGAGGGGGATATGACACAGAATTCCCTATTTCTTTACATATTGAATCATTGTCTAGCACGAACGTGCGACGGATAGGAGGTAACGACAGATACCCAATAATGTTAGGAGGTAAAAATTCATTCTGACCTCTTAACACTTCAAGAACATTATTGTCTTCCTCACAAGTTTTTATAACAAGCAATAAACTCGTCATTATTACTTCGTCAAGCTCTTGGTATGCAACAACTTTAGTTAGTAATCTCTTTCCTATCTCGGACATGTCATCTTGCCACGTCGGCTTGGTGACTTCAGCAATAGCATAACTGTTAGAAACCAGCCTGAGGGAAGTAAAGTCACATTTGCTGTGAATATTGGAAAATTCCGTATCAACACTATCCGGGAATTGTATAGTTTTATAGAGATTTATTAATTCATTAATAGCAGTACTTGATGAAATTGGTAAAAATATGTAATGGAATTTCCACGCTATTGATAAGTTCTTCACAATAATACTGGCGTTTATAAGATTGTTCAACAAGGACAATTGTTTAATTAAATTGTGCAGATATTCTTCATTACAAGTTACAGCAAGCTCAATTAGAACATTATAAGAATGCAACAACAAATCAGAGTTCTCTCCATATTGAAATTGAGATAAAACTGCAATGAAGTCATCAACTGATACATCTCTTGTTGAAAATGTTCTCAAGAGATATTCAACAAGTTTCCTCACTTGATGGCAAGTAGAAGTGCTTCGTAACAAGGCCATCAGTACAGAGTGTTGGGACTGACAAGCATGTGTTAGTTGGATAACACTTCCACCCCGGCCAGAGCTAGCAGTTACTCCATCTTGACTTATCCAAGAATTAACTGCAGCCTCACAAGCTCTTTCATTATAGATATCATTCATATTGAGTATCAAACTATATGAATTTTTGAAATTATACAATGTTTCAATATTTTTTATTTCAATTTCATTTATGAGATGAGTACCTTTTATGAAGTCTATGTAATTTCTTTCAATAGTCAAATTATTTGTGGTTCCACTAACTATTTGATCATACTTAGCCATCACAGCTTTCAGTAATAATTTTTTTTCTTTTGATGACAAGTTGTTGAAGTAATTTAATGCTGTTCTAGTGTCACAATCTTGAAGGCATCTTTCAATGTATAAAGCATTGCCATAGTTTGAATAAACAGGCATGACGCCCGTTATTGCCTTCAAATCATCCAACTCTATTGATGGCATGCTCACAATTTTGTGAAGTACTAGCATGTAATCAGTACATGTCATTGGAAAATTATACTTCTTCAGCACCACCTTAACATTTGCATAATTTATTTCTATTTGTACCTCTTGGGAAAGTAGTCTTTCTGAATCGGATACTGTAAAGGTTTTGGTAGCATTGGCAACAGTTGTCACTGCTAATTCCAGTACAGTTGAGTTCCATGGGACATCCAATACTTTTAAAACTTGTAGTAAACATTCAAGTTTATTATTGTAAGAATGGAAAGACTCTAGTAATATCTGCAGGCGGGTGCCATCAATCCCACCGCCACTGCTTGCAGCTTCACCCTCGATGTATGAACTTAGAATATCATCTAAATCAAACAAATGCTGCATAGCATATGATGGCAAATAATTTTGTAAAAACGTTTTCAGATCTTCAGTGTAACAGCGGCGTAGCATTATTAAAGCTACTTCATTTGGGCTTTGTGAACTCAATTCATTTAGTAACATATTGATTCTATATTTATCTTTCAACTCCATTATGTATGTTATTCTTGTTTTAAGAATATCAAGGTCATCCATTGATATAGGTCTTAGAGTAATAGATTTGAGTGATGATTCCAGGATGACTATTATTTCTTCAACAAATTTCAACCCTATCTTCGGCCAAAATGCAGACTGTTCCAACATAAAAACCCTTTCACTGGCCCAACGGACAAATAGGTCAATATAAAATGGATTCTGTTCCAACAGCGATGGAATAAAGTTCTTCAACCATATAATAATAGAAGTTAATTTGGTACTATTGTGTATAGCATTAAGAATTTTTACAACATCATCAGAAATTACGGACAACTTCAACTGAGAATATTTCAACCAACAAATAGATGCTATATCAAAATCATGTTTGGATGTAAATGTAATACAAAGTTCCTTGAAGTTTTGGTCAAAGAGATTGACATTCTCATAAGAGTTATTGCCTGTAAAATGAATGTATTCAATCAAATCTATTTTAATTGATAGGTCACTCACCACATTTATGAGATCATTATTATTTGTTGCAAATATTCTTTTTTGAAGAGGGTATAACAATGACTTGTAAGTGATATTTTGTTGGCATAGTTGCTGTGTCATTTGAATGAGAAATATAAAATCATCAATAGCCTCAAATAGTGGCTGTAACTGCATTAGTACACTCCCTGGTTTAGTAGAAGTTGTGATGGAGTCTATCATGGTCTTGAGTTCCGCCTTCAGGGTTTCTTGAGATATAAGAGTCTGGTTAAAACTGTCTGAATGTTCAGCAGTCCCAGCATGATTCAGAGATTGGGCAAATCCAGCACAATGAATCTGCACCTGTAACACCAGAAACAACAAATTAATCTTCGACTGACCTGCTGGTCGAGTGGTTAGTGACCCTGACTGCTAAACCGGAGGTTGTGGGTTCGATTCCCACCAAGGACAAATCTTTGTGTGATGAGCATGATCATTTGTTCTGTGTCTGGGTGTGAATTGTCTATAATATGTATGTATTTAGAAATATATAAGTATGTTTATCAGTTGTCTGGTTGCCATAGCACAGGCTCTGCCTAGTTTGGGATCTGATGACTGTGTGTGAGTTGTCCCAAGGTATTATTATTTATTAATCTATAATATAAGGGCGAAAGGTCACTCATTCATACATTCACTTACTGATTAATCACAAAATCTCAAAAACTATTCCTATGGAGATGAAATTTGGCACAGAGGAAGATCATGAGTAGGAGACATCAAAGTTTAGTAAAGGGGTGAAATAGGGGTGAGAAGTTTGAATGAAAAATCTTATTCCTTGGGCCAATATAATTGAAACTTGGTACAAATATTGACATAAGTGAATACTAAAGATTGTCAGTACTCCCAAAAGATGATTTAGGGGGTGTTAACATCAGTACGGAAGAATTTTATTACATGAGTTTATAAACTTGAAACTACATGTCATAATTAGTTTTTCAGAACCCCCAGTGGGGGTTAAGGGTGTGTTAAAGTTTGTATGGAAAAACGTTAACGCTTGGTTTGATGAAGTTGAAACTCGACATTAATAATTAAAGAGGACGATATTATTGCTTGTGACTAAATAATAACAGCAGCACGGGTCGAACGCTTGCCGAGACTCCTCCGTGCCTCGGAAAGCATGTCAATTGTTACAGTTTGTCAAGCCACAAAATCTGACACCAGTCTTGCGAAGGAGTAACTGCCGTGTTACACAGTTAATGGGTTGTGGAGGCAGCTCCTCCAAATATTCAGATGATATAGTTAGGAAAAGGCTAGGCAGATGATGATTACTGCTTGCTTCAATTTACTTGGAAATTGGTATAAACAATCTAAAAATGGATCTAACCATTTTTCATAATCAATTCCCAACATGGTAAAGGGTGCAACAGTGCCCTCATCAGCAAAAATGACTGGTTAAGTAATTAAAATTGTTGTGATGAATTTTCCAAAACTATCATTTAAAGGACTGGCCTAACATTGCAAATGAGTTGTGTGGAAAAGGGTGAGGGAGGCCTTTGCCCAGCAGTGGGAGAGAATAGGCTAGATAGATATCCTTTAAAGGGGTTGGAGGGGATGATCATGTTCATTTAGTATGTATATGTCACCGGAAAATGGCAAACGCCGTAAGATTGTAAAATATTGTGTGAAATTGTAAACTATTATTTCTAAATAAGACACGGATATATTGGAAACTATTGAAGTTGGATGGGAAATGTTGTACACAAAACATTTGTTTCATAATATATCGAGAAATTATAATCTAATCAAGATTTATTACAATCTTACAGAGTCTGCAATTTTCCGGTGACATATATACTAATTTGGGCGAAGTGCTAGTACACACTAAAATTGGAAACTATGTTGACCTAAAAAAGGAACTGGAACCAATCATAAGTACCTATGTAACTAAAATTTATACTAGGTCCAATGTTAGCACTTTTACAGTGTTTTTAAACGAAATACCGGGTTACAACATATATGTACCTCATATACTGATGCAACGAACCAGGAGAATGTCAAGACAACTTATCTTTATGTATAAACAGGGTAAGTAAGAGAATAAGAACTTATAGGGATGGTTTGAGGTGGTTCGAGAAAAGGATCTAAACATTTCAGGGAGGCCTTGGCCATATGTTGGTAATACAAAAAATAGTTTACCTCCTCCTTGTTCCATAGAAGATAGTAAAAAAAATCATTGTGAGCCGACACGGGGTAATAATTTTCTTCTGTTTTCTCAAATTCATAAACAACTTGAGATTCTTTCAAGTCAACAATCCACATATTGGTTTTGTTTGCAAAAATTGCCTGGTCTCTCCATGAGACAATGTGACTTAATCTTGTTCCAGTGGAAATGACCTCCATTAGGCCCGTCAATGGGCATTGTACCATCACAGTGCCTTCTTCGACATAAACATTTAAACCACTTATTGAATCATTCTTTGTCTTTATACTCAAGTGAGACACATGAGCCTTCTTAAAAGGGACAGAAAGTTGATCTGTACTCTCACCCAATTTTTTAACCAGTTCTGAAGTGTGTAATGGTATTACAAAGGTATCTCCACTTTCACTTATGAAATATAAACGGTTCTCAATCGTTGCAATTTGACAAATTTTCAAGCTTGTATTAGTATCATTCGTTACTTTGATTTGTAGGCCTTTTACCACATCTATTGCTGTAATATCACCAGACTTAAAAACAAGCCACACAAAGTGGTCAAGCGATATTTTATCTACAATTTCTTGATCAAATGTATGGTATGCGTTTGATTCTTGAGCTTCTTGATTGTTTTCTAGTAAATTCACTATTCTCACACACAATTTATTTTCAAAAAGTATCAATCTAGGGTAAAGAAGTTTAGCTTCGATGTTAGAAACATTATAAGTATTAAACTTTTTTAATTGAGATAGTGTAATTGTCATGGTTATTTAATCTGCACCGGTTTTGAAGCGACACTAAACTGAATAAACGTAAAAATTAGCAAAACAACTTGATTTTTATTAACTCTTGTTCGTTATGTTTTGAACATTTGAACCGATTTGAACTTTGTATATTTTTTTTAAATATATTTACCCCGAAGGGAAGGCTACAGTCTTTTGACCATATTGTCTAGTCTAACATCCTAGTCAACATTTCTTGTGTTTTGCATTAGAATGCGGATGTAACACATAGTAATGGTTTTTGGAGTAACAAATATATCGATTAGGCCGATCAACTTGCCGAGATGGTCGAATCGATATATTTGTGTTAGATAGTCAATACTACAGTAAAATTCTCAGCTCCACTTAACCGAGCTCGCGCCTGTTTCAATTATTTTTCAGGTGCGTGGACACTTGACACACAAAATCACACCAATTTACATCACAATATCCACTAGGAATCAATTTACGAATAATTAAAACAGCCGATAAACTTCACTCGACGAAATCCTACCAAAAACTACAGTCAAAATAAACCATCAAAATCATGCATGGTATTAGTGTCTCATGGCGGCATGGAATTAGTAATACCACTCGAGTTTGTGTACAGATGCCAGCTGCACATCTAGCAACAACAATCTGTCAAATTTCTTTAATTGATTTTCAACTTTATCTCTGAATCATTAGGTTCAAAGTTGGTTGGGAGCATTTGATAGTTTCGGGTAGCTTGATGTGCTGGAGTCTGTACTTTTAGGGTATTGAACCGCCTACTGCAAAGTACCGTAGTAGGGGTGAATAAAAACTAAACGTTTTTTAGGGATTTTCACATAAATACCATATTAATTGTTTCTCACAAAGTTTCCATTTAAATATAAAATAATTGTTAAAAATTGGAGTTCTTCATTGCTTGCAAACAATATTGAACTAATGTGTAAATTCCAATCAAAGTTTTGTTTTTATTAACCCCGTTTTACCCGGTAGTCGTCTGTGACATGCTTGTATTTTTTATCTACCTATGGCCATAGATGATACACTATTGTAATAGCCATGGATGGGTCACTCAGGTTTTTGCTCGTCCAGAATGATCTTAATATTTGTTGGGAATGAGTGAATCAGGTACCGCCACGGTCAACACCTACCTGTTATACCTATAATCCTTCACGACCGTAAAATGCCTTCCTACCTGCGGGAACGTTTCTCCTACTCCCGTCGTTATGACGCGCCTTTTTTTTTAAGGATGGTAAATCATCAAATGACTTCTTCCGCTCTGGGTGGAGCGGAAGGGCGTCTCAGACTTACTGACTAAAACCCACCCGTGTTCCTTCTAAAGCCCTTTGCGTTCCAGGGCCGCAGTGACTCTTTCGAATAAATTCCGCAACCCTGTTCTGATGCGCCTTGCAGGTCGCATCTTAGAAATCTCCCTAAATTCCCACCCCACTTTACCGATTTTTACTCCTACTCCTTTACTGCACACGCGGTAAGGCTGTGGAATTCTTCCTGCTTCCACCTGACATTAGGGATAGCCAAGCTCTTGCAGTTTGTAAAAGAAGAGTGAATGAACACTATCTTTCCTCCTTCCCGTCATATACCTATTAACTAATAAAAGCATGTATTCCAAACGTGACATTGGCTAAATGCACAAACCGTGTGAAGCCAAAGAAAAAAAAAAAAAAGTGTGTGTACTTATGTACACTTGTTAGAAGTTATACCTACTTCTTTGGCGTATGGAAAAAAAAACATTCACAACTAAAAAAATATAAAAGTTTTAAAATATTTGTATTGTTTACAGCTTCAATTTGTTGCGTTCGAACGATCGCCAATTAAGTCTATTACGCTAAATAACTGATACGTTTCATAGTTTTAAAACTGTTTGTTCATAAAATAGGGCAGATATCATGCAAACATTTTTTTTTGATTCGAATGTTTTGTTAGTAGGTAGTACCTATTTGAAATTAATACCAACTTTCTATTCTGGATGGTGTGTACCTGAGAAGTTTATGGCTACTTACAATGACATATAAGTTACGATACTCCTTTTTTCAAAATAGTCAATACTAATAATTATTATAAACGGTAAAATTCTTTGTTCCGTTCTACTGTAGATACAAATCCGATTAAGAAAACTCATTCATGAAGAGGCTGTTTTTTGTCTTCGAAAAATCATCATATTCCAATAAAATCTTGTAGGATAGAATAAAAGGAGCTGAGCTGCGGGAAAAATTAGTGTCTAATCAATTACTTTTATCAAAATATTTGTATCTTATATTTTGGCGGTTTATTTCGAAATTAAAACCACATTCTTCTTCGAAATTCAAACATAAAAGAAACAAAAGACAATCAAAAAATACTAGAATATACAACTTGAACATATGTAGTTATCGATTTTCATGCCACCTAGGACTAACTTCACGATGTAGAATTCAGGTGTCGGTGTGCGCGCGCATCGTAAAAATTCACTAGTAGTTTTCTCCATCGCGCCAAAAGAAGTATAACTTCAAAAAGTATATTATTACTTTACACGCGATGTCTACATCTCTTTTAACTCGACTCTCCTGTCGCTATGCGTATGCTGGAAGAGATTATTAGATATAGAAATAAGCATCACCTTTGTACCTATTTTCTGTTTCCTTCTTATTTTTTCATTTAAAGTGGATAAGTTGTTAAATAAATAAATTATAAAAAAAACGACGGATTTCTTTGAATATTTACAACTTCTTTTTTCCGAAATCAACATTGTTGTAGGCTTAGGTTATTCATGTACTAAACTATTTTTTTAGATTTCTAATCTTTTATAGGTATTGTGAATCGAAAACATAAAAAAACATAAAAAAACCCCGACTGCGTTTCTGTGTAATTTGGAAATGTCTTAACAAGAAAGTCGTCATTCCCGATTTCACTTGAGAACGGCCAAGATTCTTAAGTGCAGTCTGGGCCCATTCTAGAAAGTCAGCCGTCTAGTCAGTAGATTGGAGTAATCTGCAATGTAATATAGGTATGTGCTCTCAATTCACTAAGCCTCCATTTCTAGAAAGGGTCCCGACTGGACTTAACTTAAAAATCTTGGCGACTGTTACTCAACTCTTTACCTACATTTTAGGCCCGTAAGCCTCAGTCCCTTTTATTTTCTTCATTGCTTGCAACAAGCGAATATAATGGGATCCTGGACGTTTTTTGATCTTGATAATCCCGAGACTGGACTTGGCTGGCTTGGCTTGGTTGGATTTTCGTTTATTATTCAGTCTTGTAAATTGAAAAAAAAAATGGCGTGCTGCTTGCTATGCCAAACATCAAAAAAGTGACGAACGAACCTTTAGCTGCTTTAAGGATGTTACATATTATTGAAAAAGAGCTTTGTGTGATACAATGACACATTTTATTGTCTCACACATTGCTTTCATTATTACAAAATAAAACATATCTATCTAATACCTGTCTATTTAATATGATCATGTAATAAGAGATGTCGAAGTCGAATTTTTTCTCATGACCTGCATGTCGATCACGAGGATACCAAATTATTAGTAAGCAGTAATAACTATATTGTGAATAAGTTCTTCGCCTGGGAAGTATATCTATAGTTTTCCGGTTTATTAGTAGGTCACCGGTGATTTAACGAGTCGTTCGAAAATCAAAATCAAAAGTCATTTTGTTCAAATTACTTAGGCTGAGAATCAGCACTTTTTGAACGTAAAAATTTACCTACTACAGCTTTGTCTCTAGGTTCTACGTTGGCAACACATTGGCAACCTCTCTTAAATTGTGACTTTTTATAGGCCTCGGTGACCAACCGATCACTTCTAGTTCGATCTAACCCGTTCCTAACTGTCCTCCCCCCAGCGACGCCCTAAGCCAAGGCTCGTACCCCAAAGGTGGTGCCTTAGCGTCTAGTCGCTTAGTTTATAAGTTTAATAAGCCCTGGCTGAAGGCTTTAATATTTATATTAAGGCCGCCAAAGGCAAGTCCGATAAAGCAGTCGACAACCACATATAGGTTGAACTGCAAGACACCATTAAAAAAAACTGATCACTTACCATCAAAGGACCTTCATCGGTTCGTTCACCATAAAATAACATAAAAATAACTTGGAAACACTTAACCACCATTAGATAACCCAATAAACTTCAATAAGCGCTATCTGTATTAATATAATGCTATTTACGACTCAATAAATTACCCTTTGGGGAATATGCCGTTTCATGGTCACTTGTTCCTTGTCATATATCTCTGTGATGGAGGGAAATTCGGACGTGCAACATGGGAAAATAATTTGAAAGAATAGTGGAACAGAGAAGATGAGTGTTAAAGAAGAGAAGGTAGGTATTGTACACTCTATTTAATTTGAAAGCAAGTGACTTTATGTGACTGAGACTTTTCAAATGTCGTCAAAGCTGTACAACTTGATGTTTTGTGATAATTTAAAAACTACAGAAAGTTCAGTAACACAAACAAAACGTTTTGCAGAAAACCAAATGTCTCAGCTGGGTACTGACCGGTGCTACGGGCCCTAATAAGTACAACTTGTTACAAAACGAGCATTTGGGAAACGAGCACGAACAAACGTGTTTTCTTTTACACAGACTTGAGGACACGGTGTATCGCGCTTTGCGAAAGTAACATTACGGCCGGTAACACCGGTCAGTACCAGACATAGCCAATCCTGAATTGCTGCTTCGTCTAGTATAACTAATCTAACTAGCTTATTTTGTTGTGTAACATTTGCCGTGCAGTGCTGAACGGCAAAGACGAACGACAAGCCTCTCCGAAAGAACTGGGGCCCTACTATGAAGTCTTAAAACGATCATGATTCCGCTCTAAGAGCGAGACGGAGCTATACATAGCGAATATCACTATCCCTTTTACATCATTGGAATTGTATTGCATTAGCACGTTATAGTAGGACCACTGGCTTTCGATACTAGTCGAGCCATCTTCGTCTTGGCCAGTCACGATGTTCAGTCTCGTGTAATGGATTGGTTATTAAATGCAGTTTTGGATCTAAGGAAAATTGAGTGAGCTGCTTGGCATTTGTGTTCTCAGGTCGAAGAAGATCCTAAATGGAAAATACGGCAGATGTGTGCAGAATGTGTTCAAGGTCCCAACTTGATTAAAACCTTGGTCATCATTGTGTGTATTGGAGTCGTATTGCAGCAGGTACATATAAAAACATACATACCTCACGATCGATGCCTCACGAATTATAGGGCAACGCAAAAAATCTAAAATGAAAGCTATATTTGTAATACCGGCCTAATTTAGTTTAAATTGACATGTATAAGTGTTATTTAAAACCAATATGAAAATAAATATAATTATAATTTATCTAAGTATAAAATATTTTGCACTTTACCTAAAAGACAGATTCTTAAAAGTGCAATGAGCTAAGCCATGGGCAATAGATACCTAATAAAGAATGTGTTTTTGCTAGAATAATAAAATAAAAGTAATAAACAACGTAAAGTTCTTAAGTTAAAAGTCATGTTTTAAGTAAATTAAGTTTATGCAATTTCATCTAAGTACCTACGAAAGAATAGTTGTTAGTAAGGGACTCTAATTCATCATCTTCCTGCCCTTATCCTACTACTACTCTACTTGGCAGTATACCTAAATGTCACCGGAAAATTGCAGACTCCGTAAGATTGTAACAAATATTTATTAGACTATAACTTCTCGAAATATTATGAAAAAATCATTTTGAATATAATCAATCCCATCCAAATTCAAAAGTTTGCAATACATCCGTGTCTTATTGAGAAAAATAGTAAACAATTTCACGCAATATTTTACAATCTTACGGCGTTTGCAATTTTCCGTTGACATAGATATTAATATTTTCAGATAACAGTATGCATCTACAAACTGATCGACGTTCCTATCACCACGTACACGCACTTTGACTTCAACAAGACCCTGATCTACCCGAGTGTGACCTTCTGCAGAGAACCGCCTTACAAGTTTGACAAAATGAGGGTGAGTCCCTACCACTCCCTTTAACATCATAGACAATTTTTCACTATGAAACTTTTTAAATACAGATCTTCATCTCTACTCATCTGCCTAGCCTTTTACCAACTATATTGGGGTCGGCTCCCAGTCAAACCGGATTCAGCTGAATACCAGTATTTTACGTGGAGCGGCTGCCTACCAGACCTCCGCAACCTATTAAGTGTAGATAAATAATCAATGAATCGCTAAATGTGTTGTAGATCTTTGGCAGTAGTTACGGATTATCAGAAGCCAGAAAATCTGACTTCATTCTTGCCAAGAAGTACCGTGTCACCCAGTGATGGGTTGTGGAGGTCTGGTAGGCAGCCGCTCCACGTAAAATACTGGTGTTCAACTGAATCCGGTTTGACCGGAAGCCGACCCTAATATAGTTGGGAAAAGGCTAGGCAGATCATCTGATTTCTAAAATCTTTCGACTGATAGAAACCCTCACTAGCGCTGAGTACTATAAGAACTGACTTGTCGATAAAAATACTGGTTGCTGAAGAATAAGCCTCAGGAGTAAAGTGTCGAAAAGAACCAGTCTTACAATATTTACTATTCCCAGGAATACGGCCTGCAAGCTCATCCTCACTACACATCCGCTTGGCAACGCTTTGACTTCGAAAACATTAGCCTGGACGAGTTGTGGGAAAACATCACCTACAATAAGGAGGACTTTTTTCTACATTACGGTCTAGCTGGAGAACCTGAAAGTAAGAATTTCTTATTCTCATAATCATATAAGATTGTCAACGAAATAATTAAAGTAAATTGCATAAACTCATTTGTAACTGAGGAACAGTGATGAAGGAAAGTGGCACTATCACCGCTTGAAAAAGGTTTTGATGATTAGCAGGCAGAATGTCAACGCTACTTATCCTCTGGAATGCTTACATATGTACATAGTTACCCTTCATCACAAACGAATAAGGTAAGGATAGGTTTGGTTTGACAGAACCACTAAAATAATGTCACTATAAGATCATTTTCAATATCATCTATCTTCACCAGATGTAGAACTGACCGAGACAATGGGCTTCGCGCTGGGCCGCTGCTACACCCTGACTCCTAAGATTCTGAGCACCCATGCCACCAAGCCCCTGGGCTACTCGGTGTCCCTGAAGCATACCTACCGGGACATCGCTACGACCACCAGCATCATACCGCCAGGGTACCACGTCTACATACATTACTCGAAGGAGCCGTTTACGGGTACATAGTTGACTAAGAATATTTTAGTGAAGTCCTCCTTTATTCGGTCGCAAAAGCTACTGCTGATCATCAGCATTCCTGGGTTTTACGGCAGTCTAGAGACTAGATTAGTGCTCATAATTTCAGCATAAAGACGTCAACTGCTAAACATAGGCCTCCCTCAAGCGGCTTATCGACCGATCCTATGCGTTTCGAATCTAGCGGATTTCTGCAATCTTCACCTAATCTCCGGTCCACCTTGTGGGAGGCCTAATAACGCTGTAACTTCTTCTATTCACTTCAGAACCTTTCGCCCGTTTTTACATTACACACTATTGTTATATCTATCTCTAATATTCTGTCGAGTAAAACATGCGTGATGTTACTCTGATCTGCACTGTTTTCCGATTTTTACCAAATTTCAACCGGTTTCATGACTCCCAGTTCTTTATTTCAACCCAGAGATAACAGTGTACAACGGAGGGATGGTGGACTCTATGTACGTGAACGTGGGCGAGACGCTGACCGTGAAGCTGAAGGTAGACCAGTACAAGATGATCAGCAGCAACGACGATCCCTGCATCAACCAGGTTAACTACAGCGCTAATGAGGTAACTTGTCCTTAATTACACATGATCATCATCAATTAAGGCTTTGGTCGATGAAAACGCTTTAATCTGTTGATCTGGCTGTCATTTGTTGATCTTTTACAGTCGTTACGGACAGTGCGAAGCCCGAAAATCTCACCACCGGTTGCAGCTGAAATCATATCACATGGAGACATTGCCGATAAGACTTGAGAGATGTACCTAATATGTTTTCAGCTGCATCCATTTAGACTAAACTGAAAGCCAACCACGACTGTGACAATGATTGGGAAAAAGCTTCGCAGAAGATGTCCCCTTCTCGTATATCGGCAGGAATGAGAATAGCTTATGTCGTGGTAAAAGTAAAAATCTATTTGCTGTAGTGTAACCATTTCAAATTAAAGATTAAGATATTATATTTTCCGACCATCAGAAGTGATCGTGTGATATAAATTACCGGATTGCTCATGCTGTAGAAATGAATAGCTATAACAAATTATTACAATTTATAGTTTCTTAACTGGATATGAAGTTATTCAGCCTAGAGTTGAAGTGGATTGGTGTTCTAGTTCAAATATTGTCAAACAGATGGTGACATATGAAAATGAGCCAAGCCCGATGTGTCAGGACATTTTTTGGGAACTTAGTTCTTGATCATCTTCTAGTGCACCACAAAGTACGTGTGGGACCAGGCAGTGAAACACGCAGGTTGTTCTGGACCCTGGATGCAGAGTGATGTCCCGTACTGCAACAATTACACCACCATGAGGGCACTTATCTCTAAATACGAAGCGTGAGCATACATTTTAATTGTATTCTTCTTCTTACATCGACGGACAAGGCTAGGATAGGTTCTTTCAGTTGTTGAGGAAAACCTGAAGAAAACATAACGTCGTTCATGAAGTATTGATAATGTTGTTGATGACAAGTGCTTTAACCGTTATGTTCATTCATCAACCAAGCGCAGTGGAGATATCAATTGCCCTCCAGTACCTTTTTACAAACTTTTACAAATTCAGTGCATATTTCAGTCAATATTATCAAGATTGAGCTTGGTGGCTTTCAAATGTATGTGACGCTGATCAATGGGCTGCTGAGATTATATGATGAATCAAAGAATAAAGGTTAAGGATGATATCTGTGAACTCACAAAATTATTTTCTACAACTATTCCAGCACATACGAGAACCATTCCTGCAATAGCTGTCCCCGGATCTGTCACTCGCTCCTGTACAACGGGTTCGTGACGGACAGACAACGTTTCTACTTCTGGGACAGCTCAGCCAAGATGTGGTCTGTGAGTAGCGGGGACGCTGCTCTGCAGACACATGTAAGGGACCACGCAAGTTTGTTCACACATGTAAGGGATCTCCTAAATCCCAAATTTAGAAACGGGTGTGTAGGTTTTTCTAGGTTAAATCATAAGATTATTAAATGAAATGATATAACCTGCAGGAAAAGGCTGGTAGGAAATGTTATGATTCTGACCTCACTTCCCGTAGACGTTGTCAAAGACGCATATTTTACGTCAGGTGACTTTATCGATGACGATGTTTATTAGGTTATTATGCAACCGCATTCCTATCCCTTTCTAAGTGGATGGGTCATAGTAAGGCCTCGAAGTGCCATTACAATGAAATAAGAAAACAAATACGTTTTTATGAATGACAAAAAAGTTAAGAGAAACTAAAGTCAAGAGAGACCAAGCTCACTAAATCTTAACTTTAAAAAAATCAAGTGTGTATGTTTGCATAACTAGACAAAATTTACTGAAGCACCTTTTCAGGTTCGCAATAGGTCTGTTACACCTTGTATTTCTGCTTGCAGCTTTACCTCTACTTCAACAGCATGATGGTGTCTGTGTACGAAGAGCGCTACAACTACGACTGGAACCTGTTCGTGTCGGACCTTGGTGGTAGTATTGTAAGTATACTTTTAGACAGAGCTGGCATAATGATCTAAAATTAAAGGAAAAATTTGGTTGTCTGTAAAGTCGGTTTACGAACGATAGTTTAACGTGATAACGTCATAACAAAACATTGATGAAATAATCGTAACGTTACAATGAGCGTAATGTTACAATGAGTCATCCTTTTTCGTGCGTGCAGCCGGCGTTCATCGATTTATTAGACGTTGTCACGTCAACAAAAACTTTGTTTTAAATGTTACATTTATTGTGGATACTTATATCCTCTATAATGGGTATAGTGCAGCGAGCCCTAGCCAGGTGGCTTTAATTGCGACTACCAAATCACTGGAAAATTGATAATTGGTTCTAAACAAAGTGCCATTATTTTGCGCCAACGGGACTTTTTGCGAATGGGATATTCTGCGACAGATCCATTTGTTCGACAAATGCGATTGTCGAATGTCAAATTATAAGAGATCGATCACGTGCCATTTCGAAAGCGTTTGTCATTCTAATAAATTTTTGACGATTTGACAATCGTCTTCATCACGCTACCGCTGACAGAACTCACTGGTCTTGAGCCGAGAATGACTGTCTATTGGAGCAGGGAGGAGAGGAGTGGAGAAATATTAATAAAAAAAATTGCATAAAATCTCCGCTTCACGTCAGTAACTGAGATTTTATGCAATTCCATTGGTTTATATTTCTCGTCTCCGCTCCCTTGGACAGTCAGCCTTAGGCCTGTTGATTTATCTAATAGATTTTGACATATTAAAAAATTTCCATGTCACACATACGCGCCTGTGGCTCAGATTCAGTCAAAATGCCAGACGCTAAGTCTTCATTGACCCTAATTTCTTCCTGAACCCGGAATCGCGGAGATCTTCAGTAGGCTCAGGCTTAAGCTCTGCCAATCTAGATATTACACAAACATCCTCGTACTCCGGTGAGATAAACACGATGCCATTGATTATGCCAGCTCCTGGCAAGCTGCCATGCTGCTATTTCGAAGACTAGGTAACTATGTGTCTTTGGAATGAAACGTTATGGTGCATACAGACTCACGACTTATAAAATACAAACGACTTCCAAATAAAAAACACTACAAAGTATAAAATAACTTTAATTTCGGAAGTCGGTGTTTTTGGTTGTTTCTTCGTAGTTTAACATCGACATCCGTACCTAATTAAAGTTATTTTATACTTTGCAGTGTTTTTTTATTTTTTATTTGGAAGTCGGTTGTATTTTATAAAAAGTTGTTTTTTTTATTGTGATTAAAAACCAAACTACTGAACCGATTTTGATGAAAACTCTATGGGATTTATTTAAATCGGTTCATACCTAAATGACGGAGTTGAAGTAACAAAAAAAAACCGAATTGAGAACTTCTCCTTTATTTGAAGTCTGTTAAAAAGTTTGATCTTTTATTCATATAGATTTTACCAGAATCAGCTGCATACTTTTATACTGGAAGTTCACCCCAATATAGTTGGGAAAAGGCTAGATTATGATACACTAGGTTCTAAAACCGATAAGCCAAGAAGATTAGCTAGTTTTGATGGACATTTGAGTAAATTGCCGGACATGGACGTAAATAGTATCTTAGTTTTTAAATGACAGTAATTTTAGTACGGAAATCTATAATATCCTACAATAATATATGCGTTTTAATTCTCATAACTTTCAATTCAGCATATCAACCGATTTTCTTCTTTATCATGCTATTCTCTATAAAAATAAAAATGTTTGGTAAAATGTAAAATGTCTTACAAAAATCGCGCAGGTCTGACTCAAAAAAGTTACCAACTTATCCAGACGCCCCGCAACTGGCAACCCTAAACACGGGGACGCATTAACGAAGTACCCGTGTTGTAATTTTTTTATAAAGAATTGATAATAATAGATGCAAATGCTGATTACAACATGACAGAAAAACGCGTTTAGAAGCGAGCTTTTGAATAGAACGGATCAATTGAAGAAGTGGTCCAATATGTGAGCAGCTTTATTATTAATCCATTTATTCGATCTAGAGTTAGTATTTGGAGGTCGAGTTATATCTCATATTGTTTGTTTTCATAATATATTTTGTGTAGAGGATGCTAATTCGGGACATAAGTATACGCGTGAAGAGTAAAAATAACAGCTCTGGTAAAATCAGTATCAAGGTAACATTGTTGTAAAGTTCTGATTTTATTGGTGTTTTTGGCCCAAAAGACAGATTATAATCACATTACTTATCCCCAGAATTACTCGTAAGGTTTTCGAAATTAGTATTCGACTCTACTTTCGTCTGAAAACCTGTCAAATTATGGCGTCATACTTTGAGGCCAAAACACGGGTTTGACACGTTCCTAGCTCAAAATGCTCAAAATAACCGTTCGATTCTGTAAACATGTCGAAGTGAAGGTTTGGGTGAAGTGATCACGAGATGAGCTGTCAATCCATATAATCAAGATGTCACGTGATGGCAAAGTGAGCTGTCATTCCATCTTGATTATATGAATTGATAGCTCACCTCTTGATCACTTCACTTAAGCCTTCACTTCGACATGTTTACAGAATCGACCGCCACGAACCGGCTCTATGTATCTTATCAAGTTGTAGATCTGTACGATTTGATCCATCGGGTAAAATAACAATACCAAAAGAAGTTTTACTAAACTAAATAATCTAGCAAAAATACCCTCACACACTGCGACAGCTAAGGATTGGTAGTCCGTGCCCGAGTCTGTGTTACCTGATTGCTACAACCTGGGGGTCTTTGAGTCGAGAGTGAATCAGTTACCTTTGGGCAAGCGTTCTCCATCGTCGACCACATAACTACTTTCTACCAAATGAGATAAATTTTATGTTTTCTTGTGTCTTCCCAGGGTTTCCTCTTAGGCCTCTCGGTGATAGGCCTGATGAAGATCTTCGGCAAGATCTGGCGTACCTTCATAAAGCCGTTCATCAAACGTAAGAAGAAGTCCAACAATGCTGGCAGCGTAATCTCCGGAGCCACAGTGGATGTGAAAACGGTGAGGCAGGAGTATGTCGAGAAGTGGAGTGAGAAGAATTTGGCTGATTTATAAAGAATTTATTTTTAGGACGTATTATATTTGCGAGCATTGTTTTTTGTTTTATTTATCCGTTTCTTCATTGGTATTGAATGTTACACTAGGAAGTGGTAAAGGACGGGCGTTTGAGGGACTGTTTTTAGTCATTTTTGACGTGAAAGAAACTCAGTTCTAATTTCAGCCTATTTGACTTAATAATTTTATTTTATTTGATAGGTACACCAACGACCTCTTCACTAGGGACATTAACATAATTAAAATTACACATGCATTGAGTTATGGTGAATAAGTCACTTACAGGCGTACACAGCACTTACTTAAAACATTACTTCTTAAACATACGTTTCAACAAGATTCTTTACTCGTGAGGATACAAAAAA
The DNA here is from genome assembly GCA_905163435.1 of Mamestra brassicae. Classification (NCBI taxonomy): domain Eukaryota; kingdom Metazoa; phylum Arthropoda; class Insecta; order Lepidoptera; family Noctuidae; genus Mamestra; species Mamestra brassicae. Next base: position 17,415,566 of record LR991001.1, read on the forward strand.
CTAAATTAGAAACAAAGAACAAAACATTAAGTAAATAAAAAACACAAAATCATAGTAGAAATTAGAATCAGAGATCAAAATTATCATTAAAACATTAAGATTAAGAAACAAAAGTAAAATCAATATTCAAAAATTCAGAACGGCAGAATGCGGTAACGAGTGCATTATGAAATCATTCCAAAAGATTACAAAAAACAAGTAGAAAGTAAAAAGTGGGCTATGAAATTATGATACGTCGCTATTAGTTATAAGTTTTCTGCGAAATTGGGAATATGAGTTTGTAAATACATCAATATTGTTGCAGATATCTATTTTATTATAATTAGCCATTAAGCGGTTCAAGGGGGCATTGAGACCAAGGTTGGTTCTTGATGAGGACGGTGCAAAGGTATTTATTTTGCGTAGAGATCTAGTGACAGTACGTCTAGGTACAGATATATTAATTTCTGATAATAACTCAGGTACATCCACCAGGTTATGGATAATTTTATAAAACAAGAGCTGATCAGAAGTGCTTCTACGTTGTTCAAGTGAAAACATATTGAAGTGATTAAGCCTTTGGGAATAATCAGCGTCATGAGGGCAACAAGAGCATCTAAAGCGTAATATTAATTTAATAGTGTAGGTTAGAGTAAAGAAGAATTGTCAACAAGATAGCTGACGATTTCAGGACATTGGTCAGATATTGTCTGTAAGATCAAGGTAAATATTCAAATCAAATCTTTTTTTATTCAATGGTATTTAGAGAGGTAAGTATGTACCTTGATATTCTAGAATTGAATTTTAGGAACCTACTTTCGTGTGTGCGAATACGAGTCTGATTCGTACATACGAATGTTTCCGTACTATTCCGTGGCATACTGGCAGACGGACGGACGGAGGACGGAGGCTGAGTTCCGTTGGCTGAAAAAGAGAAACTGGAATCAAATCTACCGCTAAAATAGCCTAAAAACCTATGTAAAGTTTACTTAGTATTTTCTCATTTATTTTCCTAGTTCTGATGAAATCTGTCAATATAAACACTGCAGATAGAGTTAATCTAGTCAGCGTAATAATACTGAACACTCATGAATCATGAGCTGCCATATTTCTGTGCGTGACACACGGTGCCTCGTGATTTGTACCGCCACATGTGGAGCATGTAATACATGGAATTACAGAGAGTATTATGTCATTATTTTATTCTTATAATGTTTAATAGTTATGGCGAGGTCATGGTCGACAACCTTGTTTGTCTAGAAATTCTGTGTGTTATCTTCTGGATATTAGAGTATTATACGATATTCTGTTTCAGGATCAATGTAATTCTATTTTTATAGGCTTCTAGCTGCCACCCGCGGCTCTGCCCCGATCAGTCGGAATTCCAAGAGAACAAACCACTCGGAATAAAAACATTCTTTCTTAAAAAATATGAATACGTAACTTGTGGGTTTGTCTCTGATATTTTTCTTTTTTTTTTCAATTTGACATTTAAATTTGACTCGTTCCTCCGATTTTTTAAAAAAAGTTATTGACCCTTAATAAATTCATCTCAAGTCAAGTAATGTGATTGGCTGTTGAAAACTCATTCAACCAATCACAGCTTAATAAATCGTGTGTTTGACAATCTGTCACAATAATTGTCGTTCGAGAAGCCGGACTTATTAAATATTTTATCGTTACATTTATTGGTTTGCTTTTCTTTAAATATCCTTTTGCACACGCAGCCCATATGCACTGTTTGCCTGTGAGTCGAGTCATTATCAAGAAAATATTTACTGTTACTTCAACAATGATGGGCGGAACTCTGTTTTTAAGAAATATTGTTATGAGCTTGTGGTTAAATAATAGCAGTGTCGTGGTTCAACCTTAGAGGTTAAGCGACGCTTGCCGGGGTTGGTTTGTAGATAGGTGAGCATCAATTACATTCCAAAAATCTTCCGAGTCTTGGAAAGCATGGTTAAGCGTTGGTTCCGGGTGTCATTTTGAAGATCTTTGACAGTCGTTACAGAAAGTCAGAAACAAGAAAACCTGACATTAGTCTTGCAAAAGGGTATTCGATTGTAGATTAGACAAATACTGATATTCAGCTGAATCCGGTTTGACTGGGAGCCGACCTCAATATAGTTGGGAAAAGGCTAAGCAGATATGAGTCTTGCAAATGGTATCGTGTTACCCCACGGAACAGATCCGTGTGTTGCCCGGTAACTGGGTGATGGAAGTCAGAAAGCTAGTGGCCCTATGTAAAACACTGGTACTCAGCTGCATACGGATAGACTGGGAGCCGACCCCAACACAGTTGGAAAAGGATTGTTTGATTTAGACAGAATGTTACCGAAAACATTATCATTTTCGGACAAATTCCTTGAGTGTAAAAATTGCCGTTTACTCTGGTGGATTTGTGAATGTTTCCGCAAGATGGTACTAATTAAATAATCTAATTGAAGTATCTAAACATTTTATATAAACACGATGCCATTTTAGTCGTAATACAAAGGCGGCCAACTTAATTTACCCGACATAAACTATCTCTTGGAACGTTATTTAAAAAAATAATACATTAAGATAATAGGTAAAATAAAAATAAATAACTCATTAGAACTATGAAACAGCCTGTTAATAATGTTAACGTCTCAAAACAATGTCGCCGTTCCATTCCGCGCCGTCCTTGGAACACAAGGCTCGGACTGCGCTCGCTACAGGATGTTTCAAACTACGTCATGCGTCATAATTTTTTTAAAATTCATGTTTTTAATAATTCAAGTGATTGTTTTTGTTGTTTAATGCATGCAAGGCCTTTGCCCAGCAGTGGGACACAAGAGCAGGCTAAATAAAATGCACGAGTACGACGTAGTCATTCGATAGATGGAGCGGGACCATGTATAACAGCTTTAATTTTGTCTCTCCCAACTTAGCTTAACTTCACCACACCTTTATTTATCGAAAGCTTTGGAAGTGGTGTGCGTATAGTACACCTCATGTCGTCGATTAAGTTTTTAATCCCTTGAAATTGGGAGCGTGCGACCTCAGGGTCTGACAACGTGACCAGTACATTTACCACTATCCTAAGGTTATTACCATATATCATACTTCATCATCACGCACATGACTCTGTCATAATAATGCGCACCTGATGAGTGATATCTATTTCAATCTGATCTCACTTCGAGTGGGCTATCGCAATACTTTGACCGACTGTCACCGTGCGATGACAACGGCCTAAATGCTGCAGATGCCAACGGCATTAGATTGAATAAATTACATTTTAATTAATGCGCTGTAATTGTGATATTTGACTGTTTAGCTGGTTGATGTTTAATGCACTATTCACGACAGACTGACGGGCGTTAAGCGTCTATATGTGCAGTTATATCCAGTGATGCAACTCATCAGGAAGTTTGCCATCTTTCCTTTATTAAAATGTATTTGTATCCAGCGTAGTTTTTTTTTTTAAGGATGGGAAATCATTAAATGACTTCTTCCGCTCTGGGTGGAGCGGAAAGGCGTGTCAGACTCTTACTGACTAAAACCCATCCGTGTTCCTTCTAAAGCCCTTTGCCAGTTCCAGGGCCGCGGTGACTCTTTTAAACAAATTCCGCAAACCTGGCAGATTCCGCAACCCTGGCAGATTCTGCAACCCTGGAAATTTCCGCAACCCTGGCAGATCCAGCGTCTTTTTACACGCATATCTATTTGCCGTCATCTCAATTGTCACATTCTTTGTAGCCATATAATGTTTCACATCATATCAGCCGAAAGACTTCCACTACTGGTCATAGGTTCTCCCCCAAGGGGGGTCTGCCATTATCGCCACGCTTGGCAGGCGGGTTGGCGATTGCAGTGTAGCTGTTGCTATGCACAGAACCACAGAGAATGCTGCTGCCCATTCTCTGGTGAGACCCTTAGTCGCCTCTTACGGCACCCACGGGATGGGATGGTGCTATCCATTTACGTCCGACATCATACATACCATATTTTTTCATTCAATCCATTAATTGTGTCTTTCGTCTTGCCTTAGTCGTAAACATCAACATTCATACTCAGAACATTCCTCCCGTTATGTGCTTCGTCTGATAGTAAGCAGTTGGTGAGGTCTACAATCAAACGAACGAGACCAGATGATGCCTGTTCACTTATACTTGTTTTGAAGGCTGACAGGTTTCAGGTGGTTGAGACCACATGCTGGCAAACAGTTCCACAGTTTTCCATCGTAAATGTGAAGGTTGCGATATAGGATTTCAAACAGTTGTTATTTATCACACACTAGCGGATGTCACGCGATTTCACAAGCGTAGTTCCCGTTCCCGTGGGAATACGGGGATAAAATATAGCCTATGTTACTCGCTGATAATGTAGCTTTCCAATAGTGAAAGAATTTTTGAAATCGGCACAGCAGTTTTTGAGTTTATTCATTACAAACATACACACACACAAAAATACAAATTTTTCCTCTTTGTAATATAAGTGTAGATGTAGATTGCACTCAATAAGCTCTTAAGAATTTGGAGATGGCACGAATCCTGCTAGAGAGCGAGGCATTTCTATTATGTTGGCATGAAAAAAAAACTATCATCTCTCGGTACCTTTTTTTTTATACCCATCCGTGTTCCTTCTAAAGCCCTTTGCGTTCCAGGGCCGCGGTGACTCTTTCAAACAAATTCCGCAACATCTCTCGCCTACTGCACTCGTTTGGAGACAAACTTAACGGCCACCAAGGCCCGGTCTTCATGTCCAAAATCAATCTAAAAACTCAAACGATAGTTGTACCTATACATAGGAGTACCATGAATAATTCACCATCGTTCGTGAAGACGTAATGTTTAGACATGGCGCGGTATGCGAGGTTGTTTTACCCATAGATATAAAGTGATGACGTCAGTAATAAATGTTTGAAGCTCAGTGCTTTCACGTCATTGAAGGAACAAACATGGGTAATACTTTAATGGGGAATTTCTGTAAGTATTCTTAGGTGGGGTAAAGATTGTTTTTTTTATTAAATATTATTATTGATAGAGTCGTTTGACTATGATCGACGATGAAAAACGATGGAGCACTCTTGCATTTAAGTAAATACCTCAGGTTTTAGCCATCAGACCGTTGTCCGTTTGATTTAGCAGTAATATAGACATGCCACACACATGACACAATGACATAATATAGGCATGTTTTCGGGGACGAGCTTGGGGCCATGCGCCGGGTACGCGCCAGCTCGTGGAGTTTCTTGCACGTTCTTCTCCATAGGGATCTACGCTTTGGAACGTGCTAATAGCTTCATCTTTTTGATCGACTGACCTTGACAATTCAAAAGTGCCTGTGAACTAATTGAAATAAAGTCTTGAGTCCTCAACAGCATTCTGAGAGCTAAGTATAGCGGACAGGTGGGACAGCCTCATAAGTACTGGGAAATTGGATAGACCTACATACATGTGACTGTGGCGTGCGTAGGTATGTGTTAATTTAATTACATAGTAGGTATATAAATTTTATTTTTTCCGGTAGTTATAAGTACTAACACGAGTTTCTAAGTTTTTGTATATTAATATATTAACCAATTAATGAACTCTGTCTCAATTATAGGATTTTTTTATTATTTTAATAATAATAATAATATTTATTTCATAAAAGAAGATCACATTGCACTGTATACATTGTAGATATAAACTTAACATTTGTCATACGATAAGCACAATCATTTAGACTCTATCCCTTAAACTAGGTCTAGCCTGTATCTTAAGAGACAGGGGACCTATTATTTTACGGGACCTATTGACCTATTATTATCTCAACCACACCACGTGAACACTCTGGTCAGCTAATAAGTTTCTGTTGGAAAAAAACCGTCATTGGAAAAACCCTATTTAATATAACCTGTACCCGACCTAGAATCGAACCGAAAACCCCAAGCGAGAGAAAATAGGTTCAAAACGTTATAGTTTTCTTGTTCAATGTTTACAGTGGCTTCAGCTCTTTTTACTTTTTTTGTTAATTCCTCGACACATTGATTTACTCTCTACACACAGATAGAAGTTCCGTGTCTAGGTGTCTGTACCTGAGATTTATGCCTGTAAACATATCTGCCATACTACAGAAACCGTGCGGTAGGTATCCCGGTGCTTCAGCTGTTGTAATCCTGAAAATAGTTTTGTTGAATGAATCAAAAAGCCAATAATATTAGAATAAATAAATGATGATAAAAACTTATGAGAATAAATGATCTCTAACCTAAATAATATCTAGAACCGACTGCGCGAACAACTACAGAAAAATTTATAATTTGTCGCAGAAACTTAGGTACAAACAAAAACATTACAAAGTATAAAATAACTTTAATTTCGGAAGTCGGTGTTTTTGGTTCATCCTTGATTAGTTTGAGTTTTTTTTGACGTTTTATGTAATTGGAAAGTTATTTTTAATTTCGGTGACAGGATTTATAACAGTTTCAAAATTTTCCTAAGGGCCACTATTGCCAGTGTTTTCATTTATTATCATATCGATGTCTCCACGTTGTATAAGCATGAACCGACTATTGCATTCATTTCTCTCTTAAATCAAAGTACCTGGATGACCGTGTTTTGCTCGTTTTTTTTTGGTAAACGTTTTCTAAAAGTGAAACCTAGCTAGATCGATTCATCGCCACCGAAACCACTTTTTTTTATTGATGGGAAATCATCAAATAACTTCTTCCGCTCCGGGTGGAGCGGAAGGGCGTGTCAGACTCTTACTGACTAAAACCCATCCGTGTTCCTTCTAAAGCCCTTTGCGTTCCAGGGCCGCGGTGACTCTTTCGAACAAATTCCGCAACCCTGGCAGGCTCTGGCCCTAGCGGACCCCGTCTTCTGTGCTGACATCTCTTTGAGGTGCGCGTGAAACACAACGCGCCATCGACCCGGGCCTGGTGGTGATCGGACAGCGAGCCACCCAACGCTCGCTGTCCGCAGGCCCGCGCCCCGAAACCCCTTGCATACTAAATTTCATAAAAATCGTTGGAGCCGTTTCCGAGATTCAGATTATATATAGGTATTTACACTTGTTTTTATAAATACTTAACTAACTATATACACTAGAAATAAAAATAAAAACTCCTAACTTAATTAACCCTAAAATATGGCGTCAAAAAATTCATCCGCATCGCTGTCGACTGGAAGTGTACCCAAAAGACTGGCGGCATTGCCACGTTGTATGGCAATGCTTATTCTTTGACCAAGGTAAAGCCAGCCCTTGGGTCACGCGAAGTGTCAATTAAGCGTCTTGGGAGATCTTTAAACAAGTTATGTGCACTCGGACCCCAAGACCCGAGAGTTTCAACCCCAAACGGCTCGAAAATATAACTACCAACAAGTTTATTATATTTCCGCCGCTTGAGGTTGAAACTCAAAGGTATTAGATATTCATGGTATTTATGATATTAATATCCTTATAAGAATCCCGACATTTCCCAACAGTCGGAATGCGAGCGAACCCGGGAGTATTCCTAATGTTAGCCACGAGTGTCATGTTGAACCAAATCGAAACTGTTGGCAAATGTCGAACAATAAATGCATTGCAGGTGACGCATGCACTTGGGCTGCGGTTTTGTTACATAAGAGAAGCGATTATGATGCTGAAAGAAAGATAATTACGGTTACGGAATGTTTCTTCCAACACAGTGGGGTTTTATAGTGTAGCGGCATCAATGAAAACTAAACTAACTAAAACTAACCACTTGATAAACTAAGAAACGAAATTTGTACGTCAACATAAAGAACCGCAGCGCCATCTACGACGAACTAACAACGAAATCATGCATCGTGCAAGCAAAGTTCTCCGTGCGATTTGATCATATACAACAGTCCGAATATCAACTATCGGGCACTTACCCACTAGACACAACAACCGTCCGGCAGGAGGATCCTCCCCTTTTCGGTGGAGGTATGCGGGACTTTACTCTCTGTACCACATACCTCTATAACTGAAATTACCTATTACTTTATCATAAACGTAATTATAACTATCTAAAATGGAATTATCTAAAATAGTTACTGAATTCAGCGCATATTCCACAGCATCTTGGAATACACGCATTATTTTGCTGTCACTTTTAAGTAGGATAGTTAGACTACCGCATTACAAAAATCATGCTTGCATGGTTTTCTTCTACCTCAACTGGTCAACGTGGACGCGAACTTGAAGTAAAACTGGTATCGTACGTAGCACTAGCGCTGGAAATCAATTCAAATTAAGTTTTGTCCTCAACTGAAACCTCATAAAACCCCAAAGCCCTTTTTCAAGAAAATTCACTAACTTCTTTTCGTTCTAAATCGCTCCGCTTATGCAGTGTACCCGCTCCCTAACCCCGTGTTACTCACACCCAATCGGTGTCAATGTTCTAATTCGGTGGCAACTAATGTAACCGGTCAATCAGCGATTGAATAATATTTTATCGTGGTCTTAATATCTTGTAATTATTTGCAGAGCGAGCTACAGAAATGAACTCGTTGAGTGATCGACATTGCCACACTGAGGTTTATAGTTGGTTAGAACTAACTTTAATTGATAAGATTAGAATTAAATATTTAAATTTTTAGTACTCAATTATTTAAGTTTGATACGGCGAATATTTGTAGCAGTGATTTCTTGTTTTTGTCGTGTATTTGAAACACATGCTTGTATGAAAAATTTGATTTTCCAACCGACTGTTGTATCTTTACTGTTGTCTTAAATAAAACTTTTCTTGGTCCAATTAGCCACTTCCAGGTAGGTATGTTAAAAATCAGCTAAGTTTAATGCATTTCTAACTTCGATATCGTACCTTATGCAGGTACGTTGTCGAAACCATTTGAAATACAACTATAGGTACTAAATGCATATTGGTAAACTACCATCTCCGCATCATCTGCCTAGCCTTTTCTAACTATATTGGGGTCGGCTTCCAGTCAAACCGGATTCAGCTGAAAAGAAAGAACAAAGAAAAAAAAACACTATACGCTATTCCACCAATTCGCACTAAACGTTTCCAAACGTCTTTTATAATGCGCACAGCAAAGGACTGGAACTCTCTGCCTGCGTCTGTGTTTCCGAACGCATACAACCCTAATCTCTTCAAAATTAGAGTGAACAGGCTTCTTCTGGGTAGGCTCGCTCCATCGTAGACTTTGTCTCTGTCATCTATGACCTAGACTAGAGTCAAGAGCAAACCCATGACAAATAAAAAATAAAATAAAAAAAACACGTTTATTCCGCCCGAATTGACGCATACAAATTAAATTGAACACAACTTCTCAACTACACAAAGACAAAAGAACAAAACCAGTTTCATTGTCAGGCCATGTCAGGGCCGGGCTCTGCGACTCTCTGGTCATAACATTGACAGAGCGAACAGATTACATTTGTCTATGGCACAACCATAGATATACTAGTATTTTATGTAGATCGGCTGCATACCAGACCTCCACAACCCATTAACTGGGTAGCACGATAGTTCCTGGCAAGACTGGAGTCAGATTTACTGGCTTCTGACAATCCGTAACGATTGTCAAAGATCTACAAATGACTGCCGGGACTAACGAGACGGAGGAAACTTGGCATGTTAAGATGGTCACCCATCCACAGACCAACCTTGGCAAGCGTTGCTTAACATTGAAGGTCGACCAGGCTGTTATTCTTTAGCCACGAGCTCCTCATCTACGCATTCGCCATTAAATCTTGATTAAGTATGGTAGTCAAGTCAAACCACCACGTAGGTATTTATAAAACATGCAAATCTCCTTACTACAGGCTGTTGTGAAGGTTCATTTCAAAACAGCTGTCAAAACAATGGCATTCAGCAGTGTTTTACTGGAGTTCAGCCTGCAATTCGATGCAATAATGGTTCTGATTTTCAGAAACCAAGGATAGAATTTAAAAAAGTTACTTTAGTAAGGGCCGATTGTTCAATCGTCAGAAAACGTTTACCTGAATCCTAATTCTAACTCGTATTATAGATGCGAGTGAGTTTGTTTGTTTCTTATGTTCACGTCTAAATCGCTGAACTGATTTAGATGCACTTTAGTACAGAGATAGATAGACCTTGCAGACGGTTTTAGGCTACTCTTTTATTAGTAAGAGTATTAAAATCAGCCCCAAGTTTAAGTCAGAGTCAAAGTCAAAAGTTATTTATTGAAATGAAGGTGGAGAGCCAGCACTTTTTGAACGTCAAATTTTACACAAAGACCAGTCCCCCAAAACCTCTTCTCACCTCTTCTGAGAAGAAGGTTAGAACCTTCTTTTCAGAAGTCCTAGGGCGTCTGACCGTTCTATAACTAAACCAAAATAAATGTTTTATAAATAAAAGATTACTAAGCCCGGTTCTCACCTGTACCACCCACTATCAGTTCACCTGTGCCCAAAGGGCTCTGATCCCACGCCCCACCACGCATCGACGAGCTCGAGCCATGATTCACGAGCTCACACAGTCTCGCCAGGCTATTTAAAGTACATTATATTTGACTGTAAACAAGGGTTTGCTGTCGTTTGGCAATATTTTGTAACACCATTTTGTAGTACACATTCATTACCTTGGCAGAAATTTAAAAAAAAAACCGGACACGTGCGAGTCAGACTCTCCCACGAAGGGTTCCGTATCGTAAACCGAAAAAAGAACCATGTTGAATGGGAGCCCCCTTTATTTATTTTTTTATTTTTATTATGTGTTGTTATAGTAGCACTAGAAATACACACTCTGTGAAAATTTCAACTGTCTACCTATTACGGTTCTTCAGTTGCAGCCCGCTGATAGACAGACGGACGTACGGACAACGGGGGCTTAGTAATAGAGTTCCGTTGGTTACCCTTTGGGTACGAAAACATAATGAGTAGCTACGCAGGTTCCAGGTGGCAATCTTTTGCTTGGCCTGAAAGAAAACTATACAAAGGCCTCATAGAGGAAATACGCATTAATCCATAGTAATGTTATGAATGCCTGGGTAACTCTGTATGTCCGCCCCGAGCCTTGCTCGAGCCAGCCCGCGCCGCTGAGCCTGTAGTCCTAAATTCGCCCCTCAATAATAATTCTAGTTCGATCCAGCCCGTCCCTAGCTGTCCTCCCCCCAGCGACGCCCTAAGCCGAGGTCCGTACCCCACAGGCCTAGCGTGTAGTCGCTTAGTTTGTAAGTTTTTTATAAGCCATGCCTGGAGGCTTTAATATTATATTAAAGCCACCACAGGCAAGCCCGGTTAAGCAGTCGACAACCTTATAGGTTGAACTGCGAGACGCCACTCACAAAAAAAAAAAACTCTGTATGTCGCGAAGGACCAAAAATATGTACGTTTGTGACCGCACGTCTTTTACTGATTGATAGGGATGCTGAATGATATTTAGCAAAACTATATATTTTACTTGATACGTGTATTGAGTCCACGACCTTAACTAACGATTAATGAGATGTTGCTATGCCACGGTCCGAATGTGAACTGACTTGATGTAAAATGAGTGTAAATTTATTACAATTCAACTTTGATGAGAGTGTAATTGTGAAATGTGCGGTTGCACCTAACAGTTTACTTGAAAACACTTCTGTGTACCGACTTACCGAACTAGGCCATGTCGAGGATTAATACATAGGTACGAGATACTTTTTATACCGGGAGTATGTTCCCATGGCATAATTTCCTAAATTTTCGCGGGCGATACCGCTATTAGAAGCTCGGTACGTATAAGGTTAACACACAACTACATCATTATTTGTCAATTTCAGGCCATAAACTCCTCATCGTTCTGTTTTCTTCACGAAGTTTTCACTTCACCGTCATGTCATCTTTTAGATTCCTGCAGTTTGCAGCTTTCTGTATGGTGTCGGACGTAAAAGAATAGTACCATCCCATCTCTTCCCGTGGGTGTCATAAGAGGCGACTAAAGGACTCACCAGAGAATGGGCAGCAGCATTCTCCGTACATTGCAACAGCTACACTGCGATCGCCAACCCGCCTGCCAAGCGTGGCCATTATGGCTAACCCCCCTCTCCCCCATGATGATGATGAATGTGCAGCACGATGATCTAAATATGCACCTACATTGGAAGTTGATATTTAGTTTGCATATTGTGTGAAACAAACTAGAGGAAATAGTATAAACAAGAATCAATAAATACGTTAAGGTGAATAATATATTTTCTTTCTTTTCCTGCGAACATAAATCTGCGTTTAACGATCATTTTTATAGTTCCATCGACGTTAGCTGGAGCAACTGTGACCGCAAACTAGTTTGTTTTATTGACTGTAAATCGTCAATGCACATTCATTCTCATTTCTACAAAATGTTTTGATACCTTGTAAAAGTAACTGAAGAAGCTGATGATTTGTGTTGTCAGTTTATTTTCCCGGTTCCGGTAGTGGCAAGGGTGAATCGGAACGTGTTCAGAGGTTAGCAGCACGCTGCGCAGAGTCATTTTACCACGCACCATCGTCGAGACACGTCACGTCGAACACCTCTCTTTGATATTTTATAGTATATGCCAAAAAAATTACTTGCTTTAGGACAGGTTGAGTCTTTGTTTCTTGCTGAAGTAGGTAAGTACCTTTTTTTTAAGGATGGGAAATCATCAAATGACTTCTTCCGCTCTGGGTGGAGCGGAAGGGAGAGTCAGACTCTTACTGACTAAAACCCACCCGTGTTCCTTCTAAAGCCCCTTGCGTTCCAGCGCCGCGGTGACTCTTTCGAACAATTCCACAACCCTGGCTGAAGTAGGTAGCTATTTACTAATTTATACAAAATGTAGAATAAGGAATAGCAATTAACAGATAGAAGACATTTGGTGAAAAGGCCGCTGGGGTGGAATAATCTAAATGGTCGATAAATCGAAAATCTATAGAAGGTATCAATCTCTGTTATCAAAACAGACATGATAGAATAAAATTAAAAAAAAAAATTGTCCCCAAAATAGTTACAAGGAATATAACTGAGACATCCCCAGTAACTAATTGAAAATACTTGTGTTGGGGTTATCTCGCTCTTTCTCTAAATTATTAACAATATTGAGACTAGGTACTGTTTACAAAAGATTTCTAAATATAGCTAGATTTCAGTGCTACGGCTAAGCATGAAGTCTGGTTTCGATGCCTGGGTCGGGAAAACTTTATGAGGGTCTTTCCATCTAGAATATCAGAGCAGTAGTCCGGGAGTCTGGATTTATGTACATCCCGTTGTAATAAGCTAGCCGTCTGTTACACCTCTAGTTAACTCTGAGGGAAATACGGAGGTAATGTAAATATGTAGGTCGCTATATGTCGGGTTGATTTCATTTCATGATGTCTGGCAGTTTGTTTACTTTATGCTGCCTACCCAAATGTTCTAAATTTGGTATTGTTCGTCGAATCGTTGAGCTCCTTAAAGTTTTAAGTTTGAGCAACACGATAACTGACAAATGCTTGCGCTGTCTGGACGGGTCCACACAAACCTGCGTGGTGGTTTCCTCAAAAGGCCACCTACATGGTTTTAAAATGTTTTGACCATTGTATGGATTTCAAAAGAGACTTTAAACCTCTGAGTTTGTTTCGGTTTTCTTCTCAGGGTAGTCAGCTAGGAAACACCGGCCTCATCTAGATTATTATAACCAAAAAATAAAATGTTTGACGTGTAAAAGAGTTACTTGTAACCTATTTGCAAAATAAATATCATTTATCTTTTATCATTAATACAAGGTTGATGTTATGTTATTACCCGACTGCCCCAGAAAGAGGATAATGTTACTCAATTGATCGATTGATTGATTTAGTTATACTGGACGCAGTTTTTAGTTTTTCCTTTTGTCTCTAATATTCATTATGTTCAATGTCATGCATACCTGTCATTTGCATAGTTACTGAAATGCCGATTTTGAATGTAATTTTATTTGAATTGTAAGTGACAGTGCTGTTGGTGTGCTTATTATAAATAAATAAATAAATAAGCATTTGTCGTGGAAAATTACTTCGCTCAATGCTGTACCTTTTAAGTGTACACACACTTTAATTCTCAACCGCCTATTTCCGTTGCACATTACACTTACGTGCGAATTAAAAGACTCACACACGTCAACACTTCTGAATTTCCTCTCTCTTATCCGACTAACAACCATCTCTTCCTGCCGTCTCAAGCAGGTCAAGCCAATAACAACTAAATTTGGCAAGTGGCCGCTAATCCGTTTTTGTGGCAGTGGCACAGCGTGTGACGTCATCGCTGGTAATTTTAGACCGCACTGACTCACAACTGAGGGCCGGCACGCACTGGAATTTGAGTATTACATATCTTTTAATGAATGCGCCTTACAAGGTAGCATGGGGGAATTACTGGGACAATCTTATTGAAGAAATGTACACAGATGTAGACATCCCTTCGCGCCTGTTCACCTCGCGTAGATCTGTCTCCTGCTTGTCATAGAAGTAGTTCCTACGCCACCGCTATTCATTTCGTTCGATCCAAGATAGTTGAGTCGTTTTTTGCCTCGCTTCTTTTTTGGTGGTCGCCACTGTTGATTAAAGTTTATAGGAAAATCTTTTGAAATGAGGTAGACAGTAAATAAAAATCACGAAAACTCAGCAAAAGTATATGTAGTATACCTTTATCATTGTACTTTGGGGTGAAATATTTTTTTTTTTTAAATGTCTATACCATTGGTGAAATAGTTTTTTTATTTTATTTTAAATCAATAAGTGATATTCAAACTCTTCACAGCCAGCCGTAGGTAGCCCATTCATCGCCAAATGTTTGAAGAAGTTTGAATAGCCTTAGATTGACCATACATGGACGGGAAAATCTATGGAAAAATGCAAGCGTTTCTTCATGTGCCAGAATCGTGATAACCTTAAGATATCTTTCTCAAAATAAAGCACAGTTTGTTAAACAGCTGGTGATTTTTATGAATCATCAGATAAATACGACGAGGAAGTGCCTGTTTTATAATGAGATTATCTTGTAATCTAAAAGAATTGTTGATTTCAATGTAGGAGAGAGTGGGGCTAAATATGCCGCGGGAGAGTTGATCCGATTGAAGAAAAAAAGAGATAAACATATCAAGTAAATTCGTCATAAAACGGAACGCTGCAGCGCACCGATGACAACTGTCTTAGTTTGGTCAGTAACGTCCGGTACATTGTTAAATTGTTAAATTACAGCGGAACAACTTCCCCGTGGCACGTTTAGCCCCGTTCTCCCTTATATATCTTATACCACAGCGAACGGTTTAGACTCATTCGTTTCTGTTTTTCATGACCTACCTACAGCACCATGATTTAGCCTATTTATCCTAGTTACGTTTTTCAGAAACAGATGGTCAGTCTGAACAATTTTAGATTTCAGAACGTTAGGTGTGAGTTTCATTGTATTTTTTCTGTGAAAACTAAAACATCCAGATTAAAAAAGAATAGGGTTTTTGACAACAAAATCGAATTAGTCCGTCAGATAGATTTCCAAAAATATTGGACACGTATTTTTTCTTTTGTCACGTAAACAAAAAATGAAGGCGATACAGTGCGTTGTTGAAAACTCGTGTGACGTCACTTACCAGTACACTTTTTACTGGAAAGTGAAGTTACAAGCCACCACCCCTTATCTTTGATGCGTTTTATCTTCGTAGTTTTTTATTGATTTCATTAAATAAAAAATACATTTCCAATATTTTTCGATAATCTAACGGACGGACTAAACAGAATAATATTTTTTACTCAGGCAACATCCCTATTAGACAGACCACACTCTACGCTATCAATTGAACAGTCACACAGTTGAGTTCACCGAGGTTAGACGTATGCCTGCACTTGGATCTCAATGTGATAGTGAGCCATTGACGAATACACGTACGAGGGTCCTACATAGAGGAACAAACTAAGCTTATTCAGCACGGACTAAACGAAAACATTACAATTATTCAAGGATCGGACTTCGGTTAAACGTCTGAAGCCAACCTAATGTATTCTCCGAACCTTCTTAAAACAATTTACAATTAGAGCCGATGAGCAATACCAAAAACACAATAACTCCATCCATCATTAAAACGATAAAATGCCTGCTGAATACAGATCGAAAACACCTGCCAACAAAAACCGATATTGGTAAAAATAACCTAACAAACACTCGTACATAGACATAAAATACAAACACACATACGCTCATATATACATATGCAATATTACACGGAATACTAGAGCTGATAATTTCACAGATTTCTCAAACGTAACGAACGTTAGTGCTAAAAATATCAAACAAACACTCATACACCCGAGCTGTGTTACATTAAAAATAAATAGACGCTGAATCTCAGAACTGAATTATAAATTGTTTCAAGCAATACATTTTAGCTGCCCCAGTACTACGTGGTTTAATTAAAATTAGGACTTTTTTGCTTACGTGTAGTGTTTAGGGGCCTAAGATATGTGATATACAGAGTTCGGAATAGGTAGACTATATTTACCTAATGTTCGTGGAAGTAAGTAACATAGAGTTGATAATACCTACTGTAAAGTCATAAATGGAATTATAAAAACATGCACTGGACTTTGAGTATAGTTACAAATTATTGATTTGAAGAATCAAAAGTAGAAAGAGTTGTGCGAAAACGAAGCTATTTAATTTAACAGTTTTAGTAGGTACGGAACTCTAAAATCATAATAAGATTCTTCATCAATATAATGATTTTTTTCAAATGTATTCAAAGCGCAATAAGTAATTTGCAATTTCTTAAATCCCGGGATACAATCGTCGCGTTAATGATTTCGGGATTTTAGAGGAGGTATTATCAACTCTATGTTACTTACTTCCACGAAAATCAGGGAAAATATAGTCTACCTATTCCGACCTCTGGTGATATGCAGGTGTCTTTTCTGTAAACTAAACTTTGAATAGTCTTGTTTTAGAACTGTTTAGATTTGAGGCAGTGGGTGAAGGAAATACTGAGTTTCATATAAATATAGTTCTGCTAAACATTTGCAGATAGAACTTTGCTATACAGCTTGTCCCAGAAGTGCGAGGGCTATGTAAGGGTGATTTTGGTTGGCTAATGTATTAAGGAATAAAAACAAAAAAAATAACATCATCTGCCTAGCCTTTTTCCACTATATTGGGGTCGGCTTCCAGTCAAACCGGATTCAGCTGAATACCAGTATTTTACGTGGAGCGGCTGCCTACCAGACCTCCACAACCCATTAACTGGGTAACACGGTAGTTCTTGGCAAGACTGGAGTCAGATTTACATGCTTCCGAGAATCCGTAACGACTGTCAAAGATCTACAAATGACAGCCGGGACCAACGGCATAACGTGCTTTCCGAGACACGGAGCAAACTCGGTGTGTTAAGATGGTCACCCATCCACAGACCAACCTTGGCAACCTTGATCGATCCGTATGACCCCAAAAACGACAAAAAATCCGAAAAAAATACTTTACATTTGAAAGAAAGAAAGAAACAATTTGTTCGGAACTTTTGCACTTCTGGAACACCTGTAAAAATTGGTGCATTTATTTATTTAAACTTTATATACAGTAGATGTGTACTGTGAATAAAGGTGGACTTCATGAAACTAGGCCTTCTCAGACAACCTTTGGGCTAAGAGCCGATGTTTCGATCCTCAGATGACTTTTAATTTGATAAAAAAAAATTATAGCTGTTGTGTAGAAAATATGTCAAACCTGACTTTTAGAAATCAGCCTTGAACAGATAGCACTGTGGCAGGTTAAAACCACAAATTTTCAATTCGAGATTTTATAAAAATATCCCGATCTACCTCTAGTGCTTACACCCTTGTGTAAAAACTCTAGAGTGTAGTAAGTAAAATAACGATGTGGAACTGGTGATAGCAAATTCAACAATTTTTATTTCCATTATTTTCAGTTTTTTTTTTTAATGGAAATAATATTATTGAAAAAAACCGGCCAAGTGCGAGTCGGACTTGCGCACGAAGGGTTCCGTACCATCACATCACATCTCACTAATATTATAAAGGCGAAAGTTTGTTAGTGTGTGTGTATGTTTGTTACTTCTCCACGCGCAAACGGTTGGACCAATTTAAATGAAATTTGGTGTAGAGATTTTTTGAGTCCCGGGAAAGGACATAGGATAGTTTTTATCTCGGGAGTATGTTCCCTTGCCATAATTTTCGACATTCACGCGGGCGGTGCCGCGGGCGGCAACTAGTTATCTATAAAAACGACAAAAAAATCACGTGTGGTGGTGGGCCCCCTTAAACATTTATTTTATTCTGTTTATTAGTATTTGTTGTTATAGCGGCAACAGAAATACATCATCTGCGAAAATTTCAACTGTTTAATTATCACGATTCATGAGATACAGCCTGGTGACAGATGGACAGACAGACAGACAGACGGACGGACAGCGGAGTCTTAGTAATAGGGTCCCGTTTTACCCTTTGGGTACGGAACCCTAAAAAAAGATCAGTAGTTCCATAATGGAACTGTTAATGGTAAATGGCAACGTAGCAACGGTTCAACCTTAATTTCGCCAAGCAAGTCGAGCTAGTGTGTGCTAAGTCTAAGTATTCAGTATTGCTATCTTTCTGAAAACGTTTGTGTCTGTTAATACCATGCCAGTTATTTTGAGTGCCGGCTATGCATCTGTTGATAGTCTCCTATTTGAAGTCTCGTTCAATTGAGCTGCATTCATTACAGCTATGCAACCACTTGGAGTTCCGAGTACTAGGCGAGTATGATGAATGGAGAGTTTTTGAGAATACTATATTATAGACGATACATAGAAAATAAATAATAGAGATACATAAGTCTTATAAGTCAGAACGGTTTGAAGTAACGTTTTCATATTATAATTAATCCTAATTCTCAAATTGAACAAATGAAACAAATATTGAGGAACATAGGTGGTAAAAATCCAATTATCTGAAATCATTAGACGGATTCCAAATTTAAAAAAAATGTGCAAAAATGGGTAAACAATATATCCCAGCGTTATAAAACTGTACCTAGTTCAAAATTAAAAACCTATATTTTAAACTAGTTGCCGCCCGCGGCTCCGCCCGCGTGATAGTCGAAAATTATCCCAAGGGAACATATTCCCGGGATAAAAGTATCCTATGTGTTATTCTAGACTATGATCTACAACTGTGCCAAATTTCATCAAAATCCATTCAGTAGTTTTTGCGTGAAAAAATAACAAACATCCATCCATACTTACAAACTTATTATATTATTGTTAGGATATACCATTAACAGACACTTTTGAATTGTCAAAGTCTGTCAGAAGCTAGTTCTGCCATTTAACATCTTACATTATGTTCTGAAGATGTCCCATTTAATATGGATACACGCAAACTCCATTTTGTTTCTCTACTTCTACCATATACCCCATCTTCTGCCTTCACAATGTCACTCGCTAATCGTTCCCGCCACAATGAGAAGGTGATGCGGTATTTACAGCGTATAAATACCGATGGAGCTGGCTTGGAGCGGTTCCAGTCGAAAACCATTCATGAACAACCTTGGCTATTGAGTAGTAAACGTGTAGAGTCGATTATATGACGTGTTTCACGATTTTGGGTGAGAAAGGGCAAATAGGTAGGTTGATATAGTAATCTATGGTAAATACGCATTTTTTTTTAACTTGGCGTCTTTTATAATCATAATTGCTGGTCGTAGGAGCGAGAAGCTTTTTTAACCAACTTCAAAAAAAGCAAGAGGTTCTCAATTCGTCGGAACCTTTTTTTAATTTATATATGTGTCGGAGACGGGTATTAGTACCGACCGATGATGAAACGAAGCACGAGTTCCGGTAGATGGCAGCACCGTCGCCATCTTACAACTAACTTCGTGCTACAACAGAGCCTACCTAGTGGAGAGGTGTCGGACCAGGAGACACATTCCATTGGGCCGTCTTCGAGAACTCTCCACAAAGCTAGGAACTGTTCCTCACGTTTCGTTGTACGGTGTGATTTAATTTGTGATTGGTGTTCTGAGTATTAAATCGTGTTGTGTAATTCGTTGTCTCATTGCTCGATTTCCCATTTTTATACGCTCACTATGTCGGATGATGATCCTAATAATGCGGCCTCTCCGTCATATGTAGGTATGTTCCCCGATTACCCGAAGATGTCTAGAACGATTTGGATTTTTTTTTGTTTGAAAAGTTATACTTCCCAGGTGATTCCATGATCATCAAGTCAGGATCTGATGATGGGATCCTGGAGAAATAGAGAGAACTCTTCAAATTTTATAGGCACACTTGAAGCGATTTGGGTAGTTTTTGGAAGAGTACTTTCTCGGAGTGGTCCCATTTCAATTTGGTAAAGATCTGATGAAGCACTTCGGAGATAGGCAACGGAACTCCTCAATAAATGATAGCAAATGGACTAGGATTGCTGAAATCTCATGTCTGTCTATTGTTTACACCAGTCCATTACATAACATCACGCCGGTACACTGTGAACCACTATAAAGTGAAAAAAAAACTTACAAAAATATTCAACCGACTTCCAAATAAAAACACTACAAAGTATAAAATAACTTTAATTTCGGAAGTTGGTGTCAAAAAACGAAAAAACAACAAAAAACACCGATAATTGGACTAATGGGTAAGTGTAAGTCTAAGGACACACTGTGTCCTATGAAAACTTCCTTCGAAAGCACAACAAAATCTACGTGCAAAATTAAAATGGAGTTTAAACAGTACGATCAACATTAACATTTTAGATACAGGTGCGTGGGGTCCCAACGGAGCGTGGGAATTGGCACAGGAAAATATAGGCCTATGCCCAACAGTGGGCAAAAGTCAGACGGTGGATAATGATGATGATACAGTGGAAAACTTAAACACAGTCTAATCTATATACATAAAACAAAGTCGGTTTAGTTATACGACCGATGCATACCCTCGTCACGCCCGACCACTCTACCACTCTCCTCCGAGAGAGTCGCAAAGAGACCCGCACTCTTCGCAAACCACGACCACCGTCCTTCTGCCCTCGCCGCCGAGGCCCGCCGCGACGTCCCCGTCAAAATCCACCCCGACCCTTGCTCGAGCCAACCCGCGCCGCTGAGCCTGTAGTCTTAAATTCGCCCCTTAATAGTAATTCTAGTTCGATCTAGCCCGTCCCTAGCTGTCCCCCCCCCCCCCCCAGCAACGCCCTGAGCCGAGGCCCGCACCCCACAGGGGGTGCCCTTAGCGTGTAGTCGCTTAGTTTGTTGTAAGCCCTGGCTGGAGACTTTAATATTATATTAAGGCTACCACAGGAAGCCCTGTTGAGCAGTCGACAACCTCATAGGTTGAACAGCGAGACGCCACTCACAAAAATAAAAATAAAGGTTAGTTATACCATTTATAACCCAAGAACGGCTGGACCGATGTTGAAGATTTGGTTTGTTGGATTTGTCTTTGCCCCGAATAACAGAATAGCTATTAAAACATTGGAAAAATTAAAGAAAAAAAAAACCATTTTCGAATACAACGCCATTTCTGATACATGACAGAACAAAACACGGCAGAAATTAATTCTGAGGCGGTACGAAGTTCGCCGGGACCACTGGTTTAGTATAATCATTTGATGATGTTTTTTTTTAAGGATGGGAAAATGACTTCATCCGCTCTGAGTCAAGAGCAAACCCATTAAATTAAAACCATCAAAAAAAAAAAAGCGGAAGGGCGTGTCAGACTCTTACTGACTAAAACCCATCCGTGTTCCTTCTAAAGCCCTTTGCGTTCCAGGGCCGCGGTGACTCTTTCGAACAAATTCCGCAACATCATTGGATGATGTGCAAGGATTTCTCTGCAATGTAGACAATGAAAAAATGAGGTTTTATTTTATCCAGCGTTAAGCAGGTTTTTGCATTGTTTTTTTCTAGTTGTTAAAATGTATGTAACTTTCATTTAAAAGAGCGTAAACAACTAAGAATTCTGTCAATCATGTTAAATGTGTTTGTCACGGATAACAGGCGTGACACATATTTTTAGAGCGCGATTCTATTGCTGTAGTTTTTATGATCGTTTCAGTGCAGAAAGACAAAGTATGAGGGTTTATAATTTCTAACTCTCAGAGCAGAGAGCCAATTGACACAATTTGCGCTGTAACATTTAAGTATGTAGATAGGTTAAAAGTTAATTGAAACCTATTGTGATTTTTGGTTACAGAAACAAAAAGGTAAAATTAAAAGCAAGGTTATAGAGGTATGCCGTACAGAGAGTAAAGTCTCGCATACCTCCACCGAAAAGGGGAGGATCCTCCAAACCAGACGGTTGTTGTGTCTGGTGGGCAACTGTCCGATAGTTGATATTCGGACTGTTGTATATGTTCAAATCGCATGGAGAACTTTGCTTGCGCGATGCAGGATTTCGATGTTAGTTCGTCGTAGATGGCGCTGCGGTTCTTTTTGTTGCCGTACAAATTTCGCTTCTTAGTTTTTCATGTGGCGGCATTGATGCCGCTACAAGGTAAGCAAAATAAGGTCCGTTAACCTTTAGTTTTCATTATAATTATCTTACTCGAATTTAGATGGTCAATGCAATAAACCCTGACTCATCTTGGACAGTCAACCCCGTTGTATCGACACGATAGTAGACAATTAATCGAGGCCGAATGAATTTTGAAATCGCCACCGAACTGTCACTGCCAATGGTCTCAAGAGTCCCTTTTTTTTTTTTTTAAAGGATGGGAAATCATCAAATGCGTGGCGTGTGAGACTCTTACTGACTAAAACCCATCCGTGTTCCTTCTAAAGCCCTTTGCGTTCCAGGGCCGCGGTGACTCTTTCGAACAAATTCCGCAACCCTGGCAGGCTCTGGCCCTAGCGGGCCCCGTCCTCTTTGCTGACATCTCTTTGAGGCGCGCGTGAAACACAACGCGCCATCGACCCGGGCCTGGTGGTGATCGGACAGCGAGCCACCCAACGCTCGCCTTCCGCAGGCCCGCGCCTACGGTGGCCGGGGATCGCCCTGCGACTCCCGACGCCCGGGGCGTCTTCTCCTGTTGCGGCGGTTGGGGCGAAGGCCTTGCCTTTCCCTCGCGCGGCCCGCCTCCTCCTTCGCAAGCATTACTGCTTCGCAGAAGGAGGTGAAGAGTCCCTAATATGGTATTATTGTAGTATTATAGTAGTATTGTAGCTATTTAAAGCTTCCTCTCTCCTACATATAGGTATTTGTTTTGTGCTGTGCCCGACAGGGTCCATAATGATCTCAATTTATTTTTTTAATTTACCACCTAACTACACATTGTGGAATGCAAAGAAAATATTGAGTATTGAGTACAGTAGGTACAATATACTTCAGCGTACGTTTAATGTACTTCATGATCAATGTATCTAAATGGTAGGTACTCAGATGATACAGTTGGCAGTTCATTATTTAACACTAGATTGTCGTAATTTGTCCCAAGGGAACATACTCCCGGAGTAAAAAGTACTCTATGTGTTATTCTAGACTATAATCTACCTCCGTGCCAAATTTCATCAAGATCCGTTCAGCCGTTCTGACGTGATTGAGTATCAAACATACATCCATCAATCCTTCCAAACATTCAAAAATATTGGTATAGATAGTATAGATTGACACCGGCTGTAGGTACGTCCTATGTCCAGTATAATAATGTATTCAGGATGCTGTTGGGTCTACTACGCTTTTGTGGCGCTTTCGGGATGTTCAGCGAGGCCAGGATTGATGGTTTTCATGCCATTATACGGAAATTCTATTCTCGGTAGAATACGTGCTTGCTCCCACAGCATCCTGAGTGTATTGTGTGATAGGTGGGACAGCCCCATGCTGCCTCACTGGGTAGGTACGGCTGCACACGTAGCTGTCAGTCTTTTCAATTTTGAATATAGTGTGGTTTTTACTAACATTAGGTTAAGACTTTTACTAACAACATATGGATATCGTCTGTGGTCTGAAATAAAAAAATATTTTTTTTAGTAAACCTTAAATTATAGCGTTAAAAATTTCTCTGCATCGCTGTTGTTTGGAAATGAACCTAAAATACTGGTGGCAATGCCTTGCTTTATTACTTTGTTGTGTGGCAACGCTTATCCTCTGACCAAGATAAAAGCCATCCCCTGGGGCATGCGAAGTGTCAACTAGGTGTTTCTTTAGACAGTTATTTTTAATAGTGCATGAGCACTCGGACCCCACGGTCCAAGAGTTTCAACTCCAAACGGTTCGAAAATATAACTGCCAGATGAAATGTCATGCTATGGTCGATGCCAGATGAATTTGCAATAACGGTCAATGACCCCCTACATTTATTGACATACTTAATTCCGAAAACAGAAATAATGACATAAAGTTGTCGTGAATCGACATCTATCGTGATCCTTTACATTTTCTAGTAATGAAAAACGAGTCATAATTTATTGTCCGGGAAAGGGCAATGACCGTTACTGCACATTATTGGGCGTCCACCATAGATTTCCTTCTTTCATTTTCTCAACAGCAGCAGTGGCAGCGCTAGCACAGCACGACAAGCTAGGAAGATGAGATGGCTCAAGAGTATCGACACAAGTAGCGTTGTGCCAAGACTGATGTGCACTTGACTGTACACGTAGGTACAGTCAGATATGCCAAAGATAGCCGATAGGTAGCGCCACTCATCATGTCAGGCGCGGAGTAGTTGAGCTTGCGCCACTAAACTGTCGCGGGCCAAGCATTCTAGCTAGTGAAGAACGATCCATCAATTTTGCTTGCCACATAGTCTGATCTCAAATTTTAGGTACTGTAGTAAAGTATTGAGCAGTTCTAAACCATATTTAATAGTCAGATCAGATCAACAAAAGAAGTTCATATAAATAACAAGGAAAAGTTTTAGATTCGTGCACACCTTCAATTATAATTGAAGGCCGCAGCTTGTTTTTGCAATTTAGTTAACGTTAAACTGAAATTATAAAATACAAGCAGAGTAGGTACATCATACATCATGATAAAATAAAGCGGTAACTGCATTCATGATAAAGAACCAGCCATAAAGTTTACCCTAAAAGAGAAGTCCTTACAATGGTAACCTAAAACCTGGGTTCTTTCACCTAATAATGAATAAGTTACTTCTAGGCAAACATGCTTTATCGACAACCACATTCTCACCATCAGCTACTATCATCAACTACTATTCATAAATTATCGAAAATTGGGAAAAAATAAGATCATCTCATCTTAAATGAGAGTAAGTACTCATCACAATTACCAACATAATTGAACGATAGAAATCCTTCAAGAAAGTTAAAGACCTTTGGCAAATATTATTCACACGTTGATCCACAATGATGCATGTAGTACATCTTTTAATTAATCTGTACATATAATGGGCGTTATACCTACTCATTAAGAAAGTACAGATTCTAGTAAACATTCAGGGAATATTAATGCCTTTTTTTTTTTTTTTTTTTTGATCTCGGGGGGAAATCCTCATGGAAATCCTCCACCCTGGGGCGGGTGGAGGGGTCTGTCAGACTCTTACTGACTAAAACCACCCCGGTGTTCCATCTCCCACCTACGCCGGGGATCGCGGGAACGTTTGCGACTTCCGCAATCCCCGGCTGGTGCCGGCCCGCCTCTGCGGGCCACCTCGCGTCGGCGAGGGGAGTGAGGTGTTTGACTCCCCTCGCTACGTCAAAGAGGGGCGCACGGGAACACCACGCGCCGCCACCTCGGGTCCGGATGAATGGGGGGCGACGGACAGCCCCAAGTCCGCCGCCCCTGGACCCAGTTAGGGGGGCCGGAAGAGGGCAGCGTATGCCCTCCTCCGACGCCCGATGCGCCTGCTGCGGGCAGGGAGAGCGGTTGTGATCTCCCTCTCCCTTTCCGCAGCCTCCTTCTGCGCGATAACTGTCTCGCAGAAGGAGACCACCGCGTCCCAGGACTCCTCACCGCCGACCATAGCATGAACTACGGCCGGCAGCGAGAGGTCACCGCCTACAACAGAGATGAGGGCACGGCGCGGCTCCTCCCAAGCGGCACACTCTGCCAGCGTATGCCGCGCCGTGTCCTCCCGACAGTCGACGCAGTGGTGGCATCGAGCGTCCGGCTCCCTGCCTATGCGACACAAGAACCTCCCGAAGCAGCCATGCCCCGAGAGGACCTGCGTCGCACGATACGACAGGGAGCCGTGCCTTCTCCCGAGCCAGAGGTCGAGCACTGGCCGGATGGCCTCGATGGTGATGAGGCCGGCGGGAATATTAATGCCTGGATTAACCTTAGGGTAGATATTTTAGATTGGTTGTGGACTGTGAAGGTCAATCGTAAAAGTGAAATATATGTGTGTCTAGACAGTAGGATTTGATCATTATGAGCGCAAAAAGCGCTGCAAATTGAAGCAAATGCACATCTAGAGTTGCTCACCACCTCATTCAATCAAACCTGTTGAGTCGAACCAAAGCTCCGTAGTGACACGTTTACCGTCATGACGTCGCCACATTCTATTGACGGCTAACAGCTTGCGTTTATTTAAATACCAAGATCGAGTTCCTCGTCACCTCGCCTGGCTATTTCAGGATCGATTATGACACAACCTTCATTGTTTTTTAGCTTTATTACTACACAATGTGGAACATTCCAGACATCTTCGATTACGATACACTTTATAGAATGACGTTTGGCGATACATGATTAGATTGAAACTATGCAGGTGACAGCTGCAATCAAATTTCAACTTTGCTAGTCAGAAGTCAGAATACAAATTCCTGAAGCAGAAAATTTTGGGGATCGTGCCAAGCGAAAATAAGTTTTAGCTTCTTCAATTTGTAGTTTAATTTCGTCTGGTATTGTCGTTACCTGTTATTAAGAATAGAATTGGCAGGGAGCAGGCTGTGTGGTGGTTATGGGATCTCTGACGTTGGCTGACTCTGACTCACCATCTGACAAGGCGGCTAACTAGACCTGTCTTCTGAAAGCGGATCTTCATTCTAATTCTCTTCAGAAAGTAATTTATTGTCAATGAGAGAGATTTTATGAATTGATATGGGAGGAGACGGTATATGTTCATGATAGATGTTTTGTTTCAGTACGTAACTACGACGTACATTCGTAAATTATGTATTTTTGCCAAAATGAAGGGAAATACGAAATTGTAGCCGCTGATGAGTTGTTTTTCTTCCTACATGTAGAATTTCGATGACGAATGTGATCATAAATCTTATAAACGTTCCCTTGAAATTCAGGGATCAATCAAATTAATTCAAGCGGCTAAGAAAATAACTAATGGACGTTAGTACGTCACAGCGAATAAAGTATTCTATGCTTTCCTTAAGTAGGGTGTATTTTTCTTTGTTTAGTCCATCATGTCCCACTCCTGGTTGGGAAAAGGGGTGTTTGGAGGGACATGGGAGAAAAATATTTCCCCCAGTTCCCTCCAAGCACCCCTTTTCCCGCGCCACATTAAAAAGTCAATCTGAACACTAGTCCGCTTTAAGTTTTAAAAATTCTGCGAGTAACCAACTTTATGAGTTCTCTGGAAAAAGTATATTTAACACAAAAAGTAAGTAACTAGGGTATGTCGACGATTCAGAAAGAAATCAGCTGATTTTAAACAAACAGTAGAATATTTTTGGCTCGGGTAGTCGCGTTTCGCTTCGGTCGATACATCTTAAAATACTATTCTTTAACTTTGGCGACACTAAACTGGCCGATACATATAATCAAGACGCATACAAAGAAGACAGAAAAAATAAGTATTTACTGTCACAGACACAGTCCAGCACCAGCAGTAAGGTCAACCAAAATTCAGAAAATCAAAACTTGAGGAGTTGAATTTTCCATAAACATAATTTCAATTATAGTAGGCGCCAGATAATCGTGGAATAACGGTCATTGACCCACCTACAATTATTGACATTTTTAATTTGAAAAACGGAATTAATGACACAAAGCTGTCCCGAATCATCATCTCTCGTGATCCTTTACATTGTCTAATAATGAAAAACGATTCATATTTAATTGTTCAGGTACCTATGAACAGTTATTAGGGGAAGGTCAATGTACTTTATTCCACATTTATCTGGCGCCTACTATAGTCTATTGTTCTGAAGATTTGGGTCATTTATTTTTCAATATAACATCTTTTTCAAATACTTCTTTGTTCGTCAATTTTAAATGAAACTAAAAGAATAGAAAAGTCATCAGCTACTCGTTTCTCGGTGGTTGCCAACATTCCCAGTAAATGTGTTATTGTGCTACTTCCTTCGTGTTCCACACGCGCCTCAAAAAGATGTCAGCATAGGAGTCGGGGCCCGTTAGGGCCAGAGCCTGCCAGGGTTGCGGAATTTGTTCGAAAGAGTCACTGCGGCCCTGGAACGCAAAGGGCTTTAGAAGGAACACGGAAAGGTTTTAGTCAGTAAGTCTGATACGCCCTTCCGCTCCACCCGGAGCGGAAGAAGTCATTTATCCTTAAAAAAAGCATCAGCACCGTTCAGCACAACCATTTTGAAGGGAATTGAATAATCCGATACACACGCCACAATTAGCTAGACAGCATCTCTGTTGGATTGTTAATTTTTTGGTGGTAATCTGTCTTGTCTCCCTATTTTTGTCTGTTTGCTTCCCAGGGTGTATAACCCAAGTACCATTTGATTCGCATTGATGTTGTCCTGTCTTCATCGCAACGAATTTATTGATGAGGAGGTTCTCAAAAGTGTCTGTTTGTGAGTACCTAAACTTCAAAACTAATATTACCTATTAATCGGTAAAATTATTTGTTTGTTTGGAGCATGGCATGTAATATCTTGAGAACTGACCCGATTACGAACAATATTTCACTTTCTTCTTGCCTTTACATTTTAGGGTTCCGTACCCACAGAGTAAAACGGAATCCTATTACTAAGACTCCGTCCGTCCGTCTGTCACCAGGCTGTATCTCATAAACCGTGATAGTTAGACATTTGAAATTTTCACAGATAATGTATTTCTGTTGCCGCTATAACAAAAAATATTGAAAAACCGAATAAAATAAAAATTTTAGGCGGGCTCCCATACAACAAACGTGATTATAGCCGTTTTATAGATAATGATACGGAACCCTTTGTGCGCAAGTCCGACTCGCATTTGGCCTGTTTTTTTTCCGAAATATGCACAGTTCTTAGAAAGACCACAAGAGTGGAGCCAGGGCAAAAAAAAACCAGTGGGATATAAAGCAATGCTTATCCTCTATAGAAGAACAGTCGTGAAGTTTACTTTATGTTGACGTTTTGGCCAATCTTATCAGAAACCATACTGCGCGAGGCATAACTCCGTTTACGTCTACGCTTTCAAAATACCTTTCCCCTCATCTTTTATTTACTTTCGTCAGAGGGACGATGACAGCCAAGATTGTCTAGAAATGTTGACGTCAATGAAAGGTATGGGAATGCCATTTCATGGATCAAATCACCTTTCGACAGCTTTCATTCCCATTAACTGCATTGACCTGTCAATTCCTTAGCAATTGTTTATCGTCACATTGTATGAGGAGTTCGACCTATCATGAAAAGTCAAAATGATGATGTGAACGCTTTTAATAATTGTACTCAACACAGAAAAGGAACGAGCATTGATCCGTCAGTTCCTGTTCACTAGATTCTGGTGATTCTGGGTTAGTAGTCCTGCCAGTCGATTCAATAAACATGTCGAAGTGAAGGCTTGGATGAAGTGATCACGAGGTGAGCTGTCAGTACTTATAATCAAGATGTCACGTAATCACAAACTGAGCTGTCATTCCATCTTGGTTACATGGCAGCTCACTTCGTGATCACTTCACCCAAGCCTCGACATGTTTACAGAATCGACCGGCTGTTTTCTTCACCTTGAATTTATTAATCGTAAGTTAGATACAAGGCCACATGTAACCTGCCGGTAAAGTGTCGACTACACAACCTGCAACTGCTTGCTTCTTCAATTCCGTCTTGCCATCCGTCACGTTATTGTTTTTAAGAGTCCCGTGAGTAGGTCCGAATGCAAAAAGTAACCCTTGTAGGTTCACTGTATGGTATAGGACGTAAAATAATAGCACCATCCCGTCACTTCCCGTGGGTGTCGTAAGCGGCGGCTAAGAGACTCACCAGAGAATGGATAGCAGCATTTTCTGTGCATTGCAACAGTTACACTGTGATCGCCAACCCGCCTGCCAAGCGTGGCGATTATAGCAAACCCCCCTTTGAGGGAGGCCTATGTCGAGCAGTGAACGTTTTTCGGCTGATGATGTCATTTTGTATTTGCTCTCTCTGTTGAACGCTGTAACAAATACATTATACGCATTTTTATATTTTCCTGAAGTTCGGTTTTATCTCCACCATTTACATCTCAGCATTTTTGTATAGGTATATATTATTATTTATCTTATATTATAATTTAAGTAGTATGTCTTAGGAACATTAATTTTAGTCATATTAATATATTCCTAGTATGTTATATTTAGTCTTTTTTCTACGTAAGCATAACTTTGACACACAATGTCTACATCTCTTTTATTCGACTGTCCTTTCGCAGGTATGCTGGAAGAGATTTCTTTAGAAATAAGCATCACCTTGGTACCTATTTTTCTGTTTCCTTCTTCTTATCTATTTGTTAAATGTGTGTACATAAACTGTTTAATAAATAATAGGTTGCAGGTTCGAATGTTTTTGGGGAGTTTGTTGGGCCACTTCTTCTTCCCAGCTATAACACTAGGAAGTGGTGACGGGCGGGCGTTTTGGGGGACTGTCCTTTATGTAGAACTTTGACGTTCAAAAAGTGATGGCACTCAGCCTAATTTGAATAAATGACTTTTGATTTTTACAATATTTAACATTAGATGATATCAAATATTGTAAAACCATTTTCAATTTGCAACGTCTCTAAAAATGCTGAAATGAATAAAACCAAATCAAGTATTATTTTGGTTTCCACTTGTTCCTCATTTATCACCTTCAACAGCAGATTTCGAAGACGTTTTACCTATATTTTTAGAGCGATAACCTCAACAAAAACTATTGACGTGTTGCCCACGTACATAAGGTATACGTATATGTGCCACATTCTTATAAACATGTGGTGCTTCTAAGCGTCAACATGTTCTTATTGCCAATTTTTTTTCTACATGAACTTATGGGCGGGCCGGGCATGAACATAATTTTTAAAATCTTTACATGCTTAATACAAAGTTTAGCAAATGCTAGCGAATGTTTGATGCAGCGCAGCATATGTAGCTCTAAGCGCCTTGAATGACGATGTTAATGAGTACATTCAAAAAGCCTTCTTAATTATCTGACCTCTTCTAAAACACTGAAATTTCCTTAGAACTGCTATTGCGGGTTGTGGAAGTGAAATGGCTTTAAAATATTGGTGGACAGGATATTAGACTAGACTTAGAATGGCAGGTTGAGTACAGCCCTTACGGAGGGACGGTAGTGTTATGGTCAGGTGTATCACAAATAATACGACTTTATTAATTACTAGCGGACGTCACGCGGTTTCACCCGCGTAGTTCCCGTTCCCGTGGGAATACGGGGATAAAATATAGCCTATGTTACTCGCTGATAATGTAGCTTTCCAATGGTGAAAGAATTTTTTAAATTGGCACAGGAGTTTTTGTTTTTATTCATTACAAACATACACACACACACACAAAAATACAAATTTTTCCTCGTTATAATATTTATTATTAATTACGAACTGGTTATGTTTTATTATCCATTAGCAAGACACAAGATCAAGACGCCGTGACATTCGGCATCGACACGAACATGGACAAAGAGTTACAGACCATAGGCTCACGCGCTAGTGTTGTACATTAGTAGTAGTGACGTTCTCATAACAGGTAGGAGATT
Organism: Mamestra brassicae; assembly: GCA_905163435.1. Lineage (NCBI taxonomy): Eukaryota > Metazoa > Arthropoda > Insecta > Lepidoptera > Noctuidae > Mamestra > Mamestra brassicae. The sequence goes on from LR991001.1 coordinate 17,447,244, forward strand.
CGGCAGACAACCAGGCAGTTAAGTGGATGACATTTAGAAAGTCACTGGCATGACCTCCTGGTACTGGACTGGTAGAGACTCCGACAGTCCAGGGATACATGGCGCAAAAAGGGGGAAGCCTAAAATCAGCAGTTGATGATACAAAGATAATGATGATGCTAACGAGTTTGTAGTAAGCCGGCCTTTTAATTTGGAAAGCCAAACGCAACATAGTTTAGAAGACTAGCCAAATGATCAATTTAAGTGCATAGTTTCTGCTGGCGTATCGTAGACGTCAACACAATATCAACCAGATTACTCAAATGTCTATCATTCATGTTTGCACACGGAGGAATGACGCAGACACACTGACTATCATCACGAATGTCGGTGGTGTGCTGTAGTGATGACGTAGAGACGCATAATGATCAGACCAGACCAATGACGGCTAACAACGTCATTGTTTGTGCGTTATTTTATCAACATGTTGTATTACGCGGTGCAAACCAGGAAAATAACGATGAAGTCTCATTTAGTCGAAGGGTTATCAAGTATCAAATTAATAAGACTTAAAAAATAAACTTCCAACATTAAATGTTTATTTAGGACTCGCAAAAGACAAACAATATAAAGCCCGATTTCGGCCATGGCGGCAAATTTCAGCCGAGACTAGCCGCGGGACATAATATGTCCCGCGGCTAGTCTCGGCTGAATTGTAGTGCGGAAACACAGGTGCACCCTCTCTTCCATCATACACACAACAGATCTGGCGCAGGACCAACTGCTTAACGTTTTTTCCGAGGCACAGGCACACCACTAACCTCCAACTCCGGGCTGTCACAGAGAAATTCCTATTCGAAAAACCCAATAACACTTTTGCCCGACCGGGGGAATCGAACCCAGGACTCCACGCTCGGCATTTGCGCTTGCAACCGTGAGACCAATCAACAAAACAATACTAAGTGATTAAAAACTAACAATATAAAAAAGGTATTTTAATATTGGCTAAAAAGGCTCCTATCTCAGCCTGTGCTACAATTTAAAAAAAATGCATCACTGGTATTACGATAAGGTTAGTTCTACGCCTAATAGCACTTGTATTAGGAGTACTACAATATGTGTGATTTGAACTCTCGTCTCCATCGCCATGTTCTTTTCTCTTGGTGTCATAATTTCCGCCAAAAGTCGTCCACTGCTGGACATAGGCCTCCAAAGAGTCGCACATCGATGATACTATTAAGATATGACCATTTAATGATTACACAGCGTGTCTTTTAATTTGATGGCACTCTTTAACGGGTAAAATATTCACATAAGTCGTCAAAATGTTGTTATTTATATATTCCTATACTTGTTCATAGGGGTACTTTCAATGTTTAAATGTTTTATTTTTTTTTGTTTTGTTTTGAGTCATAATTACATAAACATTACATAAACCTGCCTTTTTGCTCTGCAGAGTGCGGGTCAGCTCCTACTCCATCCTCAAAACCATAGATAATATAAACTCAAAACCATAGATGGGAGGTATGATTCTCCTTTGTTAGGTGACGTTGTTCGGAGACGCATTTCCAACAACAGCCTAGTTTCTAAATAGATTATAAGTTTACTAACATAGGAATAAGTTATCTTTTTGTTTACTAACATATTGTGACGAGGATATCCTTGGCTTCAGGTCTCTGGTAGACAAGGTATCCCTTTGGAAGCGTCTGGCGAAAAGTAAAAGAGAATTTGAAATAGGAATATAAAAATATGTTTTGTTTTCTTTTGGGACTCCGGTACCAACGTTCATTGAAGGCAGACGCCAAATATATCTTATGAAGTTTAAACCTTAAATATAGTTTTATTTATAACTAGTGGCCCGCCCCGGCTTCAAACAAACAACCAAACAAAAAACTTTATTTCGAACTATGCGTCCATATTGGTTAGTATCGATTACTTATAAGCTATGACATTTAAATAAAACATGCTATATAAATTACTACTATTCCTAAAAACTAATTCGAGTATTTTTCCTCAGCACCGGGCCCGCAGCTATGCCTACGGGACCGGTGCATCAGAAAAGGGCAGTCTGGCCTCTCCACAATAACCTTCAGGATGCTGTTGGAGCTTTCACGTATCCTGCGCATTAGGACGATTAGGATTAGGATTTTACGCTTCTCCTGACAATAACAAAAAAACAAAAAAGAAATTAGCAAAATTGGTCCAGCCGTTCACGCGTGATGCCGTGACCAAGGGAAATCGGGATTTTTATATATATTATTTTTATATATATAGATAGATAATATCATAATTAGCACTAGCGTGAGTCCGCTGGTATTACAAAATGAATGTTGATTATTCGCATTAAAGATTATTGTATTTTATTTTATAATTACAAATAAATGAAGCATGCATTGTGAAGTTTGCACTATAACATATTCCCTTAATTTCTCGTTGCTAAGCTATCAAAAGCAAGCTGTGTTTTATGTGAAACACCATTAATACGGTTATTCCACTCCAGGTTTTTGGCAGAGCCCAGTGACAATTAGTCCAGGTGTTAAAGTGTCTCCACACTTAAAATGTAGAGTAAAGCTCTAAATACCTACCTACAGGAAATCGGTTGTATGATTTGTGAATCTATTTCTAAATGTCGTGTTTGAAATGGTAGTTTTATTTTCTTATTATTAGGTATCTTCATCATCTGCCTAGGCTTTTGAAGATTTTACGTGGAGCGGCTGCCTACCAGACCTCCACAACCCATTAACTGGCTAACACGGTACTCCTTGGCAAGACTGGTCTCAGATTTTCTGGTTTCTGACAGTATCGTGATGGTGGTATGTTGATGGTCACCCATCCACAGACCAACCTCGGCAAGCGTTGCTTAACCTTGAAGATCGACCCATGTGGCTATTATTAATAAGCCACGAGCTCCTCTTCTTATTATTAGGTATTTTGATTTTTGTTATTTTGGAAAAACATTACCGTTTTAAATAATATTTTCCCATACAAGAAACATGTTTAATTCAAACGAAAATATAAGTTTGAAATCCAAAAAAAAAATGTGATAAAACTATAAATTCCCAATTTTCAGACTTTTTCCTGCCCTTGTTCTTGCCAAATCTCATGAATCTAGGTCAACGGGAAGTACTCTTTAGGTTTTGATTACCTTCCGAGCGTTAAAACATACGCCATAAATGGAGCATAAATAGCTTTATCTTTAGATTACGTTGACTTAGAAGTTTGATTTTTTCACTGCTCCAAGGGGTAACAAGCCTGAGTACTTTAAATTAATTTCAGCTTGATTCCTCTACTCGTTCCTGAGAAAAAGACTCAGTACAACTAGTATGTACCAAGGAAGTTGTAGGACTCAGGTACTTAATATCCTAATGTCTTTATAATAGGTCTTGTCTGTGGTGTGACCAGAGACACATTTTAAATAATGTCCGGTCCTGACATGGGCTAACAGTGATGCGGGTTTTTTAGTTTTTATTTAATTTTGTTATAATTAGTTCAAGTTTTTTAGTTTTTAGTGTTTCTGTGCGTTTTTTCCGGCAGAATAAACTAATTTTCTTTCTTTTCTTTTCTTTCTTTTAAATGTCTGAAAGGTGATTTGGTATTAAATGCTCATGTTATTTGTATGCACATTTGGCTTGTCCGAACTACAGGTTTAGCAAATTATGGAGAGAGTAATTCAGTGTTATTCAATAGATATTAGGAATTATACAAACGCAGCCAAAATAATGTCACCTGTTTTATTAGTATTAGTTATTGTTTATACCTAAGATATAGATGAATACCTACTCATCATCTGCCTAGCCTTTTCCCAACTAAATAAATAAATATTATTCTTTCTTTCTTTCTTTCTTTTTCTTTCTTTCTTTCTAACTATGTTAGGGTTGGCTTCCAGTCAAACCGGATTCAGCTGAATACCAGTATTTTACGTGGAGCGGCTGCATACCAGACCTCCACATTCCACAACCCATTAACTGGGTAACACGGTACTCCTTGGCAAGACTGGTGACAGATTATCTGGCTTCTGACTATCCGTAACGACTTCCAAAGATCTACAAATGTCAGCCGGGACCAACGGCTTAACGTGCTTTCCGAGGCACGGAGGAGTATCGATATGTTAAGATGGTCACCCATCCACAGACCAACCTCGGCAAGCGTTGCTTAACCTTGAAGATGTGGCTGTGTGGCTGTTATTATTTAGCCACGAGCTCCTCTCTATACAGATGAATACTACATTCCTATAAATGTACAGACAATCGTCTTTTTCAAACTTTCAAGTTGTTATCCTTAGAAATTAATTAATTGATTTTAGTGAAACTTGGTGCGCATACGCAAAATACCTAGGTCTAAAAGTTCTCCAGTATGTTCTTGTTCTCATTGTAACGTTACTCTCATTGTAACGTTACGATCATTTCATCAATGTTTTGTTATGACGTTGTCATGTTAAACTATCGTCCGTAAACCGACTTTACAGACAACCAATTTTTTTGGAGAAGAGTTCGGAGGAAAAGCGACCGTGATTTTTCACTTTCAATCATCTCATCTGCCTAGCCTTTTCCATCTATATTGGGATAGGCTTCCAGTCAAACTGGATTCAGCTGAATACCAGTATTTTACTTGGAGCGGCTGCCTACCAGACCTCCACAACCAATTAACTGGGTAACACGGTAGTTCTTGGCAAGACTGGAGTCAGATTTACTGGCTTCTGACAATCCGTAACGACTACCAAAGATCTACTTATGACAGCCGGGAGCAACGGCTTAACGTGCTTTCTGAGGCACGGCTGAAACTCAGTATGTTAAAATGATCACCCATCCACAGGCCAACCTTGGCAAGCGTTGCTTAACCTTGATCGACCCGTGCGATTGTTATTCTTTAGCCTCGAAAACTATGGGCATAGCTTATCAAGCCATAGCTTGGAGAACCCACGGGTGGGGTACGCTGTCCCCAAAACAGAACATTTCCATAGCTCAACTACAAATAAATGACCTTCCATTGCTCCCAAGAATCTTGTCTTCACTTCTTCCACATTTCCTACGCTGTTCCCAAAACATTTGAATATTTTCATAGCTCAACTACAAATGAATGACATACCATTGCTCCCAAGAATCTTGTCTTCACTTCTTCCACATTTCCACCGAAAGGGAACATAAAAACCAGTTCTGCTTGCCCCAAAACGTTGGACAGTGCGACCTCAATAGTCTGTGGAACTTCCGCGTGAGCGCTGCCAACGTTAGCACAAAAACGAACCGACTCAGAAAAATATGGAAATAGATTGATGATTTATCAATGTGTGTATGTATAGGTGGAGATTTTGAAAGGATTGGCTGGTTTATTTTTGTAAAACATGGAGGTTATTTTAAAGAGGTGCGCTATTGGTATTTTGTTTTTCAGTGAATTCAACATAATGTTAGCAAATCTTTGAACGTGAAGCTTTTGTCAAGATATAATATAGATGTTATGTTTATAAAAAGATTTCAAAGTACTTTTTCTTCTTGTACCTTTCAATTTAATAAACACGAATTATTTTCTAAACTTAAAAATCGTAAAAGAACACTCTCCAGTAAAGAATTTTATAGTTATTTAATAACATTAGTAATTCTATATTGAAAAAAAATACAATAAGAAAAGTCGAAAATAAAAATCAAGCTTTAAAAATAAGAATAAAAAGATTAAAAAAAAACAATTAAAAACATTAAGCGTTCGGATATTTATCCGAGAGTTTTTCTACACTATTCGCAGTAAATCAATGTTAATTGTGTAGTTATTGTTCAGTATAGACAACCTCTCTATTTTCGACTGCGGAATGTTGGCTCGGCTGTTTTCGAAGTTTACAAAATCTTGTGTAATTTTTGTAAAATTTTCATTAAGTCATGTTTACATTGACAGCACAAAATCAATTTAATATCTCACAGTTAAGTAAAAATAAGTTCATAAGTTTTACAGTTACGAAATATACCGTAGCTGCTCTAAAAGAATTCCTACAGGCATCTTGATGGAAGCATCAAGGTGCAATATAAAAATTAAAAAAAAAACACTTCAGGTCGAAATATTTAAAACGACCGACCGATCAACCTAAACCATAGCCTTCACTAACCAAAACATTACATAAATTTTTGCAACACGTATCCAATTCAGTTGAAACATCATAGCAACGGCAAGGCGCCTCCGTTAGTGACAATCGTAGAACAAACGAAACGCGATCTAAATCGGTCGTGTGCCCTGACGGCTATTTCAGCTGGGCTAAAAATAACACGACAAAGATCGCGCGGCAATGTGGGTCGAGATACCTTTTTCTTCGATTCACGATCCGCATGTGCACACCTTGCATAATTCAAGCGCCAACTAAAATTTAAACGGACGTTTGCTCAATTAAAACAAATGACAGTTCCAATTTTGAATTAATAAGCTCAGTTTTTTTGTTTTTCAAATTTAGATTCCATTTTAGAATCTTTCTGGGTGGAACTAGTGATGGGAGTGACGGTTCATTTTTTTATGAGTGTTCAAATGTGTTTGTGTTAGAAAATAGCTGAACGTATAAATAAAATGAATAATTGCGTTGATATTTAGTTTTCCTGGAAGTTGCGAGTGTGGAGGCTGAGGAGATGCATGTGTGTCAGTGAGAGAGATGAAAGGAGTCTGTATGGTATGAAGAATGTGTGAAAATCTGATTAACGCAATATCATATTTAACTTGTTAAAAAGGTGCTGATTCCTGAAATACTTTGCTAATTTCCTATGTTACAAAATCACAGTAAAATAAGATCCGTTTTTGAAATGCTTAATTTTTAGATACAACTGCAAAAGTTTACTGAACGAAGTAGAGTGGAGAGTTCCATATTTTCCAGTATTTTTCTAAAAGCGTGGTGACAAGGCCGTCTGTAGACTAAGGTTGCTGATATAAAGATTAAACGGTGACAGACAGACGGACCGGCAGACGAATGGTACGATTATAATCTCATGAAATGTCTTGCAAAACTTCGTCTGAGCCCCATCATTCATTAGTTGTTCAGCATTCAAAAAACTGTACCTTTAATGGTTTATCTTTTGGTTGATTTATAATAAACTAAACGAAATTTTGAAGCACTTACAACTGTTAAAGAAAGAAATTAAATTCTGGTATAGGATTGATATACATTGTAAACGTTAACAAACAAATGAAACATTTTCTATTTTTGATAAAAAATAGTGCTGCGTCTGCATAACTTAATAAAAGAAAATCCATGTTATGGGGCCAGAAAACCACGGGTTCAAATTCCAGCCCCATAGTTTGACCTTAATTTCACTTCAAGAACTCATCGCTTCATTTGGAAATATGCTAACTACTTACACATGTTACAAAAAACCACTCCCATCACTATAAATCTTTGCCTAAACAGTACCTAGAAAACAAAAAATAAATCGCAACAAGATTGCAGATTTTTCAATGTAATGAAATAACACAAGTGACATAAGTAATATTCATCTCAATCTCATCCTTGACTACTCAGCCATAACTATAACGTTACATTCAGCCATCTCTCAGCAAGCATACCGACACGTTGCGGTATAGCTTCCCCAACAACTTACCATGGATTGATGTCTTCCTATGCGTTCCTTGACTGATGGCTTCCGTTCATCTGGCGGTGAACGGTTATGGAACGTTTTCTATATAAAATTCCATGCAAGAAACTATAGCTAAATGCGTACGATCCGATTCTGGGCAGCAGGAGAGAAAATATTGTGGATGAAATGGAATTTGGTTAGTTTGAATTGTAAATAGATAAATTAACAGTATCAATAAGGTATCATAATATCTCCCAATATTTGATTCAATAGTAGATAGGTACTGGAGAGCTAACCTCTTTAGTTGGAACTCTTCTAAGTTTAAATATTTAATAGCACATTATGAATACAATGAGATTAACGCGTATTCGAAATTTAAGACAGAGATATGATAGGTGACTGTCAAAGCCATAGACAATGGCGGGTGGACAATTATGTCAAAATATTTTATTTTTTTTATTTAATGCTACAGAGCTACGGCTCCTATAATAGTACCTACCTAAATCTTAACTTACCACTCATAGAGAACTTTATTATTTGCAAACTATGATTTACTTTAAAATGATCAATGTAACAACGACTTCACGCTAATTTCAATGTTATTTGTGTACTGATTTAGTTGGTTATGCTGGATTCTTTTAAGTAATAAATTCATATATGCTACAGGCGATTTCAATATGGTCAAAGAGTTTACTGAGTTATTTAAGTACTTAACAAACATTAAACGTTTTGATACCAATTAAGACATCATGTGCCTAGCTATATTGAGGTCGGCTTCCTGTCAAACCGAATTCAGTTAACTAAATAATAGTATTTCTAGTGGAGCAGCTGCCTACCAGACCTCCACAACCCATTAACTGGGTAACACCAACACGGTACTTCTTGGCTAGACTGGAGTCAGATTAACTGGCTTCTGACAATTCGTAACGACTACCAAAGATCTACAAATGACAGCCGGGACCAACGGCTTAGCGTGCTTTCCGAAGCACGGAGGAGTCTCGGTATGTTAAGCTGGTTACCCATCCACAGACCGACGTCGGCAAGCATTGCTTAACCTTGAATATCGACTCGTGCGGCTGTAATATGTTAGCTACGAGCTCCTCTCAATGATGCAGAGTAAGGCAAAATAAATTAAATGAGTCTAAAATTCTCTGTCATTTATTAATATATAATAAATGACATAGAGCCAGGTTACCACCTCTTCGAGCTACTAAAATAGTAATATCCCCGTTCTTCAGATTTTATAGCCAATGTCAGATAAACAGCTGATACGTTATATATTACAAATTCCATGTACCTATTTGTTTATATACTTTCAAACATTAACGTTCGGATTTATTGATTTGACGTTGAAAATACATTATGATTCGAGAACGTTGCTATTTTTTATATTTTATTGTTTGGTATTTATATTGACTTTTTTACATACATACTTGCAAAAGATTAATGATTTCTGAAACCAACAATATACTTTAGAACGTATTAAACGAATAAACTACGGGACAATACATTGAGGGAGGCCTATTTCCAGCAGTGAATGTTTCGGTTTTGTTTTTTTTGGATTATGACCAGTCGCAGTTCAGCACTTTAAGGCTGGTTACTGCTTAACCGGACTATCTTGGGGTGGCCTCAAATGAATGCTAAGCCCCCAGCCAGGGCTGAAGGATTATAAATTAAATGCAGGGTTTAAACATTATTTTGTAAGACACTCAATTAATATTAAAAATCACAAAACCAGACCCCCTTTCTATGAACTGCCTATGCCGACATGATTCTATTGTGGGAGGGAAACGGAGCTATACAGGACGTTTAGCGTTATTCCTTTTTATTACGGATTCATGACGGCAATGTCACGTTGTAGTAGGGAGCCAGGTATAGTCGCCTCTACCAGGGTTGCGGATTTGTTCGAAAGAGTCTCCGCGGCCCTGGAACGTAAAGGGCTTAAGAAGGAACACGGATCGTGATAGTCAGTAAGAGTCTGAAACGCCCTCCCACTCCACCCAGAGCGGAAGAAGTCATTTGATGATTTCTCATCCTTAAAAAAAAAAACAAGGTATGTAAAATCAATTTTAACAATACACACATACGACAGGTACACTGAAAACAAATATACCTTCATCTAATAACCAGTACATTTAATAGAGCTCAAGAATAATATATCTAGGTACAATTAAATCATAAAAATAAAGTTATTATCCCAATAAAAGTCTGCTGGGGACAAAATAACGATTAGTGACGACTCAGCAAGAATAAAATCTCTGGCAGCAAACAATTTTATTTTTCCGTTAAACAGAAATAACATGGAGACTCGCGTACATTCTTGGCAACGAGTAAACAGAATTCTATACACGACGAACGTTTGTACGTCAATCATTGGAACTGTTGAGGCTTTTGTTCCTGACTGTATTGGTTACGGCATGCAAATAACGTCAAAGAAACATGCGTTGAACAAAAACGTGGTTGGTAGAGCTATAACTTCTTTGCCAGGGTTGCGGAATTTGTTCGAAAGAGTCACCGCGGCCCTGGAACGCAAAGGGCTTTAGAAGGAACACGGATGGGTTTTAGTCAGTAAGAGTCTGACACGCCCTTCTGCTCCACCCAAAGCGGAAGAAGTCATTTGATTATTCCTATCCTTAAAAAAAAAAAAAGCTACAACTTCGTGTTAAAGTGTTAATACTATTCTTAGTACTTAGGTACTATTATTTCTATTTTTACAACAAGATGTTACTTATATATTGACTGGCCTGTTGGTCGAGTGGTGAGTGACCCTGACTGCTAAACCGGAGGTCGTGGGTTCGATTCCCACCCAGGACAAATCTTTGTGTGATGAGCATGATCATTTGTTCTGTGTCTGGGTGTAATATGTCTATAATATGTATGTATTTAGAAATATATAAGTATGTTTATCAGTTGTCTGGTTGCCATAGCACAGGCTCTGCCTAGTTTGGGATCAGATGACCGTGTGTGAGTTGTCCCAAGATATTATATTATATTATATTATTATATATTATATTGTCCACAGGTAACTTAAAGTAACTACTAAATATTATTAAGCTTCAATAAATTCATCCACATCACTGTCAATGGCTAATGTGACAGTACACTGGCAGCATTGCCGCGTTGAAGGGCAATGCATTCTTCAAACAGTCGACAAGTTGTTTGCTGATGTCTTGATAGACTCGTTGAGCACTCGGACCCCATGGGCCTAATGTTTCAACCCCAAACGGCTCTCTCAACAACTCCCAATAAGGTTGTTATATATGCACCGTTTGAGATTTTTTGCCTGCAGCCGCCGCCTCAGAACAGCCTGCCACCTGGATGGCGCAAGGGTGTCGACACATATTGCATTCCTCACCAAAGGCCTACCCACCTTCCAAGGCATTATAGTCATCCCATCTGGCCTCTTCCCTTCGTCACGTGCCAAGCCATTGGGTTCTAAAACAGCTGGCAGCCCGTTGGTGACAATTAAGAGCCCGACGGAGTACTTGAGTGAGTTTCAAAATTCTCTGAATATCATGGATTGAAAGTGTCCAGACCCCACGACACAAGGAATCCTAGTGTGGGGTCTAGCAAGTCTTCCATCAAAGATCTACAATTGATAGCCGGGACCAGCGGTCGCGTTCGAGCTCGAAGGAGTCTTTGTTTGTCACCTATCGACGCACCGACTTTAGTAAGGTTTGCTTAACCTTCAAGATCGACCTGTGCCAATATACCACCTCCTCCGCCCTCAATGATCATAAATACAAAAATAAAGCTTAAAGATTTTAGTTTATCGAGAATAAAACACCTACTATTATATTCATCAGGTGCATACGTACTGATTTTTTGTAATGTGTTGATCTCTGGAATATGGCACAAATGTGGGATAATGTCTTCTCAGATTCTCTGCCAAAAGTATGAAAAAATAGAAAACTGATGGTGTGACTCCGGTGTTTGTATTTCTGTCACATGCATTTTAGAATACGAGTCGGTTATACTTTTTGGTGCTATAGATACTATCGCTCGTGGCAAAATATTTACAGCCGGGTCGATCTGGAAGGTTAAGTAACGCTTGCCGAGGTCGGTCTGTGGATGGGTAACCATTTTAACAAACCGAGACTCCTCCGTGTCTTGGAAAACACGTTAAGCCGTTAGTCCCGGCTGGCATTCAAATTTGTAGATCTTTGGAAGCCAGAAAATCTGACACCAGACTTGCCAGGATGTACCGTGTTACCCAGTTACTGGGTTGTAAAGGTCAGATACTGGTATTCAGCTGAATCCGCGATGGCTGGAAGCTGACCACAATATAGTAGGTAGATGAGCATGGGCTGATCCAGGGGTGGCTCAATCCCCCCCCTCCCCCCAAAGACCCAGATATCTTTGGTAGTCTACAATCTGACGAAGTAATTGAGGAATTTTCGAAAAGTATCCAAGGAAACTTGTTGTGCATCAATCAAAATAAAATTGTATGTGTTTTTTTAGAATTTACTTTGCTTAAATGTACTCACAGCGGGGTCAAGCCCACGACAATCCTGGATCCACCCCTACAGATGAGAGACTAAATGATTGAATTAACAAAGCTGTGCTCAGATACAAGAAGGCGATGCTATGTATAGTTCATCAGCATGTTGCTTGCATTCCACACACCATAATAGATTCCAAATCTGGCACAAAAGCCGGTCGTTTACGACCGACATTAGGTAAATCACAAAGTAAACGTTTGCTTTAAACAATTAAATGATCGTCAAACGTTCAGTTCTCAATATTAGAACTACATAGAATGTATTAACTTCATTAATACACTCTACATAGTTATTATATTGAGAACTGAACTTTTTTTTTAAGAATGGGAAATGATCAAATGACTTCTTCCGCTCTGGGTGGAGCGGAAGGGCGTGTCAGACTCTTACTGACTAAAACCCATCCGTGTTCCTTCTAAAGCCCTTTGCGTTCCAGGGCCGCGGTGACTCTTTCGAACAGATTCCGCAACCCTGGCAGTGAGAACAGAACTTAATATTTATTATAAGATTAGAAATAAGAAATTTGTATTTGATTATGGAGTGTATTTATGAAGTTCGCTAACACTCAATCGACTCGAGTGTAACACACAAGTTATCAACAATCTATAGCGACAATATAAGACGATACTTAATGATGATGTTAACTTCACCAAACAGTTAACATCATTGTGCAGATAACCACAGCACTGTTGTCACTTAAACCACTGTCCCGGGTTCCATTCCTAGGTCGGCAATGTGCAGTTAGAGCAGTTTAGCGTTTGGAATTTCACAGGAGCGGGGAGGAGTGGAGAGGTAGTGAGGAGTGAGGAATGTAAGTATTAAGTTACAAATCCAGACACTGTCACTTAAGTTGTAGACATGACATTGAAATGGGTTTCAACACTCATATAAAAAGCGTTTATTACTTCTTAATAAAAAGAATATAAAAGTTAAAAATCATTTAATTCTGATAAGAAATATAACATTTTATATGTACATTATTACTCCTTCTTTATTCAAATTTAACTTGCAAGTTTGATTACAGACAGACAACGGGAGAAGTAAAACTAAAAAAAAAAGCTTGTAAAAAGAGGTGACCTTTACATGGGTACAACATACCTATACTCCTCTCTCCTTCGGTCCTCTTCCCTCCTGAACGTGACATGCAATATTAAATAGAGCCACTGTACATCCATCACGTGTGACAAGGATGGCTTCATCATGGTGGAGAGGAAAAAGACAAAGAAGCCTACTTGTCGGAACCAGTGCGGCACCGCGCGGGCAGGACCAAACATGCTGCTGCGTCCAGCAACACCTACGACGCAGCTGTACGTGTCCCGGCTATATCACTCCACGAAGGTTGAGGAGATCGAGGAGTACAATAGAGTGAAGACTAATTGTACATTGAGGGTCGAGAGGTTGGAGTCGCGTCACAAAGTCAAAGTCATGGTCAAAGCATTTATTTCAAATAAACCATTATCAGGTACTTTTGATTTGTCAGAGTCAGTCCGTCAAAAACATGAAGCTATTTGCACGTTTGAAAGCGTAGATCTCTATGGAGAAGAACGTGCAAGAAACTCCACGGACACTCTTTTAAATCATTTTATGTTTACAAAAATCCTGGTTACATAAACCTTGTTGCTTCTATATATGAGAACAATGTAAAGAAAGAAAAAAGCAATTTATAGTATGAAATATTAAAATGAGGCAGTGGCAACCAAGGGATGACCACTGACCAGTCTCCACTGACGGCGCCCGTTCACGAACATGACGCGTGCATCAGCACCATTCAGCTCAACCATTTTGACACAATACAAACTACAAGTCGTTGTGGTGCGGGTTCCAACTCATCAGCTCGAGGTATTCCTCAAAGAAGAGTTTTGGCCGAAGGATGTCGTTTATCGACGTATCCGCGGCCAGCTGCGCGACACCAGTCAGCGAAACACGACGCCGTCATTTTGTGTGTAATAGTTTCCATTTATTGTAAATGTATTCATTTCATTTACAGTTATTGCTTTTATGTTTATGTATTTTATTGTATGGGCCCTAGATGCCCGAAATAAAGGATTAAATTAATTAAATAAAATTAAATATTTGTATCTGCCTGGCCTTTCTCAACCATGTTGGGGTCGGCTTCCAGATAAACTGAATGTAGCTGAATGCCAGAATGCTACATAGAGCGACTGATGACTCTTGAATGCAAATATAAACGGAAAAACAATTCTATAAATCATTCTGGCAAATCAGTGTCCATCCATCCCACATGTTCAGTGACAATCCCTGCACATCGGAGCACAAAGTAGCTAAATATTCGATGGTAGTACTAAACTACATTGTATACGGTACTCACGCGTCACGCTTTTAGTAATGCGGTCACTAAAACTGGCATTGCATGTGTAAACGATGCAGCCACGAATCTGGAAGGGAATTATGTGAACTGCATGCGATTAATCTACATTTACTTCTGTTAACAGAATATCTTACTTTTAATATTTATGTATTATTACTGGTACACTGGATCCTGCCCTCAATGCTAATCTCTCTTTATCACTCAAAGGTTTTCTGGGAGAAAACTCAACTTTGAGTTAAGCTCGCCTTTGTACATGAACTTTATTATCACTGTATGTAATATAAATTCGTTTGGTGTACAATAAAGAATTAAGAATCATCATTTAGTAGGTTTAGACTAGATTCACGCACTGGATTTAAAGAGAACCGAACATAAAATATTAATTTCAGTTTCATAAGTTTACATTTTCTCACATAAATGCTACAGCAATAACTAGTAATATGACTGTAAGTCTGCAACAGTAAAATCCAATCAATTTGCTGAAAAAATTAAGGAAAAATAAGTATTTTAGCCAAAAAACTGGCTACTTGGACTCGCGTGCAATTTTTTGGAGCAAGCTAGGAATTCCTTCCTAGAAATGTGTCCGAGAACTTTGCAGTTTGTGACTCACACCCAGGTCTTAAGCATGCCTCAAAGCCAGCATCGATTAAAACAACTTAGCAAGCCCAATAACTCTCATTTAAATCCACCTGTAAGAGCTCGCTATTTCCAGCACAAACAGTTTGCGTTCAAGTGCCCAAATGGTCGATTAAAGGCGAATAACGAGTGAACTTCGAGGAGGAGTGGAGACCGCCTGGCGACGCGCCAGTAGCTGATGTGTCATGCAGCCAGCATAGATTAGGGAGACGGCAGATGTGATTGGAGATAGGATAGATGCAGTTATGGCATTTACAGGGTTGTCGAGGGTTCCAGATTACCTAATTAAAGCAAAAATGTACTAAATGGGTGATGATTTTTGTTTTGTGTATTTTGCCTAAGTCGTGTCTTTAAGAGGGTATTTTACTGGATTTTTTATTACATTTCTTAATACCTAGAGAGCAGAATAAGACGCAGTTAAAAATATTTCATAAAAATCACATAAAATGGCGGTGTTGTCTGCGTTTTAAAATCTGTAATAAACAGTGACAGCACTAATTGCGTGTGACGTCACTAAAATATATAATATATTTTTAGACAGACAGACGGACAGTGGAGTCTTAGTGGTAGGGTCCCGTTTTTACCTTTTGGGTGGAGTTCTACATACATTGCGTGTTCCTTAAAAAGTGCTACGAGCGAGCTACGCCGTAGCAGCGTAGAGGCCCCGTATGCCAAATTCGTAGCACGTCTACGAGTTGAGTGACATGATTTTTATCAACATTTATCAGTCTTATCGCATAGTCTATGTCCCTACACATCAGTGAGTACACAAATTATTATAATATAATGTGTATCCACATCTGCCTCGTGACGTGTTTCATCGGATGCTGAGAGGACGAGCCACTAAATATGTTTAATTAGAATAATTTCAGCCAAGTTGCGCCGTAATGACAGGACGCCGCACGATTGAGTGCGATTTAATGGGCAATCTCATTAATTGCGTTAGATGTTTGCTAATTTTATTAGGGATTTTATGTTTTAATTAAAATTGGATTCGATGTTTTTTTTATTGGCAGGACGGATTCGTTTTATTGGTATTCGATTGGTGATAAATCTTTTTTGATTGCCGTCTGTCTCCTGATGACAGATCATATAGGAGTCGCTATCGTACCCACAGTTATATTCTTTGGTACCATTATTATACTCTTTGTTAGTACAAAATCCATGACGAACTGATTCTCCTGAAATCTTGTCGATTTTGAAGCCATCACTAATGCGACGAACGATTCTGGTAAATTAACTCCGATACATAGTAAATAGTACCCATTGATGTCTTGTTACTGTGTCTTAGATTATTTTATTATTTATTAGCTATACTGTCCCTATGGCTCTAGCTATATCTGAACCAACATTAATCAAAATCGATTCAACAATTTATATAAAAGTATATAATTGTACTAATCTAGCACTATTGGCAGATTTGAGATTAAGGGAAGGATAAAACTGGTCAAGTGTGTGTCGGGCCAGGCACAGTTAAAGGTTCCGTAGTTACCTGTACCGTAAGCCATGACAAAATAGCAAATTTTACTATGACATACCAAAGTTACAAATACACTTAATTTTAAGTCATTTTCTTTTTACCTAATCAGTTACATTACATAAGTCGATTGACTATTACTCGCTAACTTGTAAAGCCTACTCAGCGTTGATAGTTTTCCTTTTAAATTATAAATTTTACTACCATGAATTCTTTCACGTCTCCAAAAACAACCGTTTAGATGCCATGGGACAGACGTACATGGCGAAACTATAAGGGTTGCTGGTTGACTACGGAACCCTTAAAAGGGTGGGGGAGTTTGCTGTGTAGTGGGACAAAAACCTGCCTAGCCTTTCCCCAGCTACATTACAGTCGGTTTTCAGTACAACACAATTCGTATCAGTTCAAATACACCGAATACAACTGGGTACCAGCATTTCAACAAAATATGGAATCTCTTCGGAAATAAATGTTTATTATTATTTTACGCGGAGTGTCTGCCTATCTGTTTTACATAACCCCATAACTAGTGGGCGGTGGGTCAAGAAAAGCTATAAATAACTATAAACACCAAGTATAAGAGTGCAAAAATAATCCACAAAACTTTTTGAATCCAGACCAGTATCTCTCCAAGATATAAACAGTGTTTCCTTCATTCCCGAATTAGAACGGAAATGAATAATCCTATTTATCCTCATCCAGTTTTGATTGAGTCACCTCATTCACACAAACAGATCCACGAGGAAAGCGAAGCTTAATAATACCACGCTCGTACCATCACACCTGGATTCCTCAAAGGGTTAGGCAGAAGTGTAGATAAAGGACAGTTATAGGGGCAAGCCCGTTGCTAATAACAAGGCAAGAAGTTCAGGCCTCCAGATGTTATTTAGATTTTTATTTGTCGACCTGAACTGTCCCACTAAAAAACCCCAACCAATAAGTAATTTTTACTTTTTTAGGAATTGGGAAATCATCAAATGACTCCTTCCGCTCTAGGCGGAGCAGAAGAGAGTGTCAGACTCATACTGACTAAAACCCATTTGTGTTCCTCTTAAAGTCTTTTGCGTTCCCGAGTTGCGATGACTTTTTCGAGCAAATTTCGTAACCCTGGTAGGCTCTAGCCCTAGCGGGCCCCGTCTACTATACTGACATCTCTTTAAGGCGCGCGTGGAACACAACGCGTCGTCGTCGACCCGTGCCCGGTCGATTCTGTAAACATGTCAAGATGGAATGACTGCTCACTTCGTGATCACGTGACATCTTGATTATATGGATTGACAGCTCACTTCGTGATCACTTCACCTAAAACTTCACTTCGACATGTTTACAGAATCAACCGGCTGGTTCTGATCGGACGGCGACGGCGACAATGTTATTTCCGAAGTTTTCAACGTCCCAAAACAAAAACCGGCATTCTCATAGGTTTATGTCTATTATCACGTTTTTAAAATGCGACGGGACGATTCTTTTTTAGAATAATAGTATTCTAAAAAGGAATCGTCCCATTTGACCTTCAAAACTGTACTTGAAAGTCGTACACATACGAAAAGGATTCATGCTCAAACCCTTGCACTTGTCTGTACTACAATTATCTACCATTTTGCCGACCAATGTTGACAGTCGAGAACCTGATTCATATTCGGGATTCAAGTCATCAAAACCGAATTGTGGGATTGCTATTAATGCTGGTGACGTCAGCGATTCGTAATTTTAGCCGTCCTCGCATACCTTGGTATTTTGTCTACATTCATTGATCTTTTTTAGTGTATTATTTTAGTTTAATATCGAAATTGTGTTTTATCATACACAACCAAAGTTCTGACTGTGTGGAAATGTTTCATAATAATATTTCTAACCATTAACTGTGCCCCTGAGAGCACGCTCATCCTTTGCTTCTGGCTGACATTTGTAAAGATAATTAAAAGCCAGATAATCTGACGCCAGTTCTTTCTAGGGAACTGTATAACCCAGTTTCTGGGTGTTGAAGGTAAAAAAGTTAATTGCCAGTCCCAGTAAGACGTGCTCAGTCGTTCTTGTAAAAGAACATTACCTGTCGCTGTGTTGTATCGATAGTCATCATTTATTTTTTCTGCCTGTATACTTGGTATGTATGTATGAATTTATGTATCTATTATGGAGTTTAGTATGTATTGTCACACCAATGACAGCCCTATTTCATATCCTGACAATTACTGTCCATCCCAGGTTGTCTGGAGAAATCGCGGAATGCAATAAGCTTCCTTTTTGTTTTACTTTTGGTGTATAATAAAGTATATAACCCGCTTCTTGTAAAACACTGGTATTCAGCTGCATAGACTGGAAGCCAGCCCCAACATAGTTGGGAAAAGGCTAGATTGATTTCTAACCAACACTTTTTTGGATGGGAAATCATCAAATGACTCCTTCCGCTGTGGGCGGAGCGGAAGGGAGTGTCAGACTCTTACTTACGACTAAAACCCACCTGTGTTCCTCCCTCCCTTTACGTTCCAGGGCCACAGTGACTCATCATCATCATCAGCCGACTAACGAGCACTGCTAGACATATGCCTTCCCCAAAGGGGGGTTTGACATAATCGCCACGCTTGGCAGGTAGCGGTTGCAATGCACAGCGAATGCTGCTGCCCATTCTCTGGTGAGTCCCTTAGTCTCCCACTTACGACACCCACGGGAAGTGAAGGTGCTATGCTTTATCGTCAGACGTCTTAAAGAACACCCAGTGACTGATTCTTTCGAACAAATTCCTAAACACTAGAACTAAACTAAGATGATGAAAGTAAACTATTGCTACAGTATTATTGCTCAGTTAATCTTAACAAGGTTACTGATACTGGCCCTGAGAAGTCTCATGGTGCGTTTACACGCATGGATCAATCTTGAGCAATTAGTGGATCAATGTGGAGCAACTTAAAAGAATAAAATACGGCAAATGTTTGGGCAATATTGTTTCTACTTGATCCATATATTACATAGTGTTTTGTTTTATTTTCAACTTATTACTTAGTTTCTTGGAGTTTTTCCACACCGCTCAATGTTGTCAATGCAAAACACTTCACCAAATTGAAGCGTGCTACCATTGGCGTAAATATCTTGATATTTTATGACGTCACAATCAGCCAGTATTGCTTATAATTGATCAATATTCAGTGCCCCTGTAAACGTACCATTATGTATTCCCGACTTTTGAATTAAGAATTTGCAGTTCAATGATTTTTGCCCGACTACGGCAAAGCCAAAAGAAAGGGTTATGATTTTAGCTGCCTATGTATGTGTTGAAATTGGACTATCTATTGACTGAGACTATTATTTCTAACCTCTACAGTTCCATTAAGTACATACGCCTTTGTTTGACTGTTGCAGCAATACTTAACATGCCGAACAATCCGAGCTGCTCGTTGTAACCCAAATAAGATCAAACGTAAATAAATTAACTGCTTATTAATAGCTACAACCAAGAATCATGACTCATACGAACAAGTAAAGGCATAACAGGAGCAATGCAAGGGGAGTGTGTGTTATTGTATCACAGCGGTAAGGCGGGTGTGTGTTCTCCAATCTCCTAAACATCAGGAGCTTCAATCTCCTAAACACCAGGACATCAACGGTGCTGACGTGTGAAATTGTATCATCTTAAATCACTATTACTAACGTAATTAATATAATCGCCTTCGTCCGTGTGTCACTGCAGGGTGCCA
The DNA here is from genome assembly GCA_905163435.1 of Mamestra brassicae. Taxonomy (NCBI): domain Eukaryota; kingdom Metazoa; phylum Arthropoda; class Insecta; order Lepidoptera; family Noctuidae; genus Mamestra; species Mamestra brassicae. Next base: position 17,467,391 of record LR991001.1, read on the forward strand.
AATGAAAACCAGTGCTGGGTCTGACGTCCCGCAAATGCTGAGATGGTATCCCTTTCGATATGGACACGTTCAGCACAATTCTGTACCTACTATTATTTCTGTTACTTTGTCTTAGTTGCTGTGCGTTTGTGTTTGTGCCGAATAAATGTTTAATGAGGAAGAGTAGGATGATTGTTTGCGATATAAACAAAAATGATTTCACAAGCAGACATGCTTCCTGCCAGGGTTGCGGAATTTGTTCGAAAGAGTCATCGCGGCCCTGGAACGCAAAGGGCTTTAGAAGGAACACGGATGGGTTTTAGTCAGTAGGAGTCTGACACGCCCTTCCACTCCACCCAGAGCGGCAGAAGTCATTTGATGATTTCCCATCCTCAAAAAAAAAAAAAAAGCTGACACGCTTGTGACTAACTATTCATGGAATTATTTATTGTGTGATGGACTGGACTCCTATCTTAAGGTCTAGGTCTAGGATGACAGTGTACATAGACAAAGGAAACCTTCTGCTCTGAAGAAGGAAGTTATGGCTATTAGGAACCCAAAACATGCGCGTGCAGTAGGCTACAGTAAAGGTAGGCCAGCCCATACGTATTGCCCAAAAAGAAAATTCGCATCGTCTGTATCGTAATTTCAACCTTGAATAATGTGGTGAGTTTTTTTTTTTGGGCATTATGTATGGGCTGGCCTACCCTTACTGTAGCCTACTGCACGCCCATGACCCAAAGGGACGTAAAAACATGAATAATATCTGATTATCCTTTGATATCATAGGTAGATTTAACAACAAACACAGCAAAACAATTTACTGCTCTTGAAAATGACCACTATTTAGAACATTTAAAATGCTCCGCAGTTTTAAAAATAGCAAAGAAATACCAATAAAAAAAAACAGTACAAAAATACAAGTGCATTGCATCAAAACAAACTCTTGCGCAATAACTGCAGCTGTGGAGCCGCGGTAAGAAATAAAGTATGTGTCATTCGCATTACATTCAGCGAAGATATTTATGCGAACTTCGTAGATGGGTGGTCCTGTCTGGATGGTACTGGAATGTTTGGATGAGGAATGTTTCAGTGAGTATGAGTATGAGTATAGCTCTTATCTGGAGTGAGTGATTTGATGCAATGCTGTCGGATTGATGTTTCATTCATGGGTCTGTAATTCATTGGTGTCGGGTACCTTTACTAGCAACTTCTCTTCTGATTTGTGGAGATGCTGTAGCGGCATCAATGCCGCCACATGAAAAAACTAAGAAGCGAAATTTATACGGGAACAAAAAAGAACCGCAGCGCCATCAACGACGAACTAACAACGAAATCCTGCATCGCGCAAGCAAAGTTCTCCGTGCGATTTGAACATATACAACAGTCCGAATATCAACTATCGGGCAGTTGCCCACCAGACACAATAACCGTCTCGCAGGAGGATCCTCCCACTACAGTGGAGGTGTGTGGGACTTTACTCTCATACCTCTATAATGCTATCCCTCCGAGCTAAGGGGTATAGTAAGACGACCGAGTTCGGTTTGATCACCTGATAATGGTACGGCATGTTTCGTTTAGTGCAACATCTACTTCTTTGGCGTCCGGGGAACGGCGCCACACTGGTAACGCATATCGCTCGCAGAGAAGCAGACTTCTAGACCAGTTCTAGTTCGAAGAACTGCAGTGTTCAATGGTGACTCCTTGCCAATAGGGTAATAGGCCTGAAAAAAATATTTATTATCTATACAGTTTACCTAAAAATATAACAGTGAGAATTGAATCAGAATTGATAAAAAAACAAACGAGATATAACTTATTTTAGACAAATTTATCTGTCCCTCTCGCGAAGACGCCGTTTTCTATGGCAGCTGTCTATGCGCCATGGTATTTGACGTTAGAATTCGTTACTTAATTATCTTTCTAATTGTCATCTTTGAAGCTTTATAACTTCATCGCTGATGAAGGTATTTTTTTTATCAATATTGTTAACCAGAGATAAGTATTTCATTTTGCAAATAAAAAATTGAATGCATATTCCCTATTGATTTTTAGAGTACATCTAGTTGAACTGTTACGGCGATGGAAGGCGCGTTTTTTTTGCCTCTAAGATTTTGAAGACTAGATACAAAAAAACCGGCCAAGTACAAGTCGGTCTTACAGACGAACAATTCCATACTATCACCCGAAGGAACTTTCCTTGTATTTCTTCCTAATAGTTTTATTATTTGCTGTTAAAGCAATAGGAACTCACATTTTTTGAAAATTTCAGCTGTCTGCCTATAACGGTTCTTAAGATGCAGTCCCCTAAAAATCCTTTAAATAATGAACCATTCCACATTATTCCCGGCATGCAAAGTTAATTACCGCTTGTCTTTCAGAGTCGTATAGATTAGAGTCGATATGTATTTGGTGCCAGATCTTGCCTAATGTGTTTGTCAACACCCAATTAATCAGTTCAGGTACGGACTAATATTGTTTATGATATCTAATTAGTGAATCATTGTTACAAAATATCATTAAGGAACGTTGGAGCTTTCGTTTTATTAGTAATGTTTTGCTGGATGTGAATGACAAAAGTAACGTGTCAGGTTTGATTTGATTCCGTCGGGTAAAGTATACCTAGATCTTTTAGTATATGAACTTTATGTGCCAACAATAGAGGAATTAATGCAACAAAGTTCGACTGGCCTGTTGGTCGAGTGGTTAGTGACCCTGACTGCTAAACCGGAGGTCGTGGGTTCGATTCCCACCCAGGACAAATCTTTGTGTGATGAGCATGATCATTTGTTCTGTGTCTGGATGTAATTTGTCTATAATATGTATGTATTTAGAAATATTTAAGTATGTTTATCAGTTGTCTGGTTGCCATAGCACAGGCTCTGCCTAGTTTGGGATCGGATGACCGTGTGTGAGTTGTCCCAAGATATTATTATATTATTATTATAGATATTAAAGTAGGACGAAATTTCTTTAGAAATAAGCAGTACCTTTGTACTAATAATTATAATGTTATATCTGATACTTTATCTGTGTTTACATAAATTGTAAAATAAATAAATAAATTAGGTATTGTCTTTGAGTTCAAGAGCCTTCGACTAATATAATACGAAAGCCTGATATTAAAAAAAAAAGTTAAAAGTCGGTGTTATATTCTGACCCTATAATTATTGGCCTTGGAACATATTTGCATCGATTGTTGTTACATCGAATCGATCTAATATCTTTTTTTCAACCAAAATCTAGTTTTATACTTCAGTTTTATTGCAAAAGAAATAGTTTCTACATATAAAATGTAATATATTCCAAGCAGGCTGAGAATCAGCCGGTCAATTCGTAAACATGTCAAAGTGAAGGCTTGGGTGAAGTGATCACGATCGCGATCACTTCACCCATGCCTTCACTTTGACATGTTTACAGTAGTGTTTTTTTAACGTCAGAAATTTACATGAAGACAGTCCCCCAAAACCTCCGAGAGTTTTAGCTGGCCAATAAATGGCGCAACAAAATCCCCAGCAAACACACCTATGCTTAGATAGTAGGCACTCATTCAGGAAAGGCTCCCAGTATCCTCGTGTAGTACGATACTATAAACCCGCACTGGCAATGTGTCATATTTTTGTCTCAGTTTACTACTGGGATCATCAAAACTAAATTATCTGACGTGTTATGACAGGGGACGGATCGTAATGAAAATACTGCTCACACGTGCTTTCTGGTCACACGATAACCACTATGATTTTACGAGACTTGAGAAGTCGGGAGATTTTGTAAGCAGGGAAATAGGCTAGTAACACTATTCGTCAGTAAATAATAGGGTATTTGACTAGTGACAAAAATCTACATTAATCAATAGTTATTTGAAAGATTTTACGAATATATTTAACTTGTGAAAAAATAAATAAAAATTGGTGGAAAAATTGAGAAGTATACGTATTTGAAATTATTCTTCTGTCCCTGTCGCGCAAAACGTCGGTTTTGATGGCGTGTCTTGCAAGTGACGTCACACGCAATTAGTGCTGTCTCAATTATTAAATCAAAATAATCCCGAAAAAGTACTTTTTTTTGTTTTTGATGGGAAATCATCAAACGACTCCTTCCGCTCTGGGTGGAACGGAAGGGAGCTTATATAGTTAAATATTGACCTTTAAACAGACGGATAAACCGATTATCGCATGTCACTCAGTCATAATTATTTTCGATGGAATTCGAACTCTCGATCTTTTCTTCGCCAGAACATGGATTTAACCACTGAACTATTGTCTCCTCATGAATTCTTCAACTAGCTATTTGGACTGGACTACTGAGGTGTGTCGTGGGCGCAGATTCACTGATTCTCACTAGTTTTAATCGAGCAGAACCGTCGAACGCCGCATGGCATTATATATACTGTACTGTATACATACTAGATCCTACCCGCGCCTTCGTCCGCGTGATAAGTTTTTCATGGATTTAGTTTTTAAACGGTACACTAATCCTTTTTCTAAAATAACTGTAGCCTAAGTTACTTCTTGTAACATCAGCCAGTGAAAGTCTCGTTTCGGAGGAAATCAGTCCAGCCCTTTCGGAGATTGGCCGGAACAAGCAAACTGGCGAACATGCCAACAGATAGGCAGACAAAAATTATAAAAAAGTGTTAATGTTATGAGTTTTTTTACATAACAAAAATACATTTTTAATGTATCAAACCGACACTTCAATTTTATTTATTTGTATATGTATGTGTGTATTATTAGATATAGATGTTTATTTTAAATTGGCAACGATATCCGAACGCTTTTCTTTTGTTTTTCTAATCTTAACTGTGTTGGGAATCTGATATATGAGCTGATTGTCTCGTTAAAGGGCTACAGGCGGAATTCCTGGCAAGTTTGAATAGGTTTCTAAGTTTATTGTAACAGAAATGTAGTGTAAAGTTATTCTGGAGGGCTGTAAATTTCAACTGCTTACCTATTACGCTTTCTGAGATACAGCCCGCTGACAGACAGACGGACGGACAGCGGAGGCTTAGTAATAGTGTCCCATTGGCCTTTGGGTACGGAACCCTAAAAAGAGATAATGCATTATCTATTTAGATTTTAAATCAAAATAGCTGGAGGAAATAGAAAATATATCATCCAAGTAAGTACACGAAATTGCGTGTTTTGCTTTTCTGTGACGTTCCAGTGGTGTTGTTAGATGTGGGTGTGTACCACTAAAAAGTGTAAAATAAAAAAAAAACCTTTTTTGCAAAAAAATACAACCGACTTCCAAATTATAATAAAAAACACAACAAAGTATATAATTACTTTTATTTCGGAAGTCGTAGTTTTCTTTGATCGTTTGTAATTCTAACCTCACAGGCAAACCACTGAACGGTTGCCTTATCCCATAAAGTACTAGTGAAACAATTAATTTCCCGATTGGGCACGATTGAGCATAATACTCGTATATTCAAGGCGTCGACGTACATTAACATGGTGAGAACGTAGAGTTATTACCTAACAGGCAAGGCTGGGAGAATAATACTAGCTTATTTACGCAAGTGCTAATCGACCCGCACTGCATCGTGAGGTGGATAATATTTTTATATGTCGGAGATGGCACATCTCTCTAAATTATATCAGCCAGGATATTGGAACTACAGTGGGCGTAAAAGTTGGTTGGTTGGTGGTCCGCGGACCACAGGTTGGGAACCACTGGTATAAGTGATTCCCAACCTGTGGTCCGCGGACCACTGATGGTCCGTAAGAGCTAAAGTATGGTCCACGAAAACAAAATTACTGACGCAAACTGATTTTATTAAGTTTCTATTGGACTTTTTATGACGAAGAAGTACTAATTAAATCGATGGTTTCCTATGGTAATGCTTGTTACTTTTGATATGATAGAATGTATATGTTTCAAGTTTTGAATTGTCAAGTCTATTTTTAGATTAACACAGTCAATTTTTCTCAGCTAAAATCAAATAAATCGAAGTGGTCCCCAGGCAAAAGGAAGTTGGGAACCAATGGTTTTTACAGATTACCTAATGCATTTCTAACGCTGAAAACTGAAAGATTGCTTATCATAAAATGTGTATTGATTACTTGCATATTATACCGAGTTTACAAAAAATTGTTTATAGGGTAAATACATCGTGTAGACTAAACTTTGAAGAATGCACGTTGCAGGTAACAGAAACTAGGACAGACAAACAAACTCGATTGATCTTATATACTTTATTTCTTCAAGTTTATTTAGTAAAGTAGGCCTATATTTTCATTACTGCTGGCTAAATATTACGATGTGTTTTCAAATATATAGATTTGTAATCTTTATTTGGGAGATGTTGTGTTTCTGAAGACTTATTTGTGGTAGAAAAACTGTAGTGTTCCACTTTGACCTCTGAGTTTGTTTCTGTTCCTTTCAGGATAGTCAGCTGGGAAATACTGGCCTCTTCTAGTTTAAATTGTCGTATACAAGTGTTATTTTTATCCAAATAACAAAATAAATAATCATTTATCACATATTCCATGCTAATTTAACGCTACATTAAAGAAAATGATATAATTTACATATATATTTAGGCAGACACTCATGTATATATAACATAAACAAGTTTTTATATACTTTGAAAAACATGACATATCGTATACCAATTAACGTAAGTAGTACTAAGGGTTTTATACAGTTTCCGTTTTGGCGAAGATATACAAACATCTGAAGTTGTAGGAGGTAATGAAGAGATAAAGGGTCTCAATAAATCAGTACATCGTGTATTAGAATCAGATGATCCAAATTCCTTGTGTAAATATATGAAAGGGAGAATGGCTTTTTCTCAAAATGTAACTCGAATCCTCCTATTTTTTGGATGTGAAATCATCAAATGACTACTTCTGCTCTGGGCGGAGCGAAAGGGAGTGTTAGACTCTTACTGACTAAATCCCATCTGTGTTCCTCCAAATGCCCTTTGCGTTCCAGGGACACGGTCAAAGCGACCCTTCATACAATTGATCTATACCTCCCTAGGAAAACAATATAAATCAATTGAATCAGGAGCCGCTACGCTATATAGAAAAAATAGTGGTGCTTAGATGTTATTGGCCACACAATTTAAATTATGAACTGTCACAACTGGAATTGTCAGTTTGGTACAGGCATCAAAATCATATTGAAGTTATGAAACAACATTATATATTCAGTTATATTAGAAAGCTAGCTGGGAAAGACTGCTAAGAATACGTGTTGTTTAATCTTTTTGTTATGGCTCAAGAAAGTTACAACGTTTTTGTATCATGATTAGCCTGTGACGAAAGCTCGTTTTCAGTATATTGCTCGGTATCTGTCTATGCCCAGGGTGCGTTCAAAGTTATTGCTAGTCCTTTCCCGAAACTCAAACAATCCTCTATACCAAATTTCATCTAAATCGGTCCAGCTGTTTGCGCGTGAAGAAGTAACAAACACACACACACACACACTCTCAAACTTTCGCCTTTATAATATTAGTGTGATATAAATAATACCTAATAGATAATTATAAATAAATCCAAAAATCAACAATAAACATTATTTGCTTTTACTTATTATTTGGCGACACACTAGATTCACTATCGTTAATTATAATATTGTAAATACCGATTTAGCTGTTGAAAGAATGGCTCAATAAATACATAGAATATTAAATTAAAATAAGTAATGCGGAATATTTGGCGATGGTATCTACATGTACCTCATCTTTGAAACAAGAAATTGGACTCGTAATCAATTTTATAATTATACTAGCTTTTGCCCGCGACTTCGTTTTTCCTGTTCCTCTAGGAATTTCAGGAAATCCTCTCTTAGCTCTCTCCTGCAGAGTATGTATGGGAAGCTACATGCCAAATTTCAGCTTTCCACGACCAATAGTTTCGGCTGTGCGTTGTCTGTCAGTAACGGATTTTATTTATATATAAAGATAGATAACTAAGTATCTGTATTATTCTTACATTTCCAAGAATACATGTCGCTACCAGGTTCAACTGGGAGTATAAGGGAGGCAATCAATTATTTGCCTAGCCTTTTCCCAAATACATTGAGGTTGGCTTCCAGTCGAACCCGATCCAGCTGAATACCAGTATTTTACATGGGCCTATCTGACCTCCAAAAACCCAGTAACTGGGAGATACGATACCCCTTGGCAAGACTTTTGTCAGATTTTCTGGTTTGTGACAATCCGTATCCACTGTCAAACATGTTCAAATCACAGCCAGGACCAATGGCTACTCGGTATGTAACGGATAGTCACCCATCCACGAACCGACTGCGGTAAGGGTTGCTTAACCTTTTGGCCGCCATAGCATAAACGCATCGGCGTGCCCCCGACGCCAAGCCACAAATTCGCCTTACTTCTTGTCACATATTTGTGACGTTTGGCGTACAGGGCACGCGCTTGCTTGTCATGTATACGTGACAATGGCGTTCAAAAGGTTAAACTTGAAGATCGACTCGAGCGGATGCCATTATTTAGCCACGAGCTCCTCCAGGTATTAAGGAGGCTAAAAAGAATTTAAATAAAAGCAGAGAATCTTCATCAGTCCCAATGTAATTTCCTATTACCAGAAGAGGAAAGCAAATGTTGTCCGACACCAAATTTGGATCAGGGCAAGAGAATGATGATGATGACCATGCTGCATCTTATCCAGACAATAGTCACATGCATAAAGATGTACCTTCCAGATCTTGAATGAAGGACTGAAAACAATTCAAAAGTCAGAGTTAAAGTCAATTCATTTATTTCAACTAGACCATTAAAAGGCACTTTTGAACGTCAAATTTACAGTTTTAAATTCAAATATTATAGTGACTCTAGTTGTCCATTCGCAAAAAATAGATTGTTATGGAGAAAAACGGACAAGAAACTCCATAGTTTTTTTTTTCTTTTTAAGGATGGGGAATCATCAAATGACTTCTTCCGCTCTGGGTGGAGCGGGAGAGCGTGTCAGACTCTGACTAACTAAAACCCATCCGTGTTCCTTCTAAAGCCCTTTGCGTTTCAGGGCCGCGGTGACTCTTTCGAACAAATTCCGCAACCCTGGCAGAAACTCCATAGTAACTCTTTTTTTTCGTAGATTTGATGCTAGTACGATGACATTAAGCTCACACAGTACAGCTGTCACTGAAATATTTCTGTTCTGACATATGTGCTATCACACGACTAATAAACAATAATTATGATGAAATATAACGAAAATAACCACAAAAAACCTGCAGTGGCCACCCAAAGTCAGTGACACTGGAATGAGAAATATTTTATTTGATTGAAATTAATTAAATTAACGACAATCCATTGAGCCCGCTCATCAATACAGTTACCTTCCCTATCAAACGTTTAACGCTGCAATGTTTATATTCACCGGTACTTAAAACATAGTGTAAACTATACATCTGTTTTCAATTACTCCATCCTCCGGTCATCCACTGGAACGCTGTTCGATAAACATAAAAACATTCATTAACAGAAATCAATAATTTATTTATTAGAATATTCCAAAGCCGCAGCGGGAAGCGCGGCGCGCGTCGCCCTAGTGAAAGCTAAGCTCATCTGAAAGTGTAGCAGAAGCCCAGCCTGGCATCCGCCTAAAATGGGGTGATCGCGCGCGATGGTATCGTGTTGCGCGTATAAAAAGCATTGGAGCACCCCGCCGCCGGTCAGAACGGCTTCTAACGTGAGTACCGACGAACGCGTCGTGCGTATAGTGAGTGCAACCAAGTGGCCTCGCGAGTGCCAGTGCAAGCTCAGTGACGTACAGCGGCAGGACGACAGCTGATCTATCGTGCATTGGATTGATTGTGTTCAGTGGTAGCTGTACCTTGTGCTGATCGGTTTGTGTTCACTCGACACCTCTGGATTATTGAGGGTATATTGAAATTCAGTGCATTTATTTACTATTTGAAATGAATTTTATGATACCAAATCGATTTGTTGTTAATTGATTAGCAATTGCATTTTGAAACTGATGACGAAATAAATCAAGCATTTGTTAATTTCAAGTGATTAATTGATTTTTACAAACAGTTTGTTGTCCTGAATGTAACAAATTATTTGGATGAACAATATTTGGATCGTTAACTTCGAAAAGAAAGTAATTAACTTATTGATGTTGACGCTATCTTCCATTTAACATTGACGTAAAAGGGATCAATGAAATAGACAGAAGTGATAAACTGAAAACAGAAATCAATCAATCAATCGAGTGTCATAATTGACGATAACAGCGCAATCGATACAATGATCCACCAGGTGTTGTGAACAGTGACCCATCAGCCATCACCATAAAAGACAATAAACAATCCACTGACGGATAAATCGGTTGGCGTGCCTCCAGGCTCGCATACCTGTGACGTAATATCCGCGAAGGGCCGTACGGTGTAAGCTAATAAAAAACGCGAGCATAAAAGTCGGCGTTACGCAAACAGCGAGCTGGCACGGTTCCCGCGCGGCCACTATCGGGTTACAGCCACAAATAGCCGCACGCGCCTCTCGGCCGCTTTATCTCCGTCGATAAAGTCGGCTCGGTTCACTAACGTGCCGCGTGTGTTACAGGAAGGCTCCAGGGCAACGTTCTCGTGTCTCGACTAGCCCAAAAGTCTCGTTAGCCCTCCGAAAATGCCGAAGCCAGTTGTCCAAGAGGGCGAGGACCCCGATCCGACTCCGTACCTGTTCGTCTCTCTGGAACAGAAGCGTATCGACCAGAGCAAGCCGTACGATGGCAAAAAGGCATGCTGGGTGCCTGACGAAAAGGAGGGCTTCTTGCAGGGCGAGATCAAGGCCACCAAGGGTGAGCTTGTGACCGTCAGTCTGCCCGGTGGCGAGGTAATTATATAGATTTGCATATCCTGTTAGACTTAGAATAAGGATCTGATGCACTTTATGTGGAACCCAGATCATCGAAATTAATTATTTCGGAATATGGATTAGGTTCGCAGAATGATGAATAAGATATACATCATGAGAGTTTTCAATATTCAACTTTAAGTAGTCATGATGATGACGTAACAGCTTTTGAAAATTTATTTTTTTACCGAAGTGTTTGAAATTTTGTAAACATAAACATGAGTTTTGCAACTGTCCCGACATGGGGCAAGGGGCACCCCTTAAAGATAAACAAACTTCAATGATTGAGGAAGAGGAAGGCGTTAATCTTACTAATTGTTTTAATGGTTTACTAAATATTGCATTAAATGAGCAGGAAAAGACGATAAAAAAGGAACTCCTCTCACAAGTTAACCCGCCGAAGTTCGAGAAAGTCGAGGACATGGCTGACTTGACTTATCTTAACGATGCGGCTGTGCTCCACAATCTACGACAACGATACTATGCGAAACTGATCTATGTAAGTAGGCGCTCTTAGCGCCTTTACCATTACTTTATACTAATGTAACAATTTATCCCACAGACCAAAGACTTCAAGAAAGATCTTGTTGCTCAAGTCAACCCACCTAAGTACGAGAAATGCGAGGACATGTCAAACTTGACATACCTCAACGACGCTTCTGTTTTGTATAACTTGAAGCAGAGATATTACCATAAACTTATTTACGTAAGTCGAGGGAGCGGTCAACAGTTCCAGCCTTGCAGTGTGCATGCACCTCACCTCTCTTATCTTTCATCACAGTAGACACATTTCTCGATAGTATTGGATTGATACCAAGTTTTAAAGTGCGATAGATGTCCATGAACGGCGCAATTAATCTTGGATTGATGTCTCAATTTGTTTTATAAATAGCAGTAGAGACAAGCCAGCTGATGCTATTTCAGTACATTTTATTTAGCATCTCGATATTTCTGTCCCGATAGAAAAGTTTCTCTCTCGTTTGACGCTGTTATTGGCGTCCTAACACAAGACTGCTAATTCTTGCAGAAGTAATAAATAATTTCCGTTAAATCACAACGGAACATTAGTAATTATAATATTTATAAACAAAGTATAACCAATAATAATTTAGAGTTTTCTGTCTGAAAATATATTCCACATGAGACCACAGTATTCAAATTGCTATAAGAAAAAAACTGCCGAAGCTTCCCAAAATAGATTGTTTGTAAATTAATTTCAGAAGCTTCCGCTATAGCTTTACAAACTGTATTCCTATCTACAATAGAGTTCTTTATCGCAGTAAATGTGTCTACAAAGTCAAATCTTGACCCATTTTGTAACTAAACACTTCCTGGGCCGCACTTGTTTACAAGTCGGTGCAAAAGGACTCGACAGCGTCCGGAGGATCTTCTTGTGATTGTTTTTTACGTTTTTAGCATCTCTTTTACTAGAATAGAGAACATTGTTGTCTAGAATAGTTTTGTGTTGTGTTTCAACTTCCGCGTCTCTGACGTTGGGAGTGGTTCTATCTTTCTTTACGTGGAGCGGAAAGGTATCATTACTGTACCCTCGCTCTGCACTTTTTCCGTTATTTGTTTTACAGGACTCAGAAACGTCCCTTTAACGAAACGTGTTAGCTTTAGAATTAGCAGGATTCTCTATAAAATCCTTCAACAAAAACCTTTCGTACAAAATATTACTTTTGGTATATGAAATCTATAGAGAATCCTGCATCGTTCAAGGTTTTTTTCATGAACTGAGGCGTAAAGTACTTGGACAGTACCCGTCTCAGTTTTGTGTTTTCTTTAGATTTAGCTTTATTTTTACTGTTAAAACTGTGTGTCATGTTTTACCTTTCCTGTTCTTCATCACCATTATGTCCCCGAAATTGTGCACCTAGTTTTCCTTAAGTTACTATGTTTCTCATTTTGGTGTCCAACAGAATATAATTTGTGATAACTTCTGTCAGAATTTTCTGAGTAGTGACTTCCTTATTTTCTTTATGCAATAATTCACTGAGCAAAATTGCAGAAATGTAATTTGTAAATTACGTCCAGAAAATCCTTCTCAAACTTATTCTTCGGAGACCTATTATCTCTCGCGTAATTGCTCATTTTCCGACCTTATACTTCCCAATCTCCCATATCACCAAGTCATATTGCAAAAATATATTTTTTGGTTCATTGACATCCCGCTCAGTAAACAAACTCGTGTCGAGAGAATTAGCATATTTTCCCTCAACACGACCCTGTTGTCACCCTATCTTTCCTAATCCCCCTTATCACCAACCTCAATCTCATCACCATCGCCAACATTATCAGCAGCATATCTAATATTCTGACAATCACCACAGACGTACTCGGGTCTCTTCTGTGTGGCTATCAACCCCTACAAGAGATACCCCGTGTACACCACACGATGTGCCAAGCTCTACCGTGGCAAGCGTCGTTCGGAGGTGCCCCCTCACATCTTCGCCATTTCCGACGGTGCCTACGTCAACATGTTGACCAACCACGAGAATCAATCTATGTTGATTACGTAAGTACTTCTTTTTGTTACCTTGTAAAGGTTTTCGAAAAAACCCTACGTATCTTTTTTAAAAATCTTCAAAACATTGAAGTTGTGACTTGCAGAAATAAGAAAAAACATAAGCTTAAACAAAAAAAGTAAAAATATCTAAATAATTAATGTAATAAGCCCGAGAGTAAACGTCAGGGGCGTTGTTTTTTCAAAAGTAAAACCTTAGACCAGAAGACGTATCTCTCGCCACGGAAAGTAAGAAAGAAACCCTTTAAACCAACAGCGGTGAGTCTGGTGCCGGAAAGACTGAGAACACGAAGAAGGTAATTGCGTACTTCGCCACCGTCGGTGCCTCCCAGAAGAAGGACCCCACCATTGAGAAGAAGGGCTCCCTTGAAGACCAGGTCGTACAAACTAACCCTGTGCTTGAAGCCTTCGGTAACGCCAAGACCGTCCGTAACGACAACTCGTCTCGTTTCGTAAGTATACCAAACTTCACATTTTACATAGGGAACAATAGCAAAAGCAACTGTGTCTTATCATTAACTAAAAAAATAATGATTTCCTTCAAATAACTTGCCTTGCTTTGCCATCCGCCCTTAAAATTATTTCCCTTATAATATTTTCCCCGCGCTTTTCGTTTCGACTTGATTTTTCTGTACTCTAAAACCTTTCTTCTTCTTCAACCAGGGTAAATTCATCCGTATCCACTTCGGACCCTCCGGTAAACTGGCTGGAGCTGATATCGAGACCTGTAAGTATTCCTCACACTCTGGTCCTTCGAACCATTTCTTACCTCGGTCCTTCCTTCCTGGTTCTAATGTTTCTTGTTTTTGCCAGATCTGCTTGAGAAGGCCCGTGTCATCTCCCAGCAGGCCCTTGAGCGTTCTTACCACATCTTCTACCAGATGATGTCTGGCTCCGTACCTGGACTTAAGGGTACGTATGGACTCTGGTCAGGGTCAAAACCTTCTTGGGTCACGGGACTTTCAAATTGTCTTTGAAAATTATATAATATTTGGTTTTGATACAAACAAAGGAGATTAAAAAATAAAGAAAACATTTAAAGAAAAATATTTTGCAGTCAAACTAAAGAGAAAGTCCCTTGACCTTACCATTTAATTAAATATTATAATATGAAATCGAAACTGTTTTTCCAAATTAACTTATCAGATTTAAAACTTTTTAGATTGATATCGAACATAAATTAAATTACCAAAATCATTTTTCTAATATATTATCCTAGTTTCGATGTTAGGATGTATTAATTTATTCCCCTATTCCATTTAGCAAGCTTGGGTCAGCAACACAATTACACATTTCGACAAAAAACCGTTGGACGAACAACGTGTACATACCGTCCATGTTGTGAAAATTAATTTGTTTATTTGAAATTTAGACATGTGTTTGCTGACAAACGACGTATATGACTATAACATCGTATCGCAAGGAAAAACTACCATCCCCAACGTAGATGATGGCGAGGAGTGTACATTGACTGACGTAAGTCGCCGGCCTCTGTATAGCAGAAGGTCGTTAGAGCGTGCCCTGTGTGAAGCCGACCCCCGGATCGCATGTAACCGACTGGTGGTCGGCGTATCTCGCCTGAACACTACCGCGAGATACCTAAATCTAGATTAGTATAAGTTCCATTACAAACTCTGAGACTGTGGAGTGACCCTTTGTACCTTTAGTTTTGACACCTTTCACTCATGACTATGATTGGTGTCATTTTTTAGCAATGTGTTTACTATCCAACGACGTCAATGACTACAACATCGTGTCGCAAGGCAAGACTAGTATTCCTGGCGTTGACGACGGCGAGGAAGGAATGCTTACCGACGTGAGTCCAGAATTGACTACTGGCTCATCTCATTCTGTCCTTACTCTCGTTTTCATCTATCGAAGTGCTGCTTGCTTTGCTTACTTCTGAGTCGGCGCTCGGTTTTCGCATGTGTATGTCAGGTATTTTGGTGTTTACAGAAATAACGATGCTAAGCAACCGCATCTCGGACTATCCCCTCATAAGTCAAGGGAAGACACGAATACCTGGGATCAACGACGCGGAAGAGTGCGATCTCACGATCGTAAGTCTTGAACCTGCGCATGGAGCGTGCGTCTTGATGCAGATATCCGTGTATTGGGTCCGATTTCGGATGACTAGATCGATTCCACAACGAAAGACATGATATACTTTTTACATATTGTCTGGCTATGGATGTCCATCCCTGCTGAGAACACTGAAGATGGATGTCCATGAACGATACCAACAAGTTACATGTTGAGAAACATAACGTCCATTACTGTCTTCGTTGTGTAGTCGACTGTCGGTCATGGTCACAAAATTTCTGACAAACACATGCTGCCCGCTCCCTGCAAGAGTTCAAAGGGCTTTATGCACAGGTTTTTATTGATCACGGTGACACACCATATCCGATCCAGCACAAGCACAACCACACGAACTAATATGTTTAGACACGACAGGGACGGTTAGGATTTAGACAGCATTTCCAGGCAAAATTTCGGCGTATTGGAGGCTATAACTGGGTTTTAATAGTTACTTTATGATCTAATCGACAGATATGTGTATGTTGTCTAACGACATATACGATTACAATACCGTCGCCCAGGGTAAGATTACTATCCCCAACATCGATGACGGAGAAGAATTGCAGTTGACGGACGTAAGTGGAATGAGAATGGAAAAAAATGATCCCATTGATGTAGCCACGAGACTCATAAGAGATTTGTATAAGATACTACAAAATCGAATATGTGACAAAAACACCATTATCATTGACGCTAATGGAAATTTTGTAGTTTAAGAAACCCTACGAATTGTTATGTAGCTCCGATGCTCTACACTTTGGAACTACACATGATGTGTATCAAAATTTGTATAGTATTTCCGTCCCTCAATATAAAAAAAATCAAAATTGTTATCCTGTGCACCAACTCCTATGTTACGAACTGTAACCACGAAAGCCTAATTTTGCTAACGCTTCTCTTTTACATTACTAACTTTTCTAATATGGTAAGTACTTCCTAGAAATAAGCTGTTTTTTCTTTAAACTATATTCTAATTAAATATTATTCGGACCCTTTATTTGCAACTTACATGTATAATTTAACTTGATGTATCCGAGCTTCTCAGTAAAAGAAAAATTAACGTATCTGTATATTAAAAATCAAAATTGATTTTTCTGTAACCTCTTTCTTCATTTTACAACATTTTTCAATGACATCATTTCTTTCTTCCTAACAGCTCGCTAACGTTCTGCTGAACACGGGCTATCCCTTACCGCATACTAATGTGTATTTTGTAATAATTAGCAAGCCATGGACGTCCTTGGTTTCACCCAAGAGGAGAAGGACAACGTATACAAGATCACCGCTGCTGTCATGCACATGGGTCGCATGCAGTTCAAGCAGAGGGGTCGCGAGGAACAGGCTGAGGCTGATGGCACTGAGGTCAGTATCGTCTCCATCGTTTATCCCATTGAAAATCTTTGATAAAATATAGAAAAATCATAGCAAATTGTATTTTGACAAAAGTAGCAGTGGCAGTATAAAAAGTAAAACAAGAACCCAAAATTTCCGACTAATAACATTCCTAACGCCATTTGTTTTCTCTCTTTACAGGATGGTGAAAAGGTCGCCAAGCTTCTCGGTGTTGAGATGCAGGACCTGTACAAGAACTTGTTGAAGCCCCGCATCAAGGTCGGAAACGAGTTCGTCACCCAGGGTCGTAACAAGGACCAGGTCACCAACTCCGTCGGTGCTCTCTGCAAGGGCATGTTCGATCGTCTCTTCAAGTGGCTCGTGAAGAAGTGTAACGAGACCCTAGACACCAAGCAGAAGAGGCAGCACTTCATCGGTGTACTGGATATCGCTGGTTTCGAGATCTTCGACGTGAGTATCATTACTTGAGCCGGCCTCAAAGGCTAAGGCTGCTAGGATGAAAAGTTCCATTAATTGGACAATACTAAGATGATAAGTAGTAGTAGATTAGTAGAGTAGATAAAGAAATGAAACAATTAATTTCGTAAGATATTAATGCAGATTTATTTCTTAGTACAATGGGTTTGAACAACTTTGCATTAACTTCACAAATGAGAAACTCCAACAATTCTTCAACCATCACATGTTTGTATTGGAGCAAGAAGAGTACACTAAGGAAGGCATTCACTGGGAGTTCATTGACTTTGGAATGGACTTGCTCGCCTGCATAGATCTTATTGAAAAGGTACACCGAGTGTGCATATCCTCGGTTGGGCTCGATTGTTATCCATTTTGTGTTCAGTTTTCAGCTATAGGATCCCCTGCTCGCTCATATATTATAGCGATATAGAATAGTCATATGCTTAAAGTGTGTGTGTGTAATTCCCCCTTCATAATGTTATCAAAAGTTCAACGGTTTCGAGCAACTCTGCATTAACTTCACCAATGAGAAGCTGCAGCAGTTCTTTAACCACCACATGTTCGTACTCGAACAAGAAGAGTACAAGAAGGAGGGTATCAACTGGGCCTTCATCGATTTCGGAATGGACTTGCTCGCTTGTATCGATCTTATCGAAAAGGTAATAGTCGTTGAGTCTCGTCGTAACCCGTCGGCGCAGGAAGCAACTTGACGGGATATCGTGTAACATTAACATGCCAAGCCACGTGAGACTGGCTTGGTCGTACTTCTCTTCACTAAGGTCAACATCACGCCATACAACAACTGCGGAATGAGATCCGTAGCGTATTACCTAAACCCCCAACTTAACCCTCCACATTACTTATCTCCCTGCAGTTCAACGGTTTTGAACAACTCTGCATTAACTTCACCAACGAGAAACTTCAGCAGTTCTTTAACCATCACATGTTCGTTTTGGAGCAAGAAGAGTACCAGCGCGAAGGCATCGAATGGACATTCATTGACTTTGGCATGGATCTGCAAAATTGCATTGACCTTATTGAAAAGGTAGTTGGCGTCAACGCAACAATGAAAGCTTGCTCACGCCACAGGGGTCCTCGTGTAAACTGGTGTTACTCGAGCGACCTCATCAATGCTGTTTGCTCTTGTGTTTTTTCTGTGTGATTTCTTCCGTGTGTCTTTTTCTATTTTAGTATTTAATGTTACATTCCTAAAATCTTCAGGAACACACAACACACTACTCTTAGATTTAATCAGTTAACTAATAACAGTATTTCGATCGTTTTTTCCATGTCGCTCCGCGATCCAGATGAACGGATTTAATCAGATCTGTGTTAACTTTACCAACGAAAAATTGCAACAGTACTTTAACCATTTCATGTTCGTCCTAGAACAAGAGGAATATGAAAGAGAAGGGATCCAATGGACCTTCATAGATTTTGGTATGGACCTCCAAGCGACAATTGATTTGATAGAGAAGGTATTAGAGGTTATAACTGCATAGCTTGAGGAAGTAGGGCCGCGAAGCTTCAGCTCCGAGCCTTCGCCTGAAAGTGCAAACTGCTGGCTGACCCCTGTGCCACGGTATCACTAGGCAGAGATATGACAGTATCCGCTTGTTCCACACACGCAAACAAATATGCAAGCGAAGCAACTGCAAAACTTATGAAATATTTAATTTGCATCTAGCTACCGCGCCTCAAGTAAAATAAGTACACCGCTCTCAGGATCGCACGCGAAAAGTAGTTAATTTATAATACTCTTTGATTAATAGTACTTAGTATAATAAAATGAATGCACAGCTAGATATCTAATTTATTTAGTTTTTTTTTTCAAAATTAATTTGCCTGTTTAGTATATTGTTATTATTTAATCAGCACAGTTTTTGTACAAAACATTGAGGTAGAGCTTTTTACCACAATACACTTTTACACGATATCTAATATTCACTATCATAACTCTTTCTTATTTTATTACATTTTACCCGCATGATGCTTTTTACTACCCCATAGATTTATTTAGTTTTAAGCTAAAATGTCTCATTTTAAAATTTACTTTTGTTTCAGTAATATCTAAACACAAAAAAATGGTATTTCTAAGTTTTCAGATAAATTATTTAAATCTTTGTTGATACAAATACCTAATGCACCCTTTCTTCCCCATAAAGTTACAGATATGAGACATTTCTTCGCACCACCCGTGCCTGCTTCGTGTTCTAATCTTCTTGGTACGTTTACAGCCCATGGGTATCCTCTCCATCCTTGAGGAAGAGTCTATGTTCCCCAAAGCCACCGACCTTACCTTCGTTGAGAAGTTGAACAACAACCACTTGGGCAAGTCTGCTCCTTACCTGAAGCCAAAGCCCCCCAAGCCCGGTTGCCAGGCCGCTCACTTCGCCATTGGCCATTACGCCGGTAACGTAAGTATCTCAAACACATGCAACATCACTTTCATCATCGTCGTCGTTGGGACTTTCAACGTCCCTTCATTCCTGATCTAACTCTTTCAACTTATCATGGAACAGGTCGGCTACAACATCACTGGATGGCTTGAGAAGAACAAGGACCCCCTTAACGACACCGTTGTCGACCAGTTCAAGAAGGGACAGAACAAACTGCTTATTGAGATCTTTGCTGACCATCCTGGTCAGTCTGGTGATGCCGGTGGTGGCGGTGGCAAGGGTACGTAGCATTTCAACACTTGAACATAATTTAAAATTTGAATCAAATACTATAATGATGATTACTTTTGAATACAATAATCGTATTGAAGGCGACAGGTACCATGAGCTCGTTCACACATCACCTCACATAAGTCTACATACATCCGAACTTCACACCAACACCAAGATTTTATACTTCAATACTTGGTCCATTTCATTCTTTCTATACAGCATCTATCTGGGACTAACACTGACTACAAACGTCAGAGGTTAGTTCTGCAGCTTTTACTTTATTCTGACACTTGTTTTCAACAAAATAGGCGCTGGTGGCAAGCGCGCTAAGGGTTCTGCCTTCCAGACTGTTTCATCACTCTACAGGGTAAAACGGAACATACAATCATCGCGATTTGCTTCTGTGACTCCTTCGTGGCTTTACTGTCTTCGTCTATCTACACGCTTAAGGCTAGCTCCCGTTCTATGGAATCATTCACGAAATTATCTAAGTTCATTTTATAAGATTTTGGCTTAAAGATTCCAGGACGATAGGGCTGGCCTTGCACGCTTTCACTATAATCATGTCTGTCCATGTCTATATAAACACAGCTCATGTCGACGCAGTCCCGCAGGTGTCTTGTCCACGAGTATTGTAGTGTCCCAAGTGGCGTCATTGTGAATGTCCTGGTACTAATAGTTGCTTGTTAATGTACGTTCATAGGCGGTCGCGGTAAGAAGGGCGGTGGTTTCGCTACTGTCTCCTCCGCTTACAGGGTATTTAAATGTTTCAAATTATTTAGTTGAATTTGTTTTTTTTTGTTTTTTTTTTATCATCACCGAGGCAGAAGCTACTACTTGGATGTAGATCTGCTTCGGGTTTTGGGTTTATTGTAGTTCCATACCTGGATTGACTGAAAGGTAATTTAGAATCACCTCATTACCACTCCTACATGTATTGTATTGTATGATACATGTAAGGTATGTACAATTCACCATCATCCATTGTAGACGCACTTTACATACTAAAGTGTGTCTTATGTGTAATTTTTAGCTGCAAAGTAGTTACTTAAAAAACGTTACTATGCTACTTGCTGCTGAATGTGAAACTAATGTTGTTGTGTTTTTTCATGTTTTAACCAAAATGTGTGATTCTATGTTTATGCACTTTTCCATCAAAATATACTTCTGGATGTGCGTTACATTTGAGTGTTGCTTCTCTATGGTTCGAAGATAATTTCTGCTCACTGACTACAGAAATGATCTTCCTTTAGCTTAGAAAAAAAAATCGTTCTTGCAATCTTTGAGTGCAAAATTGTTTTTTTTTTTTGTGAAAATCTTAGGACCAGTATCATGAGTTCTAATAAGTGTTGTTTCTATAGGAACAACTTAACAACCTGATGACCACCCTGAGGTCTACCCAGCCTCACTTCGTACGTTGTATCATCCCCAACGAGTTGAAGCAGGCTGGTGAGTACTTTTCTTAATTCCTTAAATTTTTACATCTGTTGAACATTGTACTAGAAAAATATAGTCCGTTAAAATGTTCAACAGAATTTTTAGATTCACAGTCACTTGTAATTCCCTGCAGGTGCCGTACAAAAATGTGAAACGTTTGTCTTGAGCGTGTAACTTTATCCCTCAGGTCTCATCGACTCTCACCTTGTCATGCACCAGCTGACCTGTAACGGTGTGCTTGAAGGCATCCGTATTTGCCGTAAAGGTTTCCCCAACAGGATGGTCTACCCCGACTTCAAGCTCCGGTAAGATTCCGACCTCAAGGCTACCAACCAAATCTATTTTAATCTTTAGTGCCCATTCGGCAAATATTTCTGGAATCTCCAGTCATCATCAACTTTATTTTATTTTCATATATGAGATTAAATTTATTGAGACACGCACATAATTTCGGTTGGCGAGTCTAAACAAATTCTTTGGACTCTGGTATATTCGACACGATTTTATTCTGGTACTGCAGCTGACGTTTGACGTCATCAGCCATTCGTGCAGGCGTGACTAATAACATCTAAAATTATTTTGATGACTCTCCAGTCACTCGCACCTTTATATTTTTGATCAAGGTGCGAAATGATATGAATACTGAAGCCAGTCATGTTTTATGATGATGAACTTAATTAACTTGTTATTTAATGAACAGTTACATGATTCTTGCACCAGTCGCCATGACAGCAGAAAAAGATCCTAAAGAGGCCGCTAGGAAGTGTTTGGAGGAAGTGGGTCTCGACCCCGAAAGCTATCGTATTGGCCACACAAAGGCAAGGCAGAGATTGATACAATCCTAGAATGGAGATAGCATGTGATAGTTTATGGATTTTGGAAAATCTATAAAAAACTAGATTTTGTTTTTAGATCCTACCCATAAATGGTTTGCCTCCTACCGAGTATGTATCATACCTAGTTGTTATGAATGGTATGCACCTGTAGAATTCACCTGTAATCTAGATGTTGTCATCTAGCCATACAAACCCTTTGAACCCTTAAGAAATTTCCAGAACGTAAACGCTGTTATGGAAACTTCTGGTTTACCCCTTGATCCGCCCCCATTGCCTCCAAGATACCAAGGACGTTGTATCTATGTATTGGTATACTCATGAACATATTATCAGTACATTCCCTCATTGTGTGTCCATATATTTTG
Source organism: Mamestra brassicae (assembly GCA_905163435.1). Taxonomy (NCBI): domain Eukaryota; kingdom Metazoa; phylum Arthropoda; class Insecta; order Lepidoptera; family Noctuidae; genus Mamestra; species Mamestra brassicae. Next base: position 17,489,935 of record LR991001.1, read on the forward strand.
ATAATGTAGCTACAAGATCCTGGCCCCTCAAGCTGTGGAAAAGGAATCCGATCCTAAGAAAATCGCTCAAGTCATCCTGGAGGCGACTGGCTTAGACGTCGAGTCCTACCGTCTCGGTCACACCAAGGCATGTCTTTGAACCCCTGAAAGTAGTTAGCTATTTGAGAAGAGCGGTCCAAAACCCCCAAACACGCGGACCGCGAGGCTTAAATGTGCTTTGTCGAATTCAACACCTCATGAGACTGGTGTCATAATTTGACCTTAAACCTTTATGTGCTCACCCCGGAGTCCAAGCTACTATGGCTCCTGTTTGTGCTCCCCTATCCTTCCTTACCCTACACGTACATAATAAACACTATTATCATATTGTATGTACTCCTATAACGCAGATACAAAATTCTGTGCCCGAACCTCATCAAAGAACCAATTACACCTGAGATTGCTACTAAGAAAATTCTCGAGCATACCGGATTGGATTCAGAGTCTTTCAGGCTCGGAAAGACGAAGGTAGAACTCAAGCATGCGACAAAAAACCGACACGATACTAATTTTCCCTCTATATCCTCATTGCATGACGCAGTAACTAAAATAACCCTATCTTTCTGTTCTATCGGTCTGTTTTGTACCACTTTACTGTTTTAGTGAATTCTTCGCTGATGACTCATATCAGAAAATGACTAACACAAGATTTGATCTTTTTTTTCTTTTTTTGTTGCGGCTATAAATAATTTCACATTTTGAAATGTTTAAAGTACCGTAAGTGGTAAATTCAATTCTATTATATTTAATGCAAATCAATGTTATATATTGCTTACCTTCACACTATGCTGTGCTCCTCCCCTAACACCTACCATGTACGAGCAGGTATTCTTCCGCGCCGGTGTCCTGGGTCAGATGGAAGAGTTGCGTGACGACAGGCTGTCCAAGATCGTCTCGTGGCTCCAGGCCTACATCCGTGGTTACCTGTCCCGTAAGGAGTACAAGAAGCTGCAGGAACAGAGGTACGCATACTTGACACTGACACTTGGACAAAGTGCCATTATTTAGAAGTGCACGACATTTCATAATGAATATTTTTCCAAAGGTTGGCTCTCCAAGTTGTCCAGCGCAACTTGCGCAAGTACCTGCAACTCCGCACCTGGCCCTGGTGGAAGCTGTGGCAGAAGGTCAAGCCCCTCCTCAACGTCACCCGCGTCGAGGATGAGCTCGCGGTAAGCATCAATCATCGTAATTAATGAGATGGTACACTCTGACCTGCTATACACGGATATAGGACGCGTGATTCAAGGTACCGCAAATAGCGTGGACCGCGCCCACCTGTCGGTTACGCGACACCAAAGCAGGTGCTGCGGCCATTTCTGGAACCGCGCCCCGTGCCCCCGCGTTCCGCGCCCCGCCGCGCGCCTTTTTCCATGCTCACAATGTTGCGCGTGGGCGATGTTCCACCCGCTGGAGAACTCCAGCGCCGCTCAGTAGCGGAGTGGTCGGCGGCGCGCGCACCACCTACCCTACCCTATAATTACGAACGAACCAAACACATTTGCATTCCTATTTATTTTTTTATTGATGTTTTAATTAATAATAAATTAATTAATAAACAATGGCGGCCGCGGTTCACTTATCGGAATGGAACGGGGAAACTAAAGGTGTCAACGATTTACAGAAACTTGAGGAGAAGGCCCAGAAGGCCCAGGAGGCTTTCGAGAAGGAAGAGAAGCTCCGCAAGGAGCTGGAGGGCCTCAACGCCAAGCTCCTCGAGGAGAAGACCGCTCTGCTTGCCTCCATTGAGGGCAAGGAGGGCAACCTCTCCGAAATTCAGGAGCGCGCCGCTAAGCTCAACGCGCAGAAGGCCGACCTCGAGCTCCAGCTCAGGGTGAGTACCTCATATCCTTTATAATATTGCTAACGGACAAGTGCACTTATCGTTAATTAAATTAGATGCAGTGATAAATTAGCAAGCAGATATTTAAAATTTTGTTTCTGAAACTGAAATAGCAACTAAGATTTAGGTCGTGAAGAGTTGACGTGATGAAAGTCTACAGCTAATTAATCTAATTAAAATTTGTGGAGTTTCCTGCGGACGATAAACATCAGCCAGTGTAACAAACTAAATATGTAGAGTTATACAGTGTAGCGAGTTAAGTCTCCGCTAGTTTGCTTGACGTGATTCTTTAAATAAACTCCAGGTGTTTACACGGGAAATAGTTCGATCGTGTTTAAAATAACTGCACGTCTGCACCCTACAGGATTTTATTGCGAAACTTTGATTGCTTCGTTCTTAGAAGTGTTAATTGAAAAGAAGCAGACGCGATAGCTAATACTAATAATAAACACAAGCTGATTCACAAAACTGACTCAAACGTTTTATATTGTAGGACACCCAGGACCGCCTTACCCAGGAGGAGGATGCCCGCAACCAGCTCTTCCAGGCTAAGAAGAAGTTGGAACAGGAAGTCTCCGGCCTGAAGAAGGATGTTGAGGACTTGGAACTCTCCGTCCAGAAGTCCGAGCAGGACAAGGCCACCAAGGACCACCAGATCCGCAACTTGAACGACGAGATCGCCCACCAGGACGAGCTCATCAACAAGTTGAACAAGGAGAAGAAGCTCCAGGGAGAGTCTAACCAGAAGACCTCCGAGGAGCTCCAGGCCGCCGAGGACAAGGTCAACCACCTCAACAAGGTCAAGCAGAAGCTCGAGCAGACCCTTGACGAGCTCGAAGACTCTCTGGAGCGTGAGAAGAAGCTGCGCGCCGACGTTGAGAAGCAGAGGAGGAAGGTTGAGGGCGACCTCAAGCTCACTCAGGAGGCCGTCGCCGACCTCGAGCGCAACAAGAAGGAGCTCGAACAGACCATCCAGCGCAAGGACAAGGAAATCTCGTCCCTCACCGCCAAGCTGGAGGACGAGCAGTCCCTTGTCAGCAAGAACCAGAAACAGATCAAGGAACTGCAAGCCCGCATCGAAGAGCTCGAGGAGGAGGTCGAATCCGAACGCCAAGCTCGCGCTAAGGCCGAGAAGCAGCGTGCCGACCTCGCCCGCGAGCTCGAGGAGCTGGGTGAGCGCCTTGAGGAAGCCGGTGGCGCCACCTCCGCTCAGATCGAGCTGAACAAGAAGCGCGAAGCCGAGCTCAGCAAGCTGCGCCGCGACCTCGAGGAGGCCAACATCCAGCACGAGTCCACCCTCGCCAACCTCCGCAAGAAGCACAACGATGCCGTCTCGGAGATGGGTGAGCAGCTCGACCAGCTCAACAAGCTCAAGGCCAAGTGAGTATATTTTTACGTTACTATAAAAATAGCCAATAAAATAAATGTGATGTATCAACGCCTACGCGTGAATCATCAAAACCGGTCGACGGATACATGTGGGATTGATAGATTTATGTCCGAATTAAATATAGAGATTACATTTACTGAACTATAATGCAACATTCAGGGCTGAACATGACCGTGCGTCTTGCTACAACGAGCTTAACAACACTCGCGCGGCTGTCGATCAAGTAGCGAGAGAGAAGGTAACATGTCGTCCGTAGAGGCATGTGTACCGCCTGGGGTGAACCTGCATGGAACCTTACGACCCACATTACACATCACATGGCATTGTGATACGATCGATAGATCTCTGTTCATTCCTCGACCGCGTTAGACGGTTGTTGACATTATATTAAAATTTTTGTCATTATTTATCCATCCAGGGCTGAGAAAGAGCGCTCTCAGTACTTTAGCGAAGTCAATGACCTTCGTGCCGGACTCGACCATGTGTCCAACGAAAAGGTACAAAGGATAAAAAGATAAATTTGTTGGGCTTTTCCGTTACAGGGCTTCGCTTTGCAGCTTATTAAATCTAAGGAGAAAAAAATGTCGAAACACCACACATGAAAACACATAATCCATCCCATGATAATGATTCATCATAAAACACTAATAATTAAATTTGATTAGGTGTAGCATGGAAGCTAAAACCGCCTCAACGTTTGCGTGAACTCCCTTTTATAACGATAACATCCCAAAAAAAAAACAATAACAATGCATGGAAGTTTATTATTAGACTACTGTTATAAAAAAGTCTGATTATCTAAAGAAAAAAGTGAATGATTTTAATTATTAATTTAAATAAAGAATTTGTTTTACTACTAATAATTTATTAACAACAAATCATATTTATAACAAATATAGCCGAATAATATAAAAGTTGACACTTTACTTTTGCAAATGAACTAACATACCACGTCATCAATACATGCATTCTAAAACACGCTTATCCTTCAGGCTGCCCAAGAGAAGATCGTCAAGCAGCTGCAGCACCAGCTCAACGAGGTCCAGGGTAAGGCTGACGAGGCCAACCGCACCCTCAACGACCTGGATGCCGCCAAGAAGAAGCTGTCCATCGAGAACTCCGACCTGCTCCGCCAACTGGAGGAGGCCGAGTCCCAGGTGTCTCAGCTGTCCAAGATCAAGGTGTCCCTTACCACCCAGCTCGAGGACACCAAGAGGCTCGCCGACGAGGAGGCCAGGGTATGTACTCACCCTTAAGACTCTTCGTTGATTTTCAATTTTATTTGAACAAGAACTAATCGTATACTTTTCTCCACAGGAACGCGCCACCCTTCTTGGCAAGTTCCGCAACCTCGAGCACGACCTGGACAACATCCGCGAACAGGTCGAGGAGGAGGCCGAAGGCAAGGCTGATCTTCAACGCCAGCTTTCCAAGGCCAACGCCGAGGCTCAGCTCTGGCGCTCCAAGTACGAGTCCGAGGGTGTTGCCCGCTCCGAGGAACTCGAGGAGGCCAAGCGCAAGCTCCAGGCCCGCCTCGCCGAGGCCGAGGAGACCATTGAGTCCCTCAACCAGAAGGTTGTCGCTCTTGAGAAGACCAAGCAGCGCCTCGCCACCGAGGTCGAGGACCTGCAGCTCGAGGTCGACCGTGCCACCGCCATCGCCAACGCTGCCGAGAAGAAGCAGAAGGCCTTCGACAAGATTATCGGAGAATGGAAGCTCAAGGTCGACGACCTCGCCGCCGAGCTTGACGCCAGCCAGAAGGAGTGCCGCAACTACTCCACTGAACTGTTCCGTCTCAAGGGTGCCTACGAAGAAGGCCAGGAACAGCTCGAGGCTGTCCGCCGCGAGAACAAGAACCTCGCCGACGAAGTCAAGGATCTGCTTGACCAGATCGGTGAAGGTGGCCGCAACATCCACGAGATCGAGAAGGCAAGGAAGCGCCTCGAGGCCGAGAAGGACGAGCTCCAGGCCGCCCTCGAGGAGGCTGAGTCTGCCCTCGAACAGGAGGAGAACAAGGTCCTCCGTGCTCAGCTTGAGCTGTCCCAGGTCAGGCAGGAGATCGACAGGCGCATCCAAGAGAAGGAGGAGGAATTCGAGAACACCCGCAAGAACCACCAGCGTGCCCTCGACTCCATGCAGGCTTCCCTCGAAGCCGAGGCTAAGGGCAAGGCTGAGGCCCTACGCATGAAGAAGAAGCTTGAGGCTGACATCAACGAGCTTGAGATCGCTCTTGACCACGCCAACAAGGCTAACGCTGAGGCCCAGAAGAACATCAAGCGCTACCAGGCCCAGATCAAGGACCTCCAGACCGCCCTGGAAGAGGAACAGCGCGCCCGCGACGATGCCCGCGAACAGTGCGGCATTGCCGAGCGTCGTGCCAACGCCCTCCAGAACGAGCTCGAGGAGTCCCGCACTTTGCTGGAACAGGCCGACCGCGCCCGCCGCCAGGCCGAGCAGGAACTCGGCGACGCTCACGAACAGCTCAACGAGCTGTCCGCCCAGAGCGCCTCCCTGTCCGCTGCCAAGAGGAAACTCGAGTCCGAGCTGCAGACCCTGCACTCCGACCTCGACGAGCTCCTCAACGAGGCTAAGAACTCCGAGGAGAAAGCCAAGAAGGCCATGGTTGACGCCGCCCGTCTGGCCGACGAGCTGCGCGCCGAACAGGACCACGCACAGACCCAGGAGAAACTCCGCAAGGCCCTTGAACAACAGATCAAGGAACTGCAAGTCAGGCTGGATGAGGCTGAAGCCAACGCCCTTAAGGGAGGCAAGAAGGCCATCCAGAAGCTCGAACAGAGGGTCAGGGAGCTCGAAAACGAGCTTGACGGTGAACAGAGGAGACACGCCGACGCACAGAAGAACCTGCGCAAGTCCGAGAGGCGCATCAAGGAGCTCACCTTCCAGGCCGAAGAGGACCGCAAGAACCACGAGCGCATGCAGGACCTGGTCGACAAACTGCAACAGAAGATCAAGACCTACAAGAGGCAGATCGAGGAGGCCGAAGAAATCGCCGCCCTCAACTTGGCTAAGTTCCGCAAGGCACAGCAGGAGTTGGAGGAAGCCGAAGAACGGGCAGACCTTGCCGAGCAGGCCATCAGCAAATTCCGTGGCAAGGGACGCGCGGGTTCCGCCGCAAGAGGAGTCAGTCCGGCGGTGAGTTTCCTTCACTAAGCCTTTACCAAACCGTCAATACTAATTCGAGATACTAAGCATCATTCTCTGATTCAGGCGTCCGTTAAAGGGCGTCCCTAATTCAGCACTGGAGAGTAATATGTAAGTTGGCAATATATTGCACGCCACAAACAGCACTATGAGCAGTGCAGCCCCTTGAAGTAGATCTAGTACCTGTGGAAGTTATCCCCATATACCATACATCTATATACATGTATTTTATTATACTCTTGCATCTTTGACTCCTAGGCATGTACGAGTATCCAGGTCCTGCATGTCGTTTATTCTGATTGGTGACATTGAGTGAGATATTAATGTGTATTTTCCTCCGCAGCCCCAGCGCTCGCGTCCCGGCTTCGCTGACGGTTTTGGCACCTTCCCACCTAGGTTCGACCTGGCGCCCGAAGATTTCTAAACGTTCCACTACAGAAAAAAAACGGACTGTACAGATTTTTCGTTGAAATGTAACTAATTTTTTTTTATACATAGCAGTTAAAAGTTACGAATGCGTGAAACGAAAAACTGTAAAAAAAAATTTTGTAAGCCAAACAAAAAAAAATATACACTTTAGTGATCTAATCTTTTTACCAAAGGCTATTTTGTAACTTGTTGATATTTATTTATATTATTTATTACCGTGGAGTATGTATCGAGAGTGCGAGGCCCCGAGAGAAGCGCGTGAGTTGCGCGTGCGCTTGTTCGTCCGAGACACGCCCCCCACCCCCGCACCGCCGCCTGCGTGCGCGCCTCTCTCGCCAGCCTCATTTTGACATCTAATAAAGCGATATCGTTGTCATAAAATACTATTACTCGACTTTTCTTTTTAACAACCCCACTATTTAAAACATTTGTAACCATAATCCTAACACCCAAAAATAAGAGGTACACATTTTAATTAAATGAGTCTGATCTACAAGAAACTTAGTTCATTTCACTGAACAAAAATTTCAAGGAAATGAAACCTTTTTTCGTAGGAAAGTTTGGAAGAACGCCTAATTTCGACAAACATACCATTCTTAATGGGTTCAATTAGAGATGGTGGATAAAACCGCCTACCTATACACAAACATGTAGCTTTAAATTAAATCACAGCCACTTAAAAATTTACATTTCAGACGAGAGTATTTATAAAAGAAGGACTCAGATTTCTCTTTGCCTGTGAATTACAATTAAGCCGCCTCACACAACCAGAACAATATTTCGGACCCAGTCATAATATTGAAACTTTATATTCTCTAGCAAATTTCAAAAGCCAGGGAAAACTTTCAGGATATAAAAAGACACGCAGACACTTAAATATTTATTTTCAAAATAAAAATCTCGTTCCTGTCGTAAAACAAGATTATCTTACATTTATTTTTACAACTCGAGGAACACACAAATTATTTATTCTGAAATGAGCAGATGATTAAGATCACACATCGTCACTTTATCTTCTTAATTTATTACCTTTGTAATTAATGGGACATCGTAAAGTAGGTAGAGCAGTTACTGAATTAGACGACATTCATTTATATTTTCATAACAGCATCAAATGAATATCTTTGCGTCACACAATATGTCATGGATAGTCATGTTCGCGGTATAAAATAAGACACGACAAACAAAAGAACAAGAACAGTTGAAAAAAACAAAAGAAAATCATTGCTTAGATTTTTCTTTTGTTTAATCCACGCATGATATTGACCGTGTGATGATTTGCAAAGAATCGGAATTCAAAACAACCATTTTCTTTCCAATAACGCTACTCATTTCGTTGCAAAATAACGTATCAGATCACCAATGCAATTACTTGAAAACGGTCAAATTGAAGTCGCAATATCATCTCAGCCCTGCCAGGGTTGCGGAATTTGTTCGAAAGAGTCACCGCGGCCCTGGAACGTAAAGGGCTTTAGAAGGAACACGGATGGGTTTTAGTCAGTAAGAGTCTGACATGCCCTCCGGCTCCACCCAGAGCGGAAGAAGTCATTTGATGATTTCCCATCCTTAAAAAAAAATATCATCTTAGCCACAATCTATGGTAAATTCGACGTGTTTTTTCAAATGAGAGAATTGTCACTCAGATAAAAGTATCGCTTTGCTGAAAAATTTTATTTACAGGAACTTTCAAAATATTGTTATCCTTTCTAAAGCATAGTAGTAAAGGAGTAACACTACGGAGTCATTGTATTCATGGCTATAGAATGTTTTGTTGCTATCAAATAACAATCAGTCAGAAATAGGAATCGGTACTTAATTAAATTGTACGTCTTAAATACTGTTGTAGGTACCAATGTCAATAATTTAACACTTCCTTTATTGCTTAAAATAGTTCGATTCACACTTTTTAATTACTATGAAAATCTCCAAAATGCATTTGTAGATGATGCTCTATTCGTGGAGGGTTCATTCTCGTCGGGGATGTAAGACATGCTGCAGAAGTCTAAATTTGCGTCGGTGAAGGACTTGAATTTTTCCTGGAATTCTTGTAGGGTGCATCCCTCGAGGGGACAGAGGGGAGTCTCCCTCTCGTTGATGAAGAGCTGGACTCGGTAAGACTGGTTGGCAGTACGGCTCGTGATCGCGTCACACCTGCAAGAATGGTGATGGTTGGCGTGAATATTTTTTTCACGCAAGGCAAGTAGGCCTGCCTTACAAAGGATTATTGGATAAATGTTTAGGGTTCTTAAAAAGTCAAATATACTTTTAAAGGTTGACTGGTAGAGAATGCCTTGATGCATTAAGTCCGCCCATGTACCACTATTGTACATAAAGTTTAAATAAATAAATATACTAAAATAATACTTTTAGCATCCACTATAGGAAGATAACAAGGAAACCATTGGTAATATTAATAAAGATAATTTTTGGTACCAACGAAGCCGTACGAAGAATGATTGACAAGCCAAATAATTTACAACAAGGAGATAACGAGACATCATAAATAAATAGGAAGGAGATATTATTAGACTTTGAAGTACTCATAAAACAATAGTTTAGATAGGTGGACTCAAGATAGGGAAGGACGCTTTGACAATAAATATTAACTCGTCAATGAATGACAACCGCGTGGCTTGATAACGGAAATCAATAGACAGAGTACATTTATGTAACGACTGATAAAGTACTCGAAAATGATACAATTTATTTGATCGTCGATAACACAGTTTAAATAAAGAGCAATAAAACAATTACACATGGTCTCCTGACTGATATACATATTAATCCTACGAATTGCCTATATTAATAGCTTGAAACTTATTTTTATATAATTTGCATAGTGAGCATTGTAAAGCTATTTGAATACAAAGTACCCAATTATTCTGACGATGAAGTTTTTGCGCAAAGAGTATTAATAGATAAAGACAAGCTGGCCAAAATACAGACAGAAATAAACATATGTATGGACAATGACCTGAACACACCTGCTTTTAAAGGTAAACGTACGAGTACGAGTCAAATGTTACAGGGAATTTAATTACAAGCCAAATGCTTATTTTTTTTTCTTTTTATAAAATGAGTTTGCTCTTGACTCTAGTCTAGGTCATAGATGACAGAGACAAAGTCGACGATGGAGCGCGCTTACCCAGAAGAAGCCTGTTTGCTCTAATTTTGAATAGATAAGGGTTGTATGCGTTCGGAAACATTTGATATACTTAATTCTGCCAGCGCCTACATTTATGTCAAGAAAATATAATTCCCGAATAAAAAGTATCCTATGCCCTATTCCAGGACATGGTTTAGCCATGTGCCAAGTTTCATCCAAATCCGATCAGCCGTATAGACGTGAAGAGGTAACAAATAGGCAGATAGAGTTCCCTTCGCATTTGTAATATTCGTATGGATGGATAGTATAGTATGCCACTATCAAAAGTATTTTACCTGTTGAGCACAGCAATAATGTTGGCAGAGAAGGCTCCGATGTAACTGGCCCTCCAAACCCTGTTAGGGTCCATGTGCAGGGCTTGCAGAGGAGCATCCTCGTTGTAGAGCCCCAGGGCAGAGAAGACCATCTCAACCATGGTGTCGTGAGTGAAGTGGCCGCTAACCTTCCGGCCTCTTCCTTCGATGAATTCCATGAAGCTATCGTACAAGTCCTTCATTGGTAATCGGCCTAGGTGCTCGTTGACCTGATAGTAAAAAAAATATTTAAAATATCAAACACTATTTACAAAGTTTGAAATGTACTCAATAACTGAAATGGCTTGCAAACGAAGGTTATATTAAAAATAAGTCAGGAGGAGTATTTGACATGTCAACAAGCAAAACATGGTAACTGAGTTACGAGTTCATGATTTTATAACATAATATCCAAAAACCGGTCAAGTGCGAGTCGGACTCGCATGCAAAGAGTTCCGAACGAATCTCATTTTCGTCATTTTACTTTCAAACCATAGACGTTTTATTGGTTATTCTGTAATTTATAGGCAAATAACTATTAAATTGCAGACTCAGTAGTTTCGGAGATTATAGTCATTTTTCATCTAATTTCTTGAATAACTTTGAAAAAACAGACAAACAGACAGACATACAACCGAGTGATGTTATAAGATTTCCTTTTTTTATATGTAGAGATTCGGAACCCTAAAATAAAAAAGAATTTATAAATATCAATTTTAGAGTTGTTGCAGTGTTCAAAATTATGACTAAGTACAATGACCTCTGTTCAGGTTTTGAGTTTATTCTATTACAGGTTTTATAAAATAAATTCTAATCGAACTCACCCAAGAGCCATATCCATTCCTATAATAATGCCTGACGTCATCATAGTACTCCAAGATGAGGAGTTCCTCTTCAGTAAAGACGGAACACCAGGGGGACTTGTAGTCACGCTCCCAGGAGCGGAAGAAACGGCACATCTCGTACATCGAGAAGACCGAGGAAGCATTCAGCTGGGTGCTGATGCCTAGACGGTTCTGGACGGCGTTTTGGACCTGTGAAAAATTAATGAAACGATTGAGCGTTTTAAGTACTTAAACACTGTTTGAGCTTAGAAGAAGAGGTTTTCTATTATAGTCAATCGTGATTTAGTAAAACTATACATACATATGTTTGGTACGTCTGAAACTTTACGATCCTCAAAATTTAAGTACTTTTTGCTGACCTTTCATAATTTCTGATAGTTCATAAGACGTGTCTTAACATCGAGCTCCCCGAGCGCAGCGCACACTCTCCGCGCATCCAAAGAGTGACAGCCCGTCAACTAATTCAAACCGCCAATTCAGTGTGTGTTGCCCACAGGCAAATTATATTAACATATTATGTCGAGCCGCACGGGTCAATCTTCAAGGTTAAGCAACGCTTGCCGAAGTCGGTCTGTGGATGGGTGACCATCTTAACATATCAAGTTTCCTCCGTGCCTCGGAAAGAACGTTAAGCCGTTGGTCCCGGCTGTCATTTGTAAATTGTTGGCAGTCGTTACGGATTGTCAGAAGCCAGAAAATCTGTTCCAGTCTTGCTAAAAAGTACCGTGTCACCCAGTTAATGGGTTGTGGAGGTCTGGTAGGCAGCCGCTCCACATAAAATACTGGAATTCAGATGAATCCGGTTTGACTGGTAGCCGAGCCCAATATAGTTGGGAAAAGGCTACGTATAGATAGATATCGATTCTCTAATAAACAACCTTTTTAAAGATAGAACAAATTAAATATTCAAAGTAGACAAATAATATCATTATTCGTGTTATGTGGCCAAATAGGATGCCAATAGAAGTTGCCTTGTCTATAGGGTTGTACGTTGCGAAATTAAGCATAGAAACAGTCACAATTGTATGAATTTAACTAAGATGTTGCAGTTAACAAATCATTGTCATTTTCAGACGAAAGACGTCCTCTGTTGGACATAGGCCTCCCCTAAGAGTCGCCACATGGATCGGTTCTGTGCGTCTCGCATCCAGTGGATTCCAGCCCGGCCAGTTAACAAATGTTTTGATAAAAACACTAGATTTAAAAGCTTAATATCACTTACAGCAACATAATCCGGAGAAACAAAATATGTGTCCAATTGATTAGCCAGAATGTTTCCACCTCTCACTTCTTGCTGATAACGATCGCAGTTCTCATACGGCTGAAAAAGATAGATAACAATTAATTAGTACACCTACATTTTTGGCATCCCTCCCAGTTCAATGCCCTGTGCTGAAGAATACTTTTGATGAACTTTTAAAAGATATGTGTCTGAACTTTTTCCAAATTTTAATAGAAGCACAAGTGTAATTCTGGCTGCGGTAGCGTGGCGAAGGTTATTGTCAAAACATAGAAAAGGTATGGGATTGACAAACACTGTGGAAGTGTCTCGTGATTAATCCTTTATATTTTGGTGACCTTACTCAAAATTCCTGTTATTTATAATTTTGATATAAACTGTTCTTAAAAAGCATACTCTAAAACCCTGTGGTGAAAAAGAGTCCAAATTATGAGTGGGAAAGGGCAGCTTGTACATAGGTCACGGGAGAGATTGTTTTTTAACCTAACACTACTTCTTTAAGATTTTATTGCTTGTCGCAATTTAAGCGTTAGGTTACTTCAATCTAATGGTGCGACATGTTGTTTCATAGTAGATATAATTTGTGGGAGCCATCGTTTTTGGTTGAAAATCATATTTGCATCTTTGCCTAGGGTACGCTGCAATGTTAGCCATCGCAGACGCAGGGGACATCAGCAATAACTTCGCTTGCATGTTTTAAGATATGTTCTTCTTCATAACTCACCCTAATTACATCATCCCTTTGCCTCGCTTGTTCCATGGTAACATTCAAGTTAGTGCCTTCAGTCAACCCATGAATGAATGCCACACAGCTGGTGATGGTTCTCTGCTCATTGGTCGGTCTGAAGTAGAACTTCTCAGCCTGGCCGCTGAGCAGATGAGGGTACTTCTCCCGAAGTCTCTGCCCGATGCCGTAGAGCTCATCGTAGCCAGTGCCTGTGAGGTAGGACGTAGATACGTCCATGGTGTCGTTCCATTTGAATTGCCTGAAGCTTTCAATGTCCTGGAATAGGATGGATGAATCATTAGAAGTCGGTCGTTGGATTTTCAGATACTTAACTTACAGGCGAATCATTGGGTAGTCAGAAGCGCCAGTACGACGCCAATCTTGTCAAGAGGTACCGTAGAGTGAAAGCTACTCCAATATAGTTGGTAAAAGGCTGGTCGATTGAATTTACATATGTAACATGGCGAGATTCTGCTATAGAGGTATGCGATCAGGATGAGGAGTGATGGCGACGTCATGATAAGATGGTTGCACGAAGGCTGCGCTTAGGTATTTGTCGAGGGTCACCAGTATACAGGTATGCGGAGCAGAGAGTAAAGTCCCGCATACCTCCACTGGAATGGGGTGGATCCTCCTGCCAGACGGTTGTTGTGTCTGGTGGGCAACTGCCCGATAGTTGATATTCGGACTGTTGTATATGTTCATATCGCACGAAGAACTATGCTTGCGCGATGCAGGATTTCGTTGTTAGTTCGTCGTATATGGCGTTGCGGTTCTTTTTGTTGCCGTACAAATTTCGTTTCTTTGTTTTTTATGTGGTGGCATTGATGCCGCTACACTGCTAACTAACGACTTCAAAAAGATGCGAAGATCTTTATGTGAAGCTAATCTTCTCGAGGTCTTTGGGATGTTGTTCGATGTAAAATACTGATAGATATTCTATCCGGTTAGACTAAGGGCCGAAACGAGCAAAGTCGATGGCCCAATCCAGCAAGTCACGTTCAAGGCACAAACTCTCCTCTAACCCACATATTTTGTTATTGACAAAATAAGTAATGTCTTGGGGCTCTGGGATCGTGGACTTTAACACGATTCAGGATACCTGTCCATTTGTCCAATTATCACCAAGTTTTTATAAAAATAATTCTAGTTACCTGAGCGCAGAGTTTGCTGGTGCCCACATTCCAGCTGTTCACAATCTCATCCTTCAGGAGTGCAACCTCCTTCATGCCGACAGTGACGCTGGTGCCGGGATTCCGGTTGCCGTGGCGGTTGAGCGTCCATATTGACACGGCTTCGCAGTCTGGGCAAAAATAACAGCGTTACTATTTAAGTAGGAGAAACGAGGTCCCACCAGAAATCTCGACCTCGTAGTTTTAGAATTCCGTACCCAAAGAGTAACCAACGGAACCCTAATACTATTTTTTTTAAATTTAATATGGGTTTGCTCTTGACTCTAGTCTAGGTCATAGATACCAGAGACAAAGTCTACGATGGAGCGAGCTTACCCAGAAGAAGCCTGTTTACTCTAATTTTGATGAGATTAGGGTTGTATGCGTTCGGAAACACAGACGCAGGCAGAGAGTTCCACTCCTTTGCTGTGCGCATTATAAAAGACGTTTGGACACACTATATGATAAATGATATTTATTTTGCAAGTAGGTCAAATTAATCTTTGGTCATTTTAAGCTAGATGAGGCCGGTGTTCCTAGCTGCCGCACTAAGCCTCCGTTGTCAGTCCGTCGGACGGATGGGCAATGGGCATCCGTCCGTCTGTCTGTCAGCGGGCTTTATCCCATGAACCGTAATAGGTCGACATTTGAAATTTTCATGTCTATTGCCGCTATAACAACAAATAATAAAAATGAAATAAAATAAAAAATGGGGCCCCCATACAAGAAACCTGTTTTTTTTTTCGGCTTATGGTACGGAACCCTTCGTGTGCAAATCCGACTTGCACTTCGCCAGTTTTTGTTTTATTACGAGCTTAGTACTCGTACCTCTGCCAACGTCTTCGCTCGCTTGAAAGTAAAAATATATCCCAAGGGAATATTTCTGGTGTGAAATTTAGCCTGTATTATGTGTGGCCCCCAACGCGACGTATTTTTTTTTTAAATTATTATTACATACTTAGGTACTTTATATTGAGTTTATTTTATTCTTTTTTTGCTTTTTAAGGGGACGTAGTTTTTTGTCGGGGTTTTTTTAATTTTTTATTAAATTTTTATATTATCTATATAAATAAAATGAATCGCCGAAATGTATGTACGCGCATAACTTGGGAACGACTTGAACGATTTAAATAATTCTATTCTTGATGTGCTTGTGATTGTCAGGGCGAGGTTTGTATGAAAGAAAATTTTGAAAATAAAACATCCAGGCGAAGTCGGGGCGGGTCACTAGTATATAATAAAGCTCTTTTTGTTTGAACGCGCTAATCTCTGGAACTTCCAGTCGGATTTGTAAAATCATTTTTATATATTGATAGCCATATTCATGAGGAAGGCTATAAGCTATACGGGGACGGGAAAAAACGGGATATGCGAGTAGTTTTTAATGAAAAAGACATTTAATAAAGACTCATTGGAATCTCACAAGATAGATAGAAAGAGACGGTATTGATTATTAAGAATATAGGTAAGTCAATTTAGTTCTTTCACTTTTTTTTTTAATGATTGGAAATCATCAAATGACTTCATCCACTCTGGGTGGAGCGAAAGGGCGCGTCGGACTCTTACTGACTAAAACCTATCCTTATTCCTCCTAAAGCCATTTGCGTTCCAGGGCCACGGTGACTTTTACGAACAAATCCCGCAACCCTGGCAGGCTCTGGCCCTAGAGGGCCCCGTCTTCTATGCTGACATCTCTTTTAGGCGCACGTGAAACACAACGCGCCATCGACCTGGGTCTTTCAGACTCTACTGTAGCTTGAAAACTAGGCAGCAAAATTGGTTTTTAACACGTTCTTAACTCAACATTCTCAATTCGCAAACCCGCCATAAACCTTGGAATTAAACTATGACCCCGTCAACGAATCGCCTATACATACATAACCTATTCTTTATTTAACAGAAAAAATACATATTTAAGTTTGTTTAAGCATGCAAACAAGGCAATATAAATTAAAGATGAATAGGTGAAAAAAATAATTGGTTAGGCATAGTAACAAAGTGCTTTTTAATGTTCGCATTATAAATGTGTTTTTTGCACTTCATAATGGTCAGTAATTTGACAACACCGGCAGCCGTCGATCTTTAGTTAGAGTACTTAAACTTAATGTTATGTACGTAAACACATCTTTAAACATTTTTTGTATGAGTCTACTTACTTTTGAGAAGTTAAGGCATTGTATGTATCTACTTCAAACGCTACGCGTACGCCCACAGCGACCTTTATTTATTTATTATAGACTTAATTGTACACCGAGAATGACATACAAAGAAAACTACAAACTAAAACACATGTACAATGGGCGGCCTTATCGCATTCCGCGATCTCTCGCGATCTCTTCCAGGCAACCTGGAATGGACAGTAATTGCCTAGACATAAAATGGGGCTGTCATCGGCGCAACTTCTTTACTACCTTTCATGGCCACCACATGTTTATGGACGCCAAACTCTTCCTGAAATGTCTTTAGTACGCGGCTTCGTACGCGCATATCCATATCGTTTTTCCCGTTCCCGTATTTTTATCCCGTTCCCGTATGGGCCTTCCTCATAATGTGGCTAACATTTACAAAAATAATTTTCCAAATCCGACTGGTAGTTCCAGAGATTAGCGCGTTCAAACAAACAAACTCTTCAGCTTTATTATATTAGTATAGATATACATTTTTGTCAAGAGGAAGCCCATTTCTCAATAAAAAAATAATAATTAGTAGTCAAAAGTCATTTATTCAAATTAGGCTGAGTGCCAGCACTTTTTGAACGTCAAAGTTCTACATAAACGCCCGCCCGTCACCACTTCCTAGTGTTTTAGCTGGGAAGAAGTAAGTTTAAAATAACTTTAGAATAATAAAAAAAAACAAATTATAGCACACACAACAGGCAGTCAGCAGGTAAACGTTTCCTTTCGTAAAAATATACAACGTAGGTACCTAAGTAATCATAATCACGCATAATGTTCTCTGAGAAAAAGTTGCGCCACAATAACACAGGCCTTAAGTAAAACCTTGTACACTTCTACGGACAGTCAGCAACTAATAACCCTTATCTAAATTAATTAAACAAACATATTGACGTGTAAATGAGTCGTCTGTGAATCTCTCAATTTGTGTCATATTGTTATTTATAGTTTATAATGACTCCGACAAACTGACCCATAGAAAACAAGACACTTTCTTTTATTTATTATTTGTGTGAAAATAACAACGAGACTATTATGAAAATTTTAATCATATAGCAAGAAAGAGAAGCTAGACAGAAACCCTACTGTTTTAATTGTTTTAATATAAATCTTCTCTAGTCTTTATTTTGCACAAAATATGATAAGTACATAAATATTATAATTATTTCAAAAATATTATATTACATTTATTGTGATCGTTTTAATTTTTTGTTAAGGTATTTAGTTTTTTTTTATCATGTAATTGTGTTTTCGTGTGTCATTTATTGCGTTTTTATTGTGTTACTTAAAATATATGATTTATCTATCTATCTAAATAGTCTTATACACAAATGGTTCCACATATTCTGCTAACTTACTTTTAGTTTACAAGATTTTTTCTTGCACCTATAAGTTTTTTTTTTTTAATTAAGGTAGTCGATTTTTCTTCAAAGATCCTAATCTCACAAAAACCTGTGTGAGAAATGTCATAACTGGCAATATGTTTGTAGTTGCTAAAAGTGGCGCCACAGTTGCTAGAAGTTGCTCATCGTGTAGGAAACCTATAACGTGTTTTTATTTATCCATCCGCAAACAGACAATCGTGAGAATGACATATTTATTCTATCGTTAGCCATCATTATTATTATGATTCAGCCTTTACTATTGTTTTCTTTAATCGGTCAGCTGTTTGTGGATATCTCTCTGTTTTGTTTTCCGAGGTCTGTTGTTTACCCAACTACGGCAAACCTAAAGGGAAGGTTATGATTTCAGCACCCTATGTTTTCTTGTATATTATGTTCCACTGCAGTACCCAAACTACTGAGTCGATTCGTAATTTTTAAACCGGGAGACGTATGATGCATTTCATTAAAAACATTAAAAAATCAATGGTTTTGTCACCGGAAAATTGCAAGCTCCGTTAGATTGTAAAATAACGCGTGATATTGTAAGCTATTTTTTTCGTAATAAGACACAAATATATTGGAAACTATTGAATTTGGACGGAATTGATTTTTACAATTACAATTCATAATATATCAAGAAATCATAATCCAATAAACATTTATAACAATCTTACGGAGTCTCCAAATTTCCGGTGATATGGTTTGCATAAAAAAAATGAAATTTTTATTTCGTTTCCGTAAATAGCAATCTCAATAAAAAATATCAAAACGGCTCATCTCCGCAATAAACGTAAATATTATACGTAGGCTTTTTGTGGCAGAATTATTAGAATACATAATTACAAACAGGGATTTCCCGATCCATTTGTATAAGTTAACCACGTGTAAATACTTCACAATAGTTAGGTACCGAGACGTTACTAAGAACTGCTTACCTACAAAAAAAAATACTTAGAAATATTTGCGAACCATACATAGTACAATCATAAGAAATAACCACCAAAATAATACTCTTCACTCAAGTATCTACGTTTCGGAGAACGTATTTATTGTGGAGAGAAATTTAATACGATCTTAATTTTTTTTTTTTTTTTGTCTATGACAGAAAAAATCCTCTCCAGCAGGAAGTTTCTCGAAAGCAAAATATCACAAAAAATATGTAAGGCACTAAATCAAAGGTCAGCTGGCTAGGTCTATATTATTTGCGAACTAGCTTCAAAAAATAAGGAAAAAATAAAATGTAAATTCTCAAAAAGAAACAGTTCAACGTTCTATTTTTAAAATATTCCGAAATCGAATGAAGAGCATAAAAATCGACTTTTTCAAATTTCAACATCATTATCTATTACTTTTTTTTTTGAACCACCTAAAATAGATTTAACACATTTTTTTCCTAAATCAAGTTTTTATTCAAGTCTTTACGAGAGTGACGCACGGCAGTTGATTTTTGTATGTTGTATAGATTTTGGAATGTCTCTAGTGTTCCCTGAGACTACTCATGAATACTTTCACTAATTTGTATTTTGTTAATATTCTATCTCCCGAATACATCATCTCCCTGCCCTTGTCCCATGTTACTTTTTTTTTTAAGGATTGGAAATCATCAAATGACTTCTTTCGCTCTGGGTGGAGCGAAAGGGCGTGTCAGACTCTGTTACTGACTAAAACCCATCCGTGTTCCTTCTAAAGCCCTTAACGTTCCAGGGCCGCGGTGACTCGTTCGAATAAATTCTGTAACCCTTGCAGGCTCTGGGCCTAGCGGGCCCCGTCTTGTCCCATGTTACTTGGGGTCGGAGCGTCAAGTTTTCTTCTTCCATTCCGTCCTGCCATCGTCAAGCTATCACTGACTTCCATTTCTTTAAAATCACGCCTCACACAATCCATTCATCTTTTCTTCGACCTCCCTGTGCCTCTCCATCAATCTGCGTTTATATTCATAACTCTTTTAGTAAGATGACAGACACCTCTTCACATGACCATACCAAGGCAAACGATTCCCTTTCAACTTTAATGTTAAAGCCGTTATTTTCATAATTCCTCTAATATACTCATTTCTCACCATTCATTATCGTCTCTCCAAGCCTCTAAAAATGCATTACTGGTAAAATAGTTGCTGCCAACGGGTTCGCCCCAGTGAAAGATGAAAATTATCCCAAGAGGACATATTCCCGGGATTAAAAGTATCCCATGGCCTATTCCAGGAAATGGTCTAACCAAAAAAGTAAACGTGAAGAAATTTCAAGATCAGAGGAACGCGAAGTTATATACGGAGTACCTCAAGGCAGTGTATTGGGGCCTCCGTTGTTCACTTTGTATATAAATGACTTGCCTAAAGTAACTGAACAACCGATGACACTTTTTGCTGACGATTGCACTTTGACAATAGCTCGTAATGACATAAACACATATAAACATGACATCAATAATTCACTAATATCTATTATAAATTGGTTAAATGATAATAATTTAATAATTAATTTAAAAAAGACAAACGTTATGCACTTTAGACAACGTACACAAACAATTAACAATCTTAATATTCAATTTAATAATATAAATATCAATGAAGCTGACACAACAACATTTCTGGGACTAATAATAGATTCTAAATTGAATTGGAAACCTCAAATAGAGGCACTTAGCAAAAAATTGAGTAGTGCAGCCTACGCTCTGAAACAGCTTGCTGTGGTTCTCAACACAGATGCGCTAATTACTGCATACTTTGGATTAGCCGAATCAATTCTTAGATATGGAGTCATCTTTTGGGGGAATAGCACGGACAATGAAATAGCGTTTCGGGCACAGAAAAGGTGCATTAGATCGATGTTTAGACTGCAAACAACGGACAGCTGTAAACCTTATTTTATAGAACGTAAGATATTGACATTGCCCTCATTATATATCCTGGAAACAGTAATGTTCATTAAATCCAATTCTCATTTATTTCAGCGTTTGTCTGATGCTGTCCCTAGGAATAGACGTGATAATTTCAAACTCCGTGTTCACGGCGCTAAAACAACTCTTATGCGTAAGAGCATCTTTTGCATGGCTCCGACCATTTTTAATAAATTGCCCAAATCATGGAAAACATTAAATATATCTGCTCTTAAAAGTAGATTGAAGAGCTTACTAACTGAAAGAGCATATTACAGTATAGCAGAGTTCATGAAAGAGGACAATTTACTTCGTTTTTGAGATGACAGTGTTAAATATTTTTGACATGTTATTTTATTTTTTAATTTTTGTAATTGTAATTTGTAATAATTGAATTTTAATAATAGGAATAATTGTAATGTGGAATTGAAATATTAATGATAATAATTCATATTTTGTTGACCAATTTATTTAATGACTACTTTGACATTGAATTGCATCTAAGGAATATGTTTATTGAATTGCAATGATAAATAATGATGAAATGTAATTTTGATGAATAGTATCACGGTTTATGCACCATCTCTTCCTACCAATTTGTACGCCACGATGTGCGGCTGAACATGTTAGAACTTTTCCTTACCACATTTTTATCTTGCATGCAATGTATCATGTACACCATGTTTAAACAAATAAAATTTACTTACTTACTTACTTACTTACTTACATGTGACGAGTTTCATATAAATCCCTTCAGCCACACGAGATGAGGTAAAACACAGCCAGACAGATAGACAAATTACTTACGCATTTATAATATTCATTTGGATTAGTATGTGTGGATTTATTAATAAATAAGAATAATAAAAATCATTTACTTATTTCAATCCATTTGATCATGTGTGATGGTACATTTAAAACAAAATAAAAAAGACAGTATAAATACTTACATAAAATTAATTAATTAAATATAAATAACATTACAAAATGAAATTAATAAACTTATTTCAATAAGCTTTGATGACGATAAATCAGAACCTCAATTCCGGAGTTAATTTTGCATTTATAATATTAAGTTAGGATCTGTAATGGAGGTACACAATCTCACACCGGGTACATGTTCCACACAACATTGTTAGGAATGCATCATACAAATAAATAACATAATCGATTCAATGCGCTTAGATTGATTCACAGTCTGATTCCACGTTAATGCTACGAGACGGCTAGGAAATATTTATCTAGTAAAAAAGTATAATATGGTCCACATCGGATGGTTACCCTAAAGTCTGGTTTTAAATATTATTGATTGGCTTGTGTTTAAGCACTATCTGACCTGATGGTAAGTGAATGACCAGTGATCGGATAATCGGGTGCTAATATACCTAAACTTCACTTTTATTCCCACGAAAGTGTAATACGGACATGCTTTTAAGTCGGTTCAGGCATTTAGAAGTTACAACAAATATAAAAAATAATTACACTCCTTTTTTTGGGCAGTCGTGTAATTGACCACATTGTGCACATTATAATTTTTTTATAGGTATTCCATTTGTTTTAAATAAAATGAAGATACTAAATCAAAATAACCACTGCTATAATTTCATTAAGTTTGTTATTGTTGTTTTTGCAAAATTGTTTAATCCCGGGAACCCGGGATTATTTATTTATTCAGAAAGGAATGTCCTCATAATTCTGACACGGGAAGAAGTTTAGGTATATAAGCGCCCTATTATCCGATCACGGGTGATGACGTAGTAGTAACCTATTTACTCTTGACTTAAAGACTCCCAGATTTTAGTTCCTCGCCTTAGATGTACGCACAATATCTAATATTCTCAAAACGTTTTATGCTTGTTGTAAGAAAACAATGCTCTGTTTAAAAATCTTAAGACAGCACCGAAAAACACTAAAGTTGAACAATTATTTATGCAAAATAGCAATTTACATGGAATAAGCATATTCTTATCCAGGCTATGGTCTCAATGGTTATCTAAATTTGTTCAGCCGTTGTGGCGTGATTGTTTAACAGATATGTAAATATCTCAACATCATACAAACATTTTAATATATTTAAAATGTTCTTCCAAAAAGAATGTTTGTGTCAATGAATGAATGAAAATGGTTAAAAGAACTGCCGTTTCAAACCTTATTAAAATCGTGCTTAAAATAATTTTAATTCTAGCTTAGCAGTATGCTAATTTAGAATCTAAGATAACATGCACTTTTCTTCAGAAATTAATTTATATTAAACTATTTTTGCCCGCAACTACGTCCGCATGGAATAGTAACTTTGGGCAGCTATTTTTGAACTGAAAACTTCTTTAGGCACGTTCAGCACTTTTTGGGTGAACAAAAATTATGGAACTCGCAATTTTTTTTTCAAAATTCAAAATGGTTCATAAATGACAGAGTCAAGTTCTCAATTCTCAATTCGGTTGTATGTTTTTTATGAAAAAATATGGGTTTATTTATTGGTATATTTAATTAATTAACATTGATGTAAATCAGAACCACAATTCCGGTTTTTAGGGACTTTATATACATAGCGTTCCGGGCGCTGTACCGAAAATATATGGCGTCAGTCTTTTTTTTTGTCAACCTATGAGGTTTTGTGTACTGTGGCCCACATAATGTACTATGGGAAGAAAACACAAGTAACGTGAATACAAAATTTTGAGTATGGGATATCTCCCATACTCAAAATTTTCTATCATGAGAGACAAATTAGAAAAATAATTAAAAATTAAGTGTGAAATGTCAAATGAAATGGTAAACTGTGCGGGTTCCAAATTTATTTTCATAATTTAAATAAAATAATTTTAAAGTTATTTATGACATAGGATGAATATTAACCCCTGAAGTCTAAAACTACTGAGCCTAAAATTTTAAATAAAATGACTGAAAAGAGTTCTTAATTTATAGATTAAAAAAAAATCTAAAACTGTTTATGGTTTTAAAATAACAATGTAAAAAAAATTATTCGCTCGAAACACTTTGCGCGCGAATCCGGCGGTATTTTAAAGTAAGTACCTAAAAGACAAAATACAGTAAAAAAAAATCACAACAAACTCACTTGCCGGCTTCGCATAGTCTCGTATATCTCCCCTGACGGTGTCATACGGTGTCTTCGAGCCAAACAGCTGGTAGGGGCACGGTGCGTTCCAATAACACCCGTTCACATACACCACACATAGTACTACGAGTAGTAGTTTTGACATCTTTACTGCGGCCCGACGACGTCCGATTGTGTTGGGTGAAGCGCGTCAGCTTCCTATATTGTCCCCACTACGGTAGCGATACACTGGCTAAAGGTGCAGCCACAGTGATGCACCCTGCATTTATAAATTATTCATAAAATTATTAGTATTTTTATTGAGTAATTTATGTATTCAAATTTCGAATAGACGTTGCATATTAGGCCTCATTAGTGAAATTGATCTTGATTAAAAAATTAGAATGCAACTTTCAAATGGCCTGTTGGTCGAGTGGTTAGTGACCCTGACTGCTAAACCCACAGGTCGTGGGTTCGATTCCCACCCAGGACAAATGTTTGTGATGACTGATGAGCATGATCATTTGTTCTGTGTCTGGGTGTAATTTGTCTATAATATGTATGTATTTAGAAATATATAAGTATGTTTATCAGTTGTCTGGTTGCCGTAGCACAGGCTCTGCCTAGTTTGGGATCGGATGACCGTGTGTGAGTTGTCCCAAGATATTATATTATATTATAAATGACACGTGCACTGTTATTTCACTGACATTGATTTCACAAGTAACTCTGGCTTTATATGACCTCAATTAAACACGTTCAGAATAACGGAGATGTTTTATCTGTAATTGTTTGGCACTAGGTGTTTTCAGGTCATCTAGAACATAACATCTCATGAGGAGCAATTTTATGTGAATTGTTATCGGAGTTAAACTTTTTATGTTAAATCTATACTCAAAGGCCTTGGTAGGATAGAAGGAGGTGAGCATTAGACCAAAAACGACCTAAAAGCTAGACCACCAACGGCTATCATTTATCATGTCGTCATTGGTGTTCTGACATGTCCACTTTGCGCTCGAGGTTTTTCGACTAAAGTGCGACATGCAACTCAAATAAGAGCACATAACAGAGCAGCAAATCTCGGCTCGCAACAACCATAAAAAGCCAAAAAATGCGGTCGCTTTGACCGAAATCGTCATCATATATAAAATACTTCACTTCACAACAAGTCGTTTGACTTACAGATATGTTAACATAAGTAATATAAACACTTCAAACAAGACTGCAAAAATGTATGTAATGACCTGTGATCGGATAATCGGGCGCCTATGTACCTAAACTTCTTCCCGTGAAAGAATAATATGGACATTCCTTTCTGAATAAATAAGTAATCCCGGTTTCCCGGGATTGAACAATTTTGTAAAACGACTATTACAAACTTGATGAAATTATAGCAGTCAGTGGTTATTTTGATTTAGTATCTTTATTTTATTCAAAACAAATGGAATACCTATAATAAATTATAATGAGGGTTCACAACGAGTTCTAACTATATTTTGTATGAGGGCATTTTTAGTAATCTCAGGAATTTCGAACAATTCCGGGATCCGGTATTGTGAACAGCATGTCCGTTTTATACTTTCGTGGGGATAAAAGTGAAGTTTAGGTATATTAGCGCCCGATTATCCGATCACTGGTAATGACGTTCCATAGCCACTGTTGATCAAGATAAAATACAATGGCACTTTTTTTCCTGTATTTTTTTTTTTTTATTATTGAGTAGATAACAGTTACAATATTGCAAACTGTAGGTACTTAACCTGACTATACTTTTTGTGTTTTCAGTTGAACAAAAAAAAGGCTCGACCCGGCTCTATTATGTCGCGCCTTTACAATCTAATAGACGTGTTTGAAATAATCTCGAAGTTTAATCTAATCAAACGTTAGTATATGGATGCAATTGACATTATCATGGCCCGGCCAAGTCATGATGTCCACGCCTCCAGGCCATGTGTTTATTATACGATTTACGACCGATTGTAAACCAATAATAAACATAATTGAAGGAAAAAACGATTGCTCACGGTTAAGCTCCTTTAATTAGCGTAAAACGGAAAATAAGCGTGATACTGCATCGTGGTAGTGCGCCAGTGTTTTGGGCACTTTTCCTGTTTGCGGCGAATGGCGGTCGAGTGTTTTTATGCCCGATAAGTTCTTCCCCTTCCCCTCTTTTATTTCGCTTCTACATTGTTGTTCACACCACGAAAACGTCATGCAGACTGACAGTCACACACTTCACACATCTTGACTACAATTCATACAATATCTATAACAGTAAATTATTACAATATCATTTCCCGGTTACAACTAATTTTTTTATTGTACTATTGATAGGCGCGCGTTTGACCACTATCTCACCTGATGGTAAGTGATGATGTGGTCGAAGATGGAGCACGCTTGCCTAGAAGTAACCTATTCACTCTTGACTTAAAGACTCCCAGGTTGTAGCAATCAGGAAACACAGACTCTGGCAGGGAATTCCACTCCTTATGCTTAAAATAATGACTAACTTTAGGTTAGTAGGACTTACTTTTAGTTTTTTTTTTTTAAATTTATTTATTAATACGTTTTCGAGCAGGTGGTTCGAAGTAGAAGATTATAATGCATTGACGGGATAAAGCGGTGTCGTATGTCACGGGCTTAATATTCAATAACGTGAATATGGAAACTCAACTTAACTATATTTGTATGATAACTTTGACTGTGCGACCTACACCTAGCAGTGGTAGCCGACCAGCGCCACTCGCGGTCTACTACCTTAGAGCTTACAAATAGCTATTCGTACGGATGTTGAGAATACCATTATAAATGGAAAGTGAAATGGCCCAGATCGATCCGCCATCTGCAAAAAAAAATTCAAGCACAAAGTTCACAATTTTTTTTTTCATTTTTCAGCCAAACGTTAAGTTTTATCTAGAACTAGTTCAAACAAGAACTGTGGGTCATGCATTTATCTATTAAAAATATTTTTTATACTTTTTTTTCCTATGAATCACCATGTCCGAGTTATAGCGATTAATAACTTGTGTTCTTCATAATGATATACGCACAAGTACGCCGCATAAACGGGCTGCCTGGTTATTAAGTGCGTTCCTTGTAATGGGTTATACTAGAGCTGATTTGCACACTTTGACTTTTCACATTCTGTGCCGAATAATTCTCTTCTCTTCTCTTCTCTTCTCTTCTCTTCTCTTCTCTTCTCTTCTCTTCTCTTCTCTTCTCTTCTCTTCTCTTCTCTTCTCTTCTCTTCTCTTCTCTTCTCTTCTCTTCTCTTCTCTTCTCTTCTCTTCTCTTCTCTTCTCTTCTCTTCTCTTCTCTTCTCTTCTCTTCTCTTCTCTTCTCTTCTCTTCTCTTCTCTTCTCTTCTCTTCTCTTCTCTTCTCTTCTCTTCTCTTCGGGGAAAGTAGTCCTGAAGAATTCCGCCAATCGCTCGCTGAAGTTTCTTCAAGATGTATGGTGTGGTTATTTAACCCAATAACCACGATTCCCGAAGTCCGCCGAAGTTAGCCAAACATCTTGCGTTCACGAAAAGCCCGAACCTAGGACGTTAGAGCGATATTCCCCGTCGAAGAACTTGCTTGCAGGAATACCTAGCCGTACGACACGCACTGGTCCAGGAATCCTTCATTGCGGTCGGGATTGAATGTGACGCCCGTGACATAGGACGCTGCTGTATATCCCTTTTTTAAGGATGGGAAATCATCAAATGTCTTCTTCCGCTCTGGGTGGAGCGGAAGGGCGTGTCGGACTCTTACTGACTAAAACCCATCCGTGTTCCTTCTAAAGCCCTTTGCGTTCCAGGGCCGCGGTGACTCTCTCGAACAAATTCCGCAACCCTATGCTGCTATATACCCTCGTTGCATAATCAACACTTATTAGATTGTATTAACTAAGTAATTTATTAGTATGAATTTATCTGTAAATAACAGTTTATGTACTGTCGTAAAAAAATCGTGACACTTAAAACGTGTGAGCTGTAAACAGAATAGTTTAAAGGATTGTTTTATGAAGTTTAATAAAATGTATCTATATATGTAGTCGTTATAATAGAGCTTCTTGTAGACAAGTGGCAAGTCCAATATCTATGTCTGCCTCCAAGTTGGTACCGCACACTGATGAAATGCAGTTTGAAGGAGTAATATGACTCCCGGAAAAAAATAACGAAATGTAAGGAAAACCACACAAGACCGACAAGGTAATTCCGTGACCTTAATAACAAATTTCCTTTTAGATAAACTCGCGCAAAACATTGTTATTTTTAACCGACTTCAAAAAAAGGAGGAGGTTCTCAATTCGTCGGACATTTTTTTTTTATTTACATATGTTCCCCGATTACTCGAAGATGGCTGAACCGATTTAGATTTTTTTTTTGTTTTAAAGTGTACTTATACTTCCCAGGTAGTCCCATGATCATCAAGACAGGATCTGATGATGGGATCCTGGAGAAATAGAGAGAACTCTTCAAATTTTATAGGCACACTTGAAGCGATTTGAGTAGTTGTTGGAAGAGAACTTTGCGGAGTGGTCCAATTTTAATTTGGTGAAGATCTGATGAAGAACTTCGGAGATAGGCAACGGAACTCCTCAATAAATGATAGCAAATGGACTGGGATTGCTGAAATCTCATGTCTGTGTATTGTTTACACCAGTTCATAACAAAACATCACGCCGGTACGCTGTGAAGGGGTAAGCACATGTGAACCACTAAAAAGAGAAAAAAAAACTTTTTAAAGTCGGTTCTATTTTTTCGTAATAAGTTTTTCCTGTGCACATTTCATACCTATGCTAATAATAAAGCTGAAGAGTTTATTTGTTTGTTTGAAAGCGCTAATCTCTGGAACTACCAGTCGGATTTGGAAAATAATTTTAGGCTATACGGGGGCGGGAAATTCCTACGGGAACGCGAAAAAACGGGTTATGCGCATACGAAGTCGCGGGAAAAAGCTAGTGTACTATATTGTCAAAACTAATGTAGAATTCACAAAAGGGTATGTGATTACTGTGAAAAATGTATGTGAATGAATACTTATCATTATTTGGTCGCCAGTTTGTGTCAGTCCACAATTTCTCGGAATGACTCCATGAGGTTATAGACAAATTTTGATGCGTAAAATAGTATTCCAAATGTTCAGTTGGCAATTTATCGAGAGTTTACAATCTCTCAAGTTATTTCATAATCTTACGGAGTTTGCTATTTTCTGGTGATATACCTATATATCACATCACACTAATATTATAACGGCGAAAGTTTGTGAGTGTGTGTATATGGGATAATTTTCGACATTCACGCGGCGACTCTAAATGCATGTTGCATGCCCGTAGTTCGTTGTAGACTAATGTGTCCATAACCTAAGAATTTGATTACAAATGATAACAACACAAGTTCGTGGTCGCATCGTTTATTTCTATTAATTTATCGCCTAAGCGAACATTTACATTGTGCAACTACCATGTGATTACGCTACACGTGCTGAATATGTAGGTAATATCTAACTAACGGTATTTTATAAAGTGTATTTTGTCATTTACGAGTAATATCTGCGAGGACCACTGGTGTTCCATTTCCATGATTGAAATGGACATAATAATGGCTTAAGAAATAAAAAATGTTGATTGGCCGTTGACGTAGGTAAATTATTTTTTTGCATAATATTTAGATACGGTTTTTGAAAAACAACGTGAAACTAAGAACATATTTTTTACGCAAATATTCATATTCATATTCATTTATTCGCGTCCCACAAGGTCAAAAACAAGATGTACAAGGCTTAGAGCTAAGAGCCGTTGTAGACCCTGTGAGCACAGCAAAAAATATTGTTACATATGTATAAGTTAAAAATCTTATCATAGGAACTAAAAATAAAAATAAATTTTTATATGAAAACTGAAAAAAAAAAAAGTCAATAAATATAACATAAATATCACATATATATAACATATATCACCTCCATTTTTTATTTATTTTGCAATAATTCAATAGAGGCATATTTTCCTTATCAATAAAATGTTAAATACTTTTAAGTTCACTGACCACAGCTTTAACTATATACCACAATAAAAAAAATGTTTATTTGCTCCAAGCATGAAGCAGTTATACAACTTGGGAAGATATGCGTCACAATCGCTCCAAACGGCCATCGCTCAGCATAATGCTGGGACTCATGTGCGAAACAGAGCCGGCGTTGATAGAAACGTCGATCGGAGCAGCATAAAAGTAATTCAAACGAAATATATCTCAAAAACATACAAAGAGCGTTTTAAATAAAGAAATAGGTACAAAGAGCGTTGTAATTAAATGAAATAGGTACAAAGAGCGTTGTAATTAAATGAAATAGGTACAAAGAGCGTTGTAAATAAATGAAATAGGTCTGTTTTTAAATTAATATTACGTAGGTGTCAATTTTGTGAACAATCTTTTTGAATATGACCATTAGAGGCATAGAGGAATACTAAGTGACAGATGGTGTAGTTGCCGGCGCACTCTGGATGCTGGAACAGCCGCGATCCTGGTACACCCTGGCTACTGGTGCAGACTGGATGCTTCATTGTTTTTACTTTCTGTCTTCAACTTGTTTCAGAACCGTGAAGAAAGTATACGAAGCTTTTATGATCTGAAACAAAAAACTGTGCGGATTACACTTCCTGATGAGCTCGATAGACAAACCCCAGATATATCAACCTAGAAATTGAGAAGGGATTAGCAGTTTGCTCCTGAAGGCAACCGGATATTGCCGGATATTACCGGTTTTTGTGATAAAACCGAATACGTTACGTGAAATATTTAATGTGGCCATGTAAAATCCGGCCTATATTTGACTAGTTACCATCACAATCTGCTACACCTTTCCTTGATTATGTACAGTCAACAAAGCTATTTGGTATGCAGGCAGCTAACTTGCAAGTACTTTTAAACAATTTTGTGAGTGTGCTGAGTATGCAATAATTGTGCACCACACTCGTAAGTATGTCATTAGCTTTTCTTTTTTTTTAAGGATGGGAAATCATCAAATGACTTCTTCCGCTCTGGGTGGAGCGGAAGGGAGTGTCAGACTCTTACTGAGTAAAACCCATCCGTGTTCCTTCTAAAACCCTTTGCATTCCAGGGCTGCGGTGACTCTTTCGAACAAATTCCGCAACCCAGGCTAAATAAAATTAAAACTCTCACAATGATTCCTTTCATTTTATATGCCAAACGTTACAATTTCAAAAACTTTTTTTTAA
This sequence comes from Mamestra brassicae, assembly GCA_905163435.1. Taxonomy (NCBI): domain Eukaryota; kingdom Metazoa; phylum Arthropoda; class Insecta; order Lepidoptera; family Noctuidae; genus Mamestra; species Mamestra brassicae. Next base: position 17,520,949 of record LR991001.1, read on the forward strand.
ATTATCTAGTTTGTCTCTCATAAGACCCCCATGCTCAAAATTTATTTATTGCCTAGCGCGTTCCTGTTTGGGTCACAGAAATTCCTATGAGAACCAAATTTCAGCAGAATCTGTCAATTAGATTGGGAGAAAATTGCCTGTGACAGACAGACAGACAGCTAAACAATCAAGTGATCTATAAGGGTTCTGTTTTTTACGGATATTTGGAACCCAAAAAACAAAGATAACCAACCCGTCTACCGAGAAATGTGGGCGTGGTTACGTGGCTTAAGTGATACGAGTAATATTCCAGTCCAACACTCATTGTACCTGTCGCTGCCCGCGTGTTCTGCAGCCACGTTTATGGTTCCTTGATTAGATGCAATAACTTCTGATTAGAGGAACAATAAATTGATAAAATACCAGTTGTACTAAAACGCCAGCACATCAAACTACAACAATCTGTCAGATTTCTTTAATAGATTTTCAACTTTATTGCTTAAAGAAAGAAAGAAAGAAAATTGATTGTCTGTAAAGTCGGTTTAAGGATGATAGTTTGATAGTTAACGTGACAACGTCATAACAAAACATTGATGAAATGATCGTAACGTTACAATGAGCGTAACGTTACAATGAGCGTAACGTTACAATGAGCGTAACGTTACAATGAGCGTAACGTTACAATGAGCGAAACGTTACAATGAGTCATCCTTTTTCGTGCGTGCAGCCGGCGTTCATCGATTTATTAGACGTTGTCACATCAAAAATATTTATTCGAGACTCGCACAAAACAAACAGAAAAGTAAAATAAATTAAAACTAACAGTCATAAACAATTACTAACAGAAACAAGAAAGAACAGCATAAATTTAATACCTCATGTGCGAGGCCAAAAAGGTCCCTATTTCAGCATAATTATGCTGCGTTATTTAAAAAAGTAAATAACTCAGCGCTGGTATTCTGACAGGGCCTGTGATGCCACGGATACACGGAACACAAATTAGATATATAAATACAAATAAAATAATTATTATAAAATTATGTGAATTATAAAATAATTAAAACCAACCAAAACCCAATGGCCCAGTGCTCCAGTACCATTTGTCGATGTCATAGACAAATGACGGAACGCGCGGGCGTTAGTTATGGTAGGCTGTCAAAACAATGGGGTGCGTGCAGAAAACCTCCTCGTGTGCCTGACGGCTGCTGGTTCCTTACGAATGCGTTCGGGGGAAAGAGCAGTTGTCGGGCCGGTGCACCCTGGGCACGGCCAATAGTCTCTCCATGTCGGAGGGACTATTGTCTGTGGCGGATTTCTGCGGGGGAGGGGGAGCTTATAGCTCCACGACGGTTCCTCCACGTGTCCCTCTGATTATCAGAGAGCACTGTGGAGGAACGTCTGAGTTGGGGTCGCTCCTGTCCGATCGACAGTCGTCGATTGGCGAAGGATGCGACCAATGCCGCTGCGGTGCAGGCGCACCAAAGCGGCAGTTGCTCTCTCTTCACGGAGCAATCCTGAAGAGAGAGTTCCCGACGGGTCCGCTGAGTCGGGTTGTCTGGACAGCGGACGGAGGCATGTTTAATGCCGCCGTCGGGGGCTCGGCTTAACCGCCCGGCCCAGAGGAAGGATACCTCTAAGATAAAAAACCCCCAATCCTAAGCTCTGAAGCGCGGTGAGAGGATGCATGGCTGGAGGGAGTCCAGTCGTTAGCGCTTCCCCTGCAGAGCACCTGCCGCACTCTGCAGTATGTAGGCTTACCGGGTACCTAGGCTCTGCCCGGTGGACATGTAGTACCTATATCTACTCGTGGGATTTATATGGATACCCTGAAAAATAAACAGAAAAAGGACGGGCCAGTTATGGCGGAGTTGGAAGCGTCGTCTGCCGGTAGCGGCAGCGACACTCTAGGAGGCTCACGCGCTCCCTCGAAATTTTGGGGGAAGCGTTCTCGCGGGGAGGGTTTAAACCCCTCCTCAAGTGAAGAGGAATTGTCGGCCACCAAGGTGCCGACATCTAGAAGAGGTGGTCGTGCTGTGGTGTGGTGTGGTCTCCGTAATGAGCTGGAGGACCTCAAAAGGGAGGTTCCTGCACAGAGGGGGTCTGCCCCTCAACAGAAGCGTGCGGCTCCCCTAGCTGCCGGCTCTCGGGCAGTTGCGTCTCCGCCGTCAGCCCCTGCCCCTGCACTGTCGCCCGATGCGGACGTCGAAAGGATCGTCCGCATCTGCATGCAGCAGTGCGGGGGCATGATGAATGCCCGCCTGGAGGCCTTAGAGTCGAGGCTCCTCCCGGCCCAGAACCTCCGGCCACCGCTAGCAGCGGATAGACGGAGGATGGAGGAGACCGCAAGGCCAGGGCCGTCGACCGTGACGGCCAATGCTGGAAAGGGGGGCAAAAAGCCCGCGGAGGGGCCCAAGAAGCCCGCGGAGGGTGCGTCAGCACCCCCCTCCAGCTCGACTACGACCCCGGCGACCGCATCCCAGCCCACGGAGGCTTGGACGACGGTCGTCAAACGGGGTCGTAAGAAGAAGGCGGCGCCGCCGGCTCAGCCCAAGCCGGCGCCCAAAAGAAAGAGGAGGTCCCGGAAGGGTAAGGCCCCACGCTCGGCTGCTGTGGTTATCACACTGCAGCCCGCAGCTATCGAGAGGGGCCTTACCTACAAGGAGGTCCTCGAACAGGCGAAGGCCAAGGTCGCATTTCCCGACCTCGGCACACCGACCGGCTTCAGGATGAAGTCGGCGGTTACGGGGGCGCGTCTGTTCGAGGTGTCGGGACCCTCGGGCAGCGAGAAGGCGGACATCCTGGCCGCCAAACTGAGGGAGGTCCTCAAGGATGAGGACGTCCGAGTGTCCAGGCCCGTGAAGACCGCTGATTTGCGCGTCGATGGCCTGGACGACTCGACGACCCCGGGGGAGGTCGTGGCGGCCGTCGCCCGAATTGGTGGATGTCCGCCGAGCGACGTGCGGGCGGGCGATATTCGCGCCGACGCTGCCGGGCTCGGCACCATAACGGTGAAGTGCCCGGTAGCGGCGGCGAATAAAATAGCCGTCAGCGGACGGCTATTGGTGGGGTGGGTTGCAGCACGCGTGAAGTACGTCAGGGCACGGTGCGCCGCCGCAACTGACCGCAGCGAGCAATGTTATCGCTGCGGTAAGCCCGGCCACAAGGCGGCAACGTGCTCCGCGACGCCAAACTGCAGCCTCTGCACGGATGCAGGGAGGCCCGCGGGGCACGTCGTCGGCAGAAAGGCCTGCCCGCCCGCCGCGAAGAAGGGCAACAAGAAGGGGACAACCAAGGCTGTCGGGGGCCCTTTACACCCCCCTCAGCCTGGTTGCTCTTCGGCCGACTCCCGGCCTAAGAATGGTGCCGAGGGAATGGATTGTGCGTAATGGCACAATTCCATTTCCTCCAGGGCAATATCAACCACTCTGCCAGGGCTCAGGATCTCTTACTCCAGAGCATGGCAGAGTGGTCGATCCATGTGGCTGTGGTCGCCGAGCCGTATTACGTCCCCCCCCGAGATGATTGGGTGGGTGACCTGGACGGCTCGGTGGCCATCATCGGCGGGGCTCTTGTCGATCCGTCCCGAGGTCACGGCTGGGTGGCCGCCCTCGCGGACGGCGTTGGCATTGTTGGGGCGTATTTCTCGCCCAACAAGAGCCTCGCCGACTTCGAGAGCTTCCTTGTCGAGTTGGGTGCCGTCGTGAACCGGTACCACCCTCGCCCGGTGCTGCTGCTCGGGGATCTCAACGCCAAGTCTGCGGCGTGGGGATCCCCGGTCACCGATGCCAAGGGCGAGGCGTTGGAGGAGTGGGCGGTCACGACCGGCTTGACCGTCCTGAATCGGGGCTCGGTCTACACGTGCGTGCGACAGCGAGGTGGTTCTATAGTGGACGTTTCGTTCGCTAGCCCCGCTGTCGCAAGCCGTGTCCGCGATTGGCGTGTCGCCGTGGAGGTGGAGACGTTGTCGGATCACAGATATATCCGTTTCAACGTCTCCCCCCAGACCGCGGGCGGCCGCAATCCAACGGCCCCGCGAACGGACGATCCGCGTTGGGCGCGAAAGCGCCTCGACAGGGAGCTACTCGAGGAGGCTGCTATTGTGCAGGCCTGGATCCAGGAGTCGGCAACGACCAGACCCGTCGACGTCGAAGAGGAGGCGCAGTGGTTCCACGGGGCGATGACGCAAATTTGCGATGCGTCAATGCCCCGGGTTCGCACACAACCCAGAAGGCGCCAGGTGTACTGGTGGTCCGCCGAGATCGCGCAGTTGCGCGACTCGTGCGTGGATGTCAGGCGCCAGTACACCCGATACCGAAGAAGACGTCGTCGGGTCCCTGACGAAGAAGCCGCGCGGTATGAGGTGTACCGCGCGGCTAAGAAGGCTCTGTGGCTGGCCATCGGCGAGGCGAAGACGCGAGCCAGGGAGGAGATGTTGGAGACTCTAAACGGGGATCCGTGGGGGCGTCCTTATCGCTCGGTCCGAGGTAAACTCGGACCATGGGCGCCCCCGCTTACGGAGAGTCTCCAACCCGAGCTGCTGGAGGACGTGGTAGCAGCCCTCTTCCCGGCACGAGCGGAGCACGCTCCGCCGCCGATGGCTCTGCCCACAGCCGCAGAGCCCGAAGAGGACGCCAGCGTCCCACAGGTGACACAACCAGAGTTGAGGGCGGCCGTGACACGGCTCCGGGCGAAGAACACTGCCCCGGGGCCCGACGGAATTCACGGCTGCGCGTTGGCCCTAGCTCTGAAGGAGCTGGAGCCCCGACTGAGAGGACTCTACTCGGCGTGCCTTGAGCAGGGCCAGTTTCCCGCTCAGTGGAAATCTGGTCGTCTGGTCCTGCTCAGGAAAGCGGGGCGCCCTGCGGACTCGCCGTCCGCGTACCGGCCCATAGTGCTGCTCGACGAGGTGGGAAAGCTGTTTGAGCGGATAGTCTCAGCCCGCCTCGTCAGCCACTTGTGCGGAGAGGGGCCGGACCTGGCCGAATGCCAGTACGGCTTTCGGCAAGGGCGCTCCACTGTGACGGCGATATCCCGAGTGAGAGTCCTGGCGGAGGAAGCGGTGTCGCGGGGCGGTGTGTTGTTGGCGGTGTCCTTGGACATCTCCAACGCCTTCAACACCCTGCCCTGGAGTTGTATTCGGGAGGCACTACGATATCATCGAGTGCCTTCCTACCTCCGCCGCGTCGTCGGGGCTTATTTGGCGGAAAGGTGTGTCACCTATCTGGGACGCGATGGCAGATGCCAGCGCCCTATGTCGTGCGGTGTTCCACAGGGTTCGGTCTTGGGCCCGCTCCTGTGGAACATCGGGTACGACTGGGTGCTGAGGGGCGAGCTCCGGCCGGGAGTGCAGCTGGTGTGTTACGCTGACGACACACTGGTCACTGCCCGGGGGAGCTCGCACAGGGAGGCAGCGTTGCTGGCGACGGCTGCGGTCTCACAGGTGGTGAGCCGCATACGGCGCCTCGGCCTGGAGGTGGCCCTCAACAAGTCGGAGGCCATTGTTTTTCATGGCCCCCGGCGAGCGCCGCCGCCGGGATCGCACATCGTGGTCGGGGGGGCCCGTATCGCTGTCGAGTCCACCATGAAGTATCTGGGATTGGTGCTCGACAGCCGGTGGGATTTCGGCCCCCACTTCCGGCGGCTGGCGCCCAAGTTGTTGGGCGCGGCGGGGGCGCTGTCAACGCTGCTTCCCAATCTGGGGGACCCGAGCACCGCCTGTAGGCGGTTGTACGTGGGGATCGTGCGATCGATGGCCCTATATGGGGCCCCGATCTGGGCGGCTGACCTGACGGCCAGCACCATCACTGTTCTGCGGAAGCCGCAGAGGGTGATGGCCGTCAGAGTCATCAGGGGACATCGCACGATCTCCTACGAGGCGGCTTGCGCACTGGCCGGATCTCCGCCGTGGTACCTGGAGGCGAAAGTGCTCGCGTCACTACACAAGTGGCGCGAGGACGCGCGGGCGCGTGGCGAACGACTGACGCAGCGACACCTGGAGTTGCGTCGGTCGCAGCTGCGCGAGGTCCTGGTGGCGGAATGGCGGGACAGGCTTTCGAGCCCTACCGCCGGCCTCATCACCATCGAGGCCATCCGGCCAGTGCTCGACCTCTGGCTCGGGAGAAGGCACGGCTTCCTGTCGTTCCGTGCGACGCAGGTCCTCTCGGGGCATGGCTGCTTCGGGAGGTTCTTGTGTCGCATAGGCAGGGAGCCGGACGCTCGATGCCACCACTGCGTCGACTGTCGGGAGGACACGGCACGGCATACGCTTGCAGAGTGTGCAGCTTGGGAGGAGCCGCGCCGTGCCCTCATCTCTGTTGTAGGCGGTGACCTCTCGCTGCCGGCCGTAGTCCATGCTATGGTCGGCGGTGAGGAGTCCTGGGACGCGGTGGTCTCCTTCTGCGAGACAGTTATCGCGCAGAAGGAGGCTGCGGAAAGGGAGAGGGAGATCACAACCGCTCTCCCTGCCCGCAGCAGGCGCATCGAGCGTCGGAGGAGGGCATACGCTGCCCTCTTCCGGCCCCCCTAACTGGGTCCAGTGCGGCGGACTTGGGGATGTCCGTCGCCCCCCACTCATCCGGACCCGAGGTGGCGGCGCGTGGTGTTCCCGTGCGCCCCTCTTTGACGTAGCGAGGGGAGTTAAACACCTCACTCCCCTCGCCGACGCGAGGTGGCCCGCAGAGGCGGGCCGGCACTAGCCGGGGATTGCGGATGTCGCATACGTTCCCGCGATCCCCGGCGCTGGTGGAAGATGGAACACCGGGGTGGTTTTAGTCAGTAAGAGTCTGACAGACCCCTCCACCCGCCCCAGGGTGGAGGATTTCCATGAGGATTTCCCCCCGAGATCAAAAAAAAAAAAAAAAAAGGCTGTCAAAACAAAAAAAGCTTGAGTGTTAGGTTCAAGTATGATTGGGAAAATTTGACAGTTTCAGGTAGCCTGATGTGCCAGAAAGCCAGAACAATGTCTATTCACTTAGTGTTTAACATTTTTAAATCAATAAAGATTGACAAAGATGAAGTGCATCAAAGTTCAGGAGTGGACTCCATATCTCCACACGTTCCTGAGAAAAAGGGTCATTACAGACTGGTATACAGACAGAAGGACAACAAAGTGATCTTATGATAGTTTAGTTTTTTTTCTTTTTGAGATACAGAACCCTAAAATAGCGGGACAATAAGACAAACATTAAGTTTATGAGAGATTTACTCCAGCTGCCTTCAGGGGAAATGTAAAGGTGGGTACTGACCGGTGTTACGGGGCGTAATGTAACATGTTACAAAACGAGCATTCGTGCAGTCAGTACGTGCAAACGAGTACGAACATGTGTGGTTTTAGGACAAGGCGTAACATCAAATGTTCGCTGCAAATGTTTCATTACGGCCTGTAACACCGGTAAACAATAACGAGGTAACGATTTTATCAAAAGGAGTAGGGGCATCGTTCACCAGCTTCTTGGACCTACCAAAAAAAATCGCGTTATACCACAATCTCACCTTATGGGAGGCCTAACCTAATCACTCTTGACTTAAAGACCCAGACGTTAATAGGTTCTCCTTGGTATATTATATCTAGGTAACAGCCAATATATTTTTTTTTTCTTAAGAAAACTTACAGCTAGGATACAGATAATTGACAGTTAGTGAAGGAAGGCCAATTAAAAGTTTTCACTGACAATATTAGGGTAGCATAAGAAATAGTAGACAGGCAAGAGTAAGTAAGAAATAGTAAGCTCTCGGAGAGAATCAAAAAAAGGTTTTAGTGAACTTCAAAAAGTTTTTATACAGTATTTTTTTTTTGTTTCGGAATCATGCGGCCAAGCATGGAGGTGTGACCGGCGTGATTATGGCAATCACATGCGTGTTCGGCAGTTCTATTTATGATCTGATTATTTTGATAAGATGCAAATATTTAAATTTATGATAAGCGGGATCAATAAAACGATCAATGGATATATCATGAACTTTAGTTACTTATGTTTGAGCAATAAATGACTCACGGATGTAAAGCAAGCCAGTGACAGCGTAGTGAAGCCGCCGGCAGTGAGGCGGAGCGCGCGGCGCGTGCGCACCATCACGATAAGCAGCAAGCGGCGCCCGCGTAGCGAGCACTTGTACCACGGCGACTCGTACGCAGCGCCTGCTATCTCAGAGCTCTGTAAGAATAGTAAATTTTGCTGCACATGAGCAACTTTGTTATTGCAGCCGAGGGAGAGAAGACACCCGAACCAACGGCGAGACTGGGAAAAACCGGCAAAAGGAGCGAAGCAGTAGTGCGGAGGCGGAAGCGGAAGAGAGGAAGCGGAGCGGGGAAGCGAAACGAGGAAGCAGAAAGACCAGGCCGCTCGCTTAAATTACTCGTCTCGTGAACTCGCTAACTAACTATTGTTATGGCTAGTCTCAATAACGTATCTACCTTTGACCTTTGTTAAAGGTAGACACGTTATTGAAACCGGCCGTTAGTCCCGCAACTCCGCTCCGCACTACCTCGCTCCGCATTAATGGACAGATACAGTCCGCAACTTCGCTCCAAATTACTTCCGCTCTCCGCTCCGCTGCCTCGCTCCGCGGCAATAGACAGGCAACCTTATGCACATAAATGTTTCAAAAATGGTAATGTGATTAGACTCATTAGGTGCGGGTTTTGTAGTTTGAGGGAGGCCTATGTCCAATGGTGGACAGTGATAGTCTATATGGACTCGTCGAGCTGCATTGCGTCAGCGCTTTTCTGGTCTTCACCACTGTTGATTCAGGCTTTCAGGCATTGCTGTGATTAAGAATAGTGTAGCGGGCTTGCCTGTTGCGGAATTTGTTCGAAAGAGTCACCGCGGCCCTGGAACGCAAACGGGCTTTAGAAGGAACACGGATGGGTTTTAGTCAGTAAGAGTCTGACACGCCCTTCCGCTCCACCCAGAGCGGAAGAAGTCATTGGATGATTTCCCATCCTTGAAAAAAAAAAAAAGCGGGCTTGCCTAAAAAAGTCTGTGTTAATTAAAGCGAGGTGCCAAAATAATGTTTTGATGAAAAACCTTGAGCTTGAAATAACATGATTAAAGACTGATTCACACATATCGAGGCCGTGACCGGGACGTGTGTTAAAAGAAAGTCAAAAACTAAGTGTGCGTCTAAGTTTGTTTTGAGCTCCGGACGGACCACGGTCTAGCCACGGCCCGGATATGTGTAGATCAACCTTAATACTCGTGGCGTATTTTCAGTAGGTACATTATAGATTTTAAGGTTCGGCTACACGGTCAATCTTGCTTGCGCAAACAGTTTGTGCAAACTTGGCGGAAAAACTGCATGGTGTGCTAGCCAGTTTTACGGTATACCGTTTTGCCGTCTTAACGCACATGTTTGCTTGCACAAACAAGAATTGGTACAAATAAGATTGAGCGTGAAGCCAAGGCTTAACACTCGTGTAGTTACCTCTTCTGAGAGCTGGTTGCCTTGGTAACAGTAGAGGAATACTTGCAATGTCATGCATAAGAGGTAAGACACCATCGGAATACTTCGCACCCAGTTTCTGTTATCTAATTCCTGAAAAGCAAAAAGGATGTTAGTAGCATAGGTAGAGAAAACATTATGATTATTGAACCTTCTAGCGATTCGACAGTGAAAATCTTTTGCGATGATTTTTGTTTCACCATATATCATACCACTGTTGGGCAAAGGTCTTCTCATACTTTTCCAACGGCCTTTGTCTTTTGCCTTCTTGGCCATAGAAGGCGTGAGGAACGAGTCACAATCGGCACGCCAGCTCAGCGCTCGGTTACGACGTCCGTCCTAAAGCACCACCTGCGTGACGATTATTATTTTTTTTTAATTTAATATGGGTTTGCTCTTGACTCTAGTCTAGGTCATAGATGACAGAGACAAAGTCGACGATGGAGCGAGCTTACCCAGAAGAAGCCTGTTCACTCTAAATTCTGGCCCATCAGTCTTGATGCGTATTGTGTGACCAGCCCAGTGCCACTTTACCCTCACACTTGTCGCCAACATCTGCGATGCTTGTCTTGGATCGTATTATGGTCAATAAAAGTAAGAGCCGATTTTCAATACACAGAAAACAGCCATTTTTATTTTTCAGTTTGATTAAGCGTTAAATCTGACTTCAGTCTTGCCAAGAACTACCGTATTACCCAGTTAATGGTTTGTGGAAGTCTGGCTACCGGTGGTTAGGGCTCCAGAGAAAGGAACCTCCTCACAATACATCCAACTGCGTAACGCCAGCGTCGATGCTTTTGACAATCAGGGCATAGACCGTAAAGACAATCGGCACGATGACAGCCGAGTCCACATTCCACATGTCGACAACCTCGTATTCAGTCTTTTTATTGTTACGGCTGAAATATAATTTGTACAGGATGGCCAACTCGGATGCATACAACTTTTTTGAAAACTTTCGGATTTGAGATCAGCAATTTTTGGTGTCCTGTTTTGATAAGAGTCGCTATTTTGTCATGCATAGTTTTTAAGACCATGTATTTATTTGTGTTTAAAATGTAACGTGGATTGAAAGACGACCAAGATTTTCCAACAATTTCTTTCAGGGTATCGTATCTTATGAATCAATCAGAAGACGACACACACACACAGTCACAGTGGTCGATTGGCTGCTGCGCTGCGTGCCGCGGGTTCGATTCCCGCGCTGAACAAATATTTGTATGGCCCACAGATAGTTGTTGTGTTGTGTTGTTGTTGTTGTGTCCTGGTGTGGGGAAAAATAGCGAAGTATGAATCGTCTTATTATGAAAAAATATCGGGAAATTTTTGTTTAATTTATTGTTCTTAGTTTCAAGTTGTGTGTGTTTGTGGGCTTACCTACACCTATATTTAGCGGTTACAATTTTTTTAATGAATCCTTTAATAAATTCGACATTTTGTTATGGAAAATGGAAAAGCTTGTCCAATTGAACATTACATGGTTATCTAGATTGTTCTGGTTCGAGAACTTGGTTAGGTAAAAAGTGAATTATAGCAAATAAAATTAGGTACGCAAGCATGTAAAACTAATTTATTTAAATAATTTTTACTAATACTGGAAAATCGCAATATTTCAAGTTAAAAGCGTTCTATGTCAAAGTAAGAAGATACATTTTTGTTAGGTGTTGTAATTATTATGTACAAGAGCGTATAACAAGGACAGGGGAAAATTCATTCACATCGCCGTTAATGGAAAAAGTTAAGGACATCGTGGCTTACCAATAACAGCCGCTCAGGGCGATCCTCAAGGCAACGCTTGCCGAGGTCGGTCTGTAGATGGGTGACCTTTTATTACACTCATCATTGTTGTCACTGTGGTGAAGTTATGAACAGCCTCGGGCACCACGGTGTTTTTAGTAAGCCGTAGTGCGGACCGTTTTACGCGACACGCTAATTTAAACGACACTATCCGACGAGCTCTTGTCACTGTCGGCGTCCTAGCCGTGTTAGAACTCACTGGCTTTGCGAGTGACGCTGGCAAAAGACCGGACGGCATGTCTTTATTTCCATGGAAGATGGGTAGGCCTTTAGTATGGGACGCAACCTGTGTCGATACTCTTGCGTCATTCCATCTTCCTAGTTCACCGAGTTGTGCTGCCGCTGCAGCTGCGGAAAACCTCAAGCGGCGTAAATATAGTCGTAATATAGCCTTATTGGTTACTATATTTTCGGGCCGTTTGGGGTTGAAACCCTCGGGCCGTTGGGCCCTTTTGCTCACAGCCTTTCTAAATAAATTTTGAAACGGCTGGTTGATACTTCCCGTGACACAAGAGCTGGCTTTTACTTTGGCCAGAGACTCAGCATTGCCATTCAACGTGGCAATGCCGCCAGTCTCTTGGGCACATTACCAGCTGACAGAGTCGAGGAATAATATTTTATTTTGTTGTAAGTCTAGTGTATTTGTTAATTTTAGTTATTATTGTTAATACATTTTATTACATAAGTCGGTTTGGTACAGAGGAGTCTTGTCTCCATGGCCGTATATATACCAAAATATGCGAAATACAAAAAATACACGTGATTTCAAACAAATCCTACATCGCGCTGTCAAAGTTCTCCGCGCGATTTGAAAATAATATAAATCAGTAACTCACCGACAGCCGTCACTCAGACGTCTGGTCGGAGGATCCTCCCTTTTTAATGAAAATTTGCAGGACTTAACACCCTGTTCCTCATACGTCTATAAAATAAACACAGAGACACATAAATGCTCACCATAGCCAGCTGATAAGCCGTGACGCAGATGATAACGACGGACACAGTAAACTGCGCCAGTATGGGGTAAGAGAAACACTGCTGGATACTCCTGGCTGTCTTCAACGCAGCTTCGTGCCTGATCACGCACTGGTGTAGGCGTGAATATATTACCTTCTCTTGTTCGGCGGATAGAAGATGCTGTGGGATATGGAAATGTCATAGTATTATTTTGCCTTTTCAAACACTTGATTAGCAAACTAACCTACCGGGGCTTCCGGTGGAAGTAATTGTCGACGGAATACGAAATTAAACGTACAGCAAAGTGACGCAATTAGTTGCTGAGAATTATATTTTGAAGGTGTGCCATTGCATTGCTGCTTGACTGCTGTAATTAATTTTAATGAATTGACTTTGTAATGTATTTTAATGAATTGACTTTGTAATGTATTTTAATTAATTGCCTTTGTAATGTATTTTAATGAATTGACTTTGTAATGTATTTTAATTGATAACATTTGTAATGTTTTGTATTTATGTAATCATTAATATGTGTAAATTATCTGATATGGGTTACCTGAAATAATGATAATTTTATTTTATTTGACTGCAGTCCGTCGGCTCCATAACGGCCTCTCCGCTGCAATGATTCGTACCATCCTATTTTGACCACAGTTGTGTTACTTACTTTCATTTTTAAACTATATTGAAATACAATAGCTTCGAACGTGGGAAATTTATATCTGGCACGATTACTTCATAACTGCGCGTTTACCTTATCAGGCAGTGGGATCCCTTCACACAGAGTCCTGAGCGACAAGCCCACGAGCCTCAACCTACAACGACAGACAGCTATCAGTGACGTCACCAACGTGTCCAGGCAGACGTTCACCAACGCTGCAAATGTTACTGTTGAGCTCTAGAACAAATACGATTCAAGTAGACAAGTAAATAAAAAAGTTAAGTCATAGATTTAAATAGCAAAGATAGGCCGTCCGAACGTTTGCCCAAACAAGGACCACAGCTATTTTAATGTGCACACGACTGCTTCCGAAGTTTACCGAACGTCCTTCGGCCAATAAAATTACGGGCCTATTGGTGGCGTCAGAAAAACGAAGGTTGCCCTTTCCATACTATACAATGGCTATACTAAGACAGCACCAACCTGATTGGCGTATGTAAGCTCATAAGCAGGTGACTTCGTTGCATCATAAGGATACCTGCAAATAGTCAAAAATCAGAAGTACAACAAGCTTTTCACATTTTCATAAGCATCCTTTTCGAGAACAGGAGTCCGCCATAGTGTATTATAATAAAATAATTCAGATAGTGTCAAAAACAGTGATCGGAGTGGGTAGAACGATTTTGGGCCAAAGACTTTAAGTGTATATATATTAATATGGACATGACCCCGGGATTTTAAATGTATCAAGCTTTAATTAATCCGATTTTCTTCATAAAAATTATAAATAAAATCGGATTAGTTAAAGTATTCAAAGAAAATTATCGAAGTATGGGCCTAATTTTGGCAATATCATTCTGATTCTATGCGGTTTACGCGGGACGTTTTATCTAAGTTCATATATTACATGTGACATATTTATGCATGCATACACACGAGTACCTCTAAATATCAATACCAATCTTAACAATAAGTATATGTTTATTTTAAATCCCAGCGAATCCTCGGATCATAGGTATGTCCATACTATGAAAACATGTCACAAGCACCAAAATAACTCAATTACATTGTGACCGCACAAGAGCACACAGCAAGTCTGGGGTCTCAGCCAAGGGACCAGGTCATCATAACTATAGAAGACACGGATATTATACTGACCATGCTCTGAGAGGCAGTTGGTTCTTCTCAGCACTGGCTGCCCAGCCGAACACCGTCACTCCAGATAGCAGTGTGTATAGGCACAAACTCCTGGTGGTTTCCCGGTCGCAACTATTGAGATCAAGAAAACATTGCTATTCATTAACACGGAATCAATTACACAGTAACAGATAACAGATGGACCGCCAGGATAACATCCTGGAAGGGGCCATCAGGCACCAGAAAGAGAGGTAGACCATCTGCCCGGTGGACTGACGATATTATACAAGCGGCTGGCAAACAGTGGATGGAGACAGCGAAGAACAGGGATTCTTGGAAATCTCTAGAGGAGGCTTTTACCTTCGAGAGCGAGGGGTTCTTACATTATTAGTAATTCTATTCATATTATAAACGCGAAAGTTTGTAAGAATGGATGTATGCTTGTTGCTCTTTCACGCAAAAAATACTAAATGGATCTTGATGAAATTTGGCACAGAGGTAGATTATAGTCTAGACTAACACTCTATAAGGTATAAGTTTAAACATATTACTATATATTACTCGCAGATAATTAGAATTATGTTTATTTTTGTATTCTTTATTAAGAAATATACTTAAAGCATTTTTTTTGTTTTTATTATTATTTTTTTAAATATTTTTTTTTTTAATAAAAATATTTAGATAAAACAATTAGATTTAGAAAAAAAAGAGTAATAATTTCCAGTTACTATTTTCTGCTGAGGCATTATGTTTTTACAAAATACCTTTACAGAATAAGTAAGTATAATTTAAAAACCTCTGCTTTTTCAAGTGATGAGAACTTATTTATATTTCCTCAAACCACCTTAACACTACACCAAAATAATAAAAAAACGGGGTGATTGGAACACTTTAATCGAAAGGGGCAAGATCCAAGAAGCGAGCGGAGCCTGAAACGAATCTTAAACCTTGCATCCGTACAAATGCCGACACCGCGGCCCTGGAACGCAAAGGGCTTTAGGACACAGCCTTCCGCTCCACACAGTGCTGAAGAAGTTATTCGATGATTTAATTTTTTGAAAAAAAAAAACAAAAACATCATCTTTTCCAATTATGGTGAAGGACAAGCCACAAGGTTGGTATCTTGCATGAGAAATGATATATGGTTATCAGACCTCTTAATAATTTCAATTCCTTTCTCCCTATCCTCAGCTATCAGCTCCACATCAGCTTCATCAATGATCTCCCGAATCTGCCGGTTCCTCACCACCACGTTGATGATCTTCATCGCGAAAGCCAGGTTTGTAAAGAGGAGGAATGATGCACTGGTCATGAGAGCCAGGTCGCCCCATATTTCGAACATGGCGCCCGTTTGAGCGATTAGAATGCCTCCTGAAATGGGCACAGAAATACAAAAAATAGAAACAAAAATACATAATAAATAATGACTACCTGACTATCCATTACTTTTGAGGTCCACTGCTGGACAAAAGTCTTCCCTATGCTGTGCCACCTTGAGGGTAAAGCTCCCGACACGGCACGTCCTCAGATCCTAATTCAGCATCCGTTAACACGACACCTGAACGTGTTGATGACATAGTGACCTGGACCTTGTAATCTGAAGTACCTGACAATGATAAAATCAATACCACCCAAGTTACACCACTAACCATATATTTCCTAGATCTTTTGAAAGACATCCATTTAACCAAAAACCTTTACAATCCTGACTTACCAACCAAAAACATGAAAATTGAGAAACAATAAACCCACAAAAAGAAACCATAACTTTGTCCAGGTTCATGTGGCGTCAGAAATCCAGCAAATTTGAGTACGGTTAGGCAGAAACGCAGTGAACTATTGACGTTTTTTACAAAGATTCCCATGATTGGATACAGGACAAGCCAGTGTTTACTGTCCTATTGTTTGTTGAATTGATCTGATAAATCCAAATTGCGGTGGTTTTTGTTGACGGTACTTGGAAAGGCAGGGTTCGAAAACATTTTAAGTTGCCATATTGTATTTCTTCTTTTTCGTGTTGGTAACAAGACAGTGACTTAGTTTGACCGACACAAAATATTACCACTTCTTTGGTATCGTGGTGGCAACACATAGGTCATTTTAGCTGCATGTTTAGGGTGTCCTCCGCCCTGGGGCGACCGGAGGGGTCTGTCAGACTCTACCTACGCCGGGGATCGCGGGAACGTATGCGACTTCTGTAATCCCCGGCTGGTGCCGTCACCTCGCGTCAGCGGGGGAAGTGAGGTGTTTGACTCCCCCCACGACGTCAAAGAGCCCCTCTTTGACGTCGTGGGGGGAGTCAAACACCTCACTTCGCACGGGAATACCACGCGCCGCCACGTCGGGACCGAATGAATGGGGGGCGACGGACATCCCCAAGTCCGCCGCCCCTGGAGGGCAGCCCGATGCGCCTGATGCAGGCCGGAAAGGGGGTTGAAATTTCCCTCTCCCTTTCCGCAGCCTCTCTGTTGTGGTCTCCTTCTGCGAGATAACTGTTTCGCAGAAGGAGACCACCGCGTCCCAGGTTTCCTCGCCGCCAACCATAGAATCTCCCGAAGCAGCCATGCCCCAAGAGGACCTGCGTCGCACGAAACGATAGGGAGCCATGGCTTCCCCCGAGCCAGAGGTCGAGTACCAGCCGGATGGCCTCGATGGTGACGAGGCCGGCGGAAGGGCGAGAGAGCCTGTCCCGCCATTCCACCACCAGGACCTCGCGCAGCTGCGACCGACGCAGCTCCAAATGTCGCTACATCAGTCGCTCACCGCGCGCCCGCGCCTCGTCGCGCCACCGGTGCAGTGACGCGAGGGCTTTTGCCCCCAGGTCCCAGGGCGAAGATCTGGCTAGTGCGCATAATAATAAATATACCATTTACAGGCATTTTTGAATTGTCGAGACCTGTCAGTCAAGAGATGCAACTAGTTCTGCCGCACTAGTTACCAGAGCAGCAAGTATAGAACATACTTTGCTATCTCACTAAATGGCCCACTCAAAACACTCTCACTGACGAGGCGCAGTTCACTTCAGCGCGGCAGTTGTTCGTTCCAAGGAGTACATCGGCGGGGTTTCCTGACAGTTACTTATTAAAATATAAACTCGTTTGGTAATTATATTTTCGAGCCGTTTGGAGTTAAAACTCTCGGGACATGGGGACCAAGTGCTCATAACTTGTTCAAAATTCTGTCAAGACGCTTAGTTGACAATTCGCTTGATCCAAGGGCTGGCTTTTACCTTGGACAAAGGATAAGCATGGCCATACAATGTGGCAACGCTGCCAGCCTTTTGGGTACATTACCAGTGGCCAGCGATGCGGAGGAATTTTTCGACGCCATATTTTAGACTATTTAACATACTTTATCAAGTACCTATTCAAATTTTTTTTTTTTTTTTTGGTGTCGATATCGCACAAAATGTTTGCAGCACCTAACAATGGGCGTGCCATAGGCGTACGACTTTTTGTTTTATTACAAAAATAAACCATAAACTGTGATATTACACCGCTATGTAAATTGAGTTATTACGTTTTAATTGACAGTTAAAAAACATTGAAATTGGTACTGCATATTTACACATCACAACAGCATCTACTTCAAAACATGAAAACCGGCCAATTGTGTGTCTGGCCACGCACAGTTTAGGGTTCCGTAGTTGCCCCTATAACTACGAAAGAATCATGCCAAGAAATGTGCATCAATAGCGCCAATATGGAATTTGATTTCGAGTCCATTTTTGCTTGCGAACCCGGAAACCATGAAGATAAATAAATAAAGTTTAGGTGTATAAGTCACTTTGGGAGGATAATTAGAAAAGGGCTTTGCCTGATATTATAGGTAACTGGTGCCTTTTCTATGGCACACAAACACCACCTTATTTGATGTGTGGAGTGGAGGACTTCCATACAAACAATAGTTGCCATGGCAACTCAGCTCTAAGGTACGGATGTACCTTCTGGCGATCTTCTTGTGTTTGTCACGCACTGCTGGGGCGAAGCCATCGAGAAACACGGCGAAGCACTTGCTGTATCGCTTGATATCTCGAAAGCCTTTGATAGGGTCTGGCACGCAAGTCTACTCAGAAAGCTTCCTGCTTATGGCATCCCAGCTGATTTTAGTAGCTGGATATCAGACTTTCTTAATGAAAGGTCGATCTGAGTAGTCGTTGACGGCTGCTCCGCTGACCTCATGGCTATTGATGCCGGAGTTCATCAGGGGTCTGTTCTTTCTGCAACTCTTTTCCTGCTGCACATCAATGATCTGCTTCAGCCTGGTATTGTTGGGTATGCAGATGACAGTTCGGTTTCAGAGAGATACGCGCAAAAACCAGCGGGGAAGAAGTTCGTTCCTTGAGAGAGGCCATGGTAGAGCGGAAAAATTTGACCTTAAGTCTTGTCTCCCAGTGGGGTGATGACAATCTGGTCTCTTTTAACGCAACCAATACACAAATGTGTCTTTTTACCGCAAAAAGGAGTCGTTTCGTTTTACCCGCGGTTCACATAAAAATGCGCACTGTCTCCGAAGTAACCATGTATATTAGAAAAAAACTATTGTACTAAAAAGCTTGTAACAAATGAAAACTGTTGTATATCCATGTCCCCTTCGCAATAATTTCCAGTAGATATTAATTACTCATACAAATATAGGGCTGAGTTGTGACAGTTCGATTTGACGTTTGATGTTTCTAAGCACGCCCATCTTCGATAACCTGTATGTCACCGCCAACTGTTTGCAATAGCCGTTTAATTGCTCTGCTAGCCCTTTCATTGAACATGATGTTCAACCAAATTCCTGGTTTTCATCATCATTTTCCTGCCCTTATCCCATGTTACTTGGGGTCGGCGCAACACGTTTTTTTCTTCCATTCTGTCCTGTCAGCCGTCACGCTATCATTAACTCCCTTTTCTTTCATATCACTCCTAACACAATCCATCCATCGTTTCTTTGGCCTCCCTCTCCCTGTCCATCCTGTGATTAACGTTGTGCAATTTTGATATTTTGGAATGGTTAGGGAATAATTTCGCACGAATTGCTTTAATTATCAGTATAAAAGTACTATCAATTATGTGGTAAAATACAATATTCATGTATTGCGCTATGCGCGGTATCGTACACAAACATGACAATTTATATTACATTAAAAATTTAACAATTAACTGTTACAATTATTTTACATTAAAAAGTTTATCTAAGTCTACTCTCACTCCGTCTTACGAATTTTCGATCAGGGTCACGTGTCTTGACGCAAGTTTAACATTTTTTATCCATCCCAAAAAGTGCACAACGCCGCTAAAGAACATTGAAGTACTTAGAAACGGTTCAGCCTTATTTGGTATAACAACGTTTTGTCGAAAATCGCTCCGGCTAATTTTAGTAACAATAAAGTCATTTCGTATAATTATTCATTTGACCGAATAATTAATTGGTAGATTTTTATTAAGCATATTTATTTCTTTGAAATAATGTCATTTGACCGAATTTTCAAATGCACTAATTTTATTTAAACTAATGTTTCACTAGACTAATAATGATTTAGTATATCATATAGTGCATAACATACATCAAATATGAAATCGTTTGACATAACATACATAAATATAAAATCGTTTGACATACCACTCAAAAGATATAAAAACATAACTAGTAACTGATTACCACCTGCGCTAAGATAGTTCGACGGAGCCCGGCGAAGCGGGTGTCCTATTTCTCAGATAAAAAATCCGAGTCGGGGTACTCTGAGTCGGGTTGTTAGGTTCACCCTTTTTTACCCTTTTGATTAACATTATTTTCATTTCATCGAATATTTATTTGCTATAAAAACATTTGCGCTATTGATCAAAAGGTATAATGTTCATTTGTGGTATAAAGTGTATTTTATCGAATATTCAATTGGTGTGATGAAATGAAAATTTTGCTATCGATATTATACAAATTGAATTAGTAACATTATATCAAAGTTGTTATACCAAACAAGGGTGAACCCTTAGAAACAACCTATTCACATTTGCAAGGACAAAATGATCGACCCTATCGTCACACCTAGTAATTATTCGATTTGCTTTGTGTTACGACAAAATATTATTATGTCATTATCCACAACCCCTGTGTTTTCAGTAAACGGTCATTATGAAGTGTAATTAATTCAGTGTTTCTCTTGAAATATTATTTTGCTTAGGTGCTATACAGTCTTATATTGGTTTTTGTAATATTATTATGGCCTATGACCGTTCGAGTACTACGTAAGCACCAAAGGGGGGTGTGGGGTCTTTACTTTGCTTATTTTTGATGAATGGCGAATATTTATTTGCTTTTTTTTCAAGGATTAGTCAAAATATTTTATTGTAAACAGAAGTTGAAGTTCTGTATGGTGTCGGATGTAAAAGAATAGCACCATCCCATCTCTTCCGTGGGTGTCGTAAGAGGCGACTCAGAGACTCAGCAGAGAATGGGCAGCAGCATTCTCTGTGCATTGCAACAGCTACACTGCGATCGCCAACCCGCCTGCCAAGCGTGGCGATTATGGGGAGGCCTATGTCCAGCAGTGGACGTCTTTCGGCTGATATGATGACGATGAGAAGTTGAGGCAGTAGTGTTTATTATTTTAGCATTTATATGTATTTTATTCGTATTATATTTATTATCTGTATATTCTTTCCGAAATGTTAAAATTCAATTTTGAATCTTATTTTTATTTATTGTACACCTACCACAGTATAGTCTTTATAACCCAAAGGTTGACTGGTAGAGAATGCCTTGATGCATTAAGTCCGCCCATGTACCACTATTGTACATAAAGATTAAATAAATAAATATACCGCGTGAAAATGATATCGACGCTTACGTTATCATAGGAAGGAAGGGTATTAGAACTTTGCTTACTATCGGTGTTTTAAGTAGACTGTCTCGTAGTTTGTCTTGGTTTTCTAAACTATGTCATGTTTTTATAGAAAAGGAAAGTCAAAATAAAACGAATAACACATTTATAAATCTACCCAAGCACAACTGCGTTATTTTGCATTTAATGTTGGTACTATTTAACACAGATTTACATTGCTTAAATCGAAAACTGCTACCAATTGTTGACAGTATAATTAATCTTCATTGACTTGTTGTAGTAGAGTGAAGAGTGAGTAGGAGGCTTTGATTATCTGAAAAAAAAAATAGGTCAGGATCTCAATTTCGAGGGAATAATCAAAGGTATTCTCTTAACCTGAATATTGTTACACGCCAGTATTAATGTCGGGTACATTAAGTTACTACTAGCGCCATCTAGTATCGAGTAGCAGAACTAGTAGAGTCAAGTACCTTCTAGACATTTCTGTGCCAGAACATTCTACACTTCCCGATATCTGGTCAGTCGGCAGCGGTAGTTACGAGTACTTTCCAGATGTTTCGAGAATGGATGTTTCTAGAATAAACTGACCTATATAAGGAGCGCGTATTCCGCGACCGAGTCAGTATTGGATTAGCGATACAAGCGAATACTTCGAAAGCGATCTTCAAGTGCGATTAAAGTGATCAGTGGTGAGTTGTGTTCTTTAATTAGTGAGTGTAAAGTTGTAATTAGTGTTTTTAAATAAAAGTGTCATTTTGGTTATTTAATCGGCTGTTTTTATTGTCACGAACCCCGAAGCTCGTAACAATATTTATCTTTAACGTCTATACTTTCTGCAAGTCAAAGTGAAAGGTCTGACCTTAACCCTGTACATTTTTGAAGTGAAAACTTCTTTAGGCACGCTGAGCACTTTTTGGGTGAACAAAAATCATGGAACTCACGTCATCGTCACCGAACGCTTTTCATGAGCTACTCGTATATGTATACTGTGTATATATATGTACTTTTTGGGTGTACAAAAATCATGGAACTCGCGTCATCGTCACTGAACGCTTTAGCTTTCGCTTAGTTTTCACTTCTATTGGCAGTCCCCAAAGACTGCCCCCCATTTTTTATTTTTACGAATCAATTTCAATAGTCAGCTAGGAAACACCGGCCTCATCTATAGTAGGCGCCAGATAATCGTGGAATATCGGTCATTGACCCACCTACATTTATTGACATTGTTAATTTGAAAAACGGAATTAATGACACAAAACTGTCCCGAACCATCATCTCTCGTGATCCTTAACATTGTCTAATAATGAAATACAATTCATATTTAATTGTTCAGGTACCTATGAGCAGTTATTAGGGAAAGGTCAATGTACTTTATTCCACATTTATCTGGCGCCTACTATAGTTTAAAAATGACCAAAAAGATTGACACGTAAAAGTGTTATGTTTAACCTACTTACAAAATAATTACCATTCATCAATTAAAATCGAGTTTTATCAACAACCCCCCTAAGGCTATACAACGTGCAACAGAATAAACGCAATACTTCTTAAGGGGTCATTGTACTCATCATTATGAACAACTTTTACTACAGGACCAACCCTGAAATCGCGAAAAAATAAATCAGCTGTTCAGTATATTTTATCGAGTTTTGCACACATAAATGTATGGGGCAATCGATATTTTTTTCGCGAGAAAGTTGTTCATAATGATGAGTACAATGACCCCTTAAGAGGTTTTGCGTTTATTCTGTTACACGTTGTATACGACAAAAACATTGAGATCGAGCTTCCCCACTCAAATAACTCTTGACAGCTACTCACAGCCATGAAAGACGCCAGTGACAGCGTGGTGAAGCCGCCAGCAGTGAGGCGGAGCGCGCGGCGCGTGCGCACCATCACGATGAGCAGTGAGCGGCGCGCGCGCAGCGAGCACTTGTACCACGGCGACTCGTACGCAGCGCCCGCTATCTCAGAACTCTACGAGAAATATTAGGATTTAGGTTTCCATGGTTTGGAAGTTAGCTTTATAAAAGATTTTGCAAAGGGCGATAGAAAGTGCTTGCCATGTAGCAGGCTGTAATGGAAGCTTAGTAACGTACTTATTATTCTTAGGGACTTGATGTACAAAGCGGATGGGGCGCTGACAAGATAAAATGTATGGAGTCAAAGGAACTAAATATAATTAGCGTCGCGGGCGCGCGGAGAGACATCATGCATTTTCGTCACAGAGCGCCATGTGCTCGGAACGCTTTTTTATATCAATCCCTTAATATCCCATATGATCCCATTTCCCCCATTAAAAAGACAAGGTGAAAATGCATTCAGCCTGCAGTTTAAGTTTATATGATTCAAACTAGGTAGTTTTTATGGACTTTTATCTTTGGATGAACTTTTTATCTTTAGCTTGCAGTTTGGTAAAGCTACCTAGCTTTACCCACCTGCAAGCTAAAGATAAAAGTTTATAATGATTATAGATATTTATTCCTAGCTCTTCGTGCTGTGCTGGCGCTGCCACTGTGGCTGCAGAGAACCTCAAGCGAAACTCAGGCGGAAATATAACAAACTAGTTGGTAGTTATATTTTCGAGCCGTTTGGGGTTGAAACTCTCGGGTCGTAAGGTCCGAGTGCGGATAACTTGTTTAAAAATCTCTCAAGACGCTTAGTTGGCACTTAGCGTGACCCGCGTGGATTGGGTCACGCGAAGAATAAGCGTCTAAAGACTGGCGGCATTGCCTCGTTGTATGGTAATACAACGAGGCAATGCCGCCAGTCTTTTGGGTACACTTCCAGTCGACAGCGATGCGGATGAATTTTGATGTTGACGCCCTATTTTAGGATTTATTTAGTAAGGAGTTTTTATTTTTATTTCTAGTTAAGTATTTATTAAAACGGTTGTAAATATCTATGTTTATAGATATGTAATTGATAGTTACTGAAATCACAACTTACTTCTTCCGATAGCTGGTTGCCCTGGTAACAGTAGATGAAGACTTGGAAACACATGTTCAGGAGATAGGTGCCCATCGACAGTAGACGCACCATGTTATCTGGTTGTGCCATCTAAATGATACAGACTTCATTAGTATCTTAACTAAAATTATATTCAAAGAAACGGAATATCTTTGGTTGAATCAAATTTTAGTGTCTAAGCTTCGCTTTTTACACCTCCTTCTGCGAAGCAGTAATGCTAGTGAAGGAGGAGGCGGGCCGCGCAGGGAAAGACAATGCCTTCGCCCCAACCGCCGCTACGGAAGAAGACGCTCTAGGCGTTGGGAATCGTCGCTGTCCGATCACCACCAGGCCCGGGTCGATGGCGCGTTGTGTTCCACGCGTGCCTCAAACAGATGCCAGCATAGAAGACGGGGCCCGCTAGGGCCAGAGCCTGCCAGGGTTGCGGAATTTGTTCGAAAGAGTCACCGCGTCTTATTAAGAGGTCATTGTACTCATCATTATGAACAACTTTTACTATGGGAAAAACACTGAAATCGCGAAAAAAAATCGACTGCCCCATACATTTATGTGCACATCACTCGACAAAATGTACTGAACAGCTGACATTTTGCCAGGGTTGCGGAATTTGTTCAAAAGAGTCACCTGGAACGCAAAGGGCTTTAGAAGGATCACGGATGGGTTTTAGTCAGTAAGAGTCTGAGACGCCCTTCCGCTCCACCCAGAGCGAAAGAAGTCATTTGATGATTTCCCACCCTTAAAAAATAAAAAATAAACTACGCTATTTTGGCGAAACAACTTGATTACCGGTTACTCTTAAACTAAATGTTGCCAGAATAATGACAGCCAGATGCGAAAGCTGAAGCATTTTCAACTATATAGTGGTCTATTAGTTCTATTACCAGGAATTAGCTGATTTATTGACAGGTTTAGATTTAAAAGTTTTTAGGGTTCCGTTCCCAAAGGGTAAAAAGGGACCCTATTACTAAGACTCCGCTGTCCGTCCGTCTGTCTGTCTGTCCGTCTATCATCAGGCTGTATATAAATATTTAAGGGGGCTCCCATACAACAAACGTGATTTTTTTGCTCGTTTTTGGTCGATATTGATAACGGCACAAAGAAGACGCTTGAAGTATTCACAGAATATTTAGTTATATATTCACTTTAAAAATAAATAATTAAATTAAAATAAAACACATATTTTAGGGGGGCTCCCATACAACAAACGTGATTTTTTTCAGTTTTTTATAGATAATGGTACGGAACCATTCGTGCGCGAGTCCGACTCGCACTTGGACAGTTTTTTTTTTAATGACTCACCGATAACTGAAAAGCAGTGACACAGATGATGATGAGAGAAACCGTCAGCTGCGCGAAGGTGGGCTCTGAGAAGCATTCCTGCAGCTCCTTAGCTACCTCCAGGGTTTCTTGGTGGTTCACCACACACGAGCCCAGGCGAAGCCTCACCGTCTGCTCTTGCTCAGGAGTTAACATGTACTGGGGATCATAAAATGTACAGTCGATGAAACCGTCTGGTAGATCTGCAGGCATTTCTGATATTTCTATTACGATGCTAATTTTTGTTCTATACACATTACATACCTACTAACTTTTAAGCTTATGTCATATAGTTAAGTAAATGGTTGAAAGTAATTGATCACAATAATCTGTTTTGTATTTTTTTGACGTTGACCACTCGCAGTTCAGCACTACAAGGCTGGTTACCTACTGCTTAGCCGGACTATCCTGTGGTGGCCTCAAATGAATTTAAGGCCCCCAGCCAGGGCTTACAAACTAGCTAATTATCTGAAATGACCGCTCGCTAGGGCATCCCCTGCGGGATACGGACCGTCAATAATTATTGTTCCCAAAATTGTTTGCTGTTGCAAGGTACGCCTGTCAAATAGATATTTTGTTACATATTATGATGTGGCCAAAGTTCTTTTCACAGCATACCTATATATATTTTAGTCCTAAACAAAATATACTTTTACTCAACATACACACTACCCAGTACAAACCCTTGTTGAAAATAAAATTACAAATACTCAAATCTAAAAACAGCGCCATCTCTTATCATTTTCCAAAACTTGTTGTCTAAACTACGCAACGTGGTTTTCCTCGCAGGCGCTCTCCGAAAATACCGCTACGTTTCGTGTTGCTAAAAGGTTTTTTTGTAAGGCGCACAGATGACACTGGTGATGTTATAATGAGTGGATAAGCAGAACCAAAATCTAAATTTAATTTTATCAAAAAAAATAATGTTACATTTATTTTTTATAAATGTAAATATTATTTCTATTGTTATTTAGTTTAGTAGGTACTTTCTATGGGTTTGTATAGGCCTATATTTATACATATGTCACCGGAAAATTGCAAACGCCGTAAGATTGTAAAATATCGCGTGAAAATGTTACTATTTTTTCTTAATAAGACACGGATATATTGGAAACTATTGAATTTGGATGGGATTTATTGTAAACGAAACGATTTCTTCATAATGTTACGGATTCTACAATTTTCCCTATCGACACGACAATGTTTACATTACTTTACGATGAAATTAAATTTCTTAACCGCTCCAGTAGAAAACAATGCTGTAGGGTATAATCATTGCCGAAAATTATTTTATTTTACCTTCTTCATTTTCGTGATGAAATAGTAACAGCTGCACGGATCGATTTTGAAGTTTAAGTATCGCTTGCCAGGGTCGGTCTGTGGATGGTTGACCATCATAACATACCGTGACTCCTCCATGCCTCGGAAAGCACTTTAAGCTGTTGGTCCCGGCTGTCATTTGTACATCATTGTTACGGATTGTCAAAAGCCCGAAATTTTACACCAGTCTTGCCAAAAAGTACCGTGTTACCGCTCCAAGTAAAATACTGGTATTTAGCTGAATCCGGTTTGATTGGAAGCCGGCCAAAAAGGCTAGGCAGATGTTATTTTCACAAAGAACAATCACCAATCAAGGCATGACAATACCCTCACCTACCTCGTCTTCAATATCCATGCCCTTGTCCAAGGTCCTCAGGGCATGCCCCAGCAGCTTCAGCCGACACCTGCACTGGGCGATGAGGCCTGCCACCAGGGTATCCTTGGCTACATTCAGGTAAGCAGCGATGAGGAGTGCCCCCACTTGGTGTACGTAAGTCAGCTCGTATGCTGGGGACTTGGTCGTATCGTATGGGTACCTGATGAGAGTACAAAGACTTATAAACTATGAAGTTTCTTGTCCGTTCTTCTCCATAAGAATCTACCTTTACGAATGGACAGTAGAGTCACTTTATTAATGTAATTCTATTATTTTTACTGAACTGTAAACGATGACGTTCAAAAGTGCCGTTTAATGGCCTAATTGAAATAAACGTTTTGACTTTTGACTGAAACAGAGATCGAAATAGGTAGACTTAATATTTTACCTAATGTTCGTGGAAGTAGGTAACATAAAGTTGACAATACCTCCTGCAAAATCCCGGAATCATAAATGGAATCATGACAATTAAAACCCCGGATTATAAAAACATGAACTGAACTTTGAGTATTGTTACATATTATTATTGATATTAAGAATCAAAAGAAGAAAGAGTTGTGCGAAAACAAAGCTATGTAACTTAAAACTTTTAGTAGGTACGGAACTCTAAAAACATAATAAAATTCTTCGATATAATAATTTTGTTCAAATGTATTCAAAGCGCAATAAGTATCTAATTTGCAATTTCTTCAATCCCGGGATACAACCGTCATGTTTATGATCCGGGATTTTAGAGGAGGTATTATTAACTCTATGTTACTTACTTCCACGAACATTAGGTAAATATACCTAGTCTACCTTTTCCGATCTCTGCTTATAAATGATGAGTTTTATGAACGGACTGCGTCAGTTGGGACTATAGTTATCTCTTACATGGGTAAGCTGCCCCGGTTTATTTCAATTATTTATTTCGGAAATGTTCTTTTTTTACTCTGGACTCTTTTAGCGTGTGCATGTTTCTATATCGTTTTCAACATTAGCGGAGTTATCAAAATTTTGAAATTAAAAAAAGTCTAGGGTTGAGTTTGTTTCCGATCGAAAAACTCCTGTTTTGCGTCTAGGGCAGACTTTCTGTTCTGATGAGATCGCATTAAAATTTTTCTTGCCACGCTAAGTGCAAAATTCTGAGACAGATGCAAACGACAAACCAAATGTCACGTTAGCTGCGTGCAAGCCAGCAATAAAAAGTACGTACTAATTTTAAGTAAGTACATAATATTGTCTCAAGTAGGCGTGCTCGGCCAAATCCGAAACTATTTATTTATTTTATATTTTATTTAATAGTTTATGTACACACATTTAACAAACAAAGGTGATGCTTATTTCTAAAGAAATCTCTTACAGCATACCTGCGAAAGGAGAGTCGAATAAAAGAGATGTAGACATCGTGTGTAAAAGTTATGCTTACGTAGAAAAAAAGACTAAATATAACATACTGTATATAAATCTGACTAAAATTAATCTCACACTAATACATACTACTTAAATAATAATATAAGATAAATAATAATATATACTTTAATTATATTTAATTCATATTATTATTTAACTCTAAGACGCTTAGTTGACACTTCACGTGATCCAAGGGCAGGCTTTTACCTTGCTCAAAGAATAAGCATTGCCATACAACGTGGCAATGCTGCCAGTCTTTTGGGTACACTTCCAGTCGACAGCGATGCGGATGAATTTTTTGACGCCATATTTTAGGGTTAATTTAGTTAGGAGTTTTTATTTTTAATTCTAGTGTATATAGTTAGTTTTTTTTTATAATAAGGTATTCTACGAAACACAATTTCAGGTTCTCTTCATAGTAGGTACACTCTATGAGGAATAGCGATAAATACTCAAAGGTGTCTCGGGCTCGATTTTGATGAAAACTGAAACAGTATCATTGGAAAAGACACTTAATTTGTTCGTAATGTATTCTTTCAGTTTAGCATTAAAAATATGGTAACAGTTTCATTAAATGAATATTCTCACCAAGCTCTCAGAGGCAGTTGGTTCTTCTCCGCGCTGGTGGCCCAGCCAAGACCAGTGATCAGCGTGACGGAGAAGTACAACACTTGCAGGACTATCATCTCTTGGTTGCAGCTAAAACAAAAGAAACTGTTTAGGTACAACAAACCGTATGCCAAAAGTAATGTTTTCTTTTATTTTATGGAGGCCTAAAAAGTAATACCCAAGCATTAGAAGAAGCCAGGGCTGAATTTGTTCGAAAGAGTCACTGCGGCCCAGGAACGCAAAGGGCATTTGGAGGAACACGGATGGGTTTTAGTCAGTAAGAGTCTGACACTCCCTTCTGCTCCGTCCAAAGCGGAAGGATTCATTTGATGATATCCCATCGTTCAAAAAAAAATTGGTTGTCTGTAAAGTCGGTTTACGGACGATAGTTTAACGTGACAACGTCATAACAAAACATTGATGAGATGATCGTAACGTTACAATGAGTCATCCTTTTTCGTGCGTACAGCCGGCGTTCATCGATTTATTAGACGTTATTAGTTATTACGTCAAAAGCATTACAAGACAATATTTAAATTTACTATTTTAAATCGTATTTATTTTGATTGATAAACACATCTTTGTAAGGTACCGCCTACGCATAAGCCGACGGCAAGAAGCGACGGCGGTAGAGTGATTCTGATCTAGGTATCTATCCGTATTAGAGGGGGAACTGATAGGGTTTTTGAGCAACCATATCCAGGGCAAAAAGTGGGTGCGGCTTGCTGAGAGGACTTCGAGAATTTATCGAAAAGATTTAGACTTAGAGCCCTGTGGTCAGGGACCCACTTTCAGATTTCCAAAAAACACTTTTTAACGTGATCTTTAGTGCCGTTCCTTTTCACTAGATCGGGTGTACCTTTATTTTATTTGACGTAAAATAAAATAAACATGCGACGGAGGAATTCTGGGCCTTCCCTTAATCTGATAACTAAAATCCTGATTGGGACAATTTCTAAAAGGATGTTCAGAGCGAATCGAACTTATCCTGCTTAATATTTACACATCCTGATAGTAAATTTTGTCATATATGAAGGGATGATGGAGCCTTATCGAAAATATGTCGGAATTTAATTATATTTTAGATCAGTTTTAACCCAAAGATGGTTAGCACAACTTTTTTTTTTAATATTGCGAAATCATCAAATGACTTCTTCCGCTCTAGGTGGAGTGGAAGGGCGTGTCAGACTCTTACTGACTAAAACCCATCCGTGTTCCTTTTAAAGGCCTTTGCGTTCCAGCCAGCAGTTCTGCCAGGCTCTGGCCCTGGCGGGCCCCGTCTCTTATGCTGACATCTCCTTGAAGCACGCGTGGAACACAACGCACCTTCGACCCGGGCCTGGTGGTGATCGGACAGCGAGCCATCCAACGCTCGCCGTCCGCATGCCCGCGCCTACGGTGGCCGAGGATCGCCTACCTCTTAACTATCTCCTTTTCCTCCTTCGTCTGGACTTCCAACAGCACCTTATCTCCATCGTTGACAATGTCCTGGATCCTCTGCTTCCGTCCCAGGATGTTCACGATCTTAGTAGCCTGCGCCATGTTGGTGAACAGCAGAAACGCTGTGCCGGTCATCAGCGCCAGGTCGCCCCAGATAAGGATTAAGTCTACAACTTGAATGATTAGGTATGTGCCTGAAAGAAATATTTCTTGAGTTACTTACTCGAGTCTTTATTAAAACAAATAATCATATTCACAGAAAAACAAGTTCAATCTAGTTACTGCAAAACGACCGGAAATATCTGAATCCCTACGACTTTCTGAAGAAAACACAAATCACTGTTGTCTATCCATCTTTGATATGAGGCAGTTTTACGGCACCAATAAGTGGAAAAAAAGGTTTTTGTTTTGAGAAAACAGCAGAGTCAAACGGGTGAAATTCTTGATTATTTTTAACCAGAATAATAATGATTACAATACTCGTCTGTTTAATATTAGGTTGGCCTGTGTACTTTAACTAGCATTTTTCTGTTGGAATTTCAGACTCATTAAAGATGCCTCTCTAATAACTGTAGAATGGTTTGACTAACCACGAGGAGCTCGTGGCTAAATAATAACAGCCGCACGGGTCGATCTTCAAGATTAAGCAACGCTTGCCGAAGTTGGTCTGTGGATAGCCGACCATCTTAACATACCGAGACTCCTCCGTGCCTCGGAAAGCACGTTAAGCCGTTGGCCCCGGCTGTCATTTATAGATCTTTGGCAGTCGTTACGAATAATCTGACACCAGTCTTGCCAAGGAGTACCGTGTTATCCAGTTAATGGGTTGTGGAGGTCTGGTAGGCAGCCGCTCCACGTAAAATACTAGTATTCAGCTGAATCCGGTTGGACTGGAAGCCGATCCCAATATAGTTGGGAAAAGGCTAGGCAGATGATGATGGTTTGAATAACCAAATAAAAATATGTGTTACTTTTGAAGTTAGCCCATAAAATTAAAAAACTAATGTAAGATGCATTTCAACACTTGCTCCAGTTTCTTTCACCTTAATATTATCGAGATGTATGTGGAATATTACCAACCCAATATGAACATAAAGGAGAAGACAGAGTAGAAGCTATACAACTGCCTCTGTGTTGCTGTCAGGTATTCTGGAGCCCAGAACCCCACCATTTGTAGAATTGTGAGCGAAACGCTCACAGACAATGTCGCATTTGTTACTAAAATACCCATCTTGGATGTTGTGCTGACTTGTCTTGAAACGGTGAATCACAAGACTTGAATGTCGTACAAAATGGAAGCTCAAATCAAAATAATGACGGAATTGTTTTAAATTCTTAATTGCAGGTGACAGTGGTTTGCAACCCTGCGGTTTTCAGTAGACGTGATGTTCTAGAATTAGTAGAGAGCACGAAATAAATTCAAGATTCTGTAGGTTTTGTTTCTATATAGGTATCTATATTACAAAAGAAAATATCAAAGCATTGCAATCAAAAATTCAGCAGGACCATTTTAGTTCCGAGTATTCTATTTTAAAAGCAACCGTCGTTGTGTTTTCCTAAAAAACGGAAAGTCGCAGTTTTCGTTATATTTAAACAGCCCTAGTGTCAGTGACTCGTATGATAACGCAGCATTTTCTTTCAGCTTCATATGTTTAAAAAAAAATGAATTGAAAAGTTGAAATCATTTAAAGTTGACTAAAAAACTTTAAATTAAATAAAATTGTGAAAAATAACTATTGAATTCAATTTATGAATAAATTAAATGTCAACGAACAAAATAAAAAATAATAATAATAATAAATGTCAAAATAAAAAAAAAGTAATATTATATTAAATAATTTGAAATATAATAAATTCAAAACAAAAAAAGGATTCTTCTGCTTGACAACGTAAAACTCGCAATGAATATAATGTACTGTTGAAATGTCAAAATTAAAACAAATGCTCAATAAGGCTACCGAGCAGGAAATTATAAAAAGCTAGGAATGTCCTACTCGGGTACTCGGACTAGAATTAAAAAAAAAAACATTTATTTCGAACAACTGAGATCCATATTTTGTTACGAGTACCTAGTATTACAAACAGCTTATATTCTAGTTTTAGTAACATAAAAAAAAAATAGTACACATATTAAAAACAAAGGACGTCCAGGCAGGAAAATATGTTTCCTACCTAACCAACCTCCGGACAAAAGTCTTAATATTTGAAGTATAGTTCTCCGCCACAGCTCTCAGGATATAGTTGCGACTACTCCGAACTCTGCACAGCAGCGAAGCAGTTTCTTTGCGTATTATGGCTTGAAAGCCGTATGTGTGGGCCTCGGCAAACATTTCTGAGGCGCTACAGAAACGGGGCAGTCGCAACAACATCCTGAAAGTATTATTATATTGTACGCGCAGGAAATCCAGCGATCTCTTAGTGTAGGCCTTGAAAAGAGTAATTTTTACTAGGTCAGAGCACTGAGCAAATCAACGCGCCAACATGTTACCAAATAACAAAGCTGTTTGGCAGCAGAACTAAGCACTTTTCTGACAATATTATCTCGCAAAGCTTAACTACAGAAAAAGCTTGCGACAAATCCAAATGTCGGCTACCTCTGCCACCATCGCGATAATTGTCAGTTCGCTGGGTGTTGATACAACGCAAATATAATTATGTCATTATATCCACGTCACCCTATGGTTTCAATAAACGATTAGAGTACATAATGTACACAGTACATACTCTAACCTGTCATCAAAACATGGGTATTAATGTTTTAGTTCGAATTGATATAATTGATTTGATTTTCAGTTGAATTGGTTTGTTTGAATTTTTTATTTTAATGGAGTGGTGACTTTAAAATGGGGTCGGCTTCATAGGGATATTAATTAAAAACCAAGGTTTTTTTTAAAAGGAGTCGAGGAATACCTACAGTCCCCTTAGCCATAGGCACAGATTTAAAGCGGCAGTTGTATATTGTGGAATTAGTAAGTAAAAATTTACAAAATGGATGTTTATTAACAAGTTCAGCAGTTAAAACTGAGCAGTAAACTAAATAGAAATAATTTGTAAAGAATATTAAATGGGCATAAATTTGACTGCATGGGCAGTATTAAAATTGAATAGACAGATTTTAGTGGTCAGTTAATAAATCGGAATTAGTCGGTAGGAAATCTAAATTCAGACAACAATCAATTTCAACAATGAAATTGTTTTTGGCACAAAAAGCATATTATAGTTTTGCAGATTTTTTAAACGACTCATGGTGATTATGATATATAAATAAAAGTTACTAATATTGTGGTAATTATTGTCATGTAGCAGGGGAGATATTAAATGTGCCTATATTATAAATGTTATTGTAATTGAATGCATATTAAAAGTGATATAAATCTTCATTGTGATAATTGTTATTTGTAATATTGGACAAGGAAAACAAAAATTTGGATAATGTAAATGATTGAATTTAAGAAATTTGTTTAACTGTAAAAAAACATTATGTAAAAATCATTGATTAAATAATAATAATTGTACCTAAGATATTTGCACGCCATGAGAAATGGCAGACATATCGTGAGCCACTCTTATTTAAGATCTTGCATGAATGTATTATTTTAATTATGTTTTGTATACTCATATTTGAGCAAAATAAAATGTCTTTCTTTCTTCCTTCTTTCTTTCTTTATTTCTTCTTTCTTCTTTCTTCCTTTCTTCGTTCTTTCTTCTTTCTTCTTTCTTCTTCTTTCTTTCTTTCTTGCTTCGTTCTTTCTTCTTTCTTCTTCTTTCTTTCTTTCTTGCTTCGTTCTTTCTTTCTTCTTTCTTTCTTTCTTCGTTCTTTCTTATTTCTTTCTTTCTTCGTTCTTTTTTCTTTCTTTCTTCGTTCTTTTTTCTTTCTTTCTTCTTTCTTTCTTCTTTATTTCTAATTTCTTTCTTCTTTCTTTTTCGACGACAGAGCCACGCTGCGCGGACCTCCTATTTCTATCTTCAGGGTATAAAGTAAATGATTGATGGTTGGAGCTAAGTTCGCTCGCTTCGCCCGCTCACTCTAGCTCCCGTCATACCATTCGAACCTAACCTATCCGTGTCGGGGTGCCCTAAACTCGCTGTGCCCTACTGTCCATTCCACCATTGAACTGCCCATTTATTATTTTCAACTGATGATAATAACATTCATAATGCTTAAATAACAGATTTAAAAATTATTACTCTTAGCCAACCGTTATCGTAATAACAGGTATGCGGTACAGAGAGTAAAGTCCCGCATACCTCCATTGAAAAGAGAGGATCCTCCGACTAGACGGTTGTTGTGTCTGGTGCCCGATAGTTGATATTCGGACTGTAGTATATGTTCAAATCGCATGGAGAACTTTACTTGCGCTATGCAGGATTTCGTTTGTATTCGTCGCTGACAGGATAGTTGGCGT
The DNA here is from genome assembly GCA_905163435.1 of Mamestra brassicae. Taxonomy (NCBI): domain Eukaryota; kingdom Metazoa; phylum Arthropoda; class Insecta; order Lepidoptera; family Noctuidae; genus Mamestra; species Mamestra brassicae. The sequence continues at coordinate 17,555,574 of LR991001.1, forward strand.
TGCGTTTCTTTTTGTTGCTGTACAAATTTCGCTTCTTAGTTTTTCATGTGGCGGCTTTGATGCCGTTACAATGAGAATAAGTAAATGTTGGAGCTCAATAATCAATCTATCTCCCTAGCTTTTCCCGAACTATGTTAGGATCGGCTTCCAGTCCGGCCGGATGCAGCTGGCGATCAGAATTTAACATGAACCACGAGTATCTGACCTTGATAACCCTATACCTGGGTGACACGGTATTCCTCAGCAGGTCGGGTATCAAAATGGCATCCGACTATCCTTACGGATAGTAGTCCGCTGTCAATGATATACAAATGTCAGCCGGGACCAACAGCTTAACTTGCTTTTCGAGGCACGGAGGAATCTAGATGCCTGCCGCTGCTGTATGCGTGGGAGAAAGAGAAGCCAGACTGACTGGCGCCGTAACGTTACGTTACGAAGCGGTTTACCCTCCCATAAGAAGTTATCACTTTAAAAATTATTTTTTAGTTAGAGGGACAGAAACTTTCTAATTTTTAGACACTGTGCGAAATTCTTTAAACTGACTTAGAACCAATTAGTAATAAGGAGTTTTACGTTACATAAGTATGCCAATTTTATCGGACATTGACCATACATAACGTTAACAAACCCTTACAAGTTAGGATTATTATAATACACTGTCATGTGTCGTCAGGTCACGCTTTGAGCCGTGGTCAGATAACAGCGGTTGCGGCAGATGCGGGCTGCTGGACAGTTATCTACTGAGGATACCACGAGCCAATGTTATATGTCTTCTAAATTGTTATAAGTAGGTATCATTTATACGTACGTTTAGTCTTCATCAAGAATTTGCGATGAAGAGAGATAGAAAAATGCCAAGTTCCCGGGCAAAGTCCCCCCAGCAGTGGGATTTGGTTAAAGAAAAAACACTACTAAGTATAAAATAACTTTTATTTCGGAAGTCAGTGTTTTTGGTTATTTCTTCGTATTTTAACACCGACTTCCGAAATTAAATTTATTTTTTACTTTGTAGTGTTATTTTTTTATTTGGAAGTCTGTTGTATTTTTTTTTGTGTTTTTTTTTTATTAATCTTTTTAGTGGTACACAACAACACCACTGGAAATCACAGGAAAGTAAAACACGCAATTTGGTTTACTTGGATAATATAGTTTCTATTTCCTCCGGCTATTTTGATTTAAAAACCTAACTACTGAACCGATTTTGATAAAAAATTCTATGGGACCAATGAGAACGTATATCCTTACACATGAAAGAAGAATCTTGCAAAAAAAATACTACTGAATTGAGAACTTTCTCCTTTTTTTCAAGTCTGTTAAAAAGACAATCAATTTGCTTCCTTTTTATGGTCGTGTGTACATATAATGAAAGGCCGCGGATTAGGCGTCGTGGCGCAGCTTGGGAGAAGTTCATGTCCACAATGGACTGTTCTGGGCTAAAATGAATATTTTTCTGATTTCTTTTCTAGTTAGCTTAAAACCTGTTCACAGCACGATTGAGAAATAATGAAAAATGTTCTCTTTTGTCCGAATAATGAAGCTTCTGTCTCTGCCTCAAAATACTTTGGTAAAAGAACAAATCAGCAAAATTACTTTCCACTAAAACTCCTTCCCAATGTACACCAATCCCAACCATCATCTTTTTTTTTTAAGAATGGGAAATCATCAAATGACTTCTTCCGCTCTGGGTGGAGCGGAAGGGCGTGTCAGACTCTTACTGACTAAAACCCATCCGTGTTCCATCTAAAGCCCTTTGCGTTCCAGGGCCGCGGTGACTCTTTAGAACGAACTCCGCAACCCTGGCAGTCAACCATCATCCTAAAACCTGTTCGCATCGCTGATGCTTGCACTTGGACTGTTAATTCCTCGCAACGAACTCTTTCATTTGATATGAAAAACGACACAGTATGTTTTTTTTTTTAATTTTTCCCCCAAAAGTGACCCAATACTCTACATTTATTTACTTCGTAATGCGTCTGTGTTTGGGTTACAAAAGTTCATATACGTATGTGCAAAAAATTCAGCAGATAAAGTCCATTAGATTCAGAGCAGATTGGCTGTAACAAAAGACAGACACAAGAGTGAGGGTTTTTTTCATTCGAACGTACGGAACCCTAAAGAGGTGATGAGGTGTAACTTTTGCGTCTGCCTGTGGAATCTCTTCCCATGAGGTGTACAATAAAGTATATAATAAATAAATAAATACAATGTGGCATTTATGTCACCGTCTCATTAGTCTAATAAAGGCATTTGCATGTGTGGGTAGATTCGATTCCCAAGTCGGGCAAAGTCTTATTGAATTTAACAACAGTCAGGAGTCTGAATTTCTGCCCGGTTGATGGCAATAACTCGCCACCTATAATGGGATCCCTAGTATCCAAATAAATAAATAGTGGGCCAAGATCTCTGTTTAATCCTTTGGGGAATACATTCTTGAAATGGCAAGATTTATATGAATTAGTTTATTTTTTTGTAAGTGTAATTTGTGTATTTTATCTAAGGGCCATAGTTGCCTGGTAATAAAGAATTATTGTTTATTAATAAAAACATTTAGAATGTAACGTTTAGAGGTAAATGTTACTGTTCAATTAATGGTTCCAATATTTGCAAATATGTGAGTACCATTTACCTAAATTTATTTAGAAAATGAATAAGTTTACCTCTGCTGGTAATACTTTGTTCCTATAAGTAGCATACTCTGGGTGCATCGTCCTCACATAATATTAAATTAATTTTTTGTATACCAAATTTTGTAAAAAGAGTAACTATGGAGTTTCTTGTCCGTTCTTCTCCATAATAATCTACCTTTCCGAATGGACAGTGGAGTCACTTTATTAATGTAATACATTTACAGTTCAGTAAAGTAATAGTTTACTGAACTATAAATGATGACGTTCAAAAGTGCCGTTTAATGGCCTAATTGAAATAAACGTTTGGTCTGTGACTTTGACTTTAAATATGTACGAATGGGATGTGTCTGCCACTAGGCATTAACAAACCAAGAAACATTCTACTAACAAACAAACCCAATCCCTACCCATTCGTGCCATCTAAGCACCATCCATTACCAAGTAAATCAGTAACAGAATACATTCCGACACAATTCTTTTATTCCCCGATCAGCAAGGAGAGAAAAACCGTACTTATCCGATAGTTCGCGCTAGAGATGAGCCCGACTTGGAGATACGATCGGTTGATTGGTCAAATCTGTAAAGAGCACAGAGGGGCGGGTCCGAGCTGTTTATTTATCTATTGTGAGATGTTAGGACGAGGAGAGGACGGTGGACTTCGACATGGAATAGTTTTTATGTTAGCCTATAAAGTTGCAGTGGTAGCTGCAGTAGAAACAATAGTTTAAGTTAAATATCTCTAATTCGACGGCTTATTGAATGGTTCGTCATTTTACAAAAGGACGGCGTCGCCAGATTGCAATTCTCGATGTTATACAAAATTCCGGAAGCAATATAAAACACCACGTAAAATATTCGTAACGTTAAAGTCCATAAACGACCCAATGTTCAAAAAACTTTTAATTCAGACAGAGTCCATTAATTGGTTAGTATACAAAACCTTAGAAACTAGTGTTAGTACTTATAACTACCGGAAAAGATACAATTATATACCTACACTACACTCACCCCAACAGCGATTAAGTAACTTCTAGGCCAGCGAGCTCCATCGTGGACCACAGCATGGCTTATCATCAGATGCGATAAGGGTCAAACGAGAGCCTATCCATGTATACATCACAAGCAACGGCAAGCGTGTGCCCTGTACGCCAAACGTCACAAATATGTGACAAAAAGTACGGCGGAATTGTGGCAAATGCGACAGTAACTCTGTCTGTTTGTTACCTCATCACGTCTTCACGGCTGAACGGATTAGAATGAAACTTGGCACCCGGGTAGACCTTGTCCCAGAATACGACATACACATCCTTCAGCTCGGGAGTATGATCTTTTGGGATTATTTTCGACTATCACGCGGACAAAGTCGCTCGCAGAAGTTGGTCAATAATAAAAAGTTGCACACACATCTTACGAATCTCAAAACTCATCTCTGCGAGTTATAACCAACATAAACACGTGCTAAAGAGTAGTTCCGGAACATATTCCTTCATTTAAGTTTCTCAAGTTGCAACGCAAGCTTCACTCAGTTTCTGTTCAAAGCACGTGTATTAGAAGGCTTCCAAATGAAAGTTAAGTAATCAGAACTTGAACTCATGCGGTAATTGCAGCGTCCATCTTTCTACATTTGTCATTAAGTGTACTATAGCAAGCTGAGGAGCTCATCAAATAGCAAACTCCGTGTGTCGTGTCGTGTAGAGAGTCACTTTATTATTGTAATATAATTATTTTACTGAACTGTAAATGATGACGTTCAAAAGTGCCGTTTAATGGCCTAATTGAAATAAACGTTTTGACTTTGACTTTGTAAACTCTCGAATAATTGTCAATTGCCAATTGTCGCCATTTTATTATAATCCACAATTTCTCGGAATGACTTCGAGAGATCGAGAGAGAAAGAGACTATCAAATTTTGATGCGTAAAAAAGTATTCCAAATGTTCAGTAGACAATTTATGGAGAGTTTACAATCCCTCAAGTTATTTTATAATCTTACGGAGTTTGCTATTTTCCGGTGACATATACAACGTGTTACTAAATAAACGCAATATGATAAAAAAATACACGATTTCAGTGTTGTTCCCATAGTTAAAGTTGTTCATAATGATGAGTACAATGACCCCTTAAGAGGTATTGCGTTTATTCTGTTACACGTTGTATAAAAATGAATTCCTATTTCCCTTGGTCACGGCATCACGCGTGAGCGGCTGGAAAAATTTCGCTAATTCTTTTTTTGTTGTGTTTGTTATTGTCACAAGGTTCCTATGAAAGTATTTTTTTTTTTAAATATACATCCGGGCGAAGCCGGGGCGGGCCACTAGTCGCTTAATAATAACAGTCGCACGGGTTTCTTACGTTTGAAATTATGAAAAACTTTCACTATTGTAGAAGAATGTAGCTCCAATACACTGGCCTAAAACTCATACATAAAAGAAGACCACATCATCGCTTCCTACCAAATAAAATTGTGGTCAAACACGAGCCTCTCCATATTAAAAACATTTTCCACCAAAACTTTCCCTTCCGTGTACACCAGCCTCAACCATCATCTTAAAAAAACAGTTGGCATCGCTGATTTTTGCAGCAGTCCTCCAGTAGGTGGCCACTTGTTGCAGTGGGCGTGTCCCGGCCCGCCCACCGCGCCGTCGACGCTGGAGCTGCTGGCATCCTCAGTGGCACAGCAGACGCGAACCTGAGCACACGTGATGGCTACCCTCCGGAAGTTCGACATGAGGATCCTCTCGCCGGAGCGCTGACGTCTACTGAAACATAAGGTAAGTGGGAACTTGGACGGGTTTGACTTTTTTAAAGTTTTGGATACTTAGAATTTCTTTGAAACTTTTGTCTTGGTTTTTCGCGAACACGTTGAAGAACTTGTTTTTATCAGCTTAACTAAGTTGAATGGGCGTGCAGTAGGCTACAGTAAGGGTAGGCCAGCCCATACATAATGCCCAAAAAAAAAACTCACCACATTATTCAGGGTTGAAATCACGATACTGACGTTTTTGGGCATTCTGTATGGGCTAGCCTACCCTTACTGTAGCCTACTGCACGCGAATGCTAAGTCGTGCTTCACAGGCTCTGGCACTGGGGCTCTATTCACAAGTAATTTAAAAATAATGGAATAGTATTTGCTAGGACTTTTTATCAGGTTAATTAACAGGAAAGCTTATCCAAGTGGCTACCTTGTCCTCTTTGTTTGCTTCAATAGAGACAAGCCATTCTTTAACATACACAATCCTTAACAATTTAGATATCCATTGCGTTGATTTCACCAAAACCATTTACATAAAAGTATTCAGAATAAACTTACAATTTAAATTAACCAAACTAAACATTTTAAATAACCTACGTATTGCACCCACTAATCCCATTTACAATTTAGTTAGTTTCGCTAAAACCATTTTATAAAACTTTTCAGAATTATCTTTTAACTAACGAAACTTTTCTAACAAACGTATTACCCACTCCAAACTAACCTTTTATCAATCTAATTCAAATAAAACGTCCGTTTACCTTACATATATTTGCAGATTTAAAATCACATCCTCCACACACGCACACGTTTCTTCTAAACTTCATTAAAATAAGGAAAGAGACTTGTTGACTATCCACTTGTAACCTCTACTGCACATTAAATATTTAATCCGCAACTTTAGAATCAACATGTTTCTGAGACCCACACAAACATAGCACACTTTTTAGTTAGCTCAAACATGGTAAAAGTTGTCTTAGAATCGCTAAGTAGTCCGGTCTAATTAAATAACTTACTAATCTTTGTTCTTATAATACTCATTCTCAGCTTTGATAGTTCGTATAAATGTTGCCTGTAGGACCACTGTAAAGTTTGCTGAACATTTATCTACAGTTGCAAAACAAAAGCTGATTTTCAACGGTCAGACAACAGTTATTTGAGGAGTAAAAATTGTGGTTTGACAGCATTTGTAGAGAAAATGTGTCGACCCGCATACAATCTTATCTAATTATTGGAAATTCAGCCTTTAGTGTAAAATACATCAGACTAGAAGAAATGTACTAGCTACATTAACTCCCCCATTACATTCCATCATTCATTTCTTTTTTTTTATTTTCATTTGCCTCATTACATTCCAGTCTGCTATCTAAGATTGGAAGAAACAAATCAATACAACCGAAACTCATAAAATTAAACGGCTCCCGTACATACCCGTTAACAATACCAAACATTTTGCAAAAATCTGTAAGAACGATAGACTGCAGTACAAATCTTCTATATAATAAAAATGAATCGCAAAATATGTTGCTAAGCGCAAAACTCGAGAACGGCTGGACCTCTTTCGCTAATTCTTTTTTTGTTGTGTTTGTTATTGTCAGGAAAAAGTTCTTATCAAAGAAAATTTTGAAAAAAACATTAATATCCGGGCGAAGCCGAGGCGGTCCACTAGTTATAAAATAAAAACGAAAGAAAGTCGTATTCAAAAGCGTCAAACCATTTTCCATACGCAAAAAAAATCCGCTCAATATTTCCATTCAGTAACTCATCTACAATACAACGTTAACTCGAATATCAGCACGTTTTATTAGCTCTCCGCTCAGTCGAGCTTCCTGACGCCATTACTTGTTGCTTTTGAGACCGCTAACCCTCGAATTCTCGAATACAAATCGTTTACTCGCAAACGAGTCCTTATCTTTGAAGATGCTCTTATACGGAGAGTTATTCTGTTGCTACAATACATTTGACTATACATGTAAGATTATTGAGATTTATACACTGAATCATCATCATCTGCCTTGCCTTCTCCCATCTATATTGGGATCGGCTTCCAGTCAAACCGGATTCAGCTGAATACCAGTATTTTACGTGGAAAGTCTGCCTACCAGACCTCCACAACCCCTTAACGAGGTAACACGTTACTCCTTGGCAAGACTGATGCCAGATTTACTGGCAGACTTATGCGCTAAATGGAATAAAAAATATACTATACTATAGTAGGCGCCAGATAATCGTGGAATATCGGTCATTGACCCACCTACATTTATTGACATTGTTAATTTGAAAAACAGAATTAATGACACAAAACTGTCCCGAATCATCATCTCTCGTGATCCTTAACATTGTCTAATAATGAAAAACGATTCATATTTAATTTTTCAGGTACCTATGAGCAGTTATTAGGGAAAGGTCAATATACTTTATTCCACATTTATCTGGCGCCTACTATAGCTTTGTCCTCGGCTTCGCTCACGTTCATACAATTTTTCACAAAAAAAAATGGTTACAACTGTATCCAGGGTCCCGTATGTATTTGTACCAAAAAACATCAAAGCGAAGCGTTAATAACTAATTTCGCATAAATAATATTAGTTAGGATTAGGCTTGTACACCAAAAATACTTACATGACATTTTTTTATTAATAATGGTTTATTAATAAGAAGTTTTTATCCACACGGATACATCAACCCTATTATCACAACTCTTTTACACAAACTTAATTCTATGGGTACAATGAAATACAACGCAACGAATGGATGCCTCAAACACAACCGGCGTTCATTTAAGTGTAATTTAATTAAGTGCGTTTAAGTTTCCCGCGGAAAATTTTCACAAATACTTTTTGGAAAATAAATCCCTCATCGATATGCCAGTACAACGTGTTAAAGCCTCCCACAGCCCACCATTAGCCACTTCGCAACGGCAAGCATCTAAAAATAATAAAAAAGTTGTGAAGTTGGAGCTCAACTTGACACAGTCGCTCAGCAAACAGCTCGCTTGCAACCGCTTTCACTTTACTTGTCAATCTCAACTGAAATTCTTTATTTTTCGCGCTGTTTGACTTGTGGGGCTGATTTTAAAGTAAAATGTGAAACGGCACGATTCACAGGTGAGTTTAAGAGCGAGAATTGTAAGTTTTGCCGGGAAGAAAAGTTTTGTAGCAGCACTTACATGAAAGAAGCGTTTCACTATTTTTTAGAGATTGCACTGCAATCCTAATACACTGGAAACCGTTTCTTATGACTCAGGTTATATTGACCAACCGCTTACTATGAAGTAAATACAGTGCGAAGTTTGGTTTTCACATAAAATTCTTTATAAAAGTTCGGATATTATGACTTCGCTTGTGATCATATCGCTTATTATGACCCATTTTTAAGGAATTGTGTTCAGTTACAGTGAGTGACATGATTCCTTACACCTTCACTGGTTTTTGTGATCATTCACACTCCTTTCCCTGCGACAACATTTTGTGCATTTTGAATAGTTTCTCTCTATTACACTAAATTTCTAAAAAAATAGGAAGTTGTGTAGTTTGGTTAAGACTATGCTTTGTATGACGTTCGCTTAGCATAACGTGTTTTTCACTTTCCTTCGATGTCATTATAAGTGGATTTTACTATATATATAATTCTTCCGTTACTGACTGACAGAGTGACTGAGTGACTGACAGACAACGCATAACCAAACCTACTGGTCGTAGAAAGCTGAAATTTGGAGAGAGCATATCCCGAAATTCCTACGGGAACGGGAAAATCGGAAAATTCGCGTAGGAAGTCGCGGGCAAAAGCCAGTACAATATATGTATGATTGAGGTTATGACTTCGAACCTAGACAATATAGCATATCCATTTAAGTGAATCACATTTTTTTAATCGTCTCTTCGAGCTTTTCATTCGGCAAAATTCATAAAGCCTATCACTTCAAACGAATCTAATGCTACCTCAAATAGGGCATTTGACTAGTATGAAAAATCTAAATGAATGAATACTTATTTGATACATGATATTAAAAAATTACAAATTGTGAAAAAAAAAGAAAAACTGGCTAAGTGCAAATAGGACTTGCACACGAAGGGTTCCGTAACATAAGCCGAAAAAAACATGTTTCTCTTGTATGGGGGCCCCCTTTTATTTCATTTTTATTATTAAACGGCAACAGAAATATATCATTTGTTAAAATTTTAACTGTATATCGCGGTTCATGAGATTCAGCCTGGTGACAGATAGACAGACGGACAGTGGAGTCTTAGTAATAGGGCCCCGTTTTTACCCTTTGGGTACGGAACCCTAAAATTGGTCGAAAAAATAAATTTAAAAAAATATACAAAACTGATTTACTCCAGGCATAGCCCATAATTATCACATAACACAAAATATCATCATCTTTGATGATAATATCAAAGGCAATTAAAATCGCATAATACTAGAAATTTGATGAGTTATTTCATAAACTCCTTTTTCTATCATTTGAAGGAGATTTAAAACGTTTACCTTCAAATAACTAAAAAGATTTCAGCTTAAGATTATAAGCTTCGAATAAGCCGCGATAACTCGCTTTGAAACTCAAAATCTTCGCAAATAGTTGTGCGATGTCGTTGTAAAGGCCACTAGGCCAAGAACAAGTACTTACGAGTATTTGGAATCTTGTCTATGGCAAGGTAAGCCAAGTCTTTTGTCTCAAAACTTCAAAGACAAGAAAAGGCAACTTTTCACTCCGTTTTTCAAAGTTCTTTGAAATCATCATTTGAATCGTCCAGTTCGTTATTATATTTGTACGCTATTTTTATTTCGTATTTAGGATTCTAACACGAACATATGCACACATAGGAAATATATAATTACTATCCGTAGGCCAAAACATTTACTATAACTATCTGTGAATATCTTTTTCTTCTTCTTATTATGAAAATCAATCGTCGTTCGTTAGTCTCGCTTATACTCAAAAACGGATTGACAAATTTATAGGGTTCCGTAGCCTTATAGTTTCACAATGTGTGTGTGTCTATCTGTCTTCGCGGTTTAACTCAGAGACGCATAGCACCAGGAAGTTGGAATTTGGTATAGATATACATACATATCACGCGGACAAAGTGTAAATTTATATTAACTACCTTTTTTACGTTACTAAGAACTTTATCTAACTCATTTTCAATGGAATTTGTACGAAATTTTCCTTCTCCAAGTACATTTTATAGGTTGTTCGACCATTACTCGTTAACTTGTAAAGCTTGCTTAGCTGTGATATATTTCCATGCATGCATGCGATATATTCATAGAATCAAAAAAAAAACACCATTCTAAGTCGGCAATTGTGACGTGCAACTACGGAATCCTTCACTGCGCGTGGCCTGACACGCACTTGGCGGGATTTTTTCGTTGTATTCGTAATTCAGCCGGTCGTATCTGTAAACATGTCGTAAGAAAGAAAATTTTGAAAAAGAAAAGCAGCCGTACGAAGCCGGGCTTCCTATTACATAATATTACCTAATTTATATTACCACTACTGGATACAGGTGGGCTACTCTCTAAACCCGAAGTCCGTAGTTTCGGGCTTAGTTACGGGCGTATTCTACTCCGTGTCACCTACGGACTTACGATTAGTTCCGTACCCGAACTAAGAATGAATGACATAACTGTCAAATCGTGTTGTCATTAATTCTTAGTGGTTAGGTGATTCGGAGTAGAATACGCCCGAAACTACGGACTTCGGGCTTAGAGAGTAGCCCCCCAGGCCTTTTCAAAGTTGCGCTCCACCCCGTCCTCCACCATCCGCATCCAGTCCATCGTAACCACTTTTTAGAGGTCGCTTCACAATACAATAACATAATCCAAGCACCCCAGACATTTAACATTTAAACCACAAAGCTGTGACAAAAAACGCCGAAAAACACGAAAAAAGAAAATAACTGTGAAAGTATTTGTTTGAAAGTGGGAATGTCGGCAACGCCGCCGTTCTTTTGTTACTTTGTTCTTTTGTTAAGCAAGTTATTTTGGCTTAATTTCACTAAACTCTGTACAGTCACCAGCACAAATACCTAACACTTACCTATACAAAATTAATTTTTGATTTAGTTCGTTTTGACCACAATCGACGATAGCTTACCTATAAGTAACTTATTCACTCTTGACTTAAGGATTTAGATTGTAGCTATCAGGAAACACAGACTGTGGCAGAGAAGTCATCTCCTTAGCTGTATGCACAAAGAAATTACTCCCGAAACGTTTTGTGTGTTAGTGGGATATCCTCCATGTCCTTCTACCATTGGACTTCTAGACGCACTGCAAGTTACCATCCCTACCTTGTTGCTATTCCACCAATTCGCACTAAACGTTTCCAACCGTCTTTTATAATGCGCACAGCAAAGGAGTGGAACTCTCTGCCTGCGTCTGTGTTTCCGAACGCATACAACACTAATCCTTCAAAATTAGAGTGAACAGGCTTCTTCTAGGTAAGCTCGCTCCATCGTCGACTTTGTCTCTGTCATCTATGACCTAGGCTAGAGTCAAGAGCAAACCCATCGCAAATAAAAAAATTGTAACTGTGAGGCATCGCCGTACAACTTGTTGTCCGATTATAAAACAGGATTGGCGGAATTCAATTGTGCGATTTCAATGTACACTCCCGGTTTACCATAAAACAATGACACACTTTAAGAATAATACTAGATTAGAAGAATACAACTTGAAGAAGATCGAGAAGAGAGTTTTTTTTAAGGATGGGAAATCATCAAATGACTTCTTCCGCTCTGGGTGGAGCGGAAGGGCGTGTCAGACTCTTACTGGCTAAAACCTATCCGTGTTCCTTCTAAAGCCCTTTGCGTTCCAGGGCCGCGGTGACTCTTTCGAACAAATTCCGCAACCCTGGGCTGAGACCGTGTACGTCATTGATTTTGCGTGCGACTATAATATTATAGAAAAATAGAAACCCACAGAAAACTGATTTCTTAAAACGAATGCCATGACTTTAATATAAAGTTTATCTGTATTTATAGTTCCAAAACTCAAATGCAAGTTATCATAATCAAGAAGCAGACAGGACGCAGTCAAAAATATGTCTTTAAAATCTGTGTCGTAAAAAAATGGCGGTGTTGTCAGCGTTTTTAAAATCTGTAATAAACAGAGACAACAATAATTGCGTGTCACTCACGAGTCCCGCCATATTGAATTGAAGCCATCCAGTACAAATGACATTTTGTGTGACAAGGACTGAAGAACAACTTTAAAAGTGTATAACTTCTCTGTTTTTCGAACATTTTTATTTATTTTTTTCACAAATCGTATTTTTTTATATCATCTTTCAAATAAGTATTCATTAATTTAGATTTTTCGTACTAGTCAAATACCCTATTTCAAAGGTAAAACTCCATAAAATGAATGCTTGTGGCTGTACCTAAGCCATGCTACCGTTTACCGAGTTTCATTGCCCTTAACAGTTCGTTTTTCAGAGGATTTGTTCAGGTTTCGAGTGTAAAAGGTCAATTAAAAAGGAGTTACTTTGATTTCTTGGCAACATTGTAAACATGTTCGGTCTACCTGAGATATTTTCGTTATTACGTGCTTTGTAATACGTACTTGTTTAATAACTGTAGAATCTGCGTTTGGTCCCAAGTTAGTTTCATCAGACGATCTACGTCTCAAGTATCGCGCTAAGTTACCTACCTTATTCCGTAGCGGTTTCGTAGCGTTTCTTTGGCATTATGTAGCGTATCCGTGAAGATTTCGTAGCGCTTTCGAAGCTCTCCCTAAGACATTTGTAGCGTTTTGTTGCATATCTGTAGCGTTTTGCAGCACCTCTACAACGTGTCCGTAGTGTTTTTAATTGCTATACACAAATTCCAGAAATAAGCTATTCAGTTCATGCATAATTTTACCTACTAAATAAACTACTACTCAAACATCACACTTATCACATCACACTATATATATATTATTATTATCACACTAATATTATAAAGGTGAAAGTTTGTGAGTGTGTGTGTATGTTTGTTACTTCTTCACGCGCAAACGGCTGGACCGATTTACATGAAATTTGGTATAGAGACTGTTTGAGTCCCGGGAAAGGACGTAGGATAGGATTTTTATCCCGGGTGTATGTTCCCTTGGGATAATTTTCGACAATCACGCGGGCGGAGCTGCGGGCGGCAACAAGAGTTTAAATGGTTAGTTAAATTCGAATCAGTTTTGGCACACTGTTGAAATTTATGTCTTAGATGAACAAACTGAAAAAAAAATCACCAGTAGTTCGTTATTAGGGGTTGTATGAGTGAAACCACCATCAACAGCTGTATCGTATAAAATCATAGAGTCTCCATATCTATCATGGATGAAGGCGCTCAGTGCGCTTGACCAGTTCCTTTCACGACACAACCGGACCCTGGGAGCAGCCACGAGCCACGTCTTTATGAATATGTCTTGATCTCACTGGTTACTGTATTGAATGCCTAACTATATTAATGATTCGGGTCAATTAATTTTGAATATTGATGTTTATTGGTATCATTTAGTTTTAAAGAAGTTTAGTGGCTATCATTTATAAGGAATTAAAAGTATTTCAGAACTACCTTGGGTTTAACAGTTTCTTTATTAAAAAGTAACTTGTTGAAAATGTCAATTTATAAAAATAATTCTAAGACCGTTTTCAAATTTTAAAACATTACAAAACTCAATCAATCTGCCTGATCTGCAAAATAAGATATTTCACAAAAGCCATTTTTTTGTGTAATTTACATTTCAATTTTAATTTAAAGTGTACTATCTAATACGTATCTTATTCATAGATATTAGTAATAGGAGCTCAGTTTACTTTACAGAGAATTATGTACAGGGGAAGAATAAGAAATTCTAGAAAGATACCAGTATTTTATATGGAGCTTCTGCATTTCTGAGCTCCACAACCCTGAAATAACTCAATATCCCTTAAGAATCACCGCGGTCGTGGTACGCAAAGGGCTTTAGAAGGACCACGGATGGGTTTTTAGACAGTAAAGAAGAAGAAGAGAGAGACTTTTTTAAGAGTCTGACGCGCCTTTTCGCTCCAAACAGAGCGGAAGAAGTCATTTGGTCATCAAATGACTTCCCACCCTTAAAAAAAAAACTGACTGAGAATCATTATACAAAAAATGCCGAACATTATCGGAAATGTCGCCAAAATGATCAAAGTGACACCTTAAATGATTTCTAAGAAATACGCAGTTGCTATTCGTTTAAAAAAACACAAATTCTGCTTGACAAAACCGTGCGATGTATTATAATCTGCTCGTGTGAACAAAGTCTACATACACACCTATATAACAAGTACATTGAGCAGGATTATCTCCTCCGTTATAATATTTTGCAAGCGATTTGATTTCTTGAAGACTGGCGTTTATTTTGGAGGATTTTTTGCTATATAATGAATCCGTATATTTCGTGAGAGTGCCAATTGAAGTTTGTGATTTACAACAAGACTTGTATTTTTGTTGTATTTTTCTTATTTATAGAAAAGACCTTAGAAACATAACACTCTTCTGGGTAAGCTCGCTCCATCGTCGACTTTGTCTCTGTCATCTATGACCTAGACTAGAAACCCATATTAAATAAAAAAGAAAGCATAGGTATACACAACGACAAAGATGGACCCCATAAACAATGTGTGACATGACCCTAAGGTTGTGGGTACAACAAGCTTTCAGACTTCTCATTCTAAATATTAACGTAGAGGACTCTCAAAATTGTCTTCGTCCAAATCCACAAAAGAGATTACAACTTTTAATAAATGATCATCATCCATTGTTGGGTCCAAGGGCAAAAAGTATTCAGTTATAATTTATGTATCATTGTATTTGTAGCGGCATCAATGCCACCAAATGAAAAACTAAGAAACGAAATTTGTACGGCAACAAAAAGAACCACAGCGCCATTTCGACGCACTAACACCGAAATCCTGCATCGCGCAAGCAAAGTTCTCCGTGCGATTTGAACATATACAACAGTCCGAATATCAACTATCGGGCAGTTGCCCACCAGACACAACAACCGTCTTGTTCGGATGATCCTCCCTTTTCAGTGCAGGTGTCCGAGACTTTACTCTCTATACCGCATACCTCTATATATTGAAAGTAACTCACGAAAATATGAAAACAGGAGTTCCTGATTGCCCAACAATTCCAATCCATTGCAATGTCTTTCACCACTATAACTAACGAAGAATTCCCTTCATCATCACCGATATCTTAAAGTTACTTCTAACATTCATACTGGTTTAGTCCCAACACTACGGCATAGCTCCACATAATAAAATCCTGTAAAATTAGATTGATCGTCAAGGACATACGTAATTATAATTCCTCAAACACATGTTTGCATAATTATAATCCTTTCCGAGGAACACGCGAAACCATAAACACGACATGCAAACTACGTAGTTTCATATAAGGTATTTGCCACGACATGGCTCACTATCCCTAGAAATTAAGACGGTCGGTAAATATATTTCAGCAGCACAAGGGAGTTTTTTATTGTTTACTGAAAAATACATTGACACTTACTTGAATTTAACGTACAGATAAATAAGACTTTATTGCCCTCATAAGTTAAACGCACTTCTAAACAAATAACCTAAAACATTATGATATTAGTTAAACTACTATAATACTAGTTTAGCTTATAATAGAATTCTGTTCGGCACCAAGCAACCCAATTCTTGCAACTAGTGTTTTTTTGGAAGTCGGTTGTATTTTTTTTTTTGTAAAATCTTTTTTATTTTTCACTTTTTACCCCTAAACCCCACCTAACAACACAGCAAAATACGAAATTTCGTTTACTTGGATGACTTATTTTTTCCAGCTATTTTGATTTGATTTGAACCAAACGGTTCATAAATGACGGAGTTATGAGGTAACAAACACAAAAAAAATACATTTAGCCGAATTGAGAACCTCCTCGTTTTTTTGAAGTCGGTTAAAAATAGGATTAAAGTAAAACAGATGGTTTATTGTAGATACTCGTCAGTACTTAAGTCATGGTAACATTGATCGTTAACAAACACTGTCCTACTACCAGTAACTACAAAATTATAACAGTGCCAATTCTACTAAAACACTAGAAAGTGGCGGGCGTTTTGGGGGACTGTCTTTATGTAGAACTTTGACGTTCAAAAAGTGCTGGCACTCAGCCTAATTTGAATAAATGACTTTTGACTTTGACTCATTTTAAAGCAACGTTCGCATTCGCATCTCATTTGCCATCTGTCAAAAATGTAGAGAAATTAAGGTTTTTTTAACAGTTTGACATGCCAATGCAAACGTTGAAAAAAAAATCTCCTAAAACCTTTTTTAAACAAACTGTCAGCTTCAAGCTCTTTCGTTTGATATCCATATAAAAGGGGTTGAAAAAAAAAACATAAGCCGCCATGTTGGAGCGGCGGCCATATTGAATATACATAGTGTGATGTTACTCTTTATCGTTGTCTACTCTTCAAGTTCTTTCATTGAAGAAAAAATATGTAATCCGCTATCTTGGAGTGGCGGCCATATTGGAATTATTACAGTACCCATTGTATTGTCACCAGAACTAAAGGTGTATGCAAAATTTCAGCTCAATCGAATACCAACAAATGGTCGAAAAATTGTTTGCAAATTTTGACGGACAACTTACATACATTATGTCACCGGATTGTAATAAATCTTTACTAGATTATAATTTCTCGATATATTATACAAAAATCGTTTTGTATACAATAAATCCCATCCAAATTTAATAGTTTTCAATATATCCGTGTCAATAAGACACACAAACAAATAGTTTACAATTTCACGCGATATTTTACAATCTTCCGGTGACACATACATATATGTATATGAACGGTGCACGTTAAATAAAAGCTTGTAATTAGTTGAATTGGCCCACAGATTTAAGTTAGAATGGCTCATTGCTCTCCCATCAATCCCCCGGCCATGATTTTCAAAGTATACCTCCACGAAGGTCAAGGTCAGCCCCCCTGTAACGTAAGTAGGCAGATGGGAGGGTGACCGCGTCACACAGACTCATCGTAACTTGGATACAGTTCGCAACCTCGTTTAGATAACAACTTGCTCATAGATCCTGGTAGATCCATCTCCGGTAAGTTTGAAGGATTGGCTTCAAACTGGAGGTTCTTGCTAGGTATATTTAGTTTATTCAATAAGCTGTGTCGTTTCAGATCTGCGACTAAAATTGTTCTGAAATATCACGAAGGTAGGATTGCCTGCCAGGGTTGCGGAATCCTGCCAGGGTTGCAGAATCTGTTCGAAAGAGTCACCGCGGCCCTGGAACGCAAAGGGCTTTAGAAGGAACACGGATGGGTTTTAGTCAGTAAGAGTCTGACACGCCCTTCCGCTCCTGCTGAGACAAGTTAATTTGCGTTAATACTGCCTCAGTTTTGTGTCATCGAATCTTTTATTTTACCTTTTCTTAATCCTTTAAAATCTTAATTTTTTATTTTAATTATTTATTTGCATAAAACATGGTATAAAATGGTGTTAAAATAAATAAAAAAAGGCAAAAGTATGTTTTGCTAAGTTGTAGCATGCAAAAATTTTAACAAACTACAATAATAGTAATTAAATTTATCAACATTTATATTCCATAAATTGTCGTACTACTTACTACTTCCATAAACTTGTCAATTAAGTTCACAGGTAAACCAATTTTGAGCGTTTATTCACACATAGATACGACAAATATACGTAACGTATCTTATTACCTGTATTTCTAATAGCAAACCAACCATTATAAATAGCATTTAAATGTAGCAGACTTTTCAAAACATGTCTATGTGTCCAAATCAAAAGTTTTCGTGTAACGTTCCGAAGGGGGAGCTTTGTCATCACAATATTGACTCCTTGTAAGTCGCGACCTCAAAAAACGGCACACAATAAGGATTTTTAAAGGAAAATGTTGTGTTCGTTCATAGAAAAACACGATTCCTCTGACTTTTAGTAAATTCCGTATCGACTTATATTAGAAATGCTGAAAATGGTCTATCTGTTTCCTCTTCACATATTGACGGCTGAATGGATTTGAGTGATTCCTTGCACACTCAATACTTTTTTTGCATTCCACAATGTGTACTTAGGTGGTAAAAAGAAATTATGATCATTATGGACCCTGTCGGGCACAGCAAACAACAAATATATGTATGTAGGAGAGAGGAAGCTTCAAATAGCTAAACTTATATTTAAAATAAATCCAATGATACCATATTAGGGACTCTTCATACTTTATATTTTATCATTTAAATATTCCTTAATACTATAATAGCATTTTTCAATTAAATGTTGTTTTAATTTTTTATAAATATGTTTATTTTATCTTCTTTTTTATTATTTCAGGTAGTTTGTTATATATTTTTATGGACATCACATACGGACTTGTTGAATGTATTTTTAGTCGAGAACTTGGAATGTTTAATCTTGATTGAGTGTGTAACGTGATTGTACATGTAGACCATGTCCTGGATTAGGACAAGGAATAGTTTATATACCGAGAGTAAGAAAATTAGCCTTTGAAAATTTCCGACGTGAGTGAAGCCGCTGGCAGAAATCAGTTACAAATACATACTTATATTGATTGTTTTAAAGGATTTACTAAAAATAAAACATACGTTTTTTTTTCAACTTTTCGTATTTGACAGGACCGGCTTTACCTAACCTGGAATAGGTTACTCGTAACTAACAATAGATCCTAAAAACCGCATTATCCACTGCCAGGTTGCTTAGTTCTAAAACAACGAACTCGAAAGCGATCTTATCAATGATTTTGATCGTGGATCGCGTTCGAGATTGACTGTGTACGGGCGGCCTTCGGACTTATCGTGCAGTGAAACGACAATTTATAAATAACTCCCCTTCCTTTTATATCATAGCTCTCTCAATCCATCCATATTATCTTTGGCCGCCCTCTCTCTGACGGACTTTAGACTAGTGACTTTCTCAAGTTATTGTCAAAAATGACAAAAAAAAATGTGACGTTTCGTTAGCGCATGGCAATCGGATGACATTGCCATGCGCTAGCTCGTAGATTACTACAGATTTAGCCATGTTCACGTAGTCAATGACGACTTTAGAACGAATAATCGTTACCGCTGGTAGAATCTCACTTGGTCTCGAAGCTCGGGTCAAAAACTGCCACAAAATCGCCTAACAACGAAATCCGTTCAAGGACACTCACGTCCTTGAAAAACAACGTAAAAACTAGTTAGCAGAATAGCTGTGTTGATTAGGGCTGTGGCACAAAGCGGCATAGTCTAGCCGGTATGTCGCATACCGGGCCCGGGCGCGCATTGTTGAGGACGACGTGTATGGGACAAGCTATGGACTGATCGCGGAGTCGAGATCGAAGTTCTGTAGCCAATTAATAGAAGGTTAAGTTTGTGAGTGTGTGTGACTCAAACTGTCTTTATACCAAATTTCATCTAAATCGGTCCAGCCGTTTGCGCGTGAAGAAGTAACAAACATACACACGCACTCGCATGAAATTTGGTATAAAGTCTGTTTGAGTCCCGGGAAAGGACATAGGATAGTTTTTTCCCGGGATTATGTTCCCTTGGGATAATTTTCGACATTCACGCGGGCGGAGCCGCGGGAGGTAGCTAGTAGGTACATAATAAAGAGAATTAAATTCTATTCTAAAAACCAGAAAACACTGTTCCCTTTCTGTGAAAATTCTCAGAAAAGTGATTAAGTCTTGTAACCTGTGACACATATATATGATCCGTTGTGCATGACTGAGATTGGCTGGATGCATGAAAGGTCGGGAAGTTTCGGTAGCACGCGAGTCGAACTTTAATATAATCGGGGGAGATAGGACAGGAATGTTAGAACTTGTCATCTGATCTATACTTATATCTATACTAATAATACTATAATATAATTAATAAAGCTGAAGAATTTGTTTGAACGCGCTCATATCTGAAACTACCAGTCGGATTTGAAAAATTATTATCATGAGGAAGGCTATAGGCTATACGGGAACGGGAAACTCCTACGGGGACGGGAAAAACGGGATATGCGCGTGCGAAGTCGCGGGCAAAAGCTAGTACATAAAGCTGAAGAGTTTGTTTGTTTGAACGCGCTAATCTCTGGAAGTACCAGTCGGATTTGAAAAAATATTTTTGTATATGATAACCACATTCACGAGGCAGGCTATAGGCTATACGGGAACGGGAACGAAACGTACGAAGTCGCGGGCGAAGTATTAGTTTGTCATAAAGAAGATTATAAACAATTATCGCGTAAGTCAATCACATAAACAAAATAATACAATCCTATCACTAATGTACCAATTTTAACGTTGTATTAACAAACATTAGTCGAAGTGGGGAAGCAATTACCTCTAAATTCCTGCGAGTGGAGACCAGCACAGATGGGTTAGTTACTCTGAACTCGCGTGTTTGGACATCATGGGCGGTGGCGCAAGTGAAGGGCTTGAAGAGATAATTTAAAAAAATATAAAAAGGGTTAATATACTGTTATTATGATATAAAAAATACAAATCAGTTTTTTTTATGTGGCTACAATGATAGAGCTCCATAAGACCTAAATTAATAAAAAAACTTAAATTAACCCACGATTCCCATACCCCCACTACTGGGAGAATACTACGTCATACACAAAGGTGTCGGTTACGGTAACAGTGTCGCGAGTTAAATGGTTTTTTCTCGTCTCAAAAATGCCCAACGCGCCTAAAGAAGTTTTTACTTCAAAAAACACTGAAGTGATTTTATTTTAACCTAAAATATAAAAAAATTCGGCACACTAGAATAAACACATCTATTATGCGTAGGTAATTGCCGTGGTCACGTGCGCCTAGACATATGAAGTATCAGAATCATAAGATAACAACGAAATGTATGTGTTTATGCATTGGGTAACCAACATTTTTAGTGTTTTTCGTTACCTGCTTTTTACTTTTACCGTTGTCCTTATTTTGGTGGTCTGAATGATTTCTAAAAGTTTGTCCATCTATTTTAATGGGACCTTATACAACGTGTAATAGAATAAACGCAATATCTCTTAAGGGATCATTGTACTCATCTATAGAACCAACACTGAAATAAAAAAACCCCCCATACATTTCTGTGCGCATAACTCGACAAAATGTACTGAACAGCTGAGATTTATTTATTTATTTATAATATACTTTATTGTACACCTCATACTAAGAACAGGACAATCATACATAAAATAAATGCACAATGGGCGGTCTTATCGCACAAGGCAATCTCTTCCAGACAACCTTTGGATGGATTGAACGAAGGGAGATGAGGATGATGAGTAAAATTACCCCTTAAGAGGTATTGCGTTTATTCTGTTACACGTTGTATAATACTACAGTTTCAAATCAACCTGGTATGGTATTCACAATGATATTCTATAACCTAGTTTTTGTTTACACAATAACCTAATTCCCAAATTCCAAACAGAAAGTCTCCCATCACCATTCTAAATGTTAATCACACAAAACAAATTTGTTCTATCTCGAAAGTGATTGCAAACCTCGTAAAGTGACGAAATCCAACGAAACTCGATCTACATAAAGTACCTCAAGTAAACAGAAGACGTTTTGTTTTATTAATTAAATACCATTCATACATATTCAAAGTGATTTATTCATTGATCTGTTATTTAAAATTTGGCTGATTTTCTACTTCTTCTTCTTGAAAATATTATGTTATGTTAGGTCCAGTTCTCAGCAACGCCAACACCATTCGCTGACGTGAAATGCGCGTAACGAAAATAAATACATTTTGAAAATATTTTTGTGTGGATAATTAGAAAACGTGAAAAAGATTTTCAACTGTACTGTGTGACAAATCAAATGAAAGGACGTATTGTATAGGGTAACAAATATATATTTTTTTTATTTTAAAATTAATGGTTTTGAAGTTATTCAAGAAATTAGATGAAAAATTAAAAGTGAGTATAAAATTTTGAAAAAATACAGGTGATAGTTCTTAGCCTACAGATTACAGGAAAACCTAAAATAAGTCTATGTTTTAAATGTAACAAAAATTTAATTCGGAAGGAAACCTTTCATCTTCTGTTCTTAAGGCAGCACAAGCCAGAGAGTTATCTTTTCTTTTCCTTAGTTAATTCATTGGTGCTCTTTAATCGAAACCCACAGACAGGCGCGATGCGACAACTCGTTTCCATTTAAATTGACGGATAATATATAATAGTGATACGCAAAACAATGTCTATAAAACAGGTTGCCACAATGTCGTCGAATTATTTCGCCGCTCCTATCTGCCTTTAACATCTGAATTAATAAAACGTTGTCATAGCTTTACTTAATTTGCTGTAGGGTAAAAACCGGACAAAACCGGGAAGGGGAATGATCAATTTTCATCTATTTACTTAAATAACATCAAAATCATTATTATTTTAAAAAGACAAAAACATCAAATTTCAAGTGAATCAGTCCAGTAGATTTGGAGAAAATCGGTTGTGACAACCGGGCATTCGATCGTTTGGACCCCTTCAATTCGTGACATTCTCCCAATATATCATCCGCTTCTTCTGTGTGTGAATCATAAAACGCGACTTCAAGGCTTTATCACGAGGAACAACTGCAATAACATTATCCACAGATACATGGGTAACATTCTGTGAAAATGTTCAACTGTCTGTTTTCTTAATTTATTTTACCAAAATACAACACATGTTTTTGACCACATATTTTAATAATAATATTTTATTTTTAACTTGTATTTTTCAGAAATATTCAAAAATGAAAATTAGTATGTAAGCATTAATAAATAAAGAGAATAATAATATAATAAGATAAATTAATAAAGAGAATAATAATATATCATTTAATTCAGGTAACAAAGACCCTTAAGATATATGCCTCACAGACTATCATACATATTTATTGAAACCACAAAAATATTAATAAACTATTGTCCACGATATGACGGCATCGTGTTGCGCTGCGTGGTGTCACGTAAACTTCCGCGGAATCGCCAAAACATGACACCCTTCGGCCAAAACTCTTCCTTGAGAAAGGTCTCAATATGATGAGTTGTTACTCGCACCACGAACGACTTGAAATTCGTGTTGTGAATTTTAAGCTGCCGAGTATACGGTTTTAGATTACGAGTAAACGGTTTTGGGGAGCACAAAAGCTGCTATCGGGGTTTCCAATTGCCCATTGCAATTGAGTTTCTCATTACCAACCCTGAGGTTTGAATGTTAAAACGTAAAGCCTCTTGTCCTGCGCCTGATCTCTCCCAGGTCGTGTCGTATTGCCATCCCATCGGAGTAAAGGAACAGTGTTCCTGTGTTTGCGAATACCTTGCTAAACTCCGTTGAGTTTGGCCAGCTCGACCGAAACTCGGTTACGAACTGTTCTTTGCTCAAAAATGTTATATCCACCTGACGGGTAACTTCCATTAGGCCAAAAAGGCAGAACATAACAGTTTCCTTACTGATTTGCAGATCGCTATCCAATCGGATTTTTTCAACTCACTATTGCAAATTGAGCAGAAAATTAAATCGCCAGTCAGTCGGAAAAACTCAAGAACAAAACACCCATACATTCTGAGCACTCTTTAAAATCGAATTACCAATAAAAACCAAGTGTATTCACATCCGACGCACCCAAATTACACATCAACAGATTAATGTATTCCTTCTTAAGCCGTTCACAATGAATGATGGTGACAACAGGCCGTTTTATCGGAGATAAACCTAGAATACCTCATAAAACGTCGTTTGAGGACCTTTTGTGTACGCTTTGCATTTTATTTTTAACTACCAGCCCTTTTACATGTATTAGTTTTTAAGTTGACGGTCTCGTTTGCGAAAATTTAAGATTGACGATGGTACAAAGATGTCAAATATTTTGTTGCAGAATCTAGTTACACAAAATCAAAGTATGCTTTTGACTAGAGCTAGTTATTATCGTTCGACGCAAACATTTATTTTGAAGTCTCCTACGACTAAATAAATCAAACATTTTTTTAAACTACTTGCTCAATCAAACAACAAAAGATAAACGTAGACGGTAACCGTATAAATCCTTTTTTTTTTTTACAAAATTAAGTTCAATATCACATACAACTTCACAAATGATCTTACAAACACATTAAACGCTTTCTTCTTAACCTGAAACGATTACGCTTAAAAAATAAACATTTTACGGATCGGATTACTCTGAAGAGTTAAGAGATGGCTCTTAATTAGTTCCGACAATTATCCACCGCTTGAAAGAGGGCGCCACTTCGTCTATTTGCTACTAATGGTAGAGTAATGAAAATAGGCAGATTGGGAATTGATCCTGATGGGAAAGATGGGGTGATTTAATCTATTGTGTCTGTGGCTTATATTAGCTCGGTATTAAGTTGATTTGCGCTAAAGCAGATAGGGATAAAGATTGAAATAAACAACCTCTCTAGAAAGGAAATTTCTACTGGACTTGAATTATATTATTTTGTGCCACATTCGTTTTAATACGAAACTTAAGCGAAGGTCTTGAAAGTATCGAATGCCATCTGCCAGCTTAGCTTTAAAAAAGGATATCCACCACAACAAGTTAATTTGCCAAATAAAACGAAACCTAAAATAAAAAAACGAAGAAACTGTCGTAGAGAAAACAATTATGATTTATTTTCATAGTAGTTTCTACTACTGGTCCTTAATTAAACCGCGAAATTTTGAAAAACATAAACATTTCGAAATATCACTTAAATTTTTGAACAAAATACTCCAGTTAACTTCAGGACCACTTGTTTACCGCACGTAATCTTCTATTTCGTCGTCAATAATGAGTTCTTAGAGGAGCCGTGGGGCCTCCACCAACAAGGGTCACTTTTCATTATTTTTATTTGCCCAGCAATCTGGTTGGTCGCCCTGTTTGCGGACGCTTGCTCAGCAAACACGACAAATTGTTCGTACACACATAAATACTGGTACTTTACAACTCTCATGTACCGGAGTCTTGATGTTCGTTAAATTAAACAAAAATAATGAGAATTTTGCAGATGAAATTCTCATAGCAAATAATTTTGGCTTACGTTTTTGAATTGGGTAATGTTTTCGGGGTTTTGTCTGCGTATTTCAATGAGAAAGTAGCATGTAATTTTTTATATTGTTACACAAGAAAACAAAATTGTTACTGTTAGTAGAACCCTGGGTACAACATAGCTATAGTTTGACGCAGTGTAGCTCCTAACTAATTACTTTTGTACTACTTCCAATGGGATTTGCAAAAGCAAATAACATGATTTGTTCAGAAATGTCATCGATAGTTTTCCATCTTGCAAAATCAAGGTTAGCCCATCATTGACCTTGTCATCATTTCAGCTGAAAGACGTCCACAGCTGGACATAGGCCTCCCCCAAGTGTCGCCATCATCGACCGAACGTGAGCGTCACGCATCTTCATGAGGTCATCAGTCCACCTTGTGGGAGACCTTCTAACTAAACCCATTGACCATCTGTTCTGCGAGCAATATACCCATCACGAAATTAAAAATAATAACTAAGCCTTGACATCATGCATATTTCCAAGGATCGGTATCAGCAATTGTTCTGTTGCAGGGCGAGAGCCCAGGGCCGGAGCGGCGCAACGGCGAGTGCGAGCCGTCAGAGATGCCGCCCTCGGACGCGCCGCCCGCGCCCACCGCGCCCCCGCCTGAACCGCCAGCTACCACCACCATCGTAAGTGATCCTCGAAGAAACCACCCGATTGCTCGTAAAGCACAGATGAATATACCACAGCATTAACAAGATACCACTCACATTTTACCCCCTCTAGAGACGCAGGAAAATGTCAAGACTGGCAGTAAGAAA
The DNA here is from genome assembly GCA_905163435.1 of Mamestra brassicae. NCBI lineage: Eukaryota > Metazoa > Arthropoda > Insecta > Lepidoptera > Noctuidae > Mamestra > Mamestra brassicae. The sequence goes on from LR991001.1 coordinate 17,581,764, forward strand.
AGGGATCTATGTCATGCAGCAAGCTTTAAATTCAAAGTACCAAAGTCATTGTGAAAACCGACAGGATCTATCTCTATAATTTTTGTTCGCCGCCATCTTAACATACCGAGTTTCCTCCATGCCTCGGAAAGCACGTTAAGCCGTTGGCCCCGGCTGTCATTTGTAGATCTTTGGCAGTCGTTACGGATTTTCAGAAGCCAGTAAATCTGACTCCAGTCTTGCCAAGAACTACCACGTTATCCAGTTAATGGGTTGTGGAGGTCTGGTAGGCAGCCGTTCCACTTAAAATATTGGTATTCAGCTGAATCCAGTTTGACTGGAAGCCGACCCCAATATAGTTGGGAAAAGGCTAGGCAGATGATGAAAGCGCCGCCATGACTGGACCAGAAAAGCTTGCAGCACTATCCCTATTGGTGATGATGTGGTAAGGTAAGTTGTTGTCAACTGGAAGCTGATTTACCCCATTCGTCTTGGTGGTAATCTAACAGATTTTTACGTTTTGCAAACAGTTATCCAGGACTTCAGATATGTTTTTCCGAAAACTTCAGCTTTTAACGTCAGTCGTGTTACAGCAGAAAGGTCGATCGCTCGTGGTCTCGCTGACCACACCTCGAGAACGGGAGACCTGGTCTAAGAAGGCGGAGTTCTTGCTCCTCTAGTCTACCTCTATCCGTTTCTCACGTCAGTCAATTTACAGCAGCCGCCGCAGAAGAGTCGGTCCCTCGTAGTCTCGCTGACCCCACCCCGGGAGCGGGAGACCTGGGCCAAGAAGGCGGAGTTCCTGCTGGCAGTGGTAGGCTTCGCGGTCGACCTGGGCAATGTGTGGCGGTTCCCTTACATCTGCTACCAAAATGGCGGTGGTAAGTTGAAATTTTCTTGTGTATTCTTCCGTTTCTGAACTAGGCTCTAGACAAAGTGCTGTTCATAATGCGATTGTCGAAATGCCAAAATATAAGGGATTGATCACGTGACATTTTGGCAGCGCTTGTCAATCCTATACATTTTTGATATTTTGATAATTGCCTTCGCAACGCCAGAATGTATCTTGTCTCAGTCTTTTGGTGATCTGTCAACAATTATGTCAGTTAGTTCGTGTCACTTTCACGCTTAAATCGCCGGACTGATTTTGATGAATTTTGTCACAAAAATAGACGGTATTAGGCTACTTATTTTGTGAAAATAAAACTAGAACAATATATAAGCCATCTTCCCGACCAGGTGCGTTCCTGATCCCGTACTGCGTGATGCTGCTGTTCGGCGGGATGCCGCTCTTCTTCATGGAGCTGGCTCTGGGGCAGTACCACCGCTGCGGCTGTCTGACGCTGTGGAAAAGGATCTGTCCAGCGCTCAAGGGTGAGTCTCCATCAGCCCATCAGGATACCCTTATATTATAGTGTTATTACTAGAAGATGCAGTTTGTGGTGCGAGGAAATGTTTGCCAATTCTACAGCTAAAAGTTTGAAGTGTATCTACGTATTTTTGTCTACTATTCCTAAAAGTTCTATTCTTATGGCGAGGCGATGGGGCGCGGCATACCAGGGAGTAGACGGCGGGCGACTTGGCTGTCTTCCTAGGGAATCAGCACCCTGTTCAGGCTAGATACGATGCTAATAATATCTACAATAAAATTACAGAGGTATGCGGAACAGAGAGTAAAGTCCCGCATACCTCCACTGAAATGGGAGGATCCTCCGACCAGACGGTTGTTGTATCTGGTGAGCAACTGCCTTATAGTTGATATTCGGACTGTTGCATATGTTCTAATCGCACGGAGAACCCTGCTTACGCGATGCAGGATTTCGTTGGAAGTTCGTCGCTTACAGGATAGACGGCGCTGCGGTTCCTTTTGTTGCTGTACAAATTTCGCTTCTTAGTTCCTCATGGGGCTTTGATGCTGCTAAAACATCATCTTCCTGCCCTTATCCCATGTTACTTGGGTCGGAGTAATAGGTTTTTTCTTCCATTCTGTCCTGTCAGCCGTCACGCCATCACTATGTCGTTTCAAATGGCTATAATGAATTGCCAGAATTTGAAGAAAATCAACAACGACAATAAACTTCTTTTATCTCTATAAACCCATAAAACGTCCCTATTGACTAAATAGATAAACCGCACCAATCAAAGATATTACCAGTGAACAATAAAGTCGACAGGAGGCACTGAGAGTCGTCGCGATGTCCCATGGGGTAGTACCGATCAACAATCTGTATTGAGGTTTTAAAGTGCTGATGACGGCTTGTTTACATAAGAAACCCGCTTTTACAAGCTTTTGTTATTTGAGGGAAAATAGTATTAAATGTACTTAAAATGTTTCTTTAAGTTTCGAATTTGTATTTGTTCAGCACAATAAAATTATTATGCACAAAATGCACATACAATTCTCGTACCTTGGCTAACTTGCGTGAGACACAATTTCATGTTCAGTGTGTGTTTTCAGTATTGCATAAAAGACCAACAAATCTCCCAAGATACACGCCGACCATAATCCAAGACAATTTTCTAGGCTCAGTTCAATTCTCCGTTAACCCGTTAGCTAATACATATATGTATGTATGAATACCACACCATAAAATCCTACAGACCTACCACTTACCCATATTGTTTCCCAAAGTCAATATAAAACGAAAATCTGGCATTCATGTGTAAACGTGGAGTGTCCGCTAGTGTCCGGGAGTGTCCGGGGGTGTCCGGACTTGTGGCTTATAAATATACAGGAGGCAATGCTTTTAACACCGGACAAATGGTTGGGCCGAGTGGTTGGCTGGTTAAAATGTATGAAACGAATCCAATGAGGCTATACCTAGGCACTGTTTGTAAGATTGACTGAAGATGGAGTGGTTGGTCATAGTTTATCAGTTTTGATGTGCTTGGGTCGGAGTGTGGTGAACCAAAATATTACTAATACAAAAAAAAATAAAAGCAACATCCATATGGGTTAGTAAACAAAAAGATAACTTATTCCTATGTTAGTAAACTTATAATCTATTTAGAAACTAGGCTGTTGTTGGAAATGCATCTCCGAACAACATCAACAAACAAAGGAGAATCATACCTCCCCGCTATGATTTTGAGAATGGAGTTGAAGCTGACCCGCACTCTGTAGAGCAAAGAGGCAGATTTATGTCTGACGATGGCTTGGAAGCCATCGACGTGTGCTTGTTCAAACTTCTTGCACTGCAGAAACGGGGCAGCCCCATCAACATGACTGACATGAATGACTTTGGTTGCCACTTTTGTAAACCGACAATACTATAAGAGATCTTAGAGGGCAGTCAATATTCAGACTAGACTGAAGTAAATGCTAGGCAGACGCCTAGTTTTTAAGGTTCCGTACCCAAAGGGTAACCAACGGAACCCTATTACTAAGCCTCCGCCGTCCGTCCGTCCATCCGTCCATCTGTCTATCAGCGGGCTGTAACTCAAGAACCTATTAGGCAGACAGATGAAATTTTCATAGTGTATATTTCTATTGCCGCTATAGCAACAAATAATACAAGAAACGTGTTTTTTTCAGTTTATGGTACGGAACCCTTCATGTGAGAGCGCGACTCGCAATTGGCCGGTTTTTTGATAATGAAACGCAGGTGTTCAGCCAGTCTATTCTATCGACATCTCACCGTGTTAACTTAGGTGGAGTGGGGTTGCGCATTCCATCTTGTTTGTATGAATTGACAGCTCACTTCATGTTCACTTCACTTAAGCTAACACAGTGAGATGTTTACAGAATCGCACTACTAGTCACAGATTGAAACAATTAAATATCACCGCACATTTTACATAACAGCGATAGGTGAAATTTTACTGGAATAATAAAATGACTACAAGATCCTGTTAATCTTTTGAACGCCAGAGCATAAACGCATCGGCGTGCCTCCGACGTTAAGCCACATATTCGTCGTACTTTTTGTCACATATTTGTGACGTTTGGCGTCGCTTGTCATGGATACGTGACAATTGCGTTCAAAATATTGAAAGCTAAAACCTTGGCGCGCTTCAGTCTGGTCTTGAGATTGTCAAAGACATATAAAACATAATAAAAAGTCTTATTTGCTACTTTAAAAGGGTCTTAAAAGACATCTGATTCTTAATTAACCTTCACCAAGCTTAAATAACATATCAGTGCATACACATACAGGTTAGTAATTTCCCGCTGACATTGGTATAAGTTGAAACGAGTCGATGAAGAGCACTGCAAATATTTGCCGAGCGGATCACGCGGCTCTCAGGGCTGCATCTAGTCGGCCTAGGTTACTATCTAGCCGACTAGACGACTAGGTACCTAAAACACTATTCTGTTGCCACGTCAAAACCATGGGTTGTTTTTTTTTAACACCGTCCAAATATTTGTTAGCTATCAATCAAAGAGACAATTGGTGCAAATTTTAACTGTTCGGTAGAATTCGTTCTCACATCACGACAATCACACGTCTACGGTTGTACAGATTTTGAAGACCACGGAAAACCGAGACTACACGCTTGGCTTTATACTTCCAAATATCAAGGCAAAAAGACGAGACTAGTTTCTACTATTAATTTACGTACAGTTTTGAATCAAAGACACTTGCAAAATGATGCTATGTATTTGCGTTTTCGTATACTGCTACGAAAATCTTGCTACGAGCCTACGATGCTACGCGCGTAGCACAGCGCTACGAAACAATGAAGGTTGCAACCTCTACGGAGGGATTAGTACGATAGCTTCGCATAGGCTTTCCTCAAAGTGTACACAATGACAGCCAATCTAGATTGTGATCTTAATACCTAGGACCATACCGGTACCTCTTTGACCGTGGTGTATGTATTTCTAAAACCCTATAGGTAAACTGCATTTAGTCGCATTCAGAAGTGGAGACTAAGTTTAGTCCGAAAAAATCATTGTTTCACAAAACCCTCAAGACTACATATACTCGTATTTGAGTGTTAAAGCGGACATAATGCTCCTGGAATAGGAATTAAAATCTCTTATAGATTTTAAACGGATTGGAACGGAATCTTGAAAATGAACTTCAAGTTTTACCAAACTAAACTCAAAAATGAATTACCGCAACTAAGTTTCTTATAAGAATATTCTCCATAAGAAAATGTCAAAGTGTTTTTCCGTCCGTGTCGTATTGGCCGCATCAAGTTCGAGTCCCGGTAGATGCTCACTACTGATAATTTGACCAATCACACTTTCTCATACTTCGATACTTCTTTTGCAAATCCTCCAGGTTCTGAATAAGTTTTTGCGATTATAGGTAAGTCTTTTGAAGCGGTTTGAAAGTTATAATTTTCTTTGAAATATTTGGTTTTCTTTGAAAGATTTTGTTTTCTTTGAAAGATTTGGTTTTGACTGCGAGTCTTTTCAAAAGTATGATTTCTATGTTGTGCTGGAATTTCTTACCACTGAAATCGTAAAAAAAAATTACTGCTCCATACATTTCTGTGGGCACAACTCGAGAAAATGTACTGAACTGCTGATTTTTTTTTTCGCGATTTCGTGTTCAGTGTTGGTCCCATAGTAAAAGTTATTCATAATGATGAGTACAATGACTGGACTGCCGTTGTAAGACGATAAAATGGCACCTTGTATATTTAATTAGATGTGCCATCTTTCTCATATTTTCCTCTTTCATAATATGAGTTGAAAATTTTGACAAGTAAACAATGCTATTGCATTGTTCAGATGTCCAAATTTTGTGACCAACTAACACTAATGAAACAATCCAATTAAGCCGTAGTTAATGGAATAATGACGACACCACATCACCACGTCTTTGATATTGATACTTTCTTGGGAGAGACATGTTCTAGTTTAACCGCAATTTTATTCCAAATAGTGGGGCGGACACACTGACACATTTGTTCCGGATAATGAAAATTAAAAAACTTATAAAATAAATGCTGTTTGTGCAGAACTAGCTTCATCTATTTCATTAACAAACCTTGACAAATCAAAAATGTCTGTAAATGGTCTATCTAAAATAAAGTTTTCGATTGATTGACATTTCTGTAGAAAAAAGCAACATATTTTTACCTACCACTTATTCTGTTCCTTCTTCTTCTCTGTTTGTCCTCCTCCTCGCGTCGTTTGCCTCGTTACTGAGGGTTGTGACTCCCCCGCCGAATCATTTCTTTGACCAAGTCTCCTCAATTATTTTGGTCATTAGCTTCGTGGAGGGCAGTGGTCTGACTATATGTATGTGTGTATGTGTGGTTGCGCTCTCTTGGTCACTTGCCATTACCTGCATTACCTTGTCTGTTATCATTACGCGTTCTAGGTTTTGACCTTCCTTTGGAGCGATGTGGCCAAGGAAATCCATAAGTCTGCGTAGACAGTTTTGTGTATACATTGTTAAAAAACTTTCTTCATATAAAAAACCTCCCATTGAAGTTCCAACAAAAGTGATCTAATATTTAAAAGATTCACACATCATGCGAGTTTACGACTCAGTTTTATCACATGCGGCCGTAGATCACCGTTATCAACCTCGCCGTCCCTCTGAGGTTCCAATATCAGAGGGATGCCCTCCGCCCTTCGACAAAGTTTATGGCAATATTCTGTGGATTGATTGCGTGTCAATGGTGCAACATCGTTTGAGAATTGGGGAATTTTAATCTCGGTTTTTGTAGGAAGTTGTAATGATGAGTGATGTGTGTGATTTGCATGAATGTATGGTTTGCGTTGTACTTATTGATAATGAGGATGTTTATCGATTAAATACGTTCAACTAGGGCGGATTTCTTTGTTGTAAAACTGACTGCGTTTAAGAAAACTTATTAATACTTCTGCTTGAACCAGCCACACTTTGATCGCGTTCCCGAGAGCTAAGTCTCTATGGCATAGAATGTAAATATTTTCACATAAAACGCAATGCGTTTAGAATTTGCATCATGTGGTAGCGACCTACTGCGATTATAAAACCAAAAGGTTTCAATTGACATCAATTAACGTAGCCTGTTACCAAAAATGTTATACTTTTTTATTTTATTTTATTTTATTTTATTTCGGGATAAAAAAACAGGAGTACAATTAAATGTAATACATACTGTCTTACTAGTTAACCAAAATACTTATTATACTACTAGCAACATTATCCACTTATTACTAATATGACGATCTTAAATGCTACGTGAGAACAAAAAAACATGAAAACAAAATACATGAGTGAATGGAGTGAACGATTAATTTCAGTGGTTGATAAATTGAATGAAGGAATGAATTATTGCTTTCTTATGATGTACGAGATAGAAAATCAGGAAAAAAAAAGTAAAGTTACACTACATAATAATTTATAAAGCTAGGATAGATTCGACTACAGATTTCCTAAATTGGTATGATGTAAGATTAAAAATATCGATGTTTTCAAATCTAGTGTTGTAGGAATCCACAAGTTGGCGCAGAGGAGCGCGAAAACCAGCATTTGAATTGCAGACGTGTCTGATATTAGTAGATAGTAACCGGTATGAACGCGAACACCAAAGTTCTTCATAAAGACAGTCCCCCAAAACGACCGCCCGTCACCACTTCCTAGTGTTTTAGCAGGGAAGAAGAAGTGGCGCAACAAACTCCCCAGCATAGAAACGCAGTAGGTACATACATTTTATTGTTCTATGTTTATTGGCATATCTACGTAACGTAAAAAAACATCCATTGATACCTTCATATTTGTAGGAAACTCTATTTTATCTTTAATAGACTCAAATACAGGCATAAATAATCATAATGAAGACGAAAATTAATGAAAAAGTCTTGGTCATCAAGGGGGTTGAAGTGTTCTTACTTCTTTCAACATGGATGACGAACAATGTACTAATCTTCATCCTAATTTTTGTCAAGGCTTATATGGCTTGATAAAAATTGGTATATATGCTTCACAGTGTTTTCATTTAAATCCACGAAATAATAATAACCTAATAGAGACACGAAAAAAATAATTGCCTCATGCTTCCTACACCCTAAATAATTGCGTAAAACCTACCTACATAAAATCGTTAATCGAATGATCTTTTCCTATGCTTTATATGTTTAAAAATCGTTTATCCGACAATGTGAACACGTTATAAAACTGTTGAAAAGAAAAACTAAAAGAATGTGCGATGGACTGTATGAATTTGTGTATAGGGTACGCAATAAGGGAGTTGCACAGGATTTTTTTAAGTTCCTCAATCTTGTTAAAGTTGAAAGATATATTCAAAGTTAGTCATATCACAGCGACAGACACAAACGAAGACTCAATACTCAAATTAGATCTTCCATCGCTAACAATATTGCCCCATTTCTGTGCCGTATAACAAACCGATTCAACAGTTGCAGCAGATCCGAGCTACGATTGATAATAGCGCCATCTCGTATCCAATAAGCTAATTAGCGGAGGCGATGCGATATCATTTGATTACCCGCGACGACAGATGGCGTAGATTTGATTTCTACAACTTGAACTAACTTTGCGTCGCGAAAATTGACGCCCGCTGCACTGATTAATTTGATTTTGAATGTTTGAAGATTTATTATGAGATGATGAATGGATGAATGCCGTTTTATTGCCAGTTTGCGAAGATGCGGGCAAATTGGTTTTGGAGCTATCAAACTTAATTAAGTAGATGAAGGGTGTAACTTGTTTGAAAACAATTAAGAGGATCTTGTATGTGCTGTGCTATCTTTATGTTTTTCTGGGAATGGTTTATATTATAAATAACAATGAATAGTTCTGCATTGAATTTATAAATTCAAATTCCAAGTTCACTAGTAGGTACGTGGGGGCCGTCTCAGTTACTAAAGCTTCATTCAAACCTGTAAATTCATGATACTTATAATCGACCAGAGGATTCTAGCGGTCGATTTTAATACTATGATGTAACTTAATATTTAAAACCCAAAGTTAAATTTTTCTTAAACACAGAAAATTCTAGAACCTTATCATCCCCAGGCGTGGGCTACGCGATCTGCATGATCGACATCTACATGGGCATGTACTACAACACCATCATCGGCTGGGCCGTGTACTACCTGATCGCGTCCATCTCGTCCATCAACTCCGTGCTGCCCTGGACCAGCTGCAACAACGAGTGGAACACGCCGCTCTGCTCGCCCGTCACCGCGCCACAGACTAATCCTAATGCGTCCACGCCCGCTAAGGAGTTCTTTGAGTAAGACATAGTTGTTTAAAGAGATATTAAGATTTGTGGATAGAAATAGGTTCCAATATTTTATGTTTTTATTTATTTAATGTGGGTTTACTCTTGACTCTAGTATAGGTCATGTCACTCTAGTCATCCAAGTTAGTTTATAATTTTTTAAATGACTGTTCTATTAACCAATATAAGTACCAGCGACTAAACTTCGGATAGTTTCCACATGCAGACCAGAGATTAATACAACACAATTTAACTGAAACTGAGATATCATGCATGTCATTTACATATATCCGGTTTCCGAATTAAGATTTTTTTGTTAGAAACGTGTCAAAATTAACTTTTATGCCAAAGCTTGACACATTTTTATAGGAATTTGGAAACCTCGAATTTTGTCTAGTCTTAGCTTCGAGAACATAAATCTAGGCAACACCAAGGTTTTAATCAGTAAGAGTCAGACACTCCCTTCGCTCCACCTAGAGCGGAAGGAGTCATTTGATGATTTCAATTTATCCATGAAATCACTACAGTCTTCTGTTGTGCAACTGAATATAGGCAAAGGGACACTGGAGCTGGCACAGCTCTTCGAAAAAGCGGTTGCAGAGTTACATGCCATAAAAGCCCAGCAGTAGGTAATATACATCATCTAAATTTCCCCACTCAGACGCAACGTGCTGGAGCAGCAGAGGTCCAACGGCCTGGACTACATGGGCCCCATCAAGCCGTCGCTGGCGCTCTGCGTGTTCGGAGTCTTCGTGCTGGTCTACTTCTCGCTCTGGAAGGGCGTCAGGAGTGCGGGCAAGGTAAGTGGGCAGCTAGGTTATTCATTCAATTGAAAATTGTCGGCCAACGTTATATTTCATGCAAATAACCAGAAGGCCAATTCCGGTACATAAAGAAACGTTCAAATTCAAATCGCATCATCTCAGCCACAATCAATTTTAAAATGTAGAAAAGTTGGAAGTGTTTTGATAGTTTTCGACTCCCTAAACCAAAATCTATAATCCTTATCATGACCACCATGGTCATGATAAGGATTATAGATTTTGGTTTTACACATAGGCCCATATTAAAAGTTGCTTTGAAGGACCTCCACTTGACTTAGTCACCATGAGAACGATAAACCCTCAAACAATGTCAATAAATAACAAGCTGTAACGGTTAATTTGATGATTCGAGGTGGAATCGAGTTGGAGGTGACATGATACGTATGTTAACCCGAAACTAGTGTTTCTTATTAGATACAAGCTACCGCCCGCGGCTCGGCCCGCGTTTATGTCGAAAATTATCCCAAGGGAACATATTCTCGGGATGAAAAGTAACTTATGTGTTATTCCAGACTAAAACCTATCTCTGTGCCAATTTCAGCAAGATCCGTTCAACCGTTCTGACGTGAAAGAGTAACAAACATCCATCCATCCAAGCATCCTCACTAACTTTCGCATTTATAATATTAGTAGGATTTCATAGTAGCCAAGATAGTCATTAGGAAGATGATCATAGTGAATTTGTAAGCCTAGATCCTGCTCTCACCGCGGCATTAGGAGGAACACGGATGAGTTTTAGTCAGTAAGGAGTCTGACACTCCCTTCCGCTCCACCCAGAGTGGAAGAAGTCATTTGATGATTTTCAATCTATAAAAAAGACCCTGCTCTTGAAATTTTCGGATTTTAAAATAAAAGTTTCAACCACAAAAAGTGTAGATGTCAAAGTAGATAAAAAGTACTGAAGTTGGAAAAGTTTTTCTAAATTGATACTAACACTTTCCCCAGCTTGTCGTATCTCATTTATCATGAAAGTAATCTTTTCTTCGGAATGCGCAAAAAGATGACGAATTTCTACGAGAGTGTTGGCATAAAAAGTTTAAATATTGGGTTCTTTGAACTCTGCTGTACTTCATGTTTTTAATAATAAGTCGAAAATCGTTTGTACACATATATTACCATGCGACTATCCAAAAATAATGGTGTTTTGTAAGGTGCCTTTTGTTTTATTTAGGTGGTATGGGTAACAGCGCTGGCTCCATATGCTGTACTGCTTATCTTACTGGCACGAGGGGTAACGCTGCCTGGAGCCACAGAAGGCATCCGATACTACCTCACGCCTGAGTGGCATAAACTCCAGAATTCGAAGGTAAGATTTTATTTATTTAATAAGGCACACCAACAGCTTATTTACAAAATTAATCATATAAGTTATGGCATCGAGGTTCCTGTGTAAATAAGCCACTTACAGGCAAGCACAACTTTCTTAGAGCGAGTGGTTCATTGTAATTATTAAAAATGGTTTAAACAAAAATAGTACAAATAATTAACATTAACAAATTGAGAATTAATAAGATTTAAATAATTGAATTATAAAATTTATATTAAATTACAAAACTTGAATTAAATTACGTAAAATACTAAAACATTACTTAAAATATCCTGAGCTGACATCAATAAATGAAAGAAAGATATTGGAACTGCTATACTTTTTACACGTTCTTTGTCAATAAATTTGCCAGAGTATAGTAAAATCGTCACTCGTCATGTTAATTATAAACCACAATATACTCTTCTTAGTCTTTGTCACCTCTATTTTAGCTATAATACTGTAAAAGTTACCCGAAAAAATAATGAAGATGTTCATAATGAGGAGTAGGTAGGTACAATTACCTCTTTACAGGTTTTGCGTTAAATCTGCTACACTACTTCATATTCATATAGAATGTGGTACCGTTTGCGACCTAAAATAAAGCTTGTTTTGGTCATTAAATTTTTACAATAGGTAAAGCTCACACGTAACAGGTAAGTACCACTCCATTGACAGACACCTGTCCTTTCATAACCTCACTCATAACTTCCACCGGCAGGTGTGGATCGACGCGGCGTCCCAAATCTTCTTCTCGCTGGGCCCCGGCTTTGGCACGCTGCTGGCACTCTCCAGCTACAACAAGTTCAACAACAACTGCTACCGGGACGCGCTCATTACGTCCTCCATCAACTGCCTCACTAGCTTCCTCGCTGGTTTCGTTATATTCTCCGTTTTGGGGTAAGTTTGAATGACTATGCACTTGTAAAACAAGTTCATCATCAACTGCTACCGGGACGCGCTCATCACGTCCTCCATCAACTGCCTCATTAGGTTAGCTATTCTCCGTACTGGGGTAAGTTTGCATGAACTTTAGTGCAATAATTTATGCCAGTCGAAATTATCACGATGACACATGATACCTACTTATAGAAATTTTCGTGGCATTGTAAGCCTCGTCTTACGAATTACACTGAACGCCGACGCGCTCTGACGGCCACTACTACAGATGGCATCATCAAAACTTCACAAACCAAGCGTGACAGTGAGTGTCACCGTTTACTCATTAAAATTGGCGGCTACCTGAGAATTCTGAATGCAGGTTTGGCAGTGGTCTCTAGAAACTGCCGCCGCAAGGTGTTCCATGCTCTGTAATAAACAGCAATATTTCCCTCTCCACTAGCTACATGGCGCACGTCCAGAACAAGAGCATCGAAGAGGTGGGTCTGGAAGGCCCGGGGCTGGTGTTCATCGTATACCCCGAGGCCATCGCCACCATGACCGGCTCCGTGTTCTGGGCCATCATCTTCTTCCTCATGCTCATCACGCTGGGACTGGACAGCACCTTTGGGGGTAGGTTTTTGTTATTTTATTTTAAGCTGGTATTATTTTGTTGATGTAACCATATCATTGTAAAAAACATTGATTTAAAAGACTGTCCGTGGAGTTTCTTGCGCGTTCTTCTCCATAGAGATCTACGCTTTGGAACGTGCAAATAGCTTCATCTCTTTGGACAGACCGACCTTGAAAATTCAAAAGTGCCTATAATGGTTAAATTGAAATAAATGCTTTGAGTTTGAGTTTGTTGAAATGTTGACGACAATCAACAAGACAATGTCTAGGTCTACCCCCGGTTTCAGGAAATAAATTATTTATCGATGCGTCACAAAACAAACAATTCGTTTCAGAATTTTGGCATAAGAACTAAAACCACTTCAAGATTAGATTCATCCACCAACACATTTAACAAACTGTTTTGCAAGATTGGTAAAGAGTTCATTAAAAAATGAATGCTAAAACCATTTATAAGGTTGAATCCAAAAATAACTTGCAATTGTAAAATACGGGCCTTATGATTGGAAATTCCTACGTATCAATGAATTGTGACAACGACGCCAGGCTGCATAAAATAACAGCTTATACAAAAGCTATACCTAATAGACTGCAGTTGCAAATGTAATTCTATTAATACATAGGGTCACCAAACTCGATGTTTACTACTTTAAAATACGATATATTAAAATTTGTTATTAAACAAAAATGTCTAGATTTTCTTCTTCCTTACATATCTGGTTACCATCTTATTAATCACCTTCGTTCTTTCGAAAGGTTTCATAATAAATCATTGAATCTCCCAGGTCTAGAAGCAGTAACCACAGCTCTTTGCGACGAGTACCCGAGGGTCTTGGGGCGGCATCGAGAGGCGTTCGTCGCAGTGCTACTGTTGTTCATCTACATCTGTGCTCTGCCGACCACCACCTACGTAAGTATATAGTTCATGTGCTTATGTACTAAGTAAATAAGGTGCTACACCCTATGCCCTAACCAAAGCGATGTGAAATAGACACTGGGGACACTCGGGAAGTGGATACTGATACGATATCGGAAAAAAAACGATAGAAAGACTTTTTCCACACTGCGTGTGTGTGTTCCCTTCCTCATATAGTCCGTCTGCCTTCAAAGCAAGAGTTAACAGGCATCTTCTGGGCACGCTCGCTCCATCATAGACCTTATCCATCGCTTTCCATCAGGTGTGATCGTGGTCAAGAGCAAGCCAATTCATCAATAAACAAAAGAATGATAAATGTTTTTTCTTTAACATTTTTTTTTTCAAGATGGATGATTCCTGTGAGTGAAGTCACAGGAAAAAGCTAGTTCTAAATATTTCTATTTGACCGACTTCAAGTATGTACTTACTCGTAACGTTTCATTGAACAAAACAATGATGCACTGTCGCTTTCTACACCATTGCTTCCTATTATTTCAAGTGTGTATTTGTATCTGAGAATTTCTCTCAAACCGAATGTACTGCTTTCAATACGTTTATCTTTTAATCTTTCTGTGGTTCATCTAAGATTATGCTAAATGCCAGTTAAATATTAAGTGTTTTACGAGTCGAATATTAGTTGTGATCGAACTTTAAAATTTTCTCAAATTGCAGTTATATTAGAGAAAATTTGAATTATAGGTAATATTGTATATTATTGTTTTAATGAAGTAATGTGCACTCTAAGGAAGAAAACTTTATTCTTTATTTTTTGGACGTGACCACTCGCAGTTCAGCACACTAAGGCTGGTTACTGCTTAACCTGACTATAACGAAAACCTCCAACCGTAAAACTTACACAGCCCACTTTATTAATTAAGACGGAAGAAATTCGGTGAATCTATAGAGCTACTAGACTAGTCCCTACCATAAAGTGGAGGTCTGTGCAGTTGAATAGAAACGTCCTAGATTGATAACGTTACGCAGTGTCTACGTACTATCACGGTGACTTATCTAGGACCTCGGTTGTTCAATAACCATAAAATTTGGTAAAATGATTGGGCAGTTAGGCAAGACAACGTTTAGTGAGGCAAGTGAAAGATTGCGGCCCGGGGGGCGAGTCAGCACAAAAAGTTATTGCTTCATCATACGGTGCCCGGGTACCCGTAACTCATGGACGGGCCAAACGGATAATGTGGGACCACGTGCTTGAGCCTACTATAGTAAATTGTTATTTGTAGCAAATATTGTTTTTTGGGAATATTTTTTAAGTAGTCGTTTTGTGTGACCACATAATATTATTTTGTTTTCATTCAGAAAAATGCTTCTTTTATCATCAGACAATATTTTTGTACTTACTCGAAATATTCTTGTTGAACTCAACGTTCACACTCACATTCAGAAAATGTCGATGAAAAAAATGGGAAAATTTTCTGGATACATCCCTATTTTTTTTTAATTGCAAATAGCAAGATTTCGATATCCCAAGGAATCAGCTTCAATCCTTCTTTCTCGAAGCAACTATTTCTGCAAAGACCACATGTAACTCTTCATCAACATCACCTATATTCCCTACTATTACTTTTAACAGAAACCCAGCAACAACACAGGTACGAGTATCTTCAATAAATCACGGTTCTGTTATCTCGCGAATGTATTCCGATGCATAATTCATGGTCATCACTCAGCGGGATGACCTGGCACTACATTCGTTCACGGCTGTGTAAGGAAGCTTTATTTTGCTTTTATTTCGACCCTGATTTCATTACTGAGACGTGTGGAAGGAATTGGTTTTAGTGCGGTGGCTATAAAATTAAAGTTGTCCCAAACCATAGAACATGCAAGTTATGTAGAGGAGTCACTAACAATTCGTTATTATGTAGTATTATTAGTAGTATAAGTTACTTATGTAGGTACTGTAACACCAGGGACTCCCGCTGTTACTTATTGTTATTACTATCTATGTTTTGAAGTAACGTGTGGCATAGACCCATGAGCCGTGCATTTTTTCAGGAGGAAATGCCTTAGTAATACCACTAGATCAAAAGCATTTAGCGAGTGTGTACCCTTTTTCGGTGTAACGCATCTGAACAAACACACAAAATATCGGGTTTTCGACCGCACACCAGCTACTGCACTACTGTACCACTTTACAATTATTTATAGGGAAGAGATACGCAATGGTCACGATTCACTTTTACTTTCAACTTAAGTACAGCCGTACAGGTATGTACCTCATCTAATACGATAAACATTAGCACCAGTCAGATTCTTAACCAGGCGCGGTCTAATATCAACATTAACATTCGTTGCGTCAGTTACATATTCAAGCAGACGAATATTTAACTCAATGGATTTCTTTCAAAATTTAACTAATTGTGAAAAAAAAAAATTTAAATTTAAAAAATCCCCGACAAAAAAAAACTTAAAAAAAGAAAAGAAAAAAATAAAATATATTGATCCTTTTAGTTTAATATAGGTACGATTCTTCGGGCCAAGTTTGTGGTGGCGGCCATCTTGGATTTGACATTTTTCATAGTATTCTACTAGTTAGGGTTTTACGTAGCAATGGAGTGCGGGAGCTTTAAAAGCGTATCATAGGAGTTGACTGACTATCCTCCATCTCTTCTAGGGCGGCGTATACCTGGTGGACCTCCTCAACGTGTACGGGCCGGGTCTGGCCATCCTGTTCGTGGTGTTCGCGGAGGCAGCCGGGGTCTGCTGGGTGTACGGCGTGGACAGGTTCTCTGAAGATGTAAGGACCATGCTGGGACACACGCCTGGCTGGTTCTGGAGGGCTTGCTGGTCGTATATCAGGTGAGTTTCATTGGCGGATGTGAGGTGGTAGATGTGACAGAAGTTCTTCTTTGATTAAATTTGTTTCTCTAAACTAACACACAACTACACACTACCGACTGCCACTGCTGTCTTTCTCTGACTGTTTTTCCGCTAACTCCTCTTTTCAGGTATTGCGTTTATTCCATTACACGTTGTAGGTATAGATTAGGACCAGCCCTGATCAAGTTTTTATTTTGAAGTTGTTCTTTGGTAAAAAAAATAAACTCAGAAGTTTATATATTAATGAAGAAATCTATATATAGAGAAATCAATATAATATAACAATACCAATCATTATGAGCACAGCGGTCTCGATTACAAGAAAAATGATTTAAAGAAAAATATCGTGACTGTAACCTCTTCTTCACTTACAGTCCCGTATTCCTGCTGGTGCTGTTCATCGTGTCGGTGCTGGCGCACGAGGAGATGCTGGGCGGCGAGTACGCGTACCCGCCCTGGTCCATCACAGTGGGCTGGCTCATGACCGGGACCACCGTCTCCTGCATCCCGCTCTACATCGTCTACAAGTTCGCCATCACGCCCGGCAGCTTTATGCATGTGAGTATATTTTCTTCATTGTTTTTTAATCAGACTGATGAGTCAGGATTAGAATGATGATTCTTATTCTTTATTGTATACCAAAAAAGACATAGTTTATGGTCCTCCTTACCGATTTCGACAACGGCGACCCCATGACACTACTTCCTAGCGTGTAGTAGTATGTAGTGTAGTATGACTCGCTAGACCGAATTTGGTTTTAAATACCCGATCACAGCTAAACATAGTTATCATGTGCAAAGCGAGCTGAACTCAAAGTTGAGTTTTCTCCCAACAAACTTTTGAGTGAAACATACAAATGTTTGGATTGATTTTTGCTTCCTACTATATTCTGGGTTCCGTACAAAAAATCTTTATGTACCTAAACAGTACCTACTGCGGTCTTCTATGCAAGATATATTAACTTTTCCATCTTTTTTTTCACATCATGGTTTTTATCGTTATTTCTGTCGAGTATACCAACTTAACATTTATTCTGGGTTGTTTGCGATTTTAAATATTCATTTTGGTACTTTTTTCCAGAGAATCAAAACGATAAAGGAACCTGAAGTGATCTCGATACCGCCAACGGACCCGACACTGTGCAGCCTGTGACCTGACCAAACCTACAGCTCAGCAACTCTGCAGACGAAGCCAGTCATCGAGTGGCTTGTATAATACTCAGCATGTACTCTGCAAAGCTGCCCAAACTCTGCAACATCAGCCAATATCACTCTGCATTATTATATTGAATATATTAAAATAGGTGCTATATTGCACAGATCAGTGACTTCGCAGACAAGAAGTGTTTGAAATTTATATTATTGGGATATTGAAAAGAAACTCCGGTATGTTTAGGTATTTTTAAGAATATATTATATAGATATCATGCTGTCGATTTCAAATATTATCTGCTTTTGGTAACTTGTAAGGCATTTTGGAGGATATGTTATAAGTGTAGTTATAGACATGTAATTGTCGAGTATCGTAAAGTGAATTAAGATTTTCGCAGAATTCAGAAGAGACAGAGTTTAACGAATACTTACCAACAGCATTTCATTGCTTAAAGCTGTTAGGTAACATTATTAGCCTGCATTTTTTTAATCACAATTAAATCTACATATTATAGTGTTTATTAAAATACCCGTTTCGTATCTAGTGTTTTTATCGTCGTGTTTACAATATTATGTACAACGAATATTATTAATGGATTAGGTAAATAATACTTAGTAAGTATTTTGTATATTATCTTAAAAGTGTTGCTGGACAGACTATAAAACATTTGCGGGAATGTAAGAAATATTTATACCGTCTGTAAGCTTTCCAAAGTGTTCATATATTTAAACAAATATGTTCGCGCTTATTTTAGGCTACCGATGGTATATTTAATTTCATTGTGAATAAATGCTTCAATAAATTTTGAACATATTTTAATTAGAATTAAGCAAACCCCATTGTAAATATGCTTCTATTTAGATATGTACGAAAATATACATATTTCTGTATTCCTGGGCAATGAGTGCAGAAATTAATATATTTACTATTAGTATATTAATATATTAACATGTGTATATAATATTAGAAATGTGAAATGAAGTTAATGGGATCATATGCATAGGTTTTCAATCTAGTCAACGTTTTTGAAACAAATACTTTTTAAAATCATTCTTACCTCATAAATATAATCTATTAGTAATGTAGATATGTTTAGATATCTATATAAATTATTGTAGTGAGTATAATTCCAACGACCATCTTCCATTCGGGTCTTCTTATTATGAATTCGAATCAAATAAGTTTATAACAGTGCAAGTTGTTGCTTGAGAAGTAGGTTTGTATTTAATCATAAAATATTAATATTAGCAGTTATGGAATTTAAACCATCGAGAATTTTGTAAGAAAAACGTGAAAGTTCGTAAGTTAAATGTGGGATCGTAATAAAAAATGCAAAAAAAACCAAGCTTGTGTATCAGCGTTTACTATCCATTTTCCTAAGCTTAACAAATAAAAACGTAGGAAAATATATATTTCAATATTTAGTGAATAAGACATACAAATAAAACATATTATAGTTACTAGGGGTGCATTCTATTCGCCCACAATAGCATTGTTATAACATTTTACTTCATTATACAAATTAAAAATATAATCGCCAAAAAAACTTAAACTAGTAGGAAGTTCAACTAGTAAAATGTAGCAAAAAAAAATCATTATAATCATATAAAATAATCTCCTTCCAGTTTGTACTAGCATATATTATACCACTAAAATGTTAAGTGTTTTTATAAAAAAATATATTTAAAAAGTAGTTCATATACCCACAGAGCTATATTTACGTGATTTTATAATATTTGTTGATTTATTTTTATATGTTTGTTCTCTGTTGGTTGAAGATGTACTCAAGTTGGTGTGTAGTGGATGTTGTATGTACTCGTAGATATGTAATCGTTGGTTGTATGTGTTAGAATAAACGGCAGATGTATAGACTGGGCCTGTACCAGCCATTACAGGTCCATCTAGTCATTTGTTTTACCAATACCATGTTGTTTCTTTTCCAATTCCTTGCACTTTTTAATAATATAATAATTACAATATTACAATAATAATAATAATAATATAAATATATATTATTCTTAAGGATCGGGACCTCAATTGATTTTATAAAAAGAAAACACGAATCAACTTAAAAAGTTATTATTTAATTAAATTAAAAATGATCAAATACATAGAACACCGTTTAACCGAATTTTAAATCTACTATCCCCATAACAAGACGATCCGTCGCACCCGAGCGCCCAAGAAAAAGTGACCGAGACACTGCAGCGCGCCGCTCAGATCACGTCATCCCTTCCACTAGCTGCGTCATCGTGATGGCCCCGCCCTCTCAGCAGACAAATCTTCTAAGAATATTATAATCATTATTATATGTACATATTATTATAATTATATTGAGGGGCTCACGTTTCACCACTATGGGATGGTTAGGGCTGATGTGGTCGATGATAGGCCACGCTTGCCTAGAAGTAACCTAGGTATGCACTCTTGACGTAAAGACCCTCAACGATAGCTACAAAGCTATCGTAGCATGAAACACAGCCCCGGCAGCGAATCCACTCCTTAGCTGTACGCACAATTAAAGTTTTCCCAAAAAGTTGGTGCGTGTAGTACAAAACATCACCACGTAGCTTAGGTACCGATGGCGCATAGCACCGTACGTCTTGTATTCCCATGATGGAACGGATTAAATTGTGCAAATCCGTCGCATGCTCCCCTAAATATAGATAACCGATAGGCCGGCAAATCAGCTTCGCTGTTCAAGGTTTTGGACCTTTGAGTTGACCAGTGCATTGCCGATGAGCTTCTTGGAGCAAATCTTAATCGGCTCAAGCGCATCAAGCTGGGATCTAGCAGATCCGTCTGAGTGATGAAAGCAGTACCTACTCCATACAATTTGATACCTACATGATCCAACAGGCGTTTGACTTACCTTTTATTTGTTTTGCGCTGCTTTGGAAGGTGACCAGAGAATATTATATTTACTGAGTAATATATAATAATAAGTATTAAATAAATAGCGTTTATTTATCTCCACCACATAATGCAATAAAAACCAGTTTATAAAATACAGCACATGCTTACAAACGGTATTGTAACATTGATGTTGTGGAGACTGGAGCCTGTACTAGGAATACCTGTGTTACAGGGCTCGCAGTCAAGCTGCTGCCTGCCTATACTTGCTCACATTCTTGAGTCTAGACAGGCAAGTATAACAGCTTCACTGGAACAAAATGCGTCAAGCCTCTTCACGCTATTCAGTCGCCTTTTGAGACACAGGAACCAGAACAAAGTTGTAGATAGGTGCAAACCTACACAGAAGTTTGACCCTGCAACAATGTATCTACCTCGACCATGAGAACACACTACTTCATGCTATATCTCTGGATCCGTCATGAAACCTTGTTTCGTTACAGACGGTATGCTCTCTGGCTCATGCCATCTGGATTTTGACATATTTTGAATCCGTCAGAGCCTCATCAGTATATCTTACAAAAAAAATAGTAGGAGTAAATTAAAAGTGTGATAGATATTACTAATGATATCGCAAAGTGAAGATGTTTAGTAAAGGGGGGCTTGTAGAACAAACATCCCTACACTTGTATGGCGACCAAATCTGTGAACTTTGACACACAAAGCGTAAGTACAAATATCAGCTGTTTTCCTTGCATCTTTCCTTCCGTATCCTAAACGTAAATGGTATCCTAACTGTACGCTGCGCAACACCACTTCCTCTTCTTCTTTCATTTAATGAATAGTACCTGGATGACAGAGCTTTGCTCAATTTTTTATTTGTTAACGTTTTCTAAAAATGAAACCTAGTTAGATCAATTTATCGCCCCCGAAATCCCCTGCATACTAAATTTCATGAAAATCGTTGGAGCCGTTTCTTAGATTGAGATTATATATTTACATATATACAAGAATTGCTCGTTTAAAGGTATTAGAAGCTTAGTTTTTTCAATGTAATAACCTCTTTTAAATCAAAAGAAGATTAACAGTAAAAAAAAAAAAAGACAAGGAATTGAATGCGACAGCATTAATGCAACACTGTCCAATCTCCTGTGCCAACAAAACTTCTGATGATCGTAACCACACGGACATTCCCCGATCTCGACAGGCGTGATGATGATCACACCTGTAGGCACTCTCCGAAAGGCAAGTCATGCATTCTCATGAAGTGACCCAACAAACTCTTGCACAGAATCCCATCGACACTCACTTGGAGACCGTCGCGAAGTGGCTGAGCTGCAACGGCGAAGTATGGGGCGTGGGGCCCACGCTGGTTTTCGCCAGCGCAGCCACGCTGTTCCTCTACAACGAGCTGAAGAACACCGTCTTCATCAGCGGGGAACAGCCCCGCGTCTACATGCTGGAGAAGACCTTGATTGTGAGTGTTGTTGCTCTGCCCCATGTGCCATTATACCTGCACCATTGAGGACCTAATGCCGCTGATGCCGCTTTAAACGTGTCCACCTACTGGTCAGTGTTGCCCAGTAGGTGGCGATTTAAAAGTCACCATCGACTTGAAAAGAAGATGAAGAAGTTTTGGTCCGTTCTCTGACCTTAGAATCCAGGCATCAGATAGAGGGCACCTATAGATATCTAGCTATTATTATAAATCCAGACCATGTGCGGCTTTTGTGGCCGAGCAGTCCCATCGTTTGCGACAACGGCCGGTACGATTAAAGCACCATTAGAAACAAAATGGTGATCCTGGGAGCAGGTAGAGGATCAGATTCGTAGGTTCAGTCTAATCTCTCCATTGGTGGATACCAATGTACATATCTTTTAGAAGAAATAACATGTTCGACTCACAACACAACACTGATGTCTATGACGTGCAATTGTCATATCATGATTCCTACACTGCTCAGTCATACTGGTTCCTAACTGCTTCATCATAATGTTTAAAGTGATGTGCATTCATGGATGTTTTCTTCACTAAATGATGCACTTCCTCTAAAAGCTCTAGTGGCGATGACCTTACGACACTAACAGGGTCTTTCTACATAATGTTAATTGAGAGAAACACACGTCATACAGCTTCAGATGTTTTCTACTAAATAACTAATGACGTACCTATTATAAATAAATAAATAGACGTGGCATGCACCAACATCACAGCTCTAAAAAAAACAGTGCAAGCACTATCGGTACTAATCGGTAGCAATAATAGCTACGTACGAAGGTATACCTATGCGTCTACGCGTGCGGGTACCTATAGGGTCGCGGTAGTTACCTGCTTTTATGTTGCCATTTTAGAGTGCTGGCAACGTGTCTATCTAAAGTGCTTATCATGTTCTTCTTCTTTTTAATGACACAAACTTTTTGAATTTCACAGTCTACAATGATTGTCGGCATGCTGGCCCTGATGATTCATCTGTGGGTGTGCTCCATGCGCTTTTTCCAATACTACCTTGATACACTTATTCGAGATGTGAGTACCGAAATAGAACCTTGTTAGTTTATTATTTATAGCAATAGCAGACGTGCAATCAGTTTCTTTTTCTTTGTGTCCTCTAGAGCCCAGGGATGCTGTTAGAGATGACGACAGCCGGTCTCCTGGGAGGGAAGGCGGAGCTCCTCGCGCTGGGTCCTCTGACTAGGTTCCTCCGCAATCAGCAGCCGCAGATCCACATCACAGTGTGCTGGTTCCTGTCACTCTGCTACGCCGACTACGTCCGCAAGAACTACTGCCAGCGATTCAACATGCCGTATTTGGAACAGTGGTTGGTATGGTTGATATGTACCTTCCTATCTTGCTTTTCTTGCACGATGTTCTTCACCAAGCTTTATAATGCTTGCTTAGTTTGTTTGTTTGGCAGATTACGTAGGTATGTAACATTTCAATTTATAAGTTTTCAGTCTGCAGCGGTTGATCGTAGAATTGTCCTCTTCGTGCTGTAAAATGACCAGCTCTTCCTTAAACTTGATAAAGAACATAAAGCCTATCATAAGATAATAATGTTATTTTAGTATAGCTGTATTTAACTAGGTACGTGGTTGTGTGAATGATCTATAATATTTTATTTTAGTTAACGGCTCATTTTATAGGCTAGTCACGATGTTATTTATAACACTAGCACAGTCACAGTCTAATACGTACTTATATGGTAAGTAGGTGGGTACCAGTATTTGTCCCCAATCATGATCAACCTATTTCAACACTTTCTATAGGTACCTTTCTAATGACAGATATGAATGATTCACTATGAGTACTTACTTATAGCAGATTTACTGCCCTTGTCAGTCTGGTGGGTACCAAACCACCACAAGTATTGCGATCTTTATACTAACTCTAAATCACTTTTTACACAAGTTGATAGATATGTAGGTAATTACCGTAAATTTGTCTGTCCCTGTGGGAGCAGGCAATCCGAATTGCACGAACGCGCGGTGCAGTCAGTGAACTCTACTATGGCGAGGGTCAACAGCTTCGTTGGGTGCGTGCAGCAGCGTCTGAGGAGGTTCACGCCGGCCGAGCAGGCGTGCGTGCAGGAGTGCCACCCGGACTGCCGGATGGAGGGAAGGCCGAACGGGACGCGTACCACGTAATGATTTTAGTTAAATATAACCACAGAGGACAACGCCGTGCCGGCAGGAACTAGAGTCATCAACCACCAGCTGACGGAGCCCAAATTTCAGCTATCACAGCCAATCAAAAGGGTTTGGCAAGTCAATTTCGATGAGTAACTAGAGACCGCCGAACCATCACGACTGCGCATTCACCCCTGGTTGTCAGAAAGTTAGAACTGCTTGGCGCCCTTGATGTAACCAAAGTGAAGTAGGCAGCGGACGCGGCGTTGCATCGCATCGTCATTCTTATCTATCACCATTTATGCCAAACCAGCTCATTTTGAACAGACATCGCAAATTAGAAATTGATTGCAAGAAATATCGTATATTTAGACATAGAGTTGTTAACTAGAGTGAGAGCCCGGCTTCCAAGAGATCGTCGGTCATGTTCTGTACCACCCCAAGCGCCGTGTTCTGCGGGAGTGGGCCCTCAGGCAGCCTGCTGGACGTGCACAACCCGCCCGTCATCAGTAAATCGGCGAAGGACCTCAGCATGCTGCTTGCTAACAAAACGAGCGAGACCACTGTGCAGGCCATTGAGAAACTCAGAAATTACATTCAAGTAAGTGAAAGATAATCCGGAGTCCTTACCACCAGAGATATGCTACGCTACGTTTCTATGGATGCGTTTGATATCCACCAACTAAGTATATTCATTGGTCTAAATAGCTTCCTCGCACAGCTACCTTGCGGCGGCGCATTGTCATACCACAACTTACTCGCTCCGCTACATCGCTTAGCATCAGTGGAAACGGTCACATAGTTTCGTTGCTTAGCTTTTACATTCTCGCAGCATAGCTGCATAGCACATCACTGGTGTAAAACTACCCTAAAGATGTCATCTAACATCGACAGTTAAGATCAGTAGGTAAAGGGTCTTGACAAGCTAGGACTGTTTGAAACTTTTACTTTTGGTCATCAGGGACCGACCGTAGTAAGAGTTCTATGAGACACTTGTAGACTACTATAATATGCTGAGCTAAGACCAATCTGTACTTCAACAAAAAATATTACCCATGCCTTTAAAGATAATTATCTTTAACCTTTTGAATAGGTATGCTAGCTCCTGCTACGTTCACCCGTGCCCGTTTAAAGATTCATAATGTTTCTATGAAACCAATTCAAAGCGCAACTTTATGAGCCCCAAGAAATGTCATAAAATTTGGGACATCGCTTAATTTAACGTAAAGTGGGCTCCTTCAGTTCAGCTCCTTCGCCATCGCGCCTACATACATAGGTACTATAGGTAGGTAAACGTAATGACGAAGAAGCATTTATTGTTTGGGACATTCATTGCATTAGCGTCTCACTAACAAGATGGCTTACCTAATTCATTAAAACTTGGTCGACATATGAGTCTTCTGTCTATTATTTCATGATTATCCTTTACTGGCGTTTAAACAGAACACTCCGTTCTGCAGAGATTCTTGGAGGTGATCTACGTCCAGCTGTAGACACTTTTTGTCTGATACTGTGTCTTATTTTAGGAATCACGCAAGAAATCGACGGTATCCCACGTATGTAGGTACATACGTGGGATAACGTCGATTTCTTTTATGTAGGTACATAAACACTCGTAGTCAGAACTGTTCTGGATTATTTACCAAAATGTGTTTTGTTTTGTGCAGTCGACCCGATGTTCCTGTCAGAGTGCACCGGTCACCAGCGTCGTTGGTCCTGTGCCTGACGAAGCCACCCAGCCAGGAGGACTGTCCCTGGAGGAACATAGCTAAGCTTCCCTACGACTCGCTTTTGCAATGATTTCATTTAGATCTTTTACAATATATTTTTATACCTTGTTTATTGTTTCATTAAGTATTTCTTTTAATAAAATTGCCGAAACTAGAGTAAACTAATCTCTTCAAAATTAGAGTGAACAGGCTTTTTCTGGGTAAGCTCGCTCCATCGTCGACTTTATCTCTGTCATCTATGACCTAGACTAGAGTCAAGAGCAAACCTATATTAAATAAAAAAAAATTAAAAAAAACTAGAAATTTTATAAGCAGAATCAACGGTCAAGTGCGAGTTGGACTTATGAACACAGTGCATGCACGGAGTGCGACCCACCACCAAAAAAATGTCGTAGGTACGATGAATGTGGACTGTAGATAATTGGATGCCTTAATTCTAAATCCATTTTCTTTGTTTTGAGAGTAAAAAAAAGATTTCTTTAACTGGCAAACTCAATATCGATAAAAATGGATTTATGTGACTTAGAAATAAGGCACCCAATTAATCAAAGTTCGCTAGCATCCTCTTATGATGCTTTTTATTTTATTTTTGTATGGGAAATCATCAAATGACTCCTTCAGCTCTGAGCAGACCGGAGGAAGTGTCACTCTTACGAACTAAAACCCACCTGTGTTCCTCCAAATGCCCTTTGCGTTCTAGGACCGGTGACTTTCAAACAATTCCGCAACCCTGGATCCTCTTCTGATGCTATCACGCAAATTAGGTACTGTTCCATTTTGTAGGTGGCTGGTGTGTAAGATTTGTTCGAGAAGTAGTCGAACCTTGGCATGGTGATGTCACCGGAAAATGGCACACTCCGTAAGAATATAAAATATCTTGAGAGATTGTAAACTCTCGATAAATTGTCAACTGAACATTTGGAATACTTTTTTAAGCATCATAATTTGATATAATCTCTCGAAGTCATTCCGAGAAATTGTGGACTGACATAAAATGGCGACCTATCAGAGCACAAGTCTACAATTTATCTGTTTTCGTGTAAACAAGGCTCTCATTGTGCTATTCAGAGAAAACAAAGAACAATGAGGGGATCAAGTCTTCAATTCAACTATCACACCAAAACCAGAGGGCTGATTGGTCGCCAGTTTATGTCAATCCACAATTTCTCGCAACGCACGGAGATATTATTGAATAGAAGATTTTAATTCGTATACTTGCAAAACTCTCGATAAATTGTCAAATGAACATCTATTTGACAATTTATCGAGAGTTTACAATCTCTCAAGATATTTTGTAATCTTACGTCAAACTACGTAAGATTACAAAATATCTTGACATCAATTATCAATTATCCGGTGACAGTGACATCGCAGCCGGCCTAGGGTACGTCGTACCTACTTGCAACTCCAAGTTCAGAAATCAATCGCTCAGCCAACTCCAAGTACGCCAACAGTGCGTTACCAGAAAGTAGATATACCTACACTGCCATTTTTGAGGTAAAGGAGGTCCTTCAAATACTGAATCCTTGCGTTACACAAGCTCACCCAAAAAAATATCTAAATACCTATGTCAAAACACTTTGATTGACAAATTAAGTCAAAACCAAAACGATCATGGTGACATAGAAATTAATATTTTTGTGTAAATCAACAAGAAACTAATAAATCATAAGCCCAATGTTAAATTTCGTTGTTAACTATTTGGTTTTAAACATTTGTGATGTGGGAAACCTCGTTATGGAGCTACATGCAAAATGAGGGAAGTGAGGTAAGCAGACGATACGGATAGGTCTATTCAACTACGAGTTAATTTATGTAGATGTCGAAATTAGGTCTGAGACCTAACCTTTGTTCGTAGCACCGGACCTGCCTATCTTGTGGGTATCGTGTATTGTTTTCGGGATAAATGTAGCCTATGGTATTCAGAGATCGTGTAGATTTGTATCAGTGAAACAGTTTACGTAATTGGATCAGGAATTCCAAAGATATTTACCTCATGCAAACAAAAAAAAACACCTCTTCATAATAGTAGCCACAGATTGGATTCCAGGTCCCAAACTTCAGGAACCGGCGACGCGATATACCTAAACAAAGTCAAAGTCTTCAAATTAGGCTGAGCGCCAGCAGTTTTTGAACGTCAAAGTTCTACATAAAGACAGTCCCCCAAAAAGTCCGACCGTCACCACTTCCTAGTGTTTTAGCTAGGAAGAAGTGGCGCAACAAACTCCCCAGCAACACATCTGTCTGTTAAGTTTTAAAAACTTGAATTTATACAGTAGTATGAAAAGTAGTTTACAAACTATGAGACATAAAATGTAGTAGTATGCAGAGATGGCGAGATGGAAAGTAGGTAAAGGAAAAGTAGTAGGATTGCCCATGATAGACAAAAATGGAAAGAAGGGAAGGATGCCTTTGGCTTGCAATGGGAAGTGTCCCATTCATCAGCCCATGTTTCCATGTAACCACGAGCCAGACCAGTAATGGCATTATAATCACATTGCAGCTATACGAGTGGGCGAAATGCGGGGAGGGCGCGATGTCGGTGGTGCCGACAGTGCTGTGGGCGGCGGGCGCGGGTGCGCTTGCGCAGAGGCTGCTCTCCGCGCTCTTCAGAAGGTTCGTGTTCCGACGGGTGCCGCTCTGGGAACTCATTCTACAGGTATTTTATGTTGACATCTGTTGATGCTATTTTAATATCTTCGAAAAATCCTTAATCGCCGAACCGATTTAGAACAATTTCGGTACAGAGATATATGAGACCCTGGAGGTAGTTATAGGCTACTTTAACCCGAGAGAAGCCACAGCCAGAAGCAGTTAAAATGAGAGATCAGAACGTGCTATGAAAGTCATGTCTTAAGTAGCAAGTCTACACCGATGCACCAACAAACGTTAGCAAAAAGCTCACAGCAGGTTAGGGGATTGCTAACCTACACATATAATAAAAATGTAACGGATCGCTGTCTGTACATGGAAGATATATGAGAAAAAATATTATTGGGACCTTTATCAACGCAAATAGCACCCAAAACAATGATTGTTGGAATTATTATGTTTGTCTGTGCGTTTGTGCACGCTAATCTCAGAAACGGCTTATCCGATTTAGATGTAGTTTTCACTAAGACATTGTGGTAAGCTTCACTTAACATTTATTGTTTGTTATGCCAATTTAAAGAATCACGTCGAACATTTGTTAATAAAGTATCTATATTCTATTCTTTCTCTGTTCAGTAGCATTGACTGAAACTTTACTAAACTTCATAATCTTAAAATAAAATGTCTGCCCCAAGTAACTATTCCACGCGGACGTAGTATAAGATATAGATAAAGCAAACTCATTGCTGGGTATAATATAGTCTTTCTGTCGCAACTTTTCGGTTCTATTGCGCTCCTCGTCCATTTCTTTCCCGCGTCTTTAGTGATATCGTCAGCTAGACACACCTACATACCTAAGTAAGTTATGTCGTCAAACACCACCACCCAAAACATAATCCATAAGACATCTATCCAACCATTTTGTTAGCTAAAGAAAGAGAAAAGAAGGAAAGACTAAGCGACATGGGTACACCGAAGATCAATTAGGTAGAATATTCAAATACCAAAATTAATCTTAATGTTTTCCTTTCAGCACCTGCTGTTCATATGGATGGTGATTTACAGTCTACACTTCTGGGTTATGGTGGTCCAGGTCATAAAAACTGTCGTAGAATATTGTTTTGATGTAAGTTAGAATTAAACATTGAGATCATAAGAACTAAAGGCCAAGCCTTAGGTACTGTTTACAACGGTAAACGGTAAGGCGTCGTCCTTATTGGCTAACGATCGTATGACTTAACGATGCGATTTCGTCGCACGACGAGATTAAACACACACATTTCTTAAGTGTCCTAATTGAAGCTAATTGAAGCATCGCACGCGCACCGGAACATTTTCACGATAATTTTCATCGCGCGACGAAATCGCATCGTTAACTCGTACGATCGTTAGTCAATTAGGACGACGCCTGAGACTTGTCTATAACGGTAGGGTTTGTATGGTACTGCCAGGGTTGCGGAATTTGTTCGAAAGAGTCACAGCGGCCCTGGAACGCAAAGGGCTTTAGAAGAAACACGGATGGGTTTTAGTCAGTAAGAGACTGACACGCCCTTCCGCTCCACCCAGAGCGGAAGAAGTCATTTGATGATTTCCCATCCTTAATTGGTATTTGGTAAGGCCTTTGCAGGCACTAGTAGTCTTATCGGATCCAGCTAAACACCAGTATTTTAAATAGCGCGACTGCCAAACTGACCTCCACAATAGTAGCTCGGTAACACCATACCCCTTGAAGAATCTACATATAACCAGCAAACTACAATATCTAGCAACGTTCATTAATTTTAACAAAATAACTCCCCATAAAAGGTGATGCTTTTCCAGGACGATATACTGGTAATAACAGAAGACGATATAGAGAGCCGCAAGATAATGCAGCAGTGGATGATCTGGATGTGTGGGGTGGCGCCGCTGGCCATGTACATCCAGACGAGGCCACGACCTGAAATGCCGCCACTCATGATATGGTACGTCATCACAAAGTTTGATCCAGACATATCGTGGTCATTCCCGGGACGTGCACGGACCGTGTTCCGTCACAAAGTGGTCCGATAAGTCCCGTGCACACGGACGTTTGTGAACGAGTTCATAAAAAAATGTAGGTAAAACCTACGCACCAATATTTTTAGAGCTTTTGAACGGACCACTGACTGTCCACGTCCCAGACACGGCCCGATATGTGTGGATTAAACTTGATTATCTTGACCTTATCCCAATTAATTTAGGGCCGAGGCAACATGTATTCTTCTTATATCTTCTCAATAGTCACCTCTTATCTAGCCGTATCATCTTTCACTCAGTGCATCCATGACATAACATGATGATTATGATATTTGCAGCACCTAATCATAGGTAATTGTTTATTTGTCAGAACATGGTTGGTATGTATGTATATTACATAGTCTTAACTTAACACAAATTGTCTCATCATATTCTAAAACATGGGTGTACAAATTTTACAAGTTACATTGGTCATTTAATAATAATAAAAGTACAATAATACTATATTTTTAAAAGCTATAGGTAGTTAAGATGTCAGTGTCATTTAAGTAGTAATTCAAATTATAATAGCATTTATTACATGAAAATTCTTTACATTGCTTCTTAAATCCAGCTAAATCTAACTGCCTAATTGACTTTTTAATTGTATTATAAATTTGTGTAAACGTAGTGGAGCCTACCATAGTAGGTACGACTAGGTGCTGCAGAGATCGGCCTATCAAAGAGGTGTAAGGTTGTCTGCCTGACGGACCATACATAGAGGCAGAAGTTGGTCCAGCTTCTAAACTTTTGTAATTATTAGGCTTCCCGTCGTCGTAATTATTTTAGTCTTAAGACATGTCAAGTTCATAAAACAAATAAGCAGAAATGGAGCTATGAGTAAAGAATTGAGAGAAAGCAATTTCTAAGTAGGTATGCCTTATCAATAACTGTCTACCAAATCTTGCTACCGACCATGCAGTGTCCTAAGTTCTGTCTTCCGTTGATTACAACAGATCTTAGTACAAGTGACAAATGTTTGAATGTTATTACGTAACTGTTTTTATTCCTCAGGATCACAACCAGCCCGTGGCAGCGTCGCGAGATGGGTCCCTACGGATACTACCTCAACAGGCCACTGTCTTCCTCCCTACAGTCTTCCACCAACCTGTCCATGAGACACCAGGCCCTCACGCTGCGGAGAGCCTTCAGCGACTCCAGGATCCCCGTCAAAGAACCGCCCAAGAAGAAAAGATATTCCAAATCTGTATAACGTACAATTTTACTAGTCTAGTCCAAAAATAAGTGTCAAGAATGTCTAATGCAAGTAATAAAATGTTGAAGTTTACGACTTCTTTGTTTTTTCTTTTTTTCGATGTGAATATACCTAGGTATTACTTCAGACCTGTTGCAATAAATGGATTGATAAGGTCAAGAGTCCAAACGACCATCATAAAATACCCGAGGAATAAAAGGAATGAGCTAACAAGGACTACACACAATATACCATTATGTATTAAAATCTTAGGTATTATTTATCAGAGGACATAGGTAGACCTACTATTATTACAAGTTAAAACTGTAAACAATAACAAACAAAACATTTGACAGGAGCATTCTAAATTCCCGCGATGCATGCAACGTTATGGTACCGGATGGTGCCATGAATAAAAATGTGTCGGTGTGGAATGAATATATTATCAAGCTATGAAAATTTTCTGAATAATTTTTAAGTATTATAAACATTAAAACGACGCAACCCTAATCAATTTACAAATTATTTTGACAAAAACCAAAATCATGACAAATTTACAACACGATTTTCACAAAGGGTAACCCGAAACTGATATCAAAATGTGATCATAGATGTCACTATGGCAAATTATAATTAAAAGTCGGTGTTAAGATTCTCCCAGGCGGGTATAAAAGCGGTTGAAAGGCTGTCAGTGGCATACTAACCTTGCGTAGGGTGTACCGTGATCACGAAGGCGGTTGCCCCGGGCGGACTCCGGCCATTGCACTGCGGCCGGGAGTAGTCAGTCTGTGACTATCCCAAATTGGGGTACGTCGTACGTGCAATTTTTGGTAGTTGGACTTGCGTTCTGCGCGGTCCTTTATAAGAGCAAGCAATATAATCAAACTTAAAACGTGTAAGGTTATGTGTGGAATGACATTCGCGTATAAAATGTTATTTGAATGTCGACTGCACTAACAGCAAATTAAATTTTATAAATTTTTAAACAAATCGAACATGGAACAATCTGATTAAAGGAATGGCGATTATAAAGTGATAAGATGACCCAAATTATGAATTGAGAGACCCCTTAAAAGTAACATCCAACCGGTTTTGTACAAAACTTTAGGCAAACAAACAAAAACACAAAATAAAATTAAAATGAACTTGATAATATGCAATTATTACTTCCCTACATGTAAATAAATGTTATAGCACATGCTTTAGCAACTCTATTTTCAATTCTTGTGAAAATTCACTAAAAATCGAATGACACAGCTGGAAGGCAAATGTAAATTCCACTGTGACGGAATTTGAGAAGTATAAGTGGGACAATTGGACTTAGTAGACCATCGTAGGTGCGGTCTTAAGAGCTTTGGATATCAATACCTTTAACAATAATGAGGACTATTGAACATGCATCTAGCCTACTCATGCAACCAAAACGTATAATAGCACCATCACTATACTCTGCCACTCTCGTTGGGAGCATCATCTGAACTAAAAGGAAAATCAGAGGTTAAATTGTTTGTTTATCGAAGGCAAGCAAGTCATATGAAAAGAACCTTCTGAGATCCGATTTCTAAATTCTTTCACTGGTATAATAACTATCGCTGAATAGGTAATTTTTTCCCGAAAAAATGCACGACTCCCGCTTGTGGCCTACAGGAACAAAGCGAAGGGAAGCTTATATTGTAATTCTACAAGTATTTTCTAGGTACTGGGCACCTTTTCAGAGGAAAAAATATAACATTGTCCTTTTATCAGACAACGTGGCAGTATGTTTATAATCAATCAAGGCAAGGCAATCCTGCTCAAATATTAGAGCAGCCCTATGGTAGGACGGAGCATGTATTGGAATAAACCAGAACAGTTGGCGTATACAACTGGTCGAACCGCACAGGTACACCTGCACATATGGACCTCCTGGATGGACCGTACCGTGTACGGCTGGTTACCTGAGCTAGAAAGCCCAGTTATGTACCTCTCCCTAACTAAACGCTCTGGATGCATTTGCTATAGTGTAGTCCTAGAGTATTTCCCACCTTTGTACCTATTTTTCTATATCCTCCTTCTTATCTATTTGTTAAATGTGTACAGTCAACAAAGCTACTTGGTATGCAGGCAGCTAACTTGCAAGTACTTTTAAACAATGTTGTGAGTGTACTGAGTAGACAATTATTGTACACCACACTCGTAAGTATGTCATAAGCTTAAAAAGTTATAATGCACACATTAGAAATAAATATTAGCAGTGCAGTGGAAAAATGAAAAATTTTGCATGTATACCAAATAGCTTTGTTGAATGATACATAAACTGATAAATTAATAAAATGCTCGAAATGCTTTGATCATAACGGTGTAATCTACCACCTAATGGTGCTTTTTTTTTCTAATACCCAGTTTTTTTTTAACGTTGCCCCACACTCGTGTATCGTGGGTGCGTTTACACACATAAAAACTCACATACACAAACAGCCAGACCCGGAACAACTATCTGTAGGCCATGCAAATATTTGTACCGTCCGGGAATCAGACACGCGACACTCAGCGCAGCAGCCAATCACTCAACCACTACGCGCTCATGGTGAAGACCAAAAAATATGGTATATGAACAATCACGTAACAAAAGATAAGTGCGGACTGATTCTCGATTCTTAGGTTACCACAAGACGAAAAACATTCAACGTTACTTTGATGCAACACAAATACCCGTTTTCACTGACACTAGGAAACACCTGTATGAACATCTATGTTTCATGCTGTGGGATTTTCAACTACCGGGGCTGAGCTGAGCGTTGAGGGTAGCGTGTTTTTAATGAGGGTTTTATTAAGGAGTCGCCTAGTGTTAGTGAAAATGGCCTCCACACGGACAACCACTATTTAAAAGCAATTTTGCCTTTTTTAGGGTTCCGTACGTAAAGGGTGAAGTCTGTCTGTCACTAGGCTGTATCTCATGAACCGTGATAGCTAGACAGTTGAAATTTTCACAGATTATGTATTTCTGTTGCCGCTATAACAACAAATAATAAAAATGAAATAAAATTTAAAATAAAAGGGGGCTCCCATACAAGAAGCATGTTTTTGTCGGCTTATGGGTACGGAACCCTTGGTGTGCAAGTCCAACTTGCATTTGGCCATTTTTTTTACCTTCTCAAAACAGATGAATACAAGTTATATTATCATCTATTTCTTTGAAAACAAACATAATAAAGAAAAATAACCACATATGAAAATAACTCATAATTTATTGTCATCAATGTTACACCGTAACATTGACAGTACTAACCGAACCGATGGTTCACTAAACACGTGCAGCTCACCATCGCGCACTGTGTGAAA
This sequence comes from Mamestra brassicae, assembly GCA_905163435.1. NCBI lineage: Eukaryota > Metazoa > Arthropoda > Insecta > Lepidoptera > Noctuidae > Mamestra > Mamestra brassicae. Next base: position 17,616,781 of record LR991001.1, read on the forward strand.
GAAAAACACAACGTCAGACATGCTTTATTTGTACATGTTAGGTACAACTGTTGGGAGAAGCTGGAACTACGCTTGGCTGAGATTACTAACCAATTTCCTGAATCTTTTTAATGTTTAACCTTTTGAACGCCAGAGCATAAACACATCGGCGTACCCCCGACGCCAAACCACAAATTCGCCGTACTTTTTGTCACATATTTGTGACGTTTGGCGTACAGGGCACGCGCTTGTCAAATATAATGTGACAATGGCGTTCAAAAGGTTAAGGCATAGGTTACCGACTATGACCAATCATTAATTAACATGTAGTTGTTTGTAACTTTTTTGCAAAATAAATGTCAGTGATCATTATCATTTTATCATGACTTATGGTCCGTACAATTTAGAATTGAATATAATAATATAATATAATATATAATATATCCTGGGACAACTCACACACGGTCATCCAATCCCAAACTAGGCAGAGCCTGTGCTATGGCAACCAGACAACTGATAAACATACTTATATATTTCTAAATACATACATATTACAGACATACTACACCCAGACACAGAACAAATGATCATGCTCATCACACAAAGATTTGTCCTGGGTGGGAATCGAACCCACGACCTCCGGCTAAGCAGTCAGGGTCACTAACCACTCGACCAACAGGCCAGTCAAACTTATCATTGACTAAAGACTAGTTATCAGAAATGGCATCGCAGTGATTATTTTGTTCTGACTACATCTTGAAAGTGTAACGCTGCAGGGGTAATGTAGTATAAGTAATACGTAAATTATCTTAGTTATGTTTAGTTTGCAAAATTGATTTGTACCAATGAGGGTGGCATAATCTATCTAGATAAAAACCCTCTTTAAATAAATAAAGAAAAGAGAAAAGAAACATGTTTAACGCAGCTTAGAGATATTTGGATCCGACAGTAGCGTATCAATCTATAATGCAAGCCAAAATACTACGTGGATTCGAAGCTACTGTTAATTCTTAATTTCCGAGAAACAACGGATACTGAAAACTAAATAAAATAACTTAGCTCTTAGAAACGCTTAATTTTATTGAATTAACGTTTAAACACTGCTTAGTTCCGACCTTAACATGATTATGTATAAAAACATATAATGCCTGTATATAAAGGGTCTATCCGTTCGGATACTAACAAGATGTCTGGTGCTACGTGTCGCCGGTGGTCGCAGCCTTGGTCTTCACGTCTAAGCTCTTGAGGGGATCGCTTTGGCGAGCCTGGAAAACACATAAGTACACGAAGATTAGTATTTGCTCCGTAATATTTGGCGAAATAGTGCAGGCATTATTGTTTCAAAGGACTGTACCCTTTAGCCCTTTTTGTTCCCACTATTAGGCCGCAGACCAGCCTCTTCTCCCTGAGAAGACATGTTGATTGGTGGAACAACACATATAATACGTGTAGTTAGAAATGTTATCACAAACATCAATCGATCGGCCTGGCCTTTTCCTAACTATGTTGGGGTGGTAACCAGTATTTTACATGGAGCTTCTGCTTATATATGTATGTTACCGGAAAATTGCAGACTTCGTAAGATTGTAATAAATCTTGATTAGATTATAATTTCCCGATATATTATGAAATTATGGGATTTAATATAGGTACATTAAATCCCATCCAAATTCAGCAGTTTCCAATATCCTTGTCTTATTTAGAGAAAAATAGTTTATAATTTCACGCGATATTTTGCAATCTTACGGCGCTTGCCATTTTACAAACTTCTTTAGGCGCGTTGAGCACTTTTTGGGTGAACAAAAATCATGGAACTCGCGTCATCGTCACCGAACGCTTTAGCTTTCGCTTAAGTTTTCACTTTTATCGGCAGTCCCCAAAGACTGCCCCGCATGTTTTTTATTTTTTTATTTGAGATGGGTTTGCTGACTCTAGTCTAGATCATAGATGACAGAGACAAAGCCAGACAGAGCTTTTATTATTTACACACGACCTCCTAAATGTTATCACAACCATATCATAGCAAAAGATCACCCAGAGACCTTTCAGAATTCCGAAATTAATTGAGTACATAGGTCAAAACAATTTAATTTTTGAAGGAGAACCAGTGATCGGATTATCGGGTTCTAATATGCCTAAACTTCACTTTTATTCCCACGAAAGTATAGTACGGGCATGTTTTTCTGAATCCCGGATCCCGGAATTGTTTCGAATTCCTGAGACTGCTAAAAATTCCCGCATACAAAATATAGTCAGAACTCGTTGCGAACTCTCATTGTAATTTTTTTAAATTTAAAAAAGCCGATTCCAATGGAACTTTTTAATTTAAAATGAAAGTTTTTATGATTTTCCATTTGTTTTGAATAAAATAAAGATACTAAATCAAAATAACCACTGCTATAATTTCATTAAGTTTGTTATATTTGTTTTTACAAAATTGTTCAATCCCGGGACACCGGAGTTACTTCTTTATTCAGAAAGGAATGTCCATATTCTTCTTTCACGGGAAGAAGTTTAGGTATATAAGCGCCCGATTATCCGATCACTGGAACACAGGCCATTGGCCTAGCTTAGGCACCAGTCCCCACAATATTTTCAGTGTTGTACTACTTGGTAATTAAATATGTAAATGTTTCTGTTAAATATTGTTGGTGAAAAATTAAACGTATTATTATTATTTTTATTTTTTTATCGACGGAGTACATAGTTTAAAATCTCACCTGGTACTTATGTCTTTTCGCACTGCCGTACTGTCCATGCTGTTTCCTCTTCTTCTGAGGCGCGGGCGCCGGTGCCGCCGCGCCGTCCTGCTCATCTTCCACCGACTCCTCACTCCTCAACGCAGCCGGCAGCAGGTACTCTGGTACATGAGCTAAGTGGTGCTGGACTTTGACAGTGTGCAGGGCTTTGTCTCTTCGAAGAGCTGCTAAGTCTGTTGGGTTTTCTTCGAAGTAGCCCTGGAGAGAATCTTGGTTTAGTTTCCTGAGGATTTTTTGGGGTAGTGTGTTCAGTTGCGGGTTTTGTCAGAGAGAAGATTAGTCGTTCATCAATGAGATATGTCAGAGTTGTTCATCATGTGGAAATAAAAATATAGGAATTATTTGTATTTATCACCGGAAAATTGCAGACTCCGTAAAATTTTAATAAATCTTTATTAGATTTTTATTTCTCGATGTATTATGAAAAAATCGTTTTGTTTATAAGAAATCCCATCCAAATACAATAGTTTCTAATATATCCGTGTCTTATTAAGAAAAAATGGTTCATAATTTCACGCGATATTTTACAATCTAACGGCGCGCGGCGTTTGCAATTTTCCGGTGATATATTCACCGAAAAATTCAACAATTACAAGCTATTTATTCCTTGTACGATCCGGCGTGTTATAACTAAACCTACCTCACGATTAAATTGTTGTTTGCAGCAGTGTGTGGTGATAGTTTAACAAACAGAAATCTGATCAAATGTGATTTGGCATCATTAAGAGACCTCGCTTTTGAAATATTCTGATTTTCAACGGCAAGTGCGAGTATCGAAACATGCTCCGCACTTGTCTGTCTCGCACTTGACCAGTTTTTATTATTTGTGGTTATACTTTATTTTACATTCAAAATAAAAGCATCGATCTTGATTGGATGTCCAGTTTTAAAATAACACAGAAAGCGCCGAAAATTTCACGTGTTTTGTATGGAACCCCTTTTTACTTTCGAATTTGGTTTATTTTTTACGATATGTTGTAATAGCGACAATAGAAATACACACTAAAAAAAATACGACGAAATAGTGACGTCACCTGCAAGTTCTTACAGTTGAGCAGCTCCTGCTTGATCTCCTTGAGGCGCGCCTCCCGCACGGCGATGCGCGTCACGGCGCGCCACGCGTCCCGCGAGCGGTAGCGGAACCCTTCCACCTCCTCCAGGGCGAACTCGTACTTCCTGGGGGGACGTGGAACTTTGTACATATTTGTATGAACATTTTGAAGGGGTTTATTCATTACTAGCTTTTGCCCGCGACTTCGTCCGCGTGGAATAGTTACTTGCGGCAGACATTTTTATTTTAAGATTATGAAGTTTAGTAAACTTTCAGTCAATGCTACTGAACAGAGAAAGAATAAATAGATATAGATAGTTTAACAAATGTTCGACGTGATTCTTTAAATTGGCATAACTTTTTTATTTATCAACCAATTGATAAAATGAAACAAACACTAAATGTTAAGTGAAGCTTACCACAATGTATGCCACATCTAAATCGGATTAGCCGTTTCTAAGATTAGCGTGCACAAACGCACAAACAAACAGATAAACAGACAAAAATTCTAACAATCATTGTTTTGGGTGCTATTTGCGTTGATAAAGGTCCCAATAATATTTTTTCTCATATATCTTCCATGTACAGACAGCGATCCGTTACATTTTTAGTACCTATATGAATTACATTTTTATTTTATGTATAAAAAACTTCATGAATAATAATAAAGGTTTATTTCGTTGAACAACGGATCATAGCACACACAATACACATAATAAAATAATAACAAAAACACACACACATAAAAATACCAAAAACACATTAATTCAAATTACACATATTACTGGTCAGGAAGGCGGGCGGGGGAATTCCCAACCAGTGAACCAAGGCTGATGAAGTAATACCATGGCAGGTGGCATTGTTTAATGAATTAGAAGAAAAATAATATTCATTATTTCAAAATCTAGGAACAACAACAAAGACAAAACAATAAAGACATTTAGGGTAAAAAGTAATATTTTAAGAAAATAATAAAACTTACTGTATTACTTTCTGTGTCTTGAAACCTTTTGATAAATGTGCTTCTACTGCATCCATCAATGGCTTTTCTCTTATTGAAACAAATGATAACACTGATCCCTGCAAATGACAAAAAAAGGTATGAGAAATAGCTATAAAAGATTACTACAAACAATGGAATTAATAAATTCAGATGATACAAGAATACAAAGAACTCAAAACTCAAAGCATTTATTACAATTAGAACATTTTCAGGCACTTTTGAATTGTCAAAACTCGCCATAAGTCTTCTTCAGACAGCCTATGACGAGTTGAATAAATCTTACAAATTTATTGACGTGACAACATCTAATAAATCGATGAACGCCGGCTGCACGCACGAAAAAGGATGACTCATTGTAACGTTACGATCATTTCATCAATGTTTTGTTATGACGTTGTCACGTTAAACTATCGTCCGTAAACCAACTTTACAGACATTGGGAGCGTTCAAGAATTACGTAACGCAATTTGGGGGGAGGGGAAAAACGTTACGTTGCGTTACAGGGGCGGGAGGGGTGTTCGAACACCCCTCCCGCCAACAACGCGTTACGTAACAAAGTTTTTTTATTTATTTACCTGATTCTTCCCCCTAGCTGTCCTCCCCGCTCTATGCACATACGAGTTTGTGTCCAATGGAAAATCAAAGTTGATGACATTAGACACATGTTGAAAGTCTATTCCACGGGACACTCCTGATTCCTTATCCTTTTTCCTTTTAGAAGTTTGTTTCTTCCTCTTTCGTTCTTCTATAGGTACCAATCCACCATCTGGTTGCTCAAGAGCCATCTCGTCTGAAGCTATTATGATCTGGTACCTTCCTCGGTTGAACTGATCTACGGATAGGCATCTGACTGCAGCGGGAAGCTCTGAGTTTAGGACACATGAACCGATTTTGAACTGTTCTAGGTATAATTTTAATCTGAAAACAAGTGTATGAAGAATTGAGTTGTCAATCACCAAACAGTTAACAGATTTTTGGGTCATAAAAAGAAACTAGTTAGCTCCACAGTACAGGTCCTCCATAATTGTCTAAGCTAATCTAAGTCTTTGCAATTAAGATTTTATGGAGATGTTGAGATTGTTCCAATTGGTTAATAAATGAAGGAGTTATGAGGTAACAATCATAAAAACAATAACTAAATTGATAACCTCCTTTTTATGAAGTTGTTTAAAAAAAATATTGAGAAAACTATGGTCAAGGAGGTGTTTGTCAGATGAAAAAAATGTATCTCTTTTGAGCTTTAGCTGATAAAATAATAAAGCTACTTACTTGTAGCACCTATCCACAGTCCTCACAAAGATGATACTCTTCCCTCTGATGAGGTTCAGCTTCAGCAATGCATACAAGATGGCCGCCTTATCATCCTCCTCAGCAAACAGATGGTACTGCTGCAATTGTGTTGAAGGGGCCAGTTCTGGTTCCTCCAGCTTTAGAATCACTGGGTTGCGGAGTACAATCTTCTTGAGACTCAGTACATCATCCGACAGTGTGGCTGAGGCAAGTACTGCTTGGTAGATTTTTGGTAAGTGTCTGTAAAAGACAACAAAGTTAATTTGATTAATACCTTTAGTGTTGGCAACCATAAAGGTGTGATTATGTAACCACCTACAAGCCACATTACATTACATTACAGGGTGTTACCGTGACACTACTGGTTTCTATGAAATAGTGGCAAATGACATGTTTGGCATTTTAAAGATATAAATAGAATAGAAATCAACCACTGGTTTCTTTTTCTGGTCAGTTGGTGCACATTTGCAGGAAGTTGATTATAAGTAGGATTTAGAAAGGCTGTAAAAAATGATTCTTTGAAATCTCTGCACCACTAAAGACTTTTTTTGTGTGCAATTATTCTCATTATCAAAAGAATATCAGCAATAACTTTTTACAAACCTTTTCAAGAAGAACTTACCCCAACAATTCTTTAATTTCATCTTCATAACCAAAAGAAAACACCAAATCAGCTTCATCAACTACCAGGACTGCTAGGTCTTCCTTTAACCTCATATTATTAGCCTTCAAGTGTGCCAGCGCTCTTGACGGGGTTGCCACAACTATGTCTGGTTTATCTGACAACAGAGCTTTCTGTGTTGGTGTGTCTCCGCTTGAAGATATGTCAATGCATTTCACTTCTCTCGCACATTTCGTTGTTAGTTCACCTATTACGGAAGTTATCTGAAATGTTGGACTAGAAAATAATATTGTACTGATAAGTATTAATTATATTTCTATAAGAAAGAATAAAATTAAATAAAAACTAAACAGAATGAAAAATCTGACTTGAAGTCTAGTCATTTTATAGGGTTCTCGGTTAATAAAAGGGGCCTTAAATTACAAAACATGTGCTTAACTCACCTGTCCACATAGCTCCTTACTTGGTGACAATATTAACGCCCTGATACACTGATGTGTGCTTGTGTTCTTCAAATTCAATATTTTCTGAATTACAGGTATTGTGAAAGCCGCAGTTTTGCCAGACCCAGTTCTAGCCCTCATCAAGACATCTTTGCCTTCTAATAATAGTGGTATAGCTGTTTCTTGAATCAATGTAGGCTCTGGCCATGCTAGCTGTGATATCGCCTGCGAAAATTTTGCTGTTAGATCATTGCGCATTTCCCAAAAATTACCATGCGTGATTCTTAGGTCACAAGAGATTTATAGCTCAATGTATCTAATGACATGCTGAAAACCATGTAAGTTAAATGGTTAATAGTGTTATTTACCTTCAAAATCCGATCGTCAAGTTCCATTTCATGAAACATAACCTTTTTACTTTCTTCACCCATGTTTTGATTCGATAGAGACGTAGACGTATAACGTCCTCCTTCCTTAACACTGCAGCTAGGTGCAATTTTTAAACTCTCTTATAATATTTATTATTTCTTTATATAGCTAGGCACATTTAACAAATTCTGAAAATGAAAACAACACTAAAAATAATTCACGTGTTTGTGGTAAATACCGTGCCACCACGTGCCGCCATTTGCAAATAGAAATAAAGCAAAAATCATTTTTAGGGCTGCCAACCCAAAATATACGTGTCCGAAAAAATATAATAAAATTATTTATAGGTTGAAGAAAGATAATATCCAAGCATGAACTCGAGGTATACCATTTATTCACATTTTTGTATTTCGTGAATTAATTAGTCTACTTGTGTATATATTAGAAGTTAGGTACCTACCTGTACAAACGCTAGCACATCAAGCTACAACAATATGTCGATTTTCTACAATAGATTTTCAATTTTAAAACTGAGACTTTAGGTTCAAGGTTGATTGGGAAAATTTTACAGTTTCGAGTAGTTTGATGTGCTGGCGTCTGTACATAATATTTTGATCAATCCAAAAAAAATATTGATTAGAATTAAATAATCTTTTATGTCAAACCTTTTGCTAATTCTTACGCAAAAACTCACGTTAGTGCACGATGCGGGTCTCCACTCCACGTACCCAGCATTTCCAATAGTAAAGAATATTATGATCCAGTTTTTACATGAAACCCATATATCGTATTCAAGCCAAACAAACGAGCGAACGATCACAGAAAATTCGATACGACTACTTGATTCAATACCCTTTAGAATTGGCAAGAACTGGCCCAGAATCGAGATCAATTTAAAGAACGGAGGGAGGCCTTTGCCCAACAGCGAGACAGAACATACTAGTTGTAAAAATATATTATAATTATTGCATTTTATTACACAGCAAAACTTGGGATGTTCGGTCATTGTCGGCCATTTTGCAAAGCGCCGGATTTAGCTTTTATGCGGCTTCCGATTACGAAAAGACTAAAATACTAAGATATGTTTTAATTTGCCAATCAATCTTTTGTGTCAGGGCCTCAGGTGAGAGATTTCCCTGACACAAAGAGTCTGGGTTTGGCTATTTGAAAACCCCGCCCGGTTGCTACCCGGATGCCCTCCAAACTGAGACAAATCCGGGGAAACCCGGACGGATGGCAGGCCTAGACTATGGCATCGATCACTAATAAATAAATTATTAATTAAATACGTCATTAACATGGAAAAAAGAGGGCAAATACAGTGGGTACAGTAAATCCTCGAGCAGCCAACAGCAGAATCAGTGCCGCTTGCTGCGATTAGGGCCTAAAAATTAATCATGAAAAAGCCGTAATTGTTACCATAGCAGACAGAAAAATACTTTTTTGAAATAGATAAAAAGTACATAAAAATAAGTTGTGGAGTTTTCTTCTTTTCGAAATTTTTGATAAAATTTAAGGTTTTTTTTGCTCTGGCAAACACAACTGCGAGCATGACACAGAAATAAAAGAATATTTTTGTGTTGAGAACACTAATTGAATGGCCGAGTTGTTTCTGCATTGCATATTTTCAATAAAACGGTGTTATTTTTATCATTTTTCAATATTTGGTGATTGTTTCAACCCAAACGTTTTTGTGTTAATGTAATCTCAGCTAAAATTGTGTTTGTGGCTAACAAATATGTTACACCACAACGTCGTTACGGACCGCAGTTCATTGCCTTATGTAAAACTTGAAATAGTGTTTCTTCCGTGAGTGACTGAAATATACGGTGACTTATGTGTTTAGTGTAATTGTTTAGATTTTGTGGTGATCGAAGTGTCAAAATGTCGAATTCTACCGCTCAAGTGCTTATGAAGAAGGGTAAAAGAGGTGCAGCCGCATACATACACGCGGACTGTGAGAATGGTTCCCCACAACATTTGGGTCCTCTGCTGGACGTCCTGCTGAACCCCAGCAAGGCCATCGATGAGTGGGAGACCATAGACTGGTGCCGGTGGCTGCTGGCCGGCGGGAGAACGCCGGACGAGTTCGCAACGATAGGTGGGTTCTAGCATCTAACTGTACTCTTCGAAATACGTCTATGATAGTTTGTAGGTTATGAACAAAGTTTTAACAGTTTTATTGCACCAATTGCGTAGTTTTTATGAGTAATTAAAGCTGTAGCGTCGCATGACCTTCCATTGTTTGCTGTATCAACTCTTGGTTGTTGATGGTTGCTGCCAATTTCAACAAATAAAGAAATTTCTTGTCCTTAATTTAATAACTAAGTACAGTTACAGTATGAAAACAATGAAATTAACATCTCATGGATACGGAACATTACTTTTGGTAAAAATATAATTTAATAAAATATGTAAATAAGGTCTGACATTGACATGGTTACATTATTATGCATGCATGTTGGAGTACTGCTAATTAATTAGGGCTCTATTTAAAGTTTTAAGCATTGTAAACAATAACTATTATGCTCTTTGAAGTACTCACCGTTATGAGAAGAGTTTGTAATAATAGTAATTAGTGTAAATATAGAATAGAAGCAAAAAAAACTCTGTGGTTTAGATAATTTCATCATACTAGCATAAAGTGAATTGTTTATTTACTGAGCAGCCAATGCTGGGTTTTTGTGCTGAGTTCTGGTAAACAGGAAGGGAGGAGGAGGAGGTTCTGGCAGGAATATTTTTACACAAAAAAAATCAAGTGCATAAAAGTTTTTATTTTTATAAGTGAGAATCCATATCACACAAATTTTTCCAGGCAACATAACCACAAATTAGTAGTGTTTGCTTAATACCTACCTTAGTGTAGGTAGATGCACTTTTATGAAACACTGTTTTTCTAAAGTTCAAAGTTGTTTTCTGTCTCTCTCTTTGGTCTTCTTAGTGTATCAATGGCAATATCAATTGTGTGGGCCTAGAATTTTGCTGCAGGTTTTACCAAGAGTAGCATCCATCAGTTCCAGTGGTATTGCGTTCTAAAACCAAACACAACACCACATAGCAGTCTGGGCTCACTTAGTCCCAAACAGCTAGAATTCAAGCTAAGTACAAAACTGCAATGTTGTCAAGTTCACCACCAACTGTCATGTTTTAAACTTTTGGGTGCCAGCTTTAATGCAGTTATGTTGAATTCATAAAAACTTCATCCAGCTGCCTGATCAACTTCACATCTGCAATTTCGCAGCTAGATTCCATTTCAAATATCTGTCTATATAGTAGGCGCCAGATAATCGTGGAATAACGGTCATTGACCCACCTACAATTATTGACATTTTTAATTTGAAAAACGGAATTAATGACACAAAGCTGTCCCGAATCATCATCTCTCGTGATCCTTAACATTGTCTAATAATGAAAAACGATTCATATTTAATTGTTCAGGTACCTATGAACAGTTATTAGGGAAAGGTCAATATACTTTATTCCACATTTATCTGGCGCCTACTATAGACCCTGGAATCTCTCATTTGTAGTAGGAACAACTTCCATACAAAGCAAGATCAATCAGATATAAATAGTCATACAAAATGACATAAAAGGAAGACAATATGATGTCAATATGTAACCTCAGTGAACAGGTATGTTTACCTGCACTAGTCACCATCTTTGACCATTTTTGTGTTTCCAATGTCACGCAGATGCTGTAAAACCTTGTCAGTATATGATTCATAATTTACTTACATATATGTGTTAAGTTAAGTTAAGTTTAAGTTAAGTTAAGTTAAGTTTCGCCTTGGGGTATGTCAAAGGGCAATGGAGCGCAGTATTTTAGGTTTAAAAAGAATTAATAGAGTACGGAACACCACGCTGCGCTCCAAAACCGGTATCATTGACGTAGGCAAAAAAGCTGCCAGGCTAAAATGGGACTGGGCGGGTCACACCAGCCGCATGCATAATGACCGCTGGGCAAAAGTCTCCACGCAATGGGTGCCAGAGGATGGACGGCGTCGCCGAGGCCGGCCCAGAAAGCGGTGACGAGATGACTTGGATGCACACTGCGAAGGCTGATTCGAGTTGGCACAAGAAAAGAATGTCTGGAAGGATATGGGGGAGGCCTTTGCCCAGCAGTGGGACACAATAGGCTAAGGAAAAAAAAAAAAAAACATGTGTAGGTATAATATAGGAGGAGCTCTTGGCTGAATAATAATCTCGATCGATCTTCAAGGTGAAGCAACGCTTGCCGAGGTTGGTCTGAGGATGGGTGACCATCTTAACATACCAAAACTCCTCTGTGCCTCGGAAAGCACATGAAGCTGTTGGTCCCGGCTGTTATTTGTCGTTCCGGATAGTCAGAAGCCAGATAATCTGACGCCAGTCTTGCCAAGGAGTATCATTTTACCCAGTTAATGGGTTGTGTTGGTCTGGTAGGCAGCCGCTCCACGTAAAATACTGGTATTCAGCTGAATCTGGACTGAATGGTTTGACTGGAATCCGACCCCAATATAGTTGGGAAAAGGCTAGGCAGATGAGTAGGTATAATAATTGCAAACAATCTTGAGATAATAGTTATTATTGAATGGAATACATAGTCTGCTGTTACCCTTGTTTCTGAATATATCGGAATTACTTCAGTATGAGGTAATGGATATATGAGGTCTGGCTTAACATAGTATGGTTTCGTTTTTTTAAGGGTTCCATACCTCAAAAGGAAAAAACGGAACCCTTATAGGATCACTTTGTTGTCCGTCTGTCTGTCTGCCTGTCAAGACCCTTTATCTCGAGAACGCGTGGAGGTATTGAGTTGAAATTAAAACCATATACTCAAGTCTACAGTCCCTTGAAACTGTGAAAAAATCAAACTTCTAAAATCGTAAAAAAACGTGCATTTCGACACTCTCAAGGGAATCAAAAATTATAAGGTGCTTCCTGTTGACCTAGATTAATGAAATTTAGCAAGAAGACAGATCTTAGAATACAAGTACAGGAAAAAATCTAAAAATTGGAATTTATTACTTTATCATATGAAAAATCTATTTTACAATTACTAATTTATATTTTCGGTTGAAGAATTGACGGTGACATACATTGATGTATGGGACAACATTTATTCACCAACAAAGTTAAGTTTGTCCTTCAATCTTACCTGCTATATTTTGCTTTCATAGTTTATAAACTTCCCTAGGTAAAGTATACTCGGAAAAAATCAAGACTCGATCGGAACCCTCGGTGCGCGAGTCTGACTCGCACTTGTCCGGATTTTTTTTAATATAGGTCTGTTTATGCTTTGGATTATGAATAAATCACTCATAAATAAATGGCCTATCCTTAAAGATCCCGATTCCGAAGGACCTAAGCCAATGACATATTGAATAGGAACTGGATGCTACAGCGTTTTACGTCATGGCTCACTCAGAAGACTATTTCAGACAGCCTTCGCACACAAGGCACTGAGGGAGTTGTGGCGGTGGTTGTGGCTTTCGAATGCGAAATCCCTCTTTTAAAATCGGTAAATAGGACCTTTACCGTAAAAAGTATCAATCGCTAATCTATCTAAAACTAGCTACTGCCCGCGGCTCCGTCCGCGTTAATATCGAAAATTATCCCAAGAGAACTTACTCCCGGGATAAAATCCTATGTCCTTTCCCGGGACTCAAACAATCTCTATACCAAATTTCATCTAAATCGGTCCAGCCGTTTGCGCGTTAAGAATTAACAAACATACACACACATAAACTTTCGCCTTTATAATTTTAGTGTGATAGTGTGATTAGAATGTCGGTAATTCCGACTAGGTAGTTGCCCAGAAGAGGTCAGATAACAGTTGCGCGTATTTTAAATTCATAATTATATTCCGACTTTCTGACACACCTTGGGGACGTAGCCTGGGGACCGACCTTTGCGTAGTTTGATCAAAGGTCACCTCTCGACGCTTACTAATAATTTGAGAATACTCTTACCGTGGCAAAAATATTAGGTAGCTAGCAAGGCAGCCCAGCAGCCCTACTATTCTTATTCTTTCTTTCTAATGCCATCCAATCCCGACGATGTTAAAGGCATAGTGCTATTCGCTATGTATAGCTGCGTCTCCCTCTTAGAGCGGAATCATGATCGTTTTAAGAGTTCATAGTAGGACCCCAGATTGGAGACAACCTGACTGACGTCGGAGATGGCGGACCTCTGAGTTTGTTTAGGTGTTTCTTCTCGAAAAGTCATTTAGGAAACGCTGGCATCATCTAGTTTAAATTGGCTAAAAAGGTACATGTGTTAAAGTTTTATTTTTAAACAAATTTAATATCATTTCATAGGTGCTGACTGCCCAAGGTACATCATTTTATTACATTTAACCTTTTAAACGCCAGAGCATGACGGCATCGGCGTACCCCCGACGCTAAGCCACAAATTCGCCATCTTTTTGTCACATATTTGTGACGTTTGGCGTACAGAGTACGCGCTTGATTTTCACATATTTGTGACGTTTGGCGTACAGGGCGCCCGCTTTCTTGTCACGTACTTATATGTGACAATGACGTTCAAAAGGTTAAGCTATTTCAAGGGTTGCGACGATCTTTCGACGATCGTTTGCGGGTCAAACTTGACCAGAGCTAGCCCAAGATAGAGAGGTATGGAAAGAGAAATTAGTCCTTTGCCCAGCCATGGACACAAATTAGATTTTTATATGATAAAACTACATATTTCCAATTTTTCTGACTTTTTCCTGTACTTGGACTGTAAGGGCGAGCGTCAAAACATGCTCCATAAATGGCCTTATTCCATAGATTGCGTCGACTTCGAAGTTTAATTTTTCACAACCCCAAGGGGTAGCAGACCTGCTGCGTATTTGATATTAATTTCAGCTTGATTCCTCCACGCGCTCCTAAGAAAAAGGGTCTTGACAGACGGACAACAAAGTGATCCTATAAGTTCCGTTTTTGCCGACCGAGGTACGGAACCCTAAAAAACTAATACATCAAAAATCAAATGCATATGTTGAGGATATAGATTCGTCTTGAGGTCGCGTGATGAAAAAGGATCTTTTCTTCTCAACTGAACCGCGAACATTAGCCTCAAGGCATTTTAGAGGCACCTAAGTAATTCTGTTCAAGTCTTAGGAAAAAATCTAATGTGGTGTAACGTTCCATTACGATACTCTAAATTATCTAAGCGGATGCTACAATTTTATTTCCTGGGACAACTCACACACGGTCATCCGATCCCAAACTAGGCAGAGCCTGTGCTATGGCAACCAGACAACTGATAAACATACTTATATATTTCTAAATACATACATATTATAGACAAATTACACCCAGACACAGAACAAAATGATCATGCTCATCACACAAAGATTTGTCCTGGGTGGGAATCGAACCCACGACCTCCGGTTTAGCAGTCAGGGTCACTAACCACTCGACCAACAGGCCAGTCTTTTCAGTCATTTTAAATCTAATTTTGCCTTCAAGAAGCTCGTATTGGTCTCTGAATATGGCAGAAAATTAAAGCTCCCAAAAGTTGCTTTATTCATAAAAATCTTCGAAGATTACTTGAGTGCATAAGTAATTGCAAATGTCTAATTACGTCATTGAATTCATGATATGCTAAAGTACTGGGATTACGCGTAACCCGCTGTTTAGTATGATCTGCAGCCCACTGCAGGGTGACATGAATAGGTTTTTACAATGACATCACTATAGTAGGCGCCAGATAATCGTGGAATATCGGTCATTGACCCACCTACATTTATTGACATTGTTAATTTGAAAAACGGAATTAATGACACAAAACTGTCCCGAATCATCATCTCTCGTGATCCTTAACATGGTCTAATAATGAAAAACGATTCATATTTAATTGTTCAGGTACCTATGAGCAGTTATTAGGGAAAGGTCAATATACTTTATTCCACATTTATCTGGCGCCTACTATAGAAATAGATCTGCTCCCGCAATATTTGTCAAAAAGAAGTAGGGAAGGGATCCCCTACGGTTTTCCTCTTTTTTGAAGTGATAACTTCTTTGGGAGGGTAAACCGCTTCGTAACGTAACGCGTTACGGCGCCAGTCAGTCTGGCTTACATTTCTCTCACGCATACGGCAGCGGTAGGCAGGCTCTTCCTCTCTCACAGTCGTATTTCGGACAGACGCTTCCCATATTAAATAGTTCAACATAGATAAGTTAAAGTTATCACTTGTCAGGCGTTCCGACGCACACGTTTTTTTTTTAAGGATTGGAAATCATGAAATGACTTCTTCCGCTCTGGGTGGAGCGGAAAGGCGTGTCAGACTCTTACTGACTAAAAACCCATCCGTGTTCCTTCTAAAGCCCCTTGCGTTCCAGGGCCGCGGTGATTTTTCGCCTCTTGCGGATACGTTCTGGTGTTGATTGATATCAGACTTGGGTCTCTACTCCTCTCCTGGCGAATTTGCAAACCCAGAAAGCAGTAGTAATAAATGAATCGCCGTGATAAACAATTTCTACAAAACACCTTACATTTTCTCGAATAAATAAACAACTGATGCAGGCAGTTAGTTAATTTTATTTTTATTCGTTCGCAATGTCAATGTTCAAGTTCCTTTGTCCGTAAATATAACCCGATGAATTCGCATATAAATGAGGAGAAATAGACTTGAATGCATCGGGTACTTACCGACTATACGGAAAGTTAGGGACTAATGGCTTACAATTTATTGACGAAGTGCGAAGACATGCTGTTTCTAGATGCTTGATTTAAAATTTCGCTGTTATTGATGCAGAGCCAGATGCAGTTTCCGGATCCTTGATTAAAAAATCGGCTAGGTTTTTTGACTAGCTTTGGAAAGCGTTTTCTTTTTGGGAACTTTACCCATCTGTTCTGTGAACAAATCAAGAAGATTTGTTCCGGATTCGCCCACAAAGCTCGCCTAATTTTTATTTTTCCGTGTTCGCCCCCACTTTTCGCCGCGTTTATCGTTTGTTTCATTCATATGATTATTTGAGTACTGTTTCGACCCACTTTTCGTTCCTTTTTCGCCTAATTTTGTTTTGTATGAAGATCTCAAAATCAAAATTTATTTATTCAAATTAGGCTGAGTGCCAGCACTTTGAACGTCAAAGTTCTACATAAAGAGAGTCCCCAAAACGCCCGCCCGTCACCACTTCCTAGTGTTTTAGCTGGGAAGAAGAAGTGGCGCAACAAATTCCCCAGCAACATCTCGATCTATAATTTGAACCGTATGATGATTAAATAATTTTGTTTTTATCATTCTTGGATTTCCACTCTATCGCGACAAATAATGTTAGTAAGGCGTATTATTTTTCGTAAACATGCAACTGCATACGGCAGGTTTTTTGGATGACGTCCACGAAACGGTGAAATTGAAAACACTTCCTTTATGCCACGTCAATGAAAGTCAGTTGGCACTGTTTCTGATTGTGATTAGCTATCAAATAGGTACAGAGAGTACGTACCTAACTACCTATAAAGAGCAGCCGTGGAGTTCCTTGTTGTTTCGATTGAAGCTACTCCAAACTACCGATGGGAATTGTACACCTTGCTTCTGATGTTTCATTCCATAATTGCCCATGTAGGAACCTAGATTTATGTGGAGAGCCTGCGAGAAAAACAAAAATCGCTTCATATTGCAGTAAACTTTTTTTTTGTTTTGGTAACCTATTGCTTACTATACTTACAGCTTGCACCAACAACATAGAATTCATCTTATAAACATCATAGTACCTGGAACGAGCTTTGCCCGTTTTTTTTTTGGTAATTTTTTTCTAAAAATGAAACCTAGCTAGATCGATTTATCGCCCCCGAAACCACCGCATACTAAATTTCATGAGAATCGTTTGAGCCGTTTCCGAGATTTAGATTAATTATCTAATTTTCCGGTGACATGATAGTCACCGGAAAATTAGAGACTCCGTAAGATTGTAATAAATCTTTATCAGATTGCAATTTCTCGATTAATTATGAAAAAAACGTTCTGTAACAATAAATCCCATCCAAATTCAATAGTTTACAATTTTACGCGATATTTTATAATATTACGGCGTTTGCTATTTTCCGGTGACATATACACATATTACAAGAATTGCTCGTTTAAAGGTATTAGATACACTACCCGCGAATTACCTATAGGACAGGAATAAGAAAGAATGAAATAACATTATTCCATCAATAATCCTGTCCTTTAAAGGCCAGTATCTCACCCAGACTCCTCAAAACATCAAGGAACCCACACCGCAAAACACAAAGCCGACCTTCTAAGACAAACTAAACAAAAAGCACACCAAAAAAAGCGATTTTCGGGAACTAGTTAGCATAATGTTGGACGCTAGAACCTTGACCTTGGTCAGACCTCGGCCGGGTCAAGACTCAGCCCGTGAAGGCCGGATTCAGACGGCGATCCTCACAGCGATTATTTAAAGACGGACTAAAATATTGCCTTCTTTAATAATACTGCAATTGGTCGAATGACTGGCCTGATGGTCGAGTGGTTAGTGACCCTGACTGCTAAACCGGAGGTCGTGGGTTCGATTCCCACTCAGGACAAATCTTTGTGTGATGAGCATGATCATTTGTTCTGTGTCTGGGTGTAATTTGTCTATAATATGTATGTATTTAGAAATATATAAGTATGTTTATCAGTTGTCTGGTTGCCATAGCACTGGCTCTGCCTAGTTTGGGATCAGATGACCGTGTGTGAGTTGTCCCAAGAAGAAGATATTATTTATTATGGACATGTTTTAATGTATCCGTATTTTCGCAGGGTTATTGCAAAGAAACGATTTTTTTATGGTTTGCGTGTGTTGGTTTAGATTTAAGTACATTTTACCTACCCATTGATTTTAAGTTAACCAGTGCCCCACTATGACGTCTTAAAACCACCATGATACCCTTGTAGGAAGAGACGGAGCTATACAATACAAGACGCGTAGCACTATCTCGTTTTCACTACAGAACCATGATGCTACTTACACACAGAGCTGGGCAAAATACATGCTTTGCTTTAATAAAAATACAAATTAAAAAATACTATCTCGCATGTATTTAAAATACGAAAAACAAAATACTTTTAAGTCGTGTATTTAAAATATAACATACAAAATACAATATGTATTTAAAATACGAAAAACAAAATACTTTTAAGCCGTGTATTTAAAATATAACATACAAAATACAATATGTATTTAAAATACGAAAAACAAAATACTTTTAAGTCGTGTATTTAAAATATAACATACAAAATACAATATGTATTTAAAATACGAAAAACAAAATATAAGTCGTGTATTAAAAATAAAACATATAAAATACAGTATTTTAACTATTTTTATTTAAAATGCATAATACTAATTACAAGGCTAGCTTTTTTGCTTACGAAAGCTATCGAGCGCTGTTTTCTGCAGAACGCATCCATTAATAAGATTGCTAAATATATTTAAGTTCAAATGTATTTTGAAGTCATAATTATTTGAAATAACTACAAAATACCTCAGCGTCATGTATTTCAAATACAAAATACGTATTTGTATTTCAATTACGCACTTTAATTACAAGTAATTCAAATACTGCTCAACCCTGCTAACACGTAGTAGTAGGGCTGCAGAAAATGCTATAAAAAAGTTATCATGATTTCAGCCCGATATCACCGAATGGATACCCTTTTCTCCGGCTTGCTTCCCGGTGCTGTGCGTGCCTCAACCAGGTGTTTCCCACGACTGACGATACCGTGAACCTAACGCCCTTTTGAATGGCCCTGGTTTCTTTGGCCTAACCTTGACCGCCATTCGATCAATATTTTATTCAGGCGCACATTTCCGCTTCTATCCGGGTGTCTTGCCCAATTCCACTGCAATATAAAGCTCCCTAAACTTTCTTTCTAGCCCTCGTATTTCATACTAGAAAAAAAGTCGTTTACGTTACAAAAAACGACACCAACTTTTTACTTTCCACATCTTTCATACTATACCAGCAGGTGCCACTGCGCTTAAACGAATAAATGTTTTATTTATTTATGTCATCTAAACGCAAGTTTAAACGTAGTACCAAAACTCAAAATGTAACCACAAGTTTGCTGAACGAGGCCAAGATTATTAAAAACTAGCCAGCGACTTCGCCTGCGTCAATGTATTACTAAACACTACAAATTATCCCAAGGGATCATACTCCCATTATAAAAAGTAGCCTATAATATGTGCTATTCCAGACTAAAGTACTAAGTTGCACTAAGCGTTTCCAAACGTCTTTTATATTCTGTGTTTCCGAACGCATTCAACGATAATCTCTTCAAAGTTAGTGAACAGGCTTCTTCTGGATAAGCTCGCTCCACCGTCGACTTTGTCTCTGTCACCTCTGACCTAGACTAGAGTCAAGAGCAAACCCATCTCAAACAAACCAACAAAAAAAAAGTAGAAGTTCTGGCGTGATTGAGTCACAAACCTCCATCCTTCCACCCAAACTTTAGCATTTATAAAGTAGTAAGAAGTAAGATAAAAACATATTTAATCCAAAAAAGCCAGCGATATATCATCATAGCAAGTTATTATTAGTTACAATGCGGGCGCCACAAAACTGAAGTGTTTTTTGTCACCTGTCTCCCAATGTCATCGCACCTGACTTGCTTGACCTAAATGCCAGCTTAACATAAGCGATATTGTAAGGCGTTCTCTTCGCTCACTGGCCAAATAATAACGGATGAAGCCTGAACGTTATTATGCTGTGGCACAGAATAACAAAGGCTGAGAAAATAATGCGTTTGGTGTGTTTTTGAGCTGCGAGTATTTTAAGTTACATAGTTGTATTCGATCAGCAGTTTTTAAAGCCAGATAAAGTTATATGGAATTAATAGTACTTTGCAACTTGGCGTCGATAATACTAAAAAAAAACAAAACCGAACGTTCGCATTTGCATCTCAGACACAATCTATCAAAAATACATCCCAAATCCCTACATTTTTGTTAACTTTAACTTAAAATTTGTAGAATAATTGGCCCGCTGATCGAAGTATAGGGACTCCAAACAAGCTTAATAGGCCTTCAATATCATATTTTATGATTTGATGATAGCAACTAATGTTAATAAGATGACGTCAATCGTGACTGGCAAAAAAACATGGTAGCGTCATCATTTATCTCACGTCAGAGATGAACAAGCCAAAAATAAAAGAGGATTACGGCTTGCTGGGACAGTCTATTTAAAGTTTACTTTGAAGCAACAGAGTAAGGAAACATTTAAAAGGAGTGGACTTATATTTTAGTTTTATGGATTGAATGTGCAATCAATATAACCTAAGGCCACTCTCCCACTGGCGTTTTAAGAGCGTCAGCGTTTCTCCGACGTCGCGAGCCTCTAGTGGCAAACGTTAACGTCACATCAAAACGACGTTCACGTTGCATTTTATGGCAGCAGTTTGAGAAACGCCAGTGGGATAGTGGCCTTAATTAATTAAGATGCGTAAAAAAGTATTCCAAATGAACAGTTGACAATTTATCGACAGTTTACAATCTCTCAAGTTTTTTTATAATCTTTCAGAGTTTGCAATTTTCCGGTGACATAGACATGCATTGTTAAAATGGATAAGTTTCATGCAGTTGTTATCAGTTACCTATAGACGTGTTTACTACTTTTAAATAGACAAGACTCTGCTAGTTATTCTTTATGCAATGTCTTTTTCTGGTTTAGAATGTGACTGTAATAAGACTTTAGGGTATTTGTCAATTTCAGAACCTATGCAATATTTAACCAAACAGCTTGAAACAATGTCATGCAAAAATAACGAACGTCAACGTAACGTAACGTATAACGTCTTTTATAATGCGCACAGCAAAGGAGTGGAACTCTCTGCCTGCGTCTGTGTTTCCAAACGCATACAACCCTAATCTCTTCAAAATTAGAGTGAACAGGCTTCTTCTGGGTAAGCTCGCTCCATCGTCGACTTTGTCTCTGTCATCTATGACCTAGACTAGAGTCAAGAGCAAACCCATATTAAAACAAAAAAAAAAAATAACAAATTCTATCTATTAAAATTTTCCGCTCTAAGTCAACAGAATCAGACAAAAGATCATAAATTTAACTTTCGACGGCTCGTGGGCCATAAAGATTTTTTTTTATTTATAAGCGTAGAAGCAACTTACAGCGCGTTCGGCTCAATAAATCCAATCACCCACTCCCACGCATGTGGACGAGTGATCAGATCACTGATTGGACGATCCCTAAATAACTTATACTTCGAAAATATCGTATCAAACCGTGAGTAACCGCACAACTTCTTATTTTACCTTAGCTCCATGATTCAGCATCTTTATGACAAAGATCTTTAGGCATTTGATTATGTTTTTAATAACGCTGCAGAGGGTTCTTAGAACACATACAAACGTGCGCTTGACCACATATTCCATGTCCTTGAGTCATTCATAATTATTCATTCGCCTAAGGAGTGGAAGCTTTTGCTAATATCTGCCCCCATATTGACAAAATAGTACATTGTTCACCGAGAGGAGAAAGTGACCGATTACCGTCGAGGGTGTCGTTTGAAGCCCGAGCCGTAGGCGAGGGCTTTAAAACACCCAAGATCGGGAATCGCAGTTTCTCTCGAGTGATACATAGTGCTTTATACTACACCTACAAGGAAAATAAAAAACGAAATCTTTACTAAATGAAATTTATATTGAAATTGTTGCAGTTAAAACTGAATCCTCAAACAACACACAAATTGGAAATGGCGCCAATGGCGTCTGCAATTTTCACATGTTCTTTTTTCAAATTGTTTATCCTGCCGCCGCAGGGTCGCACTGCCAGCCCGACACCATCCAACACACAGCTAGTGGCCAGTGTCATTTTGCGAACTTGGAGATAAAAACTCACTGTAAAAACTTTTTGGCTTTAGATATTTAGGTTACCGGCGCATAGTCTTACCCAAAATTAAAAAAGAAAAACCACGTAAGAAATGGATTTTCATACACTTTTCTCTCCCGCTCAGATGCGTTTTCTCCCCGCATATTTGTTCGATATGCAATGACGTACTTTCTACCGTAAATTTGATAAAGTATCAAGGTACTTTCCAAGCAGGTGTAGTATAAACAAATTTAACTGCGTACGTACTTTATGGTCAATACGTAATGGTATGCGGTTAATAACTTTAATCCAATCTTGCATTCATCCCTTGTTGAGATTAAATTAGAGTTGAGGACTGAATTTCATTATGGTTAAATATCCCTTTTCGTATCGCCATTCGCCACCATAAAAACAAGCTAATTTATATATTGTTACTAACACTTTAAGAGTCATTGTTGCTCTCAATAAAGAATTTATTTATATAGCAAGTTTGGGAATTTCCTAGTCGTCTTTGATTAAACCCGGTAGAAGTTTATTTTGTAGTCTAGTTCTTGCTGGGCGTCGGGAGTCGCAGGGCGATCCCCGGCCACCGTAGGCGCGGGCCTGCGGACGGCGAGCGTTGGGTGGCTCGCTGTCCGATCACCACCAGGCTCCACGCGCGCCTCAAAGAGATGTCAGCATAGAAGACGGAGCCTTCTAGGGCCAGAGCCTGCCAAGGTTGCGGAATTTGTTCGAAAGAGTCACCGCGGCTCTGGACCGCAAAGGGCTTAAGAAGGAACACGGATGGGTTTTAGTCAGTAAGAGTCTGACACGCCCTTCCGCTCCACCCAGAGCGGCAGAAGTCATTTGATGACTTCCCATCCTTAAAACAAAAAAAAGCCTAGATATGACCTTCCAAATCAAACCAGACATGAATTTGATTTAGTATTTATAATATAATTGAGTGGTAAAGTAGTTAGTAAATACAGAGCTTGATCTATTGTTTTCATTCAACTGGCGAATAAATAATTAAGCGTCCCCATGAACAGCAGAATTGCCCATAATCATAGTTTACGACCTACCTCATGAATATGGCAAAGATCCACTGCTGATTCACTTTCTGTATCCAAACTTGTACTATAGTAGGCGCCAGATAAATGTGGAATAAAGTATATTGACCTTTCCCTAATAACTGTTCATAGGTACCTGAACAATTAAATATGAATCGTTTTTCATTATTAGACAATGTTAAGGATCACGAGAGCTTCGGGACAGCTTTGTGTCATTAATTCCGTTTTTCAAATTAAAAATGTCAATAATTGTAGGTGGGTCAATGACCGTTATTCCACGATTATCTGGCGCCTACTATAGGTACTATTATTAAATTTAAAGCATGATTTATCCTTCTGAAGACGAGATTTTGACATAGGCAATGACTGCGATTGCTTCGTCCATGCTGTCCATTCGAGATCTAGGACATCATAAGCCTCTTGCCGTAAAACGGCTTGTCTAGGCGGATCTTATATAATGTACCCGTCTGGGTTACAATCCATGTAATCTTCCGGCACTGTTCTCAATTTATTTCGAGTAAGAACATGAGGAAAATTGACAAGTTCTTACTTCACTTTATTGCACCTCGCTATATTATCTCAGTCACGAATAACATGATTACGTGGCCACAGATCTCATATCTGCTCGTACGCATGCTTTTTTTATTTTTGTATTCGCGAATGGTCCTCTGGTTCACACGACGGAGGAAGGAGATACATTCTTTCATAAAAAGTACGAGTGACAGACATTTTTGTTCTAAGTCAAGCGGTTTTCCTTGTTATGCCCTTAGAAATTGCGTTGTGGGATTGCGGCGATGAAAATATCTAGTTCTACCAGACGAATGAAGTTACCGCTTGATAAAAAGCCATTTAGACATTTATTTGATCACGAAATATGACGTTAACATGGCAGATATATTTGCCAAGTAAACTCATACGATTCGCAAGTCAAACATGAATATCCAAAAATGCCGAAGGTTTTATGCCAGTTCGGAAAACTTCGCATTTGTCCGCAAATTGCCAGGCGTACGCGATGCCAAAGGCAAATATTAGCGAAATTATTCTGCCTTTATGCCCGAGAGGTGCAAACGCCGCACATAAACTTTATGGTTACAATTGAAATGATTACTCGATGCCTGTTTCTCAAGTTTAATACGCAAAAGAAACTACGTAGGTACTGCATCGATATGCGTTCAAGCACGCCATCGAATGACTCACGAAGCGATTTGACAACCATTTTGGTACTCAGATCTTGTATGCAAGTTTGATTTACCCGCATATTTTGAGGCGACCCCAGTTTTCTTAGCCAGTGCAATGACTCCGGTGCGTTTTGTATCGGTCGGTGTTATTCACCGGCCGTGGCGGGCGTCGACCCCGTCTAACAGCTGATCGCGGCCAACAGCCACGTGCCGTGTTCCTCCCTGCTCGGAGATAAGCACCCGCTTTGTTTCTCTTGTTTACGAGACAGGAATCTCTAGGAAACACGGCCTGTATTATGTCCTTTATTTCTAGATTTAACTTGGGAGAATATCATTTGCTGAGTTATTCTTAGTCACCTTCATGAGCTCTTGAACCATTTTTTCAAGTAATGGTATTAAGTTTTAATTTTTTCGTAAATGTTACAAGTTCAGCTTGAATGCTACGGAATCTGTGGCAAGAGCTTGGATTTAAAGTTCAGCATAATTATGGATTAATTGCCAATACTAGATACCTACTTGGATTCCCCCAACTACGATACCTATTTTATTACTTAGGAAATACTAGGTAATAATTATTGTTATATTATGTTGTGAGATCGAGTGCCTCCCGTTTTGGGATTTCCCAAATAATTTTCAATCTTATTACTTCTTCATTAAACCTTTTGATTTTCCACACAACACATTTTTAGCTGTGAATTTGCTACGCCAATTTTTTCCCCAAAACTTAATTCAAAAACCTGTTATTTAGAATTTGAGAATTAAAAATTCCATCGTTATTAATGTCCTTTCAAGATCACTTCGGTTAACTTCGGTTATTGTGGATAATAATAGATGGAGTGATGTCAACCCATCGCTGGTTGCCCAAAGCGCAGCACCGTCACGGTCAGGGCAATAACCACGTCTACGAGCGTTGATACGAGCGAGCCCGCTCGGCGCGCGCGCATGCGAGCAAGGCTAATGTTGCATTATGCTTCATATTGGCGCACTAATTGCAGATATGTGTTTACTATGTTTGTTCTTTTTTTTTTCTATTTCAAAATGGCTGTTTTACGGTCGGTAGCCAATCTTGTTTTAAGTGTTCGTTATAATAAGCGTAAATGTAAATCCATTTGAATAGCTCTGCATTATTTACTTCGAAGTGTTTACATCGTAAATTGCGAAAAAAAATAATAAAATTGCATTGGAAGTGAATGTTTCATTCAAAAAAATTGTTTTTTTCGTGTCGATAATTTAATTCGTTGTTCACACCAGGCAACTTATCCCTGGTAGATCTCCAAATATTTACACATTCTTGAAAAGCTTGCATTTTTTAAATTTTGGTACCTACTAAAAGGAATCATTGAACCATGGAATTTGTTAAGTTCAAGGCCCTAAAACGAATTTCTACAAAGCGATAAAGCACATGAGAATAAGATAAATTAACCATAAGCCTCAAATTAGCCGCTCTTCCCTGACATTAATTAAAAATGCAAGCACTACCAGTGTTACCGGAAAATTGGCAGCGTTTGAAACTGGGTTCGTAGATTAAGGTCACCCAAATGTTAGGCACGCTACATATTGTCAGCAAAAGCCTTTAGAGACGAAACCAATGAGGCTTAAACTGGCAGCCAAATTGTAGCAGCCAAACACACATCGCAGGGACGAGAAATATTTATTTATTTATTAAAACTTTATGCACAAGTAAAAACACTGTACAAAGGCGGACTTAATGCCTTAGGCATTTTCTACCAGTCGACCTTAGGGTGGTGCATCTTATGCTCCCTACTAAATCATGCTCAGTTTCTTACTAGGCATCTGCTAGAAGGTCTCACATAATTAACAGAATTTTTCATCGATGCGCGATGTTAGAAAACAGGAAAAATCTTCGAATTTCTTCGTTTTTCAAAAATATCATGGTTGTATTTTGTGCTCCGTAATAAATCATGACTAAATGTATAGTACGCATCTATAAGAAGTTCTCAAACCCTATTTCGTGGTACATATAAAAATTAAAATAGATACAAGTAATCAAAATAAGGATTAAAACTTAGTTTAGTAACTTAAATGATAAAAGCTGTGTTAATATTGAGTAATTTAGAATCGTGATGTAAGCCCAGTGCGTTCTTCGAACGTAGAATTCTTCTATACTGCGTGTTCTAAGAAAAAAAACAACATAGATGAGTTATATCGCAGCAGGTACGTAATAGATTATAATTATGATGAGTATGTTTATTGTACTCGAGTGCCTCTTTAAATAGTCTGGGTTCATACCCATCGAACCTAGTAATCGTTGGAGTCATTTCTTTTTGATCTTTTGCCAAACGTTCAGAATAGTCATCCGCTTCTGCATTTCTCAATTGAATGATAAGTCGGAGATTATTTCTGCGGCCACCGTCGATGCTAACGCTCTGAGTTGACCTTCAGACATTAGGGCCATTAGCTGGAGATCAAAGATCCATTGAGTTAGGAAGTTGACCCTGACAACCAGCGAAACAAGTCATCTATCATTTGGAAGTATAGACGACCCATCATCCAAGGCTTTTAGAACCTAATAAATTGTATTTTAAGTTCTCAAAGATGTCTCATGATTACGCTGCAAACCTTTTGAACCAAACAAGGTAGTTACGATCGTGTTATTTTGGTAATAGCTTCACTATACCAGGAATTTTGATCTATTGTTATCATAAACATTTAGAAGTTATCGTGACATATTCGATACACCGTGAAAATGGAATCCGTTAGATGCTCTTCCTAATTTTTTATTTTATTTAATATGGCTTTGCTCTTGACTCTATAGTAGGCGCCAGATAAATGTGGAATAAAGTATATTGACCTTTCCCTAATAACTGTTCATAGGTACCTGAACAATTAAATATGAATCGTTTTTCATTATTAGACAATGTTAAGGATCACGAGAGATGATGATTCGGGACAGCTTTGTGTCATTAATTCCGTTTTTCAAATAAAAAATGTCAATAATTGTAGGTGGGTCAATGACCGTTATTCCACGATTATCTGGCGCCTACTATAGTCTAGGTCATAGATGACAGAGACAAACGTCGACGATGGAGCGAGCTTACCCAGAAGAAGCCTGTTCACTCTAATGTTGAAGAGATTAGGGTTGTATGCGTTCGGAAATAAAGACGCAGGCAGAGAGTTCCACTCCTTTGCTGTGCGCATTATAAAAGACGTTTGGAAACGTTTAGAGAACGTTTAAATCACCTATTTTGGGGTATCAAAACCTACATGGTCTTGAAGTAGTAAACTCCTATTCTTGCTACACATACTAATAACTCAGGATTCCATTAGATATGGTCTTCAAAACATTAATGGCTCCACTGTAATTACATGAGATGACTTGCCTGTTTCTAAGCCAGGGTGGGACCAGCCATTGTTGCTTCATGTTTTTCTAGCAGATGTTAATAAAACAATTATATGAGATCGTTTTGGAAATGGGATCTCAAAATGATTAATGTTGTAGACGTTTAGTTATTTTGGCCGTGGAAATACCAGTGGTCATGGGAAATGTAGTATTTGGAAGTTGGAGCCATCTGCATCGAGTGTGGACCGCACAGCAGTATTCTAACGTTTATTGTCTAGAGCTAGGGTTGCCAGCTTTTTTAGAAAATATAGAGTATTTTTATTAGAAAAACAGAGTACCTGAAACCTAAATGTTGTTGTTTTTTAAATAATTAGAGAATTCGAATGAAGCCATGGATTTAGCCAAGAGAGGAGCTCGTGGCTAAAGAATAACAGCCGCACAGATCGATCAAGGTTAAGCAACGCTTGCCAAGGTTGGTCTGTGGATGGGTGACCATCTTAAGATTCCGAGTTTCCTCCGTGCCTCGGAAAGCACGTTAAACCGTTCGTCCCGCGCGGTCATTTGTAGATCTTTGGCAGTCGTTACGGAATGTCAGAAGCCAGTAAATCTGACTCCAGTCTTGCTAAGAACTACCGTGTTACCCAGTTAATGGGTTGTGGACGCTTGATAGGCAGCCGCTCCGCCGCACGCCGCACGTAAAATACTGGTATTCAGCTGAATCTGGTTTGACTGGAAGCCGACCCCAATATAGTTGGGAAAAGGCTAGGCAGATGATGATAAATTTGCAATTACGACCAAAACGACAAAAACTCCTTCAGTGGAATACTGAAATGGCAGGTTTCATTCAGTTTAATTAAATACAGAGTCAAAATAAGTAGAGTACTTTAGCGTACTCTATTGCTTTTGTAGATTATAGAGTACGTCTACGCAAAATAGAGTACAATACTCTATTTTAGAGTACAGTACAGCAGACTACGACTTCTGCGGATTTCGAATGCAGCATTAGAGAAGTTCTTACATGACCTACAAACTCTTTAAGGTCAACCTCGAGGCCTGATACAATTGAAGACAGACCTACTAGAAATTCTATCGATTTACCAACTCGTGGTCCAGTTTACTGCTAAGCAGACAACAAAGTCGGCAGATGAGTTCTTCGGAACAATTTTCTAAGAAGTTGTATCGACCCTTGCTAATTGCCTGGTCATACGTAGGATATCCAAAAGCCGACTGGGTTTGTCTGTTAACTACTGTGTAAACTTACTAACTTAAATAACGCACCGGCCTTCCGAAAATCTTCAATAGCAACGTGAGTATTTGAGGCCTGTCGTTTCAAAATCAAAATCAAAAGTTATTTATTCAAATTAAGCTGAGTGCCCGCACTTTTTGAACGTCAAAGTTCTACATAAAGACAGTCTCCTAAAACGCCCGCCCGTCACCACTTCCTAGTGTTTTAGCTGGGAAGAAGTGGCGCAACAAACTCCCCAGCAACACATCTCAGTTCCTGCCAGGGTTGCGGAAATTGTTCGAAAGAGTCACCGCAGCCCTGGAACGCAAAGGGCTTTAGAAGGAACACGGATGGGTTTTAGTCAGTAAGAGTCTGACACGCCCTTCCGCTCCACCCAGAGCGAAAGAAGTCATTTGATGATTTCCATCCTTAAAAAAAAAAAACATCCGTTTATTTTGTGGTTGTACACCTGACAATCTCAGGTTCAGTTGAAAACCAGCGTCAGGCATTAGGTGTCTAGTGTTTATGGTGGACTGGTTATTTTGGGTGCACGATGCAGCCCTGGGGCTCGTTTGTTTTAATTTTAATTTTTTAACGTATTTTGTCCAGTTCGTTTGTTATGAGAAAGTCAAAGTCAAAACGTTTATTTCAATTAGGCCATTAAACGGCACTTTTGAACGTCATCGTTTACAGTTCAGTAAAATAATAATATTTCATTAATAAAGTGACTCTACTGTCCATTCAGAAAGGTAGATTCTTATGGAGAAGAACGGACAAGAAACTCCATAGTTACTCTTTTCAAATAATGGTTTTACAAAATTTGCTATACAAAAATTTATTTAATATTATGTGAAGACGATGCACCCAGAGTATGCTACTTATAAGAACAAAGTATCACCAGCAGAGGTAAACTTATTCATTTTCTAAAGAAATTTAGGTAAATGGTACTCACATATTTACAAACATTGGAACCATTAATTAAACAGTGTGTGAGTCAACAGAAAAATAAAAACGCAATAAAAGAAACAGTATATCTATAAAGTTAATACATAAATCAACCGTTTGATTTTGTCTACACAGAACTTGTATGTGTTAGAAAATCGATGTTTTGTTAGTTACAGAGGAATTAGAGGAAGTGCGGAATTTCAAATGCCACGATTTTGTCTTCATACTTGGCGTAGGTTACAATCTCACGAACTATAATTTCCTTGTATGAATAAAAGCCAACAGATTAAATGGTGAATATTGTTATTGATTTAATTTGGCTACAGATTTGTCAACAGGATATTGAACGTGTACCTACTTTAAAAAATCTGCCTTTATTCATTTGGTTGGTCGAATATCAGGCAGATTTTCCGTATCAAATATTATGCTTATAAAAACACGTGTAAATAATATTTGCATAATGTTCCATATTCAGAAGGTCGTTTCAACACGCTACTTTAATATTGATTTAAGTACCCACACCCATGTTTTCGAAAGCCTACAAAACACATTTGCATTTAATACTTAATGCCAGATACTATTGAGTCTAATTTTTACCATGCACCATACCATAGTGACAGCTACTCTACAAAAGATCATAAATGGCGACAAAGCCCGCATGAAAAACAAATGGGTTAAAATATCTTGATCTAATTCTTCAATTAATGGTCCACCTATCTATGCCAGTTTTCACCAAAACTCGCTCAGTGGTTTAGACGTGAAAACGTAATACACTCAAAGACTCAAAGCATTTATTTCAATTAGATCATCTACAGGCACTTTTTAATTGTCAAGGCCGGTCAGTCAAAAACATGAAGCTATTTGCACGTTCCAAAGCGTAGATCTCTATGGAGAAGAACGTGCAAGAAACTCCACGGACACTCTTTTATAAATAATATTTTTTCAAAGTTATGGTTACATCATTTCTGTTGAAATTATGCATATATGTGAGAACGATGTAAAAGACGTGCAGGATAGAAGCGTCCGGAGTGAAAAGAACAATTTAAAGAAACAATTAAAATAAAGCATGGCCGCCGCCGAGAAATGATCAGTCCCAGTCCATACACTTAGAGGGTTGTATTGATGATTTTAATGATTATAATTCTGTAAATAAATACATACGTGTTACGGTCGCCAATCGCATTTTTATCAACATACAACCTGACACTGACCTACAAAATGCAATGCGTATTATAATTTGATTTTCACGGGCTACCTTGGCGCTTTCACCTTAACGTAATATAATATTGTATGGATCAGATGTCCCAAAACATTTCAGTTTTAAAGGCACGCAG
The DNA here is from genome assembly GCA_905163435.1 of Mamestra brassicae. Lineage (NCBI taxonomy): Eukaryota > Metazoa > Arthropoda > Insecta > Lepidoptera > Noctuidae > Mamestra > Mamestra brassicae. The sequence goes on from LR991001.1 coordinate 17,648,140, forward strand.
GACACTCAGATCCAGCTCAGCATCATCAGTTTTGCCGATGGCTTACTAACAGATCCTTCTCCTTTGTCCACAGTCCGGAGTTACGACAAACACGACAAATGCGGTTTAGTCTGGATACCGCGCGTCGTCGCATACCGATGTCGCACGTGCGGCATCTCGCCGTGCATGTCGATTTGTCGTGAATGCTTCCATCGTGGCGACCACTCCACGCACGACTTCAACATGTTCCTGTCGCAGGCTGGCGGCGCTTGTGACTGTGGCGACAAGTCTGTTATGAAGGAAGACGGGTAAGGAAATATCAAGATTTTAAGATATTTGTATGTGTAGCTGATGAATGGAGATGAAGAAACCAAGGATAGATTGTGTGTGGAATGGCATAAAAGAAAAGGAAGTTAAATTATAGGTTTATAGGGGAGAATGGAAGCAGAGACATGTTGTTTTGACCCCAAGCAACATTGGAGAAAGGCAGGAAGATGGTTCCTAAGAGACGGTTAGACTGAAGCATAATTTCTTGATTGAGGAAGGGATATCAGTAAATGTAGAATACTGTACTGCAATAGTCTCTGATTTAGGTTATTACAAATTCACACAGATCCACAGCATATTTTAAAGTCTACTGTGTTCTGTTAGGTCAAGTGGACCATTTTTATAAACTGGTATCAAAACTGGAGGACACATCTTTGACGCAATAATGACATCAAGTGAACTATACAATATTTTATTTCACGTCTTAAGGCGACTGCAATTAAAGATGTGAACCGAGAACCCATCAGGGCCAAGGCTATCTTGTCTCAAGTGGGTTATAAATGGCGTTTTGGCGTCCTCCTGGCGCCGAATATCTACAGACTGTAAAACATTTCATAGAAGACTGGAGACAGATCTAAGTCGAATAACTTGGAGACGATGTATATGTCACTGGAAAATAGCAAACTCCGTATGATTATAAAATAACTTGAAAGATTGTAAACTCTCGATAAATTGTTAACTGAACATTTGGAATACTTTTTTACGCATCAAAATTTGATAGTCTATAATCTCGCGAAGTCATTCCGAGAAATTGTGGATTTTAATACAATAGTGACCAATCAGAGCACAAGCCTACAATTTATATGTTTTTGTGTGATAGTAAAACTAGAAACAAAGCTCTCATTAGTCTTTTCAGGGAAAACAAAGATCAATGAGGGGCCAAGCTTCCAATTTAACTATCACACCAAAACAGATAAATTATTGACCAGACAGCTGATTGGCCGCCAGTTTATGTCAGTCCACAATTTCTCGGAATGACTTCGAGAGATTATAGATAGACTATTAAATTTTGATGCGTAAAAAAGTATTCCGAATGTTCAGTTGACAATTTATCGAGAGTTTACAATCTCTCAAGTTATTTTATAATCTTACGGAGTTTGCTATTTTCCAGTGACATATACACTTTATTCGCTAGATACATGATTTTGTTAATATTGATATGTAGTCCTGTTTCCTTTCTCATATCCATATTACCATTGCGGGTGTTGATGTCGACAAAATAAATGACATTCGTTTAGCAGTCCGTTGTAATAATCGCTGTCTTTATCAGAGCGTTCTCTCTTATTGAATATGCTCATGTTAGAGTAGAAAGCTCTATTTTCATAGCCCCAGTCCTGACATCGTGAATATCCAATAAGCAATATGGATGTAATTATAATAAAGTCGTCTTAACTGCTTCTGTGATGGTAAGACGTTTCTAGGCCCCCGTTACGGGGGCGGCTTTCTGTATGTCGTCCGGGCCTTTAACGATCTTTGATGTACAAAGCTGGGTTTCAACTGATATCTAGGCGTAAATGGAACAAAGTAATGAATGACGTTTAGCAGCCCACGTAAGTCAGATAAGTTGGCAGAGAAAGGGACATAGAGATAACGTAATGGGATGGTTTAACGTGCAATGTGTTATCAATTTGATTGGTATATCTAAAACAATAGCATGCATTGCTAGTGTTACACGAGAATTGATATACAGCATATTGTATTAGCCAATGGCTGACGTGATTTTTGCTCACGGGGTTCTTAAGTTTTAGTCGTCGAAACGAGCAATTCTTGTAAAAATATGTAGGTAATGTTTAATAATGTATACTTACGCACACAAATTTACTTTTTCTTATATATATGTATATATTTAAAAATCCAGAATGACCGTTTATAGGTACTGTATCTGTGTCAAAAGCTAGTTTTTAAATACTTTTTATACCGTATTTACCGTAAGATTGTAATAAATCTTTATTAAATTATAATTTCGCGATATATTATGGAAAAATTGTTTTGTAGACAATCAATAAATTAACTCCTATCTAAATTCAATAGTTTCCAATATATCTGTGTCCTATTTAGAAAAAAATAGTTAACAATTTCGCGCGATATTTTACAATCTTACGGCGTTTGTATTTTTCCGGTGACATATAAATATAATCTGAATCTCGGAAAAGGCTCTAACGATTTTCATGAGATTTAGTATGCAGGGGGTTTCGGGGGCGATAAATCGATCTAGCTAGGTTTAATTTTTAGAAAACGTTAACCAAAAACAAAAACCGAGCAAAGCTCGGTCATCCAGGTACTCATTCTTAAAATAACGTTGTTTTTCGTCCTAAAGATATTTTTGAGTGCGTTCCTACATTTTAGTTATTTTAAAACCAGCACAATGTTTGTCACCCAAGATACACAAAACAAGTTTCGATACGCACTCAAAATGTAGATACGGTCGAAAATAAAGTTAAAGTTAGAAGTAGTCGTGGTAGCATGATACATACATATTTAATCGAGAGTGGTAGACATTTAACACATATTTTATTAATAAGTAACAATAGTTAAAAAATGGCCATTTACAAGTTTTCACTTATATATATATTGTGAATACTTAAAACAATCTCATGAAAACAGCTCAGAACTAACGCAAAAACGCTCAAACCAAGCTCAAAAATATAAAAAAAACAACTAAGCACAAAACAGTGGTTAAGTTATATTAAAAAAGCAATCAGTCAAAGATTTATTAACTTAAACGCTACTGGTAAACAAATCAAGCCCCACCACATTAAACGAACGACGAGGTCTTATCATGTACGAGTTCTTTCTGTAGTTCATTCGAAATGGAGTGCTCACACTCTATGAGAGCTGTGGATATCCAATCCTGAACACAGAAGACCTTTATGCCTTTCAGCTCCAGGAACTGCGACGTTCTAAATCCTCTTCAGTGCGTCTTTTTTCGCTTCCAAGTTGTCACTGAGTTGTCCGTCGTGCTAAACCACCTGCACTTTCCAGGATATAAACGAAGCCAATGATAAAGTTGTACTGGTTGTTAAATAGTGGGGGGCTACTGTCTACACTAGAAGTCCGTAGTTCCGGGCTTAGTTGCGGGCGTATTCTACTCCGTGTCACCTACGGACTTACGATAATTCCTAACCCGAACTAAGAATGAATGACAACACGATTTGACAGTAACTGTCAAATCGTGTTGTCATTCATTCTTAGTGGTTAGTTTATACGGACTAGAATACAACTAAGCTCGACACTACGGACTTCGGGCTTAGAGAGTAGCTTCCCTGGTCGGGCGAAATTTAATTTGAATCAATCGACACGAACAGTAGAAGTAGTAGTTACTCAGTCATTCTCCTCCTTGTTTGAAAGAAGGTGTAGTGTTTATCAAACAGGTTATTTTCCATCTATTTTATTAGTGTTTGTCCCATGTTTGCTCGCTAGTCGTGAACGCGAATCTGCTAAGTGGCGATTTTATTTACGCCGTAAACCGTCCAGCTTGTTTATGCTCATGATTATTTTTTATTTCTAGTTATTTTTAAATTACGATGGTGTAAATCTGGTAGTTAGCTCTTTTATTGATTGTAGCTCGTTTTTGCTTTCTTCTGTATCTTCTATTTTTGGTGTGTTCATTCAGAAACACTGTCGTCTCCTGGAATGGCATAGGACTGGAAAATACTGTTATGCGGAATCAATACAGTCCCACAAGGCAATGACGATGTCGCATTGTCGTTTATTGGGAACAGCACTGCGACAACACTTTTAATGCAGTAAGTTTGCAGCCAATGCGCCATTTACAGGCTGGCTTGCTTGTCGTTTTGTCAGTACTGCAACTGCAGTTTCATTGCGGTCACTTTAGTGTGGAGCATTACGCTCCACATCCATACTAGCTTGTACCAGTTGCAGTCCATCTTGCTTAACTTCTGAGGGGGCGTTCAAGTATTACGTAACGCAATTGGGGGGGTCTTGTAAAACGTTACGATGCGTTACAGGGGCGGGAGGGGTGTTCGAACAATGCGTTACCTAACATTGTTTTTTTTATTTAACGCTCTAAACATATTTTCGAGTTACACAGTCACTAAACAGTAGTCATTTTGCCAAACAAAAATACACATCAATATTTTTCTTGAAATGACATTTATTCATTAAAAAAATTTGTGTAGACATAATTGTGACTTTTAGGTAAAAATTGTCACTTGGATGATATGTAACGTTTAGGGAGGGGGAGGGGGGTGCAGATATACGTTACGGCGCGATACATGGGGGGAGGGAGGGTCAAGAATCTTCAAAAATTGCGTTACGTAATACTTGAACGCTCCCTGAGTTTGTTTTAAAGTTTTCTTCTCAGAGTAGTCAGCTAGACAGTACCGGCCTTGTCTAATGTCTAAGAGACTGACGTGTCACTTTATGATTTATCTGTGATATTCTTGGAACGACATCACAATGATTCAATTCTATTGATTCTTACGTGTGAGTGAAAAGATAATCCATAAAGTCGTTTAGATAACGAGCTGAACTAAAAATTCTGCTTTACATCATAAAATCAATCTAGTTCAACCTTGATTATGTCATAAACTGTTTGTTTTGTTACTTTTAAGTGACTAAAGTTTCCATTAGGTAACTAATAGGCTTTTATTAATCAAGTACCTTTTTTTTTTTTTTTTTTTTTTTTTTTTTTTTTTTTTTTTTTTTTTTCTTTAAGGATGGGAAATCATCAAATGACTTCTTCCGCTCTGGGTGGAGCGGAAGGGCGTGTCAGACTCTTACTGACTAAAACCCATCCGTGTTCCTTCTAAAACCCTTTGCGTTCCAGGGCCGCGGTGACTCTTTCGAACAGATTCCGCAACCCTGGCAGGCTTTGGCCCTAGCGGGCCCCGTCTTTTATGCTGACATCTCTTTGAGGCGCGCGTGAAACACAACGCGCCATCGACCCGGGCCTGGTGGTGATCGGACGGCGAGCCACCCAATGCTCGCCGTCCGCAGGCCCGCGCCTACGGTGGCCGGGGATCGCCCTGCGACTCCCGACGCCCGGGATTAATCAAGTACCTACGATTGTGATGAGGTTTAATGCTTTGAGGTTAGTTATATGTATGTTATTGTTGTTGACATGCGCGTATTTTTGCCTGTCAGGGAGCCCTGTACTATGAAATAAATGCCTCACTGCATCCAAAATGAATCTTTATTCCAAATTTGAGTTCCGGGTTCTTGATTTTTTTTTTTTTTTGGACCATCACGCCACTCAATCCCAACCGCTGCAACTCTTTAAAGCCAGAATCAACAGTGGCGGCCACCAGTAAAAACGATTTAACTGCACCTAAATTAGTTCTTGGCTAATAACAATTACCGCATGTGTTGATCTTCGAAGTTAAGCAACGCTTGCCGAGCTCGGTCCTTTGATAGGTGACCTTCCTTTACATACCGGGACTCCTCTGCTTCGGAAAGCACATTAAGCCGTTGGTCTCCCGGCTGTAATTTGAACATTTTTGACTGTCGGTATGGCTAGTCAGAAAATCTGCCACCATTGTTGCCAAAGCGGGTGGTATCCCGTTACATGATTGTGGAGGTTATATAGGCAGTTCTGTTGAGGTATGCGGTACAGAGAGTAAAGTCCTGCATACCTCCACTGAAATGGGAGGATCCTCCGACCAGACGGTTGTTGTGTCTGGTGGGCAACTGCTCGATAGTTGATATTCGGACTGTTCGAACTTTGCTTGCGCGATGCCGGATTTCGTTGGTCGTTCATCGCTGACAGGATTGATGGCGTTGTGGTTTTTTTTTGATGCTGTACAAATTTCGCGTTTTTTCATGTGGCGGCATTGATGCCGCTACAGCTCCATGTAAAATACTAATACTCAGCTGCATCCGGTTAGACAGGAAGCCGACGCAAACATATTTGGGAAAGGCTAGGCAGGCAGTTCTGAGTTAAGCGGTTACTGAATTCGGATGGACACTGTGTGGATCTAAGTACATTTAGTTACCACAATTAGCCTTTGCATAAATGGTTGAGATTTTTTTGAATACGAAACCATTTAGTTTTATTTTTCTTTTATATTTTTACCATTTCAGGAAGGTAAATTAAAATATAAAAAACCATAAAATTCTATCGATTCGTATTCTATAAAATCTCAACCATTTATGCAAAGGGTGGTCAGCCAATTGTGGTAACTGACTGTTCCACAGATATACATACCGAAATTTCCGGATTCTCAGGGTTTTAGCCACACATAACGTCATCATCATTGGTTCTCCACGTTTCATCCAAACGAATATTTATAAATGCGAAAGTGTGTCTGTCTGTCTATATGTTACCTCTTCACGCTTAAACCGCTGAACCGATTTGGATGAAATTTGGTATAGAGATAGTTTGAGTCCCGGAAAAGGACATAGGATAGTTTTTATCCCGAGATTATGTTCCTTTGGGATTATTTTCGACGTTCACGCGGGCGGTGCCGCGGGCGGCAGCTAGTATTAAATAATTCCGTCACGTTCCGACCCCAGCCGTTTAGGATTCAATCATTCTTAATTGCAAGCGTAATATGTGGGGCAGTGTTGCGGAATTTATTCGAAAGAGTCACCGCGGCCCTGGAACGCAAAGGGCTTTAGAAGGAACACGGATGGGTTTCAGTCAGTAAGAGTCTGACCGCCTTTCCGGTCCACCCAGAGCGAAAGAAGTCATGTGATGATTTCCCATTCTTAAAAAAAAAAGGTAATATGTGGGACAGTCGATCAAAGTCAGAATTAAATCAGCAATAACTAAGCAATGGAACCATAATGAGATGTCTAGCGTATTGAATGTGTACAGTCATTCAATTTGATTGTTATCGCAAACACGTGCTTCTTGCTATGTTTTCCTTGCAGTTTGATGCTGGAATATTATTATATTATGTACGTTTGTTTCGTGATGGAGTTATGACAAACATGAGACTTGATATCGGTGACGGCTGATAACGCAACATCAAGGCGATATTGATTTACTTAATTAAATATGATTAAGCAACCGAATTTAGAAGTACACGTGCGCTCTTGTGAACAATTTTTTTTTAATGTTTTGTATGAGTTTGCTCTTGACTTTAGTCTAGGTCATAGATGACAGAGACAAAGTCGACGATGGAGCGAGCTTACCCAGAAGAAGCCTGTTCACTCTAATTCTGAACAGATTAGGGTTGTATGCGTTCGGAAACACAGACGCAGGCAGAGAGTTCCACTCCCTTTAGTGTTCGTAAGAGGATTGTAGATAGAGAAATTGAAGAAAGGAATATTCGTGCATTATGCCAGTCAGTAATAGTAGAGAAAACATTACAAGATGCAGTATTATTTTTCAGTGTTTTTACTATACTAATATAATAAAGCTGAAGAGTTGCTTTGTTTGTTTGAACTTTGGAACTACCAGTCGGATTTGGAAAATTATTTGTGTAGAAAAAATTAAATGATAACTACATCCATCCATGAGGAAGGCTATACGGGAACGGGATATGCGCGTACGAAATCGCGGGCAAAAGCTAGTATCTATAAGATAGATAGATATAGATAAAACATTTATTTGGCACAAAAGCACACTTATAAATCATAATAGTTAGAGAAAAAAAAACAGAATTTATGGCAATCTGTGACTGCCAAACTGCTTACGACATAAAAAGTATTTGACATAAAAAAAAAAACCAATGTGCGGTGTGTGTGTGTCTCATGTAGCACCAAATGGGAGTCCAACTCAGCATGTGCTATGCAAATATACCTGACGCCGGTATTCTGTTAGATAAGCCGAGACAGCATTACTTGCGTCTGACGTCACTCGCACGTCTGCTATTGAGAATTTGCACGATACAGTACAAACCTGACATTTGCGTTTGGACGTGTTGCGTGACAAGGATAGAAGAATACCCAACTCAAAACAGTGTTACTTCTCAATTTTTCCATTGTGTTGAAATCGTACTATTTTTGTGACATCTTTCAAATTACAATTATTAATGTAGTTTTTAGATGATAGTAGTCAAAAACCTTATTGTTTTGTCAACTCTGTTTACATTCCCATTGTAAAAACGAAACACCAAACAAATATTGATCACACTGATACTCCCAGCTCGTTTATCAGGCCGCTGATAAGTAATCTGTCGAAACACACGTGCGTCTGATAAGAATGGCTACATGAAAACATTTGCTAGCAGCGTTGAACTTGACCGACTCTAGACCTCCGGCGCAAGGTGACCAGGCCGTTCTAATGTACGTGTGTAAACACAAGATTTGTGACGTATAGTGGAGTCTACAGATCAGGGACTTGGATTATATCAATGGGTTCATAGTTGTGCAGTAAATCTGGGATCGTAACACATGAAAACATTTGCTAGCGGCGTTGAACTTGACCTTCCGCGCAAGGTGACCAGGCCGTTCTAATGTACAAACAATATCTGACGTTGATGGTGGAGTCTCAGGATTGTTTGGGACTTGGGTTTTTATCAATGGAAATAACTATTTAGACGGTACTAGGATCTTTTTGCCTGAAGCATAGGTATGTCAGTCTGTCGCTGTCGCATCGGAGCTAGTAAACGGATAGATCGATTTCAATGCAAGGCGTTTCCCTGACCCAATAACCTTGAGCATTCGTTCCCTCTTTGTGAATTCTATCATATAATTCACAATTTTTTGTGAAAAAATTGAATAAAAAAAGAAAAGCGATCTTTTGAAATTAAATATAAAACGTGAATAATTTAGATTGTTTAATTATCTATCTATTACTGTAATCCTCAAATGATAATAGCGTCGTCGTCTTTAGCAACAGATGCATGCCATCAATAATTTTAGTCATGTTTTAAAGTAGATTTTAAATGTATTTATTACACGTAAAAACAAATTAGAACCTGGAATGTGATGATAGGATATCGAACATTAATACTGTGCTTTTAAATGTTCTTATCTAATGAGTTAATGGCCTCTGAATAACGAAGAAAAACGCACTATCGCAAGGTTTTGGTCGGGGTGACACTGACCTGCAAAATGCAAAAAACGTATGACAATTTGAATTTCGCGGGCTGCCCTGGCGCTTTAACCTTAAAGAAATAAAAAAGCGTTTTGAAATTAGAACTCAGGGTGCAGTTCCACTTATTTCCCCTTTGCCTAGGCTTATCCCAATATTTAGGGGTGGGCTCTGCTCGTCATTCTACTACGCCAGACGTGTCTGAAGTCAGGTGTTCTTAGCATTTTTTAATAAAAAACCACAGCTATTTCTATTTGTTTTATTTTTTTATTATCAAAATCAAAAGTCATTTATTCAAATTAGGCTGAGTGCCAGCACTTTTTGAACGTCAAAGTTCTACATAAAGACAGTCCCCTAAAACGCCCGCCCGTCACCACTTCCTAGTGTTTTAGCTGGGAAGAAGAAGTGGGCGCAACAAACTCCCCAGCAACTTGTTATTTTTATCTCATTTTTTATTGTATTGTGTTATTGTATCTTATCTTGGCCTTACAATAATAGATAATTATTTTAGTTTTGTTTGACTGGTATAAGATGATTAGGGATTAGTAAAAAAAACAATAAAAATACGGCCTTATAAAAAACTGAAGTGAGGTAAATAAATTATCGGCAAAAAAATTATCGTGCGATGATGGTGTATCTATAGTTGGTGGGCACAATGAACTCTCCTATAGGTACGGTAGGTAGTGTTTTTTGCGTAGAAAAACGTTGAATGGTATAATTTTTATAAGAAAGCCCAGGGAAGCATAGCAGAACTGGCAGGCTTGAACTGAGCGGTGGGTGGAACTAGACCTATAAAGATCGTGTCATTATTTAAATTGGGATGTAGTCTGGGTTAAAAAAAAAAAAACTATTTAATTCTTCAGTTACATTACCAAAAAATATTGGATAGGTACGTATTTTTTATTTTATGAAGTCAATAAAAAATACGAAGATAAAACGTCACACGAGTTTTCAACGCACTATATCGTCTTCATTTTTTGTTTACGAGATAAAAGAAAAAATACGTGTTCAATATTTTTTGGAAATCTATCTGAGGGACTTATTCGTTTTTTTTAGTCAAATACCCTATTATTGTATTTTTTTGGGGCTCTGCCATTGTTGATCTTTACTAAGTGTAGTGTTCACTATGATCACTAGTTTAGGGCTTAGGGTTTTAAGTTAAACAACCAATTTAAGCAAGTACGCTCATACTCAATGTTGGCACGTCCAGCCAGCACGGCGTGCCACGATTATGAAATGCGCATGCCCATCACTTAGCTGAGCCATACATTTATTTGTGTATACCACACTAAGGAAGGAAGGGACGCCTTTGGCCTACAGTGGGACTCAACGGCCTCATACAAATAAAAAAATGGCAGGGAAATGTATGGACTATTTTTACTTTACTTTGGGCAGCAATAACCTGTAAAGTTGAATATACACCAAGTTTAAAACTATGTAAAAAACATACCTCGAAGTGTGTCTTAATTTTATTGACATTCAACCACAAGGTGAATTTCATAGACTGCACTAACATTTAACTATTATAATGTTACAAATACCGTAAATATAACGTCTGCAATCTTATAAGTAGAGATCGCAATAGGTAGACTATATTTACCTAATGTTCGTGGAAATAAGTAACATAGAAATTATAATAACCTCTTGTAAAATCCCGAAATCATAAATTAAATCATGACAATTAAAACCCTGGATTATAAAGACATGAACTGGACTTTGAGTATAGTTACAAATTATTGATTTGAAGAATCAAAAGAAGAAAGAGTTGTGCGAAAACAAAGCTATTTAATTTAACAATTTTGGTAGATACGGAACTCTAAAAACATAATAAGATTCTTCAATATAATAATTTTGTTCAAATGTATTCAAAGCGCAATAAGTAATTTGCAATTTCTTAAATCCCGGGATACAATCGTCATGTTTATGATTCCGGGATTTTAGAGGAGGTATTATCAACTCTATGTTACTTACTTCCACGAACATCAGGTAAATATATAGTCTACATATTCCGGTCTCTGTTATAACAAACGGGTTACCAGGATATGATAAAGGGCCGCGATCGCATAACACATTTCTGCTCGATTGTAATTCGACGCCATCGATAAGCAGATGGCACGTTGTATTGTTGACATTTCGAACAGAGATAGCATTAGAATACATGGCATGTTTTTGCATACGTGGAATGTTTTAAGAATGGGCTAGGCGGACTACCGCCTAGTTTATAATAAGTTTATAACACCTGTCTTTGCTTACGGTCTTTGGGATAAAATAAAGTAGTATAACACATCATTACGCCTGTTTTTCGTGAAGGTCTAGGCAGCGGTTGCGTTAATTTCGCCAGTCATTTTCTGAGAGGTTGAGCCTTTAAGACTTACGGCCAGTTTCTATAACTTATCTACCTTTGACCAAACTGTCAAGTTAGCTACCAACAGTAGCTGAAACGTCATGTTTGCCTTTCTAACATGACGTTTCAGCTACTGTTGGTTGCGATTTTGAGACCGGCCGTTAGACTAAGCCTGTTAGTCCGTTTGCAAGCAACTCGCATGCGAGTTTATTTACATTGCGAGACACGATCGAGTGATTGATCACATTATACCTGGGTAGCCTGCAATGTAAAGCAACATGCATTTTTTATTTTATTTTTAAGGATGGGAAATCCTTAAAAATAACCGCTCTGGGTGGAGCGGAAGGGCGTGTCAGACTCTTACTGACTATAACCCATCCGTGTTCCTTCTAAAGCCCTTTGCATACCAGGGCCGCGGTGACTCTTTCGAACAAATTCCGCAAACCTGGCAGGAAAGCAACTAGCATGCGAATTACTTGCAGACGCGGCTGTACTACTGTGTTTACCCAACGGCCCCAGAAGGAAGATAATCAAATCCAGGACAAGGTCTCTTACTCGGCAGTTGCACCAACTTGCAACAGAGGTCACCTGGGCAGAAATCCAACAAACAGACTGTAGTAAAAGACTTAATCTCGACGCCATACAAGCGGCTGTTTATCATCAATGATTCATTAGAACTTATAAAAAATTCCAAGAATATAGTTCGGATATATTTAAAGATTTTCCTTATTTTGGTTTTACTGCTGTAGGTGTAGCTTGTCATACGCATTATGACAACTCTCATTTTTATCGAAAAGGACAACTTGTCTATTTATCAACTAATTATTGAAAACATGCGTGACGTCACTATGATGGTACAATTTAAGACAACTTTTACCAGCGAAGTGACGTCACGCGTGTTTTCAACGCACTGTATCGTCTTCTATTTATTTAAACTGTATTTACAATCGTGGTACATGGGCGGACTTATTGCATCAAGGCATTTTCTACCAGTCAACCTTTGGGTAAAAAAGAAAAAATACGTGTCCTATAATTTTTGGAAATCTATCCGACGGACTTATCCGATTTTTTCAGTAAACAGTCCCCTTCGCAAGTTGCTTCAGTTTAAATTCTTCGCTTTTAAGTAAAATTAACTAACTTAAATTAAAACAACTAAAATTCTGCTTAGGCAACTTCCCAACTATGGATAATCTTACAGGATTCTGCTGAGTACCAGTATTTTACATGGAGTGGCTGCCTATCAAACTTCCACAACCGATAACAGGGTACCTACCACGGTATCTCTTGGCAAGACGGCTCTCAGATTTTTCTGCTTCTGACTATGACAGTATATTTAAATGACAGCCGGGTCCAACAACGGGTTTACGTGCTTTCCGAGGCACGGAGGAATCTCGGTATATAATGGACGGTCACCCATCCACGGACCTAGGCTAGTGTGACTTAACTCCGAAAGTCGACCCGTGCGGCTATACTAATTTTAATGACTCTCAACAGAAAAATGAAAGTTAAACAAATTTACTCCGGTAATCAAGATGAAACGATATCACAATAATTACTTTTTCTCGATAAGCCATGATATAACCTAGATAACGTTGTTGATAGCAGAGTGATTGCCACTTCAAATGCAACATGCTACTCTTATCTCCTATCAGCTTCATGATATTGTTCCCATTAATATTGACATAGATCTTATCAGAGAAATGAGTTTCTGTCTGTTCGACAATGGAAAGCAATTTGTCACAATTTCTGTGACATTCCGAATGGACATTAATTGTACTGGAAGTCGTTTGTGATTGTAGGTTAAAACAATACAGAATTTTAAAGGTTTTTTATAAATATAAAGATGACATTTTTGTCATTAATAAAACTGACATCAAATAAAGTTCCGTAATTTGGCTAAATTATTTTTGAATTCAATTTTTTTTGTGTAAAACAAAGTTCGTCTGCGCCATCTATTGATGAATACTAAAAGGTGGCTTACGCCACTATTGTATTGAAAGGTAATAATTTAACGAATGTATTTTACACCAAAACCGTACCCAACAAAAATTGTGGTTTACACCACTTTTGCGCTGATAGCCTCGATTATGGACCACTGTTCTATGGGAACAATCCAGAAATTGCGATAAAATTATCAGCTGTTCAGTCATTTGTGTTATGATTTTTTCAAGCCACAAATATTGAGGACTGTCGTCATGTTTAAAAATTGAAAATCATTTTTAGTTGCTCAAGTACCTACATGAAACGAAGATAGCTTTAATTTTACTTGCATACACATCTTATCCTGCTTTAAGGAACAAGGAACAATACCCAAACAGGCCCTTCCAAACAAACAAAACAAATGAATAATAAATCCAGAATGCTAACAAAACTACAATAGAAACAAACTGAGACTGAGAAAACTGCCATCCTCTTCTCTCAAACAATGCAGTATAGGACTTCCTCCAAGACAGAAAGAGATAGCTCATCGTAGTGACCTTTCCGTGACTCGAGAAGTCCGTTTGAACTTGTCCCTAGACCTTCGCTATGACCTTGGAGTGAGGCGATGACGTCATTTTCGTGTGTCGTCACTCGTCACTCATCTCGACGAAATGCTGACGTTTGTGATAAAATCATAAATAGGTCTTCAGTATCTTGATGTTTTGATTAATAAATGTTAATGTGGAATGTACACTGTGATTTTAAAACAATGGAAATTGGAATTTGTATAATTTTTTTCCCAATTTAATCTTGTATCTGTAAATAGTAGGTATGCAACTTTGTACATGATATTTTAGCGTGATTTTATGAATGGGACATGAAACATTAATCTAAACTAATACTAGTGGCCCCGACAGACGTTGTCCTGTCCGAACGTTTGCTTTGTGTCTGACGAAAAATTATAGAAATCGGTTGCAGCGCCACCCACCGGGTACAATTGAGAATCTAAAGCATTCTCGAATCCCCTTGAACACACAAAAAAAATTCATCAACATCAGTCCAGCCGTTTAGGAAGAGTTCAGTGACATACACACATACACAAGAAATATATAATTATAAACAAAGTAAAGTTTGTATGTAGGGGGTAATCTCTGGATCTACTGAACCGATTTTGAAAATTCGTATATGATAGCCACATTCATGAGGAATCCTATGGGCTATACGGGAACGGGAAATTCCTACGGGAAAAAACGGGATATGCGCGTATGAAGTCACAGGCAACAGCTAGTTAAGCAATAAATGTTTACTACCGCATGAACTAATTGCTAAGTGGTCGGGTGTTAATTTCCCATCCGCAGTTCCGCATATGACGGTATCATACCTATTGTCTATTATTATGGAGCTTTCTTTCGCCCGATCAGAAACGCTTTATAATTTGACACCATGATATGACACAATATGATTCCCCTTACACTGCTTCAAAAACCGATTGGACACATATGATATCTCCAAGCTATTTGAAACACACGCTTCAGCAACTAGCTTTTTTTTTTCGTAAGTATGGGAAATCATCAAATGACTTCTTCCGCTCTGAGTGGAGCGGAAGGGCGTGTCAGACTCTTACTGACTAAAACCGATCCGTGTTCCTTCTAAAGCCCTTTACGTTCCAGGGCCGCGGTGACTCTTTCGAACAAATTCCGCAACCCTGGCTGGTAGAGAATGTCCAAGACATTAAGTCCGCCATTGTACTATTGTGTATGAAGTTTCAAATAAATCTTACGCCAACTTTATTTTCTTCCAAACTCGCTCTTAAAACACTCATCATCTTCAAGGCTACTATAGAATATCGGCTGGTAAAGCTCTAGTCGCAACTAGCTGCGAGTGTGTTTTACCAAAATAATAATTATTATTTATACTATACAAATAATTTTGTTTTTAAGATTAAATGACTACATCAAAATAACTATTTTTTCTGCAGTCACTGTTCGTAGCCGCCCTAGTAGGCTGTACTGTATCCGGAAGTCATCAGGAGTTCGCGTCTTACTTCTGTGGAATACTCATCTCAATCATGTCTCGTTCCAGGTTTTGCAGCAACCACGGCAACAAATGTCCCCGTCCGGGAGACGTGCCCGCGGCTCTGATGTGCGTCGCCGAGGCGATGATGCCGCGCCTCATCCTGCGTCTGCTGCAACACTTCAGAGAGAACAGGTAAATATACTACCATCACAATCAGCAATGTACCAGTATACATTTGACGGCACGGTTGTCGCAGTGGTTGAGCGATTGACTGTTGCGCTGCGTGTCAGATAGTTGGGGTCTGGTTTAACAGCCAAATCCGTAACAACTATATGTAGGGTACATAAACGTGTATGTGAGTTTATATGATTGTAAACGCACCCACGATACAGGAGAAATTCTTAACGTGGGGCAACTTTTCTTAAAAAAGAATAATAATAAATCCGATTCCAAACTAGCCAGAACCTGTGCTATGGCAACCAGACAACTGATAAACATACTTATATACATATTTCTTAATACATACATATTATAGACAAATTACACCCAGACACAGAACAAATGATCATGCTCATCACACAAAGATTTGTCCTGGGTGGGAATCGAACCCACGACCTCTGGTTTAGCAGTTAGGGTCACTAACCACTCGACCAGAATAAAAAAAACATTCGACCGAAATACGAAGGAAGGTGTGAATTTAACTTCGTCACTTGGCAAACTTATCACAGCAGACCCAGGCAAGACCGTCGGTCAACCTTAAACCAATGCACCTGCCATCTTATCTCTACACCAACCTTGGTTGATTAGTAGAAAATGTAAGCTATTAAATAGTTGCAGCGATCTTGTGGACGTGCATGCAGACTCACTTACCAAGTTCCGCAGATTGACGCACAATGTGATGTGACTGGCCTGTTGTGTTTTGTTTTGGTTTTTATGTACTCGTACCTAGCTATTGTATCACTTAGAATAAATTCTTTGTACAATTAAGTTAAGCCCATTATAATTTTGGCACATGTGGTGCTTACCTGTAAAAAATTGTGACACTACACTATTGTTTTAAGCTAAGAATTTTGTAATATGTTTGGTGTTAATAATTGTTGGTGAGCCTAATAAATAAATAAATAAAATGCCTAACGGCAGGTCTCAATAACGTACTACCTTTAACTAACTGTCTGAAACTGTCTTAACTAGCTGAAACGTCATATTTGCCTGTGTAACATGACGTTTCAGCTACTGCTGGTAGCTCATTTGACAGTCGGTTTAAGATACATACGTTATTGAAACCGGCCGTAAGATATTAAGCCCGCTATTGAACCATTGTGCCATGAAGTTTTAAATAAATCTTCTGCCATTTTTTATTTTATGCAAAAATCTTCTTCAAAAATTACTAAAAAATATCAGCTGGTAAGGCTCCGGTTCGGCTGGGCGATGCGATGCGATGTAATTTCTAGAAATTACATTGTTGTGAAGGTCAAACCAGAATTGAATTAATCGTCGTAGCTTTTGACTTGTCAGAAGAATTCCCATTATCAGCTGTTGATCAGATCCTTATCGTCTTACGATCGCTGCAGTTAAGATTAACGTTTAGAAATTGCTAGATTTCGACACATTATTTTCAAAGTTTAAATAATCCAATAGAAACAATTCCTATAATCGGCTCAACTGTCACGAATTTAACCGTTTAGTGATTTGCGAAGCCACACGTGGGTTCGTAAGGTTTCTCACGACAGCAGTGTCAAGTATTTTTAGTTCGTTACGTTCAGCGCTCAGGTGTAACCTAGAACTGGATTTATGACGGTAAATAGGTCAAGCCGTAGGCACTTAGGCCGAGTCAATTACGAGTACTCGGGTGAGCAATGTGAGCATACGTTTGATATGAATTGTTCTTGAAAAGCAGATATCGGAATAGGTAGTGTAAATTTACAGAATGTTCGTGGAAGTAAGTAACATAGAGTTGATAATACCTCCTCTAAAATCCCGGAATCTTAAATATGACGATTGTATATTTGAGAAATTGCAAATTACTTATTGCGCTTTGAATAAATTTAGACAAAATTATTATTTTGAAGAATCTTATTATGTTTTTAGAGTTCCTACTAAAACTGTTAAATGAAATAGCTTTGTTTTCGCACAACACTTTCGTCTTTTGATTCTTCAAATCAATCATTTGTAACTATACTGAAAGTCCTGTTCATGATTTTATAATCCCGGGTTTTAATTGTCATGATTCCGGGATTTTACAGGAGGTATTATCAACTCTATGTTACTTACTTCCACGAACATTAGGTAAATAAACTCTACCTATTCCGATCTCTGTTGATAAGACAATGGCCCACTGCCCTTGGGTGGTCGAGGGGTTCGTATTCTGTAAAGATATAAGGTAAAGTTGGTAAATGGGACCACCTTTATATTTGATTAAATATTTTCGAAAACACGTAACTAGCAAAACTTGCATGTTACTGCGTATCGCTTAATTAAAGTCGCTAGCAATATCAAGGAATGTCTAATGTCGCTTGTCATCATTATACTGCTCATTTCAATTTTCTTTAGAAAACTCCGTTGGTGTCGCGACTGCCGAGCGTGGAGTCCTGGGTTCGATTCCCAGGTCGGGCAGAAAGTGTAATTGCGTTTTTCCAATAGGAATTTCCCAGTAACAGCCCCCAGTTTGGAAGTTGGTGGTGTGACACCCCTGTGCCTCGGTGCGCACGTTAAGCCGTTAGTCCTGCGCTAGATCTTTCTCCGGTCGTGTCGGGTTGCCGTCCCATCGGAATATGAGAGTGATGGAAGAGAGTGTGAACCTGTAAACTACAATGTATAAAATGTTTAGATTTGTTAATTGTGAACTGGTAAACCACGATTCTATTAACCTTGAATCACATTTTGTAGATAGATGTTTTAAAAGGATGTTGGCTGCTCTACTTTCAGCTCCCCCATCTATTTTAACAAACCTTGTATCGAACGGGTCCCCGCGACTTTCGCACGTCGAGTACATGCCATGATATATATTTCCTACCTCATGTCCTGTACTTCACATACTTGCAGCTACACATTTTTTTTTTATATTTAATATGAGTTTGCTCTTGACTCTAATCTAGGTCATAGATGACAGAGACAAAGTCGACGATGGAGCGAGCTTACCAAGAAGAAGCCTGGGCCACACTCAGCCAATGTTAACGTTTTCGACCAACAAGGGACGCGAGTCTTGATGATACATGAGCTTTCTACAACCTCTTGACGTCTTGGAACGTTGGATGTTCGTCGGCCTAGGGTTAAGAGCACATGTTTTTATAAGAAAGAAGATCTGTGGAATTTATGATACACTAGCTGCTAGCTGTTGAGCTCAGCGAAAATCGAATGGAAACGCATATTAACGTATAGCATGCGGGCACCGCAGTTCATCCTTTCGTCCTGCATGTAGAACTGCTCTTCATACTCGTCAAATCAATCTCCTGGACTCAAAATCCGGGACTTCCACACGCGAAAGGGCATTGTAGAAATAGATAAGAGAAATCTCAGAGCACATTCCATCACAGAGCTCTTTCCTAAAAATACCGATTTTTAACCGAACCATTGTCTTTTTCCTCAGCTGCGGCACACAGACCACGTCAGACACGTACAGGATCACGGTCCAGGAGTGCGAGGGCTACGTCAAGATGCTGATGGAGTTCAACAACATGGGCGACCTCATGCGGTCCGCCATGACCAAGGCTCTCATCAACCCACAGGTGAGCAAGCTCCACAAGTCTTTAGAACTTGAGAATGCCTATGTACTTACGTACATGACGGCGAAGCCGCAGGCAGCAGCTAGCTTTGAGTGATCGGCAGGGGTAGTGCTATTCCCGGGATTAAGTGACTGTTATCTTAACATGGATATGCCTTCTGAATCCCAGGACCAGTAAGTAATACGGCAAATAGCAGCGTGCGGGACCAGCTTATATCAGAAATAGTAGTTTGATATGTCGTCTTGCGTACTCATGATATCTTAAACAGTAACTTCATTTAATACATCGACATTTAGAAAAACATTACCAGAAATTCCGGGGCATGTCCGTATTAATATTATCATTCAGGTTTGGCCCAAAATTCATTACCTACCTATTACGATCACGGGTGATGATTTAGGTAACTTACCCCCAGCAATTGGTCAACCATAAGGAGTTTTGCTGAGTCCCAAGAGATGTCCAAACAGAACGCAGCGCCTCGTCAAATAAATCCTTTTTTTTTTCGTTAATCTGTTGCAAGAAGGCCATTGATAATATAGGGATCGTGCATCACAGAAGTGTCAATGTCAAGTATTTATATCGCAAAGGTATACGCCGCCGTGCACCTTCCCTTTTGTCAGCCTAACTTAGTTACCAATGTTGTCGTTTGTCAGATGTACCGCAACCTAGTGGAGCCCCCGTTCCCGGACACGGAGTACGGCTGCTACATGGCGGAGTCCAACAAGATGTACGAGAAGGCGCTCGAGATGTTCCCGGCGCCTGAGCCGCCTGACGAGTAAGTAGTTCTAGTTTCTATACCCTTATCAACTCTACGCATGTCCTAGAAACTTTGTAGTAACCGGAAAAGAAAAGCTGTAAGGTCTGCCCAAACTCCTCGTAGTTCTAGCTCTATAATAACCCCGGCATCCCTTGCCGCTGAGGCCCGCCGCGACGTCCCCGTCAACATCCGCCCCGACCTTTGCTCGAGCCAGCCCGCGCCGCCCCGCCTGTAGTCTTAAATTCGTCCCCTAATAATAATTCTAGTTCTCACCAGCCCGTCCCTAGCTGTCCTCCTCCCAGTGACGCCCTAAGCCGAGGCCAGTACCCCACAGGGGGTGCCCGCGAGCGTATAGTCGCATAGTTTATAAGTTTTTTATAAGCCCTGGCTGGAGGCTTTAATATTTATATTAAGGCCACCACGGGCAAGCCCGGTAAAGCAGTTAACAACCTTATAGGTTGAATTGCGAGACGCCAATCAAAAAAAAAAAATGCCTGGCATCTTGTCCATCGAAATTCTTCACACTTTCATAATCCGGTACTGGCGCATCATATTCAAGTGTTTGTGTTCAGAGTAAAGTTTTCTGCAAAGGATCAACCAATTTTAAAAGTAACTACAGTATTACATGTTTCCTTTTAAAAAAAAAAAACATTTTATTGCATTCTCCCTAAACAAATATTAAAAAAACCACAAACCTTTGTTTCGGGATGGAATCGAAAACTTGTGAAGTGCTAAGCTGGTGGCCACTTTATTGTTCTACGCTTTAGGAAGTATCTTATTGTTTGCACCTGACCCATAATTAGATATTTTGACCGCCAAATAAACATGATAAAAGGTTTATGTCCAAAGAGTAATATAACGGGTGGGTTCTTTTTAAGTTTATCGGAGGTAGGTAATTTTTAACCCCGATGCAAAAACGACGGGGTGTTATAAGTTTGACGTGTGTGTGTGTGCGTGTGTGTCTGTGACATCGTAGCTCTCGAACTGATTTTGTTTTTTTTTGTTTGAATAAGTCGGGAGTGTTCTTATCTGTTTAATGAAAATCGGTCCAACAAAAGCCACAAAATGGCGGATAACATATTTTTTGTGATTATTTCTACATCATTCTCACATAATATACATATGTATGTTTGTAAAATCTTCACCCTAATGATATCATTGTAAAAAACATTGGTTTAAAAGAGTGTCCGTGGAGTTTCTTGCACGTTCTTCTCCATACAGATCTACGCTTTGAAATATGCAAATAGCTTCATTTCTTTGGACAGACCGACCTTGACAATTCAAAAGTGCTTGTAATGGTTTAATTGAAATAAATGCTTTGAGTTCTGACACCTTCATGTACTATGCTATATTGCTTACGTAATCTTAAAATGTTCCTACTACTGGGATCCTGGCTAGCTTTCAGTGAGCCATAATTATTATTATTTAGTTGGCTGCTAAATAAAATTATTTTTTCTCCAGGTATCGCCACCTGCCTGCTTTAGCGCCTCGCCTGCAACACAACACGTTATTAGACGAGTTCATATTCTGGACGTTCAAGTATGAGTTCCCGCAGAATGTGGTCTGCTTTCTGCTCAATATGCTGCCAGATCAGGACTATAAGGTAATATTCTTTTTTAAATGAAACTAGAAATTTCGAAATTGACCCTGTTTGAAGTAAGCTTTGTTTCAAGTAACCCTTGAAGGCTTTGCAAGAGTGAACAGGCATTTTCTTATAGACCTTATCCATTGCTGACAATCAGGCGAGATTGAGGTCAAGATTATCATCATCAGGACCGAAAAAAATTGAAATTAAAAATTAAGTTTACTGGGATGAGAATCACTACTTCTGGAAAACTAACAATAATAAATGTCACTTCCAAGAAATTGAACACATAGCTTTATCCGTTACTAAGTTCTATTAAATAAATGTTGTCAGAAGAATTATAAAACTCGTATGTTGAGCTATTGATCATAATCCAGCACCATTGACTCCAATGGTTTTAAGTCATCACCAGAGATCGGAATAGGTAGACTATATTTACCTAATGTTCGTGGAAGTACGTAACATAGAGTTGATAATACCTCCTCTAAAATCTCAAAATTATAAATGGAATCATGACAATTAAAACCCGGCTTTATAAAAACATGAACTGGACTTTGAGTATAGTTACAAATTATTGATTTGAAGAATCAAAAGAAGAAAGAGTTGTGCGAAAACAAAGCTATTTAATTTATAACAGTTTTAGTAGGTACGGAACTCTAAAAACATAATAAGATTCTTCAATATAGTAATTTTGTTCAAATGTATTCAAAGCGCAATAAGTAATTTGCAATTTCTTAAATCCCGGGATACAATGGTCATGTTTATGATCCGGGATTTTAGAGGAGGTATTATCAACTCTATGTTACTTACTTCCACGAACATTAGGTAAATATAGTCTACCTATTCCGATCTCTGGTCATCACATGTGATTAGTTGTTGGTAACCGGTTGTATGAAATTTGACTGCATTTCGATTGTAAAAAGTTCCTATACTAAAAAGTATGTATTCTATTGTAAGCTATGCTAAAGGCTGTTCATGACTGTGTCAGGAGCACCTGACCCGCACGTTCGTGATGCACTACGCGCGCATCCCGCTGGTGCTGGAGGACGCCGCCGACCCCGACACGCTGTCCAACCGCGTCGTGCACATGTCCGTGCAGCTCTTCTCCAACGAAGCGCTCGCCCTGCGCTGCGTGCAACAGCTGCACCTGCTGCACGTCATGGTCCTATCTCTGCGCCTCATGATGGGGAAGATCCTCGTGCAGAACACTCTGCATGATCCGGAACAGAATTTTCATTACGTCATCGATTGTACCAGACGCGTGATGAAGGAGCATTGCTACTGGCCCCTTGTGTCGGATTTCAACAATGTGCTTTCACATAAGAGCGTTGCGTTGCTGTTTTTACAAGATGATGCCTTGGTCGATATGTGGTTCGAGTTCCTGTCTATGTTGCAAGGTTAGTTGATTTATTTTTCAATTTAAAACTAAAAAATAGAATGAGAGGGATTGGCCCTCTCATCCTCTCAAAAAGATCCCCTCAGACAATATTGTTTGATTGCAAATGATTTAACTGATTGATGATTAAAAGCTCTACTGCTGTTCAAATCCAACAAAATTTTAAAAAAGCAAGCATCTCATTAACCAAAATAAGCCTTTTTAGGGTTCCGTAGTAATACAAGGAACCTATGTATGTCCTTTCGTCCTTGGTTTTACTCAGAGACTATTGATGCTGCGGAGCTGTAATTTAGCACATTAATCATGTCTACATAGTTGTCAAAATATAAGGTTTCAAAGAAGTATTTTTATCACTCATGTCCCCCTTAAAAACCAAACATTACTATTTTCGATTCAGAGATCCGTTTGCAAAATATAAGCTTTAGTAGGTATTTTTTGGCAGTCATGCCCCCCTTGAAAAAACAAACAATTGTTTTCCGGTATGTGAAAAGATTTTCGAAATGTCTACAACAAAGATAAGCCTGTGAATGCGATTGTGTTGAAGATATAACTACTAATATTATAAATGGATAAAAATGTATGTTTGTTACTCTTTCACGCCAAACTACTGAATGGATTTTGATGAAATTTGGCACAGTGATAGATTATAGTCTGGAATAACACATAGGATACTTTTTATCCCGGAAATATGTTCCCTTGAGATAATTTTCGACAGTCACTTGGGCGGAGCCGCGGGCGGTAACCCTATTTCATGAACAGTTCAAAGTCAAAACGTTTATTTCAATTAAGTACGCCATTAAGCGGCACTTTTGAACGTCAGCATTTACATTTGCGATTTCAGTGTTGGACCCATAGTAAAAGTTGTTCATAATGATGAGTACAAGGACCCCTTAAGAGGTATTGCGTTCATTCTGTTTCACGTTGCAAGGAACCTATTACCTTAGGTTTTAACAAGATAATGACAACCAACTTAAAAAATGTAATTGAATAAGTCAGAATTTCATAATAATTCCATCGAAAATGACTTAAAATAGACTCATAATTAAAAACCAATATGGCGCCAACGAAAGCTGTCGTGACAGGTGCCATTTTCATGGTTTTCTTGTAAGCGACGAACGAAAATGGGTTCAAAAAAAACAAAATTGGCGCTAATGATGCACATTTTTAGATATGGGATAAACACACATAGAACACTGTACTGTACCCGGCTCGACACGAATCGAACCACACATACTCGATGTAAATAATATCTAATACTGCTAGACGATAGTAGAAGCCTAGGCAGAGTATTGACCAATATAATTTTCCAGGTATGAATGTGAACATTCGCGAGGTCGGCGGCCATATTGAGTTCGAGCCATCGTCGTACTACGCCGCGTTCTCGTGCGAGCTGGAGGCCGCGGCGTACCCTATGTGGTCGGTGCTGTCACACCTGACGGACGCGTCGCACGCGCCGCTCGCACGCCGCATCATCGCCGCCGCGCTCACCTACCTGCAGGAGTGGCTGGACGCCGTGCACTTTACCACGCCGCACATGGAAAGGGTGAGTCTTGTTCATATTCTTGTACGATGTGGTCGCACGCGCCGGTATCACCATCGTTATTCTCCAGCTGACCTAGCCAAGTTACAAACGTTTCGTATCGAATCTCTTTCTACAATCGTTAACGCCTTGACGAAAGCGATTTTAGAAAACGATAAGTTGGTAGCCAAGTTGACACGATTGAGATGATCGCCCGTTCTACAATGTCTTAAGAAAAAACTTATTTTTAGTCTATGGCGAGCGACCCTGCAAACGTCAAACTAACGTCAAAATCACAGTTGTGTACTTTGTGCGCGGGCTGAACTTTTGTTTTGAATCAATCCATTTTGCCATGACAGCAGAGTGGTTCAAAGCATTTACAACTTGTCTGATACACCGACTAGCTGTGCGTTGAGCAAGACGCTGAGTAACGCCAACAATTCGCTGATACGATCCTGTGGCTAGGAAACTCAGAGCGCTCAACACCTACAAAAACACCATCATTTAGGAAATGAAATGATAGCTAGGCATTGTAATAAAAAAAGTGCTAATACTATATTATCAGTCAGGATAATAAGAACCTTAACTTTTAGGGGTATCTCGTTGGTTCCTTTTAATGACGTTTTTTGACGGAGTTTTTGACAAAGACCTTGGAAAGTCGTTTTGTCTAGCCGAAATTGCTGCACGAATAAAGTTTCCGGCATTTCGCTGATTGTCTCCATGCACTGACGATTTATGTCCCTTTTTCGGCGCCTAAGCCACACTTCTTCATTATGAGCGCACCACAACATATTTAAAGCATGCATTTTAAATGCTAAATGGTAAATATAATCCGTAATAATGGTAAATAAACAAATACTTCTCGGTCTCAAGTTCTCAACACAGCTGAATCGTAAAATTCATAACAAAGGCGCCATTTTTTTATCGTTTACTCTTGGGTCTTGGCGACCGCTTAGCAATCGTTCAAAAATTTCTACATCGTTTCGTTAGCGCTCGTCAAAACTGTAACATGGCTACCATTTATATGAGATGTAGCGATCAACGTTGTAGAAAAGATTACATTTCATTCTATCATTTAGAACGATACGGTACGATAAGTTGTTGACTTTTCTATGAATTTTCTATTCGTTTGTTTTGACCACGTGACTTAACGCTGAGATGATGATATTCCCATACATTTGATTAGTTTTCTAATAGCGTTATCGATTGTAGATTGTCAACTTGGCTAAGTCTGCTGATATTCTCATGACAATACTTCGCCCCACCGGGGGTCCAAAATTAGTAGCGGCTATATCAGCAGCTAAGGTTGTATATTTCCCGCAGTCGGAGGTGATGCACGCGTCGTTCCACTTCCCGCTGCACCGCTACCTGGGCGCGTTCCTGTGCGCCGGCGTGCGCTGCATGGGGCTGCGCGCCGCCGACGTGCTGCCGCCGCCCGACCTGCTGGCGCTGCTGGCCGTCCATCCGCTGAGGGTGCAGGTACGTACCGCTAGAGGGGTACACACGATACTGACTTTCATAAGCTTCAATACATTTTTTCTGTGCAACAAAGCAATGCAGACAAATGTCAGTGTGACAGATTTTTTTTATTCAGAGTTCATGGTCTGTACAGAGTCTGCATCGTTTGGACCCATAGTTACGAGTAAACTGCTTATGTTTGAATTCAGAGTCCGAGATGATTAGCGTGTTTTAGGAACTCGAATGACTTTTTTCCGTGCCTCAAAAGGTAAAAAAGGAACCCTTATAAGATTACTCTCTTGTCCGTCTGTCTGTCTGTCCGTGTGACACCACCGATTTTCTCAGGAACGGGTAGACCTAGCAAGTGGAAAATTATACCATATAAATGTCTATAGTCCCTATTAGGTGTAAAAAATCAAGGTCCTGAGCCAACACGATAAAAAGATATGTTCAAATTTTTGTTTTTATAGTTAAACCAGCTTTTGCCCGCGGCTTCGCTCGCGTTAATACAGATTTTCTCAAAACTATCCTAACCACGTCCTACACACAGTGTCCTACTATAACCGTGTGCATTTCTGGACCAAAATTCATCTAACCGGTCCAGTAGATTTAGTTGTCGAAGCCTAACAAATAAGCTTACATTCGCATTTAAAATATTAGTTAGGATTATCAAGCTGAGGAAAATAGACTCCATATTGATAAAGTTGAAATCGTATCAACATCTTTGAGGCCCCAAAAAAATGTAAATTTGAATGTTGTCTTGTAAGACATGGATTTTGTAGTTCCAAAATATGATTGTCAGCAATACTGGATTCATACAAATACATATGTATATAAAACTGTGATTATGTCGAAAGGTAAGTTTCTATCGATGATTGTTTTATTATTGTTGTGTACCACACTTTTTATTTCATAGTAACATAATATGTCATAAAGTCATATTAAATTGCTACTAAAGCGACACTGTCAATCTAATACCTTTAACCTTTTGAACGCCATTGTCACGTATACATGACAAGCAAGCGCGTGCCCTGTACGCAAAACGTCACAAATATGTGATAAAAAAAGTACGTCGAAGTTGTGGCTTGGCGTCGGGGGCACGCCGATGCGTTTATGCTCTGGCGTTCAAAAGGTTAAAAGAGCAATTCTTGTATGTATATGTCACCCGAAAATAGCAAACTCCGTAAGATTATAAAATAACTTGAGAGATTGTAAACTCTCGAAAAATTGTTAACTGAACATTTGGAATACTATTTTACGTATCAAAATTTGATAGTCTATAATCGCGCGAAGACATTCCGAAAAATTGTGGACTGACATGGCGCGAGTTTGCTATTTTCCGGTGACATATATATATAATCTGAATCTCGGAAACGGCTCCAACGATTTTCATGAAATTTAGTAGATCTAGCTAGGTTCCATTTTTAGAAAACGTTTACCAAAAAAAAAAAAACATCCAGGTACTTCTGATTATGAAGCACACATTCAAAGCAATTTATCGATCAGCTGTGGTTATTTTTTGCTAAGCACGGAAAGTTTTACACGATGTTTTGACAATTCTTGTACAAATTCACACAAACACTCACTCACATTACCACTCATATTAACTATAAGGCACCATATTGCACTTACCACTTATATTTTACCATGGCTAGCTATTTTAATTTTATACAGGCATAAAATGAGCACCAGTTTTATGAACTTCTTCCTAAGTGTATTTCTTGCACAACACATAAACACAACTAAGCGAAAGCTGAAGCGTTCGGTGACGATGACGCGTGATACAATCGATTTATGACAAATAATAAATTTAAAATCAAGAAATGGCAGAATAACAATTGTGATAAACAAAACTCGGAAGCGACTTCGAACCAATAGTTATATATCGCGGTAGTTTCGCGTAACGTAAAAGCGGCCGCGGTCGTTACCCTTCACGTATCAACCAGCTGATAGGTAGTCCTGATTGAATTAAACACAATACCGAATAAGTTAACATAAAAGGATGCCGCGCACAATGCGCGCCTCACTCGCCGCGTGCTTGCAGGTAAGTTAATGCCGTATTACTATGCTCGCGCGTAACGAGCGTAGTAATACGGAGCGCGCGGAGCTTATTTTGCTCTGAACGTTTATGAATCGCTTTTCACTTTGTCGGCGTGCCGCCGCTCTGCCGACAAAGTGAAAAGAACGAACGGCGGCCAAGTAGTACCTACATCTCACCTGATCTCACATGTTTTTTTTTTAATTATTTTAAAACTAAAACATTTTTATTTTTTAAGTTTAACTTTATGTTTCGATAGTACTACTGATGGCTAATCGTTCTGCCGCGTGAAAAAAACCATTAAAATTTCAGCGTGTATATCATAATATAGCCTATTATAGTGCCTACCATTATCATTTAATACCAAAATATTAATTTAAGTTAGGATCTCAGAACGTGTGAAGTATTAACAAAAAACAAACTTCTACTATAATAATCTCTTTATTGTTCATATTTGGAGCTGTATGTAGACTAGAGAACTGAAGTTATCTATTTGTTACAGGGATGATATATGAAGCAAGATAACATTTTCAAAATAAATTACGTTTTATCTGTGTTGAAGTTTTAACTATTCAGAAATTTCGTAATAACCACACATCTTCGCTTGACCAATTTGGAATGTCAAAAAATACCTAGTCTTCATCTAGAAAATTACGTTGGACTTCGGACGAGGCTTCGAAGAATATAGGTAAATGGTCCATTCATTTAAATGTTTACACACAAACATGTATAATATCCATGTTTGTACTCATCTGCCACATATTCGCAGCTGCTCATGTAATCAGACGAATCAAACACTACAATAAATGTTATCTTGTTTATTACTAACATCCCTTTTGTACATACCCTACCATTGTACGCCACATTGTATCCCGAAATAAAACTCAGTACAAGACTTAAAAAATACGTATTATCAAAAGTCACAATTACGCTAAATTACAAAATAAAATGAGTATATGAAATTGAACTGTATTCTAATTGACGACGGGTACGAATTCGGTGGTTTCCGACTCGTCGACGAACTCAGCCGGGGGTGGTTCGGCCTTCACGTGTTTTGAGTAGTCGTAGGTGATCACTTTGGCGCCTATGAAGCCCCCAGAGCCCCGGGCTCCTCTGTGGTATAGTCCTGCCCCGCTGAGCAAAGTCGCTCCTTTGGTGTTTAGGGCTGCGGATGAAAGAGAGTTGTATTAGTTGTGTTTCACAAATCCAAATAAATCTTATTATAAATATGACTATGTTAGTATGCATGGTAAAAGTAATATGAGAAACGTCTTCATATTCTACATATACTGTATCTTTAAAATATTTACCAAAACTCTATAGGTAAAAATATTGTACAAGAATTTGCCTTCCACCTGTGACAGTCAATAAAATCTGGAAAGCCTCAAACATTTATCATAATTATTATCAGGGAATAGGCCTCCTTCTCCCTTATCCACACAATGGTTCTTTGTTAATACGGGCTTAGTCCTCCAGGAGTCAAGCTAGCACCCTTATCCCAAATTAAAAGTAAAACATCTTCACCTTTAGAAGGCACGACAGGCTGTATGTCAATAAACGGCACGGTGCTCTGCGCTGCGTCTGCGTCGAAGTCCGAATGCGTGAACTCGATGTACTGGTCGTGTTGCGAGTCTACGCGCAGTGTCGTTGTCGCGCGCGTCGGAAGGTCCGGCTTGAATAGCTCGAGACGTGACCTGGGAAGATAAGATAAGCTGAGGTTAGGAAGCGTTAAGGTCTAGGTTTATTGGTTGGTGTCGTGGTCAATACCTCTCGGTTATTGCCTGAATTGGTTCTGCCTGCTGTCAAGCGATTCTCCTGTCCAAGGATCATCTCTTAATGAATATTGGTTGTAAATTAACCACAAACTGGCTAGGTTCTCTTTTGTCCTCTTCTAAGAAGTACTTACGTGTTGGGATTGTTTTATTTAGGCTTTCACTCTTCTTTAATTCTCTCAGTCTAATAAATATTTACCTGGGTGTATGTGATCCTTCAGTGTTATCGTTGCTGATCCATTGACTTTTCTCTGGCGCAAGTTTTCCCGTCGTGTAGTTGAACGGTGTTGAGCGAATCTCGAAGTGTAGATGGGCACCAATCATTCGGAATCTGTGAAAGTTTATACTCGTAAATATGAAAGCTAAAAAGGTGAACTGCATATTGCTGTGTCTTTAATTACCTGGCTCCAGTCAAAACATGTCCCGAAGGTGAGTCCAGCTCGTCCAAATCAATCGCTCTCCTCTCGTACGTGAGCGTGTGGTAGTCTACACCCTCTACGACTCCTCCATGTATCGGGTCGAAGGCCTGCGCCAACACTTCCTCTGAAGACTCCACGAAACCTCGCTCCACCAGCTTACCCTGGTAAATCTGAATGTGGAACACTTTACCGTGCTTCACCAGCCTCATCCCTGTCACTACCCTGGAAAATTGCGAAAAGCTGATGTTAGTATCAAACTAAAACTAACAAATAAGTAGACCACCCGCACACCCATGCAGTTAACACAGTAAAGATGACTTAGAAGAATGGAATTAGATCCGAAACACTACTGCGAAGGATTCTCTGCATTATTCTACTACCCCTGTAAGCGGTATGTACAACGAAAGCCAGTTAGGTCGAAAAGACACGTAAGTTAGTTCCTCCGGTTCTCCTGGTACTGACTTGTTGCTCTCAATATCAGCTACCGCTTCTCGTAAGCTGAAGAAACGTTCTGCCGTGCTGGCGTCGTCTTCGCACATACAAAAGCAATACGAGCAGTGTGTTAGTGTCCATCTCCACCAGGAGTCGACCTTTGAAGGAAAAACTTGTATTATAAACTTGAATGTTCGGAGTTTTTGGGGGCAAGTTTTGGAGTGTCCCTAAAAGTGTGCGGGCGACCCGGACATTTAAGGGACTAACTTGTTGTTGTTGATGTCTGCCACTGCTTCGCGGAGGCTGAAGTAGCGGTCGGAGTGGGTCGTGTCGTCGCACAGGCACATGCAGTAGGAACAGTGCCAGAATAGCCAGCGCCACCAAGAATCCACCTGGACATAGCCACTGAATTGGAACACGCAACTCGGGAACAATAATGGTTATATCTTTTACGTGCTGAGTTTTCTCGAGGTCAGGTAGCGGTCGATCTTGTAATATAATATACTTTGTCTATTTGATAACTAGTTAGGTTGGAAATTGTCTACAGTACTGAAAATAAAAAATAGTGATGATTTTTATGAAATTTGTAAAAACCAAGATCATGGCCAAAAGAGAACATTAAATATACATGTAAATATCTATAGTATGCACTCATCTTCAAGAAAATCAATCTAAATGAAACAGAATCAAGTAAAACGTCTTCCTATCGTATTTGCGTTCTGATTTGTTTCCTTAATCATCTGACCTCATTAACTATTTTCCAGGTCTGGCAGATAAGCCAGGCAATTTAACGGCTCTGCGAACGCTACATTTGTTGCCAATATACAAAGATTGGGGGTCATAGTTCCATGTGTGTATTGAGATGTTGGGGCCAATGTTGGCAGTGTCAAATTGTTCCAACCTTGGTTGATCCGTATTTGCAGCTTCCGACCCTCCCGAGCGTGCGTCCGTTTTCGTACTCAATCCATTCATACCGCCTTGGGCTCTTGTAGCTCTGTAAAGTTAAACAAACAATTATTCGAATATCGAGTCGTGATGGATTTTATCGTGATTTGTTTGTTTACTAACGAGGTCACGGCTAAGTTAACTACTGTTTAAATATTTGCTCTTTTGTTGATCATGTTCGAGTTTAACTTGAAATCCTAACTAATATTATAAATGAGAAAGCGAGTTTGTTTGTAACGCTTTCACGCCTAAATTGCCGAACCGATTTTGATGAATTTTGGTTCAGGTTATACGAGGCTACTTATTCCGAAAATCTATATTAACGAGCTAGCCTTTTGAATATTCTCTGGCTTTAATTTTCTCCTTGTCGTTGTTCGGCTCATCTGGCTTGTTTAACTTTAATTACAACAACAGTATAATCAGTCTGCACAATTAAGATATGACTCTGTAATTCTACACAAATTAAAGCAATTAAGCTTTGTGTGGAACCGTTATGTTTATCATCTCGAGTTCTTTGTTTTTCCTGATAATACGTATTGTTATTTCTATGCCCTATATCTAGATGGCCACTAGTTTAAAGCCTACTCAGATTTACGGTTAATAAAGGGAATAGAACCTTTGTGGTATAGCCCCCCGCAGCCATTTTTTTTTGTTTTTCAAAGTTGTCCGCTAAATATCACAGCAACTTGACACTTTGGGGCTCCATGTTCCGAAAAATTTTTATTTGTTTAAGTGTCCTCTAGCTCTATATAAATGTTTCAACGCGCGCCCAGATTTTGACAAAATAAACATAATGGCGGCTTGGGGCTATGTCAGCTCCCATATAAAAATGTTCCAACCCCTTTGAATCATATAACACTTGGCATCAATTCAATTTGTGCCTGGTAGATGGTTCGCCCTATTTAACATTGTGAGCGTGCTGCCCATAGGAATATAAGAAAAACAGATCTATGGTGCTGCCTAAACCATCGTTAAAAACAGGGGCAATGCTACATCACAAATAACTAGATGCTGCGAGCGGCTTCGCCCGAGTGTTTGTTGAAATTTGAAAATTAACCCAAGGGAATAAATCGGGATAAAAATTAACCTTTTTACCATTCCGGGACAGTCTTCCCGTGTTCCAAGTTTCATCTAAACCCAAACAGGCAGAGTCACTTTCGAATTTATAATATTAGCATTTCAAACAATGCTCCCCAGAGAATGGGCAGCAGCATTCTCTGTGCATTGCAACAGCTACACTGCGATCGCCAACCCGCTAGCCAAGGGGGAGGCCTATGTCCAGCAGTGGACATCTTTCGGCTGGTATGATGGTGATGTCAAACAAAGGTTAAACTTCACTTACCGCAGGACACACCCACATGTCAGAATCCACGTACTGGCAGTCAATGATCCGTCCGTTGCACACGCGCTGTTGCGCACAGAACTGTTCCTTGTAGCATCCGTGGCGCTCAGCCAGTGTATAGAAGGCGCAGTTCTCCTTGCACGTACCGTCGCTGTTCAGGTCTACCTCGTTCTCAATGTAACCTTGCAACAGGCGCGTCACTTCCGCGTATGTCGCTGGAATATAGACGTTGTTGATAAGTTTAGTATGGATCGGGGTTAGGTGAAGATATTAATATGGACTTTCTTTCTATGAGTAGGTATCGCATCTTTGTTTTTGTAATCTTTAGTCGGTAGTTTGTTTTATCTCTGTTGACCTAAGTAGGAACGTTTAAAATAATAACAATGTTTTACGCTTTGTTTTTGCCGGAGTGACTAGTTTATCTGAGCAACGTTTAGAATAAATAATTACCTACTAAACTCGCTGTGTGTGTATTTGTGTCCACTCGGCTTATTTGTTAATATTTTGGAAAGAAAAAATATCCTTATTCTTTTGCAGTTACGAAGTTATCTTCCCTTGCAAAGTTCTCTTTCTTTTGGTAAACGTTTTCTAAAAATGAAGCTAGATCGATTTATCGCCCCCGAAACCCCTTGTATACTAAATTTCATGAAAATCGTTGGAGCCGTTTCCGAGATTCAGATTAAATATATACAAGCATTTCTCGTTTAAAGGTATAAGATATTAGTTGTAGGTACTTACCACTGGTGTGTATCGGCGGGTCACACCGGTACAGATCTCGCTTAGCGACTGACAAGGCAGCCCTAGCCGCAGTGGCCGTCTGTCCCGTCCTCTCGGCATACCTTTGTCGCGTTAGACTCGCTTCTTGTGTGAAATTGCCTGAAACAAACCATTCATTCATGAGCAATTTATAAATCATCATAATCGTCATGTCTTCATAACAATTTATTTGAGTCCTTAAACCTCTTTTTGCCACCTCCTTTGCAGAATAAACAAAAATACTAAGAAAAATGAATCTCCTTTTTCGTAAAGACAGTTTCAAGTAAATTGATATGGATAAGAGTTAGTTAAAACAACAGCTCCTTATCTCAATTTCCGTAAGATATTTTTTTTTTTTATAAGACACTCACAATTGCAATAACATTTTTTTATTTGTGATGAGTTTGCCCTTGACTCTCGTCTAGGTCATAGATGACAGAGACAAAGATTTTATACATAATCCATTGTGTTCCTCAAGTTACGTGACAGTGAATTCTTACGAACACATAACATTGAACAATCTTGAACTGTTATAGTTGAAGAAATAGAGTAATATCGGCAACCTAATAGTTTATTTTATATAAGTAGGCAAAAGTAGGCATAAGTAGGTAGAAATACTGCAAGATATTAATGTTATACAATTATTTGTATGCAAAAACAGCAAATAATTATAATGACCAAGAAAACGGATATGTGCCTATTGCCTATATTTATTGTTATTTAAGTACTAATAGTTGTGTCATTATAAGTACAAAATACCTATTTGCAGATAAAATAAATTACAAATAATGTTATTCTCTGTGGTTACTAAATGACGTAAGTACGTGATGAAGTTAGCAAATTTTAAATATAATTTATAATAATTTTATTCACCCATGAACTTACATTAACAAATAGAATTTAATCTCAATCCGAATCAGATACATCAAAACATGGATTTTGTTCTTGGAATTGCTCTGAAATTGTGCTCCAAGACTTTATTTCGACAAGTCAAGATTTATTTCATAAATTAAAATATAAATGCATAATGTTACCTTGTATTTAAAATCAATTGTTTTTCTGTCACACGGTCAAATTCCTTTTGTGGTAATGAAAATCAACTGATTAATATTTATTATTTACTTCCTACTGCTTTTTTCTTGTTTTCCTTGCCCCACATAAATTACAAATTTATCAAAAACACAGGTAAAAATGGCTTATTTTTAATTTATGTAGAGGGACAGTTCTGAACGACTTGCACATTTTATTCGATTTAACTCTGTTTCATTCAAAGTAAAAAAAAAAAACTAATAGGTATTTGGATGACAAAATAAATTCGGGAAAAATCAATATTGATTCTAGTAATCCATTCCACTTTTACCCTATCAATATATAGACAATTCTTCCGTTATTGACTGACTAAGTGACTGACAGGCAAGCACAGCTGGTCGTAGAAAACTGAAATTTTGTATGTAGCTTCTTTAAATTCCGTAGTCGACCATTAAGATGAAAAGAGAGAGGATTTCCCGAAATTCCAACGGGAACGGGAAAAAAACGGGGCGCGTACGAAGTCGCGCGCAAAACCTAGTTATATTATAATCGTTTAGTACTTTGTGGACTAACCACATGAGGAATTTACAGTGAACACACATGATAGCTTATTTAATTAAATGTTTTGCATATCGTTTTATTGATAGTGTTCATGTAAATGTATAGCATTGACGCATGAGCTTGCGACAGACGACACAATGACAATATGATTCACTTGGTATACTTTTAAAACGAGAATTTTAGTCATTGCTGAAAACGCTTGTTGCTAATTTAAGTTTTGAGGTTGAAGGCGTTTGCATTTTATTTTATTAATAAATAATGTCGTCTGCTCATAAATGACAGGATTACCTCTATCTTATGATCCGAAATAATGCATACTTTTGAACAAAGGAAAGGTGTTCAATACATGAATTAATTTTCGTGTAACCGCAACTAATAAATAATTATTCAAAAACATACCTACATTCCTCCATGCACTTGCGTTCGCTGTCTCTCAAATTAATTTATGAATTAGAGAGTAGATTAAAGATAATAATTTAATTACAACTTTAACGCCCAACGATGGCCAGATGTGAACTTCTGCGGGCTATAATGCACCTATTTTTATGATAGGGGTGCACAAAATAAAATTATTATTCCCTATTATTACTTCCACAACTCCGATAGTTTTATCTTTATTCTACATTAAAGCTAGATCAGATCTGAATACGATATATTCTTAATAAATCAACAAGCTAAACATCTACCTATTTATCTATTCAAATCACAGCACCTACAGTCATCGTCATTATTGCCTAGAAACAAAGAAACTCATTTTTTTCATTTGCCTCATTCTTATCTTATATACACATGGGATTTATAGCATAACTAACGAAATATGAGTAAAAATTGCTATGCTATGTGCTTATCCAGGTAATAAACTACATGTGTGCCAAATTTCGTCTTAATCCGTTCAGTAGTTTTTGCCTGAATGAGTAACAAACATGCTTTCATCCATCTATCTTAACAAACTTACATTTTATATTATTATACGCAGCTAGTGTAATGAAAAGTAGCCTATGTGTTAATCCAGGGTGTCAGCTTCCTTCATACCAAATTTTATCAAAATAAGTCCAGCCGTTTGCGCGTGAAGAAGAAACAAACACATACACACACTCACAAACTTTCGCCTTATAATATTAGTGTAATGTGATATATGTATGTAGTAGAAAGTAGGATTGTCTACCCTCTAGACATAGAGGCATGATATCAGGCTTACCTCTCCCATATATCCTGAGCAGCATCCAAGAGAACTGCATCATGGCGTAACCCTTGATCTCAGTCAGGGCTATGGTGTTGTACATGTCGTAAATCAGCTGGTGAGGGGACATCTGTAGGTCGCACACGTCGGAATCCTCCTCCTGAAATTAGGAGATGGTAGTTTTATATTCCTGGTATAGGGACAGAAGATGAAATCAGTCAGAATCAATTCCAGTCAAACAGCGTCCACTGCTGGACTTTCCCAAATGTATGGCTGCGTTTCCACTTGCCAGGTAAATAAAGCGATTCTATTGGTTCTTAAAAACACATCCCTCGCTACGCATCTCTGGTGGGAACGCACCCTAAGGTTCTTGTTTAATTGCAAAATAGTCAAAAGTGTTGTACTGAAGAAAAAAATTTTTCGTAGACTGAAAATAAATTGAAATAAAGGCAACAGGGCGATTAGTACTACAATAATCCAATAGATCTTTGAAACGTTATTACAAAATTATCATGCAAAACTTGACTTAGGAAATGTAAGAAGCGTTACATCTATTGTACTAAACGACGTTATTTTAATTTTATTTCAAGACAGGTATATTCTTCTTATGTCATTGTTTACTGAAAAAGATTAAAGCGAAAGGAAGTAAATGAATTCCTTTCTGCGACAGTCATTTTTATTATTCAAAATTACCTATGAAGTCATGTTTGCGCATACGCATAGTATGCATAAGGCCTATCAAATACCTGTGGGAATAGTCAACTTCGGATTGATAACGATTAGTATCGTCTATATATATGATACAGTCGTTTTCTTTCATGGACAGATCCTGGAAAAACTGGGATTGTTATGTACACGTTGATAACTAGGGTGGTTTTGATCTTCAGAAATGGTTATTGATAGATTAGAATATCAGCGAAATATTGCATGAAAAGACGCCAATAGTGGAGGTAGTCGTGTGTATGTGTGCGTACAGCCATAACTTGCATTTTGTATGAACAAATTTATGAAATGAAAGTGTTATTGCCGTCGTTGCGGAATTTGTTCGAAAGAGTCACCGCGGCCCTGGAACGCAAAGGGCTTGAGAAGGAACACGTATAGGTTTTAGTCAGTAAGAGTCTGACACGCCCTTCCGCTCCACCCACAGCGGCAGAAGTCATTTGATGATTTCCCATTCTTAAAAAAAAAAGTTATTGCCGTATAAGAAACTAGAAAAGCATCACGCTCTTTGTGTAGTCGGTATAAAAATGCTTGATGCGTGCTGGTCACGCATTGTCCCCATAACACTAATCATGTCTAATCAATCCAATTGGACACAGTCGTTACAATTAATGTTAAATAAACAACCACGTATTATCTAACAAACAAACAAAATACGGTTTTCCCGCACACTTAATTCGAGTTTAATATACTGCCTAGGATATTTCGTAACTCAGCTATGAATCAGTGTAAATAATTGACGAGTTTGTAATTTTTCTTGCCACAATCTCGACCTACTTATTTCTCTTTCATGCGGGTTAAGCATAGATAATCTAATGTTTAAATAACCATACAGTACTGGACATAAGCCGTTTAGTGGAAGGCTCAATGTTGACATGTCAGACGACACCTTTTGCATGTACAATGCATATGTAACAAGTAATTACTCGACAAATACGGGATAATTAACGGATTGCATTCTTTCCTCATCAAGACCTTCCGGTCTGCAATTACGATGTTTTTTTGCTAATAAAGTAACAGAGGAGCTATCAAGCGAATAAGACAACTTTCAGTCGTGAATCATTTTAATTCTATAAAGTTTTATGGTTATTGATGTTTTTGGATAGTTACTTCCAAATGCTTTAAATTCTTTTCTACCTTAATTCATTTAAGATAATTAATTAAAGTATTATTAATTTATGTTTTGCTCGACTGATAGTTGTCAATTTCTTTTGGCCTAGTAGTACGATATTTTTCTCTAGTAGTAAATTAACCTACTACGTTTATTTACAAAATAACGTTGTGATAATCTCACTCGCGAATTGAATAATGAAACATCGGCTACTTAGTAACTGCTATAAACAATATAATTATACCGTTTCAACTTTCACGTTTCGTCCTTAAAGCTACTGGTATCGTTGACATTCTCGAGTGCCTGAGCGAATATTAAAGTAGTGAAATTGTGAAAATTCAATTCAGGTTTTCATTTGTTCCATTTACTAATGAGTTAATAAATGCCGAACTTTTGATAACACGTCACTACTCTAATAGCGGTATTTGTAAAATATTTTATACGTTTAGGTAAAATGAACATGCGCCATATTTAAATAACCTGCTTTTTACCAAATATTCGCTGTCGTCGCAGTAAGCAGTCACCTGAGTAATGAGGGCATGACTTCAACGAACGCGGACAAAATACGATTACTCAATACACTTATAATACAAACAAAAACCTAAATGCGACGTTCTCCAAAAATAATCATGTTATTATAGGAAAATTGTAAACATTCCGATTGTTTAACGTTAAACATCAGGTCACTGACATGTTGCCAAACATCTCTAGCTACTCAAGTTTCCATTGTTGTTGTCGTTCTACCCCAAACTCGGGTATTATTAGTCACTAACTTTACCTGGAGGGCTGAGCGGAAAATATCTCCGTGCTCTAAGAAACCGTGAATTTTCCGCACTGCTTGGGCCACCGACGTCTTCGGGTCCATGAGGACAGACTCGGCCATGTCCAGCCAGTCTTTCACGGGCGCTGGCACTATACCAGGCGACGCCTGGTGCCTCACGAACTCTATGAAGTTCTTGTAGAATCCGTCCACGACCTGCAGCTTCTCCGACACTTTGCCCCATAGCCACGAGTTCAGCGTCAGCCTCTTAGGCCTTGGAATTAACTCGATCTGCTCATTCAGCGCGTAGAATGCCTTTGTCAGTTCGACGTCCCCGCCAAGGCCGGAGTCCCTCCACATAGGGTCCGTAACGTTCCTCCATAGCTCCTCTTCAAGGTCATAAAACTTCTGTCGAACTAAGTCCGTCGGGGTAAGCTCAGTGGCTAACCCGATCGCGAACAGCGCAAAAAGCGCTGCGATTCTCATTGTGACACTGTGAGAGGTGAAACGTTTTGTGACGCGGCACGAGTAACACTGACTGACGCGAAGTGAGGGGACCGCCGCAACGCAGCGAGTGGGGTCGCTCTAGTGACGGGCCGTGCAATGCGTAAGCTCGATAATCGCTATCGATGTTTTGTTTCAAATAAATATTTAACACGTTTTATTCGAATGGCGTGTCAATCTATAATGAAATGCCAAACCTTCGTCAGACAGTTTGTTTCTCAGGCAACCTCGCGTTTGTCCTTTGAAGCGTATAATAAGCATTTACATTGTTTCTTATCGGAGTTACCATGAGTTAAAGAAAACCTTTAATTGTTTATCGTATCATTGTTTTGTTCAGACACCAGCAAATAAAGCTATCCAAAACTGTAAAATTTTCCCAATCAACCTTGAACCTAAAGCGTTAGCGATAAAGTCGAAAATCTATTAAAGAAATTTGACAGATTGTTGGAGCTTGATGTGATGGCGTCTGTACTTAAATTGGAGACATTGTAAGAATTGCCTTTGATAATTCTTAATTTTTTTTTTTTCAATTTTTTGATGATAAATATTTTTATGTATAGACACAAATATTTACGTCTTTCCATATAAATATTTTAATTTCTAACAGCTGACCACATCAATTTGATCTTCACAACGAGCCGTATCGATATCAATTAGAAACACTTTCGCTGTGCCCATCCTTACGCACCCGCATGTTAATACTATTAACTGTGCTATAACAAATCTGCTCCTGTTTTGATTCTTATCACCGCGGAATAAGATACAAAATTGCTCATCTCCTCAAGTGTAGTTATGTTGGTAACAGTAGCATTTTTATTATTATTTGCTCATGATCATTACATGTGCGGTGTCAGCTGGCAACTCCCGCGCAATATGTCGCTAGCGCTGCTATACTTTTTACACACACATGGCATATGAGATTTATGTTTTCTTTGTTGAGTTCTCAGTATTCGATCTACATAGAAACAGGTTGTCTTGGAAATCTGTACGTAAAATCCGTGCTTCCGGAATGAATCATAGCGACAAGCCCTGGTGTCACGAGCATTGATTTTTAATGACTCAGACCGG
Source organism: Mamestra brassicae (assembly GCA_905163435.1). Taxonomy (NCBI): domain Eukaryota; kingdom Metazoa; phylum Arthropoda; class Insecta; order Lepidoptera; family Noctuidae; genus Mamestra; species Mamestra brassicae. The sequence continues at coordinate 17,688,744 of LR991001.1, forward strand.
CCTATTCTGTTGGTAAATCATATCCGAAAAAACTAATATCGACAAAATATATTAAGTAACTTAGCTGTTTTTCACAAAAGATGTGCGTAGAAACTTTATGGGATTTAATCATCAAGTTTCAAGCTTTGAATAGCCGTAAAAAGTAACGTTAAACGTCTTCCATGGGCATTTAGTAATGAAAGCGCAATACAATTTTAGACATAAAACAGCATGGCACTGAACGCTAAAATTAAAAAAAAAAACTGCTATATGTCACAAAAGATGTGCCCAGAAACGACATATGATCCAATCACCATGAAGTTCCAAGATAAATAACTTAATAGGTGTAAAGGAAACGTATAACGTCTTTCATGGGCATTTAGTAATGTAATGAAGCAACAAGGTTAATGTAACCTGGATTAATGTGAGCATAAAATGATTTAAAATAGTGTCCGTGGAGTTTCTTGCACGTTCTTCTCCACAGAGATCTACGCTTTGGAACGTGCAAATAGCTTCATGTTTTTGACGGACTGACTTTGACTTTGAAAGCTCCATAAAATTTTAGACATAAAACACCACGGTACTGAACGCTAAATTTGAGTAAGTACCTAATTATATCGTTAAACAATTGAAAGTTATTTTTGATATTTTACTAACGAGCGAATCCATGTGCTAAATGAAGTTAATTATTGGCATAAATTAATAACAATAGTGATAATTAACGGAGTATTATTGTAAAATAAATAGTATGTGTGAGTATATTTATCGATAACATTTTAATTTCAAGTGTCATCTCCTTATTACGAGGTTATTGTAACTTTGTTATTTTCTAGCGGAGTTGTGGAATGGAACTCTGATCAGATCAAATGAATTAGCATGAAGCGAAGTCTGCATATCTACATGTAATTAGCTAATGGTCGACTTATTATTAACAATCATCTGCCTAGCCTTTTCCCAATTATATTGGGGTCGGCTTCCAGTCAAACCTGATTCAGCTGAGTCCAGTATTTTACGTGGAGCGGCTGCCTACCAGACCTCCACAACCCATTAACTGGGTAACACTGTACTCCTTGGAAAGACTGGTGTCAGATTATCTGGCTTCTGACTATCCGTAACGACTGCCAAATATCTACAAATGACAGCCGGGACCAACGGCTTAACGTGCTTTCCGAGGCACGGAGGAGTCTCGGTATGTAAAGATGGTCGCCAAAGATGATTTAATTGCTTCGCAATGTCATATCAAACATGCTGGTTTACCGAAATGTTGAACTCAGAATTCCTTTCTTTTTTTGCAATGTCTAATAGGGATTTCAATTTTTAAAACAATCTCCTTAGACGTGGCACTATGAATATCAGCCAAATTGCTCCTGTAAATCTTATCACTAGCTATAATTATCTTCAACTAGCAGCTGTTGCCTGGGAGTCAAGTATTATTTATGTGACTCCCCAGGTCTTCCAGCTGTTTCGGTACAAAAACTAAATAACAAAAGCTAACGTTGACTTAAAAAAAAACGGTGTAAAAAAAATGCAGAAAATCCCATCCCTACAGCCCGTGCCATAATATAAAACGAATATTTTCATTGATACGACACTGGTGTAGTGTTGTGCGTTATGAGGAAGCGCCAATTACCGTGTTACCGGTAGACGCAGCTCGCAGGGAGCGGTGTCTGGCTTACAGCGGGGCGTTGCATAAAGCCGTGATGACGTCAGAATAGAGTGCAGCCGATCTTTGTACATGCCAGCACATCAAGCTATAACAATTTGTCAAATTTCTTTAATACATTTTCAACTTTATCGTTAAAGCATTAGGTTCAAGGTTGATTGGGAAAAGTTTAAAGCTTCGGGTTTTTTGATGTCCTGGCATCAGTACAGCTGTTGCTTTAAGTGACTTTCGAAAAACGAAGAAATAATGCAAAATCATTTCATATACTTTTCCTCGTACAAGAGGACACGAAGACCAAGGAAGTGGTGGATGAATTGTGTTAAAGTTAGTATGGGTAGACATGGGGTCACTACTGGTACCGAGAATACCAAGGTGAAATGCTAGTTCTTCTTTGCTGGGGAGTTTGTTGCGCCATTTCTTCTTCCCAGCTAAAACACTAGGAAGTGGTGACGGGCGGGCGTTTTGGGGGACTGTCTTTGTGTTGAACTTTGACGTTCAAAAAGTGCTGGCACTCAGCCTTATTTGAATAAATGACTTTTGACTTTGAGATGACGATTTATAGGCCCAGCTACTCAAACGAAAGTCATCACAAAATTATTGTGAAAAATTGCCAAACGCGCGTTATTAAACTGTGATTGGTTGAATGAGTTTCAAACAGCCAATCTCATTACTTATTTGCGTTTATTTTATGACGGGTCGTTTTTTCTTGTTCTCAAGGTACCGACGGGTGTTAAAAGTAATAGAGATGTATGAGAGAAGATATTTATTATTATTTATTATATACTTTATTGTACACCTCATAATAAGAAAAGAAGATAATGTTGCGCCAAACTCAAATCTATATCTATACTTCTATACTAATATTATAATGAGGAAAGATTTGTATTTTTGTATGTAACGAATAAACTTAAAAACTACTGGACCGATTTAAAAAAATCTTTCAGCAATGGATAGCTACATTATCAGCGAGTAACATAGGCTATATTTTATCCCCGTACACCCACGGGAACGGGAACTACGCGGGTGAAACCGCGCGACATCCGCTAGTATTCGATATAAGGGTAAAATAAATAATAATAATGATCATGAAACGTTCTTAATATTTTATCAATTGCGACGATTTTTTTTTCAATTGTTATCCTTCTGTTAAAGCTGTTGTTTCTCTTACGATTAAATAAAGAAATAAATGAATAAAACTTTATAAGTTTTTGCCGAAATTCTAACGCTCTGATACATTCACTCTCATTAGCTTGCGATCGAAGGTCGGTTATTAAAATCATATTCTAATAAGCTAATTATCCATTTAATATGATGTGAACGTGTGCTAACGTATAATTCCATAAATGCTATTACAAAACAGTAGATATTTTAATCCGGATCATCCTCAATCAATACAAGTCATACTAAAGAATGCGTTAACATTTTTGCTCCATTTTCCAAGTATAATTGATAGCACAAACAAAGCAATGGAATCACTTGAGATTTCTGCTAATAGGTACCTGCTTATTGCACGAACGTGCCTTACAGAACATCCAATGTGGAATCATCACAACGAAGCACTATGCTGTATTCTAGGTCTTTGTTCGTGTCTGACGGTTTTAGACATTTATTCCTCAAAGAATACGATTCAATTATTATGATACAAGTTATTCTTAAATACCAAATATGTTGACATAAGAAATGTAGGTAGGTACTCCAATAATCTAGTAAGTAGTAGATGCACAATGCCTCAAAGATATGTCAGCATAGAAGACGGGGTCCGCTAGGGCCAGAGCCTGCCAGGGTTGCGGAATTTGTTCGAAAGAGTCACCGGGGCCCTGGAACGCAAATGGCTTTAGAAGGAACACGGATGGGTTTTAGTCAGTAAGAGTCTGACACGCCCTTCCGCTCTACCCAAAGCGGAAGAAGTCATTTGATGATTTCCCATCCTTAAAAAAAAAAGTAGTTGCACAATACTTTACAATGTTGGGGGTATCAAGAAAAAAGTAACATGTGTTGTGTTGGCGAATTAACATGATTTTATTGTATGCAGATGTTGAACAGGCAAATCCCAGATTCAAAAAGAAGTTATAATACGCTGAGAGATTACGTCGGCTTTTGGCTAACTTTTCCTATGTAAAACCATGAATTTAAACAACTAAGTTAATAGCGTTTAAAGACAAAACAACGCATTTGTTTCACACATTTTTAAGGGAATGTTACAGCAGTTTTTCAATGGAAATAACTACATTTTCCAATATTTCAACGTCCACAGGATAAAGAAAAATTTAATTAAGAAAAATAATTAACAATTAACTTTATTTTATAAGGCCAAATTATTGTCCTGATTCATCAACACACTACCTTTGAAAGCAAATTTTAAGTCAAGTAGGTTCCCTGTATGGTGTCTGTACAAAACAGGTTTGTGATCAGAACAAGAAGAAATTGCGTTAATGTATAAATGCGTAATCTTCTTGATGAGTCAAACGTGCTTTTGGTAAAGGTGAACTACTTTACCTTTCTTGTAAATTTATACTTATTTTGGTGTCGTTTATTTTAAATCATCTAAATTGTACATACTATAAGTATGAATCATGTGCCTTTTACCTTAAACAATGCAATCCTATCGGAAAATACATAATTTGTATTTGCCACCGGAAAATTGCAGACTCCGTAAGAATCTTGATTAGATTATAATTTCTCGATATATCATGAAAAAATCGTTTTGCATACAAATAATCCCATCCAAATTCAATATTTTCCAATATATCCGAGTCTTATTTAGAAAAAAAATGTTTACAATTTCACACGATATTTTACAATCTTACGGCGTTTGCTATTTTCCTGTGAAAAAAGGGGTCGGTACCATTTTTCAAATACACAAAAAAAAATTAGTTTCTTAAATTTTTTCACACAACACGACAATTTTAAATACTAAATGGAATCTCATTTATTTTATGGTTTGTGTATGTCGACTACCAATTCTGTAGCGTTTTGCTTCATCAAATATTTAAAAAAAAACGCCTGTGACAATCGCTGATATTAAATAATCTTGACTATAGAAATTTGTAGATACTGTACCATAATACATAACCCTAATTATAATATCAGCTGTAAGCCATCCATTGCCAAAAACATGGCCTTCTTCATAGCCTTCCACTTCAAACATACAATAAACTGTCACTGTATGTCAAGATACTTTGTTTTGTCATTGTTTGACATACGCCAGGTCAATGCCAGCCCTGCTGGAGGAAGTGTCGCCAGGATACGATACGACCTTTATCACATCCTCCACCGCTGCATATCATGTATTGTCCAGCTCCATTGTTTATTTGTAAATCAATGGGTTACATTATCTTAGACACACTTTTTTTTTTTTTTTTCGCCTCCCTTTTTTATGGATGGGAATTCATTCAATGACTCCTTCCGCTCTAGGCGGAGCAGAAGAGTGTCAGACTCTTACTGACTAAAACCCATCCGTGTTCCTTCAAATGCCCTTTGCGTTCCAGGGCCGCGGTGACGCTTTCGAACAAATTCCGCAACCCTGGGTTTTTCACCCCTCTACAAAATGATTCTCCTAATTAAAAGAAGGTTTTCATAAAACTCGAAAATCAAGCGATAAAACTGGCGTATTCGGACAACCGGAGAAGTATTATAATACCCACAGTTAATACCAATTTCTTTCTCTTATGATTTCGTAGAATTTGATCTACCTTGTATGAGCTGGCTCATCATTACACATAGCGTTGCCAGGCGTCCGGATAAAGCCGGACACAGTCAGGCTTCTTGGTTGTGTGTCCGGCCAAATTAGACGGTGCCCCGCCTGTCCGGCTTTTGTTAGACTTTTTGAATTTGAGCATTTTTCTATAATTACAACAGTATTAGTCCGTCTTCTATTGCAATGATAGAAATTAATATAGTAATGAATAAATGAAAACATAAAGAAGATTGATTCATATAATTTTATTTTTGATTCATTCAAATTTAAGGTAAATTTTATGATAAATGCTAAAAAGGCCTTGTTTTTCTTAAAAAAAATTGTCGTGTTATACTAAGACTAAAAAAATAATGTGTCCGGCTTTTTTATCCAAATGTCCGGCTAAACTGGCTGGTCTGTCCGGCTTTTTGTTCTGAAGACCTGGCAACCCTAATTACACATACCTTTATCTACATCACGAAAAACTATGTATCAGAAATGAAAGGTGAGGTTATCTACTTAAAATGTTTCCTTTATTGTAATCTTGCAAATAATTTCCCATCGCAGCTTACACACATAAAGGTTGAGAACGAACGACTGACAGACACCTACCGCATGTTTTTATTCCTCAAATGACAGTATATTCTCACAAGTTATATAACTTATATTGTTCAATACATTTCTCACGGTAAAATCGAATTTCAATTTGTAACACGGAAAAGACATTACTACTACAGATTATTTTTGTTTGTGAATGACAGTCTCATGTGCAGTTAATAATGCTTTTAAGATGCATAATTTCTGACCAATCATTTTCAGTTCGTGTCAGGGATTTACTTTGTCAATAATTAAAAGTGATGTTTTTTTTTTTTGGTAAACGTTTTCTAAAAATGAAACCTAGCTAGATCGATTTATCGCCCCCGAAACCCCCGTACCTATAGGTACTAAATTTCATAAAATCTTTGGAGCCGTTTCAGTCATTCAGATTATAAATATACATATATACAAGAATTGCTCGTTTAATGGTATTAGATAAACAGACAACATTGAATAAGTCATTTTTTTGTGAATCTTAAACAAATACTTTTTTTGCTTTCCTGTGTTTACCAGTTTTTTTCATCACCATTATATGATTCATTCACACTTTATGCCATCCAGAAATAGCTGCTGCTTGTGCACGATTCAAACGTGCATTGATTTTTAATAAATCGGCAATGCTGACCTAAAAGCCTAGCAGCCAACCTACAAAGCTGCGCTTGCGCAAGTAAAAACTAAACGCAACAAAACTAATTTTAAATTATGCTTCCATCAAAACGAAAAAGAAAGCATTATATAATGTCAATAAATAACTAAATCCATATCTTTATCAGATTTGATTCTCACATCCTTTAAAGGGGAGTAAAGTTCAAATAAATGTGACCGCGGAGTCCAAATTACACTGGTTATGACTCGAGACAAATAAAGCAAGCGTCAATTGTTAATCAAGGATACAGTTATTGGGACCAGTGGCAATGGAGCTCTGCGGCCCAGATAGAGTTTTTTGACCCTTATATGAGTCATCCTTTACTGTTAGCAAATCATCACACAGATGATTTATTTGTAGTGTTCTCAAAATTATGAAGGATTTGGTACGATAGTAGATGCTGTTTCAGAAAAAAAAAAGTGTGCGTCTCGGGACGCCCGACAGAAGTGATAACTTAAACTAATCTAAGTTGAACTATTTAATATGGGAAGCGTCTGTCCGAAATACGACTAGCGCGGTGGGTTACAGTGAGAGAGGAAGAGCCTGCCTACCGCTGCCTTATGTATGAGAGAAAGGGAAGCCAGACAGACAGGCGCCGTAACACGTTACGTTACGAAGCGGTTTACCCTCCCTTTATAATAAAAAGCAAATTGAGAACCATTATCCACAAGCCCAGTTCGTCCTGCGCTGGGAAAAGGCCTCTCTTTTCTTGTCTAATTTTAAAGCTCCTGTGCCACCCTCGTCCAGGTTCCGCCCGAAACTGAATTAAAGCCTTCTAATATTTTTGACCATACAATTTTATGAACGCTTAAATTGACTTCTGTTGATTTCATCTGTTGTTTATCAGGCGTCAAGTTTTAGTTATGTGTAAGAAAGAATTATAAAAAAGCAACCAACCGGTTTCTTGTGCGTCTTGCTAAAGACATTATACCGAGTCAACAATGCCTACTTTGTCTAAGCAGCTTGAGTAATACTAACTTAAAACAGAATTTGTTCAGAAGCCGTTGCAAGCCTTTTAAAGAAACCATAATAACAACTGTTATTTTTATTATCTGCATGTTAAGTAATATATTATGTCTAACTATACACAATTGATTAGACAGGACTATACTGGATCATTGACTGCTTTTCATAAGTGAAAGTACTTAAGACCTCGCCGACAAGACTACAGCCGTTCTACCACTAAATCAAATGCCCGGCCTAATAAAACTAAATTCATAATTATTGTTCGCTTATTAAATGATCGGTAACTTAGTGAAGTATGCTGCGCATGAGTCACGCAACAGTTGACATTGAAAACGAAGCCTCTCTTTAACTGTGTAACATCTATTATGTGTACCCGCATGACGAGAGCTAATAATGATACGAATCGACGATTCATGGCGTTTAGAGCCGGATATAACAATACCAACGTTTTATAAAAAATGTTGAATGAGGAGTATCTAATTTTGTTTATTGTGCTAACAAACCTGTAAGTCGTCCATTAGCAGATGCAATAACGCTCGTCCCAACAAGTTCTTGTGAGGAGGCACGACCAGAACGTGAATTCGCTCCAGCAGCCCTGGCAACGCTCCAGGGTCATGAGACACGCACCAAACCGCGAAGTCCTGTAACGTACTCCTCTCCAGCTCCTCCTGCAGCCCCACGTACTCCCGCATCTGCCTGTTCGACGACGCGACCCTATTCAACAGGTCCGACATCTCATGCAACCTCAGCTCTAACCTCGTCGGCTTATTTCCCTTCTTGGCTAAAATCGACGCGACCGCACCAACATTCTGCACACTGAGTTCAAGTTTTTCGATCAATCGTGAGACCACCGCGAGTCGTGCCAAAATCTCCCGCTCTCGTCTCCGGACCACGGGCAGGTCCACACCGCCTGTAGCATTAAATTGCTTCCCGAACACATCCCAGGAGTTCAGCACCTCTTCACCTACTTCTTTGCCTAACTTGAGGACGTCGATAACCTCGTCGACGAGAGCGCGCGAAGTGTTCGCGAACACGAGTAGAACGAGAAGCGCACGAAAGGTGCGCGAGCGTCGAACGGACATGGCGGCTGACGCGCACCCACTGAAGTAGCGCGCTCGAGGTCGTGGGGTTGCCAGTACTGAACACCAAATTACCACAAACACTAAAAAACTATGTTCTTCATTTTTGAGAATAATTTTTAAAACGACTTTCCGTGAGCCCCTATGTGCTAATTCAATAACGCGCTTAAGCACTGACTCAGACGTGTGATACCATAGGACTGACCAAGCAAGTTTCATTTATCTTTACCGTTGCTTTAACTTCGCGCGCTCTCATTGGCGGGATCTCGAAGTGTTAGAGAAAGTTATTTTTAACTTACTTACGCCACAAATGACTTACTCTTATATTTGGTTTTTGTATGTTAATAATCTATAACATACTAATATAGGTACTTATAACTAATATTACTGATTACTAATTACAATACTAATAATATAATCTATACCAGTAAGTACTACTATCACACTAATATTATAAAGGCGAAGGTTTGTATATTTGTTACTCAATCACGTCAGAATGGCTGAATCGATCTTGATGAAATTTGGCACAGAATTAGATTAAAGGCCTAGAAAATTACATAAGATGCTATTTATCCCGGGAGTATGTTCCCTTGGGATAATTTTAGACATTCACGCGGGCGGAGCCGCGGGCGGCAGCTAGTAAATAAATAATTGTTTGATAAGAATTTGTCTATACAGAAACGAGGGTGATAGTAATAAGTACGGTATGTTAACATGTTGTCCTTTGTAATTTTGGAAAGAAATCAATTATATTATCTAAACTCATAATTTCAGTAGTCAGCTGCAGTTTCTTGAAATTAACAGACGAATTATGTTTTTATTATTTTATGATCATTTAATATCGACACCCAGCACATCTACGGAGTTTCGCTAGCTAATTTAATTCAACCCTGTCTTTGGGAAAGTCCCCTAATCGGGGAAATATTTCGTAACGCTAGCAACACTGCGGTTGCCGCCTCCCCTGTAAGTCAACAAACACATTTTGGAACACTTTCCATTTCTATGTTAGAATGACCCATTTATTTTTTGTCAAAGGTTTTAAATGATAACAGGGCTGACTTTTTTGGGTCGGATTTTTTATTAGTACCCACATATTTCGAAAGGTTATGTTAATGAGAACATAAGTAGAGTTTGTATTTTAGCAGGTAACAAGTAAACTATTTAAGAAGGCTTTTTAGACTCGCTCTTGGCCGGTTTTTATTACTAAGACTCCACTGTCATTCTATTTGTCTGTCTGTCATCAGGCTGTATCTCATAAACCGTGATAGCTAGACAGTTGAAATTTTCACAGATGATTTATTTCTGTTGCCGCTATAACAACAAATAATAAAAATAAAATAATAAATAAAAGAGGGCCCCCTTAAAAGAAACATGTTTTTTTTTCGGCTTATGGTACGGAACCCTTCCTGTGCAAGTCCAACTTGCTCTTGGCCAGTTTTTATTACTCATCTGCGTAGGCTTTTCCCAATTATATTGTGGTTAGCTTGCAGTCAAACCGGATTCTGCTGTATATCAATATTTTACGTGGACCGACCGACACGGTACCTCCTGGCAAGACTGGTGACAGATTTCCTGGCTTCTTTTTCAGAACTAAAACATTATCAAAATTATAAATAATTTCATTGAATAGTTAGTTCAGTTCGTGTTACACTCAGGTATCATCATTAATGCGGTATGATTTGTAATAGGTATAGGTACCCACCATAAACTTACATAAAAGTACCTAGCAAACTTACAAAACCGGCCAAGTGCGAGTCGGCATCTCACGAAGAAGGTTTCGTTCCATAAACCAAAAAAAAAACACGTTTCTTGTATGGGAGCTCCCTTTAATTTTTAATTTAATTTTCTTGATTTGCTGCTTTAGCGGCAATAGAACTTCACACTGAAAACTTCAATCGTCTACCTATAACGGTTGTTGAAATACAGCCCGCTGACAGACAAACGGACGGACAGCGGAGGCTTAGTAATAGGGTTGCGTTAGTTACCCTTTGGGTACGGAACCCTTGAAAGTATGTGCCATTGTTGCAAATGTGCCTGCATCACACTCGCTACCATATCAAATACCTTGCACTCATCATTAAAAGAAGTATGAGAACATGGCGTCATATTTAACTGGTAATCAGAACTTACATTTCTGCCAAGTCATAAGAAAATGAAACTAGAAACTAAGGGCCTCTTCCACAGTGCTTTAGCTAATGTAAGGCATTTTTAACCGAGTTTCAAAAAAGGTGGAGGTTCTGAATTTTTAATATGTATGTACACCGATAACTCCGAGGTTTTTGATCCGGTTTATGTGATTCCTTTTTTGTTCGATGTTTGGTATACTTGCAATTTGGTCCCGTAAAAATTTCATTCAGTTTGGCCCAGCAGTTTTTATTTTATGAGCATTTTGCTTACTTGTTGCTAACTTGGATGATGTAATTGCGTTGTCCAAGTAAGCAAAATGACGTCGGGTAAATAATATTAAAACTAAAAAAAAAAATTCAACCGACTTCAGAATAAAAACACTACAAAGTCTAATAAAATAACTTTAATGTTTCTTCGTTTTTGACACCGACTTCCGAAACTAAAGATATTTTAGACTTTTTAGTGTTTTTCTTTGGAAGACGGTTGTTTTTTTTTTGCAAAAAGTTTTTTTTTCGTTCATATCACCCTCAATTTCGAGCGTTCGGCTAAACTTGGACAGCCTTTTTAACCTTTATTGTGTTTGTGTGCTGGGTCTGGTTAGGGTACAGGCTCATTCATCTTGAGGCCTTGGGGCGCTGTTAAGTTAAAACATTACCGTCCTTTTGGGGCTAACGGTAAAAAAACTTGAACAGCCTTTTTGATTAAAGTTTCGGAAGATGAATGAATAATAACATATAAACTGTTGTGTGTTCTTAATGAACATAATGTTATACTTTTTATGCGGCCCCTTGCCCCTTAGCTAGTATAGTAGAAGTAAAAAGATAATTCTCTTGTTTCGAATCCGGAACGGACAGAAAGACACATTTTTCTGTCCGTCCGTCACAGCCCATTTGCTTTGAATCTACAGGATCGATTCAGATAAAAAAACAAAACCAACAAACATTTTTCACTCACGTGTCTGTCTGTTCGTCGTCTTCAAATTTAATGAATTAATGACAGATTATAATAGTATCACATTTCAAAGTGGCCCGAAAAGAACGGCAATTTCAAAGATAAAGACCAAAAATGAAGCTGGTTACAAGAGAGATGTTGTATCGTCAAAACTGAATGTCACCAAAGCATTGTGACGTCAGACAAAAGAAATTGTGCAGCAACATCCTTCGTCGGTGTTTACATCCTGGCAAGGTAAAGAATGCCATGTTTGTTTAATTTACGATTATTTCACTATTTGTTAGTCTACATTAACTTTATACACGTATAGTTTCAAATAAAGTACCTAACTTAAATGCAGCAGGAGGAATGAGATTGGTCACATTCATATCTGCTTTAGGGAATCCTAACTGCGAAATTGAGTTTGTTTTACGCTTAAATCACTGAGCCGATCTTGATGAGTTTTGGTGCAGAGATAAATGGGACCCTGGATACGGTTATAGACTTTTATTTTGCGTAAATCTACATATTAATGCGAGCGAAACTTCGGGCAGAAGCTACTTCTAAATAAGCCGATGCTTCTCAAGCTCTTTGCTCTTATATCAAATGACTTAAGCACCACACAATATTTGATACTTTTCATAAATATCGTACAACTCATACTTTTCATTTTAGGCGTCATTAACGGCCCGTTTCAATAACGTATCTACCTTTAACCAACTGTCAAATTAGCTACCAACAGAAGCTGAAAAATCATGTTTTTGTTTTTGGGATGGGAAATCATCAAATGACTTCTTCCGATGTGGGTGGAGCGGAAGGGCGTGTCAGACTCTTACTGACTAAAACCCATCCATGTTCCTTCTAAAGCCCTTTGCGTTCCAGGGCCGCGGTGACTCTTTCGAACAAATTCCGCAACCCTGACTGTAGGTAGCTAATTTGGAGACCGGCTGTAAATGAAAAAATATGTACTCCTGACTGTTACACCTACATCTTTATCACTGTCGGTCTAGGTGTAAGTGATGACTAGATCATAACGACCTGTAGAATGGCCGGCGCGTGCGCAATCTTTAGCAACTAAGTACCTGACTACCTGCCTACGCTCTGAAACATGACGGACAAGTTAAGCGTGTTCTTGTCACTTCTGTTGGGATGTTTGAATTCAATATTGTTTTTTTTTTTAACGAAAACATGTGTGGCATGTAGTCATGATACAAGGCTATGCACATATGGATGGAAAGAGTTAAATATTGCTGATTCAACATGTTTTGCCACATTCGGCGTACAAAATATTATAGTCAAAATTCAATCAATTCAAATACCTACATAGTAACAGTCAACACAAAAATATGGTCAAAATAGTTGTTGTATTGTTTAGTACTTAGTTGGATTGGAGCTATCTTAATTTTGAAAACATTTTAAGCCATTCGTGTAGTTTCAGAACTCAATATAATCCGAATTAATTTCGTACATAAGATCGCCTTTGTACCCCTTATCATCACTACGTATTATAAAACAAAGGCAAAATGGGATATGCGCGTACGAAGTCGCGGGCAAAAACTAGTGTTAAATAAAGTTTAAATAAATTAGTTTTGTGTGACGAGGAAGGCAATGGACGAAATCTAAACATTTTGGCTATTGGATAAACACACAACACAACACTTTATCCAACTGCCGGATTAGACCTTCAAATCCACTGGACCTACACACCTGGTGCTGCCGTGATGCACACTATGTTTTTCTACTTTGGAATAAAGTCTTCTTAATTTTGTACTTTACATTGTGTATATCTGAGTATGCCAAATTCTTGCTTCACCGGATTGTCTGCTACTTGAACTATAAAAATCCCGTTCTTAGTCAGTATATTAAAAAAAAAACATACCATAAAGTTGCGAGCCAGTATCAGCAGCCCCTGTTTAGCAAACAAAGGTGTGACGAGTCTCCTCATCTCCTCCATCAGCCCGACTACAGCTGTATGGTCATGTGACAGTATCCAAAATGCGTAGTCCAGCAGCAGCTCCGATTCGGTCTCGGGCTCTTTTTGCGCCTGCCTCACGTATAGAGACAGTTGCTGCTCTACCAGCGCCATCTGCCCGATGACGTCAGCCCATGCGAGCAGTCGTATTTGCAGAAGGCCTCTAGCTGAAAACAGTTTAAAATACATTTTTTTAATTTTCCCCTAGAAGTAAGTGGCCTTATTTTCGAAATTTGTTTATTTGCCTTCCACGTTACAGGAGTTAATGTGTCCCAAATAGGGTATTTGACTGGTTTTTTTAAGTGAAAACTTCTTTAGGCGCGTTGAGCACTTTTTGGGTGAACAAAAATCATGGAACTCGCGTCATCGTCACCGAACGCTTTAGTTTTCACTTCTATCGGCAGTCCCCAAAGACTGCCCTCATGTTTTTTTATTACATTTTCAAAATCTGGACATCAACAAGACGCAGTTAAAAAAAATGTTGAAAAATAAAAGAAAAAAGCGGTGTTGTCATTGTTTTAAAATCAGTAATAAACAGAGACGGCACTAATTGCGTGTGTCGTCACTCACAAATCTCGCCATATTGACTTGAAGCCATCCAGTACAATAACATCAAGAGTATGACTTCTCTGTTTTTCTTCTTCACTTATTTGATAGATGATATCAAATAAGTATTCATTAGTTTAGATTTTTTATACTAGTCAAATACCCAACCCTATTGAAACTGAATCGGTCTTTTTGATTCAGAGGTAATTAGTTGTGAAGTTGTAACAGAGAGACAGACACACAAGTGATGCTATATTTCATTTGGACGTATGGAATGTACGTATCTTAAAATATTGAATTGCTTGTTAACAGTCAAGATGATCTATAGTAGGCGCCAGATAAATGTGGAATAAAGTATATTGACCTTTCCCTAATAACTGCTCATAGGTACCTGAACAATTAAATATGAATCGTTTTTCATTATTAGACAATGTTAAGGATCACGAGAGATGATGATTCGGGACAGTTTTGTGTCATTGATTCCGTTTTTCAAATTAACAATGTCAATAAATGTAGGTGGGTCAATGACCGATATTCCACGATTATCTGGCGCCTACTATAGCTTAACTGTTTCCCAAATATGTTGGTTTCTTTCTATTTGACCTCCTCAACCCAATAAATGTTAAGGTATAGTTTGTTATCAAACAGCATGATATTTCAATAAAACCTTTGTCCTACATTACGACTATACAACGTGTAACAGAATAAACGCAAAACCTCTTAAGGGGTCATTGTACTCATCGTTATGAACTACTTCTACTATGGGACCAACACTGAAAACGCGAGAAAATAATCGGCTGTTCCATACATTTCTATGCGCATAACTCGACAAAATGTACTGAAATGCTGATTTTTTTCCGGGATTTCAGGGTTTTTCCAATTGTTAAAGTTGTTCATAATGATGAGTACAATGACAACCCCTTAAGAGGTACATATTGTGTTTATTCTGTTACACGTTGTATAAGTTGCAATTTTTTTTAAAACAAATTTAAAACTAGATTTTGCTTGTTCTTTGTAGAATAAGAAATTAAATAGTTTGAGCCTCTTTACTGGCAACTTAAGCGTTGTTACACGTTAAAAATTAACCCTCAAAAATTTTAGCCTCCTAACAAAAGAATATAGGAAAAATTTACTCACCTTTCTGCATCAATTTCTCCAAAGTAGGATTATTTTTTATCAGACCCTCCATATTCTTCTCCGTATGCTTCATGTGTTTCTCGTAATATTTCGCAACTACCAGGGGGCTCTCTGCTGTGCCATATTGCCAACTCTCTGAGATGCCCTTTGGGTCTATAAACCCATGAGCACCATGGTGTTCTGCCACGGCGGCAACGAGAGCCAAGAACAGAAACTTGATACGTCCTCTCATCTCCACGCTTCCAAGGAGTACTGATGAAGAATATTTTGTAATTAAAGGGAAGGGCCGCTATCACGAATATTTACGCTTTGTTGAGTGACCTGCCAACCTTGCTATCTTGCGGAATAGCGGTTTATTGTACACTTGCGATTGGTCGAATTAAATTTTGGTATTGGTAGGTTTTCCTCCCTTTTTAGGGTACCGTACCCGAAGGGTAACCAACGGAATCCTATGACTAAACCGCCGCTGTCCGTCCATCCGTCCGTCAGTCTGTCAGCGGGCTCTATCTCAAGAACCGTAAATAGGTAGGCAGTTGAAATTTTCACAGAGTGTATTTCTATTGCCGCTATGACAAGAAGTTATAAAGACTAAATTAAATTAGAAATTAAAGGCAGCTCCCGTACAAGAACCTTTTTTTTCGGTTAACGGTACGAGAGTCCGACTCGCGCTTGGCCGGTTTTTTTAAATGTGTAGACTATCCGGCTTATCAAACAAAAACATACCTCTTGTTTCACCGTCATGCTTGGCGTAAATAAACTCTTTTTCTTTCTTTCGTGTTTACTTAATTAGCAGATTCAAATGTTTTTTAAACGAATTGATTTTAGAATCCGCTCATCAGTATTAGAACTAATCGTATGATTATTTTCTGAATAAATCTCTATGTGTTAATCTGTTGTATTTAAAGCTTGCTATAAGTAAAGTTTAATTTAAATTCGTTAATTCTTTTTTGCGTGAAAGAATAACAAAAATCCATCCATCCTCACTAACTTTCGCGTTCGATAGATTTTCGACGGGAACAATATAAAGTAAAATAAGTAAGTTAAAATTTGTCAAATTAAGGTAGCGACATTCTGTAAAGCCGACGACAAAAGAAAACAATATTTACTTAAACTCAAAACTCAACCAACTATACTAGGCACATAAGGAACACGAAAAATAAATTAAATGAGCCAAGCATTAAATTCAGCAACAACCCTGACAGAACAGATGCCATCACCTGGCATAAAAAAAAATAAAAAAGAATAATAATAATATATAATATATCCTGGGACAACTCACACACGGTCATCCGATCCCAAACTAGGCAAAGCCTGTACTATGGCAACCAGACAACTGATAAACATACTTATATATTTCTAAATACATACATATTATAGACAAATTACACCCAGACACAGAACAAATAATCATGCTCATCACACAAAGATTTGTCCTGGGTGGGAATCGAAACCACGACCTCCGGTTAAGCAGTCAGGGTCACTAACCACTCGACCAACAGGCCAGTCAATCAGAATCAACCCCTACAATACATTTTTCTTCCACAGAGCCTGTTCTACGAGATCCTAGCGGGCGTATGGGTGCGCAACGGCCTACAGATCAAAGGCCAGGCCATGACCTACATCCAGGCCAACTTCTGCAACTCCATGGTCGACATGGACATCTACTGGCTTCAAGTGTGCGCGGCGCATCTGCCTGCCGACCAGTTCCTTGACATGTGTATTGATATGTGAGTACTTATTTGACTTATGAACCAGTACTAACCTATCCTTGAATTAAATATTTGAAGTATTTGTCAAACTATTTTAACCTGATATCCTGTCAAAATTTAGCATTCTAGTAGGGTTTAAACCAAGTAAAGAAAGCCCGGACCAAGACTAAAAGCTGTAAGGCGTCACACGACAGCGATGAGACGAACCGTTTTCGTAAATCGTGGATGCATCAAGAAGGACATCTTGAATGCGTTGTGGTCTGAAATCGCATGACCGCCTGGCCGCTAATACTCTACTTTCTATGTATGCATATGTCACCGGCAAATGGCAGACTCCGTAAGATTATAAAATAACTTGAGAGATTGTAAACTCCCGATAAATTGTTAACTGAACATTTGGAATATTTTTATACGCATTAAAATTGGATAGTCTATAATATCTCCGTGCCGGATCGAGAAATTATAAACTGACATACATAAACTGGCGGCCAATCAGCACTCCACAATTGTATCTGTTTTGGTGTGATAAAGTTAAATTGGAAACTTGGCCCGTCATTGGTCTTTGTTGGTGTGAGCTCATATCTGAACAGACCAACGAGAGCCTTGTTTCCAGGTTTACTATCACACGAAATGGATAAATTGTAGACTTGAGCTCTAGCTTGAGACTATAAAATTTTGATTCGTGAATAAGTATTCCAAATGTTCAGTTGACAATATATCGAGAGTTTACAATCTCTCAAGATATTTTATAATCTTACGGAGTTTGCCATTTTCCGGTAACACATACGTTGAGATTAAATAGAAGACTTGTATCATCTTTACTATCAAAGCAAATTCTACTCCATTCCAGTAAACCGGCATCGCAATAATCACCATGTTTTATTTACGATGAATGTGTGTGCGTCCCCTTACGTCTGAAGGATGCAAAATTACAAATACCTACACATTCCACAAAGTAACGATAAGGCAACATGTATGTATAAAAAAGGATCATGTCTCTGAGGAAAGTCCCTCCCCGACTTTTGATTACCGAGCCAGCCCGCGTCGCTGAGCTAGTAGTTTTAACTCCCCAAATAATGTTATGACCCAGCCTGTCCCTTGCTGTTCCTCCCAAAATGACGCCGCTAGCCGAGGTCCGTATCCCACAGGGGATGCCCTAGCGAGCGGTCATGTAGTTTTAATTTAGTTTGTAAGCCCTGGCTGGGGGCTTTAAATTCATTTGAGGCCACCACAGGATAGTCCGGTTAAGCAGTAACCAGCCCTAGCGTGCTGAACTGCGAGTGGTCACCGTCAAAAAAAAAAAATGAGGATAGTCGCAGTGGTCAGACGTTCGTTTATGGTGTGCCTACTATAATGTATATTTTTTTAATTTTTATTATTCATATTTTTGGATTTTTCCGTTATCAATTGCTCAGTATCAGGTCAAGAGGCGCTCGTGGCTAAATAATAACAGCCGCACTCTTCACAACTCTTCAGCTTAATTATATTAATATAGATTTAAAAGTTAACCCACTTTTACAAAAATAATTACATAATAAGGTCAACGTTAAAAAGAAAATAGTACGTGGGATGAGTTAAATTTAAACGCAGTTATAACTTACTTGATAATATTTAATCTAAATGAAAGACCACTGTGCTTAATTTAGACATGTTCACACCCACCAGTTAATGATACAACTACACGGAAATGATACTTACAAAGAAGTTGTTTAATTAAATTAATAAAAACTTGGACAGTACAATTGTATAACAGTACTTTGTTCTTCACTCCGATTGTTGAAGAAACAAAATAATAAATGCTGAAGTCGTGACTCATGCTTTTGGGGGACCCTTCGCATTCACGATTTGATTTATTAACGATCTACCAAAGCAGGATGTACTCGAGAGTTAAATGCGATCCCGCATTTGTCCAGCGTGTTGTAATTTGTTTGCTCTAACGCTTTAAGTCTTGGTTCACCAGACAGTGTGACAAGCTCGACACAAGATAAGAATAATTAGTTGAAAAGTCCAATTAATATAAAAAATACAATTTAATTTAATAACAATAATGGCAACACTGCTAGTATTTTAGAGGTTTACTCCCGATGATATGAAATTATTTTCTTAAAGATAAAGATGTTTTTTTTTTAATTTTAAGAACGTATTACTAATGTATTGACATATATGACATCATCAGTTCAAATGTGAGCGGTAAAATCCATATTGGAAGTCGGTATTTTATATCGACTAAATTTCTAAGTGGATAGGTCCACACAAATCTGGGATATTAACCTATATGATTTGACCAGTAGGTACGGATTGTGGACTTAAAACGAGACTTTGACCTGTGTTTGTTTTGGGGTAGGCACCTAGGAAATACCGGCTTCATCTTGTTAAAATTGACATAAAAAAGTATTTGCCACACACTTTACTAACATATAACCATATAATGAACATAGGTTATTTTTTTTTGATTTTCGTAAATTCAGTTTGAGTTGTGTAGCTTAAGTGTAATATTAGCATAGACAAGATATGATGACATGACAGTGTTTCTACACTTCAATAAGCTTTCACAACGGTAAACAATGTTTATTTATTCGCAGGGCTACTAAAACAAGCATAATCATATGACACGGGGTCACGTTATTAATGATTGGTTTCGTTCCGATTATAACTCAGAGTAAGCGCGCAAAACAATAACTGAGCGAAAACAATTATTGTGTGTCGTCACTGTGTGTCTTCTTCCATCCGTCTCTAGAGCTCTGCCTCTTTAAGTCGCCATGGCGACGTCGCCGGCTTCGTATCCAAGCAGTTAATATTGAAATATATCATAAATATATATACGTCCATTCCTGACGAGGTAAACGAACTGACTGTCGAGACGCCATGGCCACTCGACAAGGCTACCTACGGACGCCAGAAGTAGCTAGGCCTGCGCCGCTGGCAACGTCGCCATGGCGTCTTAATGAGGCAGAGATCTTAAGCCCACTTGCACAACCAGGGTTATCTTTGAACTTCGAATAAGTCGCTAACACCCAGTTAAATAACAAATATTTCATACACTAGCTTCTGAAGCGTCTTCGGTCGCGTCATCATCATCATCATATCAGCCTGCAGACGTCCACAGCTGGACATAGGCCTCCCGCGCGTGTCGCCATAACAGCCGGTCCTGTGCGTCTCGCATCCATCGGCTACCCGCGACCCTCACCTGGTTATCAATCCACCTTTGCCCGCGGATAAAAAGCTTATGTAGCCTTTATGCTATTCTAGACTATAATCCATCTCTGAGCCAAATTTCATCCAGATCCGGTCACCCGTTCCGGCGTGATGCAGTACCAAACATCCAAACTTTCGCATTTATAATAGTAGTAAGATTATTGGCTTCGGGTTAGCTGGCTTGGCGTTGAAAGATACCTCAAGTGACTGGGTAACACAGTAAAAAGTGATATCTATAATACTGTACTATTTTGCCCTCAGGTTTGGCTGTCGCGAGTGGCTGAGCATGATGCCGATGTCTCCAGCGCAGGCTGCAGAACAGGACGCCATGGTCGAGGGCTTGCTCACCTTCCTCGCCATACTGGTGTCCTCGAGAACTAACCTTGGTAAGACCTGCAATTCCAAGATTAATGACTTGTTCAAATATTAAGTCAACCGCTGTAACAGACTCCTCGATTAATTTGTTAACCCCTTTTTGTATGCTTGAAAGTTTGGAACATAATTTATGTAGTCGCAGATACAGCTGAATCCACATTCCGATTTCGCCACGGAGACAGACAAACCAATTTTTAAGGTTCCGTACCCAAAAGGTAAAAATGGGACCTTATGTCGTCTTAGTAATAGGTTCCCATTTTTACAGACTGTCTGTCGGTCACTAGGCTGTATCTCATGAAACGTGATAGCTAGACAGTTGAAATTTTCACAGAGGATGTATTTCTGTTGCCGCTATAACAACCAATAATAAAAATAAAAGGGGGCCTTCATACAAGAAACATTATTTTTTCGGCTTATGGTACGGAACCCTTCGTGTGCAAGTCCAACATGCACTTGGCCAGCTTTTTTCCATTTCTTTCCTTTTTTTTTCTATTCTAGAGAGAGAAAACGTTGACGTCAATTTATCTAATGTCGTGTACATTATATAAATTGACAATAAACATAAGCGATTTGACAGAAAAAACTCCATTATAATAGCGCGAAAAACAAAGATTTATAAATATTCCTAGCTGGTGTTAGATTTGGTCAGTTTTAAGTTTTGTCTTAATAGGGTATTTTACTGAGAAAATCTAACTTGTCTGTCAGATAGATTTCCAAAAAATATTGGACAAGTATTTTTTTTTCTTTTTTCATGCAAATAAAAAAATTGTGTGTGTCGTCAGCTCTGGCGCACGACTGGAGTTTACTCCTTAAGAACTATTATTTTTTTTTATTTTTTTTTTGTTCAGGTTAACCAACAATTGTTTACAGCAGTACATTAGCAGGTTGTTATTTATAACAGAATACAATTGCGGGTGCAACAATTAATTATAGGTTAACACCTCTAGCACAAAAAACAAATGGTATAACCATTAATTATTAAATTAAATTAAATTACAATAGATTCATTAAAAATATAAGTGAATATAATGTGAAAATCAAATTAATAACTTAGAACATTAACAAGACAAAAAAATTAAATAAAATACTAATTGAAATTGCTTTGAAAGTAAGATTATAAATTAGACTAAAATAAATTAAGTTACATTGGCAAAATTAAAACGAAATAACACAACAGCAAAAATCAAAATGCAGGCTGTGGTAAGGTAAAAGACTATAAACATCCAAATCCATTACAAACACAAGAAATAATCATTAAAAAAAAAAAAAAAAAAACAATATAAACAAAAATAGAATAAAATAATAATTGATAATTGATTTTTGATAATTGATTTGAAAATTTTATTATAAATTCAAGTAAAATAAATTAAGTTACATTAGCAAAATTAAAACGAAATAAAACAACAGCAAAAATCAAAATGCAGGCTGTGGTAAGGTAAAAGACTATAAACATCCAAATCCATTACAAACACAAGAAATAATCATTAATAATAAAAAAAAAACAATATAAACAAAAATAGAATAAAATAATAATTGATAATTGATTTGAAAATTATATTATAAATTAGACTAAAATAAATTAAGTTACATTGGCAAAATTAAAACGAAATAACACAACAGCAAAAATCAAAATGCAGGCTGTGGTAAGGTAAAAGACTATAAACATCCAAATCCATTACAAACACAAGAAATAATCATTAATAAAAAAAAAAAAAAAACAATATAAACAAAAATAGAATAAAATAATAATTGATAATTGATTTTTGATAATTGATTTGAAAATTTTATTATAAATTCAAGTAAAATAAATTAAGTTACATTAGCAAAATTAAAACGAAATAAAACAACAGCAAAAATCAAAATGCAGGCTGTGGTAAGGTAAAAGACTATAAACATCCAAATCCATTACAAACACAAGAAATAATCATTAATAATAAAAAAAAAACAATATAAACAAAAATAGAATAAAATAATAATTGATAATTGATTTGAAAATTATATTATAAATTAGACTAAAATAAATTAAGTTACATTAGCAAAATTAAAACGAAATAAAACAACAGCAAAAATCAAAATCAAAATGCAGGCTGTGGTAAGGTAAAAAAAAAAAAAAAAACTATAAACATCCACATCCATTACAAACACAAGAAATAATCATTAATAGTAAAAAAAAAACAACATAAACAAAAAATAAAACAACCGAATTCAATAAACAAAATTATTCTATCAAAAGATACAATATTATAATTAAACCAACAATAGCAGTGAGGTTTGAGTAACGAATTAAGAAAATTACTGTGTAAAATAACTGTGTAGATTATGTAAAAAGGGGGATAATGAAAGCATCTTAAATAAGCTGAGTATACTTTGTATATACACACATATATAATCTCGAAGTGAAAGGTGCGCAAAGTACGTTGCGCAAAGGAACGTAACGCCTCACTTTTAGTTAACGTTCGATTTAACTCGTCATCAAATTTTCATACCGTGGGCTAAATATGATAATAACTCGGTTGTCCTTTAAGGTTAGAGTGAGAGAGAGAAGAAGTTGGTAGAATCATCACAGCGTTAATTCATTGGATTCGTTTTTTTCTTAATAACTTTGTTTATGTGTTTGTATGTATCTATGTATTTATTTATTTTATTCTTCTCTCTATTTTTAGTTTTTCTTTAAGTTGCACCTGCCATGTTGTCTCTGCACCACCCTAAGGTCGACTGGTAGAAAATGCCTAAGGCATTAAGTCCGCCTTTGTACAGTACTTGTGCATAAAGTTTTAATAAACAAATAAATCATCGTTTCTTAAAGAGTAAACTCCAAAAATGAAGACGATACAGTGCGTTGAAAACACGCGTGACGTCACTATGATGGTACAATTTTTACCAGGGAAGTGATGTCACACGTGTTTCATTTTGTCAGTTAAATACCCTATTATTTCTGTTAATATAGGTAACGACGAGCTAACTCAGTCGCGCCTGGAGGTGAGCACACTGCTGGCTGCCGGCGACAAGACGCACTCGCAGCTCCTCGAGCTGATGCCCGAGAGGTCCGGCAACGCGCACACAAGGAACTTCGAGACCGTGCTGAAAGAGGTGACACATTACTTTTATCACTCTCTTGTCTGAATGATATTCCATAATCTACCTAGTTACGGCAAATCAAAGCTGCAAACCTTCAAGAACATGAAAAGTCAATCAATTTGATTAGCCGTTCTCCAACGAGGCTGACAGCTGACTACCAGTAAACATGGAATGACTGTCTATCGGACTCCCACAACCAAATCCAACTCTCTAAGCCCGAAGTCCGTAGTTTCGGGCTTCGTTGCCCGAAACTACGGTATTCTACTACGTATAACTACGGACTTACGATTGGTTCCGAACCCGAACTAAGAATTAATGACAATACGATTTGACAGGCGTATTCTAGTCCGTATCACCTAACCACTAAGAATTAAGAACAAGTTACTGTCAAATCTTGTTGTCATCCATTTTTAGTTCGCAACTAAGAAACTACGGACTTCGGGCTTAGAGAGTAGCCCCCCAGTTACGGGTACTGGGTAATACGGTACCTCTTGGCAAGACTGGTGTCAAATTTTCTTGACTTGTGACTATCTGTAACGATTGTTAAAGATGTAAAATTGACAGCCAGATCAACGGCTTAACGTGCTTTCCGAGGCACGAAGACATCGCGCTCGTAGCCGGATAACGTGCTAAGTATTGTTTATTAATGTCGGCTTTACTTGGGATCCCTTTTATATCTACCATATTATGCTCCACTGCTGCGCAAATGCCTCACTATCCCTTTTCCACGCAACTCTGCCCTGTGCTAGGACGAGCTTAACTTGACACCACTTCACTTGGCGACATGACACCAGTCTTGTTGGTTAGGAGTTCAGCTCGTCTTCGCTTTTGGTATGCCGCGATATCTTCTGGTATTTAATCAGATCCATTTTCTGTAAATAATATTTAAATATTTTGTTTCATAGCTATCAACCTACCGTCCACCACCCAAGGGCTCGGAGAACCTGGAACAGGGGTTGTTCGTGCCGAAGCCCATCGTGTGGGAGCAGTACTACGACCCGCTGCATGTGCTGCGCCGCGCCGTGCACAGGAGGGACTTCCACGCCTCCATGGAGCGCTTCACTACATAGTGAGTAGAGTTTGTGTATTTACATTATGCTTCTGTTTAGCTGAATAAAGTTCACTTTCGGATGGCACAGCAGATGTGGAAAATGCGGGTTTGCTAATAACAAGCTTTGTCCATGGATTTGAACAGGGCCGGACGCGAGGTGTCGTAGCCGCCGATCGCCGCTACGAGGACACGGCGGTGCTCCGCCCTTGGCGCTTTGATAGCTCGATATATGTCATCTAAATCGTTCCTTTTATCCACAGCGTTCGCGAGAAACAAAAAGCTGCCGGCGCTGCAGACGGCCCGTCCCGAACAGCGGGCGGAGTGCTGTGGCCCCCGCTCCGCGCCGCCACGCCGCCGCCCGGGCGCGCCGGCGACCCGCGCGCGCTGTGCGCGTCGGGCGTGCTGCACGGCGCGCTGCTGGGCGTGCTGCACCGCGGCGTGCACCGCCGCACGCCGGACTCGCCCGCGCCGCACGCGCCGCCCGACCACGTGCTCGCGCTCGCCACCTACCTGCTGCACGTGGCTGCCGACCTGCATGCTGAGCGCCAGCAGGACCACCACGTATGTACTCACGCTCTTCACAGATCATCACACCCTCTAAAATACCTTTTTCCTTCCTTCCTTAAAATTCCTTTTTTTGAAGTAGTAATGCTTTTGCTAGCATTACTGCTTCGCAGGAAGAGCCGGTACGCTTGAGGGAGGGGCAAAACTCACGCCGCAGCCGCCGCATGTGACGCTCTGGGCGTCAGGAGGCGCAGGGCGGCTCCCGACATCAGAGTTGCTAAATTTTTAAAAAGATTTACCGCGGCCCTGGAACGTAAAGGGCATTGGAGGAACACAGTTGGATCTTAGTCAGTAAAAGACTGACGCTCCGTCCCGCTGCGCAGAGCGTGATGATTTCCCATCCGCAAAAAAGCTAGCTAGCATATTTTTTTGTTTTTTTTTTGAAGTTAAATTTCTTTTGGCGCGATGGAAAAAAATGAAGAGAGTGAATTTTTACGATGCGCGCGCACACCGACACCTGAATTCTACATCGTGAAGTTAGTTCTAGGTGACATGAACATCGATAACTATGTTCAAGTTGTATATTCTAGTATTTTTTTATTGTATTTTGTTTCTTTTATGTTTGAATTTCGAAGAAGAATGTGGTTTAAATTTCGAAATAAAGCGCCAAAATATAAGATACAAATATTTTTATAAAAGTATACTTAATATAATATATATAATATAATATATCCTGGGACAACTCACACACGGTCATCCGATCCCAAACTAGGCAGAGCCTGTACTATGGCAACCAGACAACTGATAAACATACTTATATATTTCTAAATACATACATATTATACACAAATTACACCCAGACACAGAACAAATGATCATGCTCATCACACAAAGATTTGTCCTGGGTGGGAATAAAAGTAATTGATTAGACACTAATTTTTCCCGCGGCTCAGCTCCTTTTATTCTATCCTAGAAGATTTTATTGGAATATGATGATTTCTCGAAGACAAAAACAGCCTCTTCATGAATGAGTTTTCTTAATCGGATTTGTATCTACAGTAAAACGGAACAAAGAATTTTACCGTTTATAATAATTATTAGTATTGACTATTTTGAAAAAAGGAGTCTCGTAACTTATATGTCATTGTAAGTAGGTACCCATAAACTTCTCAGGTACACACCATCCAGAATAGAAAGTTGGTATTAATTTCAAATACTACTAACAAAACATTCGAATCAAAAAACAATTTTGCATGAGATCTGCCCTATTTTATGAACAAACAGTTTTAAAACTATGAAACGTATCAGTTATTTAGCGTAATAGACTTAATTGGCGATCGTTCGAACGCAACAAATTGAAGCTGAAAACAATACAAATATTTTAAAACTTTATATTTTTTAGTTGTGAATGTTTTTTTTTTCCATACGCCAAAGAAGTATAACTTCTAACGCGTGTACATAAGTACACACACTCTTTTTTTATTAGCCTGTACTTGTGTCCCACTTCTGGGCAAAGGTCCCCCTTTCTCCTTCAAAATCTCTCTGTCTTGGGAGGTCTCTGGCCAATTATGCCCCGCAAACATGATGCCGCTAACATTAATGGCTCGTGACTGCCATGAATCAGGCAAGTTGTTGAAAACCTCCTGCAGTGCGCTTGTGAACAGATTTGGTGACAGTGGATCGCCTTGTTTAACTCCTTTTTTCTACGTAGAAATTTGGACCAGAAATGTGTAACTTGTTGTTCGCAGCGCTATTACAATGAAATCAGTGTAGGTGTGCGTCACGTTTTGGGATTCTAAAGCCTTAATGACTACTCAGTCAGTCGACAGTATAGACTATCACTAACTCTATAATGTGTTAATTTGCGGTGTCCCACAAATTTTTGTAATTACATACTTAGTATAGTAGCGGTAGACGATAACGATAATGTGTCGGGGTTTATTTAAAATTTAATTGAATTTCATGCTATTTAAACTTAATTTACCTATAATGTACTAAAAGCTAAATAAAATACATTTGGTTACGTCTTAGGTACCAGTCATCACTCCACTTTCCTCATCAATCGAGGGCAAATAATATTATATAATAATATTATATGCAAACAAACCTACATACATACAAACAAATACAAATACATACAAATCTTTTTATTTTCAGTTCCTCATTCCTTTTCAATATAGTGTACATTATTATACTAGTCAAGCTCTTTCATTTGTTACCCATATTCACAGAGTTGTGAAAAATATGTAATCCGCCATTTTGTGGCGGCGGCCATCTTAGACCGATTTTCATCAAACATAGCTGGAACACTCCCGACTAATTCACCTTTCAAACAAAAAAAAAAGCATATGAAAACACACACACACACACACACACACGTCAAAGTTATAACACCCCGTCGTTTTTGCGTCGGGGGTTTTCATTAAATGACTCCTTTCGCTCTGGGCGGAGCGGATGAGAGTGCCTGACTCCTACTGAATAAAACCCACCTGTGTTCGCTCCAGGGCCGCGGTAACTCTTTCTAACAAATTTCGCAACCCTGACAGGCACTGGCTCTAGCGGGCCCCAAGTCAATTATGCTGACTACTCTTTGAGGCTCGCGTAGAACACAATGTGCCGTTGACCCGGGACTGGTCCGTATAGGCCGGCGAGCCACACATCGCTAGCCGTCCGCAGGCCTGCGCCCTGCCTTACGTTTGTCACCTGCTCCCTCTCCCCCAGCGCGACGTGATGGTGGCGGAGGCCGGCCCGGGGCGCGGCAGCGTGAGCGGCGTGCCGCTGCTGGGCGCGTTTGCTGGCGCCGCAGTATGTGACAACGCGCGCACCGTGGTGGCCAGCGTGCCCGCGCGCAAGCCGCAACACACCACGCACTCCTACCCCGCACAGTACACACACCACCATCACTCTGACAGTAAGTGCACTGCCTTTTTTAATAATAGGAAATTTAAAAAAAAAACTTTTTTGAATTACGAAAATTACATATCGTCCTAAAACATAGCGATCACCGCACGAATACGCGATCGTCGCATTAATTTGTATGGCACAGCCGGAAACTTTCGGTATCTCGGTGTGACATGTTCAGATTGAGCGCTTTGTATTAGGACGAAGCCTAACATGATCGAAACGAACTGCTTTTCATCGCGTCCTAGTCTTTTAACTAGGGAACCAACTTCAAAAAATCAGACAAGGAACATCATATTATGCTCAGCATGCTCGTATGTATAAATTGAAGAAGTTCAAATAAATCTTACTTCTTATAACTGATTATCGTGACTATTTTATATATATTTTTAGCGAGCTGAGAGATTTGGATTCATATCAAAAAGAAAATAAGACATAGAACTTTCTTGATAATCGATTGGCCAATGACAAAAATCATCAATGTCAAAGTCAGAATCCAAGAGTCATCTAGTAAAGGCGGCAATTTAATACAAATCAGTTGCTATACAATGATCCATATATTCCAGGTGACACAGAATGGGAGCCGTCAGAGAACGAGACGACGCGAATACCTCTGCTCACCACATCCACCTCACTGCCCGCCACCAGCACTGCACTAGCTGTGCCCACATCTTTACAGGTAGATATCCTACTGTATATCCTGCTTTATATCCTACTGTATCTTATGACGATCAATATTGTTCTCTTGATTTTATCCTTATTCATTGGAGGGCGACGCAAAACGTATTCTTCTACCACACTTCTGTTAGTTGTCATCTCGGTAGTCACTCACTTCGTAGCCATGTCATCTTCTCTCAAAGTCTACTAATTTAAAACTAAACAAACTACTTCTTCTCATTTCACACGAAGATGTAGTAATACAACCGATTTCCACACTTATTTCCAGTCACTGGTGCCACTTTTATACTTTCTCTTCTATTTATTTTAATGTGAAACATACAGTCGATATGTTTTTTTTTTTCATTATGGCATTTTTGGTTCCTGTCGTAATCTGTTATTTTATGCATATTACTTATACAAAATAATTTCTATGTTGCACATCT
This sequence comes from Mamestra brassicae, assembly GCA_905163435.1. NCBI lineage: Eukaryota > Metazoa > Arthropoda > Insecta > Lepidoptera > Noctuidae > Mamestra > Mamestra brassicae. The sequence goes on from LR991001.1 coordinate 17,717,978, forward strand.
GCCAGGCGTCCCGTGACGGCTCACATTTTTTTTTTGTTCAGCCTTGAAGCTGTCTCACTCTTAGATAAGGCCTCCCCCCAATTCCTTTCACTTCTGTCTTTGTTGTGCTTCTTCACGGCAATTCACTGGTAAGCTATCCATGGCGTCCGCCATCTTCTCGGTCTAAATACTCACTAGCTTTCCCAATGGAGTAGAAATGTATCCCAAGGAAAAATACTCCCGGTATGAAAAGTATCCTTTGTCCCAAATTCATTCAACCGTTCTGGCGTGATTGAGTTACAAACGTCCATCCATTTACCCATCTAGTCTTTCGCATTAATAATAGTCGTTACATATCCGTCCATTCCATTCTCATCTCAGTTGCATGCCTATTACCTGTATCAATCTTACCTCTTACAAGTTGAAGATCTAAACAATGAGTGTTACGTTCTTTAAATACAAAAAACATTTTTTTAATACTTTTTTTTTCTGTTTGAAATTAGCTGAACGTAATGCACCAAGTGGCGCGCGGTGACTCTATGACCGACGATCAATCTGATGGTGGCGGTGATGCGCCACATATACGAGCTTTAGAGGTACGTACCCTGTCTTCATGACGTTGAAGATATTACAAAATAAAGTCAGTAAATCGTCCTACTTAAAAAGAGAGAATATGTATGAAAACCATGTTTATTTATCTAGTTTATATCGAAATTATCGAAGAATATACAAAACAGTGTAAATAATATTGATCGAAAAACAAACGATATATAACAATTTTAAACAAATTCTTCATCGGCGAAAACGACGTTTTCTATGGTAGCTGTATGAGCTGTACGTCAGACTTCTCTTTCTTATTGCCAACTTTGAAGCTTTAAAACTTCATCGCTGATGAAGATATTTTAAAATTATTTATGCAGAAAATTAAAATTAAAGCATATTCTCTTTTACTTTGACAACGCGAGGAACAAAAAGTGGAACTTGACGTATCATTAGTAGTCAAGTTTTGTATCTCTGTGTGTACAGGATGTGACAGACGACAGTCAAGCACTAGCTCTTCAGACCTTTGACGATGAGATGAGCCTTGCCATCGCTACATCATCAGACTTGGACACGCCTCCAGTACCTATTGAATATGGTGAGCAAGTATTTATTTCTATTGAACATGTATTTACACTGATTTCTTATAGGGAACTATTAATATAAATTTACAGTGTATTATTATCAGTGATCGGAATTATGTGAGTTAAAATAACTAAAAATTAAAGAACAGAGACAAAAAAAGTGGAGACTTCCTTTCGACTAAAAATATTTTCCGGCTAAATATTACCGACTTCAAAAACAAAGGAGAAGATTCCCAAAAAAACAGTAGGACACGTTTTTTATTGTTATTCATTCAGATAAAGAATCCGCCTCATGTTTTTGTTTCCCAGAATAGCCAAAACTTACTGTCTCTCTCTAGCTTTTGTTTGTCACTACAACAATGACAAAAGGGTTGAGGGGTAGAAGGGTGTTTCGCATTCCAAGGGTCGTTTTGCGTTTATCTTTCAAATCGTTTGAAGATAGATAATATGGAAAAACTCCTTATAATTTATTTTACCTGAACGAAGATAATATTTGCGATGACAAGGAAAACTCCGTTCCTGATGAAAACTGTAGCGAATCAGATTAAGGGACAACTTTCAACATAAACGGATATCATTTTTTTTTCTATATTCTGACTAACTCTTTAAGATTGGCGACTTTCTTCATGATTGAAATTAATTTCTGTTTACGATTAGTTCTTATTATTTAGAGATTACCTTAATTTTCTATGTGATCCCACCGGTCCTACTGAATAAATGAGATTTTAAATTCGATTTTTAAACAAATATCGTGCATACTGTTTTTTTTTTTTGTTTAGTATGGGTTTGCTCTTGACTCTAGTCTAAGTCATAGATGACAGAGACAAAGTCGACGATGGAGCGAGCTTACCCAGAAGAAGCCTGTTCACTCTAATTTTGAAGAGATTAGGGTTGTATGCGTTCGGAAACACAGACGCAGGCAGAGTGTTCCACTCCTTTGCTGTGCGCATTATAAAAGACGTTTTTAAAGAAATAGTAAATTAATTCGATAGTTCTTTTACTGTTTTAATTTTAAGTTGTACTTATGTAATATCAAAAAACCCGGGAAATATGTCCCAAAAAAAATATTTAAGCATAAGGCGTCTCCACTTTGTCTCTGTTATTTTTTCAACTTCTGGATTTTTAGCTCCCTAATTCCGATCACTAATTATACATTTCAATAAAATGGATAATGTTTTTTTTTTTTTTTTAAGGATGGGAAATCATCAAAATGACTTCTTCCGCTCTGGGTGGAGTGGAAGGGCGTGTCAGACTCTTACTGACTAAAACCCATCCGTGTTCCTTCTAAAGCCCTTTGCGTTCCAGGGCCGCGGTGACTCTTTCGAACAAATTCCGCAACCCTGGCAGGCTCTGGCCCTAGCGGGCCCCGTCCTCTTTGCTGACATCTCTTTGAGGCGCGCGTGAAACACAACGCGCCATCGACCCGGGCCTGGTGGTGATCGGACAGCGAGCCACCCAACGCTCGCCGTCCGCAGGCCCGCGCCTACGGTGGCCGGGGATCGCCCTGCGACTCCCGACGCCCGGGGCGTCTTCTCCTGTTGCGGCGGTTGGGACGAAGGCCTTGCCTTTCCCTCGCGCGGCCCGCCTCCTCCTTCGCTAGCATTACTGCTTCGCAGAAGGAGGTGACCGCTTCCCAAGCCTCCTCGCTCCGGACCATGGATTCAACCAGGGCCGGACGCGAGAGGTTGCCGCCGCCGATCGCCTCGACGAGGACACGGCGGTGCTCAGCCCAAGCAGGGCAGACCTCCACCGTATGCTCCACCGTGTCCTCCGGGCGATCCTCACAGTGCTGACACCCGGGCGTGTCCTCCCGCTTAATCCGAAACAGGTACCTCCCGAAACAGCCGTGTCCGGTAAGTACCTGCGTCAGGCGGAAGGTGAGGACGCCGTGGCGCCTCTCCAGCCACTCCTCAAAGAGGGGCCTTACCGCCGCAATTGTGGCGTGCCCAGCGCTGGGCTGCGATAGTCGCAGTCTCCATACCGCCATAGTATCCTGCCGGAGCTCCGTCCGCCGCGATGCAATTTGCCGTGGCAGCGGAGTTTCGCCCCGGCGAAGCACCTCCACGCGCCACGCATAAACGTGCGCGAGGGCTCTCGCCTCCAGATCCCATGGCGGTAATCCGGCAAGGAGGCTCGCCGCCTCGCCGGAGACCGTGCGGTATCCCCGAGCCAGCCGGATGGCCATGACCCTTTGAGCCGCGTTGAGCTGGCGGGCTGGTCGCCCCTTCAGCGTTAGGGCCCACACAGGGGCCCCATAAAGGGCCATGGACCGCACGATCCCCGCATAGAGCCTCCGGCAGGAGGCGTTTGGACCCCCTAGATTGGGCAGGAGCCGCTTGAAAGCAGCTCCAGCACGCTCCAGTCTGGGAGCCAAACGTCGGAAGTGCTCCTCGAAGTTCCACCGGCTGTCGAGAACGAGCCCCAGATACCTGATTGTCGACCGACGCCGATGTGAACCCCTCCTACCGTTAATTGGGATCCCGCTAGTGGCCTGTTCCGAGAACCATGAAAGCACATGGCCTCGGACTTGTGCAGGGCCACCTCGAGACCCAATTGCCGGATCCTTCCAGCGACTATCGCGACCCCGCGTGTCATTAAGTCGGCCGCCGCCTGGTGCGACCCCCCCTGTGCTAGAACCAGCGTGTCGTCAGCGTAGCAGACTACGCTGACGCCGCTAGGGAGGTCGGCACGCAGCACCCAATCGTAGCCGATGTCCCATAGGAGCGGCCCCAGAACCGATCCCTGTGGAACACCGCACGACATCTCTCGCCGGTTCCACTCTCCCCGGTGACCGGGGTAGATGACGGCCCTGTCCGTCAAATAGTCCTCGACCACGCGACGGAGGTAGGTCGGCATCCGGTGGTACCGGAGTGCCTCCCTAATGCAACTCCAGGGCAGGGAGTTAAAGGCATTGGCGATGTCAAGAGACACCGCCAAGACGACCCTGCCCCGGGACACCGCATCCCCCGTCGTGAGGGCTCTCACGCGCATGATGGCGTCCACCGTTGAGCGCCCCGTGCGGAAGCCGAACTGGTTCTCCGCCAGATTCGGCCCCACCCTCACCAGGTGCCCGACGAGGCGGTTTGCAATTACTCTTTCAAAGAGCTTGCCCACCTCGTCGAGCAGCACGATGGGCCGGTAAGCGGACGGAGAGTCCGCAGGGCGCCCAGGCTTCTTAATGAGGACCAGTTTCCCCGTCTTCCAACGAAGTGGGAACTGGCCTCTCTCCAAGCATGCGCTTAAGAACCCCCTTAGTCGAGGCCCGAGAGCCTCCAAGGCCAGGACCCAGGCTCTCCCAGGTAAGCCGTCGGGTCCAGAGCGTTGTCATCGTCGTCGCAGTCGTCGGTGTGGTCCGCATCGGGCACCGCAGGTGGCGGAGCCATAGGCGGGGGAGTGTGCTCCCCTCGCGAAGGAAACAGAGTGCTCACCACGTCCTCCACCAGCTGGGGCCGGAGACTCTGCGTCAACGGGGGGGCCCAGGTGCGGAGTTTATCCCGCACCATTTTATAAGGGCGTCCCCACGGGTCCCCGTTCAGAGACTCCAGCATCTCTTTACGAGCCAGATCCCTGGCCCGCAGGATTCCCGCTTGGAGGGCGGCCTTCGCCACTCTGTATTCCTCGTACAGCTCCGCCTCCCTGGCCTGCGCATCCGGAAACCGGATGCGGAGCCTGCGATGCCTGGTGTACAGGCGCCGTGCAGCAACGCAAAATGGATAATGTTAGAAGATTGATAAAATGAATAAATTTGATATAATTATTAAAACGGATAACTTATTAAAAAAATTAAGGGGTGAAAAGGAGAAAATGGTTTCTACTACATCTGCGCCACAAACAAAAAAATTTAGCAACATGGTGCTCTAAAGTGACATGTGACAATCATGACAACCATTAAAAATCGGTCAAGTCAGACTCGCGCACCAATCGTTCCGATCGAGACTTGATTTTTTCCGGGTCCATTACCTACGGAAGTTTATAATCTATTACCCTGAAAAAATAAAGCAGATAAGATTGAAGGGCAATCTTAACTTTGTTGTTGAAAAAATGTGCCGACCGAAACTAGTTAGTAATCATATTTTTTTTTTTTAAACGGTAAAACTACAAATTCCCGTTTCCCCGTACTTGTACTATAAGATCTCTATCTTCTTGCTCTCTAATTTCATGACTCTAGATCAACGGGAAGTACCCTATAGGTTTTGATTCCCTTGCGAGCTTCAAAATGTGCGCCATAAACGGAGCATAAACGGCCTTATCTTTAGATTGCGTTGACTTAGACGGAACACTTTTATTTTTTCACTGGTCCAAGGGTGATGCTACATCATCATCATCTTCCTGCCCTTATCCCATGTTACTTGGTCGGCGCAACACGTTTTTTTTTTATTTCATTCTGTCCTGTCAACCGTCACGCTATCACTAACTCCCTTTTCCATATCACTTCTAACACAATCCATCCATCTTTTCTTTGGCCTCCCTCTGCCTGTCCATCCATCCACATTTATATTCATAACTCTTTTAGTTACGTGCATTTCATCCCTCCTCTTCATATGACCATACCAAGATAAGCGGTTCCCTTTTAGCTTTTCCGTTATCGGCGCCACTTTTAAGCTACCTCTAATGAACTCATTCCTCACTTTATCCATTCTCGATACTCCACACATCCATCTCAACATTCTAATCTCCGCTACATGCAATCTTTTCTCATCCGTGTTTTTCACAGCCCAACATTCTGATCCATACAGTACGACAGGTCTTATCACGGACTTATAGATTTTCCCCTTTAACTTGAGGGGCATCCGTGGGTCGCAAGTTGTTCCAGTGACCTGTCGCCATTTCATCCATCCTCAGTTGATCCGGTGCGTTACGTCTCGGTCTATATCACCGTCCCCCTGGATAAGCGACCCGAGGTACCGAAAGTCGGAGCAGATCGGTATAGGCGATCCGGTGAGAGCTATAGGTATAGGACTGGAGAGACCGCCGAAATTGCAGAACAGGTATTCTGTTTTTGTTCTGCTCAATTTCAGGCCAACTCTCCAGTCTTTGCCACCACATCTCCAATCTGCTCTGGACCTCTAGGCCGCTTTCGGCAACCAGCACAATGTCATCGGCAAACAGCATGCACCAAAGAGCCTCTTCCTGAATGTCCGACGTCAGAGCGTCCATTATCATCAGGAAGAGGTAAAGGCTAAGGGCCGACCCTTGGTGCAAACCGACTGCCACACTGAAGCTGTCAGTGGAACCCACTACAGACCGAACTTGGGTACTGCATCGACTGTACATCTCTCGGATCAACTGCACAAACTTCCCAGGCACACCTTTCTACTTAAGGGCCCACCGCGAAACCTCACGAGGCACCCGGTCATATGCCTTTTCGAGGTCAACGAATACCATGTGCAAGTTTTAATGCACAGCTTTGTATTTTTCGCATAGCTGACGGATAGCGAAAATGGCATCCGTTGTACCCCGACCAGGCATATAACCGAACTGGTTCTGTGAGATTTCACTCTCTTCTCTCAGCCTCCTTTCAATAACTTTTTCCCATGCTTTCATACTATGTGACATTAGCTTTATTCCTCTATAATTGTTGCACTCCAGCCCCCAGCACATCGCCTTTGTTTTTAAAGATGGGCACCAGCGAACTGTTGCACCATTTATCAGGTATGGCTTCTTCCAGCAACAACTTATTGAAGAATAAAGTTAACCACGTCCACCCATCAAACCGTAATGACTTCCACACTTCAATTGGTATTCCGTCTGGACCAATTGCCTTACCATTCTTCATTCCCTTCACTGTTACTCTCACTTCATCCACACTGACTGTCCTGACTAACCCTTCATTCACTGGTTTACTCTCTAAAACTCCTCATTCATCAGTCTTTCAAAATAGCCCTTCCATCTATCCTTAATGTTTTCATCCTCCGATAAAAGCATTCTAGCTTCATCCCTTACACATCTTATCCGACTAACATCCTTTGCCTTCCTCTCTCTGGCTCTAGCAAGCCGATACAGCATATAGTCTTTTTGGCCAGCTGGACTGTCCAGTGTGTCATATAATTCTTAGCTTTTTTCTTTAAAACATCATACTCTCTCTTTTTTTCAGCTTTCCAACTAACGTTTTCCAGCTGTACACTCTGCCATTCCTTGAATTTCTTCTTTTTTTCCTTCAACACTTTCTGTATTTCTGTCGACCACCACTATGTATCCTTCTCTATTGTGCCCCTTCCTTTTATTTCTCCTAAGATATCCTTTGCTGCTTGTCTAATACACCCAGCTATCTCATTCCAGCTTTGATTCACACTTCGATCATTAATGTATCCCATTTCTATCATTTTGTCTACTATTCGCTCTCTAAATACCTTTGCACAATCATTCTTCTCTAGCATATGCCATTTTATTTTAGGAGGAGGACGCTCTTTGCTTTTTGTACACTGTGTTTTTATCGCTAATACCATGACCAGGAGTCTGTGCTGTGAGACCAAGTCTTCTCCTGGCAGCACTTTGCAGTCTTTGACGTGCTTTATGTGGTTGCGCCTAACTAGAAAATAGTCAATCTCATGTGTTTACCACTTTTGTATGTGACTAGTTGTTGATCTCGTTCCTGGAACCAAGTGTTGGCTACTGCCAGGTCAAGTGCGGTAGCGGATTGCAGCAGCGTCTCTCCCTCGTTATTGGGACTTCCAAAACCCCATCCCCCATGTACTCTTTCGTAACAATTTCTCATTTTTCCTAGATGCCCATTAAAATCACCTCCAACTATCAATTCCTCATGCACGGGGATGGTCATAATATGGTCCAAGGGGTAGCAGACCTGTGTATTTTATTGAGGTACGAAACCTACGGTTAAATTAAGCCAAGAACTATTATTAGAACATAATCTACTGCATAAAAATCATTCAAAATGAACTTTACCTTTAAATATCTCGTCAACGTGACACTTTAGGGCACCATTTTGCAGAAATTATCTGTTTGTTCATGAGTCCTCTACCAATTTATCTAGCGGTCCAATTTATCAGTTTCCTTCATAATATTGTTGTATGAGCCAGTAGTATATTTTGTTCCGGTCGCAGACATGGACGGCGAGGAGTGGAGCATCAGCGTGCGCGGCACGACGCCCGCGCTGCCCGCGCCGCCGCTCGCGCCCGCCATACGGGACGCGCCGCGCCCCGCCGAGCCCAGAGCCGAACCCTCCACCAGCAACCAGGTCTGTGCACACACTGTTATATACGTGTCGGTGCGCGGCACGACGCCCGCGCTGCCCGCGCCGCCGCTCGCGCCCGCCATACGGGACGCGCCGCGCCCCGCCGAGCCCAGAGCCGAACCCTCCACCAGCAACCAGGTCTGTGCACACACTGTTATATACGTGTCGGTGCGCGGCACGACGCGCCGAATATTGATTTGTGATAAAGTTTACTTACAAGAGTAATTTTTTAACATTACGTATTAGACGATTATTTTTATTCATGTTACATTGCTAAAATAACATGTATCAATCATAATTTTTGTTACCAATTTTATTTGTGGTTTTTAAGAATAGTAAATTGTGATTATATGATAAAAAGTGAAGTTAAATAAAAGCTTTTAAAATAACCAACTAATTTAACATCTTTAGCATGTTAAATAAATTTAAACATGGTACAAATATTAAAAAAAAAATAATATTATATGCCGATAAAGTTTCGGTTTTTGCCGAAACTGAGATCAGAAACGAAGCTTCGGTTTCTGCTGAAAATCCAGTTTCGGTCGGACACTATTTTTTTTTACAATAAAAAATAATAATAATATGATCTACTCGACTTCTGGCGTTCCACAACCTACATGGAAAACAGCTTATTGCGTTTCCATCGCTAGGACTCGCTTTGCTCTGCAAAAGTTGTTGTTGGTTCACAACACTGAGCCAGGGATATGTTATCAATATGTTAAACACATACTAACAAAACATTAACTTAATTAATGCAATGCCTTTGTTGTTGGTAATCTCTCAGTTTCCTCTAATTCCTTCAAAGGACAGTGACATTCTGTAATGATTAAGTCAGAAATTTTGTCAGTTAATTCATACCTAGATAAAGAATGATGAATCTAAATAATGAATTGTTTCGCAGGTTCAACTACACACACAGTCAGAAGACTCAATCCCAGTCAACGAATCAATAATATCCCTGCTACTAAAACTACACTCGCAGCTGTCGGGCAGACTGGACTCGTTCTCTCTGGACGAGCCCGCCCCCGACACACAGGAGCCTATTGGTGAGTGCTCTAGTCTACTGTTTACTACCATTTTAGCATGCGGATTCACTTGTATTCATTTATATTTTGCCAAAAAAAGACCTAAAACATCTACCATAAAAATCAGTTCAGCGATTTAGTTGTGAAAGCGTAATATATGAAGTCACTTTCGCATTTGTAATATTAGTTAGAAAATGAACGTTGTTCCGGACTTTTGTTACAGATGTAGATGTTAGCCTGGAGACGATTGTAGGCCTTTTGTTTTTTTACGAAAATGTGAAAGCGAAGCCGCGAGAAAAACTCAGTTAATGACAGACTTTAAACATCTACGTGACCGAGTTAATAAACTTGAAGCTGACTGTTACATCAACTACTTAGCTGATACTGAGGCCTTAACGCTTTTGGAGCTTTGTGAAGCAGCGATCTAAATTCAATGCAATGCCCAGTTTCCTCAAGTATGGTTATGTGACGATTTCTTCTCCCGAGTCTATTTGTAACGCATTTTCTTCCCACTTTTATTCTACTTTTCTTGATCCTAACAATGTTGTGCCCACTAATTATTGTCCTCCTCAAACTGCTATAAATTCCAATACACCCCCAAGGGTGTATTGGTGTATCCAAATATCCACTCTATTGAGATTGACCTTTATGTTATCGTTAAGCTTATTAGTGAAATTGATCCATTTAAATCTGCTGGTCCGGACCACTTATTATCTAAATTTCTGATTGGGTGTGCGAAAACCATTGCCATGCCAGCTTGTTTAAAAAATCGCTGTCTTCATGTTCTGTTCCCTAAATCTGGAAGTCTGCCTTTATAACCCCGGTGCATAAAAAAGGGTACAAAAATGAAATAGTTAATTACAGACCTCTTTCCAAATTGTGCATAATAGCTAAAGTTTTTGAAAGGATAGTCTACAACCAAGTTTACGCAGCGCTGAGTCAGTCTTTTAGCCCTTCTCAGCACGGATTTCTTAAGGGCCGTTCAACAGTATCTAATCTGGCTTTGCTCAATGACTTTTAACTGACAGAATGGACAATGGGGCACAGGTCGACGTCGTTTACAGTAGGGCTTTTGATAGAATTGACCAAAATATTCTTAAATCAACGCTTTTTACAACGGTATTAGAGGAGAACTTCTGCGTTGGTTTACTTCATACCTTGAAAACAGATCTCAAGCTGTCGTTATCAGTAACAACATGTCGAGCTGGGTTTCAGCTCTTAGTGGTGTTCCTCAAGGTTCCTTGATGGGTCCGTTACTGTATATCATTTATGAGAACGACATCGACTCGTGTTTCTACAACTCAACTTACTTTGTTTTGCTGATGACATGAATATACTTGTAGTTTCTGCAATATCATCAGATGATGACATGAATGCTCTTCAATCTGACCTGGCATGATTGGATGATTATTGCTTGATTAAAAAACTTGACTTGAACCCTGTTAAATGTTCAGTAATCTCCTTTAGCAGAAAACGGGTTCCTCTCCCTACAAGTTATTATCTTAAAGGGCAGCTATTGCGGAATTGCGACGGTGTTCGCTACCTAGGTGAATTTCATGATTCCAAACTTTTATTTAACGTGCACATTGAGGAAATGGTCGCCTAAGCTTCGAGTTCACTGGGTTTTGTTTGTTTCAACTGTCTACCTATTACGGTTCTTGAGATACAGCCCGCTGACAGTCAGATGGACGGACTTAGGCTTACTAATGGGGTTACGTTGGTACCCTAAAAAAGAGAAAAGTGTCATTGAGTATCTCATTCCTTAGCTGCTGGGTGTTGTAATAGTCGGTCTGTTCATGTGCAGGCGACGGGCCGTACTTCATCGGGCGCGTGCTGCGCAAGCTGGCGGCGCTGGACGCACGCTGCGCCGCCTCCATCGCGCACGTGCGCCACACGCTGTGGCCGCACCAGCGCGAGCGCCAGGCCGAGCAGCGGGCGAGGTAACTACTCACACACTCTATGCTTGTATTACGTCATCGTGCCACTTCATCGGGCGCGTGCTGCGCAAGCTGGCGGCGCTGGACGCACGCTGCGCCGCCTCCATCGCGCACGTGCGCCACACGCTGTGGCCGCACCAGCGCGAGCGCCAGGCCGAGCAGCGGGCGAGGTAACTACTCACACACTCTATGCTTGTATTACGTCATCGTGCCACTTCATCGGGCGCGTGCTGCGCAAGCTGGCGGCGCTGGACGCACGCTGCGCCGCCTCCATCGCGCACGTGCGCCACACGCTGTGGCCGCACCAGCGCGAGCGCCAGGCCGAGCAGCGGGCGAGGTAACTACTCACACACTCTATGCTTGTATTACGTCATCGTGCCACTTCATCGGGCGCGTGCTGCGCAAGCTGGCGGCGCTGGACGCACGCTGCGCCGCCTCCATCGCGCACGTGCGCCACACGCTGTGGCCGCACCAGCGCGAGCGCCAGGCCGAGCAGCGGGCGAGGTAACTACTCACACACTCTATGCTTGTATTACGTCATCGTGCCACTTCATCGGGCGCGTGCTGCGCAAGCTGGCGGCGCTGGACGCACGCTGCGCCGCCTCCATCGCGCACGTGCGCCACACGCTGTGGCCGCACCAGCGCGAGCGCCAGGCCGAGCAGCGGGCGAGGTAACTACTCACACACTCTATGCTTGTATTACGTCATCGTGCCACTTCATCGGGCGCGTGCTGCGCAAGCTGGCGGCGCTGGACGCACGCTGCGCCGCCTCCATCGCGCACGTGCGCCACACGCTGTGGCCGCACCAGCGCGAGCGCCAGGCCGAGCAGCGGGCGAGGTAACTACTCACACACTCTATGCTTGTATTACGTCATCGTGCCACTTCATCGGGCGCGTGCTGCGCAAGCTGGCGGCGCTGGACGCACGCTGCGCCGCCTCCATCGCGCACGTGCGCCACACGCTGTGGCCGCACCAGCGCGAGCGCCAGGCCGAGCAGCGGGCGAGGTAACTACTCACACACTCTATGCTTGTATTACGTCATCGTGCCACTTCATCGGGCGCGTGCTGCGCAAGCTGGCGGCGCTGGACGCACGCTGCGCCGCCTCCATCGCGCACGTGCGCCACACGCTGTGGCCGCACCAGCGCGAGCGCCAGGCCGAGCAGCGGGCGAGGTAACTACTCACACACTCTATGCTTGTATTACGTCATCGTGCCACTTCATCGGGCGCGTGCTGCGCAAGCTGGCGGCGCTGGACGCACGCTGCGCCGCCTCCATCGCGCACGTGCGCCACACGCTGTGGCCGCACCAGCGCGAGCGCCAGGCCGAGCAGCGGGCGAGGTAACTACTCACACACTCTATGCTTGTATTACGTCATCGTGCCACTTCATCGGGCGCGTGCTGCGCAAGCTGGCGGCGCTGGACGCACGCTGCGCCGCCTCCATCGCGCACGTGCGCCACACGCTGTGGCCGCACCAGCGCGAGCGCCAGGCCGAGCAGCGGGCGAGGTAACTACTCACACACTCTATGCTTGTATTACGTCATCGTGCCACTTCATCGGGCGCGTGCTGCGCAAGCTGGCGGCGCTGGACGCACGCTGCGCCGCCTCCATCGCGCACGTGCGCCACACGCTGTGGCCGCACCAGCGCGAGCGCCAGGCCGAGCAGCGGGCGAGGTAACTACTCACACACTCTATGCTTGTATTACGTCATCGTGCCACTTCATCGGGCGCGTGCTGCGCAAGCTGGCGGCGCTGGACGCACGCTGCGCCGCCTCCATCGCGCACGTGCGCCACACGCTGTGGCCGCACCAGCGCGAGCGCCAGGCCGAGCAGCGGGCGAGGTAACTACTCACACACTCTATGCTTGTATTACGTCATCGTGCCACTTCATCGGGCGCGTGCTGCGCAAGCTGGCGGCGCTGGACGCACGCTGCGCCGCCTCCATCGCGCACGTGCGCCACACGCTGTGGCCGCACCAGCGCGAGCGCCAGGCCGAGCAGCGGGCGAGGTAACTACTCACACACTCTATGCTTGTATTACGTCATCGTGCCACTTCATCGGGCGCGTGCTGCGCAAGCTGGCGGCGCTGGACGCACGCTGCGCCGCCTCCATCGCGCACGTGCGCCACACGCTGTGGCCGCACCAGCGCGAGCGCCAGGCCGAGCAGCGGGCGAGGTAACTACTCACACACTCTATGCTTGTATTACGTCATCGTGCCACTTCATCGGGCGCGTGCTGCGCAAGCTGGCGGCGCTGGACGCACGCTGCGCCGCCTCCATCGCGCACGTGCGCCACACGCTGTGGCCGCACCAGCGCGAGCGCCAGGCCGAGCAGCGGGCGAGGTAACTACTCACACACTCTATGCTTGTATTACGTCATCGTGCCACTTCATCGGGCGCGTGCTGCGCAAGCTGGCGGCGCTGGACGCACGCTGCGCCGCCTCCATCGCGCACGTGCGCCACACGCTGTGGCCGCACCAGCGCGAGCGCCAGGCCGAGCAGCGGGCGAGGTAACTACTCACACACTCTATGCTTGTATTACGTCATCGTGCCACTTCATCGGGCGCGTGCTGCGCAAGCTGGCGGCGCTGGACGCACGCTGCGCCGCCTCCATCGCGCACGTGCGCCACACGCTGTGGCCGCACCAGCGCGAGCGCCAGGCCGAGCAGCGGGCGAGGTAACTACTCACACACTCTATGCTTGTATTACGTCATCGTGCCACTTCATCGGGCGCGTGCTGCGCAAGCTGGCGGCGCTGGACGCACGCTGCGCCGCCTCCATCGCGCACGTGCGCCACACGCTGTGGCCGCACCAGCGCGAGCGCCAGGCCGAGCAGCGGGCGAGGTAACTACTCACACACTCTATGCTTGTATTACGTCATCGTGCCACTTCATCGGGTGCGTGCTGCGCAAGCTGGCGGCGCTGGACGCACGCTGCGCCGCCTCCATCGCGCACGTGCGCCACACGCTGTGGCCGCACCAGCGCGAGCGCCAGGCCGAGCAGCGGGCGAGGTAACTACTCACACACTCTATGCTTGTATTACGTCATCGTGCCACTTCATCGGGCGCGTGCTGCGCAAGCTGGTGGCGCTGGACGCACGCTGCGCCGCCTCCATCGCGCACGTGCGCCACACGCTGTGGCCGCACCAGCGCGAGCGCCAGGCCGAGCAGCGGGCGAGGTAACTACTCACACACTCTATGCTTGTATTACGTCATCGTGCCACTTCATCGGGCGCGTGCTGCGCAAGCTGGCGGCGCTGGACGCACGCTGCGCCGCCTCCATCGCGCACGTGCGCCACACGCTGTGGCCGCACCAGCGCGAGCGCCAGGCCGAGCAGCGGGCGAGGTAACTACTCACACACTCTATGCTTGTATTACGTCATCGTGCCACTTCATCGGGCGCGTGCTGCGCAAGCTGGCGGCGCTGGACGCACGCTGCGCCGCCTCCATCGCGCACGTGCGCCACACGCTGTGGCCGCACCAGCGCGAGCGCCAGGCCGAGCAGCGGGCGAGGTAACTACTCACACACTCTATGCTTGTATTACGTCATCGTGCCACTTCATCGGGCGCGTGCTGCGCAAGCTGGCGGCGCTGGACGCACGCTGCGCCGCCTCCATCGCGCACGTGCGCCACACGCTGTGGCCGCACCAGCGCGAGCGCCAGGCCGAGCAGCGGGCGAGGTAACTACTCACACACTCTATGCTTGTATTACGTCATCGTGCCACTTCATCGGGCGCGTGCTGCGCAAGCTGGCGGCGCTGGACGCACGCTGCGCCGCCTCCATCGCGCACGTGCGCCACACGCTGTGGCCGCACCAGCGCGAGCGCCAGGCCGAGCAGCGGGCGAGGTAACTACTCACACACTCTATGCTTGTATTACGTCATCGTGCCACTTCATCGGGCGCGTGCTGCGCAAGCTGGCGGCGCTGGACGCACGCTGCGCCGCCTCCATCGCGCACGTGCGCCACACGCTGTGGCCGCACCAGCGCGAGCGCCAGGCCGAGCAGCGGGCGAGGTAACTACTCACACACTCTATGCTTGTATTACGTCATCGTGCCACTTCATCGGGCGCGTGCTGCGCAAGCTGGCGGCGCTGGACGCACGCTGCGCCGCCTCCATCGCGCACGTGCGCCACACGCTGTGGCCGCACCAGCGCGAGCGCCAGGCCGAGCAGCGGGCGAGGTAACTACTCACACACTCTATGCTTGTATTACGTCATCGTGCCACTTCATCGGGCGCGTGCTGCGCAAGCTGGCGGCGCTGGACGCACGCTGCGCCGCCTCCATCGCGCACGTGCGCCACACGCTGTGGCCGCACCAGCGCGAGCGCCAGGCCGAGCAGCGGGCGAGGTAACTACTCACACACTCTATGCTTGTATTACGTCATCGTGCCACTTCATCGGGCGCGTGCTGCGCAAGCTGGCGGCGCTGGACGCACGCTGCGCCGCCTCCATCGCGCACGTGCGCCACACGCTGTGGCCGCACCAGCGCGAGCGCCAGGCCGAGCAGCGGGCGAGGTAACTACTCACACACTCTATGCTTGTATTACGTCATCGTGCCACTTCATCGGGCGCGTGCTGCGCAAGCTGGCGGCGCTGGACGCACGCTGCGCCGCCTCCATCGCGCACGTGCGCCACACGCTGTGGCCGCACCAGCGCGAGCGCCAGGCCGAGCAGCGGGCGAGGTAACTACTCACACACTCTATGCTTGTATTACGTCATCGTGCCACTTCATCGGGCGCGTGCTGCGCAAGCTGGCGGCGCTGGACGCACGCTGCGCCGCCTCCATCGCGCACGTGCGCCACACGCTGTGGCCGCACCAGCGCGAGCGCCAGGCCGAGCAGCGGGCGAGGTAACTACTCACACACTCTATGCTTGTATTACGTCATCGTGCCACTTCATCGGGCGCGTGCTGCGCAAGCTGGCGGCGCTGGACGCACGCTGCGCCGCCTCCATCGCGCACGTGCGCCACACGCTGTGGCCGCACCAGCGCGAGCGCCAGGCCGAGCAGCGGGCGAGGTAACTACTCACACACTCTATGCTTGTATTACGTCATCGTGCCACTTCATCGGGCGCGTGCTGCGCAAGCTGGCGGCGCTGGACGCACGCTGCGCCGCCTCCATCGCGCACGTGCGCCACACGCTGTGGCCGCACCAGCGCGAGCGCCAGGCCGAGCAGCGGGCGAGGTAACTACTCACACACTCTATGCTTGTATTACGTCATCGTGCCACTTCATCGGGCGCGTGCTGCGCAAGCTGGCGGCGCTGGACGCACGCTGCGCCGCCTCCATCGCGCACGTGCGCCACACGCTGTGGCCGCACCAGCGCGAGCGCCAGGCCGAGCAGCGGGCGAGGTAACTACTCACACACTCTATGCTTGTATTACGTCATCGTGCCACTTCATCGGGCGCGTGCTGCGCAAGCTGGCGGCGCTGGACGCACGCTGCGCCGCCTCCATCGCGCACGTGCGCCACACGCTGTGGCCGCACCAGCGCGAGCGCCAGGCCGAGCAGCGGGCGAGGTAACTACTCACACACTCTATGCTTGTATTACGTCATCGTGCCATGGAGAATTTGTTACAGCGCTTCTGGTTTATGTTTCAAACTTTCTATAGTTAATTAAATGAACTAGCTGATCTTACGTTTCAGTTTTGATTGTTAGAAGAGTCATACACTTACTCGGGGTATCATCCGAATGCGATTTCGGCAACACTAATATCGCACATCCTCTCACGTTATTTTAAGGTCGTTGTTATTTTAAGGTAAAGTCATTATCTTTTCCCAACAGAGAACGGCGCGAGAAAGAAGAACGTTCCCGCCGAGCACGCGAGCGGCAACAACAACTAATGCGCGAGTTCGCTCGACGACAACAACAGTTCATATCGGCCATGCAGAACCTGGACAGCGCAGAGGCCGGCGCCATGGAGTGGGAGGAGGAGGAGGCCGTCGAGAGGGACTACGACTGCGTTATCTGCAACACTACCGCGCCCACCACGCCCGCCGACCCTATCGGACTAGTGGTCTTACTGCAGGTATTGAGTATAACATAATACGTTACATGCAGAGAGTCAGAACTTCGTCTAAAAAACTGCAGTCCTACTATGACGCGCTAATTGAAAATTGTAAACCAGGGTCAGGCAACTGTACTAGTTGTTTCTGGCATTATACTGAACTGGACCTATTTAGTGCAGTCGCGGGGCACACGATGTTATTGTAATTAAGTTTCCTTTTATTTGTGCCAGCATTGTGTGTACCAGTGTGTGCTAAATAAACTATTTTTCTTATGCCATCCAAAAACTAACTTGCACTACCCCAACATTGTATGCTCATAACTGCACATCTAGCACAAATAACCAATGTGTTTGTCCTAAAATTAAAATGTCAGATACAGTAAAGTACCTTGGAATTATAATCGATGAGACACTTTCGTTTAAACCTCATATAGAGGCTGTAAATAATAGGATTCGGAAATTGATATTTGTTTTTAAAAAATTACGCTTCATTGCAGACCCAAATATTGTGAGACAAGTCTACTTTGCCCTATGTCAATCGATAGTAACATACTGTATTACGACATGGGGTGGAGCGGGTAAAACATTGTTATTAACTATCGAAAGAGCTCAGAGGGCAATTCTCAAAGTGTCTACTTTCCGCCCTTTCCTTTTCCCTACTAACCTCCTATATAAGGAATGTGGAGTATTAACAGTCCGGCAGTTATTTATAATGGGTATTGTATTAAAACAGCACGCAGATCTAACATATAGCACGGAGTTTACTAACAAAAGACGTAAAGATTTAGTCTGTCCTCAAAACCATACCAAACATGCTTTCTCATCAAAATTTTATATGTTTCTTGGTCCTTTCCTCTACAATAGATTGAATGCGAAAGCAAACATTTATAGCCTGAATAAAGTTAACTGTAAGAGAATTCTTATGGAAACTCTTCAAAAAATGTCCTATGATGATACTGAGAATTTACTGATTGTGCTAAAGTGATTTTGTTTTTATACAATTCTTGACCTAGTTTAAGTACCTTGTTATTTAAAAAACTGTACGATTTATACAATTTTAGACCTAGTTTAGTTAGTTATCTAGAAGTTAAGTTGTAAACTGTCTATATCACAGATTTTTTACACATTTGTATTGTACTATAGAATCCTTTTGATTATTTGTTAATTTTAAATTATTTTAGATCTTCTCGCCTGAAACACAGGTTTTCCTAGTTCAGGCTCGTAATCCTTAGAATTAAGATATATATTTAAGACTTCTATGTAATTTGTCCAGTAAAATTGGTAATAAATAAATTGAATTGAATTCCGATGATGTAAACGGGACAGTGCTATTCGCTATGTATAGAGCTCCGTCTCCCTCTTAGAGCGGAATCATGATCGGTTTAAGACTTTATAGTAGGGCCCTTGATTATGCACGTGTTTAGCAAATCATGAACATAATTTGTCTCCCCCAGTCCACGTCAGTGCTGGGCCACCGGCGGCGCGCGGGCGGCGGCGGAGCCCGCCTGGCGCTGTCGGAGGCCGACCGCGCGGGGCTGCAGCAGCAGCACGACACCACCGCCGCCGCACACCACTACAGGCTACACGACGATCTGCATCAGCACTTCGATCAGGTTACTCATTTTTTTCTTTTTCTTTTAGTACTTAGTTCGGCTTCAGGCAACAACATGATACTATCGAACAAGTACATAGGCTTGTGAATAACATTAACAATGCTTTTGAAAGGAGACTATTGCACAGCTGCATTCTTGGACATCTCACAGGCCTTTGATCGCATGTGGCATGATGGGCTACTGTTTAAGAGGGGCCGACGAATTTGAAAAATAGATATTTGAAGAAACTATTACCGTCTCGCTGCGCCCGACCAAGAGAGCTATCAATGTATGAACGAGTAGTGTATTTGTGTGCGTAAAAGCCGGCGCGGCCGTCCGATCACGGCGTCAAATTTTGGTAAAATATGTAAGCTTCGGAGAAAACCCTCCGTTGCAGGATTATTAAAATCCTTATTGTATTCGCAATTCAAAGTCACTCCTGCGACTAATTATGGAAAGGAGAAAGAAGACGAAGCCATTAACCAATTTTCAGAGAATACTAGCTTGTCCGTTGTCAAGTCTTGTGCGGGTTGTTCGTTGACAATACTAAAAGTTTTCTATCTGCAAGTCCTGATGAACTTATAAATGAAGATTCCACTATAGTGATTAAATGCCCATAAAAGATTGCGAAGATGACTCCACAAGAAGGAATACAAAATAAACTAATCGAAAGCTGTATACTTCAGAATAACACATTCATTAAAATTGAAAAGAAATCAGAACTATTACTATCAAGTCCAAGGCCAGTTACATGTAACACGTCGAAAGTATTTTATAAGAAATAAAAATTTAGTTGCATGATACTGAGTATATTCCAATCGAACGAACGCAAATCAACAGACAGGACGTAAGGTGACCGAACGATTCCATACATCACACCCATCAGCGATTCGCTTACACTAACGTTCGTTTGTTCGTTCGGTTCCTGGACCTTGGCTTAATTTTGCTGTTTTAATTTGTGATAGTGCAATCGCAACTGCACTGTCCAGTTCTCATGCATGCTTAGAAGTAAGTAACTGCACTTTCCAGTTCTCATGCATGCTCAGAAGTAAGTAATACTCACACAAATTAAAAAATAAAATTATTGTATAGTGAAGAGAACGAGTGGAACTCTCGTATGTGTTTCCGAACGCATAGGTACAACCCTAATCTCTTCAAAATTAGAGTGAACAGGCTTCTTCTGGGTAAGCTCGCTCCATCGTCGACTTTGTCTCTGTCATCTATGACCTAGACTAGAGTCAAGAGCAAACTCATCTCAAATAAAATAAAAAAATCGACATCGGTGTATATCACTAGAGTATCGATAAAAAATATCGACAATTGCCGCTTCCCTATTAGTGTACGTATAAGTCTTACCCTCCCTCACCCTCAACCTCCCCCCGTAAAGTGCGAAGGGGACAACTGCAGCTCAGGCTGATTTTACTTACAAAAATCTTGATGAAAAGGCGTTTCGTATTCCGCTGTTTTCTTCTCCGAAACTGGACTGATCTAAAAAAATTCTTATTTCAAAATTTAGTGGAAAAGTATATCTATGCTTCTATTTTTTTCTTTTTTGATTACAAAAAACCTTTAAAATTTGTCTTATAGTCGTCTGAACGTGGCGGTAAAAAAAGCTGTTTGTTTCATATTTTTGGAGGGTCATATTTCTTTTTGTGATTATGTTTTGGAAAAAAGGAGAAAGTAGGGGCACGTACTAGGTTGACCTAGATTTTTAGGAAAAATTTCGTTGTTCTTGAAGCATTATCCACGAAGAAAACAGCGGAATTCGTTTGTATGGAGAAAGGCCCACTAGAGTCCCCTCTTAAGATAAAAACATCGGTGCCAATTGAATATTACAACTTTATTAGATCGTATTTAGAAAACAGACATTTCTTTGTAAAACATGGCGAAGAAGTGACAACACTGTCCAATCCATGCAGGCGTACCGCAGGGCAGTGTAATGGGTCCTATCTTGTATCTTCTGTATACTGCAGATCTGCCGACTTCCAAGGTCACTATAACAGGCACTTTCGCTGCCGACACAGTAGTTCTGGCATCGGACGAACTCCCAGAAAAAGCCACCCGAAGACTCCAAAATTGCCTTGACAATATCGCGAAATGGCTTAAAAATTGGCGTATCAAGGCAAAAGGCGCTTGGACCGATTTGGATTACCAAATCGGTCCAAGCGACATTTACCACTCGACGTGACATTTGCCCTCCAGTCACATTAAACGAAGTTCAAGTCAAGACAAGAGACTAACATGGAGAAAACACATCTTTACCAAAAGACTAGCAATGGGACAAAAGGTCAGAAAAATGAACTGGATGTTGTAACGTTGCATCTGTTATTTTAGAAACTAAGCAAGCAAACCAATCGACAAGTCATTGCAATACAGTTCTAACCCGTACACATCACTTATTACGCCTTTGTTTTGTCTCACTCGCTCACGTCTTAGGAACTAGTTTGTTTCCCACTCCATTCGACTTGTGCGCGCCGCGAGCTGCGATCGAGGAGCAGGCTTGAGTCGGGACAGTGGAGACGCGCGTTCACGATACTATACTTGTGCGTGACGTCACACGTGCAGTCTCACCCTAAACTGCCTAATTCTCATATAAGCTAATAAAAACTTATTATTAAATAAAATACTTAATATAAGTGTGTTATCCCCGTATTGGGGTCCCAAGTTCCGGGTTCATTTGCCCGAGGAAACCGCTGCCGTGACATCTGGCGGTCAACGCACTAGCTGACATCTGCACCCTTACATCAACCCTGCGGGTCATCATCCACCCAGGGTCAACTCCTCGGCTCCCGAGTCATCTTCAACAACGCGTAAAGCCAGGATAGTACCTAACGCGCCTATCTCCTTAGGACAGAAAGCTTATGACGGGCTTTCTAGTACCTCGACCCACAATAAATGTATTTGAAAGTGCTTGGTGACTTGTTTATTATATATCTTTAGTTTAATAGCATTCACACGCTGCAATGTTGCACAAGAAGTCTCAGTTGTCAATGACAAACAAGTTACTCATTTATAAAGCCATAATTAAACCCATATGGTGCTGTGGTCTGCAACTATGGGGTACAGCGGCAAACTCGAACATAGAAATCCTGCAAAGATTTCAATCTAAAATGCTTTGCATGGTAGCAAACACAATGAATATCGCCAGATAGATTGCATTATAAATTTATATTTAAAAAAAAAAAGTACTTACATAAATTCGCCATCTGGATTTAGAACAGACTTTTCGCAACAGCGCCCAAACATAAAAAAAAAATATTGCTTTGGGTGTACTAAACATAAACGGCTCCCATGGCTTAAAATACCATTTTTATCATGGCATTTTTGGTTTTTGATGTTCATTAAATTTTTGCATGAATAGACGTATACTTACTATATTTTTAATGTAAATAGTAACAAAAATATTTTTTAATGTCAAAATACAACCGCTGAAGCTATTTCAATGATATTCTGAATAATAATGTCAAAGCCATTTAAATAAATATCATGAATTGCCAACCCGACCTGAACATCAAGTAATGAACACTATGTGATGTGTGAACAGGAGTCATGGCTGGTGAGCGTGTCGGTGGGCTGGGAGGGCGGCGTGCACGTGCAGACGTGCGGCCACCACCTGCACCTGCGCTGCCTGCACGCCTACCTGCGCGCGCTGCAGGCGCCGCAGCGTCCGCACAACCTGCACGTGGAGCGCGGCGAGTTCCTGTGTCCCGTGTGCCGCCAGCTCGCCAACTGCGTGCTGCCGCTCGCCCCCCACCCCGCCGTGCCGCGCACGCCGCACCGCGCGCACCACGTCAGCGCGCAGATCATACACGACATGCTGGAGAAGGAGCATCCGCCGCCCGTGAGTATACAACTGTGCCCCGTGTGCCGCCAGCTCCAGCAGCCTGGAGTTGCGTTGTGGTACCTAACTAGTCATGTGGTTCTATCGCCAGAACTTGCGATGTGTTTACGTTGTGACTAGTGTTTGCAGGCAGATAAATAATCGTCAACTTTCCATTCCACAGGCACCAAGTCGACTCTCGGAAGCGATGGGCAAGGCGATGGAAGATATGACAGCGACCGCTGGCGGCAAGTTGAAGCAGCGCTACGGCTCGTCACCGGCGGCCATCTTCACGTTTGTGGCGTCTCTGGTGCGCACCAACCTGGAGTGTGAGCTGGTGCAGAGGGGGGGCTCGCTGCAGACCTGTGTCGCGCCGCGGTACAAGCTCCGGAACGAGTGTATAGGTAAGATTGTTTCTATTTTAGTTCGGAAAATGCTAACTGCTGTTTATAGGTCTTCCCAAAGCATATCCACGATGTCCTGTTTTGCGACTTCTTATGTAAAGTATTTTCTTACGATTTTTGATAGTTTATCCTATACGAGCTGTCGCCCGCGGTTCCGCCCTGTGAATGTTGAAAATTTTCCCAAGGGCACATGCTCCTGGGATAAAATTAACTATTCCAGATTATAATCAACCTTTGTGCCAAATTAGATCAAAATCCGTTCAGCCGTCCTGGACGTGATTGAGTAACAAACATCCATCCAAACATCCAAAATTCGCATTTATAATATAAATATTAATAATAGTAAGGGTATAGATTTTAAGATTCCAGAGTCGCCAGACCTAACTTATTTTCAGAATAACAAAATGTATGGTATAATTAAAAGGCGAAGACATATTAACAAGTAACGTTTCCGCCTACAGTGCCACTGCTGGTCGTGGCGGGCGCACACTCGCGCGTGCTGAGCAGCGCGGGTGCAGGCTTCGGCGCGGCGGACGCGTGGCGCGCGCTGGTGCCGCACGCGCCCGAGCCGCAGGGCGCGGCGGCGTCGCCCGTGCCCTCCAGCGCGCTAGCCACGCGCCCCGTGCCGCTGCTGCTGCGGGATCCGCTGGCGCTGCTCATGCAGTTCCTGCTGCTGGCGCCGCCTACGCCTCCCTACTTGGATATGCGTGAGTATGATTTAACAATAGTGTAAAATAAATTTGTGTGCTTGTACTTGTGTTACGATCACATTAAACTTGCACAGTAATCATCCATAAATATCCATTTGTTTAGGTAGGCCAATTTAACCATGGTAATTTAAGTTACTTTAATAGTATCATGTCTTGCGGTATTTCACTGGGGACAGGCTGCAGACATCGAATCAACTTTTATTCTGCAGAAAGTGCCATCAAAGCCATATACAATCTCTGCCGGCACGATTCTCTAAGGATACTGTTTAAGAATATTAACATCATGACGGTACCACGAAACATCATCTTTGTCAGAAAGAATTTTCATCTTTTTAGTAGAGGAATGGGGACTAATTTGTTCAACCAGGTTTCAGACTGGCTAAAGTAACCTCGTGTTTCATGGAGTACTGTTTAAAATTTTATAATAAAATACCTCCCCATAGAACTATATTAGACAAAATTAAAATTTTGTATTAATTCAACCCACACTATGCAGGCAAGCATATTACAAGTTGTAGTAGTATGCTGGTCTTGCTTCAAAGCCACTAGGGCGCACAGACTAATCTGTTAGCATTTGAAAACATTGCTGGACCGGCTGAAGATTGTAGGAACGCAATATTTTCATTGTATAAATTCAATTTAGCATTGTATAATTTCAACGGCACATATGTCAGTACTTTGTACAGTGTACCTTAAACTATAACTATCAGTTTTGGGTGTCTTTGACTTAAATGTATCCTGGCGGTTGGGAGTGTCATGCTGACTCAAAGTCCAGCTGATGGTGGTGCATGCGTTGGATCATTTGGCTCCCTTCAAATTGGTGGAGCCGAATGGTGCTAGCGCATGCGTCATGTTCGTGAATGGGCACCGTCAGCTGGGTCTGGTCATTTCTCGACGTCTTTTACATCGTTCTCCCTTAAATGTATAATTTCAACATGAATGATTTATTTATTTATTCATTCATTATTATAACACCTTTACAGAGACTTTGTAAAAAAATATTATTTTAAAAGAGTGTGTCTTTAAAAGAGTTTCTTGCACGTTCTTCCCCCCAAAGATCTACTTATTTTTGACCGATCGACCTTGACAAATTGAAATAAATGCTTTGAGTTTCTTGATGTTGTGTAATTTATTAACCGACTTCCATTAAAAAGGAGGAGGTTTATGTGTTCGACTGTGTTTTTTTAATATAAATAATCAACTTTCATTATCAAAAATGGATAAGGATTAATATCATAAAATCAAAAGTCATTTATTCAAATTAGGCTGAGTTCCAGCACTTTTTGAACGTCAAAGTTCTATATAAAGACAGTCCCCCAAAACGACCGCCCGTCACCACTTCCTAGTGTTTTAGCTGGGAAGAAGAAGTGGCGCAACAAACTCCCCAGCAACACATCTGTCTGTTGAGTTATAAGTAAGTCAGTATTACAAAGAAAACAATACAACAAAGGTAACACGTAAAACAAAACTTAATAATTCGCTACTTGTAAGCTAGCACACTCTATTATGCCAGAACTACATCACAGATACCCTTTAAGAAAAATGGTAATTCATTTATATACACCAGAAACAAGAATGGACCCAGTATAGATCCTTGAGGCACACCTAAATGAACTGGTATCCCGGAGGACTTCACACCACTGATATCTACACATTGAAACCTATTATGCAAATATGAATCAATTACTTTAAGAGCTTCCTTTTGGAGACCATAATGACGCAGTTTACGCAAAAGCGTATCATGGTGTACGCAATTTAATTCTCTACTAATACTCCAATTGCATTTTGCGAGTTTTCCCATGCGTTAAATATGTGTTTCAGGAGAGCAATACCCGGATCTGTGGTTGAACGACCTTTTGTAAATCCATACTGTTCATTGTGGAGGAGGCTATTTAGATTAAAATGTCTAAGCAATTGCTTAAGTATTAACTTTTCAAATATTTTGCTAAATGCAGGTAAGATAGAAATAGGCCGGAAGTTTCCTACATCATTTTTATTACCAGATTTAAATAAAGGTATGACTTTAGTACTTTTCATGAGATCAGGAAAAGTTCCTAAATCCACGCATTTATTAAATGTAACAGCAAGGTAATCATGATACCAAAATCACCACTTTTCCATTCTACCCTGGTTTTGATAAAAAAATTTGAACAAAAAGCGGTCATTGTGACTATTTGTGACCTAACTTTAATAGTTAAGCCTCACGGACTTTTATATGTAATAATGAGTACTTTAATCATGTAGTAAATACTCGGCAAATACTGAATTTATTAGGCAAAATTTAGCTACTGTGGGTTAATGACATTTAAACTATATATTTTAACAGAGGAGTTCACGTGCATAGTCCGCGCCCTGTACGCGCTCAGCTACTACCAGGTAGTGTGCCAGTTCCTCGCCAGCGGCAGCGCAGAGGGCCGCGCCGCGCTGGCCGGCGCCGCGCGGCCCGGCGAGCCCGCGGGGCTGCGCGCCGCCGCCAAGCTCATGCTGGCCGCGCTGGCCGGCTCCGACCTCTTCACTGAGGACGGCCCGCCCGCGCCCGGCGACCATAGGCTGCCGGATCTAGCTAATATGGAGAAAGAGGTACGTGTGCATACGAGATAATGTTACCATTTGCTATCTTATACAAACTCACTCTTCAATTTTAATCTACTAGTAACTAGGTTACTAGGAACGTGTAGACCGATCGTGATCCAGCAGCGAGTTAAATTACACTAACAAACGTAATTGTTCACGTCTAATTCCCTTGTCTACAGTTACAAGAGCTCCTGCTCCCATTCTTGCGCATAGCGGCCCTCCTGCGCCACCATCTGTATGGCGCCGAGCTGCCCGAAGTCGCCACTCCTCGGCAGGAGTTCGTGCGCCTCGCCTACTACCTGGAACTGGTCACCGACGGCATGGAGTGGAGCGAGTGGTCCGCGGGCAGAGCCCTGCCGCCGGACTCCGCTGTGGCCGCCAGGGCCTGGGCGCGGCAGTTAGGTGGTGCGGCCGCTAGGGGACAGCTAGCTGTGAGTAAACTTTGTAAATAGTGCTTATTTAATGCAATTTGGTAAAATTGTGTTTGGTAGTTTGGTAACATGTGGGTGTTACTGACTCGGCGAGCACGATGCGCGATTCCGCCCTGAAAGAACTCACACTAGAACTATATTCCTCGCCCGCAGGTCCGTCGCCTGCTGCGCTCGATGGCGGTGGAGTGGTGCCAGCCCGCACTACTAGCCCTGCCCCGCGACTACGACCGCCTGTTCACGTACTACCACGAGCGCGTGTGCCTGCAGTGCGGCGCTGTGCCAAAGGAAGCCAGCGTGTGCCTGCTTTGCGGCACGCTGGTGTGCCTCAAGCAGCCGTGTTGCCGGCAGCACCAGGTCGCTGAGGCGGTGCAGGTAGGAACAGCTTCAAAAAAACACTTAGGAGGCCTAAATAATCTACAACATTTTTCATTACAATCTAAAAACCCTTATTACTTATCTCAATATAAAAACCATACTTTATTCTTCATCGCAATATAAAAACCCTACTTTATTCTTCATCCCAATCTAAAAACCCTGCTTTATTCTTCATCTCAATCTAAAAATTATACTTTATTCTTCATCCCAATCTAAAAACCCTGCTTTTTTCTTGATCTCAATCTGAAAACGTTGCTTTATTCTTGACCCCAATCTAAAAACCCTGCTTTATTCTTCATCCCAGTCTAAATATCCTTCTTAATTCTTCACCCCAATCTAAAAACCCTGCTTTATTTTTGATCTCAATCTAAAAACGCTGCTTTATTCTTCACCCCAATCTAAAAACCCTGCTTTATTCTTCATCTCAATCTAAAAACCCTACTATATTTTAAATCTCAGTTTAAAACCCTACAATATTTTTCATCCTAATCTAAAAACCCTACAATAATTTCCATCATAATCTAAAAACCCTCTAATATTTTTCATTACAATCTAAAAAACCCTACTATATTTTTCATTACAATCTAAAAAACCCTACTATATTTTTCATTACAATCTAAAAAACCCTAATATATTTTTCATTACAATCTAAAAAACCCTACTATATTTTTCATTTCAACCCTAAAAACCCGACCATATTTGTATTACAAAAAACCCTACTATATCCTTCATTCCAATCCAAAAACCCCACTATATTTTTCATCCTAATCCAAAAACCCTACTATATTTTTCATCTTAATCTAAAAACCCTACTGTATTTTTCATTAAAATCAAAAACCCTACTATAACCTTCATCCCGATCTAAAAACCCTGCTTTATTCTTCATTACAATCTAAAAACCCGACCATATTTTTCATTATAATCTAAAAACCCTACTATCCTTCATTCCAATCCAAAAACCCTACGATATGTTTCATCCTAATCTAAAAACCCTACTGTATTTTACATTACAATCTAAAAACCCTACTATAACCTTCATCCCAATCCAAAAACCCTTCTATATTTTTTATTTCAATCTTAAAAAACCTGCTTTATTCTTCATCCCCATATCCTTCAGCATAATCAGCTCTCCAAGCAGACATTTACCTTCGTCCTACGAAAAAAATCTCGTACTAAATGTATCTGTCGCGCCATGTAACTCGCTGATTTAGTATTTTTTTTCCGTGAAGAAGCACCATAAAACCACCCCACTTTTTTTTCCTTTAGCATTTCTGTATTTTTTGTAAATGTTATCGGATAATTGCAAACAACGTTAGATTACAAAATGTCTTGAAAGGTCGATAAATTGTCAAATGAACATTTTTTTCTGCAAGTATACGAATCAAAAAATCTTCAATTCTATATCTCCCTGCGTTCCAAGAAATTGTGGTCAGACATAAACTGGCGACCAGTCAGCTCTCTGGTTTACAATTTATCAGTTTTGGTGTAATAGTTAAATTGAAAACTTGTCCCCTCATTGGTCTTAGTTTTCTCTGAATCAATGAGACCTTGTTTCC
Organism: Mamestra brassicae; assembly: GCA_905163435.1. Taxonomy (NCBI): domain Eukaryota; kingdom Metazoa; phylum Arthropoda; class Insecta; order Lepidoptera; family Noctuidae; genus Mamestra; species Mamestra brassicae. Next base: position 17,746,700 of record LR991001.1, read on the forward strand.
AGGTTTACTATCACACGAAAACGCATATATTTAAGACTTGTTCTCTGATTGGTCGCCATTTTATGTCAGTCTACAATTTCTCTGAATGATTTTGAGAGATTATAGACTATCAAAGTTTGATGCGTAAAAAAGTATTCACTAAGTAAGTTTACAATCTCTCGAGATATTTTATATTCTTGCGGAGTTTGCCATTTTCCGGTGACATATATAAAAGGGAAACTGACTGACCTAGTGACATATCAACACAGCCAAAAGTACTGGTAAAGTACGGTTTCTTCTATGATGTAGATGAGCACTAAGGAAAATCAACTTTAATTTTAGGAAAACTACTAACAACCTTATTCATAAAACCTGTATAACAATTACATAACTAAAATACTGATAAGCAGATCCTCTATTCAAAATTTTCTATTTAGAATTTGAAATTAGAATATCTCAAACAGCATTTTAGCCAAGTAATGGTTAAAAAGTTTGATGAATAAGGGGGTAAATCTGTTCAGACGAAGTCCTAGTCTGCTAAAATGACGCGTCAATAACGGCAGGTTTCTGTTTATAGCACGCGATGGAGTGCGGCGGCGGTACGGGCATCTTCCTAGTAGTGACGTCTACATACATCATTGTGATCCGCGGGCGCCGCGCGTGCCTGTGGGGCTCGCTGTACCTCGATGACTACGACGAGGAGGACCGCGACCTCAAGTGAGTACATAGGCTCATACACTCGTAGTATAACAATATACATCATTGTGATCCGCGGGCGCCGCGCGTGCCTGTGGGGCTCGCTGTACCTCGATGACTACGACGAGGAGGACCGCGAGTTTATCGGATAATTATTTTGCTAAAGAGCGACTTCGACCAAACTGGAATAAATTTTACTCTCGGAATTAATTGCTACTTACGCGAGAGTAAACCAATTTCACGTTTATCCAACTACAATCCGAGAAAAAGCGAGACTTTTCGGGAATACTCACTATACCACCGATACGCATGGAATACGGAGTTATTCCAAGAAAAAAATGGCGTCCTATTGTTTTATGCAGCTGTCATTTCAACTCAACAGTCAACACAAGGATTTTTGACAGCTACTTTACCACGCTATAATACGACAAATGAGCGTTGACATGAGTTTCGCTTCTGCACCGTCCCGTTTGTAGGACAACGTTATTTAGCCGGGTAACACATTCGTTATCATAAAGGTTCACATTCACTCTGATAATCGCGCATAGCTATTCCAAGTAGAGCTATACGTTAGATTGCGTGGAAAACGACTGTTGATTTACTCGAGAATAAAATCGTGAGTTACTCGTGTATAAATACGGGTTTGATCGAATTCGCCCTAAGTGAATTATTCGGTAAACTTGTTGTTGTATAATGATGAAATGACTAATAATGTTTTTGCCAATCGTTGCTTATCAAGTAAAAAATTTTAAATTAATTTGAATGTGTGAATAGCTTGCGGATGATTAAAGCATGCATGTAGAGTATAAGAAACACTCAAAACGTGTCAATTAATTTTTACCCTTTTGCTACAGATTTTAAGATAATATTTGTGTTTTATGTGGCTCACTTTAACTTGCATTTGGCTCATTAATCATAACTTTTGTAGGTAGACAGAACATAATATTGCAAGCCTTTCTTTTCTGTAACATTACCATTATGTACGGAATGTCAGAAGCCAGTAAATATGACTCGTCTTGCCAAGAACCACCGTGTTACCCAGTTAATGGGTTGTGGAGGTCTGGTAGGTAACCACTCCTTTTAAAATACTGATATTCAGCAGAATCCGGTTTGACTGGAAGCCGACCCCAATTATAGTTGGGAAAAGGATAGGAATATGATGAAAGTAGCAAGGAGTTTTACTATGTTTATTATATGTTATGTTTTTTTTATTGCTTTAGTGTTGTTTGAACAAACGTTTCCGTCCACAGACGCGGCAAGCCCCTGTACCTCAGCCAGGACCGGCTGGAGCTGCTGCAGGCGCAGTGGCTGGCGCACCGCTTCGACCACACCAAGCGCACCTGGGTGTGGCACCGCGACTCGCTCTGAGCGCGCCTCAGCACGCACCCGTGTCCGCCAGGGAGCCCAGGGAGATGACGTTCGCATAGTCTGCTCTATACAGTAGTACAATGTTCTTGCTGGACTGTTTAACGATCTCAATTTCAGGCGACTCCGAATTATATCAGTCTCATCCCAATATGTATGTCGCGTTGAGCTACTGTGTAGTGTATACACATTAAATGTTGGAACGTACATGTGTTTAGCCTAGAAATGCTTGAAATTTTTGATCTGGATGTAACTCCACCAAATTACAGAAGTGGAAGCACTTTTCCAACCCTGGCTACGAATTTAGAAACAAATAGAATCTTAGTCATCTAAATCATTCAAGTCGAATTTAGCTGATTTGTATTCTATGTTTGAATCGGATTTATTTGTGGTGTCAAATGAAATCGATTCAACACTGAGTTCGGTTAGGCCGCAGTATTACAGCCAGTTTTGGGACGATTTCGACTACAAGCAGTCGAATAACTAGATATACACGACAGTAAGTGAACAGCCCCTGTCGGCCCTACTCGATCGAGTCGTAGAAAACTTGCCTTGAGTCATTGCCAATAGACATTCACTAAATTGTCTGTTAGCCAGAATAGGTAAATATTAGAGTTTCTTAATAATAACTAACTAACTTATCCGATTGGTCAGCCAACGTCGAGCAATAAGAACGTGTTGATCAGTTTTAAATATTATAATATTCGCAAAATGTAAAAAATAAATTACTATTGTTGTGTCAATTGAGCTTTATCTTTTTAAACACCAATAGCTGTCGTATTAACAGATTTAATAGTTATTTACAAATTGTATTTAATATTTATACATCTGTTTAATATACACGTTCCATGAAAGTAAAATTATAAATTTCCGATTCGAAGTAAGAACGCGTATTTTAAACGGTACATAAAATAACAGAGTATAACATATTGCCTCGTACATATTATCCAAATATTCATGAATGCATAGTGCAGTAGTTAGGGAAATATTTGCAGCCACATAATTATATTTTCATATTAAACGTTATAAGCTTTCCGCTAACCCATGTTTAGGCGCTAGATGAGTATTTAAACCGAAATCAATAACGAATATAGAGTGTGGATTAGGCTTGCATAGACTTACATAGTGAAAAGTTTAGTCATTTCATTTAGAAGTATTTTTTGTTTAATGTTTTTTTTTTTGTATTATTTAATAACTATAAACTACTGAAGTTTTTATAATGTGTCGTGTAATAGCGAAATTAGAATTCTAAATTCATATGATATGCGGCTCATTGAATTTTATGTGACAACGAGAAACTAATATGTTATTTACTTTAAGATATTTTTCACATCTACAACTTTTTCGCTAATGTTTTTATTACCAACAAACATGCAAGATTGAATTCTCAACGAAACACCCAAATAAACTTTCATGGCTTTCAAATTAATGGGACTTACTTTAAATTTTCACGTCAAATAAGCAATAATTAGTGCGTAAAGAAAAAAATAAACTACTAGATTTGCTACACTATTAAATTGTTGGGTATTTAAAAATATATATAATTATGTTTACAGATGATCTGAGTACTCGCAAACAGAATGTATCGAAGTATGCCTTATCAGAATTTTAACACTTATTTATATAATGTACAACAGAAACATAAACGCAGTACATATTATTATATAAAACTATTACTTGTTTGACTATTGTAATGTGTTATAGAAGTAAATTTTATCTAGTGTTGCATCAGTGCATTAATGTTTAGGAGTGTGGCCAGAGAATGTTTACTGGAGTTTATTCAATCATACAAATGAAACGAAATGATATCCTGAACGTGTTGGTAACTTTCCGACTAACGAAGAATTGCTTTAAAAACGGCAATCAAACAACTAGACCGTTCCCTGGCCTCCCTCTCGAAAATTTGTTGGAATATAAGGTCTATATAAATTATACTGTGTCTAATGTTTGATCAAACTCAACCCAACTATTTTAATGAACTTAGCGCACCGCCACCGCTATACTTGTAAATTCTAATATTTTACAGCCCAAATGTTTGGTCAAACATTTGAAACGTGTTGCCAAGAATGTCATGAAATTATTTGTCTTGTTTGCGATTCAAAAGCTGAAAGTTATGCCTATACCATATGACTGGTATATCTAAAGTACAGCAGGTCTAATCAGAAATAAATAATGGTGATCGTAAACGAGACAAAGTTTAGAACATTGTAAATATAACGTTCGACTTCATTAGGTGTCCAATGGGTGTTGTTAGGGCTGTGAATACGTATATTTTAAATTTTACTCGCTCTGTTGACACGGTTGACGAATCACTTTAGATTTTAAAGACGATTAAATTATTATTTTATTTTTTTCATATTTTTATATAGGATATACCTACTGAGTACGATATTAGTGATTAGCCGCTTGCGGACTTTCCATACCTAATAACGATTTAAAACTGTACTTTCCCAAATATCTTCCAGAAATATGAAAGCAATACTTGTTAGATAATATAATAGATAGATGTATTCAGAGTTAGTTTTCAAATGTTTGGAACCATGCACTGCAAGGCTTGCGAGGTCTCACAGTTGACAAACGGCTTTCTTTGCTTCAACATTACGACAATAGAACACAGTAAATTCAATCGAAGTATCATTTTTGAGGTATGGTGCTTAAATCTATCGTTTTACTTCTCGTGTGCAATTTGGATGCTTTTGTTTTATTCCCTTGTATATTATTTTCTAAGTCCTCAAAAGTACATTTTTCTGTTTTATAAAATTAGTGTTTGTATCTAGTTTTAGTGTTAACTAAATTGTAGTTTATTATTATTAAGCTATTATCATTTAAAATTTTGTAATCACAACGAATTGATTCTGTTATGAAACTTACGAAGTGTTAGAGAAGTTCGAAATGAGTAGAAGTTTGAGATGTCAAATAATTTACGATGATTTTTACTGTTTAGAATTTTAATATTTTTGTCACGCGACAGCTAGCGAAACCGAAAAGTAGTTTGTCGACAACTGTGACGTCTAAAAATATACATTATTATATTATTTTTTGTTATTATAATCCCTTTGCTACCATATTTACATGCTCACTTATTAGTCCATGGACAACAATAGCTGTGACGACGAACGTATTCGGTATTGGTTGATTCCGCGTCCAGAGCCCGCGCCTCTTCAGATAATATTGTTAAACTTGTGTATGTATATTGTTCTTGTATATATTCAATCATTAAAGTTGTTGATATTTCTATTTTGGTTTCAATTGTAATTTCATCTTCACCTTCTTCTCTTTCATCTATATGAAAACACTCCATTTCGTCTTCTTACTATCAAACATTTTTAGTATTTCATTAACATTGTTTCTCTTAATTGAACTATAGAATTTATTGTACACTAAGTTAAAAAAAAAATAATTATCTGTTGCGATGGTTGTGATAACCATGATTTGCTATGTAACCTTGCTGCTTCATCTTTAGACTGTTTACCATCTATTCTGCAGGTGTTTTTGGAGATGCCAACACTACTGCACAAATGGCAAAAAAGTCAAATCATACGTTAATAAAAAAAAAAAAGAAAAGAGAAGTTATAATGACCGAAAATTCAGATTACTAAGTGTTCTATTTTGCGGAGTGCGGGTGTCTGGAGCTATTCGTATCGGAGCGAAGGAGATTTTGCATTTTTAAGATACAAGGACAGGTGTAAGCAAATAAGAAAACATATTCTGTTAAAAGTTTATAATATTGTACATCAACTATGATTTGTTTAGAGGTAGAACATCCTACTCTTAAATTAACGGCTAACGTGATTACAATAAAATAGTTAATTTTCCATATGCCGCGTTAATATCATTTATAGGCGGAGTCAGTAACCAAAATAACGTAAAATACTTGATTGTGAGCGGGTGCAGGCCCGACACTCATATATTGTATTAGACTGGCATTCAATATGTAATCAAAACTATGGAGCTGCTCGCAGTGTATGTCATAGAAACTATTCATTGAATTCGTTTCTTATAAAGCTGCGTATTTATTGGAAACAATGATGCGCTTCGCTTGTTTATCACGGATGTGTGTTGCCAGCAACACAAACATGTTGCTGGAACAATATTTCAGCGACACAAACATGTTGCTGGAACAATATTCCAGCGACACAAACATGTTGCCGGAACAATATTCCAGCAACACAAACATGTCGCTGGAACAATATTCCAGCGACACAAACATGTTGCTGGAACAATATTCCAGCGACACAAACATGTTGCTGGAACAATATTCCAGCGACACAAACATGTTGCTGGAACAATATTCCAGCGACACAAACATGTTGCTGGAACAATATTCCAGCGACACAAACATGTTGCTGGAACAATATTCCAGCGACACAAACATGTTATGTTGCTGGAACAATATTCCAGCGACACAAACATGTTGCCGGAACAATATTCCAGCAACACAAACATGTTTGCGCAACTGTTTCGCAATGAGTACGGGGCTCTTTACACATATATGTACGATTTCAACATCAGGCGTTACCAACAATTTGTAAACAACGATTCTCAAACGTGCACCAGCTCTAAGTTATTATAAAATTAATGTTGTTAATCAATATAAAAAAGTACAATTCAATAGTTGCTTCAAATGTATCGCTGAACTTACACTTACGTACATACAACATTGCAAATCAACAGCTATCTGTATTTTAACCTTTATACATATACTTACTATTTGCGACGACACATTTGAAGGATCTATATTAAATAAAAAATAATACAAAGTACGTCGTTTTGTCATCTTCGAAAAATAAAAGGTTTTTCTTTTTTTATCACAGAAAACAATAAATACTATCAAACAATATAAGATGGCAACTAATGGCAAATAAATCTATGCACCTCTGTATGAATGATACGATTATTATGTCGGTATTACAAATTATGCATTTCAAAAAATAAAACTTTAAAACTCTGTACAAATGTTACAGTGAAAGTGTCCTAAATATGGAACAATATATTGATCAAAATGTACTTCTTCTGCTTGCTATATAAGGCCTCTAACGAACGAGATAGTTCTCACTGTTACACTGAAATAGAACTTACTTTTATCTATTGTAAAACAAAACATTCTACTAAGAAAAGGACACTTTCTAAATAACATGCGCTCTACTACTACTCCGGGACACATTTCATACGCTTTGACGAACAGTACTCGCGAATATCTTTAATTTTAATTATATTCCGGGAAATTTATCTCAATGATTATGATTATTTATCATTGAAAATACTAAAATATGAAGGCTGTAAATTTGCAGTATACATAGAAAGATACCGAAAAGCGAGTATTTACTTATGAACTATGTCCTGGAGTAGAGCTATTTCTTCTTAGTTCTCAACACTGTCAAGAAAATCTAAATACTAAAAGTACAATGCTCTTTTATGCTAAAAATTAATAAAGAACTTAAAAAACAAAGATTCCACTGACAGTCATGTCTGAAATACTGCCGCCATGCCGGTCTCGCTACTCGCTCCTAAGCTTTAAACATAAAAACTAAACTAAAACGCATATGTCTAAATAAATATACTGCAAGTAGCGACACCACTGATAAGCAGTGATCGGATAATCGGGCGCTTATATACCTAAACTTCTTCCCGTGAAAGAATAATATGGACATTCCTTTCTGAATAAATAAGTAATCCCGGGTTCCCGGGATTAAACAACTTGTAAAAACAACTATAACAAACTTAATTAAATTACAGCTGTGGTTATTTTTATTCCGGGATCCGGGATTCTGAAAAGCATGTCCGTATTATACTTTCGTGGGAATAGAAGTGAAGTTTAGGTATATCAGCGCCCGATTATCCGATCACTGCTGATAAGTCACTGTAGTTGTATAATATTGTTTAGCAAAAATACACAAAAAAATATAAAATTCTATGATACATGGAGATGGCAAAGGAATGTTTAACCAATGTTACAGTGTTTTTGTAAAGGAATCTAACTGAATAGTTATTATCTACAAGTTTAACATTGACCACAATGACAATGAATCATACTCGCTCGGACCACAGTCATAGATGATTGTAGAAGAAAATCAACAACAGTAATTGCAGTGTAAAACAACTTTTGTGGTTTAAATATCTATAAATTACTATAAAAGCGAAGCGAGGCTAAGCCCCACTTGAGGTCAACACAATAAATACAACTTATCGTAACGAAGTGTACTTGTTCATTGCAGTAATATGACCATGGCCCGCCACAACTTTGACTCACACAGATACATAATGCTCACATATTTACCACGTACCAAAGCTTCAATATAAATGAAAAACTCACTAAAAATCTACAAATATGTGAGCACTTACATATAAAAAATTCGTGGCTTTCGCACTATCAATATAAACGGGTAAAAATGTTACAATACATAACATCCCAAGTGTTTCAGTTAATATTAAAATAATTACTACTATATACACATACTAATGTTACTCGTGTATGTAGGTACAACTTCTAAAAAACTTTTTTTGAACACATTTTTCAATAAGATATGGGACAGTATTTATTTTCTTTTTTTATTATAATTCTAAGTGTTTAATGCCATCCTTCAACCCACGCTATTATGGCACAAAAATACGTATTTGCACCTTCGAAAGAAACTAGAAATTATCGTTAAAATTTAGGCAAGCGGAACCTAACAGTGCGTGCGTCAGGGCACTCTTTGTTATGAAACTATTTATTGCAACATTTCTTAACAATTCATAACGTTTTGCTTAATAAAATTATTAAGTAACCGCCTTACTAAATATATATTAATTTATATATTAACTTATGTACTTTAATGTCAACTTTCATAAGATAAAATATGACAACTAGCAACCTTTTACATAAAGTTACCAGAAGTGATATTGATCTCTCAAGTAATTTCACAACAAAGAGGGCCCCCGTGCGCACTATGTAACATAAGTATTATCAATAGGCCGATATACGATTTCCTAAAAAGCAATGTTTACGTATATAAGTGTGACTTCATATTAAATACATTAATAGTTACATACTTTATATTTAAATTATAAATTCGTACAGACTAACTCATATTTATTTTTATGTTATAATAACTAAACGTAACTAATATTACATTATGCACAGTTAAAATTATAAAATATTAGCACACTATAATAATATTATATATTTTTAATTATAATAATATATTATACTGGTCATTCTGAGATCTGTTCGTCACCACTCTGGCTCCAATACTGTCATATTTTTATTTCATCATTCGGTTTGTATTAAATATGCTACCTTCGGGGATTTATGCTATTAAATATTTTTAATTCACCATTTGACATTTATGGCGACTTATGTAGCTATAAATATTTAATGGTTTTGAATACGACATGAATAAATTGTTCAGGCCAGAGATCATAGAAGGATCAGCAGGAACTTATAGAGTAGATGGCTGCCGCTTCTCCTGTCTATACCCACTGTATTTAACAGATTTTATTTTTCTATTTCATAAAGAAAACTGTTGGCGATACTTGGGACTGAGGACTCAATCGAAGTGATAAGAATAGCTGTAGTGTCAACTTTACATTTAAGTACATCGAATTTAAGTAACTTTGCCAATACAGGAAATTCAACGCGATCGATTCAGTACTCAGCTCCAAATAGGTTTAGAAAGTAGCATATTCAACGTTCCTGCTGTCTAGCCAACCACGGCAAACACTATGGTCCATGGAATCCGACACATACCGCTATACAAGTACAACGCTTACATATCAATACAACAAGTCCCTCGCCTAAGGTAACTACGACTACTCTATATATATCGTAATCCGACAGATATGTTGGTGATCTGATAATATTCTCTGAAATCAGTTTGTGGTATAAAACTTTCAATATACTTACGTATATTTATTTACGTGTTTATTTAGGGTATATTTAAATTTTCCGACGTGGCAACGACGGAGATAAAGGGGCTACTTTTTTTGTATATATTTTTTTAGTGTTGCCAGTTTCGAGACTTGAGTCGCTTTATTATTTGGCTGTTTAGCGTTAATTGTAGTTTGTAAAAACTTTTTCTAAAAGTGTAAAACTGTTTGAAATTATGGCTCCCATACTACTAACGTAAAAGTTGGCATACCACTTGCCATCATTTTCAATTTCTTTTTTATCATATCGCCCTCTTCCCTCCTCCGTCCATTACCACAGTCAAGTATATAAACTTCAAAACGTGTCAAAAATGGCAAGCTTCATTCGAACACATGTCCTATCCCTAGCTATTTACTTCAAGCTAACTTTTCAATCCAAACAAGCAAAATGAGCTGATCAAGTTTCCAGAACAAGTAATTTTATATAAGGATTATAATGATTAATTAAGATAATTAGTATTTAACATATCTTTCAAACTTGATCAAAACTTTTGCGTACAATCCATAATTTCTAACCTGGCTTACTTTAAATATTTTGCTCTTAAACTACGTCAAGTTTCAATAAGTATAGTCGAACGCAACGTCAAGAATGGACGTTTTACAATCTAGAAATAGAGTGAGGAAAACAATTGACATGGAAATAAACAGTGATATGAAGGGTTGGGTCAACAAACGTGTGGGAAATAAACTGAGATTTATAGAGCTTCCTTAGACTCCACTCAAGCAAAGCACAGCGGCGTTTCATGCGAAAATGAACCTTAACCTTTTGACCACCACACAAATAAAAAGTGCCCAACACGCCATCGTCGCTAAGCCGACATAAATAACAGCGAATTTGTGGTATAGCGTCCGGGGCCCACCGATGCGTTTATGCTCTGGCGTTCAAAAGGTTAATGTGCAACTGTGATCAGGCATACGAATATGAACATTTAGGTGGACATAAATAAGGTTAATTTTTGCATAAAACGCTAGTGTAGTTAAGTTGAAGTAAAGTTAAAGTCAGTCGTATAGATGGCAGCCTATGCGTGTGAGACGGTCAGTGTGTGTGGATGTTATAAAATCTCGGAGTGCCAGTATGGCAGGGGCGTGTAGCCGGGCGTGGAGGGCGTGGCGGGCGTGGGCGGCGTGGCGGGCGTGGGCTCGGGCTCGGCGGGACAGTCGCAGTCGTAGGAGCGCACCACGAAGTTGCCGTAGTCGTCCGTCAGCGAGCTGTGCCGCAGCGCGCCGCACACGTGGCGCCGCCCGCCGTCGCACCAGGACCGCTCTGGGGGAACAACTCATTAACTGTCTCACGAGTCACGCGTCGACACGGTGCCAACAATACCGACAACTCTCCAATCGTTTATACAACCCATAATGTACAGACGCCAGCACTTCAAGCTACAATATCTGTCAAATTTCTTTTATAGATTTTCAACTTTATCGACAAAGCATTAGGATCAAGGTTTATTGGGAAACTATAATAATTTTATTCCGGAAACCTGGTTTTAGCTTAAATTTGATGGCGTTTAAAAGTCCACAATTTGATGAAGTCCTTTAACAGTTTACTCTTAACACAGCCCTTTTTTAAAAGTGAATTTTGCCTTATATTATTATTAAAATTCGCGTCTTCCTATGTCGTAATTCTTTTGCCTTCTACAAAGTTAAACCCTTTAACGCTCACCCTGTGCGGTTGATAATGTTCATAAGGTTCAATATTCAAATAAATTTCTATGAGATAACGACCTTGAAGTGACTCCAGCTTACTGGCCACTTAGATCAAGCATACTGTCACATAAATTACAGTAGTGTATACTCACCGCTGCTGATGTCGACATCCGTTATTAGTTCTTCGTTCATAAGTGCTGATAGAGCATCGTCTGTGTGTTTCGAATCTGAAATGTAAAATTATAATTTGAATATTGTCTGATTATTTTCATACTGTTGAGCCCTTGACATCTTGTAGAGATTAAAGTAACCAGCCTCTGTTTAAAACTTCATCGAGATAGACATGCTAATGGTCACAGATCCTGTTGGAAATATAATATAAATTGACATTACCAATAAAAAATTTCAGACACATTTAGTCCATAATATTGTTACCAATGAAGGATATAATACGCTTTTTCTACCAACATGGGAATAATGGTAATGCAATACCTTCGAGGTTAAGCTACACTTGCCTAGGTCGGTCCCTGGATGGGTGACCAACATCATATACCGAGTATCCTCCGTGTCACAGAAAGCACGTTAAGCCGTTGGTCCCGGCTCTCATATAATCTTTAATCTTTGACGGTTGTAATCGATAGTCAGAAGTCAGAAAATCTGACATTAGTCTTGCCAAGGGGTATCGTGGTTAGGTTACCCAGTTACTACTGGTACTCAGCTGGTTACGGTTTGACTGGAAGCCGAACCGAATATAGTTCAGAACAGGGTTAGGCATAAGATGAAATCTATGACTTGCTTACTAATATTATAAATGCGAAAGTTTGGATGTTTGGATGTATGTTTGGTACTCAATCACGCAAGGACGGCTGAACGGATCTTGATAAAATTTGGCACAGATGTAGATTATAGTCTAGAATAACATAAATAATACTTTATACCCCGGGAGTATATTGTAACACCAGCGGACTCACGCTAATGCTACTTTTTGAAATTATAATAAAATGAAACTATATTTTAGATTTAACTTTCATAATATATTTTACGTCAGCCTACAACGAACGTTGATACCGGCGTCCCAAATAAAAACAAAACATATTTTTATATTCCTATTTCAAATTCTTTCACTTTTCGCCAGACGCTTCCGAAGGGCTACCTTGTCTGCCAGAGACCTGGAGCCAAGGATATCCTCGTCACAATATTCCCTTGGGATAATTTTCGATATTCACGTGGGCGGCAGCTAGTATATTATGGTAATCCGCTAAGAACTTTCATTTGGAATGATTGGCAGTCGTCGGGTGAATAAACAAGGTAGCAGAAGCATGATTACCTGGTTCCTCCTTGATGACAATCTCCTCCTTGACGGCGCCGGGCACGGTGGGCGAGGTGGGCGTGGTGGGCGTGGTGGGCGTGGCGGGCGGCGTGGGCGCGGCGTCCGGCCCGCCCGCCGCGCCGCCCGCCTCGCCCGAGCTGTTGGAGCTGCACTCCGGGCTGTACGGGGCCATCTGCGGGCGACCCATACCGCCACATAAGTACACGGACAACACTCATTCTTCATCAAACTAAGTAACTCTATAGAAAAACCATAGCTGGAAAATTATAAATATTTACTTTCGGTGGGATAATATACACCACTTTGATGCTAGTGAGCAAACTTGTCATTGCAGTCGAGGCGGAATAGACATTCCAGCCGAAGCCGGAGCTGAGAGACTGCAAAGACAAATGCACACGTGTATCAAAGGATGTTTTTCACACGGCCAAAAAATTTTTTTTTTTTATAAACAACATTTTGCAACAAATAATTGTGAGAAGTGGCACGCAGACAGTAGCGTAGCTGGGGGCGAAAAGCAAAGGCGACTTCTATGTAAGTATGAATGATAAAAAAAAACCCTTCCCAGATGGGGTGCAAAAATTTCGTTCCTTGACTTTATGGTCACGGTCGGGTGTCACTCCTACGCGCGTGATGCTCCTCCTTCGTCTCCTGGGCGCCACCTCCACTATCTTGTAGCTGGTGTTCATCGGCCAGTGAAAAGCCCTTGCCCGGTCGTCTCTATGACTAGTTCTACACACTGAAGCCACACTCACCCTTAGACTCCTGCGTCTCCTGGGCGCCACCTCCGCCATCTTGTAGCTGGTGTCCATCGCCCAGTATGAGCCCTTGCCCGGGTCGTCTTTACTGCGCGCCACCTTCATGAAGCACTTGTTCAGCGATAAGTTATGTCGTATTGAGTTCTGAAATAGAAAATAAACTTCATTATACTACATTTTTTCCAACAAAACACATTATTGCCTATAAACGAGTGTGCCTGCAATCTTATGGCCTATTCAGACCTACGCGATATTCGCTACCCAGACCAGTTTCTGTAAAATTAGCTTGGTTTCAAGCGGTATCCTGCGAAACGGGCGAAACCAGTATCACCATATCGCCCAAGTAGAGTAGACAGTATCTTATTGCTTGAACAGTAAGATTACCGCATGACTACTCGACTTTCGCTAGCTGTGGGTGGTTTTTTCAACATTTGAAGGCTTTTCAACAGGACCAACTCAAACCTTCTTTCAATAATACAGGTTTTATTGGAGGCCAACTTTCAGGTTTTTTTTAGCCTAACGGTCAGAAGTACAGACACGAAGATTGTTAAAGTCATAAGGACTCCCAACTCACCATCCATCCTTTGCCAGCCTCTTTATAATAGGGGAAAGCATTGCATATGTACGTGTATATCTCGTTGAGCGTCATCTTGCCGTTCGGTGAGCTGCTGATCGCTAGTCTGATCATGCTGGCATAACTGGAAGGGAAGAAAAGGGGGATATTAAAGTTTTTTATTTATATTTTTATTTATTACAGACACATACAGCTATCATTACAGTCACCCAATGCAATAGTGCAGAAACTAAAATAATACTAGTAGTTAGCATGTCTGTGGTCAAGGTTGGTGCACTGCTCTGGGTAAGAATGCAGTTTTATTGGAGGAGAATGAAGATAGTTGCGGCGCGGCTTACTAAAACATGGCTTGATAAGCCTGTTTGAATTAATTACAGTCAACCGCACATCAGTAGTAAGACATTGACAGTGTCTTTGTGTCGTAGCAGTAACGGCGATTTTGGAAGTGCAAGCTGAACCCCTGATTTGGGATTGCCTGTATATAATATGAATGTTACAATATCGTTACGTTTTGAGGACACAATTTGCAATCTTTGTGTGTGCAAAAAGTGGCACTTTTTGCTGAGAGTCCAAAAAAAGAACCTTTGTGAAAGCGAAATGAGAGAATGCGTTTGAACAAGGCCAAATCAAAGTTTTTTGGTTACTTCCTGATTAAATTACTCTAGCTAACAATTTTCATGCTAACAAGCTGTCGTTATAGCCTATACTATTTGTAATAATACCGAACTTTCATGATAGGTACAGTTCAGCATTGAATTTATCCTATAGGATTATAGGTAGTCAATTTATTTATTTGCTAGAACATTCCTAACCCATTTTCAGCACAATAAACCCATTCTATCAGATAGATTGTCTTTTAATCTTTTGGATAACACACATACGTCATCCATGTATAATCTAATGCATGATATAAAATACTTATCTGTCAATAAGCTAAGCGAATGTTGATAAAAAAAATTATGTCAAGACAATACATTGGAGACTACAATTGTTTTTTTAAATCAAAAACTATTTTATATTGGCCAATGCCGTTTTAGTGGCAAGGCTCTTTCAAGGCATGATCTACCCCGGCTTTGCCTGCATTAAACGTATTTTGTTATCTCAAGGGTACTTATTACTGGAGTAACCCATTGATGCCTCTATATAAATGTGGCCATCTAAAGTAATGGGCAGTGATTGGATAATCGAGCGCTAATATACCTAAACTTCACTTTTATTTCACGAAAGTATAATACGGACATGCTTTTCAGAATTCCGGATCCCGAAATCGTTCGAAATTCCTGAGATTGCTACAAATACCCGCAGACAAAATTTAGTTGGAACTCGTTTTGAACTCATTCATTGTAATTTTATTAAATTTATATAGCCGATTCTAATGGAACTTTTAATTTACAATGAAAGTTTTTCAAAATTGTTCAACGCCGTGAACCAGGGATGAATTATTTATTCAGAAAGGAATGTCCATATTCTATATATCTCTCACGGGAAGAAGTTTAGGTATATTAGTAGATCGGATTTTTTTTCTTTTTGAATTAATTCAAAAAGAAAAAGACTGGGATAAAGGGTATCCCCATGTTCTAATCCAGATCATAGTCAATCTATGAGCTAAGTTTTATGAAAATCTGTTCAGATATTTAGATGTGTAAAATGTGACAGACAGAAAGTCACTTTCACATTCATAATATTTGAGAAGAAGTACAAATGGATGTTACTGCCAATGGCAGGTCAATTCAGGAAAGTATTTGTGGACATACATAAAGGTATTCTAAATAGTATGTTCCCTCTGTTCTACAATAATATGTAAATTAATGTGAAACATTCATCCTTCCATTTATGACACATATAGCGGTTTAATACCTTCTGGTGGAAATAACTTGTAAGCCCTTTGTGAGCCCCTGTATCTACCTGAAGTACTTACTTAGAGGATGAGAAGTATTATTTTCCTTAGTCTAATATAATAGTTTACAGTGAGCAAGATGACTGAAATTATGAATCACAGTTGAAGAATGTTTGTTACATTTAATAAAGAAAAACTTTTATTCATACTACATTATTGCTTGATAGAATTGTGTTTTACTTCTTGAAACCTCAATAACTGAGTTGATAATAATGAAAATAGCAATCAAAACAAAAAACCCAGCCAGGAGAAAAACAGAGCTTTCTTTAACAAATACAAAATTATGGATTCAGTTACAACTAAGCAAATACTTTGGAAAAGTAATTACAGAGTTGTAACTTCAAAGGCCATTGACCTCCTACTTCTAGTAAATATTAGCATATTTTTTCCTCATACCAAACATAAAAAATTGGCAGAATAAATGCTTAGTAATTATCATATTATTACAAGTATTAGATGATGGTTTAAAAAATATGTCACATGAGACAACTGAGCCATTTATGGAAATGATAAGCTTAATTTTTTAGAGGATTAATATAGAATAATCATGTTTATCTTTATTATGCTTATCTAAACAAATAATAATTGTTCCTTGTTTGAATTTGATCAAGTTGATGTATGAAGACAGTTCTTGTTTTTTATTTCCTAGGCCTTGCCAACCTCTATTGTTGCTGGTGGTAAACAATGGATGATGTCTCTGAATGAGGAAGCCCAAAAGTGAACAGGCATCTAATTCTGGGTTATAATTTTTTAAAACCTGATGTTGACTCAGATCTGTGCAGTCAGTTCTCATATTAGTTTTTACAACAGAATAGAAATACTCTTTGTTACCAAAATAAAAACAACAAAAAAACTGGCCAAGTGCAAGTAGGACTTGCACACGAAGGGTTCCGTACCATGAGCCGATAAAAACATGTTTCTTGTACGGGGGCCCCTTTTATTACATTTTTATTGTTTGTTGTTATACCCGCAACAGAAATACATCATCTGTGAAAATTTCAACTGTCTAGCTATCACGGTTCATGAGATACAGCCTGATAGGGTCCAGTTTTACTATTTCGGTAAGGAACCATAAAAATTGTATGATGTTCACAATATTATGACTTTCATCAACCAGGATACAAAGTGGTGAATGAAGAAAGGGCCCTTAGAGAAGAAAGCCAAGATTCTTTAGTTAGGTCTATACTACCATAGGAAAGAGAGAATATGCTTTATTGTTCACCACAATTGTAACACAGCACTCTGCTCTTTAAGATTCTACATGATTTGATAGTTGTGACATTCAAATTATCAGTTGGCAGCCTTTACACTTCATCAGATACCTATAAAAGTCTAAAACAAATTTCTAAGTTCTAAATAATAGATGATGTGGTACAGTCTTAATTTTAAAATTACACAAAGGGTTTGTGGATCTTCTTCTAACTCTCCAAATCTTAAATGAAAAATGTCTGCAATTTTATTAGGACATAAAACAAGCAAAAGTTATGGACATGTACAATTTTGTGTTTGATAAAAATCATTTGTCTACTTTAAAATCTATTTAATTGGATTATAAGTAATACTTTGATATCAAGTCTAACACTAGGTACCTAACCAAGTTGATAACGAGCTTCTTGGAATTACATTACTCAAACATTTGCGTTGCTACAACTGCAAGACCTGATTTTGTAAACCTTGTGTCAGCATTTCCAATAATGTTGCCTACCTCATGAAATCCTCAATTTGCATACATTTTATTACTCATCAATATAAGGGTCACTCACAAATGACTCATTCACACGTATTAGGAAGTCTTTGAGCTTTTAACATTGGGAAAATCCTTTACCTGTACGCGGGCTTCGCGTGTTTGATTTTATTCGTGTTTTCTTTCTGGTCGGCCTCTTTGTTATTGTTCTCCTGCTGCAGGCCGAGCGGCTGCACATCTTCGTACAGGAACCGCGGGATGGGGCCTAGCGGGCTGTGGCGTGGCGGGCCAGGGCTGAACGCAGGGAGCCACTCCACGCCTGGGGAATCGCTCATTGTCCCATCAATATACGCGCACTTTCACCACTCTTCGCGTTCTCATCACCATATGAATATAAAAACATAGGTTTTATCTTCACACTGTGGGCGTAACGCTCTTGCTACCTTTTATGAAGATGATCCTCATTGTAGGACATTGAGAATCCTTGAAATGACGACTAACTTGAACTCCTGTCACGAGACTAATGGACACGAACGAACCCAGTATGAAAACTTATAAATACAATGATACGTTGCAAAACACTTAAATTAAACTATCGAATAACTTAAAAAATGAAAGAAAATTCTATTTTACATGAAAATTGAAATTATTATGACATTTGAGGCACCTACAACAAGGAAAATGGCGGCGTTTTGGGTGTGCTCAGTTCAGAAACGCATTATTTCAGAATAAACTTGCACGAATTTTAATGTTTGAATTTAGGTATCAATTCTATTTTACCTTTCTTATCAATTTAGTTCTAATAACAGTTATCCAAGATAGATATATAAATTAATGCACATAGAAACATAAAATAACTGCACTAATTTTATTTTTAATTATTCATGGCAACATCGTGTCAGGGTGACAGCATGAATAAATTTAAAAATACTGACAGTTTGAACAAAGTGGTCGGATGGAGAACTTGTGTCCTAAGTTCTTTTACTTTTAACGGTTTGTTGACAATAATTTATGAACGTATAAATTATTTCTGTTAATTTGTGTGTGAACTTATACTTTATTATTGTGGTGGATTGCTAAGTGAAATCGTCAACGATGGCGATGCAGCAAGAAGTCGGTGTGCCCGACTTCGTCCTACTGGACAATTTGACCACCGATACCTTTATAGAAAATTTGCATTTGAGGTGAGTTACTTCTAATGATATCGTCATCAGACTTACTTCTATTTACTGTTTGTTAATGATCGACTCGTAAACTTGAGTAAAATTGCAGCATTTATTTATACTTCGTCAATTTTTGTATGTAAATAAAAGTACCTATGTCTTTAAAAAGTAGGATGTTGCTAAATTCTATAGCCCTGTGTTATGTGTACCATATGACTGTACGCTACAGACTATAAATAAAACACTCAGTTTTATTTAGGGCTTCGTGGGAGGTAAACAGTGGCAATAAACGTTATTTTGAACAAACGTGTAACTCAGTGTTATGGTATGCAGTATTATCATACTCGTTGACCTTGCATTTTTTCACCTGTTTCAATAGTTAAAATGTACCAATAGTGTCGTCATTAAACACAACAGCTATTTATTTTTTATTGATTGTAACTTAACTGAATGTAATATGCCTACATAACTTGAAACTTTATTTAAAAATATTTGATTTTTATTATAGGAAATTTGTGCACCTACATGGTTTTGAAGGTGTAAATTAAATAGCAGAAACCTATCAATTTTATTAGCTTACATGCTAAATTCAAAATAATGCAACATTTTATTTAAATTCGACCTCATGCAAAATATTTATGAACCTACATTCCTTACTAAAATAACAATTAAGTAACAATATAATAATGTTATTGACTGTAAGATAACTAAAATATGACATCATTTGTGACTCACTCTTGAGTAACAAAAGCTATTAGCATTATGTCAATATTTATTTATGCCTATGCCTCATGTTTCTTTTATTTGGCAAGTTATGGATTCACATAATAAATTATCAGTTCTATGTCTAAAGTTGTTGGATGCTATAACAGTCATTGGTACAAGAAGACTAGGCAAAAACAAGGTGCCCAGAAGTGACATCTTACTATCAGGTAGGCCACCTGACTGTTTGCCACTCTATGGCTTAAAACACTGGCCAAGTGCGAGTCGGTTTCAAACAAATCTCATTTTTGTAACAATTATAACTTTCAAACCATAGACTTCTTATAAGTTTACCTGTTATCTATTGGCAAAGAACTGTTGTCCGTTTTATTTTTCAAAATTTTTAGACACATTAGTTTCTGAGATAAGGTTGGTGGGAATAGTAATTTTTCATCTTATGTCTTAAATAACTTCAACCATTCATTTTAAATTTTATGAAAAAAATATATTCGGAACTGCGAAGCATTTGATATATCACATGGTACAGTTGGAAAAACTTTTTTACATTTTTCTTGTTGTCCCCCCAAAAAGTGACCCCATTTTCAAAATTATTTATTTTAGTTACACACCCATGTTTTGGTCATAGAAGATTGTATGTGTACAAAATTTCAACTGAATTGGTCCAGTAGATTTGGAGAAAATCGGCTGTGCCAGACAGACAGACAACAAAGTGATCCTATAAATAAGCAATCCGTTTTTCCATATAGAGGTTTGGAACCCTAAGAACACCCATACCCATTCTAAGTTATATCCAAAATTTAAAGGAGCGATATCATAATGTTTTCATTTGAAAATTAGCAGATATTCTGAAGTAGTTATGCTTCAAAATAAGTCTGGTAGTTTAGCATGAAATATTCTGCATTTTGATAAAGCAGTTTGAGTATGATACAATCTATCCCAATACCAGATAATTTTTTTTTAAATGTAGGGAAATCATATAAAGAAACTCTCCAATTAACTGATCTTAGAGTAAGACAACAGATATCGAAGAGGCACCAACACCAGACCAATATGCCTGTCTTTCTAATTACCCGACACTGAACAGACAGTTAAGTACGTAAGTAATTATTGTAAGCAGTCAACGGTAAAGAATTTTTTTGTTTTGTGTTGTCGTTCGTTAGTTCCCATAGAATATTTTAAAATTGTTGGATGCAAATGTTTTGTATCATCGTTATTTTTATAACTGACTGCACTGGGTTTTTTATACAAATCTTTGCAGTATCGTAGCTACGTTATTTAGTTCAATTAGTTTGTGTCAAGTGCTAGATTGATTGTTGTCATATGATATCACTTAAATCAATTGGTCCAGTCTGGCTAGGGTTGTCTGCCAATCCAATGATTGACCAATGATTTTTGAAAGGTTTGAGTCTGCAGTGAAAAAAGGTTGACCAACCTGCGTTTTGCCGATGATATCATGCTGTTCTCATCTTCGGCAGCTGAACTAGGTGAAATGCTGAGTGACTGCTGGCCTGTTGGTCGAGTGGTTAGTGACCCTGACTGCTTAACCGGAGGTTGTGGGTTCGATTCCCACCCAGGACAAATCTTTGTGTGATGAGCATGATCATTTGTTCTGTGTCTGGGTGTAATTTGTCTATAATATGTATGTATTTAGAAATATATAAGTATGTTTATCAGTTGTCTGGTTGCCATAGTACAGGCTCTGCCTAGTTTGGGATCGGATGACCGTGTGTGAGTTGTCCCAGGATATATATTATTATTATTATTACTTAAATAACGCGAGCCTTGAAATTGGACTTCGGATGAACATGTCAAAGACCAAACTCATGACTAACAGCGCCCAACAAAAACTGTATTTAGAAGGCGTGGAGATTGCATATGTACCAGTATACATATACCTCGGCCAAATAGTCTCATTCCAGGCGAGACAAGAAAACGAAGTTGCTCGCCGCACCGACAACGCCTGGAAGAGCTATTGGTCGATGAAGGCACTCATGAAAGGAGACCTTCCAATTTATCATAAGCGCAAATCGATGAGCATGTGCATTCTCCCTATCCTTACATACGGTGCTCAAACCTGGTGGTTCAAACTTGAGGTTTGCCAGCGAGCAATGGAGCGCAGCATTCTGGGAGTCTGATTAACGGACCGCGTTAGGAACACAGTGCTGTGTTCCAAAACACAAATCGCCGACGTCAAACAAAAAGCAGCCAAACTAAAGTGGGACTGGGTCGGCCACGTCTGCCGCATGTCGAACGGTTCACAATGTGGGTCCCAGAAAATGCCCCACGAAATCGCGGGAGACCCAGGCGAAGATGGCGCCTATCGGCAAGATTGGTCCACACTTGCCCAAAGCCGAGAGGAATGGAAGGAAGAAAGGAAGGCCTTTGCCCTGCAGTGGGACATTGGCTAAAAAAAATTGAGTCTGAATCTTTTCGGGAAATCATCAACATCATTTCAGCCGAAACATGTCCACAGCTGGGCATAGGCCTCGTTCAAGAATTTTCACATCAACCAGTCCTTTTCTTCTCGCATCTAGCGTACCTATCACGTCCTTTACCTGCCTGAAAAATGTGGTGCGAAGATTTTGCCATTTTTTAGAAAAGGCAACCCTTTCACAACAGTCTGTTAACCTTTTGTACGCCATTGTCACGTATACATGACAAGCAAGCGCATGCCCTATACGCCAAACGTCACAAATATGTGACAAAAAGTACGGCGATCTTGTGGCTTGGCGTCGGGGGAACGGCGATGCGTTTATGCTCTGGCGTTCAAAAGGTTAAGAGCTAAAAGAGCAAAACCGTTTTAAATTATGCAGACATCTTGTCAGAGATAAAAGGATGAGGAGGAACAAGATAAGGAATGTTGACCCATGCCATGCAGGTCACCACAATGGTCACCCGTCGCCCACCCAGGAGCATTGGATGAAAATAGAGATGTATTTTTTCAGTACGCAATGGGTAGAGGCGAAATCTACACTACCACATCTGAACAACTCTCGCCTGTCCAGAGGATTTTCCCTCCTCTGTGTAAGATTGAAAAATTTTCTACACTTCTTACATACCCCCAAAAGATGATAGGCCAATCCCAACTTCATTAATGAGAAGTCGAAGCAATTAACAAATAAATTACTTCTTTGCTCAACAAATAACGTGTAAGTACCATAAACAAATGATTACCTCAGTCCACATGATCTAATCCTTACAAAAATAAATGCTTCATTACCTGCTAATATTTAAAAATAAACAGTGTTTGTATAGTAATACTATAGTAGGCGCCAGATAAATGTGGAATAAAGTATATTGACCTTTCCCTAATAACTGCTCATAGGTACCTGAACAATTAAATATGAATCGTTTTTCATTATTAGACCATGTTAAGGATCACGAGAGATGATGATTCGGGACAGATTTGTGTCATTAATTCCGTTTTTCAAATTAACAATGTCAATAAATGTAGGTGGGTCAATGACCGATATTCCACGATTATCTGGCGCCTACTATAGTCATCTTCCTTGAAAAGGAGGTGGGATTCGGATGCACGCAGCGAAAATAAATAAGTACGCGTAAAGCAATTTGTGTCACAGCTATTTCTGTTACAACTTCATGAAATGTTTAAAATAAGTCAGAAAATCTCCTTGGAGTGCTTATTTTTGGCGCACAGATTCAATCTAAGTCCGTTGGCTTTAACAAGCTTGGAGGTTCGGTCGATACACATTTAATTTTCGCGGTAATATGGCTGCCATTGCCGCCTTCGACAGGGCAATTATTGTCAATTTCCTGAAGACTTGGCGACGGACGATCGAGCGTTGCGAACTTGCGACATGTCAGCAAGGAAATTACATTTCGATTCGATTCGTCTTTTTGTCGTTGTGAGGACGTTCGTTTGGTCCCGTCTCTGTCGCATGTTGTCTTTTATTAACACTGATGTCCTTAGATGGCTTGATGTTTAATTAATTGAGGCAGAACCTTCGTAGACCAGCAGTTTTCGTTTTTGAGGATAGATTTAGCAAAAATCCCCCTACTAGGTCCGGGGTAGCAGTAAAACAGCTTCCTGATTCTTCCAAATTAACTTCAAAATTCGTCTGCAAACTAACGCTAGGGTCTTTGAGCACTAAGCCGAGCTCTGTGTGTCAATATCTTAGGCAGAACTGCTATTTCAACATCACCTTATTTTTGGACGTATAAATATTCTAATCGCGTTGCACCCCAGCACCTTAACACCTTTATTTACACTCATTACGATGGAAGCCTATGTCCTAAGATGACACAAGTCTGATGTCATCGCTCAAGGTACGTCTGACTGGCCTTTCATCATGTTTTCCTTGTATTATTGTTTGTTTAATGTATTATACGGATTATAAAAGAACTGAGTAAGCTTCTTGTTCTATTGAAAAAATATCTTAAGTATTGTTACGAGCTTGGGGTTCGTGACAATGAAAACAGCCGATTAAATAACCAAAAATGACACTTTAATTTAACAACACTAATTACAACTTCAAACTCACTAATTATTAAACACAAGTTCACCACTGATCACTTTATTCGCACTTGAAGATCGCTTTCGAAGTATTCGCTTGTATCGCAAATTCAATACTGACTCGGTCGCGGAATACGCGCTCCTTTTATAGGTCAGTTTATTCTAGAAACTTCCATTCTCGAAACATCTGGGAAGTACTCGTAACTACCACTGCCGACTGACCAGATACCGAGAAGTGTAGAATGTTCTAGCAAAGAAATGTCTAGAAGGTACTTGACTCTACTAGTTCTGCTACTCGATACTAGATGGCGCTAGTAGTAACTTAATGTACCCGACATTAATTCTGGCGCGTAACACTGCCCCCTCCTAAGACATGCTCGTCCCGAGCATTATCGGTCCCATAATAACGCGCCAGTCGATCCACATGGACGATCTTAGGAGCACTTCTTGTACCTTTCTGTATACGGTAGGTCACGTCGTTAATTTTTGTCACAATCCGGTACGGCCCGTCCCATTTAGCTTGAAGCTTAGGAGATTTCCCTTTACTGCGAACTGGATTGTGCAACCACACTAGTGAACCTTCGTCGAACCCTTTATTGTTCATTTTGCGGTCATAACGGGTTTTCATCTTTTCAGACATTTGCTGGCCCGATTGTCTGACGTGCTCATAAATGTCATTCATTTTGTTCCGCAAGTCATTCGCATAATCGGTTATATTGCGTGGGGCATCAGGTGGTATTCCGGTGATCAGATCTGCAGGCAGCCGCAATTCTCTTCCGAAGTTGGCGAAGGCTGGTGTCATCGATGTACTTTCGTGAACAGCACTTCGGTATGACAGCAAAAACGGTTGTATATGCTTGTCCCAATCGCGTTGCCGGTTTTCCACGACTTTTGCCAGGTATCTCTCCAATGTCTGATTAAATCGTTCCACCATTCCATCCGATTGTGGGTGGTAAGAAGTTGTTCTCGTTTTATGAGTACCCATAACTCGACAAGTTTCCTGGAATATTTGGGACTCAAAATTCCTTCCTTGATCGCTGTGAATCTCCAAGGGTACTCCAAAACGACAGAAGACTTCATGAACTAGTTTATCTGCAACTGTTGAGGCTTCTTGATTTGGAATGGCGAAGACTTCCGGCCACTTAGTGAAGTAATCCATTACAACCATGAAATACTTGTTACCACTTTCACTTTCCGGAAAAGGTCCCGCAACATCTAGGGCTATCCTTTCCCATGGTGCACCGACGTTGTACAATTTTAATGCACCTCTACTGCGAGTCTGAGGTCCTTTTACAGCCGCACAACTTGTACATTTGCGACACCAGTCCTCGACATCGTCACGACAGTGGACCCAGTAAAACCGTTCTCTTATCTTCAGTAGAGTCCGTTTTACTCCCATATGGCCTCCTGAAGGACCATTATGGTACAGCTGTAGGACATTCGGTACTTTTGCTTTAGGGACAACCATTTGTAAATGACAGCTGTCTCCCCGAGCATTTTCCCATTTACGGCACAGGACTCCATCCTGAATCACTAAGCTGTCCCATTGGGCCCAATAACTTTTTGTGATCGAACTCATCGCTGAGACGTCACTCCACGTGGGCTTAGGAGCACTGGCCTTCATCCACTCCAGAATCGGCTTGATGTCCGAATCTTCCTGCTGTGCACATTGTAGGCTTTCCTTCCACTCGTTGCTGAGGTCTGTCTTGAGCATCCTCACAGGTACGTCTTCTTTACCCTCTTGCCTAGTACAATGCTTGCAGGCTTCAGGGCAAGGTCTTCTTGACAATGCGTCTGGGTTGCCATGAGATCTTCGGCTGCGATGTTCCGTCACCAAGTCGTATTCCTGCGGCCGCTTGGCGCTGTTGTTAACCGCTCTACCTTCTGGAGATCGGCTATCTTTCCTTTCCGCAGTTCGCTTAGGGCAACTAGATTGAACGTGGCCCCTTTCACCACAACCGTAGCATCTAGGACGGTACCCTTTAAATCTGTCGCGAACTGCAGCTGCTGCAAACTCCCTGCCGCCGTGGGAACGACTATTCTGACACACAGCTTCCCTTTCCATTGTTCTCTTACGGCAACTAGATCGAAGGTGGCCCCTTTCACCACAGCCGTAGCACCTAGGGCTGTATCCTTCAAAACGGTCGCTAGCTGTAACCGCAGCAACCTCCCTGACGCGATGGGAACGAAGATCCTGCCGAACAGCCTCCACCTCCAGAGAATGGGCCAAGGCGTCCTTAAGCGTCCCGTGGTGCCCGAGCCTTACAGCAGCTCTAACTTCAAGGTCGCGGATGCCGTCAATGAATGCCTGCACCAGATTCCCTTGAATGAGTTCGGGTAAAGACTGGTATGCTTTACGAACCAGTTTCTCCACTTCAAGGGCCCACTGCTGCAGGTTTTCACCGCTGCGTTGCACGCGATCCTTGAGCTGCGCCCGAAACACGTGTTCCAGATGAGCGTCGCCATATCTAGCTTCCAACGCCTCAAGGAGCTGCTCATAAGTCACTTCCTTATCGAGAGCTTCCAGGACAGTTAAGGCCTGGTCGCGCAGGCCTAGGGTGAGAGCAGTCATGGCCTGATTTTTACTCCACCCATTCGCCTTCATAACAGCTTCAAACTGTCTTTTGTAGGCTGACCAGGAAGATGTCCCATCGAACGGCGGCACTTTGAATCCACGTTGAGAAGGTGTAGTAGCTACGGAAACTGCCATCCCATCTCCAACCTTAAGGTTGCCCAACTCTTTCTTAACATCAGCAATGACGTAATTAAACTTGCTGATCTGGGTTTCAGCTTTTGACAGGCGGTTGTCATGCTGAGCAACCTTATCCTTCACCTCCTTCATGTCTTTTCCAAAGGTAGCGTGAAGGTCCTTCATAAGGAGCATCTGTTCTTCCTGGCGGCGCGCCTGCTCCTCCTTGTCACGCTGCAGCTGTTCTTCTAACCGGCGGGCCTGCTCCTCCTGACGGCGGGCCTGTTCCTGCAGCATCAGCATCAGAGCAGCAAAGTCTGGTGCTGCAGATGCTGGAGCTGCTGTGGATGGACCGGCCTCCATAATCGGCAACTGGCCCTCCGACGTCTGCGGTGTTGTACCTCCAAAACGCCTCTGGTCCGTCTCCTGCTGACGTTGACTCCGGGTACGGATACCCTCCGTGTCGTCCTTTGGTAGAATCGGCATGGTTTAAATATCCACTCTTCTGACACCAATTGTTACGAGCTTGGGGTTCGTGACAATGAAAACAGCCGATTAAATAACCAAAAATGACACTTTAATTTAACAACACTAATTACAACTTCAAACTCACTAATTATTAAACACAAGTTCACCACTGATCACTTTATTCGCACTTGAAGATCGCTTTCGAAGTATTCGCTTGTATCGCAAATTCAATACTGACTCGGTCGCGGAATACGCGCTCCTTTTATAGGTCAGTTTATTCTAGAAACTTCCATTCTCGAAACATCTGGGAAGTACTCGTAACTACCACTGCCGACTGACCAGATACCGAGAAGTGTAGAATGTTCTAGCAAAGAAATGTCTAGAAGGTACTTGACTCTACTAGTTCTGCTACTCGATACTAGATGGCGCTAGTAGTAACTTAATGTACCCGACATTAATTCTGGCGCGTAACAGTATAATGAGGTCTGTATAATGGATTGATAAAGCCATTGTCGTTGCCTCCTTCGTCGTTTATACTTGCGCAGGTACAATATTTCTTCCATACTTGAAATATTCAGAACAGTCTGAATCGGATAGAAATTAAAATATGTTTGTCAATAACTGACTAATAAATGTAGAGGAAGACGACGAAGAAGCCTCCTAGTCGGAACCAGTGCGGGACCGCGCTGGCAGGACCCGGCAATACCTACGACGCAGCTCTATGTGTCCCGGCTACATCACACCACGAAGGTTGAAGAGATCGTGGAGTATGTTCGAGCGAAGACCAGCTGGACCAAGGTCGAGAAGTTGGAGTCACGCCACAACACGAATTTCAAATCGTTCGTGGTGCGAGTTCCGGCTCATCATATTGAGACCTTCCTCAAGGATGAGTTTTGGCCGAAGGGTGTCGTACATACCCAGCGCAACACGACGCCGTCAATTCGTGTAAAAAAGTTTAGGGGGAAGTCCCCTAGTGGCGGACACCTAAGGTTATTTATAAATAAAACAAAAAACATTTTAGGAATGTTTATTAAATTATGACTTATATTAGATAACAAAGTTAGAAATCAAATTAAATTAACAAAAATGCAACCTCTGCTAAAAATAATTAATACTATCAATCAAACTTAGGTAACAAAAAATATAATTTTAAAAAGTGGCACCTAGTACCGGACGAATATTTGTGCCATACCCCTAGCACCGGACATTTCAAAATAACCTGCATCGATCACATATATGTAGCCATCTCCACACTCTGGAATGTCTGCACATGCTTCATGTGCCCACCCACAACAGGATGAGCACTGGATCCAGTCTTCGTTAGTGCCTTCTAAGCAAACTACGCAAATTGTTATGTTTGTGTTAGATGTTTCAGTTAATGGTTCTACTTCACTTCCTTTCTTTCCTTTGGCTTTCACGTTTTTCGCTTCTTTTTCCTTGTCTACGCTCTTTCCTTTGGTTTGCTTTCCTTTACCTCCCATTGCTACTTAAAACTTAGATTTTATTTCCTTCTTTTTATCTTTCATGTTCTTTTCATTTTCTTTTTCTTCTGCCGCTTGTTTGTATGGCGATGAAGTTAAAATTTCACTTCATTCACTCTTTCTTTTTCGAGATGCTGTTCGTTTTTTTGCTGCGTCAGGCAACGGTGATAAGTTATGGATTATCTGAACAAGATCGGGAGCAGAACTTGTCGTCGGTTTGGGACTTGTGGTTATAGGATAACTATTAGATTGTTCAGATTCTTTCATTTGCTCTTTTGTGATTAAGTTTGATACCACGACAGCTTGTTCGTTGTGAGAAGGTGTTAGTGAACCTACCTAACATTGGTTTCATTGTTACTTCTTCTCCTCGATTTGGGGCCTTTATTTTATCATGTATAGTGCTTTTAGGAATATTGTATCGCATTGCAGCTTGTCTTACACTAAGTTCTTTTGACATAACCTTATCAATAGCAGTTTGTAAGCTCTGTGGCTCCCAGGATCCTTTCTTTTTCTTTTCTTCCATTTTAATTATCTTCTTTCTTCTATACTCTAAAACAAAATTAAATAATTAGAATAAAATACGTAATTTCTTACAAGAAATATCAATATGTTTAGTGTCCGGCACTAAGGGACGACTTAGTGTCCGGTGCTAAGGGACACACATTTTCGTTCATTAGGTGGTACCTACTAAAATTGTGTAAAAGATCTAATAATATTCTACCATTTTACGGACAACAATCGAGTACTGCTTTTATCTTTGAATACCACTCAAATGTAAATGCATAAATATAATAGAATTACTTACATTGATATTTAGGTGACGCCGTGATTTCGCGCCTAAAACAGCAAACGGTCACTCCCGCCGCGGCCGTGTGCGTCACTGGCGAGGCGCGGCGCGTGATCCTGTACCTGTGTGCCCCCCGCGCCCCTTTCACTTGTATTTTGAATCGAACTGGTTTATACTCGCTTGAATAGTACGAGTGTCCGGCGCTAGGTGCCGTCCGGCGTTACGGGACTTCCCCCTATTCATATTTTTGTGGTTTTTATAAATATGTATATAATATTACTATTTTACTAATACCTTACAGACCTGTAAGGTATTTATGTTATGGGTCTTTGTTACCTGAAATAAGTGATATATTATTATTATTAATAACTGGCACCGCAAATACGCGTACCAGACATTTCTCACAAAATCGCAAAGTTAAATCAACAGTGCCTTCTATTCACAATACAGTGCTCACCACACACCTCAATAGGAAGGTTCAGCTGACTGACGTCTCAATCGGTCTCGACTTCTCGATGCAGACCACAAAAGCCTGTTTCGCGAAGATGGTTGAATTTTATGACTGCCTTTTGCGTCTTCCGACGACAAGTAATTAAATGAAATGCCCTAATATACTTGATGGTTTTCCGCAATCTTGCTATACCATTAGATTAGATACCTACTTGTAAGTGCGAAAATATTTATTTATTATTTATTTATTTAAACTTTATGTACAAAAGTGGTACATGGGCGGACTTAATGCATCAAGGCATTCTCTACCAGTCAACCTTTGGGTTATAAAGACTATACTGTAGTAGGTGTACAATAAATAAAAATAAGATTCAAAATTGAATTTTAACAATTCGGAAAGAATATACAGATAATATATATAATACTAATAAAATACATATATATGCTAAAATAATAAACAAATAAATATGATATATAATAATCATACCGATTAAGAGAATTCATAGTAATCATGACGAAGAACAACTAAGAATGACAAGCTTTTAAGTAGTGTTTTCGGATTTTACGCTTAAAGGAAAATTTTGACT
Organism: Mamestra brassicae; assembly: GCA_905163435.1. Lineage (NCBI taxonomy): Eukaryota > Metazoa > Arthropoda > Insecta > Lepidoptera > Noctuidae > Mamestra > Mamestra brassicae. The sequence continues at coordinate 17,777,357 of LR991001.1, forward strand.
CCGCCTTCTTGATGTCAAGGGGTAGCATATTCCAGAGTTTAATTGTAGAAATAGCGTAGGAATTAGACAAAAACCCGGTGCGGTGAGAAGGGATATGAAGAAGTAAGTTTTTAGATGCTCGAAGGTTGAGACTGTGAGAACTGCCCAACACTTTAAAATATTGTTTTAAATAATCAGGAGCACAAGGATCGTTCATGATAGTGAAGAGCATGCAGAGGGATCTGAGGGATCTCCTCTGACGGATAGGCAACCATTTAAGCTGAGAACGGAAGGAAGAAATGTGATCATATTTACGAAGGCCAAAAATGAAACGAATACAGTTGTTAAGAATAATAATGGTTGTTTCCTACCACAAATGATTTATTTTTAACCAATTACCTAATAATATTATGAAGTGGACTGCTTAATTTGAATAAAGATCAATGACTCAAAATGGATCTATTTACTAATCAACATGCAGAATATGGAACCGGTTGAACTTGACGATGCGTGCCGAAATGGTTCAAGTCCCAGACAGAATCGACTCGTTTTGCAAAAAACAGTTCACTTTTCTAGGAAATTTACTTGAAAACATTTACTTTATGACTGTCTGCCGTTGCAATGGGGACTAAAGTTTTCGTGCTCACCAGTTGGCGCCACTGACGTAAGGTCCATAGCATTATAGTTGTTATTACGCGCATGTGAAGAAAGTTAGAAGGAAAATAATTTATAATACCGTAAATACAACATAGATCGCGCCGCAGTGTTACGCGGACTCATCATAATCGAAGAAAAAAAGGACATACACATATTTCCAACTAGCTGTCGCCCGAAATTATCCCAAGGGAACATACTCCCGGGATAAAACTATCCTATGTCCTTTCCCGGGACTCAAACAATCTCCATACCAAATTTCATCTAAATCGGTCCAGCCGTTGGCGCGTAAAGAAGTAACAAACATACATGTTTGTGAGTGTGTACTCACAAACTTTCGCCTTTATAATATTAGTGTGATAAAAAAGTGCGATGCAGTGGTCGGTAGAACCGTACCTTAATCTGCTATACTCAGGTTGTTTTAGGAAAATACTCACAATAATCACAACAAATTAATGAGTAAATAAATTCGCGTCAAAAGCCAACCAACTTTTTTACATTTCGAAATTTGACATTTCGAAAACCTCACGCTACACTAGCGCCTCTAGCGGTGAAATTAAACGCGATAGCCCTCATCGTATGCAGCAATGCACTCTGTCCCTGTTTATTTTTTTGCTTGTTCACTTTTCTAGCTATTTATTTCTAGCGTTGTTTCAAGGAAAAAGCTATTCAAGGAAAAAGCTAAATTAGAACACAAAATTCGATTCGAAATAAAAACGTCAAAATGCTTTAACGCTTCAGATGGGATTATTATCTTACTGTGTTTTACGTGAACATCACAATGTTTTCCGTTTCCCAGGCTAAAATTCTTCCCATTGATGTTGCCTTCCCGTGGGAGCTTCAAAATTTCCCAAGCCACTCGCACAAAAACTGCACCTTCGTAGTAACTGTCTGGCCTTATACTTTATAGCTGTTGAATGTGGTTTAAGACTGATTTGTAACTTTTTTCAGCTGAGATTGCACAAACTGCAATCTCAGCTGCGATTGTTTGCTAATCTAGTTTTGTTTTTATTAGATCTTGCGAATTTCTATCTCCCAGAATTACTACAAGGCTACACAACAAAATTGAAAAATTACTACGCAGCCTCATTTTGGGGACGTCCAACTCCAACCGGTCGATTCTGTGAACATTTCGAAATGAAGGCTTTAGTGTAGTGATCACGAGGTGAGCTGTCAATCCATATAAACAAGATGTCACGTGATCACAAAGTGAGCTGTCATTCCATCTTGATTATATGGATTGACAGCTCACCTCGTGATCACTTCACCCAAGCCTTCACTTCGATATGTTTATAGAATCGACCGGCTGAAGCGGATAACGACATTCTGTTAAAATGAATTATCTTCCGCTATATTCACTTATTCACTTTTGAAATGTTTTGAAGGGAGGGCCTTCAAAACATTTCAAATTAGGAACACATTAAATCCATATTAAACCCATTGTGAATCTAGGCCAGCATCACAACTCATGAGAAGTCACATTAACGGAACAGTACTTGTCAAATACGTACGAGTACTTTCACGGCGTGCGCATACGCACATTAACGAAATAGGTCGCATCAGTTTAATGGTTTATTAATAACGTATTTGTGGTGTATGAGAGAATGCAGCCAGCGTTGCGGAATGAGTGGCCCGTTCGTTTATTGACAGGTCGTAAACCCAGGGGCTATTAAATAGGAGTTCCAGCATTCCTTTCCGAACGCTGGTCATAGCAAAGTTATTTTTAATTGGCATGAAAAGATAGAAGTCATAAATAATAAATGGATGAAGAGTAACGTAAGTAAATGATTGACGATGACCGTTAACTTCTGTCCATCAGGAAACCTATTCAGGAATGGAATCCTTTCAAATAAAGATGAAATGTGTAGAATGACGAGCCTGTTTCAAGTGTGTGTTTTTAGTACTGAATGAGAAATAACTCAAACCCCGAAGGTGAAATAATTAGTAATTTCCATCGGTATCGGTGGGCTACTATTTTTTAATTTTTTAAATGTTTTTTTTTTTTAATAATTTATATTGAAATATTAAAAAATAAATTAATGTATGTTAATTAATAAACGAAATAATCTCTTAAAACAGTGGTCCAAATGTTTTCCGTTGTCGTCCAAATGGTTTCCGTTGTGGTCCAATTAGTTTCGTTGTGGTCGCCAAATAGCTTGTTGTGGTTCAAATAGTTTCCGTTGTGGTCGCCAAATAGCTTGTTGTGGTTCAAATAGTTTCCGTTGTGGTCGCCAAATAGCTTGTTGTGGTTCAAATAGTTTCCGATGTGGTCGCCAAATAGCTTGTTGTAGTTCAAACAGTTTCCGTTGTGGTCGCCAAATAGCTTGTTGTGGTTCAAATGGTTTCCGTTGTGGTCGCAAAATTGCTTGTTGTGGTCTAAATAGTTTACGTTGTAGTCCAAACTGTACAACAAACTTTGCTGGCTGGCAAATGTTTTTACCTCCGTACAGCTATTTAGAGGAGCTCGTGGCTAGGGAATATCAGCCGCACGGATCGATCAAGTTTAAGCAACGCTTGCCAAGATTGGTCTGTGGATGGGTGACCATCTTAACATATCGGGTTTCGTCCGTGCCTCTGAGAGCTGAGGCTGCCATTTGTAGATCTTTGGCAGTCGTTACGGATTGCCAGAAGCCAGTAAATCTGACTCCAGTCTAGCCAAGAACTACCGTGTTACCGTGTTAATGGGTTATGGAGGTCTGGTAGGCAGCCGCTCCACGTAAAATATAACTGGGAAAAGGCTAGGCAGATGATGACAGCTATTTCCATAAACTCCTGCTGACAAGTTAAAAGAAGAATGTAAATACTTAGCATAACGTTAACCACATCAATAACAACACCCGTAAAGTGCGCATATCTTCATACGCTAACTGGAAGCTAATTGACTGACGACTAATTAAGGACAATGGGCCCAGTTAGCCGGCTGCCACGTGCAGCATATTTGCATCGAACTGCACTTATTATATCCGTTTTACGTTCTTGCGCTGTTTAGGCTTGTGGGTAGTCTAATATTACACACACATGTGCTGGTTGAAGAGAGCTTTTTTTTTTTTTAAGGATGGGAAATCATCAAATGAAGCCCTTTGCGTTCTAGGGCCGCGGTGACACTTTCGAACAAATTCCGCAACGGTTGAAGAGAGCTTACGTTAGTTACTGGCTGGATAGCAACTGGAGTAATGTGGACCGCATTTATCAGATTAGAGCTGATCATTATCAGCGTTACCGAGACGTCTTGTGCTGAATTTAAGCTTATCAATAGACTGATACAATACCATGATAAGGGCAGAAAAATCTGCTTATGCCTTCCAAAGAAAATCCTGAAGAAAGATCTTAATTTCCACCCGATGATAGAAAGAGTATTGCTTGCCACAATACAAACAATCCTGGGATGAAATGAAAATCTTTAAACAGAAATTATGCCGTTACAAGCAGGAGTGTATTTTCAGAGTTTGTTTTTTGCGTCATAGATCTCAATCATCGTTTTGCATTAGGTCATATCGAAGGTCAAGAGCTGAATCATCGTCATCATGAAATTATGAAATGATGTTCGGGAGGCACAATGCCATATTCTCAAAATGACATATTAGCAAAATGTCTTTTCTCAGAATGCCACACTAGCAAAATGTCACACTATCAAAAAGTCATGTCACATAATGTCCGATTTACTTTAATGACAATAAAATATTGTTAAAGTGTCGTAGTGACTTCTTGCAGTGGGCCGATGATTTATGAATAAAAAATAATAGTAATTTAATTATTTCAGTATTTTATCACATTATTTATTCATTTATTTAACCCCTAAAAATACAACAGAGCACATAATATATTATTTGCTCACATAAGAAACACGATCATTGAATTGGAAATCTTTAAACAGAAATCGAAGCCGTTCAAAGTAGGAGACATCTTTTGGGTTTTCTGGTCCCATCATAGATCTCGATCATCGTTTCCCATCAGCAATATCTATCAAGACAAGAGCTAAAGCATTGTCATCACGAATAAAAAATACTTTTTTCTCGTGTAAGTACTCTTTGACAGCCAAACCCGTCTTAAGAAAACAAAACAAACGTCGCAAGTACCTCAGACGATTTAATAACACCTTCATCGCAGTCACGATCGCACCTCACTCGTAAAACTCAAAGTATTTAGATAAAACTAACGCGGTCACGTTTCTAACGCTACTAACACTAAGCTACAAGTAATTATCTCTATACAATGGTGGTAGCACGTGTATTAGCTTATGATGTCATTAAATATTGCTAGTATAGCTCGCGAGTCAGAACAACTGGTTTTTTTTTATAAGGGTTTGCTCTTGACTAGTAGTCTAGGTCATAGATGACAGAGACAAAGTCGACGATGGAGCGAGCTTACCCAGAAGAAGCCTGTTCACTCTAATTTTGAAGAGATTAGGGTTGTATGCGTTCGGAAACACAGACGCAGGCAGAGAGTTCCACTCCTTTGCTATGCGCATTATAAAAGACGTTTGGAAACGTTTAGTACGAATTGGTGGAATCGCAACAAGGTAGGGAGGGTAACTTGCAGTGCGTCTAAATGTCCGATGGTAGAAGGGGGCCGGTGGGATGAGGTCGTGGAGTTCCTGGACACTCCCCGAAGTATATTCTGTAGAAGACCGACAAGCAGGCAACCTTGCGGCGATGAGTTGAGTTTAATAAGTAATGAAGCAGTCGTTGTAAAGTTTGTGGTGCATAAAAATATTCTGTATGGGGAGGAGATGTAGATAACGTGGTAGGCGTGACTAATTAGAATGACTTACGGCCAGTCTCAATAACGTATCTACCTTTAACCAACCGAGCTACCAACAGTAGCTGAAACGTCATGTTTGCCTTTGTAATATGACGTTTCAGCTACTGTTGGTAGCTAATTTGACAGTTGGTTAAAGGTAGATACGTTCTTGAAACTGGCCGTTAGACATTCAATTATCTATCAGCCTGTCAGAATAAGGTTGGTTTGAACATTTACCTTCTGAGGACAAACAATCGAAGCGGTTAACTGTCGATTCGGAAAGATGAAGAAAGATAATTTATTTTTTTAGGCATTTATTGGTCTGGGACTCTGGGACTCTGGGAAGGTTGTTGCGCCACTTCTTCTTGCCAGCTCAAACACTAGAAATGGTGACGGGCGCGCGTTTAGCGGGATTATCTTTTGTTCTCGCATCTTTGACGTCCCTCGCCGCCGAGGCCCGCCGCGACGTCCCCGTCAAAATCCGCCCCGACCCTTGCTCGAGCCAGCCCGCGCCGCTGAGCCTGTAGTCTTAAATTCGCCCCTTAATAATAATTCCAGTTCGATCCAGCCCGTCCCTAGCTGTCCTCTCCCCAGCGACGCCCTAAGCCGAGGCCCGTACCCCACAGGGGGTGCCCTTAGCGTGTAGTCGCTTAGTTTGTAAGTTTTTTATAAGCCCTGGCTGGAGGCTTTAATATTATATTAAGGCCACCACAGGCAAGCCCGGTTAAGCAGTCGACAACCTTATAGGTTGAACTGCGTGAAGCCACTCACAAAAAAAAAAAAAAATCTTTGACGTCCAAAAATTGTTGATTCTCAGGCTATTTTGAATAACATTTTTATTTTTTTTCTGCTTGCTGTATTCCATCTTAGCATGTCGACAAGTATACTCCAAGTTGATCAGCAAGAGACACTGGAATCTATTTTGAATGTTGATTAATATTGCATAGTCAGCTTCAAAGAGATCCAAGGTTAATTGTTCGTGATTCTTGTAACTAATTCAGACATGATGTCTAGATCTCTTTGCTGGCATACTTTTTCTGGATTCGTGACTAAGCCCTACAGCCATTATTTTTACGATTTGTGACTTTCATTTATTGCTTTTGACATCACGATTTCCTTGTGCCTATTTAAAAAGAGGAACTAGGGAGATTCTTGTCCGATCTCCTCTATAAAAATCTATCTTTGCGAATAGAAAACTAGAGTCACTTTAGTATATTTGCCTTTAATGGTTTATTGAAATAAATGTACCTATTGACTACATATGTCAAAGGAAAAAAAAACAGTTGTAAAAAGTTTTATCTTACTTTGTATCGTCTAGGGTATAAACCTTACACCTTCTATACCATCTATCGTTGAATATGGGCCTACACACACCAGGGGCCTTACTATGAAGTCTTAAAACAATCATGATTCCGCTCTAAGAGGGAGACAGGAGCTATACATAGCGAATAGCACTATCTCTTTTATATCATCGGAATTGGACGGCATTAGCACGCATTATACCACACAGTAGGCACCAGCACGGAATGCAGAGGATTGTGCCACCGGTCAGCGCATACTTGCCGCTTAGATACTCTAGCATTCCGGCCGGCCTGCCAGTGTATCCTTGATCTAGGCCTACCAGGACATCCCGCGACGTGCCGCGGCATGCCGTCGCGACATCCCTTAGCGCGCTCTCCAATGCCGTGTCAATAAATCCCTTTCGATGCCACGGAATCAATTTCAAACTTAGGCATTTATGTCGTATTCCTGGTAGATAAATTTGAATGTCCTTTGGTAAAAATCGAAATCCTCTTCCATTCCGTAAAAATATTTTTACCGCGATTCCGTCCCGGTATGCGTAGCCATATGACACGGTACGGAATTAACAAACCTTTTTCTTCTTGCCCTTTCCACTTGAGCATCCAACAGTACAATGAACTACACCCGTGACATTTACACCACTGTAACATTGTACAGCCGCGAACACAAGTGCTCACTGATCTTTTTCGTACACAACAGTGTTTTTATGCTCTGATTCACTGCGAAAGGTCGACGTGGCCCAGTGTGGGCGTCAATCGCTACTCGTGACGAACCTTTTCACAAGTCATCATCGGAGATCGGAATAGGTAGACTTTATTTACCTAATGTTCGTGGAAGTAAATAACATAGAGTTGACAATACTGTTTGACAAAACCGTTTTTTTTTCTCCGCTGAAGACCTCAATGAATTCTGCCCTGTTCCTGTCCAGCTGATGTGAGCGTCAGTCAATCCTTAGAAGAATAAAATTGGACGAATACGAAGACTAAGTTATAAAAACATGGAATATTTTTCCCATTGCATTGGTAGCATAATTATGTCCCTACTGCCATGTTTACGCCATTTAAAGTTACGTGCTGGTGTTCAGTTATCCGTGTGTGTAAAGAAAAATAGGCTTTAGGGACAAATACCTGTTACAATAATATTATGACACATAATACCATTGACCGTCATAGTGAGCCATTTACGTAATAAAATAATGTAGGTACTCGTATATCTTTCAATTCAAAATGAATTGTTTTCCTATTGTAGAACATAAGAATGATTTGTATTTGTCACTTTTAATTAAACTATTATATTTAATTGATCTAGGATGAATAATAAAGGAACTTACTTACTGAGGAAATAACATGCACGTGTGTTGACAAATAGTTAAGTTGGAATCCTTGGAATCTGAATGCTCTAAGAAGAATCATATTCGTGACGCGTTATTTATATCTGCATAGATAAATACTTGCAGTTTATAGTAGGCGCCAGATAAATGTGGAATAAAGTACATTGACCTTTCCCTAATAACTGTTCATAGGTACCTGAACAATTAAATATGAATCGTTTTTCATTATTAGACAATGTTAAGGATCACGAGAGATGATGATTCGGGACAGCTTTGTGTCATTAATTCCGTTTTTCAAATTAAAAATGTCAATAATTGTAGGTGGGTCAATGACCGTTATTCCACGATTATCTGGCGCCTACTATAGTACCTACTGAATAGGGCCGCTGTCCTACTGGCGTTTTACGACCTTTGGCGTTAAAACTGCTATAGAGTACCCTTACACCCTTACACACCTGCATCATTGAGGACCTAATAAAATGCCTGTGATGCCGCTATTAACGTGGCCTCATCATCATCTTTCTGTCCTTATCCCATGTTACTTGGGGTCGGCGCAACACGTTTTTGAAGTGAAAACTTCTTTAGCGGCGTTGTGCACTTTTTGGGATGGGTAAAAAATGTTAAACTCACGTCAGGACAGGTGACCTGATCGAAAATTCGTAAGACTGAGGGAAAGTTCTGAAGTGTTAAATTTTTTATGTAATGTTTGTCGATAGCGCAATAAATGAATATTGTATTTTACCACATAAATGATAGTACTTTTATACTGATAATTAAAGCAATTCGTGCGAAATTATTTCCTAACCATTCCAAAATATCGAAAATGCACAACGTTAATGTTCAAGTTTTCACTTCTGCCGGCACTCCCGGAGTGCAACCCGTTGTTTTTTTTCTTCCATTCTGTCCTCTCAGCCGTCACGCTATCACTAACTCCCTTTTCTTTGATATCACTCCTCACACAATCCATCCATCTTTTCTTTGGTCTCCCTCTCCCTGCCCATCCATCCACATTTTGAATTCATAACTCTTTTAGTTACGTGCATTTCATCCCTCCTCTTCACATATCAAGATAAGCGGTAATTAACGTGGCCACCTACTGGACAGAAAATGTTCAAATGCCACCATTGAATCTACTCGGAGAGGAAGAACATGATATGCATAGGACTAATAATGTGCTTGGTGCGGGATGTGGCAGAACCATACAGAAAAACATGGCGGACCTTATGCGGGCCAAAAGCCTCGGGGAGTCTGTCTGCCATAGAGTCTAGTCGTAATTACTTGCTGAAATACATATCAGAAACTGACCAAGCGCCTTCTGCGACTGGATAGGGGCAGCCTGCTAATGGTGGCGGGGACCATCACCGGACACTGCTCACTGAATAAGCATTTCCACACACTAGGTATAACAGACAGTCCTCTGTGCAGAGCATGCATGGAGGAGGAGGAAACGGTGTCGCACGTGCTCCTTGAGTGCACAGGCGTCGCCGATATACGTAGACAAACAAAACACCGAATTCACTCACAGACACCCTGAACTCTTTAGGACTGATCTGCTTCTGGAGGGAGGTTGGCTGGTTGGAATGACGGCCGCCAAGGCCCACGCACAATGGTCCAACATCAGGACTAAGTGCGGAAACCATACCCCAATAGATAGATAGACATATCATAAACATTCGCCACCCGTTCCGTCACACGATTTCTCTAGTCATCATATCATAGACTCTAGATCTTATAGGTTTTCCTGTAATCTATAGGAAAAGACATATTATCTGTATTTTTTTTCAAATTTTAGGCCCTGTAGTTTCGAGATAAGCGGGAGGGAATGGTCAATTTTCATCTATTTTCAACCGACTTCCAAAAAGCAGGAGGTTCTCAGATTCGACAGAATGTTTTCTTTTGTGTTTGTTATGCGATCATTCCGTAAATTATTATGAATTGATTTTGATGATACTTTTTTTATTCGAAAGCCTATACTCCTGAGGTGGTCAAGGCCATTGGCACCAAGTCAGAATCTGATGATGGGGTCCTAGGAAAATCGGGGGCAATCCTCAAATCTTCATTTGTGTTGATAGACTGGAAGGGAAATTATAGGCCTACAGGAAATTCCCCTCATTATTACAAAAAAGTCAGATAGGTAGATACCTAACTGTTATTATCAAAGCAGTTTATCACTTATGTGTTTCAATGTCAGTCTGCTTGGTTGCAGTGGTATCCTTATCTCCTGATACTCATCGATTAGGTATCGACATGTTTCGAAACATAGTTTATCAGATAACGGTGAATGCCACTTGAAACTGGAAATTTTTTGTAGAGGTGTTTGGGTATTTGACAAAAAAAAATCTAATTAGTCCGTCAGATAGATTTCCAAAAAATATTGGACACGTATTTTTTCTTTTGTCACGTAAACAAAAAATTAAGACGATAGTGTGTTGAAAACTCGTGTGACGTCACTTACCAGTACACTTTTTACTGAAAGTGACGTTACCACATCTTTGAAGCTTTATCTTCGTATTTTTTAATGATTAAACAAAATAAAAAATACGTAAGTATCTAATATTTAATATTTTTGGAAAATCTAAGTGACGGGTTAAATAACATCATATTTTTTTAACTCAGGCAACATCCCTATTCTTGTGAATCTCCTTGATGAACTTAGTCATCGTACAAGATGTTGCCTTAGTAACGTCTGTTGAAGACCTTCGACGATGCACCTGTGCAGTTAAGTACTCCTGTTAGTCAGATGAACGGAAACGTCTGTAAAAAACCAGCCAAGTGCGAGTCGAACTCGCGTGCAAAGGGTTCCGAACGAATTAAAAGACAATATTTTAAAATCATAGACTTCTTATTTACTTTTCTTCGTTTTCCTGTAAAGACATATGATCTGTATTTTTTTTTTTCAAAATGTTAGGCCCTGTGTTTTTGGAGATAAGCGGGAGGGAATGGTAAATTTTCATTTATTTTCTTGAATAACTTCGGAACGGAATATTTTAATACTGTGAAAAAATATTTTGAGACCTGGGCCTTTGATTTGATATGTCACATGGTACAGTTGTAAAAACTTTATTTTTAATTTTCTTATTTCACCCCAAAAAGTGAACCAATTTTCATAATTTATTTATTTTTGTGACACGGTGGGCTTTCGAGTCACAGATATACATATGTGGACCAAATTTCAACTGAATCGGACCAAAAGATTCGGCGAAAATCAGCTGTGACAGACGGACAGACAGACAACCGAGTGATCCAATAAGGGTTCCGTTTATACAGAGGTTTGAAACCCTAACAAAGAAAAAACCTTTATTTCTTCGTCTAATTGCAAAAACGCGAAAAGCAAAGGAGACGAGAAGGTACCATGAAGATCTGGACCATTACTGTCAATGTGCCAAGCCTGCCATGCTATCTCTCCTCCACCCTGTGTTGACTGGTAGAAAATGCATGGCATTAAGTCCGCCTTTGTACCTGTACGTTGCATGAAGTTATAATAAATAAAATAAATATGTTATAGACGCTGTCTTCGAATTCTTTATCTGCACATCGATAGCTAGTCTCCACTGAGATTTGCCGCCGAGATAAATAAATCGGTCTGGAGGACTATCATTGAAAAATGGTACCTAACCCAAAACAATCATCTAAATGTGGTTCATCAGAATAAATTTTAATCTATTCCTATTCCTTTGATATTTCTGACACATAACCTCCTTATCCTAAACCTGTCAAACAATAAGGACATCCGCACACGATCGTTTGGTGCTCACAAATCTCTTGGATGTCGCGAATTGTCTCCCGTCGTCCGCTCCGCTGGCTGCGCTCACGTGGTCGCGTAATGAACAATAAGTGCTTTAGACATTAGCGGGGTCGCTGACCGGGTCATAAGGTGAGGTGGGAGTGCTGACGGAGCGGGAAGAGGAGCGATTAAGTTTGTGAGTTTGTTCAACTGCTCCAACTGCAAAAGACGCTACAGTCATAAACATAACAGAACAGTTGTTAAAAAAGAGGATCGTTAGTGCAATACGATGAATGATTCTCCAGTTCAAATACCAACCTAAAAATAAGCCCAAGCTTAGCACTTAACAACTAGTAAGATGATGTTCAGACATTATCGTTTTAATCACAAAATAATAAAAGACGAACATAAAGGTTCTTCTTTTATTTATTGCTTTTTGAACAATTTCCTTAGCCTAACTTTACATGCAAAGACAAAAATTCATGAGAAACAAGCAAGACGACAGTACTTGTGCGTTTAAATGACACATTTAGTTTCGAAAGAGGTTGTATCTACAGATCAAAGAGGACGCTCTACAAAGCAAAAAGTTTTCTAAATCGCGAACTCCTTAAGCGGCAGCGTTTCCCGCTCAGCTTACGTTTGGATCTCGCCTATAAACAGCTTTTCTATGATTGCGCGAATGCTCACGCCGATTACGTTGACGGTATTATGCAGGGTTGTTGCAGAAGTCAAGAACGGACTTTTTACTTAACACGGAAGCTTGGAGAGAATTTACTTACCTACTTTATTATGTCAGTGCTGGGTTATTTCATTTGATATGGAGATAGTCATGGGACTTTAAGTTACGGTTTTTGTTGCTTGGTCAGGGTTAAGTCCACGCCTATTATCTCATCATCATTTCAGCCGAAAGCCGTCCACTGCTGGACATAGGTCTCCGCCAAGAGTTGCCAAATCGACCGGTCCTGTGCCTCTCGCAACTTGCAGATACCCGCGGCCTTCACCAGGTCGTTGGCAAACCTTGTAGGAAGCCTTCCCAAACTTCCAACATTTCGTCTTTCTAAATGAATAATAATACTTATTTTCCATATTAAGTCCTTGGGTAACACAAGGTGGAGACGACGATACGACAATTAATCATAACTAAATCAAACACTGGCAATACTACGAATATGTTGTCTTTTATCACAGATTTGATGTCACTAACTGCAACAGACTGCTTGGAATATTTCGTCAGAATAGTAGTACTTCTTGACTAGAGTTTTTTTGACGTTTTATGAAATTGGAAAGTTTATTTTTAATTTTGGTGACAGGATTTATAATAGTTTCAAAATATTCCTATCAACCAGTATTGCTAGTGTTTTCATTTATTGCCGTATCGATGTCTCCACATTGTGTATTATTTATATGACCTACCTAATTAAAGATAGTATAACTTGATTATCTGCATGTAAATTTTATTACTTACCTAGTCCGATGACATACTTCGGCAGATAAAAAAGTAGATAGTAAAAACCTAATTGGTTTAGTGCTGCCGATTTCAATTTATCTGTTTAAGTTCTTATGCAAACGATACCAGGCTTTATCAACCCACATATACTGCGATAGCTTAAAAGTGAAGCGAATAATCAGGACCATAACTTTATCCTTCAGTCTGTAATCAAACCAGCCTATGTTTTTTCACTGCAGGTACAGCCCCTCCCTGTCCCCTTTCCGCACAATTTTATTTTCTTATAATATAACACACTACTTATCCTTCGAGATAAATCTTGTAAAAAAAAAAATTATATTTCAACCATTCCAGTAAATCCATTGTCGATTTTATTTTGTTAATCTCATGTCCTAATTTTGAGCAAAACTTACGTCGTTTGATGGGCTTATTACATTTTAAACTTATGTGCCCGACTTACTTGCAATATATCTTTATATATATAATTCCTCTGTACGTGTTTTGACAGTGAATTCGAGAATGGTTTAGATTCACAATTGGACCCGGTAGGTGGCGCTGCAATCGATTTCTATAATTTTTCGTCAGACACAAAGCAAACGTTCGGACAGGACAACGTCTGTCGGGACCACTAGTGTATATATGTAATCTGAATCTCGGAAACGGCTCCAACGATTTTCATAAAATTTAGTATGGCCGGGGTTTCGGGGGCGATAAATCGATGTAGCTAGGTTTCATTTTTGGGAAATGTTCACCAAAAAAACAATACCGGTCCTCCAAGTACTATAATTTAATAGTAGTTATTTAAAACAGCAATCCACTACCCCGTGGCATCCATCATGTATTTCATGTTATAATCATACTGCGGGTCTTAAACCAAACTGCTCCAAGCTTAGTGGAGTGTTTACTACTCGTACGTGCACAGCAATTACTATTTCTAGGAAAATAAACAATTTCTACCCTTTTGTGAGCGTTTCAAAGATTTATGAACAGTAAGGGAAGAGCCCATAAATCGAGAAAAAATGGTTTAGTTTTTTTTCTATATGCTTGTAAATATATTACGACTTACTGATTTCGTCAAAATTTTGTACGCGAAACGCAAAAGTACAAGGAAAAATAAAGAGTATTTGGATCACTATCAACAGTAGCCATTCGGCAGATGATATGTATGAAAATATAAGTACGACAACAATCACTAATTGATTGGAATTACCATTCATTAACAACACTTATGCCCAAGGAAAATAATGGCCAAAAAATAGACCTACTTCGACGTATAGAAATGGTAAACGATGACGTTAATCAAAATCATAGAACTTCAAATGCCAACCCACACTGCAAATCAGACAGATCAGATCAGACATACATATGACAGCAAACACATAAGAAGAGGTGATGTAGTGATATACCTAAGTACCGGGTAAAACGGGGTGGATTGAAATGATGGGGTAAATAAAAACGAAACTGATTGGAATTGTCACGTTATTTAAATATTGTTTGCTGCAATGAAGAGCTCCAATTTTTATCAATTATTTTATTTATTTTGAAATGGACGCTCTGTGAATTACTATTAAATCAAATCAAATCAAAAGTCATTTATTCAAATTAGGCTGAGTGCCATCACTTTTTGAACGTCAAAGTTCTACATAAAGACAGTCCCCCAAAACGCCCGCCCGTCACCACTTCCTAGTGTTATAGCTGGGAAGAAGTGGCGCAAAAAACTCCCCAGCAACATTGAAATAGTATTTATGTGAAAATCCCAATAAAAGTTTCGTTTTTATTCACCCCTGCATTTCTATCCACCCCGTTTTACGGTACTCGTAGATGCTTAGGTGTAATGCCTTCACAAAGCAATGTGAGGTAATAAACACAAGCAGTACTTGCTTTAGGTATGTGGCAAGCGATAGAGGTCACAAGTCACAACAGCTGTGACCGCAAGATGATGGAAGCGACAAGAGAGCAGGCTGCGGAATGTCACGCCAATGTGTGCCTTCATGTCTATTTCTATATACTGTAGGAAGTAGAAGTACTTGAGGTACGTAAGAATTCCGTTATCCAATGCCATGGTGAACTCTTCAAGGTAATGTTAGTCGCCATCAATACCTCGATGACTGCGCGATTTATGGCGTTGGATACTTCCGTGCTTGCGTTTGAGATTATAGTGTTTTCACTGGTCCATTCATTAGAAAATCATTAGTGAGCGATAAAGTTACGATGATCAAAACCTATAGCAAACGTTTTGTTATAAAATTACTATGAATGAAAATCTCATCATACTCCAAGAATCAAAAATTTCCTTAAATTCAACTAACTCTTGAAATTAATCTCATAATCCTTGAGAGCGAGCTATAAGAGAGAAGAGGACGAATATATTAATAAACATTATGACATTCACATACCGATGGGTTCCACAGGCAAAACGCCTGGAATAGTAGTGGGATGAGACGACAATACAGAAATAGACGCAGGGCTTTTGAACGTTGTATAATCGAATTGGATTCTTGCTAGAATATCTTGGAAATGTTTCTAAATTCTGACCAAACATAAAACTGGCCTCATCAGAAGCTGATAGATAGTTAAAGAAGAGAAATAACAGCATTCGAGCATGTCTGATGTGATTGTTGTAATGGCTAAGATAAACATTGCCATTGTAGACATAGAACATCATAAGAAAATGCTGGGATGGTAACCACTTCAGTATGGGCGAGCTCAGCGCAATTCTGTACCTACAAATTCAGCTCTCCGAACTTCATTATAATACCTTGTTAATGAATTTAAACATGGTTGAAGACAATTCCTATACAGCGGAGGCCCGAGGCCAAACTTCAGGAAAATAAATTAACAAACACGAACAAGCTAAAGCAAGCCGCTTTAACTCAATCACTACCGCATAATAATAACTGACCTAACCATTCAACTACAAAGGATGATTAACGTATGACTCACGCTAGGAAAATAAGCTATCTATCAGTACCAAAGACGCCATGTTTGAGCCGAGAATATCGCGAACCCTACTTCCTTACATTTTCCGTGGCAAGGACGCTTGAAGCGCAACGGAAGCGCTTCAAAGCACTCCATACATCCAAACACACTGCGCAACACGACGCATCCATAATTGCCTCAAGGAAAGTGATCTCTTAATTGCATTAGTGTGAGTCTCTTTGGACGTGATTTGCATCTGTGCCGGTGACCTGCTGAATTTGATTCGTGCTAATTCTGTTCACGTTACTGTCATAATGTTCTGTATTGTTTTTATGCTTCCATTGCTCGTTGTCAATGACATGTTTAATGGCTGTACAAGGAATGCTAGTAATGTGTGTTGCCTTATTAGTTAACTCCTGTTTAAATGAGTTCACTTTAGTTTGCGGTTGGTTGGTTTCTAAATGGGTGCCTAATTAAATTGACAAGAGGAAAGTTTTATTCAGAGTTTTGTTTGAAATGCTGAAATTTGCAATAACAGGAAGTGGTTACTTGCTGGTAACCTAGGTTAGGTTAACATAGTGCCCAAATTTTTCGTTTACCTGTTAAATTTCCATAAACACATTCATTCCCATTTAATATTTCGTATAGGTAATTCTACTTTAGTGACCATAGAAGGCACTGTTGTTACTCCTTCTTCATAATTTGTATGTGCTAATATAGTTTTTGCCTTTTTCTAGGAAGCCAAACAATCTCAATTAAGTCTGGAAAGTTTCGAAGCCATAACGTTGTAACCGTATTTCGTCTGCTACTTCTTGATGTATATGATCGTGTCTCAATCTTTGTTCTGTCGATCGATGTCTGTCGTTTAGTTAGATTGATGAGCCAATTTGGCTGGAGCGTCGCCGATGTAATATTTATGTTATGAAGTTTTAGCATTTATTAAAGTAGTCTGTGTTTTGTTTTGTTTTGCGTTTAAGTTAGCTACAGCTGGAGGTATGGATCTGGAACCGAGACTTTGTATTTAAAAAGGTTTTAACAAATTCTCATTGTCTATTTCAAACGTTACCTATGGCTTAAAGAATTCGCCAAGTCAAATATATACCAAAATGAAAGAGCTTCTTTTTAGTTACAGTAAGTGCTTGTCCTTCAAAGAAAAGTATTCATACACAGCCAAACAAAAATCCAGATGTTTCTATAGCTCATTCATCTCATCAAACAAGACATGCAGTCGTAATAAGAAAAATTAACAACGTACAGACATAATTATTGTAATATGCAAATGCCTGAGTGAGTCATACTCAAGAGAATGACGTCATTCTGCATAATATATGATAACACTCTTCCTAGATGACCAACTATTTATCATATTTATGAGCTTCCGAATTTGCTATTATAATTTTTGTTGTATGACTAATACGGCCTACTAACGTACAAGTGTTTATTTATACAAATTATGTTATCGTGATTTATTCTCGCTGTGGATAAAAATATAAAAGATAAATAAATAATTATTTCAACAATGTAACCTTATAGTTATAATCAATATAACCCATAAAATCACCTGTAGAAGGATAGATCACATAACGTAATTGAAAACGACAAAAGCAGTGTGGTTGACCTACTCCTCATGCTCAGCAGAACAAAGCAAATAGTCAGGGTTTAAGTGCACTAAAAGGACAAAGAACAATAAACAAGCAACTGCCCAATGCTATTTCTCTAAGCACCACTTGATGCTTGTGATATATCGTCTTAATAGCCCTGCTAAATGACTTGCTCATACCCCATCCCTGCTTATATGCAACTGCAACATCCAGATGTGATTGCAGGATAACATTCACTTTTCATCTTTTCCCTTTTGACCTTACCTTGAACCGTACCCATCTGTGTCCCACCAGTGAGTAACACGAGACCCCGTATGGTATGGTCGCAGGAGCAGGCACGCTGACACGCTTTCTCCCTTCGTTATTAAGTGCACATTTGTATGCGTGTCCCGCGCAGCGTTGCTTAACCATCGTCTAGCAAGACTGGTCGTCGCCACACTCTATTTACTGTGGTTACTGGTTGCTGATGGTATGCTGATGGTTGAGGGTGTTGGAGACATAGGGACTACAACAGCAGGAGTTATTAAGGCCCTACAGGCAAAATAATTCTGTTAGCTGTCTCAAATGTAACTACTGTGTTGGATGTGCAAAATTCGGGATCGTGCTTGTAATTTGAAGTCTGATTCTTTGAGAGGGTTTTGTCTCTTTGAGAACGAGTTGCCTTAGGGTTCTTCCGCTGAGCATACGCAGTTTAGGTGAATCTTGTATTTGAAAGCTTGCAATGATGATAGTACGTTTTCATAGATGTCCAGAAAATTATCTCTTCTGATTACGATCGTGTTTCCTTCACGCCACTCCGTAACGCATCAAAATTACGACAACGCAGATCTACGATGTTATTTCTACACACGGATGCTGCTGCCCATCTTCCTGATCTAAATGATAGCACGCTAAGTTCCGTCTTACAAGTTACGACATCCATGGGATGTGGGGTGGACTATTCTTGGATCAGATCTCACACAGAGACATTAATACGTTTTGGTTGAACCTAAGAATAATTTCTCTTAATTGTTGAGTGTTTTAACGTGAAGTGTGTAGGATTGTACGCCCAAATCTCCGAGTAGGATAAAACCGGCTTTTATTACCAGGCCAAATACGTGCCAATGCCTCCTTATCTCCATAATTATTTATCATTTAAATTTGATTACCGATATCAGTCTACTATTTAAATATCGCATTTATCAATTCGATTCCTTGTGCCCAAATATTGCATAAATTTTGCGAAGCCAACTCGACAATTTACACCTTTCAATTCTGCAGTGTCAGTTAGGTATAAAACATAATGATACTTAGCAAAATGCCTGGTATTACCGGCTTCGTCTGAAGCGTTTTATTTATCGAGTGATAACTCAACAGTTGATAAACAGCGATAATTCGCGATAGCAAACACGATAGTTAACGAGACCTGAGTCATAGTAAGCAGTAATATACAGCCGAATATGTATTACGTAAGCATTTGAGTAAATATGGATATGTTTTGTAGACCTTGGCCTTGCAGGTGTGTGGACACACTGAATTGGACAGCTGGTCCCAATGGTATTCGTCAAATCATAAACACACAATATGTGAAAGGCAAACCAACCGACCGATCGAAGTATTACACCGACATGAAGAATACTGCCAAATTTCCGGATCAAACTTGGAAGTTTTCTTTAAAAAAACGTATGTGTAAGGTCTTTTTACGGCCGGTCTCAATAACGTATCTACCTTTAACCAACTGTCAAATTAGCTACCTGTTGGTAGCTAATTTGACAGTAGCTGAGACGTCATGTTACAAAGGCAAAGGTGACGTTTCAGCGTAAAGGTAGATACGTTATTGAAACCGGCCGTTAAAAAGCTTGGGGTAATAGTAAATCGCTACTGTGGTGTTAATTTCGTGCCAGTTTGTAGAAACCTTCAGGAACCTTCCTTTTTAATCATTGTCTGATCATAACTACTTTGTGTGGTTTCTAATATTAAACTATGATACAAGTCTACCTATAACTATAGATATTGATTCCTCTTTGACTAATCAGCATTTTTCCGGACTAGCATCGGATACTAGACAATGCCATTCAAAGAACACCTTGAGATTTTCAAAAGCCTAGTCGAGTGTTTAATGTTGACTAATTCTCAGTAGGAAGTTAAATCTGGATGGCTCCAAAGAAGCACTGAGAACTGAAGGTTGAGTGCTACTTCACTGCAATG
This sequence comes from Mamestra brassicae, assembly GCA_905163435.1. Taxonomy (NCBI): domain Eukaryota; kingdom Metazoa; phylum Arthropoda; class Insecta; order Lepidoptera; family Noctuidae; genus Mamestra; species Mamestra brassicae. Next base: position 17,797,240 of record LR991001.1, read on the forward strand.
GCGCACTGATTAAGAAAGTCCTTGATGTTGTTATCTCGTCGTTAATGTAAGTAATTATCAGGCCCTTAAGGTATTAGCAGTACACGATGCGGAAGGGAATTGTTCCAGATGTTTTCAATGCAGCTTTAAACATGAAATAAACAAATGTACAACTCCCTGTTTCACTGATGTCCTTGAAGATAAATCACAAGCACATTTCAAATACATGTCCGGAGCTCTTCCCAATATGGAAATTTCAAATCTTGAGCTAAGATCACAGACGCTCCAAAATAATGATTTAAGATAGCTCTAAAGCACTTCTCAACCTGAACATACATCAAATTAGAATAAATGAACATAAAGGGGCTTGCCATCCAGAGCATGTATGAGTCATCGGGGGGAAATCCTGCCCTTATACTGAGTAGGACAAATAATCCCATATTACTGGTATGAATGTATCATTCAACCTCAACGAATGATTCAGTTTTTACTATTTTAAATGTTCTATGTATTTATTGTGTCATAGGTTTTATTGGTAACCAATAATATATGTATACGTCAGTAGGTTTTCCATCCACATGTCGATTATTTGGATCAAAGCTAACAGGTTGATATAGGAAGGTAGTCACTTCTCGGGTTGATAGCCTCAGATGTACCAAATCGCAAAATACACTACTAACGATCGGTTTCAATATCGTATCTACCTTTAAACAACTGTCAAATTAGCTACCAACAGTAGCTAATTTAACAGTTGGTTAAAGGTAGATACGTTATTGAAACTGAACGTAAATGTACATGGTTTGGAGTAGGTACTGCACGTCTTTAGTAATGAAATTAAATAAGTTTAAATTATCTGTATTCTTTGCAAGCTCCATCAGATTTGTTTTATCTCAAGCCGTTCTGCGTGCACAGAATGCAAATTACTACTAACCATGGGAACCATTTTGAATACCTTAAGATTGCAATTAAGAATACCGTGCTGACATAATTACAGCGCTGTTACAGTGTTTACACCCAAGCTCACAGTAATTAGTCATAGTATTATATCGCCTAGTGATGCATGGCAGGCTAGCCGCAGCGATGAGTCAGTTAATATCAGTAAAAATCTTCATAGCTACTTATGTCTTGCAATTTATTTGCTTTGGCACGTATAGATGATCTTTGTCAAGTCTCCAAGTCGTTTGGTCTACGTTCTCAGTAGCATTAGCATACAATGCAGGGTCTAAAAGCGGTGAGTGTGTACGGTCGGCCTTTTGGGGAAGTTCAAGGTGTCTGCCGGTGTCATGTCCAGCCGAACTGCAAGTAATTAATTTATAATGGGGTAACGAATTGGAGCCAAGGATTCAGACTTCTTACTTTTAAATTTATCTGTAATGATGAGACTGCACATCTATATTAGTACGTTTACGTTTGTCTTGCCTTTAATATCTTACGTGGTCGTTGGTCTGTACTCTATAAAACCCCGGATAGTTTCGTTGTCTTAGAAATCTCTCAGTATTCTTAGTTGGTATCACATTGAAGTGTTTTAAATTGCATGTTTGAGTGCTTTGGCGTCTCGGACCCCAATCATAAACTTCTAACTGGGCGATCCAAACTCGAACCAGCTTCTAAAAAACACCAATTAAAGCACAAGTTGACTTACACGACCCACCTTAAAATAACTTACACATCCGGCGTTTAATTGTATCATTGGTTTGCACGATTGCCGGGAATGTAGTGTATGTGCTAAGATCATGGCACAGCTGACCTCGGTCTCTGCTCTTGAACTAAAAAACCGGCCTGCGGGGCACTCGGGCGGCGCGCGCGCTTCATGACGTCACCATTGCGCGCCACTGATGATGCTTGGATTTGTTTTGGTTGTGTGCTGTGCTTTTGTAAGTTAGCGGGTTTCTGAATGATTCGCGTGTTGCAAGTTAGGATATTTTTTTTTCATTTAGAAATGGTATTTAAATTATGATTTTTGGATTCTGTTCTTTACAGTAAAGCCGTTAAAGATGATCTCTAAAAAAAACTTGGCATATTACTTAAAAAGACCTGAAAAAAGTCCCAAGTCCCGTTGTGATCAAAATCTTAATCTTTAATCGCAATTAATTGTCGACGACTTGTTTGTGATGATGTGATGAATCAGTTAGTCGTATGAATCTTGTTCATCACGACTATTTAAGACCAAAGACGAACTTCACTGACGAATCTTATACGGACTTCAGGAAGCTTCCGTCGAATCAAAAATATTACCAGTTTAGATGGCCAAATCCGTATTTATTATAAATGGATCTTGCTCGTGAATTTATAAGCCCACTTACTCATAACATCTATATTCATGTATCGTTTAGATCGATATCTTGTTCTGTATGACTCATCACTTCATCAGTGATCTTATTTAAACCAGTTTTTGTAACCATGTGTTGTTTGTTTATTATATAGTATTTATGATTTCTTGAAACTATAAATAGATGTTACTCGTAACTTAGTTTGTAGTGGTGTTTTCCGCAGGTCCGCTTTCGTCACCTATTCCATAAAAACTATGATTTTTTAGGGATAGAAGCCTAAAGTTCTCACTCAGCCATAGTGTAGCTTTTCTATTAGTGGAAGAATTTTCGTAATTGAATCAGTACTGTCAGAGGTAACCTCCTACAAACAAACAAATTTACGTCTCCTTGATATTGGTTCAGTTAAGCTTTTCGTGGTAGCGAGCAAGCATTTGTGTTATTAATTGATTGGGCCTTCCAGTTTTGGGAACGGGCCAGCTTCAAATATTTTCGTTAACTGCAGTGCAGTGGAGCTACACTGCTAACCCGAATATGTTCTCAATTACTCAAATTCAGCAGCAGATTTTTTTACTGAAGATGTTAAATGGATCTTCCGTTTGAATTATGCAGTAAGAATGAGTTTTACTTTGGCAGGTAAAAATGTATTCGCCATTCTGTTGTATTCGGCCATTTCATGAAATGGCTGGCCACTACATTCAATAGCCACGACAAATCGCTGTACTATATACGAATACATGTTCGTAGGTCTATGACTCTATTCTTAGTGAAATACCGTACCATACCGTTCTCTCTGCCTTTTTAATCTCCGATCTATTCTCCAGATGTAACACAGTTATATCACCCGTTTATTACCGCACTGGTACTCAATAAAGTTACATATTTAGCGCCGTGCCGACGTTATTATGGTTCGCATCTGGCCAGGCCGCCATTGTCGCGTGCATCAGGTCGATGGCCTAATAACCCCGGAGGTTATGAATTTCGGCACGGCAGCCTTTTTGTATTCAAATTGCTGAAAGCTATTTTGACGATGGTTCTTTTTGGGGTATCATTTTTTCATTAGCTAAATTGGGTACCTACGTTTTTGTTGTAGCCATTTTATTAAGTAGCTTGGTGTGTACTTCTACTGTAGAATGTATAAATTAGAGGAACAAAGTAAATTTGTTAATTCGCAACCTGAATATTTGCGTCTACTGATGAATTTAAGTGCAAAAAAAATAGATCGAAAAGATCATATTAAAGTGAATGAGCAGCTGCAGTCATTCGTAGATTGATCTCATGTAGCGAAAACTGGCTTTGGCTCCCGGATTGCACGAAAGGATATTTATTGGTCGATCTCTGCGTTTGGCAAATACTACCAATGGAATACATTCTTATACATTTGATATCGTGTTTATATGGACGATATCAACCTGTTTGCACTGAAATTGCAACTTCTAGTGCTACTTTAGTTTTCTGCATTTGGCTCCAGTTAAAAATTCAATCTACCTAGTTTTTTCCTAACTGCTGGGGTCGGCTTCCAGTCTGTCCGGTTGCAGCTGAGTACCAGTATTTAACATGTTCCCTATCTGATCTCTACAATCCAGTTACTGGGTAACGCGTTACCCTTAGGCAAGACTGGTGTTAGATTTATCTAGGTTTTGACTATCCGTAACTGTTGTTAAAGATCTACAAATTACAGCCGGGACCAACAGCTACAGTTATTACGTGCTATCTGAGGTACGGAGGAATCTTGATATGTTAAGATGGTCATTCACCACGGAACTCGGCAAGCGTTACTTAACCTTGAAGATCGACTCGTGCGGCTGTTATTATTTGGCCACTATCAATATCAAAGTCCCTTTCATAATTCTACTCCCTTGCAACAAAAAACCGATTTGTTCCAGATTCGCCCACAAAGTTCGCCCAATTATTATCCTATTCTTCTATATTTCCGTATTCGCCCCCACTTTTTATAACTTTTTTGCCGCGTTTATCATTTGTTTCATCCACTTTCCTCTTGGAAATATTCCGATTCATTCATCACACCACACTCATCTCTCACTCGGACCATCAGAAACGGCAAAAGAAATAGATTACCAGCGCACAACAATTTGTTCGACGAGGCATGTTAAAATCTTAATGGCTTCAATGAGCCACGACTAACGGGCTATTGAGAGATTTTACACTTCATCAGTCGTTGCTATTAATTGATTTATAAGTGCTTTTTATGTTACCTTCTGTTTTTGTGGCTCGTTGGTATCTCATGTGGTCATTATGTCATTGTTTGGCTGTTAGAAGGTGGGAGTTGTCATCAGCGTATCTTGGGTCAGGTTAGCCAGTAATTTTGAATGTTTTGGGGTTTCTGGATATTATTTTTAGGGTTCCGTACTCAAAGGTTAAAAACGGGACCCTATTACTGAGACTCCACTGTTCGTGTGTCACCAGGCTGTAGCTGATGAACCGTGATAGCTAGACAGTTGAAATTTTCACAGATGATGTATTTCTGTTGCTGCTACAACAAATAATAAAAATGAAATAAAAGGGGGCCCCATACAAGAAACATGTTTTTTTTTCAGCTTATGATACGGAACCCTTCGTGTGCAAGTCCAACTTGCACTTGGCCAGTTTTTTTTATTTATTCCGTAAGGGGACGAAGTCAGAGAGCGAGAAGACGCAGAGTAGCCACTTGTATTATTACTAAATTCACATAACCTAATGCGACAAGCGAGCTAACACACACAACACAAGAATTATAAATATGATTACACTAGCTATTCATTAAAACAATAGAACTTAACTAAATTATTTCTAAAACATAGCATTCCATTACTGGCAGTATTATGCCATTGTTTGGTATTAATTTAGGTATTTCATTTATCATCAACCTTTGTTGGACCTGTTTCAAATACTTTTGTATTACATGTACATGTAGCGGCATCAATGCCGCCACATGAAAAACTAAGAAACGAAATTTGTACGGCAACAAAACCGCAGTGCCTTCTACGCCGAACTAACATTGAAATCCTGCATCGCGCAAGCAAAGTTCTCCGTGCGATTTGAACATACCTATACAACAGTCCGAATATCAACTATCGGGCAGTTGCCCACCAGACACAACAACCGTCTGGTTCGGAGGATCCTCCCATTTTCAGTGGAGGTATGCGGGACTTTACTCTCTGTACCGCATACCTCTATATACATTACCGCCTTTTTATCTATACTTATAAAATCGTTTGTCTTGTACTGACCATCTATCAAAGCACTGCCAAAACTACTAAGTCCAGAAAGCTGAAACTTAAAAAGACCGCTACAAAAGGATTTTTGGAAGTTTCAACTTTAAGGGGGAGAGATGGCAGAGGGAACTTTGTATGAAAATTTTTGCTCTTTGAAGCCAACATCTTCGAGGACGAAGTCGCGGGCATTAACTACTTAAATTATAAAACACGTGTCCAAGTTCTTTCACTGTCAATCGAACCATTTCTTGCATAAGTATATTTTACAGTTGACGTAATAAAAATCCGATTTGTTAGAACTAAAAAGTTAATTAAGAACATTATTATTGTAATATTGACAGGTGGCCACGCCTGTTCTTGACATGATGTATTCATTAAAGTGTCTTCGCGCCATAAATGTGTTCGGTAATGACTGCTTGCTTCCCACGACGCTAGTTCAAGTTGAGGTTAAGTTCAAATGACATAAATCAGCCGGTCGATTCTGTAAACATATCGAAGTGAGTGCTTGGGTGAAGTGATCACGAGGTGAGCTGTCAATCCATATAATCAAGATGGAATGACAGCTCAGTCCGTGATCACGTGACATCTTGATTGTATGGATTGATAGTTCAACTCGTGATTATTTCACCCAAGCCGACTCGACTTGTTTACAGAATCGACCGGCAGATGATACTGGTGACGTGACGGCCGTGAAAATAAGTAACTATTGCTTCCATGGTGATGAATCGATGATAAGACCATTTCTTAGACTATCAACGTTGAAAGCTAATGGACCCTGGTCTTCAGAAGATCCTCTATTAATATCGACTCCTCTACTATTAAGATATCATTGTCGAAGTTAATATCCTTCATCTCTTCTGCCACCCACCCTGTCGTATTTGAGATCGGATGTGACAGTCAGGCAAAACGAGAATCTTTGTCAAAAACTAGGTTTCCGCATTATTTTAACCAGGTTTTTTAGAGAAAATGCATCGCTGTTAAACCCCACCTCACCACAATCTCACCTGAATGGAAAGCGATGATGTGTATGAGCACGCTTGCCTAGGAGTAACCTATGACTTAGAACCCAAGATTGTAGCTATTAGGAAACATAGACTCCGGGAGGGTATATAACTCCTTGCTCCAAAACGTTAACTACGACCTCTCTTGTTCCCAGGTTTCAACACAACAAAATCTACACATACATCGGCGAGGTGCTGGTCTCAGTCAACCCGTACAAGAACCTGGACATCTACAGCATGCAACACATGGCACAGTACAGAGGGAGAGAGATGTTCGAAGTCAGTCCACACGTATACGCTGTTGCAGATGCCTGTCAAAGAGTGCTTAGGCAGCAGGTGAGTCTTACCAAGGAATGTTTAGTAAGGGTATCCGATAAGGCAGGCCTTTGGGGAAGTACCTGAGGATCTAGAAGCGGTTCAGAACTTCCAATCCTTAGAAGTCTTGGCGATTCGAAAGACCTACGTACAAAATCCTCAATCTGTTAGTGGATAGACATGACTATTAAAATGTTAGCACACCACCATGTTAGCACATTTATTGGTACGTTCGTATGGAACATTAAGTAAGGTATACGATGTAAACCCAGCATTAATGTAAGTTTTAACACCAGGGGGGCTACTCTCTAAGCCCGAAGTCCGTAGTTTCGGGCTTATTTGCTGGCGTATTCTAGTCCCTATCACCTAATCACTAAGAATTAATGACAACACGTTTTGACAGTTACTGTCACATCGTACTTATGACAACGGGTTTAGAGAATAGCCCCCAGACGCAGAATGTAAAAACTCCAGAACTCCTCAATTTAATCCGAAAAACCGGCCAAGTGTGAGTCGGACTCGCGCACGAAGGGTTCCATACCATTATCTATAAAAACGGCAAAAAAATCATGTATGTTGTATGGGAGCCCTCTTAAATATTTATTTTATTCTGTTTTAAAGTATTTATTGTTATAGCAGCAAAAGAAAAAAAAAATGTGACAATTTCCAGTGTCTATCTATCACGGTTCATGAGATACAGCCTGGTGACAGACGGACAGACAGACAGACAGACGAACGGACAGCGGAGTCTTAGTAATAGGATCCCCTTTGGGTACGGAACCGTAAAAATCAGCTGTAAACTCACAAACGACATTCCGTAGAATTTGTATTTTACTAGGACACCATAAACCTAGCAAAATGTTCTCTAAACATCTTCGGAATGTAGCCATTACCTCCACGTACTACTTAGTTGTGCTGGAGTTACCTTAAGAGGAAAGTGTTGAATCTTTTTTAGAGATCGTAAAAGGTTTAACTGCACTTGTCTAGACCACCGAGGGTTTAATACTAGCTATATATTTCGCTACACCTCTTTAACATACGTATAAAGTCCAGAAGCTTCCTGAAGCGGCTTGCAGAGTTATAAAATCTGTCTTTGTCACGATTTATTCTGATTAAAATTTTTCGTTTATAAAATTTATAACATCTACTGACTCCGAGAGACTTTACTTCTCTCGATCGAGACAGAGCGATTGATAGAAATTACGATTGAACCGATTTTGATCAAAAGTTATTATTACGCATAGGCAAGAAACAAAAAAGAGTTCAGAGAAGTGATGTTTAACTTTCCATAGAAATCTTAAAATTGTTCTGATCGGTCATTTTTGCGTATGAGGGTCATTGAAATCGGTATCATTAAACGCTCTAAAAATGCTCGATAGCTGCTACGATAACAAAGAAAACCGTTTATATTTGGTCTTATATTTTGGCTGCATTTTTTGCAAAATAGACCGTGTTTAAATGAATGATCATGTATGGAGTCAAGATGATGTTGACCAAGCTCATGACATAATTCCTTTGTGATATTGTACTGACTCGGTAGTAAACGAGAGTTTTGCCGAAATGCAAACTATTGCATCATTGATGACTGCAATAAAGGATGGGCTAACAGTAGCGCTGTGCTGTTTGAATTCACCGTGAAAACTCAGGTGAAGTCAGTGAGCTGCCAAGCTAGGGATTGAATCGGTTTATTATGTGAAAATGTCACCGTAAAAACTAAAGTGAATTGAGCTTGAAGTGAACTGTCAAACCTAGCTTGACACTTCACTTAAATTTGCACAGTGAGATGCCTTCAGAATAGACCAGCAGACGGTGATTGGGATCGGAAAAGATTGGCATAAGGAAGAGAAGGCCAGTAAAGCCAGCTGTGGGATGCAGAATAATGATAATAATGTAGCGAACATTTTGTTTCAGGGCAAAGACACGTGTGTTCTTATATCAGGAGAGTCAGGGTCGGGGAAGACAGAGGCGTCCAAGTTCATAATGAAGTACATAGCAGCAAACACAACACAAGTCCACAGGGATTATATTGATAGGTAAGTTGACAGAGAAAATATAGTGCCCAGAGATTTGTAGACCTGTGTCATTATAGCTCATAATGAAGGAGAGTCTTAATTGGGGGCTATAAGAATCTAGATGCACGGTAGTACACTAGGCCAAGTTCGTGCTGGGTAAATTACACGAAATGTTTCGAGCTGTTTTTACCCCCTCATAACTTAGCTTGTTATTGTAGAAGTTATGCGGTTCAGAGAGCAAAGTCCCGCATACCTCCACTGGAAATGGGAGGATCCTCCGAACTAGTTGTTGTGCCTGGTGGGCAACTGCCCGATAGTACATATTATTCGGACTGTTGTATGTGTGTACGGAGAACTTTGCTTGCGCGATGCAGGATTTCGTTGTTAGTTCGTCGTAGATGGCGTTGCGGTGCTTTTTGTTGCCGTACTAATTTCGTTTCTTAGTTTTTCATGTGGTGGCATTGATGCGGCTACATAATAATCACTATTTGATAAAAAGATTCCCTATTATCAACTTCAAAGAACTCACCCAAAATGTTTTCTTTCAGGGTAAAAAACGTGCTAATCCAGTCAAATTCGATCCTAGAAACCTTCGGTAACGCGAAGACGAATCGTAATGGCAACTCGTCTCGATTCGGGAAGTACATGGACATACACTTCGACTACAAGGGCGACCCCGTGGGGGGGCACATCAGCAACTATCTGCTTGAGAAGAGCAGGGTGGTCTCCTTGCAACCAGGGGAGAGGAACTTCCACGCGTTTTATCAGGTAAAAAGCTGGCCAAGTCGGACTCGCGTACAAAGGGTTCCGAACGAATTTCATTGTTGTAACATGTTGTTTTGATACTATAGACTTCTTTTAGATTTTCCGGTAATCTATGGGTAAAGAAATACTATCTGCAGTTTTTCAAATTTTTTGGGATTAGTTTCGGAGATCTATCTTTGCGAATGGACAGTAGATTCACTTTATTTTTTTACATATTATTTTAACTGTAATGTTGACGTTTAAAAGTGCCTTTTAATGGCCTAATTGGAATAAACGTTTCGACTTTGACTTTGAAAGTGGTCATTTTTCGCCTGAATTCTTGAATAAATTCTTAATAACTGTTTATTTTAATACTATGAAAAAAATATAATTAAGAATCTCACAATAAGCCCTTTTATTTGACATGTCGCACGGTAGGTACAGTTTGAAAAACTTTTTTTTAATTTTCTAGTTTGTCCCCCAAAAGCGACCCCTATACTCTAAATTATTAGTATTTACGTAACGCCGAACGCATTACGTATTTGGGTCTAAGAAGTTCATATGTGTACCAAATTTCAGCAGAATCGGTCCAGTATATTCGGAGAAAATTGGCTGTAACAGACGGACAGACAGACAACCGAGTGATCCTACAACGACCGGTTTCAATAACGTAATCTACCTTTAACCAACTGTCAAATAAGCTACCAACAGTAGCCGAAATGCCATGTTTGCCGAAACAATTCGAAATACCTGCCAGAATGGATAAGTGCTCACCAAAAGGCGAAGTCGGAGCCTCGCTAATCACGAAGGGGATAGCAGGGTCTGATTCGCTCGCTTAGCTCGCTCACTAGACCCCGCCATTCCCTTCTAACCTAACCTGTCCGAGTCGGGGTGCCCCAAGTCCCGAGCTCGCTTAGCTCGCTCTTGCATCCAAGTTCTCCTGGTAACAGAAGTAACATTGTATTTCAGGGAAACAAGATTTGGTGAGTATTTATCCATTTTGGTAGGCAAAAAGAATATAAATACAGCACGTACAATTATTCTGATGAGTGTATAATTATTTTGGAACTTAAAACGTCCTTCTTTAGGCATCTCGGTATAGAGTAGGTTTATTTTATCTGAAGTTAACATATTTTACTTTGTATGCATTTAAATTGTAGCCATCTAAAAGTGCGTAATACAATAAATAACGTTTCAGATGCCCTAACCGAACTTATACAATATCCCATAACATTGGCCGCATTGTTGTTTAGTAAACAAACTGTTGGTACACGAATCTATTGTCAAACAGTCGATATTATAACTGTAGTGATGATCGATGCCGGATTGTTTTGTTTACTTTTGGCTATGTGACATAATACGCATATTATATCCGCATATTATGTCAGCTCTAAACATGCCTACTGTTGTCTGTTACACAGTATCTCATCATCATTATCATATCAGCCGAAAGACGTCCACTGCTGGACATAGACCTCCCCCTAGTGTCGCCACAACAACCGGTCTTGTTCGTCTCGCATCCATCGGCTACGCGCGACCCTCACCGGTCCACCTTGTGGGAGGCCTTCCAACGCTGTACTTGCTTCGGCAGTACATATACTAAAATTGGAACGATACAGAGAAGATTAGCATGGCCCCTGCGCAAGGATGACACGCAAAATCGTGAAGCGTTCCACATTTTTTTTTTTTGCGGAAGTCGCTTACGTTCCCGCGATCCCCGGCGTAGGTGGGAGATGGAACACCGGGGTGGTTTTAGTCAGTAAGAGTGACAGAGATGGAAATCCTCCACCCTGGGGCGGGTGGAGGATTTCCCCCCGAGTTAAAAAAAAAAAAAGGCCTTCCAACGCTGCGTCTTCCGGGACGCGGTCGCCACTCCAGAACTTTTCGGCCCCATCGACCATCTGTTCTGCGAGCAATGTACCCTGCCCACTGCCACTTCAGTTTGGCAATCCTTCGTGCTATGTCGGTAGCCGTGGTTCTCTTGCGGATATCGTCATTCCTGATTCGATCACGCAAGGAAACTCCGAACATTGCCCTCTTCATTGCTCTTTGGGTGACTTTAAGCCTTCTGTTGAGGCCCATTGTGAGCGACCACGTTTCAGTTCCATCACACGGTATCTAGGCATAGTTTACTGAGTGAGTGTGTAAAATATTATACACATTTTGTACAATAAGCTGTTTTTGTAAATATAAGTGTTTAAACTTTTCAACGCCAATGTCACATATACAACGTATAACAGAATAAACGCAATACCCCTTAAGAGGTCATTGTACTCATCATTATGAACAACTTTCAATAAGGGACCATCACTGAAATCGCCAAAAAAAATTTGACTCCCCCATACATTTTTGTGCGCATATCTCGACAAAATGTACTCAGCTGATTTTTTTTTCGCGATTTCGGTGTTGTTCCTACAGTAACAGTTGTTCATAATGATGAGTACAATGACCCCTTAGGAGGTATTGCGTTTATTCTGTTACACGTTGTATGTGACAAGCGAAAGCTTATCCTGTACGCAAACGTCACAAATAAGTGACAAAAAATACGATAAATTTATGCTCTGGCGTTCCAAGAGCTTTACAGCATTTTTATAACGTCCAATTATCTGAGCTGTTGATGTCATTCGTTACAAACGCTTTGAAGTTACAAAGGACTAGAATTACAGTACGTCTGTATTTGTTTTTGTAAGGGAATGAAGATGTATCCTACATTGTACGAGGTAAGTTTAGGCACGATGTCATAGTGGCCAGCCTTATACGGGTTTTTGCTTGCGACTTGTACGCGCATATCCCGTTTTTTCCTGTTCCCGTAGGAATTTCCCGTATAGCCTATATCATTCATCGTGAATGTAGCTATCATATACAAAAATATTTTTCCAAATCCGACTGGCAGTTCCAGAGATAAGCGCGTTCATACAAACGAATTCTTCAGCTTTATTATATTAGTATAGATGGAATTTCAGAAAGACTGCTTGATCTCTCTCTTTTCCTCTCTTTAGCACATTATTTGGGGTCGGCTCTCATCGTTATTCTTCGTCAGAAATTAAAATCAGAAGTCGTTTATTCAAATTAGGCTGAGTGCCAGCACTTTTTGAATGTCAAAGTTCTACATAAAGACAGTCCCCCAAAATGCCCGCCCGTCACCACTTCTTAGTGTTATAGCTGGGAAGAAGAAGTGACGCACCAAACTCCCCAGCAAAAACCTAAACGTGTCTATGCTGGGGTCGAGATTTTTTTTAAATTTAATCTGGATTTACTCTTGACTCTAGTCTAGGTCATAGATGACAGAGACAAAGTCGACGATGGAGCGAGCTTACCCAGAGATATCCAAATTGTGTGTCTTCAGGTCGTGTGTGCTTCTAGCATCTTGTACTAGTATTATAGTACCTGGAAATAATAAACAAAACCAATCTTGTACTCTTCTATAATTCCAGGTGCTAAGTACAAACAATTCAACGACGAAGAAGTTCGGGCTTGCATCGAGCGCGGTGTACAAGATCCTGGGCAGCGAGCGCGCCACCGCGTCGGATTCCAAGCTTTTCTCCCAGACCAACAGCGCGTTCGAAGCGCTCGGCTTCTCCAAGTCCGTGGTCGAGGATATCTGGAGCGTTGTCGCTGGAGTTATTTTGTTGGTGAGTGATTAAACCATCCTCAGGCGATGGACGGTGCCGCCGAGGTCAGCCGGGGAAGAGGTACCGAGACGACCTAGATGCCTACTGAAAAGGTTGGTTCGAGGTGGATCAAAAATATCTGGAAGAAGTTGTAGGAGGCTTTTGCCCAGCAGTGGGTCTCTAATCGGACGTTATCTATCTATGAATGAAACATACACGAAGAGATTTTTCTCCGAAAACGAGCCTTTCGTGAATTCCTGAAACGGTCGTCTTTTTGTAACGCGATAAACCAGTTTCCAAAGGTATCTGTCATACAATAGTAGCTACGAGACTGACTGTCCAGTATACGACATTCAACCTTCTGTATCTTCGAACGTAGCCACCTCAAAACACTACTGAAACTGGGCTTTTAGCCGATCGCCCATTGTTACATTTGATTATTTTTAAGCCCTTATTTATTTTGAAAACGTTATGCGCGAGTAAGAGATACTTTACAACGGCGGATTTATTGTTATTTGTTGTGGTGTACAGTAAAGAGTGACTTATATCTTTATATCTCTTTTAAGAATTCCCATAACTATTTCCAAATATGACTAGCAAAATTGTCTCTTGCAGGGTGAACTGACGTTCACAGAGTCCCCAGACGGGCAGCTGTCGATGGGCGGCCCCGTGCGGCAGTGCACGGGCGCGCTGGGCGTGGCGGAGGCGGCGCTGCGCGGCGCCATGGCGGGCCGCGTGCTGGCGGCCGGCGGCGACCTCGTCAACAAGGAGCACTCGCTCAGCGACGCCAACTACACGCGCCTGGCGCTCGCCAAGGCCGCCTATGACAGGCTCTTCACGTGGATCGTTCAACAGGTAACATTGTTGTAGGAACATCATCACCTGCCTAGCCTTTTCCCAAATATATTGGGGTCAGGTTCCAGGCGAGTGTCACATTTTCCGGCATCTGACAATCCGAAACGACTGTCAAAGATCTACAAATGACAGCCGGGACCAACGGCTTCACGTGCTTTCCGAGGCACGGGGGAATCTCGGTAAGTCACCCATCCACAGACCGACTTTCGTAACTTTTATACTCGGGACAGAATGTCCTGAACTAATCTTTTACAAATAAATAAATACGTAAATAAAAACATTCAAATCTCTGTATATATCTAATCTCTGTATATATATATCTTCATGGTATGGCCGGTCCTTTCGTATTTATCGTAAAAAATGACCGGTTTATCAAATTTCCATTCGAACCTAACCTATCCTCGGTACTTCGGCCACATTATGAAATGGCCATTTCTACGATAAACCCATATTTATGTCCTATACAACGTGTAACAGAATAATCGCAAAACCTGAAAAGGGGTCATTTAACTCATCATTATGAACAACTTTTACTATGGGACCATCGCCCGCATTTCAGTACATTTTCTCGAGTTATGCGCACATTAATGTTTGGGGCAGTCGATTTTTTTCGTGATTTCGTCGATGGCTCCATATTAAAAGTTGTTCATAATGATGAGTTTAATAACCTCTCAGGTATTGCGTTTATTCTGTTACCTACACGTTGTATGGGAGCACGCCCTGCACGCAAAACACGCGCTTAGTCGTGGAGTTGCGGAAACCAGCCCGAGTAACATACATGGGAGCACGCCTAGTGCCATAAAACGTTTACCGAGAACACGGGCTGCTATTTAAGGAAATCTTATGCATAAACTCAATAATAATTAGCTCGAAGGACTTTTACGGCAATTGCTAATTTACTAACAGTTTTGTTTGTCAGTTATAAAACCTGGATTTATGACATAAGCAATATAATATATATATAATATAATATCTTGGGACAACTCACACACGGTCATCCGATCCCAAACTAGGCAGAGCCTGTGCTATGGCAACCAGACAACTGATAAACATACTTATATATTTCTAAATACATACATATTATAGACAAATTACACCCAGACACAGAACAAATGATCATGCTCATCACACAAACATTTGTCCTGGGTGGGAATCGAACCCACGACCTCTGGGTTTAGCAGTCAGGGTCATTAACCACTCGACCAACAGGCCAGTCAATATAAAATCAAACTATGACTGACGGGTGAACAACTCTGAAAACCAATTAGGTATATATCGATACTGAAAATTAAGCCCTTTTTTATTACCATAAAGTTCAGTTTCATATTTTAGAAGATGTCTGTACATAATATTAACTACACAGTCACACTGAAAATCTAGCTCTATTTTTAAGAGTGTACAGTTCAGTTTCCCATTTCAGATAAATAAAGCGATAGACGTGCCCAGTGGGACGTACAAGAGCACTCTTATAGGGGTGCTCGATATCTACGGGTTCGAGATCTTCGAGACGAACAGCTTCGAGCAGTTCTGTATTAATTACTGCAACGAGAAGCTGCAGCAACTGTTTATTGGTGAGTCGGTTTATGAAAATTGTTTTATTCACCGTAAAATAACTCCGATTACTAAAATATACCAAAATAATATAAAATAATATACTCGCTCACGGGTTCCCAATCTTTTTTATAGTGCGACTCCATTTACATGTTATATTTTTTTGCGACGCCCTTGTTGAAGAAGTAACCTATGTAGGTAAGTGTAGATTCGTTTGGGAAAACGAGCAGGAACGTATACGTGCAATCAATAAAACGAATGAACTTGCTTTTCTGATTAAGAAACACTAAAAAAGTTCTATAAGCATGGGACTGGGTGACGTGGATAAATGACGATGAGGATGTGCGTAACTATAAAAATACGTTGATTTAGATATTTTTGCCATTTATTAATTATATCATGGGCACACCAACAACTCATTTAGAAATCATTATTTTGTTACAACATTTACGAGAGGATTCTGTGTAAACAAGTCATTTAGAAGTCTGCACATCATTCACAAAGTAGTTCGAATTAATTTATTGTTATGGGAATTTGAAACTAACAATAAACAGGTGAAAAATTAAACGATTAATTAATACATAAATGTCCTGACTTAAATTGAGATTATTACAAAATTAAAATTAATCAATGAATTCATTTGAATTGCCAAAGAAGAGATTCCCATAAATATGGTCACAGTGACTTCTGTGTAAAGTCGAAATCAACAGTCATTTATTCAAATTAGGCTGAGTGCCAGCACTTTTTGAACGTCAAAGTTCTACATAAAGACAGTCCCCCAAAACGCCCGCCACTTCCTATAGTAGGCGCCAGATAATCGTGGAATAACGGTCATTGACCCACCTACAATTATTGACATTTTTAATTTGAAAAACGGAATTAATGACACAAAGCTGTCCCGAATCATCATCTCTCGTGATCCTTAACATTGTCTAATAATGAAAAACGATTCATATTTAATTGTTCAGGTACCTATGAACAGTTATTAGGGAAAGGTCAATGTACTTTATTCCACATTTATCTGGCGCCTACTATAGTGTTATAGCTGGGAAGAAGAAGTGGCGCAACAAACTCCTCAGCAACACATCTGTCTGTTAAGTTTAAAAAACTTGAATTTATACAGTAGTATGCAAAGTATTTTACAATACAAGACAGAAAAATAATACATCCAATATTTAAATCCAATTGAATTGACACTTGTAAGCAAGTAGATCTCAGTCAGTTGCCAAGGATCTTATCCCCTTCTTAAAAACCTCTCCTGTCTGAAAAAGTGGCTGATCAGTAAATCTTCTATAATTCAAATAACGATAATTAACACTAATGTTGGCAAAACCTTAACAGATTGAAATAGGCTTTAATAACAGCGGAGTTTTAAAAATGCTTGACTATCACCATACTTCCTTCCAGAACTGGTGCTAAAGCAGGAACAAGAGGAATACGCGCGTGAGGGCATCCAGTGGACGCCCATCAAGTACTTCAACAACCGCGTCATCTGCGAGCTCGTGGACGCTCCTCATCAGGGACTCATCGCTATCATGGACGAAGCTTGCCTCAATCCCACCAAGGTTAGTTCTTTTTAACCGACTTCTTGTTTTGTAGAGATTGGTAGGACCACAATCTCACCTGACGGAAATCGACGACGTGGTCGACGATGGAGCACGCTTGCCTCGAAGTGGGTTACTTCTAGACAAGTATGCTCCATCGTTTCGTTCACTTTTGACTGAAAGACCCCAAGGTTGTTAAGCTACCGAATGTGAAAGTTGCTAAGTTGAGTTTCGATAGTTGTTGAAATATTCGTTTCCCTATCACTAGTTTGGATCAATTGTTTATTTTAACCCCATGACACTCAAATCTAACATAATATCGAACAGTGGGGGCCGAGTTGTACGAACCTATGAAATTCGATTGATTGATATTTCGAGCGTTGACGCTTTCTCAAATATTGTTCGATCAATATGCCACTTGGATCGCTCTGTCGTTGGCAACGTTCAGGTCCTGGAAAGTGCAGGTGTTTGGTTATAAAGGGCAGTCAAGTAGGTGGGGCATACCCAGCGAAGAGGCTCCACACTGGGGTCTATGATACCCCATTTGTCTAGCATCTACAGTGACTATCCAACTTTTGTGAATTTTGCTCATGAACCTATTCGGTATTATGCGACACATACAAGTTAAATGTGGTTAATTATGTTGTAGTTAATTTTCCTCGCAGATATCCGATAAGCAACTGCTAGAGGCAATGGATAGGAGGCTGAAAGGACACAGACACTACACGTCCAGACAACTGGCTCCCACGGATAAGAAGCTTAAACATGGCGTCGACTTCAGAATAACGTGAGTAATTTTTTCCTGACTTACTATGTATTTAATTAGTTAGGATCTATTCATTATTAGCGGGAAAATAATGTTTAAGAGGCTTGGAGAAGGCCTTTGGACAGCAGTAGGTCAGCAGCAATCTGCCAGGGTTGCAGAATCTTCCAGGGTTGCGGAATTTGTTCGAAAGAGTCACCGCGGCTCTGGAACGCAAAGGGCTTTAGAAGGAACACGGATGGGTTTTAGTCAGTAAGAGTCTGACACGCCCTTCCGCTCCACTCAGAGCGGAAGAAGTCATTTGATGATTTCCCATCCTTCAATGGCTAAAAGAAAGTGATTTGATGGTACCAAATTCTCAGTAATAAATAAATTGTAACAAATTAGCTTTACATAAAAGTATGGTTCAAGAAAGTTGAGCCTTGTGGGCTTGTATCTTTGGGAATTGATTTGATGCTCGTGGCTAAATAATTACGGCCGCACGGGTCGATCTCCATGGTTAAGCAACGCTTGCCGAGGTTGGTCTGTGGATAGGTGACCATCTTAACATACCGAGACTCCTCCGTGCCTCGGAAAGCACGCTAAGCCGTTGGTCCCGGCTGTCATTTGTAGATCTTTGGCAGTCATTACGGATTGTCAGAAGCCAGATAATCTGACACCAGTCTTGCCAAGGAGTACCGTGTTACCCAGTTAATGGGTTGTGGAGGTCTGGTAGACAGCCGCTCCACGTAAAATACTGATATTCAGCTGAATCCGGTTTGACTGGAAGCCGACCCTAATATAGTTGGGAAAAGGTAAGGCAGATGATGACTTGATGCACTATATCTGGAGAAGGCGGCATAGATAACTTAGCATCTAACCGAAGTTGAACCTTATAGGTGTCAAAACAATGATAGTTTTGTTAAATCAGTGATATATGGTTACGAAAAGCCTCATAAAAACTACGCCACTGCTATAGTTATAACTTTTTTTTTAACAGCCACTATGCCGGTGAAGTAACATACGCAGTAACCGGCTTCATGGACAAGAACAAGGACTCTCTGTGGCAGGACCTGAAGAGACTGCTGCATTCCTCCAGCAACCAGTCGCTAGCAGACATGTGGCCCGAGGGCGGCACTAATATACAGAAGGTAAAATAGAATATAATACTTTTTTGTACACCAAAAATAATTTCACAACTCTTTTACACATACTTAAATCTATGGGTACAATATCGGTCTTATCGCTGACAGCGGTATCTCCCAGACAAAACTTCAACGCATAACACAACACACAACAACAACTAAACGTAATACAATATAACAACAACAAAACGCAAAACAACATAACAACAACAAAACGCAATACAAGATAAAACAACAATAGCATAATTCTATTAAAGTTCTTACTTTAAAAAAAGAAATACAACGATCACCACACCAGGTGACAGTCTTGAGATTCCTTGCTTCGCGGGGCTCTCGAGAGGAACTGTAGTAGACGCTGTCGAGCTGTGCGAGCAGACGGGCGTGACGTCATGCGCGCACTGCAGCGCACCGCACGCTGACAGACCCCACGCGCCAACGTTGGCGACATCCATGTGGGTTTTCGTACACAAATCAAAGGACAATCTATTTGCGTATCCAATTTCATCAAACACGGCAAAATTAAGTGTGTTATACGCCCTAAAACAAATAGAGTAATAGAGGCTTATTGAGTAATATTTTAAATTTTAGTAGTTTTATTTATATTATTACATAGATCTAACCTTATTCATTCTTTTGCAGACATCAAAGCGACCTCCATCAGCTGCGACACTGTTCCGCAACTCTATGGCCGCGCTGGTGACCGGTCTGCAAAGCAAGGAGCCGTTCTACGTGCGCTGCGTCAAGCCCAACCCTTACCAGACGCCTACCAACTGGGACGATCAGCTGGTAAGCATTGCTCTTCGATAACTAAGTACCCATGTTACATGAAGTTAAACTAAGTCAATAACTGTGAATATCACATGTCGCATTAAAGAGATATCTTAAGAGAAATGGCGAAACCGTTTCAGTCAAAATCGATTATAGCCAGGTGTGGGTGCAGTCCAAGATTGGGGTCAACTTTGCTCAGCCAAAGATTTGTGGATGGTCAACTTAACCTAGTCAGTGATATGTGTGTGGGGGCTCAACCTGGCTCAGCCAAAGAATTAAGTGGGGGCTCAACTTGGTTCAGCCAAAGATTTGGGTGGGGGCTCAACCTGGCTCAGCCAAAGAATTAAGTGGGGGCTCAACTTGGTTCAGCCAAAGATTTGGGTGGGGGCTCAACCTGGCTCAGCCAAAGATTTTAGTGGGGGCTCAACCTTGGCTCAGCCAAAGATTTTAGTGGGGGCTCAACCTTGGCTCAGCCAAAGATTTGGGTGGGGGCTCAACCTGGCTCAGCCAAAGAATTAAGTGGGGGCTCAACTTGGTTCAGCCAAAGATTTGGGTGGGGGCTCAACCTTGGCTCAGCCAAAGATTTTAGTGGGGGCTCAACCTTGGCTCAGCCAAAGATTTGGGTGGGGGCTCAACCTGGCTCAGCCAAAGAATTAAGTGGGGGCTCAACTTGGTTCAGCCAAAGATTTGGGTGGGGGCTCAACCTGGCTCAGCCAAAGATTTTAGTGGGGGCTCAACCTTGGCTCAGCCAAAGATTTTAGTGGGGGCTCAACCTTGGCTCAGCCAAAGATTTGGGTGGGGGCTCAACCTGGCTC
The DNA here is from genome assembly GCA_905163435.1 of Mamestra brassicae. NCBI lineage: Eukaryota > Metazoa > Arthropoda > Insecta > Lepidoptera > Noctuidae > Mamestra > Mamestra brassicae. Next base: position 17,817,804 of record LR991001.1, read on the forward strand.
AGCCAAAGAATTAAGTGGGGGCTCAACTTGGTTCAGCCAAAGATTTGGGTGGGGGCTCAACCTTGGCTCAGCCAAAGATTTTAGTGGGGGCTCAACCTTGGCTCAGCCAAAGATTTGGGTGGGGGCTCAACCTGGCTCAGCCAAAGAATTAAGTGGGGGCTCAACTTGGTTCAGCCAAAGATTTGGGTGGGGGCTCAACCTGGCTCAGCCAAAGAATTAAGTGGGGGCTCAACTTGGTTCAGCCAAAGATTTAGGTGGGGGCTCAACCTGGCTCAGCCAAAGAATTAAGTGGGGGCTCAACTTGGTTCAGCCAAAGATTTGGGTGGGGGCTCAACCTGGCTCAGCCAAAGAATTAAGTGGGGGCTCAACTTGGTTCAGCCAAAGATTTGGGTGGGGGCTCAACCTGGCTCAGCCAAAGATTTAAGTGGGGGCTCAACTTGGCTCAGCCAAAAATTTGTGAGGGTTTAACTTGGCTCTCCCAAAGATTTGTGCGGTTCGACATGGCTCAGCCAAAGACTTGAGTTTTAGGGAGAGTGAACTTTTCGTTTTCCTACTATAATATTCCCCATAGGTCCGTCACCAAGTGGCCTACCTGGGCTTGGTGGAGAACGTGCGCGTGCGTCGCGCCGGCTTCGCTTCCCGCCAGCGCTACGACCGCTTCCTCAAGCGCTACAAGATGCTCTCCCAGTACACGTGGCCCAACTTCCGCGGCAACGCCGACAAGGACGCCGTCATGGTGCTGCTGCGCGACCTGCACATCAGTGACGTGCAGTTTGGACACACCAAGCTGTTCATCAGGTACGTGGACACACTTTCATGGACATTTATTCATTCACCCACCGATTAATCACGAAATCTCGAAAACTGCTTGACCATGAATATGAAATTTGGGAGGTAGGTAGATTATGAGTAGGAAATGTCAGCTAAAAAAGTACCTATTTAATAGGGTGTTCAAGTTGTATGGAAGAATCTTAATACTTGGGTTTATAAACTTAAAACTTAGAACGAATTCTGACCTAAATGAATAATAAATAATGTTGTAATTTCAAAATTATCCCCAAATTGGTTTTTAGGGATGTAAGTTTGTATGGAAGAATCTTAACGCTTGACCTGATAAAGTTGAAACTCTGCATTAACCATCTTGATGGAAAATGAGAAAAACGTGTATTAGGATTTTTCTAATATCAACCCCTGAAGGGGTGTGGATGAAGGGCGCAACAGTTGCGCTGATCCTGCATCTGCAGCAAAAAAGCCCGAATAAAAATCGTTGTGATTAAGTTGCCAAATCTGCCTTTTAAAGTGGGCAAAGGGGTGTTGAAGTTCGTGGAGTAAATTTTAAATCCACGCGGACGAAGTCGCGGGTGCCGAACGCCACGAAGTGCTTGTAATCTATAAATAAAAGCGAAAGGTCATTCATTCACTCACTGATTATTCACGATATCTCAAAAACTACTCGACTCATAGAGATTAAATTTGTCACGGAAAATGTAATTCTGTTGCTGCGTGAAAGAAGTACGATCCGACAAACACGCCTTATATTTCACAGACAATCAAATGATTGCAAGTAAATAGTCGACAATCACTAGATCATAATATAGACACTTTATTGCCCGCCTTTAGTAAGTTAAACAATAATGTAAAGTACGTGACTTTACATTATTGTTTAACTTACTAAAGGCTAAAGGTTAAAAAAATAGTGAAAATACATATCACCAACTATTATAAGTAAGATAAACAACATACTAATATTCTTCATTCATTCCCATTCCCGCAGGAGTGCAAAAACCCTGCACGGCTTGGAAGCGGCCCGCGCTGAGCTGATACCCTCCATTGTGATCCTGCTTCAGAAACTGTGGAGAGGGACCCTTGCGCGCATGCGCTATAAGAAGCTCAAGGCTGCTATGACCATCTACAATGCCTGGAAGTAAGTGTTTCGTTGAATATAAGTTAGGTTGTAGAATTGCAGATGAAATTTTGATTTTTAACTAACGATCTATGAAAATCCATATGACGTCAGCAATCAAACTTCCAATTCACGACTTTTTGATCTTATCATTATCTTAACTATAACTGAACCAAATAACTTATTAGGAAACAAATATTTGTTTCATTAATTGAAATCATCTGATTTCAATTAATTATGAAAAGGCATTTGGCACCGTAGGTCACTTATGTTTTACTTGAAAAAGTTGGAAATAATAAAAATAATCATTTAATAAAATTGGCTTAGCATTTAAATTATTATATTGTTACTTTAAAATAAGTACCAAGTAGTCGGTAATGGTTACCATCGAAGAAAACTAGCCAGTTATCTGTGGAGTACCACAAGGTTGTATACTAAGCCTTTTACCGTTTCTGATTTGAAGAAGGTTTTATTGGCATATCAGAAGCAGGTGTACACTTGACGATTCATTACAATGAATTAAAAAAGGCCGTTTTCAAAATTGTAAACCTTTATTCTCCTCCCAGACGCTACCGCCTCCGCCGCTACATCGTCGAACTCCAAACCGAGCTCCAACGCAACCGCGGCGTCATCCGCACTTGGCCGCCCTCTCCTCGCAGAGTCCACGTTCCTCTCCTCCAGGCCGCCTACCGGCGCTGGAGGGCCTACCTCACGCTGAAGCCCATCCCTCGCGAGCAGTGGCCGCAGCTGAAGATGAAGATCTGCGCCGCCAGCGCCCTGCGTGGCCGCCGCAAGGAGTGGGGGCAGGGTCACCAGTGGCTGGGAGACTATCTGGCTATCAACCAGTATAACCCTAGGGCTGGTAAGTGTTGCTTCCTTCTTACAAGTTAGTAGAGCTCCTCCAGGCGCTGGAGGGCCTACCTCACGCTGATAATTGTTCAAAATTTCACTAGAAAGACGTCCACTATTGGACATAGGACTCCTCCAAGTGTTGCCACAATCGGCCAAAAAAGAAGTATTCTCACAATCAATACCTTCGTAAAGCATAAACCTAATTGTTTTGTTCCAGCGGCGTACCAGTCGCAAGTGGCGACGCTGCAGAAGACGCAGCAGATCGGGCGGCCGCTGTTGTCGTGCCGCATCCACAAGTTCAACCGCTACAACAAGCTGGCGGAGCGCTGCCTGCTCGTCACCGACTCCGCCATCTACAAGCTCGACGCCAACTCCTTCAAGCCGCTCAAGAAGCCCACTGCTATCACTGAGGTGAGGGTTCATTTTACTGTGTTGTGAGAAAGGTAAGACATTACTTCGACTGCGACTACGACTTAAATTTTGCCTTTGTTAATGGCTTTGACTTTGTCAGTGCATTTCACAATGACTTTGACAGTGACTTTGACAATGACTCTGACAACGACTCTGAGAATGACCATTACTTTGACACTGACTTTGAGAAAGACTTTGACTATGACCAACACTATGAGTATGATTTTGACTTTGACAATAGCTTAGATAATGGCTTTGACTATGACTTAGATAATGGCTTTGACTATGACTATGGCTGTAACTTTGGTTATAACTTTAACTATGTCTTTAGACTAACTACGGCTAGTTACTTGTTGATCTTGAACACCAGTTCAGCCTTATCTAACCTAATCTTATTAGCCCGTAATATACCACTGCTGGGCAAGGGCCTCCATCTCCCTTTCCCACACACGTCTGTCCTCTGCCATTGCGGGCCAGTCCTCTGTTAAGAGTCAAGTTCATCTCTCCAACCTCCTCTTGGTCTGCTGCGATCTCGCCTAGCATTTACTGGAACCCATTAAGTAAATCTTTTAGCCCCAGCTCATCCAACATGAGGCTGACATATCTGGCCAAATCCCACTAAAAACAGCAGCTTTCCGGGTGTCCATCGTTCAGTGAGCTCGGTAAAATTTCAACAAAAACTTCATGAACACGTAAATATTTCCTTCACAGGTCGGCGCCATCCGTATAATGAGTACAGACGTCCAACTGATGGTCATCAGCATCCCTTCAGCGAAAAACGACCTCGTCATAGGCTTGGTGGCTCCGGTAGTCAACCAGACCGGTGTGCCAGGGGACCTGGTGGGAGAGTTACTGGGAGTTCTGGCTAACAGATATCATATGTAAGTATACCGTGCTTATGAGTAGACAATAGGGTAGTCTGAAATTTAGTTTTATTCAATAAAAAGAATTTTAATACTGATAAAATGTAAATTCAATATGGAGTCTGAGGCACGGTTTTTGTCTAACTACGCATCATGGTCACTCACAGTAGACTGCAGTGATGCTCCAGGAATTCAAAGGTTGCGTCATGCACCAACTGAACTGTCCTCTCGTGATTGTTTGTGGCCCACATGACTAACTCTAAACTCTGTATTTGACGGAGAACAAGATGACCTAGCAATAGGCATAACTTTTACAGAATTACAATACCAGCCCGTTATACTTTACTGCAAGGCAAAGTCCTTTTTTCATACAGAGAGGGCACGAGCATTTATCTCTGTGAATGCTGAGGGGCGAGTAGCAATTTCAGACTAACATTAATTAGAATTCAAGATTCTCTCAATGTTTTTTGCCTTCACCAATGTCCAACTGTTTCCGCAGGATGACCGGGCAAGAGCTGATAGTAGAAGTGGAGTCCGGCGCCACGACGCGCTGCACGCTGGGCGGCAAGACGCGCGCGCTGCAGCTCCCCGCGCTGCCCCCCTCCCCCGCGCACGCCCCCCCGCCGCCCTTCACGCACGCGCACAACGTCATCACCTACCACCCCGCCTCCGCGCGCGCATAGTGCACACCTTCTAAGGACAGGTGAAACACTCGCACTTTATTATTAGTACAGGGAGTGTGCCAGGAATTATAGATGGCAGCACAGAAGTGTCAATGTCAAAAAAAAAGTGTTTGACTTTCGAATTTGCAACACTAGATGGCGTATTGTACGCCGTGCATGTTCCCAATAAAGTTGACAGAATTCATTGTCTCAAAAATTTGTTATCAGAAATTAATTATCCTTATGCCTTATGATAATGATTGTGGCGGGTGACGTTGTTACACAATCGCTTCACACGTCACCAATGTATTTAACTCTTAACGCATTTAAGCAATAAGTTATAAATATGTTTAGCTTAAAATGCATTAAGTGAGGCCTCAATCATATTCCCGACTGAAGGCTTTAATTTATTAAGGCCGCCACAAGCAAGTCCCGTTACAGTCGACAAACAACCGTCAAATTAATCAGGAGACTTAGAATGCGTGTGATTTCATAATACAGGCCTTAGAACTATCTAATTCGCTAAACGATATCACTTTGGCTAGATTTCTATGTTGAAATCTATGATGATGTTAGATTGATATCCAAGTTATTACGCTCTATAATGGACGAAATGCTTTAGGCGAAAACGCCTATGGAAGGCGGGAAAAGAAAACTTAATATAAAGTAGGAAAGAATTGTTAAAATATTGAAGCCAGTTATAATAAAATGTATAAAAATTCTTGACAAAATTAAGGTTGCGTCTGGAGTTAGTACTTTTATGTAAATGAAATGAGAGGACGAAACAGTGGTCATCATTTTGGATTATTGTTAATAAATAAACCGTTTTAATAAATATATTAAATATTGTAAAGAAAAAGTTGTGGATAATGGTAGTGACTTATTAGAGTGAGAAAGGCATATTTGTAGTTATAATTCTATTTAATAGTAAACAAATAATATTTGCAGTATCTGTGTTATACATTATAATTTAAAAATACATAAATTGAAATAATACGTAAGACAGTTTGAAAAACAAATACAATATGGAAAAGTAACGGATTATTTCAAACAAGTAATTAAATACTTGTTTTAAAATGTGAAAAAAGATTTTGATACCGGGGCTTTTGAGACTACCAGTCAACATTAACTGTTGATTTCGAGGCCTTTTAAATATTGTAATTTTACACGAAATTCAATTTCTATTAAGCTAGATGCTTTTTTATTATAAAGAACACGTAAAAACATGTTTGACTGAAAAAATGGCATTTGAGTAGCAAACTAGCGGCCTTGTGTATTTTAGAAGTAAGTATAGGTACCTTATTAACTTATTCGAGAAATAGTAACGATTAGTTTTTATCTAGGGTAGTAGAATAGTCTGTTATATTTTTTCTTTGTTTTGTATGATAATGACAACACTATTAGCTATTCGGTAATCAATCAACGAATTAAAAAAAGGGTTAATTGGCTTCTATGAAATAACTCAATTGAAAATAATTTATTAAAACGTTTCATCCTATGATATTATCATGGGTGCTTTTCAAATTATATTAGAAAACCTCATCATATTTATGAATGTAATTATATCGTAAATTGTGTGCAAATTCGGGGTGAATGTTTATGAAGTAGAGCCAAATAAACTAAGCATTTTAAGCGAGGAATTAATTAAATGAAATGCAGGGATTGTGACCTAAATGCTTAGTAACATTTAGCTCGTATTGTTGTCGTTATCAAATAAAATATATACTTAATACGTGCCTTAATTATTATGTTAATTATTATTTTTTGATGATTTTTTTTATTAGTGTAAAGACATCACATTACAGTATACAAATTGTAAATAGATTTTTAATTATTTATAATAATTCAACGCACTTTTACATAATTATGAAAAAATAAAAATGTACAGTCATTAAATTATGTTGAAGAATGAAAATGTGGTACTAAAATAATAAAATTGTTACTATAGATCACTGCTACAGTTATGCACACCCTGTATAAAAACGAGGGTGAGGTTAAATATTTTGTTAAAAATAAGTAACTTATTTTAAATCGCACAAACAAACAATCAAATGATTAATATTGTCAATGATTTTTGTAATGTTATAAATTCTTGACGTTTCTAAGTTAGGAAGGTTTTAAAAAATTGCGATTTATTGGCATGATTGTCAAGTTAGTCAGTTTATTGAAGTGATACGCACTTAGCACTAAGTGTAGGTGTATTTATTACTTACTACGTCAAGTTACGAGTCATTTGCCGTGAACTGACTGAGCGAGTGGCCTGGGGCCTTACTATAACGCCTCAAACCATCATGATATCTGTGTGGGAGGGAGATGGAGTTATACAAGACGCATAGCACCATCTCTTTTGGAATTGGCAAGTCATAGAACGGTGGCAGGCACAACCTATTATTTCTTGAGCGTCTAATGAATCAACGTTGCCACAGTCCAATTGTATAGACTGGCAGACAAAATATGACGCACAATATCAGATACTAAGAAATCCTAAGCATGTTAAAAGCCAAGACTCCGTGGTCATGAATAGTGCGAGAGGGACAGCGGATATTTAGTAAAGGCATTCCAATCAACTAAGGCTCGGGAGGTCTCGCTTCCACGTTTTATGACAGTAATGACGCATCATGATCACTTCATCGAAGTAATGACGTAAATTCGCCAGGCCGTCCATTGAGTCAGTTCGTTGGCTATGTATATTTTGCTAGTCGACTTAGTACGCGTTTGTTTAACGTGTAGTCACAGAACAGGTCGAATTCGCTCTGAGTATAAACGTTTTTATCTTGCTTTAGATGACTACGGCAATATATGAAAATTTATTTATTACTAGCGGACGTCACGCGGTTTCACCCGCGTGGTTCCCGTTCCCGTGGGAGTACGGGGATAAAATATAGCCTATGTTACACGCTGATAATGTAGCTATCCATTGCTAAAAGATTTTTTGAAATCGGCACAGTCGTTTTTGAGTTTATTCATTACAAACATACACACACAAAATACAAAATATTCCTGTTTGTAATATTAGTGTAGATATACTTTATTGTACACCTCATAATAACAGGACAAACATTTATAAAAACAAGTGTACAATGGGCGGTCTTATCGCACAAGACAATATTAGTTGTCTATACAATATTAACATTGGGTATAATTTGACCAGACAAATGTTTATTTCGAAAAAGAGAAAGGGCTATACGACACTCATAGCGCCATCTCGTTTTCGCAGGGGATCTAAAATGTTGTCATAGTTGTCTACAGCTAGATTTTTATTACAATGTGATGATAATAACGCACAGTGATGTATTTTATTTATTAATTTAGTTCAGTATTACATTTAGCATAGAAATAAAATGAGGTTCATAGGTTATTTCTGACAGAACTTTAACGATTTTTGTTTAATGAAATGGTGGAAGTCCCTGGTGGCCTAAAACATTCTCTGGAAGAAAAAAACTATAAGAAAAACACCTTATTCCTCCTCCAAAAGTTAGTCAAAAAGCCCTGAAATGGTTAAATTCTGTCAAAATTAACTGAAAACAAAGGCCTTACAATGTTAACAGCGAGTTATTCTAGTTATATGTATATAGATGTTATTATTTGTAACGAGTGATCGTATGTGCCTTGACGTGGTGCCATGAGATTCGCAATGTGTTGATTAAAATAATTTTACACTTTATTTGTGACTTTTTAATTTATACCCCTTACCAGATGGACTGCAGGGTCCTTGATTCATACTAGGTCGATATCTACTGTACTATATGTACTTACTTATTAATATACCGACTGACTATATCGACGCACAGTCAACTACAAAGCTGAAATTGAAATATAGCTTTTATTTTCAAACGTAACAGCTTAGAAAGTCATCGTTAACCTAGCCTTTTCCCAACTATATTGGGGTCGGCTTCCAGTCAATTCGGATTCAGCTGAATACCAGTATTTCCTTGGAGCGGCTAACTACTAGACCTCCACTGAGGATGAGAGGTGAAGCTTTGCATGAAAATCTTTGAATTTTGATATGGTTCTGACTAAAAGAAATAACGATAAACGAGAAAGGTTTGCGTACCCGTGCAAACCCGGGCCGGGTCGCTAGTCCTTTATCGTTGAAACAAGCACTTCTTTTTTTTTAGGGATGGGAAATCATCAAATGACTTCTTCCGCTCTGGTTAGAGCGGAAGGGCGTGTCAACTCTTACTGACTAAAACCCATCCGTGTTCCTTCTAAAGCCCTTTGCTTTCCAGGGCCGCGGTGACTCTTTCGAACAAATTCCGCAACACCATCTATAACCCTGTCCTCAAAGTAAGAGTGAACAGGCTTCTGGGCTCGTTCTCATGTACGTAGACCTCATACATCGCTTTTCATCAGTAGGCATCGACGTCAAGAGTGGGCTCACTACAAAAATAGATAATTATGTTCTCACTACCTACTGATATTTGGTACAACAGCTCATCCAGGAGCCTTTGAAGCAATTCATGAGAACGTTGCTTAAAAATGTGTAGAGGCGCTCGGGTATTATCTCAGAGATCACTTTAGACCATGCCTGCCATATATGCATCTGATAGGCATGTATGAGATGATTAAATTCAGGACATAGCACACATATCAATTCAGAAACGGATCGTCACCAGGTCTAGATCATCACGTTATTCTCACATCTCAGTCATCAGTCGTCTATTTGATACACACAGCCATTTTAAATTCTCAAGCGAAACAATAACTGCAGCCGGGGCCGCTGCTGAAATTGGGACCTTTTTTTAACTGTACGACTTACGACTATTCAGTAAGGTTGAATCCTTAATGGTACACCAAAACAACTTATCTATGTATACTAACTAGTTGCCTGCCCCGGCTAACCCGGATGTTTTGTTCTTCAAAATTTTCTTTCATAAGAACCTTCTCCTGACAATAACAAACACAACAAAAAAGAATTAACGAAATTGGTCCAGCCGTTCACGCGTGATGCCGTGACGAAGGGAAATAGGGATTCATTTTCATATATATATAGATATATACTAATATAACAAAGCTTAAGAGTTTCTTTGAACGCGCTAATCTCTGGAACTTCCAGTTGAATTTGGAAAATTCTTCTTGTATATGATAGCCACATTTATGAGGAAGGCTGTAGGCTATACGGGAACGAGATAAAACGGGATATGCGCGTACGAAGTCTTGGCAAAAGTTGTATTAAAATAATAATTATAATTCAAGTTCATGTCCAAAGGCGAGCTTAACTCCAAGTTGAGTTATTCCCAGAAAACCAACAAGTGATAGGGAGGGATTACATCCACAATAAAGACTAGGGTCCCGTGTACAATTTAAATCCAAATACCTTTATGATAAACGCGTATGATGACTCTGCACGTGTTATGGACGCACTGCGAACAGAATATCTGGATTAATTAGTGCGCAGTTACATAAACGAAATGCGTAAGTACATGTGGGCAGCGAGGATAAGCTCGCACGTCCATGATATCGTACATAACATCTACATATATATACAAACAAATACAATTTAATTGTCTGTTTGTACCTAATGTCAATATAACAGATTTTTACCAAATGCGTATGAAAGTACCTATATAGAAACGTCGATACCTATGGCAAAAATACTATTTTTAATTTTTTTATCTGCCCGAAAAGGTGGAACGATTTTGACAGGATTTTCACTGGCAGGTGGCAGGCAGATGTTATAAGGAGTAACTTAGGAAAAAAATTAAACCGTATAAAAATACTTTTAACGCGTGATGTCCGAAACGGCTGAACCGATTTAAACGGGACGTTCAATGGCAGATTGCTGATGTTATAAGTAACGTGCAACAAAAATCCATGAAAATGCTTTTCACGCAAATGAAGCCGCGGGCAGAACCTAGAGATAATACGTAGACCAACAACAACAAGCTAATGAATTAACTCTAAATAGTCCAAATCCGCTTTAGACAAGGACTTTTCAGCGTTGATAACGCTTAACAAATCTGTTGGTCATCTAGCCTTTTGCCGATTGGGTAAGAAAAAATGGTTGGTTGGTATGGAAAAACGGAACCCCTCTAGGATCGCTCTGTTGTCTGTCTGTCTGTCCGTGTGGCATAGCCGATTTTCCCCCCATCTACTTGACCGTTTTAAAAAAAAAATGAAAATTTTACGTAATTAACTCTTCTATTCACGACGCGATACAAGTCAGTATTTTTTTTTAATAAATAATAAATATTGAAACGATACAACGAAATAAACAGACATTTGCTAGGTTGCCAATTTAAAATCCGGGAAAAAATAAAGATTTGTTGCAAAACATTGATTTGACATTTACACATATTGTATTTTATTTATTTGTCCTTTTGTTTATAGAAGTCCCAATGCATTCGATGTTACTTGTGGGCACTCAGGGCCTACTTGTCTGTCAAATGAGTGACAGACAATGCACAGCCGAATCTATTGATCTTTGAAAACTGAAAGGGGGATGCCAAGCCGCCATAGTGATTTAGGCCCTGAGTGCCCACAAGTCAGTCAGTAACGCAAGAATTTTAAATATGAGGATTAATTATATTCATATTAATTACAAAAGTGTAGTTAAGTAAGTCCTGTATCCCACCATAGAACCGATGTCAATAACGAGAACTTTCTCGAACATTCCCACGCGTAGCTTTTTTATGAAGTTATTAATTTATTGTTGAAACCATAGCAGTGTGGTACGCAAATCTATTACCATTTAGTATTCAGTTTCTAATAATTAACGTGACACTTGATTGGTTTGGAATTATTATTTGTCTGTTGATTGGTTTTTCAATAGATCACATTCTAATATGATCAAAGGTCAAAATACTTAGTTGAATGTTGTACCTTCTATCTATGTTGTATCCTTTTACAAGATCTTTTTCACTGCATTACGACAACCTAAATATATGATACTAGCTTTTGTCCGCGTCTTCGTACGCGCATATCCCGTGTCTGCCCGTTCCCGTAGGAATTTCGGGTTATCCTCTCTTATTGCTCCCCTACACACAAAAAAAAAAAAACAAAAGTCATTATTTTATTCAAATTAGGCTGAATGCCAGCACTTTTTGAACGTCAAAGTTCTACATAAAGATAGTCCCCCAAAACGCCCGCCCGTCACCACTTCCTTTTCCACTCCCCAAGCAACCTACATGCCAATTTTCAGCTTTCTACGACCAGTAATTTCGGCTGTGCATTGTCTGTCAGTCACTCAGTCAGTCAGTAACGGAAGAGTTTTAAATATATTGATTTATTTTGTAAATAGGATTAAAAACAACAACACGTCAATATTTTTTGGTCACTTTAAACTAGCTGAAACAGATGTTTCCAAGCTGACTACTCTCAAAGAAGAAATAACAAAACGAAGTCAGAGGTCAAAGTTACTTTTGAAGTCCATAGATAGAACCATGTAGGTAAATGTCTGAGGTCTTTTGAAGTAAGTAAGTAACACACAGATTTGAGTGGACCTGCCTAGACAATGCAAGCATTTGTCAGTTATCGTGTAGCTCAACGCAGAACTCTAAGGAGCTCAACAAAAGGGCGTTGTTGGATTCTTAACTGGGCCCAGCACCAAGTTGAATAAATCCAAGAGTAGCAATATTTCGGCGCTCATAAAATGGAAGTATCTGTGTTTCATACTGTCACTGGAAATGGAAACCCAAAAAAAACTTAATACAATAGAATATTTATTTATTTGCTCAGAATGTAGGTATTTACAGTAAGTTGGTTACAATAATATTAAAAAATCCTTGTACATTCTACCATTTTGGCATGCAAACATTGATGCAGTTCATCATCAAACACACAAAACATTGATACCTACACAACCAAAACTTATTAGCTAGAAAATCCAATACAGAGTAGTAACATTTCCTTATTAAAAGAACAGTTACTTTCTACTTACTTTCTTTTTGAAACTTGTTACTGGTTCCTCTTTAATGGAATTAGGAATGTGGTTTAAAATCACTGAAAGTCCTAACAACTTTATATTAATTTGAAAAGAACTTATCAACTGGCCATTTTATCTACCTGAAAATAAAACCAAGTCAACATAAAATGCAATAAGCAACAATTTAATTAAGTCCATTAAACACCAGCTACGTCGTAGCCTCGTAGCCCCGTAGCGGCGTAGCTTGCAGTTTCGTAGCCTCGTAGCGTGTAGGGATAAAAGCTTGGGCGGGCGGGCGCCGCGCTCAGTCATCGCGGACGCAGCGCGCCAGCGACGTCACTCCATAGCTGTCTGCTCACCTCAGATTGTTGCAGGTATGAATATATTCAAGTTAGATTTGTTTTGATAGATTCAAATTACATTTGTGATAGATTTATTGCGTTTAAAAGTTAATGAAAAGCGGTGAAGGTGGTCCTTGTGATTTGAAGTTGTGTATTATCACCTTCACCATCATCATCGTATCACCCTGGAATGGCCCACTTCTAGGTATAGGCTTGTTCCAGCAGTGGGAACGGAGGCCATCTTGTAAATAATACCGACTCTTTCCGGTTATTCTACTTATATTGTTGAAAATGATATTGACTGTGATTTTCCGTTTCTGTGTCATAAAACGTTATTGTTGTACTTAAAATTGTTTTAAAGTGGTTTTAAGGAAAGTCAATGTAGGTGGTCAATACTTAACTTTACCGGAATAAGTCAATGAAGGACGAATGTTCGAGAAGTTACTACCTAGTAACTTCTCGAATAGGGTACTTCCCGTTGATTCACAGTCCTGATTTTTTATCTAGCCAAACCTTTAGTATCAATTGTGGGCAAGCCATGCAATGCGAAGGTATAGCGATGGTTTAACTGGATAATGTCCAAGTTGGTTAGGTACCAATCAAGGTACCAGCTCCGATACTTCTCAAAATAGATATTGCTATTAAACTCCATCTAAGCAACTTTGTTTTCTATTAAGAGCGAGTCTTCTCGCGGTATTTCCTACAAACTCGCAAGTAAAAGGATTCTTGGAAATGAATGAACCGGTTTATATGAAACATGGTGATACGCACCTACTCAGCATACCTAAGTCTAAAAACTTGGTTAAGAACTTTCTCAAAAAATAATTTAGAGTGAAAGAGACAGCAATGTTTTACGATTCACTTTCCTTTAAAAAATAAAACATTGTTTCTAAACTATTTCTAAACATATTGTTTTCCCGAAGAAGGCAAAGCAAAAGAAGGGTTATGATTGAACTAGATATCTCAAGCTCATGTAAGTATACGTCCGTATCAAGTTTAATTAAAATCGATTCATTAATATCCAATGAGTTTATAACAAATACCGTGAGCAGTTAATGGTCTTAAACTAAAGTGCACCGGTACTCGGGTACTTTACGTTGGACTCAATTACAAGCTGGCTCAATAAATGATCTAAATCGGTCTCCACCCACAACACCCTCTTTTCTTAAAGTTCAAGTTAAAGGGTAAAAAAAGCGAGTTTAAAAATAGCCAGACCTCTACAATGGTAATATTTTAATAATTTAATTAATGCGTGTTTACCTAAGTATTAAAAAGATGGGTATATACTGGGGAATATCTCGAAAGCTTTGCGACTAACGGCCGGTTTCAATAACGTATCTACCTTTAACCAACTGTCAAATTAGCTACCAACAGTAGATGAAACGACAGGTTACAAAGGCAAACATGACGTTTGAGCTACTGTTGGTAGCTAATTTTGCAGTTGGTTAAAGTAGATACGTTATTGAGACCGGCCGTTAGGGAGCGTTCTCACTGTGTCATGACGAATTTCTGTCGTTCATACGACTGTTGCGGAATGAAACGAAACTGACTTCTATCAAAATCTACATGATTTATATATATTTAAAAGATTGACAAAAATAATATGGTTTGTGAAAAAAGTAATAAAATCGGTGGTAAAATAGAGAAGCTAGACGCTTTTAAAGTTATTCTTCCTTGTTACGCATATATTATCGACGTTTGTAGGCACTGGATGGCTCAAATTCACTATGGTGCAACTTGCGAGCGACAGCTGATCGTGTTGTCGACATTTTTGTGTAAAGCTATATAGCGAGGACGATAATCTACGTCACGACATGCTGTGTAAATATTCAGTGTTAATTAATTAATTCATCTGCTGGGTATTCCTGGGCGCGAACCCCTTGTTTAGGTGCTCAACTGATATGCAAATTCAAACACTTCAACTGCTGGTAATAATAGAAAAAGTGACCTAAAGAAAGAAAGTTTTGATTCCCATTTCCTAAGCTTTTCCTTAAATGATTTTAGTCTCTAATAGGACTTAGGGTTGGTTATGTACCTTATTCAACGTTACAGTATTGGATCTACATTAATAATGCCGCCAGACGAAGAGAGAATTAAATGGAGAATTAAGCTTTGACAAATCTTTCAATAATCCATCATTAGCTAATACATCCTTAGCTTTGTCAACAGTTTTTCTTTCTCGACTTTGCACTCAAAAAAGTTTTGGAGACTCCGTCGATTGCGAGTAAACTACTTTGGGTATCCAATTATGGTTAAAGAAATTTTATTTCTCAATAAGAATTAATAAGAATTACAAAGATACCACTAACTTGATTGTTAAAACTTAAAAATATTGAATCAGGTATAACAATAATTAGGTTAATTTATCTTAATTCAATCGGATCCATTAAAAAACGCAATTCCTTAGAGGCAATCAAAAGTAAAAGGTTGACAGGATTGGCTTACCTTGAAAGACTGGTGTCAGATTCTCTGGCTTCCGACTTTCCGTCCCGTAAATGTCAGCTAGGACCACAGGCTTATCGTGGGCCGTCTCAGTATGTAATGGATGATCATCCATCTACGGACCGGTCTCGGCAAGAGTTGCTTAACATTACTTTACTCCTCATCAACATCATCATCATAAATCATAAAAGTTTATTTGCAAGAAAATACATAAAAATCACAAGGAAAGATCTTATATCCTAAAAGTTATTGTACCTACTCTGCCTGCAAGCAAGCATGCAAATTATTAACTTATACATATTTTTGTCATTCTTATTATCATGCAATTCAAGTTATTATTATAAATTATTCAATTAATCATATTCAACATTAACATTATTTTTTAAATTCCATAAACAATTATTTTGTAGCCACTCTGTCATTAAAAAATACATTTTATTATAAATATCTTCATGACCAGGCGTTTGATACAATAGGTTCCCGATCCTTATCACATCACCCAAAGCCAAACTTATACCTTTCACGCAATCCATCGACGATCTCCTTGTTGATAATGCCATTCACATTCACTCACAAAATTATCTAACTTCAAATACATCAAACACATCCAAACTAGAACTACCAACATAAATGTACGTAGGTAGATATATCTACAAATCCGTGATCGAACACAGCACAACAAGCTTCTGATAATGACCTTGAAGCGCCAATCAATACGCTGCCTATACACAAATATAGTGAGATTTACATGCTGTACACAGATGCATTTCCCGGGAATCCGGGCGAGGCCGCGTTTGCCGGTGGGCGGATGTTAAGGGGAGGCTCGCGTTTTGCAGGTCCTATGAAAAATTGTTTGAAATAGAAGTATAATAATAAGCCCTTTATTTTGGATATCGAGGTTAACGTTTTTATAAATGACAGTGCAGATGTTATTATAAAGAATATCACGTAATTCAGAGCCTATTGGCTTTTTATGGGAAACCATCAAATGACTCCTTCGGCTCTGGGCGGAGTGGAAGTGAGTTTCAGACTTTTACTGACTAAAAATGTGTTCTTTCAAATGTGCTTTGCGTACCAGGACCGCGGTAGCTCTTTCGAACAATTCCGCCTGGCTTAGGCTTCCTCAAGCATGTTTCATTGGGTTCTGTCTCGCGCTACCCTTCTCTCCAGTTGTGTCCAGCCGTAAGCTTCAGGCCGTCCGCAACACCCGGCCAAATAAAAAAATAGTAAACCTACCTTGTTGCTATTCCACCAATTCGCACTAAACGTTTCCAAACGTCTTTTATAATGCGCACAGCAAAGGAGTGGAACACTCTGTGCTGTGTTTCCGAACGCATACAACCCTAATCTCTTCAAAATTAGAGTGAACAGGCTTCTTCTGGGTAAGCTCGCTCCATCGACTTTGTCTCTGTCATCTATACCTAAACTATAGTCAAGAGCAAACACATATTAAATAATAAAAAAGTATAGTAATACTTTAACAATAAAATTCTAATCTTTCTATGTCTCGTTTTACGTTAACTATATTTTCGGTATAGGTAGATAATTTTAGGTCTTTATATTACCAACAAGTTAACAACTTAAACCCTCTGCTTTGCTCCGGTATCCTAGATATCGCAATAGAACCGTATTTTCAGAATTATGGAACTAGAGATTACCTAACTTTATAAGCTAACAATTTAGATTGTACTGGTTACCTATCTATCGTATTACATTTAAAATTTTATTCATTCATCTGAATCTGCTGTGGTGTTACGAAGTCGAGAAATTAGAAATTAAATTTTGCTTCATCTGGTTAGGCTGCAGTCGGGATCAACTTGAGCATCCTGATTTGATAATATAAGAGCTCATCTAAGGTACCTAATTATTTGTGTCAAGGACGCAGCTTTATGCAATAAAGTTTATCTACAGATTTGATGATTCTGGCTGCAATGATGTTGTTATGGCTCACAAGTTTTAAGTCTTTTTAGATTTTTATTTATTTTCACTTATGACAGTAGTGGTAGATACGCGGATGCAATGCATCAAGGCTTTCTGTACCAGTCAGTCAACTTTTGGTTTAATAAAAATACTACTCTGTGCCTCTTTGGTGGGTGTAAAATAAATAATATTCAAAATAGACATTAATTTCGGAAATATGGTTATTGAAAATCTCATGATAAATGCCTAACACACATTCCGAGACAGAGAACTCAAAATATAATACTCAAAGTATAATAATTTCTATTTGAAATCAACTGAAACTAAGTACCTACTTGAAAAACCTTTGGAATAGCTTCCGTGAAAGCCTGCCCTTAACAAGGCTTCAATGTATTTGCGTTATAAATAGAACTACGTGGAAAGCAATGCGGGGAATGAATTCTGCGTAGAAATGAAATGAAATGTTGTTGTTTGTTTATTTGAAACAAGATTAAACAAACTACCTATTTGTAGGTAGGTGTAGGTAGTACGTATATTATTTATTAGTTGCCACTCGCGGCTCCGCCCGCGTGATTGTCGAAAATTATCCGAAGGGAACATATTCCCGGGATAAAAAGTATCCTATGTGTTATTCCAGACTATAATCTACCACTGTGCCAAATTTCATCAAAATCCATTCAGTAGTTTTTGAGTGAAAGAGTAACAACATCCATCCATCCATCCTTACAAACTTTCGCGTTTATAATATTTGTAGGATTTTATTAGCTGGTGGAACTACTTCAATAAACTGTTTGAAAATAAAAATGAACATCATCGATCCGAGCTTTTTTTTAGCATGTTAAAAATCGCAGTTCTTTAGAGGACAGCCGGTCGATTCTGTAAACATGTCGAAGTGAAGGCTTGGGTGAAGTGATCACGAGGTGAGCTGTCAATCCATATAATCAAGATGTCACGTGATCACGGAGTGAGCTGTCATCCCATCTTGTAAATATGGATTGACAGCTCACCTCGGCCTCGTGATCACTTCACCCAAGCCTTCACTTCGATATGTTTACAGAATCGACCGGCAGGAGAACGATGCATCTTTTCTTTTGACGTGACAACCCCAGCTTGAGGCAATATAAGCGACATATGATCTTTGTTCAAGAGTGGATTAAGCGTGATAAATTGTTGTTTCCAATTAACCTGTGTGTGAACCTTTTTCCAATTTAATCTAGCTGAGCTCGGTCTCGCTTTTTGGTCCTTACGCATCCAATTCCTCTCAGCTAGCTTGACCAGGACCAACACCTAGCGTATGTCGGCTTCATCATGGTGGAGAGTAAAAAGAAGAAGAAGCCCACTTGTCGGAACCAGTGCGGCACCGCGCTGGCGGCCAGCTGCGCGTCCAGTCAGCGAAACACGACGCCGTCATTTCGTGTGCAATAGTTTAATAAGGTTTATTAATATGTATAGTTTATTATTGTTTAAGATTATTTTGTGTATTGTGTCTATGGGCCTCAGTAGCCTGATAATAAAATTATTATTATTATTTACCCGAATTTGCTTGTGGTCTTCCAGTAACTTGTTGGCGAAATGTTCAAGAAACTTGGATTCTGTATGCTGCTGCTCGCCCGCGCAGCTGCTTTTGAGATGTACGACGAAAGCCGCGCTTTCGGGATAGACCCCAACGGGGAAGACAACTACAGCGTCTACAGCGTAAGTTTTTAAAAGTTAAAAAAAAAAAACTGTCGTTCTCCAAACGGCTGAACAGATTTTTTTTTAATCATATTTAAGAACATTCTCGATCAAGTAATCTTTCAAAGAAAAGAAACTTTTTTTTTGAAATTTAAAATCGGTTCATCCGTTTAGGAGCTACAATGCCACGGACAGACACAGATATACACGTCAAACTTATTACCCGCCTTTTTGGTTGCGGGTTAAAAAGAATGTTTTTGGAGGTGGAAGCCCGAATTTAAACCTCTTTCTCTCTTTCTCTTTTGAAACCTAGTCACGTACCTATGTAATTCTAAGAAATGCGATGATACCCAGCAAAGGTATTGTATTGAGTCAGTCCATGGGTTATTTTGTATGTATTACCTTTAATGGCTAATTAGTGGGTATTTTTCAGAGGTATAGCAACAAGAGGCCAGGGTACCTTTTCAGGGTTTTTAGGGTTACCGTACCCAAAAGGTAACCAACAGAGCCCTATTACTAAGCCTCCGCTGTCCGTCCGTCCGTCTGTCTGTGAGCGCGCTGTGTATCTCAAAACCGAAATAGGTAGACAGTTGAAATTTTCAGTGTGTATTTCTATTGCCGATATAACAACAAATAATAAATTAAAATAAAATTGAATTGGGCTAGTTTCGAAGGAAACTACTACGGCCAAGTGCGAGTCGGACTCTCACACGAAGGGTTCTGTACCATTAACCGTTAACGTTTCGTGTATGGAAATCCCCTTTATTTTTTTAATTTATTATTTTTGACCATTTCCCCACCCCCATTTTCCATCCAGAGTTTCGGAACCCCAAAAATATCCTAAGTTACTCCTTATATCGTCAACTGTCTGCCACTGCACTCACACAAACAACACAACACAACTACCGAGTCGACTAGTCACGTCAAACACGACTCCAACCTCATCTTCCACTTCCCCAGGATGATAACTACGACTACCAGGAGCTGGGCCCGTACCCCCCGGGCATCCGCGACGACCCGGTGCAGGGCCTGATGCTCCTCCAGCTCTTCAACTCTCTGAAGAACAGGGATGATGCCCGGCTTCATATGAGATACAGGTATTTAAAATTGTAGATCCGAAGGTGTGGAAGTTTTTTTGCCGTACCTAAGTGTTAAAAAGGTTTCGAAATCATAGTAAAATTTTGTAATCGATACATCTACGACTTATCTAGAATTAGCTTACTTGGAACTGGCAGTACTGGCACTTTACAGTTTAGTTGTAGTAGAAAACAACCATTAAAATTTCAGCTTGTATATTAAAACAGTAAAACTGCCAGGGTTGGGGAATTTGTTCGAAAGAGCCACCGCGGCCAAGGAACACGGATGGGTTTTAGTCAGTAAGAGTCCGACACGCCCTTCCGCTCCACCCAGAGCGAAAGAAGTCATTTGATGATTTCCCAATCTTAAGAAAAAAGCGTTATATATAATACCTACCTAAGTATATATAATTCCTATAGTAGGCGCCAGATAAATGTGGAATAAAGTATATTGACCTTTCCCTAATAACTGTTCATAGGTACCTGAACAATTAAATATGAATCGTTTTTCATTATTAGACAAAGTTAAGGATCACGAGAGATGATGATTCGGGACAGCTTTGTGTCATTAATTCCGTTTTTCAAATTAAAAATGTCAATAATTGTAGGTGGGTCAATGACCGTTATTCCAAGATTATCTGGCGCCTACTATAGTGGATTCTAAGACATGTCAACGAGGCCATTATTTTCTTTCAGGCCCAAGTTCAGCATGATCGAGAACCCTCTAGCCGGCAACGACCACGTGCCATACTCAGAGGTGATGGATCTGAAGGGTGCTGTGGCCAAGAGGCACGCGGCGGGTACTAATAAAACCCAAAAGATGACGCCTACTGAGCCGAAGCAGACAAAAGACGAGGTCAAGAAAGTCCGAAAAGGTAAAACTTCACTACGTTGCTCAAATCAAATCAAAAGTCATTTATTCTAACTAGGCAGAAAATTTGCACATTTTGAACGTCAAAATTTGCATGAGGACAGTACATACCTACATTGCCCAGCCCGTCACCATTTCTAAGTGTTATATAGCTGGGAAGAAGAGAAAAGAAAGAAAGACAGTTTTTTTTTTCAAGAAGAAGCGCAACAAACTCCCCAGCAACACATCTGTCTGTTATTTTAAGAACATGAACTAAACAATAATGAATACTTGTACTAAAACCAACCTTAATAATTATACTAAAACCAACCTTTAAAGCTTAAGTGAACAGCTGATGCTGCATACATTTCTGTGCATATGTATAACTCGACAAAATGTAGTACTGAACAGCTGATTTTTTTTTGCGATTTCGTGGTTTCTTAACATCATATATTCTTTCGCTTTACAAGAGCGAGATCATTGTAAACAAATATAGTTACTTACCTAATTAGTAGGTACATCAGTGCTCACAGTCTAAATTATTTTCATGGATAAGTTACCATAAGCTGAGATAGGGACCATTTTGGCCTCGCACAGATAATTATTTTATTATACTGTTTAGTTATTAATTTTATTTTACTGATTTGTTTGTCTTGTGCGAGTCCCAAATAATCATTTTTTCTTTCTTTCTTTATACCTATATACTTGAAATTAAAAATTCGGTATTTCCGCTTTTATTTATCGGTTTTAATATTCCACAGGGTCTCTTTGGGTGTGCTACTTCAAACTATGCTCCATCCGCCTCCCACTGCCACGGGCTCCAGCAAATGCATAAATGGAAAGCATCCAGTGCGGGCGTAATTAAACATTATTGTACTAAGATGGTGGATCATTCTCTCTTGAGATGCCGTAGTCTCGCATGTTTTGAAATAATATATTACCTATGTATTAATTTCGAGTAGATTCGCAAAATGTATAACTTCAATTTATCAATAAACAATATAATAGGTACCTAGTGTTTTAGATGATACACGTTGATGATACACGATGACATAGTTTTTTTCATGTTTTTTTATAAAAGTACCATCATAGGTACCTACTTACCTACTGATTTAAAAAAAAGCAAGTATATATACCTAAGTACAAAGATTCTTTGATTTTGTTTGTTATTTATTAGGGAACGTTACTTTATAATTTATTAAATATGGCACGTTGATTTATGTTACGATAAAACGTTGTTAATACTGATGAAAGTGTAGGTACCTACAGTGTAAAGTTTTTTAAGCTACTTTTGTTGTGTATTTTTTAATAAATAAATGCTTTTTCAATTTAGACAGCATACATAATCAATATATTATTATTTAAAACACAAAAATAGTTTCCACCTAATAGGTGAAAACTATTATCTACACACTTAAGCCTGGTGTACACGGGTAGAGTTAACGGTATAGTATCACCGTAGACTAATTACTGTACTACTAACTACTTATACCAATGTAGACTGCATTATTAAGGTAGAGTCATAAAAATTAGTGGAGTAGAGTGACTAGCCCCGCTGGCAAGTTACCCTACCACTTGCGAGGGCAAGTGGTAGAGTAGCTTGCCCGCGGGGTACGGCAGAGTAGAGAGGGCGCCGTAGTGGGGGAAGCTCTACCACGGCGCCCTCTCTATTCTGCCGTACCCCGAGGAAGATACTGTTACGAGCTTGGGGTTCGTGGCAATAAAAACAGCCGATTCAATAACCAAAATGACACTTTAATATAACAACACTAATTACCTACAACTTTAAACTCACTAATTATAAAACACAAGTTCACTACTGATCACTTTATTCGCACTTGAAGATCGCTTCCGAAGTATTCGCTTGTATCGCAAATCTAATACTGACTCGGTCGCGGAATACGCGCTCCTTATATAGGACAGTTAATTCTAGAAACTTCATTTCTCGAAACATCTAGAAAGTACTCGTAACTATCGCTGCCGACTGACCAGATACTTATCGAGAAGTGTAAAATGTTCTGACAAAGAAATGTCTAGAAGGTACTTGACTCTACTAGTTCTGCTACTCGATACTAGATGGCGCTAGTAGTAACTTAATCGCCTTCGCCTTTCTTTGAAAGCCTTCTTTGCAACTCTGACAGCTTTTCCTTGATCCAGATTCCAAAGGATAAAATAGCCAAGCATCTTAAAAGCTTGGACAAATCCAAAGGTTCTGGCAGCGATGAAATTCCACCTAACTTTATCGTAACGTGTGCCGACCAACTGGCAGCCCCATTATGCTTGATTTTTAACAAATCTCTGAGCGCTGGTGTTTTCCCTAAACAATGGAAGCTGGCCAAAGTAGTACCTATTCATAAATCAGGAGCTGATGACTTAGTGGAAAATTATCGTCCTATATCTATTCTTCCAACATTTGCCAAGGTTTTTGAAGCAATAGTATGCCCTGATATACAAAACTATTTTAAAAAATACCTGTCAGACCACCAGCATGGTTTTACTGCTGCAAGATCCACTAGTAGTAATCTAGTAAGTTTCGTGGAGGTTATTGCAGCTTCACTTGACTCGAACCATCAAGTCGACGCCATATACACCGACTTCAGCAAGGCTTTTGATAAAGTCTCCCACGAATTACTGATTCAAAAACTCGCTGCGTATGGCGTTGCTGGTTCTCTTCTTAAGTGGCTGCATTCGTACCTCACGGATAGATCCTTTTTTGTCGTGGCCAATGGATATAAATCAGAAACCATGATCATAACCTCTGGTGTTCCGCAGGGTTCCCACCTGGGCCCTGTAATATTTATTATCTTTGTAAACGACCTTCCCTATTGCTTCCTCAACTCCACGCCATTCCTATTCGCCGATGATCTGAAAATAGTCCGTGTTATAGATTCTCAAGCCGATTCGACATTACTTCAGGATGACTTGGACAGACTATTAAACTGGTGTAAGCATAATAACATGCAACTGAATGTAGAAAAATGTTCCCAAATTACGTTTACTCGCAAGGCCAACTTTATTGATTTTAGTTACAATATGAATGGTACATCTCTCAGAAGTTGACGAGATCAGAGACTTAGGAGTCCTTCTAGATTGTAAATTAACGTTTATTCCCCACATGGACAAAATCATTAAAAAAGCTTCAAAGACGCTCGGTTTCGTGTTACGAAATGCTAAATGTTTTCGCAAGCCTAAAACTAAAATTTTCCTTTTTAATACTCTTGTTCGTACTATTTTGGAATACTGCTCAGTTGTGTGGCGTCCTCATTATGCAACACACAGTCTTAGGTTAGAGAGGATCCAAAAAAGATTTTTGTACCATCTTGCCTATTCTGCGAGACTAGCCCAAAAAATCCCGAGCTACGCAAAACGTCTTGAGAAATTTGGCATAACTTCACTCGAAAAACAAAGAGACGATATAGATTTAATTTTTATTATTAAAATACTTCGGAGTAAAATAGACTGCCCCCAGTTGTTAAGTAAGATAAACATTAGTCTACCCTATAATTATCCGCGTCACCAAATTAAACTTTTACGTCCCCCATTCCGCAAAACTGTGTCAGGATCCAACTCCCCTATCCCCAGAGTGTGCAGGCTTCTTAATAATTGCGATCATTCAATAGACATTTTTACCACAACACTTCAGAAACTCAAGCGCCAAGTCCATCAAAAGTAATCCACCATAATGTCTTTTTTGATTGTATAGTATCTACTTTTTAGAACTACCCACTAGTTGTTATAACTTTGTAAGCGTTATTTCTGTACTTTTATTGTAACCTACTGATGTTTTAATTTTATTTTTGCATGCTGTGTCTATCGCATCATATTGTACACTATGTTTGAATCATGCTGCTTGTATTTTTAGGATAAAAAGTGTAACAATTGTAGATAGGCCAATAAATAAATAAATAAATAAATAAATAAATGTAGGTACCCGACATTCATTCTGGCGCGTAACAATACTTAACCGCCTACTCAACTCATGTGTGCGTACCTATAGTAGGCTAGAACTTGTACGTACAGACTTGCTTCACTGTTTTGGTTATTGTGCTTTTCGTTAAATAAATAAAATGAAGTGGTCTGAATAAACAACTTTAAACTAGTGGAGCTTTACAGTGAATTCCCGAATATCTGGAATATAAGCCATCGTGATTATAAGGACAAGAACAAAAGAATTGCGGCTTATGAATATATTGTTCGTGAAATGGGCAAAGAACTTTTGAGTTACCAACTGATATTTGAGCGACGTATGTGGCGGTCAAAGAAACACTAGTTGCTCTACTAATAAAATATAAATTTACCTGTAAACAGTTACTCTATTGAAACAGGTAGAGCACTTGGAATTGGTGGAGTAGTACGCTAGTTGACTATACTGTTAATTCTACCCGTGTACACAAGGCCATACGGACATATACTTCTGGACACATCTATTGGCCCACCTTGTATTTTCAGTTTCGTTTGGTCCTAGCTAAAATTTTATATTAGGTCGAGCAAAAAGTTTTTATGCAGTTTTGAACCTGGCACATTCACAATTTCATTCAATAGTCGTTTTTTGAATTTCGAACACAGAATTTAAAGAAACAAAAGACAATTTGGAGCCTGTTTGTTGATATCAAACAATCGAATACTAAGAAAACTTGGTTTTATTGGTTTACTTGGATTTAATTCTTGAAAAAGTGATTGATATCTTTGGTTTTGCAACAAACATTACTTATTCTTAACATTAAGGTGAGGTTCTATCAATAATCTATGGATACTTCACCTGAAGTCGCCGCCCAAGCTGTGGCACTTATTCAGGCCGGACACAGCCAAAGAAACGTGAGTGCTCAACTTAATTTAAGTCGATCTGCGGTCCGAAATGTTTATCGGAGGTACCTAGAGACTGGCGGCTTTGTTCGTCGCCAAGGGAGGCCACGATCTCGGGTCACAACTGAAAGGCAGGATCGATTCATCGTGACGACCAGCTTGAGAAATTGTCACCTTACCTCCATTGAGATACAAAACCAACTTCGCGACTTCCACGGAGTATCTGTGAGCGCTCGAACTGTTCGGAGAAGGTTAAAAGAACGCGATATGGTATCACACAAGCCAGCTAATGGGCCCAAACTAACGCGAGCCCACCAAACAGCGCGCCTTCATTTCGCACGCAGTCATTTAAATTGGACACAGCAAGATTGGAGCCGTGTACTCTTTTCTGATGAGTCTAAAATTGTGTTACATGGCAATGATGGATGGAAGAAGGTCTACCGACGTAAGGGAGAGCGTTTCGCACAATGCTGCTTTTAAGAGAGGGTTGCTTATGGCGGTGGCTCATGGACTGTCTGGGGCGGTATATCCGCGAGCGGCAAAACTCAACTTGAGGTTGTTACAGGACCACGGCTGCCAACATTAAATGCTGAAAGGTACATTCGTGAGTGCTTAGAACCTCACGTGATACCATACGCGGACTATGTGGGCCCAAATTTCCTTTTTATGCATGATAATGCAAGAGCCCATGCGGCCGGCATCGTCAGGGAATATCTTCGGGATGTGAACATCACAGTTATGGAGTGGCCAGCCAGAAGCCCAGACATGAACCCCATTGAGCACATGTGGGACGAGCTAAAAAGACGTGTTAGGGCTCGTCAGCCAGTTGCCCAGACGATGCAGGAGTTGAACAACTGCCATAGAAGAGGAATGGGAGATGATCCCTCAAAATTGCATAGAGCGGTTGATAAACTCTATGCCTAATCGTATGAGAGCTGTGGTAGATGCCCATGGAGGCAACATGCGTTATTAAATTAAACCTTTATTTGATAAAACATGTTTTTTATTCAAAAATCAATTGCCTTTAACAAGGCGCATATCCGACTTGTTAGGCGTAGCTCCATGCTGTATGGTATTCTGAATTCAAATTTAAAACAATACGATCGAAAAAGATGGTAAAATGTATCAGGTTTAAAACTGCATCAACAGTTTTTTTTCAATCTAGCAATCATATTTCGGTACGGGCCATCGAAACCTAAACTCTAAGGTGGGCCAATAGATGTGTCCAGAAGTGTAGTATGTCCGTTATAGACTTTGAAACCATCGAACCGATGTACCCCAAAACGATAAGAAAGGCAATAATACGAAGATGATTTTAGACCACTGAAATGGGACGAGCGCCTACGAAGTCGCGGACAAAAGCTAATTTTAGAATATTTTTGTGAAGATCAATCTCAAATTCAATAATTAAAATTATGATCGAAGCCAAATAACTAAATTGTCTTTGAACGCATCCGTAGGTGATGCAATATTTTGCCTTTCTGACATCGGTTCCGTTTGCTAGAGACGTTCTATTGTTTACGATTAATTTCGAGTAGTAATATTAGTCATATATTTTTTAAAATCTATATTTTTTATTGGCATATAGTATTCTTACGAAACAACGATTTAAAATATGTGTGAGTCGTAATTTGAGAGATCGTGATAGATTTAGTTAAAAACTTTCTGCTTATTATTTGGAAGAATCAAGGTGGTTAAGTTTTCAATAAAAATATGATTATTATTTTACATTCTAAAGTCAAAGATTTCTTCAACATTCTAAAGTCCATCTAAATATTCTTATTTTATTTGCTTTATGTTTATAAATTACAAAAGAAAATATAAATATTTACAAATTTTAATAAATCTAAAAGAAACTACTTTCTAGCTAGCTAGTAGAAAAAAAAACAAGCGAAGTAAAAAGGGGAGGGGAAGAACTCACAGGGCATCGAAAAATTCGTCCCCATCGCTGTCAACGAGAAAAGTGCCCAGAACTCTGGGCGCATTGCCACATTGAATGGCAATGCTGATTCGTTGGCCAAAGAAAAGGCCAGCATCACGTAAAGAGTTGACTAACTGGTTGCTGATTTCACGAAAAAATTCATGAGCACTCGGACGCCATGACCCTAGTGTTTCAACCCCAAACGGCTCAAATACATAATTTCCAATAAGGTTGTTGTTTTTGCGTCGTTTGAGATTTTCTGCACCCCCAGTGGCCGCCCCAGCATAAGCCGCCGTGTTAAGAAGATGGGATGACGCAAGGGTGTTAACACATGTTGCATCCCAACTGCCAAGGCAATCGGCCAACGTAGGCGCGGGCCTGCGGACGGCGAGCGTTGGGCGGCTCACTGTCCGATCACAACCAGGCCCGGGTCAATGGCGCGTTGTGTTCCACGCGTGCCTCAAACAGATATCAGCATAGGAGTAGGGGCCCGCTAGGGCCAGAGCCTGGCAGGGTTGCGGAATTTGTTCGAAAGAGTCACGGTGGCCCTGGAACGCAAAGGGCTTTAGAAGGAATACGGATGGGTTTTAGTCAGTAAGAGTTTGACTCGCCCTTCCACTCCACCCAGAGCGAAAGAAGTCATTTGATGATTTCCCATCCTTAAAAAAAAAAACAGGCAAGATGGGTTCTCGGGCAACGCCGTATTCGGACAAACTATTTTCCAAGCATTCACCTCTTCGATGATTGACTTTGAAGTGACTTTAAAGTGTGTTTGACAGTGATGGAGCTAAAATTCTTGTGGTTAAGATTCTCTTTAGTGCTGCGGACCGAAGACAGGAAGGTCGGTAAACCCACATCAGAAGAAGAGAAGAGAATTTTGCGGATACCGAGCGCACCGAAACGAATGGTTAGTGTGGCTTGCAGCTACGGTCATCCGAAGCCACGTTTAAGATGGTGTTGTGTGAATCGAATAATTTGGTCAATTTTGTCCACGAGATGTGATTGCTTCCTTGCCGAGGACGAGCGGAGGAAAAACATACAATTTGGCCTAAAATATTTAGCGATATCTAATGAAGGTGAAGGCCGAATGTAAGTTAATTTTAGTAAGTCTTCCCAAAATATCATTCAAATGATCAATTTTTCCGTCAATGAATGGTGAAAAACTGTCTTGCAAAATAGGGGAACCTAAAAGCAGACGGATTTTTTTTTTAAATTTTGAACCCTGGTGGCATTGCATTACATTTTGAAGGGTCAAATGTCTGTCGGTATTATCATTGAGAAAAATTTCACATTTGGAATAGTTGAGGTGAAGGCCAATGGATTGAAACTGCGTTTTCAGTAGTAGGAAATCCTTAAAAAACAGTGTCTACGTCACCTCCTAGAGTTCCATCATCCAAATACCAGACGTTAAATTTTGAATTATTACAACAAATATTTGTTGAATGCTGGGATGAATAGCCAAACTGAAAATGACTGGCCCGAGTCCCTGTTGAATTCATTTTTGACGTCAACCTTGACAATGACCTCACCCTTGCCAGAATTTAGGAAAGTAGACAGGGCATGTACGGCAGCCTTATCAGAGCCAAAGCTAAGCTGTAGAGGCTGGAATTTGTTTTTTAGTCTCTCCCCCAACAATTTGCAATAGTTTTTAGCTGCTATACGATTGTAGGTGCACCCGACATGGGACGATTGCCACTGTCCTTCTTGCGTAGGGCAGAAAGATTAGCTCCAACTGCCTGGCCACTCCCCTAATATCACCTTCACTTAGTTTCGATTCCACTTGCGACATAGGCCTTTCTGTGAAATGTTATTGAACTGTGGTAATTTATGTTCGTAAATTAAGGTCATTTAATAATAATCATTCTTTATTATCAGGCAACTAAGGCCCATAGATAAAATACACAAATTAAACATATAAAAACGACGAATACGACGATCAAATGAAGCGATGAATTAATAATATAATAGGCCTTCAAATGTTAAGAAGTTAGGAAGCTATAAGAGTATCTCTTGGATTAATTAAATTTTAAAAGGTTGGTTTTTCTAAGACTTTTTTCTATCGACACTCTCAAGTATTAACATCCTTATTTCTAAAAAGCAGCCTGTTTGTGGCTGTCACTGTCAG
Source organism: Mamestra brassicae (assembly GCA_905163435.1). Taxonomy (NCBI): domain Eukaryota; kingdom Metazoa; phylum Arthropoda; class Insecta; order Lepidoptera; family Noctuidae; genus Mamestra; species Mamestra brassicae. Next base: position 17,847,511 of record LR991001.1, read on the forward strand.
TGTCAATGTCAGTTTCACGTTTCATCTGTACTGTGCCGCTATGGCAATTAGGTTTCGAAAGTGAATTTTAACCATAAAATCTAATTTATTTACTTATTTCATTGGATATTATTGTCTGCTGTAAAATAAAATAATTCAATGAAAAGTTTTACAAATTTTCATGCTGTGTGAGAAAGTTAATGTACGAGAAAGTTAACGGATAGGTTAGGTTTCAAAATTGGTTTTATGAAATGTCTTTTCCGGGTGATCATTTAATGGAAAACTATGAACCTGTACCTGGCTTTAATGACCATAGTCTCACCGTGAGGCAGGCATATGATAATGGTAAGTTTTTATATATTTTACCTTATTTTTCATTCAAAACCGTGTATACTTCCACTCTTTAATGCATGAGCCCAGCAGGTTGAATTGCCATGGGTTTGTGACGTGGCTGTAGAAATAAACAGTGTGTGGTATTGTGTAGACCAAATATAGATTTTATTATTAAAAAACTGCTAAAACAAAGTACTTACTATCCACAAGTTTTAAATATTTTGTAGCACATTGATTAACCACAAGATATTTGCATATTGCTGCATACCTAAACACGCACGTTTTTATATATAAATCGTTATCGAAAATTCCTATAGTTTTCCTTACACTGCACCATGGAGCAGAGTTAAATGAGTTACATTTGTAATTTTTATCCTACTTGGCTACTTTTTAGTGTTTTTACTGCTTTTTTTGATTTGGTTTTTTTATACGATATTTATAGGCCTTGTAATCATTGCTAACTATAATACCCAAAAATATCTATGGAAATGGGGATTTCAAATATTAGCTGCTACCAATAAGCATCTAACAGGATAAAACCAAGCCAAATGACACAAAAGGTTGAATATCATATACTAGACAAAAACCACATTTATTGTATTTTGAATATTTGTTGATAGAGTTGCAATACAAATACGTACTCTGCCAAAATTGCAACTGTCTACCTATAATGGTTCATAAGATGTGGCTCACTGGTAGACTGGCCAAATTTCATCCAAAATCCATTCCACTGTTGAGACACAGCATGTAATTGATTAACAAACATATAAGCTTATAGACTTTCACACTTAGGAGGGTAGGTTTTAATAATCAATTTTGCAGCAAGCATGTTTACGTCACTGAAAAATTCCAGACTCCATAAGATTGTAATAAATCTTGATTAGATTATATTTTCTCGATATATTATGAAAAAATTGTTTCATATACAATAAATCCCATCCAAATTCAATAGTTTCCAATCTATGCATGTCTTATATTTAGAAAAAATAATTTACAATTTTATGCGATGTTTTACAATCTTATAATGTTTGCCATTTTCCAGTGACATTTATAATTCCAGCCCACAAAAGTAGAATCTAGTGATATCCAATATCACCTGGCATCAGAATATGTAGGTAGAGTATATTTACAAAAACATTAAGAAAGTTGATAATATCTGACCTGAAATCCTAGAATAATAATTGTGAAATATTATTCCGTGATTTAACAATAATGAATTCTAATTGGAACTTCAATAAATTGGTAGCCATTTATTGTTTCGATACAATCGATTTAGTGACAATGTCTTTTAAATCGATGAACGCCGGCTGCACACACGAAAAAGGATGACTCATTGTAACGTTACGCTCATTGTCACGTTACAATCATTTCATCAATGTTTTGTTATGACATTGTCATGTTAAACTATCGTCCATAAACCGACTTTACAGACAACTCTGCCACATAATTTTTTTTTGTTTTACATGCTGAAAATAAACTTATTTTGCTAGTGTTTATTTATTTATTAAAACTTTACGCACTAGTTAAAACACTGTATAAAGGCAGACTAAATGCCTTAGGCGTTTTCTATCAGTCAACCTTAGGTTTAGGATAGATTTGTTTAATTGTCATTTTCAACATGTGCCATGGTTATTATTTTGGGATTTTTTAAGTGGTATCATTAATTTTATGTTATTGCCATGTAGAAGGTTAAGTAGATCATAATACACTACATATTATCCTTTTATATTTCATTGATTCATGATTAAATAGTTAATTATAATTAACTCGAGTATCAGTCCAAAGTACTAATTTTATTGGGTTGTTGATTTGGATATAAAAGAGGTCTGTTTTCTTTAGCAACAAGTCTGCCTTGTATTAATGAAGATAATTTGCACCTGGTTATTTTATTGATTGCATTTGTATCTGATTTAAATAGGTACAAATAGGCATGGGTAGTAGACGTTTTTTTCCACTGCCATTTTTTTATTTTAATGCAAAAGTCAAAAGTCAAAAGTCAAAAACGTTTATTTCAATTAGGCCATTAAACGGCACTTTTGAACGTCAGCATTTACAGTTCAGTAAAATATATTAATAAAGTGACTCTACTGTCCATTCGGAAAGGTAGATTCTTATGGAGAAGAACGGACAAGAAACTCCATAGTTACTCTTTTCAAATGACGACTTTACAAAATTTGGTATACAAAAATCAATTTAATATTATGTGAGGACGATACACCCAGAGTATGCTACTTATAAGAACAAAGTATAACCAGCAGAGGTACTTATTCCTTTTCTAAAAAAAAAAAATTAGGTAAATGGTACTCACATATTTACAGATAATCTTAATAACTACCAATTAAACAGAAAATAAAAACACAAAAAAGAAACAGTATACCCATCTATAAAGTTAATTCATAAATCAACCAGTTTGATTTTGTCTACACCCTTGATTGTCCTATGGAGCAGGACCAGCATGTTTCCAAGCATTCTTATCCTGAATGTAATCTTCTAATTTGTAATATGCTTGTTTACAAAGTGTACTTTTAACATAAGTTTTAAATGCTATGGCCGCATCACTACATAGTATAAGACAAAGCTGTAGTTTCTGTCCGTTTCACGCAACAGCTTCTGATACGGTTTTCAGTTACAGAGAGAGCAACAAAAAATAAATGTTGCTGTATATAATTTGCACCTGAAGTATAATTTGCTACCTGTCGGACAGCGTAACTGTGTACGGGTTTTTTTTTTGGTGGCATCGAATTTGGCTTACTTTTCCAATGTTGTTCAGTCAAGTGTGAAAATGTAAATAATTCATAAAAAACACGGTTTCACTCAGTAAAACATGCTGCTATCAAGAAATAGCAGAATGCTTCCACTTTTTGACCGACAAATGCCTTGTAATAAATAATATTGAAGTATTGGAGTTGTTCTTTCAAGATTCATAAAAAAAATAAACTTTTGTTTTTTTTGTTTCAACCGATATTGTCCTGCTGCTGGGCAAAGTCAAAATCAAAAATCATAGTGTTAATTAGTTGCAATAAACTTTAAGTTTGCTAATAAACCTTATCTATGATAGTTCAACTGAAAATCAATCAATATTATAACTCTCAGATACTGTTGACTTTGCCCAGATGTTAATTAAAACATGCATCAAATGCGGCACATTGTACCTTATTTATTTCTGAAAAAAGAGAACATAACTGGAGCAGGGCTAATGAATACACTCTATAGGTACATCAATCTGGCCAGAGGTCAACTGTAGAGCATTAAATAAGGCCCACAATCTATACCAATTGGTTTGGTGTATTGATCTTAATGTCTGAGTGATCAATTGAATGGTATTGGGTGGTCAGTCTTGTTCAACGCTGGCTGGGTTATAGTTGTCAAATATGTGGGTTTTGATGGTAGTGCTATGTAAGTTTAGTTTAATTTAAATATTATTTGTATACTTCTCCAACTTCTTTTCTACAGTCCTGGCTAGTACACGGTGAATTATAATTCATTGGAAATCTTTCAGGGAGTGAAAGTATTTAAGACTAGCGGACGTCACGCGGTTTCACCCGCGTAGTTCCCGTTCCTGTGGGAGTACGCGGATAAAATATAGCATATGTTACTCGCTGATAATGTAGCTATCCATTGCTGAAAGAATTTTTCCAATCGGTCGGTTTTTAAGTTTATTCGTTACATACAAAAATACAAATCTTTCCTCTTTATAATATATTAGTATAGAAGTATAGATAATAAAACGACTAGCTGCCGCCCCCGGCTGCGCCCGTTTGTAATTGGTACTTCTCCTTTCTATAAATTATAGCCTGTGTTTTTGCGTGAATAAGTAACAAACTACCATCTATCCATTCATCCATGCTCATATTTTAGGAATAGTTGAATAGAATAGGATTTTTAGTATTTATTGTTATAACGGCAACAGAAATACATCATCTGCGAAAATTTCAACTGTCTAACTATCACGGTTCATGAGATACAGCCTGGTGACAGACGGACAGATAGACAGACGGACGTACAGCGGAGTCTTAGTAATAGGGTCCCGTTTTACCCTTTGGGTACGGAATCCTAAAAAACAGCAGCTCTACAAAATGTAAGGAACAACTAATTTTTTTGGCAATTACTGGTTTGGTTGTTTATATTCAAAAGAACTTACTTCCCTAGAATATTGCTTAAAATTCACCTGTAAACGTTTCACGTTTGAAGACATAAGAAATAGACCATCCTTAAATAGGCGACTAACTGACCCAGACTTCAGTGAGTTGCGTCACGCGTGTCTGATAAAAAAACAGGCACGCAAAATAAAAATGCAGTCCTGACGTTTTCTGAAAAGTGCTATTCGACGATGTAATTGGTACAGTCGCTCTCAAAACGTTTTCAAGTAATCGTATTGCTGTGTGTGAGTTGATACCAGTCTACCCTAATTTCCTTGGCTGCTCAGATTATGAATTGTGAAATCTAATGCCTTTAAACGAGCAATTCTTGTATATATGTATATATATTATCTGAATCTCGGAAACGGCTCCAACGATTTTCAAGAAATTAAGTATGCAGGGGGTTTCGGGGGCGATAAATCGATTTAGCTAGGTTTCATTATTAGAAAACGTTTACCAAAAAAAAAAATACATCATGAACGTAATTATCTTTATTTAACCCATAAGTAACTCGGCTTTCCTACTTCTATTTCTAATATTAATTTCTTTGCCGCCTAATAATATTTTTTTATTGAGAGAAACAGTAATAACCTAGTTTTCTATGATCGTCGTATTATTGCTTTCATCCATTTTGCTACCTAATTAAATACGAAAGTTTGGATGGATGTTAGTAACTAAATCACACCAGAACGGCTTAACGGATTTGGATGAAATTTGGCACAGAGATATATTATAGTCTGGAATAGCATAAATATGCTACTTTCTATCCCGGGAATATGTTCAATTGCGATTATTTTCGACATTCACGAGGGCGAATTAATATTATAAATGCGAAAGTAACTATCTGTCCATCTCTTCACGTCTTAATGGCTGAATGGATATTTATGAAACTTGGCACATGGGTAGGCCACGTCCTGGGATCGGACATAGAATTTTCATCCCGTGAGTCCCTTGGGACAATTTCTGACTTTCTCGCGAGCGAAATCGCTGGCGAAAGTAGTTTTCTATAAAACCACTTTGTGTGCGATTGTATTCATCACAGGCAATAGACAGGATAGACTCACCGTGCACTTTGTTCAGTTCTTCCGCCAGACTCAGCAGTTTTGCTAACCGTACTCTGTCGTTAAGGCGTTTTCATGCAATACAAGTGTGCGGACTAGATCAACAAATACACTTGCTCTACATACCAGATTTGTTTGAGTTTTAATAGTTGAAATGCTGAATAAATAATTTTCCGTGCGTGAATTGGATCAAGTTTAAAAATTTTAGGTACTTACCGAAATGAAAAGTATAGTTTTAATATAAGTGCAGACTACTTATTTATTAAAAGTATGCACAAGTAAAAAAAACTGTACAAAGGCGGACTTAATAATAATTGAAACTTGGTTCTTAAAATTCAATCTCCAAAACTTCAGTAGAAGCGACTACAGTTGGGTGCATCAGTGATTCTAAAAGTGATTTAAAGTTTTCTGCAAGATTCACTTGTTTTGTTCAAATAATAAAAGTTTGAGCAAGTCTCTAGTACTTATTGACTTTAATAAAGGCGGCTAAAATTCTCTGAAGTGACCATAACGTGTGTCCTAAGCGGTCAGTACAATTGATACTCGTTTTTATCACTGTCATTCAGTGTTAGTAGTGGTGTGCTAAATGAATGACCTCTCCAATGGCTAGCGTCGTTCTCTTGACCATCGGTACGTGTTAACATTCTTTAATTTATTTTATAGATGTTTAATGTATTTCAAGAATAAACTAGATTTAAGAGTAGCTTCTCCTATGGCCTCATTTTCATTTATAGTTTAAATATTAGTTTAAGTTGTAGAAAGACGATTCTTAAACCAATATTTACACTAAACCAGATATTCGAAGTATCGTCGAGACAAAGAAAATTAATCATTTACTAAATTACGTTCGTATTACTCCTCCCAACCGTCTACTAGGTACTGCAAGAAGTAGGCCTTTTATAGTTACTATTTCACGTCAACAAAATTTTAGTCTCAGCAGCACAAACTCATGACGGTAGGTACCCAAACTTCTGCCAGGGTTGCGGAATTTTTTCGAAAGAGTCACCGCGGCCCTGGAACGCAAAGGGCTTTAGAAGGAACACGGAAGGGTTTTCACGCCCTTCCGCTCCACCCAGAGCGGAAGAAGTCATTTGATGATTTCCCATCCTTAAAAAAAACCCAAACTTTCGCTGGTTGCAATTTCAGAGTCATTAAAAGTTTAATAAAAACCGAATATGAAAATCGGAATCAAAGTATTCATCCTCGGTGCAGTAGGCTGCTTGTCATTTAACAAAACCAGTAAAAGCTGGCCTCTGATACTATTGAAACTCCTCATTACGCTAAGCCACCTAAAGGTCAAAGTGTAACCACTGACGTGTGAACTGAGGGTCAATTCTCGTATTTTAAAGGAGTGCTAGTATTCACAATTCGCCTCTAATTTCCTTACATTTTGATTGTCGCTGAGATGATATGGCGACTTGAATTTGAACGCATTTTAAGTGCGAGATTTGACCATGTTCTGTGAAATAAAAACTGTATTAACTAATGAAATATCTTTTATCCAAAGGTGGCCTCAAAGCCGGTGCGACCCGCGTTGCCAGGCTCGCCTACGGCGTCCTCTCCCGGCGTAAAGTCGCAGAGGAAGGCGCTGCTCGCCTAGCCCGAGTCCTCTCAGCCTTAGACCTCACCGCGCTAGGCGTAGGCAGCACCCTAGGCGTAGGAGTCTACGTCCTAGCTGGAGATGTTGCGAAGAACTATGCGGGCCCTGCGGTGATATTGTCGTTCCTGTTGGCGGCAGTTGCTAGTGTATTTGCGGGTGAGTTTTTGGATTTGTTTTTCTATTGGTGGATGGACAATTAAAGGCAGCTCAGATATCAGATCATCAGATAAATTAGAGCAGCTATTACGCTTAAATCGGCATAGATTTATTTTGTAAGATGATGAGGGATGAAATGCATGTGGCTAAAAAGAGAGATGAATATAAATGTTGGTGGAACAAGTGAGAGAGGAAGATCCATGCAAAGATGGATGGATTTTGCGATATCAAAGAAAGGTGAATGATAGTGTGACGGTAGACAGGACAAAATCATCATCACCATTTCAGCCGAAAGACGTCCACTGTTGGACATATGCCTCTCACAAGAGTCGCCACATCGACCGGTCCTGTGCGTCTCGCATCCAGCGGATTCTCGCGTCCTTCACCAGGTCATCGGTGCCCCTTGAAAGAGGCCTTTCAACGCTTTTTGTTCTGGAACGCGGTCGCCATTCCGACCCATCGACTATTCGTTCTGCGAGCAATGTGCCCTGCCCACTGCTACTTAAGTTTGGCGATTCTACTCATCGTCGGTCTAGAGGTGACTACATTTTTTTCGTAAAAATAGACTTTTACGCAAAAACTTTCCTCGATTACTATTCATTACACCACTCGTAACAAGCAGGAATGACAACTCAATTACATTTTAAATTAAAATATGTGTATTATACTACTTCGTAGGACAGTTTTTGTTTCTCTTGAAAGTAGTTGCATATATGCGAGGTGTCACATCTAGACTGACGACATTGTCCTTCATGTGTGGAATGGGAGAAGATAACGAGATAATGCCAGGTAACATTGGACAAGGGCAGGGTGATGGTAATGATAATATCTTATCAGGTGGACCGATGGCCCGGAGCATCGGAACGGGCATCTGCTGAATCCAAAAATCACGAGACAGGTCAATGTGGTGATCCTTGGCAGAGGTCCAAATATAGATATTTCTATGGGTCCAACTGGACTTCTTTATGAATCTCGTGTAAAATCTGCCACGAACTCTTAATGGGAGCTTGAAAAATTTTAGTGATTAAAGAATTTGTTCCACATTTTGGCTGTGCACATAATCGTGAAATGAGAGAACACTGACTTAATCAATATTGTTAATTAAAAGTACGTAACAATCGGCAGTTTTATCGCTACAATGCAAGGAAATATATTAAGTGGATCTGACTTGAAAATTCTGAAGTGGATTTCAGTGGGTTTAGTTTAGATATAATGACAGTTGCCCGTGGTCATCTATAGAGAATAATTTACAGTCTGTGAAATTTAATAGTGTTGTGAACTTGTGATGATCAGAAATACATACTTAAAAATAATTGTGTTGGACAGTAACTTTTAGACAAAATGTGAGACTGATCAAATTGTGGCCGAATAAGTTTTGGATTTGAATGAAAACCATTTTCAGAAAACGTTATTTAATTGTTGAAATAACATCGATAACACGACCAACTTTATGTTCAAACTCAATCTTAACACCTACCTTTGAAATATGAAAACGATAAGGTTTTTTCACAAAGTATTAATATACCATGGCATTGAAAGGTTCCAAAGGCCATTGAAGCTAAAATCCTATGGATTCCTTGGTTACTAAAATGATTATCAAATTAAAAAGGGGTCGTACTTTCATTGCTGGCCTTCGCTTGGGCTCTAGGGCCTTTTTTTCGGCTCTCTACCTCACCTGGGTGGGCGTGGGCAGTTGTCTGGGTATCGGGGTGTATCTGTTGCCTGCTGACGTGTCCAAGAACCAGGCGGGACCTGCCGTTGTGGTGTCTTTCTTGTTGGCTGCCATTGCTAGTATTTTTCCTGGTAAGCGTTTGCTGTTGTTTATTTTAAGAGTTTATCTTGCTTGATCTTAAGTAGTTTAATTATTAAGTGCTCTTCACGGACCGGAGCGATATAATTGATTCGATTTATTGATATTTGCCATCTGTATGTGCACAACTAATTGCACGTTATGGATTGTAACATTTTGAGACTTGAGATTTAGTTTAAAAAATTGGCCAAGTGTGAGTCGGACTCGCGTGCAAAGGGTTCGGAACGAATTTCATTTTTGTAACCTGTTACGTTAACACTAATGACTTCTTATAGGTTTTCCTGTAATCTATAGGTAAAGAACTATTTTTTCATTAGATTTCTTGAATAATTCAAAACTATTTTTTAAATTACGAATAAAATATAGTTGAAACCCTCACAATGAAAGGGCTTTCATTTGACATGTCACACGTACAGTTTGAAAAACCTTTTTTTTTAATTTTCTATTTTGTCCCCCGAAAGTTATACTCTAAATTTATTTATGAAAGTAACGCGTCCGTTTCTGGGTTTCAGAAGTTTATATGTCCATGATCGGTCCATTAGATTCGGAGAAAATTGCCTGTGACAGACAGACAGACGACCGACACATCCTATAAGGGTTCCGTTTGTTACGGATGTTCGGAACCCTAAAAGAATGAGAATTGTCGCTACAGGTTAGTGACACTAGTGCAGTGGCTGTAGTGGTGTGGTGTGATATGTCCCCTGTGACACTTGCCCGATGTTTCAGCCTGTATATTTCTTTCGGTGCAGATATTACCTAAGCTTCGTCAGTTACTGGTAAGCTACTGGTAAGTGACACTAGTGCAGTGGCTGTAGTGGTGTGGTGTGATATGTCCCCTGGGACACTTGCCCGATGTTTCAGCCTGCATATTTCTTTCGGTGCAGATATTACCTAAGCTTCGTCAGTTACTAGTAAGTAAATATGGAAGTAATATATACCGTTAGCCGATTATAATCAGCCTTCGATATCACATTCAATTGACATGGGAATTAAAGATGATTCATTGAATTGATTTTGATTGTCAATCGAAAATGAGGTGAGGTTGAATCGAAAGAGGTTATTGGTCTAGAAATGGCAAGCTTGCGATCTGGTCTTGTCTTGTTCTCGGTAGTTACTTCGAGCTAGCCAAATAAATATCAACTCAATATATATATAATTATATATGTCCTAGAAAACGTGACATTTAAATGACAAAAAAATTTGAATATGTCGGCAGATAAAATTATTGTTGCTTCGTCTTTTTCTATGTCACTGTTGGGAGAACCCTCTCCCTTTTCCAAACACGTCTGCCATTTGTCATTGCGGGCCAGACGTCCGGTAATCTAGAGTCAAGTTCATCTCTCGACCCTCGTCTCGGTCTGCCGCGGTGTCGCCTAGCTTTTAATATATAATAATAATATTTCTTGGGACAACTCACACACGGTCATCCGATCCCAAACTAGGCAGAGCCTGTGCTATGGCAACCAGACAATAAACATACTTATATATTTCTAAATACATACATATTATAGACAAATTACACCCAGACACAGAACAAATGATCATGTTCATCACACAAGGATTTGTCCTGGGTGGGAATCGAACTCACGACCTCCGGTTTAGCAGTCAGGGTCACTAACCACTCGACCATCAGGCCAGTCAATAGCAATATGTATTGTAAACAGTGATAAAAGCTATAATTATAATTTGTTTGTGGTCTATTAGCATGAAGGACATTTTTGATGGACAAGATAAAATAATAGAGGATTATGACATTGATCGCATATTAAAAGGCCTAAATAACCCCTTCATAAATTGATGTGATAAAAATAAGGTCATTCAGATACCCATACTGTTATGAGAATTGAAGTTTTCTAGAAAAGGCCATATAAGGATTCATAAGCGGTACATTAATAAAGAGCTAGAAAATGAGAGTAAATTATGTTGGAGGAAAATTGCAGAGAAGCTTTTGGGAAAAACTAAATATAGTTTTCCTTTTCTTTTGAAACTACACAAATGTGTATTTATGTACATATATGTATTATTTATTTATTTAATATGGGTTTTCTCTTATATATAGATGACAGAGACAAAGTCGACGATGGAGCGAGCTTACCCAGAAGAAGCCTGTTCACTCTAATTTTGTTACGGCTAATACCCGAAGTGCGGTGCGGCTACACCTAGTTTTAGCCGGCTAAAACTAGGTGCAGCCGGCCACATGCGGTTAAACTTAGATTTATCCTCTTATCTTCAGTTAGAACTAGGTTTAGCCTTCATTATAGCGGCTAGAACTAAGTGCAGCCGCACACCGGTGGCGAAACTTAGGTGTATCCTATTCAAATGCAAGGCCCGCTGTTGAAATGCAGCCCGTCCGTTTTGGGCAGCTCAACCTGCGGTCGGCGGGTCTCATGTGGCCTGTAGCCTACCAAAGTACTGCAGCCCTACTATGACGCGCTAATGCCATCCAATTCCGATGATGTACACGGGATAGTGCTATTCGCCATGTATAGCTCCGTCTCCCTCTTAGAGCGGAATCATGATCGTTTTAAGACTTCATAGTACGGCCCCTGGTGCTATGTTTATTCTGTCTCGGTAATGGTTTTGTTGAGTACACCTCGAGTATGTATGTATACTGTACAGACCTCGGCATTACTAATTCACTCCTTGACGATTTGCTGAGACTTAACTCTGCTAGAAAAACGAAAAAATGGCGTATGCCATAGCATGTAGCAATTTTATCTAAACATGTTCATGAACAATTCACTTGTCTCTTAAAAAATCCTATTCATGTAGATAGTAGATACTATAAAAGAGAGAGTTGAGTGAGCTTGGTTTTACTGGAGGTTATTGTCGCCCATCAAGATAATAGTTGAAGCGCTACGCGGCCCAAGAAAAAAGAATGTTGAGAATGGCTGTTTTAGACCCAATATAAATTACAAAATTACTTGAGTGTTACATAGTCTGTCACTGGACAAAATCTCTTTTATATGTACAAGGAATAACATACCTAACATGTACTAATATTCTTAGAATTGATGTCAAAAAATCTGCTTAACCGACGTATTCTCTTGTTGCAGGTTTATGTTACGCGGAGTTCGGCGCGCGCGTGCCCAAAGCGGGCTCGGCCTATGTCTACAGTTACGTGTGCGTCGGCGAGTTTATCGCCTTCATTATCGGATGGAATCTGATACTCGAGTATATTATAGGTAAGTTAATCAAGAGCCTATATTACTGGGGACTCGCACAAGACAAACAACAAAACAACATCAAGGCCTCCCTTTCTTCCTCGCGGGTGCGTTTCCACTGGAGATGTGCGAGGATGCGTAGCGAGGGATGTGTTTGATAAGAACCTATATAATCGCTTCATTTATTAGCCTCGCTCTTCGCAACTCCGGCGGTTTTTGTACATACAAAATAAGCAAAAGATCGGTGCGAGGGATGTGTGCGAGGGATGTGTGCTAGGGATGGACGCGGGCGAGAAACTGCACTACACATCCTCGCGCCACTTAGCTACCTCGCACATCTCTGGTGGAAACGCACCTTTAAGGAGGTCGCTCTGTGGATATTGCGTGCATTACATACCGATACTCCTCTGTACCTCGGAATGCACGTTAAGTCGTTGGTTCCAACTGTCATTTGAACATCTTGGGCAGTCATTACGAATTGTCAGAAACTAGCAAGCTAAGAAAGTCTGACACCAGTCTTGCCTATGCACCATGGTACATTACATACCTACTCAGTTACTGGGTTGTGGGGTACGATAGATATTCGCTCCAAGTAAAATACTGGTATTCAGATACCAGCTGGCTAGCTGGTTTGACTGGAAGCCTACGCCATTAAAGTTAGGAACTCCGTAGGCTTTGGTCCCGTTTCGCGGGCCTGCGGTCGGCGAGTGTTGGGTGGCTCACCGTCCGACTAGAACCACTACAACACGGCGCGTTGTATTCCACGCACGCCTCAAAGAGATGTCAGCATAGTGGACGGGGCGCTAGGGTAAAAGCCTGCCAGGGTTGCGGAATTTGTTCGAAAGAGTCACCGCTGCCCTGGAACACAAGGGAGGAACACGGATGGGTTTTAGTCAGTAAGAGTCTGACACTCCCTTCTGCTCCGCTCAGAGCGGAAGGAGTCATTTGATGATTTCCCATCCATTAATTAAAAAGAAAAGGCTTTGGTCCCGCTTGAAAGTCCAGGACCCCGGGGTCCCGGGTCGGGGCCCTGAGATATGTCGAAGGACATTTTAAAATTGATATTAAAAATGGGTTAGTAGGTACGGTATTTTGTTATCTATGCAGTTTTTTCAAGGCAGCCGGCCTTGAAATCCTTTCGATGTATCGATTTATCTTTGCGGATAATGTCTTTGAAGAACTTAACTTTGAATTTGATAACAAGGTACAAGATAAGATATAAGTCTTGCGACTGTCTGGTTCCCTTGGCTGAGCCAGATAACAATTTTTTAATGATGTTTTTGTATAAACAAGATTTAAAAAACCGCAGTAAGGTCGTACTAACAACACTAAGAAATATTCTAGATTGAACATGATGACACCCATCTTTTAACTAACTGTACTAATCATAAGAAATCTTTCAAATCAATCATAACACTTCTACTCTCTGTGATTAATAACATAAAAGTAACAACCAGTGATCGGATAATCGGGCGCTAATATACTTAAACTTCACTTTTATTCCCACGAAAGTATAATACGGACATGCTTTTAAGTCATTTAGAAGTTACATACAAACATAAAAAAAATATTACATCCCTTTTTTTGGCAGTCATGTAATAAATACAACACATTGACCACATTGTGCACATTATATTTTTTTATAGGGATTTGTTTTAAATTAAATAAATATACTAAATCAAAATAACCACTGCTATAATTTTATCAAGTTTGTTATAGTTGTTTTTACAAAATTGTTCAATCCCGGGATTACTTGTTTATTCAAAAAGGAATGTCCATATTCTTCTTTCACGGGAAGAAGTTTCGGTATAAGCGCCCGATTATCCGATCACTGGTAGCAACATAACATTACGCCTGTGTTCCCGAAGGGGGAGGCAGAAGTTTCGAGTTAGCACACCCACATTTCTCTAATTATATATCAGCCATATTTGTAGAAGCGCCATAACGTCAACGTCAGGTCTTTTGTGAAGCAGGTTTTACCTTGGAACCTAGAAATCTTCAGGAAGGAAAATTTGTGATCGAAAGGTGTGGCGTATCGATGTTATCGTCGAAGAATACGCGACACCACGCAGCGCAACGAGACGCCGATAGATTCATCACCTTGTGTGGACTAGTTTATTAGTTTCTTCATATTTTTTTTATAAAAATATAAATTTTTGTCTGTATGGTGTCGGACTACTACTACTACATCACTTCCCGTGGGTGTCGTAAGAGGCGACTAAGGGACTCACCAGAGAATGGGCAGCAGCATTCTCTGTGCATTGCAACAGCTACACTGCGATCGCCAACCCGCCTTCCAAGCGTGGCGATTATGGCAAACCCCCCTTTGGGGGAGGCCAATGTCCAGCAGTGTACGTCTTAAGGCTGATATAATAAAGCTTCTACCACCGGCTTCTCCCGTTTGAATCACGGAAATTAAACCAAAGGAACATACTCCCGAGATAAAAGTCTGTGCTATCGCAGTCTATATCTATCTTTGTCCCAAATTTCATCAAGATTTGTTTAGGTGTTATTGAGTAACACTCATCAATCCATCTAAACTTTCGCATTTACAATCGTAGGAAGATGTATGTTTAGGAAGGCGACATAGCGCATAGATAAATATCTATGCGCTATGTCGCCTAAATGGTTCATGTTATGTTGATTTGATCGTCTTACGAGCGAGATTTTTCAGATTTTGTAGGACCATATTTAATCATAATTTCAGGCGCAGCGTCAGTAGTGAAGGCCCTGAGCGAGTACCTGGACTCGTTGCTGAACAAGGCCATATCGACGCATCTGGAGGCGGCCATGCCCATCGACACGCCGCACCTCGCCGCCTACCCTGATGTCTTTGCCTTCTCCGTCATCATGGCGTTCTCAGGTCAGTAGTAGTATTTTTGAGGAACGTTCGCCGTCACATCACAGTTGCAAACTGTTAAAGTCACCTCTAATTTCCCTACATTTTAACAAGTATTGCGACTTGGATTTGGAATAGATCTGGAAGAAGCTAGGTTCCTCAATTTAAGTTGTACAATACGGGCCCGTGTGTCTCCTATACAATGCGGAACAGATTAAACGCAATACCTCTTAAGGGCCATTGTACTCATCATTATGAACAACTTTCACTATGGGACCAACACTGAAATCGAGAAACCTTTGTTAGTTTGTAGTTTGTTGTTGTATCTAGGTTGGACAAGCTACTTCGCCTTAACAAAAAGCGACTCGGCTGGCCTTTAAATTGAAATAGAAAAAACCGGCCAAGTGCGAGTCGGACTCACGCACGAAGGGTTCCGTGCCATTATCTATAAAAACGGCAAAACAGGCCCCCCTTAAATATTTGTTTTATTTAAATTTAATTATTTATTTTTAAATTGAATACATAACTAAATATTGTGTGAATATTTCAAGCGTCTACCTGTTGCCGTTATAAATATCGAGGACAAAACGAGCTTAAAAATCACGTTTGTTGTATGTCACGGTTCATGAGATACAGCCTGGTGACAGACGTACAGTAGTCTTAGTAATAGGGTCCCGTTTTACACTTTGGGCACGGAACCCTAAAAAAAGAAATCCAAAAAAAAAAAACAAAAATGTATCATTCACTGATATAATATTCTTATTTCCAGTGGCGCTTGCATTTGGCGTGAAAGAGTCGACAAAGTTCAACAACTTTTGCACGGGAGTTAACCTGTGTGTCGTGCTATTTGTCATCATATCCGGATCCTTTAAAGGTAAAATTATCATTTTAACTAGTGTTATAATAGTTTTGTCGATAGGTACTTGACAGGATTTCATATAACTAGCTTTTGCCTGCGACTTCGTACGCGTATATCCCGTTTTTTCCCGTTCCCGTAGGAGGGAAATTCCTTCTCGTATAGTCCATAGCAATCCTCATGAATGTGGCTATCATAACCAAAAAGATTGACCAAATCTGACTGATAGTTCTAGAGATTAGAGCGTACAAACAAACAAACTCTTCAGCTTTATTATATTAGTATAGATTCTTCAAAACCTCTAGGTTTGCTTGGCTTCTTAGGCTAGATATAACAAGTTGAAGTAAAAAAATATTACTAAACCACAAATAAATTAAGAATTTCTTAGCATTTAAAAATCTATGATAAAAAGAGAGCACTAATTGCGCGTGACCAGTACAAACCACGCGACGTTTTGCACGACAACGATAGAAAAAGAACATCTCTATAAGTTAAAACTTCTCTATTAGCACCGATGTTTTTTTCCACAAATCTCAATGTTTTATTAATATCTTTCAAATAAGTGTTAATTCATGTTTCTTTTTAATATAAGTCAAATACCTTATCGCGACGATAATTTATTTATTTTTATTGACGTGACAACGTCTAATAAATCGATGAACGCCGGCTGCACGCACGAAAAAGGATGACTCACTGTAACGTTACGCTCCTTGTAACGTTACGATCATTTCATCAATGTTTTGTTATGACGTTGTCACGTTAAACTATCGCCCGTAAACCGACTTTACAGACAACCATTTTTTTTTTATTGGGACCAGCCCGCCACACATTCCCAACCACTGCAACTCCTGAAAGCCAGAATCCACAGTGGCGATCACCAGAAAAAACGCCGAGTCAATGAAGAAACGATTTTACTGTCTTGGATCCCGCAACGAAATGATAAAGGATATTCTTTATAAACATTGTTATTTATCAATATGTGTTTCCCTGTTGCAGCGGACACAAAGAACTGGCGCATCCCAGCGGAGGACGTCCCGAAGACTCCGCACAAAGACTTCGGGACGGGCGGCTTCGCGCCCTACGGGCTCGCTGGCATCATCAAGGGAGCTGCCGTCTGCTTCTACGGGTTTATTGGTAAGACATTATAAAGTTTATATGCAAGAGCGTTCATTATTATCATTGTATTCCAAGACAAGTGATCGGGTCCAAATCACCTCAATTTCTTCATTTTGATGGGTCCGAACGTTCTGCGTGCTGGAGACCACTGTGCGTCTGTTTGAACAAACCGAACCTTTATACTACCGTCATAAGAAAAATCGTATCGACACAAAACGAAGTAACCGATTTTCGACATTAAAAGAACAACTTAAAGTCGGAAATCGGTTACTTCGTTTAGTATAGGGACACTCGTGTGTGTCTGTCACAGCTAATTTGCTCCGACAGTCGTGTAATATATACAACACATTGACCACATTGTGCACATTATAAATTTTTATAGGTATTCCATTTTTTTCAAATAAAATAAAGATACTAAATCAAAATAACCACTGCTATAATTTCATTAACTTTTTTATAGTTGTTTTTACAAAATTGTTCAATCCCGGGAACCCGGGATTACATATTTATTCAGAAAGGAATGTCCATATTATTCTTTCACGGGAAGAAGTTTAGGTATAAGCGCCCGATTATCCGATCACTGCTATTCAATCAAAACCTAAACTTATAAGTTTAGGTTTTGATTAAATTCGATCATCGATAGCTATTAAAGATATAGTGTCGTTCCTTCCTTGCAGGTTTCGACTGCGTGGCCACCGCGGGCGAGGAGGCTCGCCGTCCGCAGAAGACCATCCCCTTCGCCGTGGTGGCGTCGCTGCTCGTGGTGTTCCTCGCCTACTGCGGCGTGTCCTCCGTGCTCACACTCATGGTGCCTTACTACATGCAGGTACACGTGCTTCTCATTCAGGTGGAAGCGCCAAGGTAGCTCGCGAAATTCTAATTTTCTTATGTTGAACAAAATATGATTCGCGACCGTAACACGTATTTCTTTACAGAATTATAATCATTTAAATTATCAAGACAACCCTCTAAGTTCATTTAAATCCATTGAATGGTTATTTCATAAAAAAAAAAACATTCAATGGGATTAGATGAATGATACAACCCGTATTGATGATTTTAATTATTATAACTCAGTAGAGCCATGTTTGTTACGGTCGCCAATCGTATTTAAATTAACATACAACCTGACACTGCAAAATGCAAAAAAACGTATGAAAATTTGAATTTCGTGGGCTACCCTGGCGCTTTCACCTTAAGAATTGATGTTCAACTTAGGCCTTAGGTACTACATCTCTGCGTGATCTTTTGTAGACTTTTAGACAGAGAAATATTCATACTCACAGAGTGTTTGAAATTCATCTACAGCCCGAAAACTGATCATCATCTGCTTGGCCTTTTCCCAACTATATTGGGGTCGGCTTCCAGTCAAACCGGATTCAGTTGAATACCAGTATTTTACGTGGAGCGGCTGTCTACCAGACCTCCACAACCCATTAACTGGGTAACACGGTAGTTCTTGGCAAGACTGGAATCAGATTTACTGGCTTCTGATAATCCGTAACGACTGCCAAAGATCTACAAATGACAGCCGGGACTAATGGCTTAACGTGCTTTCCGAGGCACGGAGGAAACTCGGTATGTTAAGATGGTCATCCATCCATAGACCAACCTTGGCAAGAGTGAAAACGATAGTGGTGAATAAAAAAAAATTACGAGACAAGTCATAAGCCTGATTCGAAAGGAAATCAAAACAGGTCATTTTTACTTAGCGATACTATTATTGGTAAGTATAACATTCAGCAAAAGATTCAACTAGTGGACAAAAGAAATGTTAAATTTTCCTCAAATCTATGGTACTAATCAATATTTTGTTTGGCAGGACGAAAAGGCTCCGTTCCCGTTCGTGTACGACCACCTGGGCTGGCCCTGGGCCAAGTACGCCGTCAGCGTGGGGGCCATCTGCGCGCTCTGCTCCAGGTACACTTCACACGGCCTCACGGCTGACAGTCAAGGCCCTCTCTGTGTGCTCGACTCTATATCCAATGTGTCCTAGAGAGGGCAGAGGGCGTCCGCAGTAGTCCTCCATCGGGAACGGTGTAGAGCTTCACGCTTCAGCTCGCTCCACGTCACTCGGACGGTCGTCGCTGCTGCCAGCCCGGTGCGTCGCCAGGCTCCCTCTCCCCTTGAGGATCCTACTCCATGACCTGGGATCCCTCCGGAGCGTGAGACCTCCCCACCTTCGACGCGGGTCTCCAACAGTTCTACGTTAGCGATGATCACCAGTAAATTCCTAAGATTTAGTGTGGTGTGGTTTGTCATCCACCACCACGCGAGCTCAGTGCGCGTTGATATTAGGGCATGTAATATCGGATGATTTTCGATTCCGGAACTGAGTTACGATACTACTGGTTCGATTCCGGAACCGGTTCCGGAATTAGAAGAAAGTATAGGAAATAAAAAAAAAACAATAAATAGACATTTAAGTGTTTTGTTAAATCAAATCTTTATTAAAAAACTAAATAAATCGACAAAACTCTTGACTGAGATCAGTAAAACAGCCTTCTATTAGGTTTTTCTTAATAAATATAACAAAAAATAATCAACTTTTCAATAATATACATTATAGCAAAATCAACGTGTGCTAGCTATTTGCAATTGCAATGTGGCTTATTAAATAACTATCTAATAAAATTATGAGTATATAAGATTCAACAACTCACAATGAACAAAATCAACAAGTTCTCCTCTTCTAAGATCATGAAAATAGGTTTAAAGAACAAAACTTAAAAATAATTTAAAAAACTCTAAACTTATGGGCTCTGGCACTGGCATACGCTGTACGTTATAAAAGTCCCTAAAATTTAAAGAATAAAAAAAAAACTTACGTTGTCGTATTTTTTGGAAATTGAAATCTTTAAATCAACTTATACTTAAAAGAAATATAAAGTAAATAAGACAAGAATCACTTTTTCAAAAAAGAACGCTCTTCTTGATAATGTGTTCTCAAGAGCATCAGAGCATCTAATATTTTATCTGAGATTGAGCTTCGTAGGCGGTTATAAAAGTACCTGGCACACGAAAATACTCTTTCACTCTCAACACTTGTAGGAAGAACACCTAAAATATAATTGTATTGCGCTGCACTAGCGCCGCTGACTGGTTGGCGAAATGGCGAACGAACGAAACGCAAGCGTCGATGGCGGCGATTTGAATTTAAACTTCGCGCGCGGTACGCTTCATTTCGCAAGAGAGTACAAATATGCAAATTTTATTATTGTGGTAACTTATCTTACAAATAATTATATGAGTACCGGATTGCGATATTTACTTCAGTTCCGGAATTGTAATATTGTAAAAAATCAACCGAAATTCCGGAGTTACGAAATCTCGGAATTCCGGGATCCATAGTTGATATGCTTGGCAGATTTTGGCCTTTGAGTTCGAAGACATACCGATGGTCTTGAAAACCGTTGCTGGCATACTATGACGTAGACCGATATAAATATATCAAAACTTAACTCCCCCAGCTTGCTGGGCGCAGTGTTCCCCCTGCCCCGCATCATCTACGCGATGTCGTCGGACGGTCTGCTGTTCCGCTTCATGGGGCAGGTCAGCGAGAAGTACCAGACGCCGCTCATCGGCACCATGATCGCTGGCCTCTTCACAGGTATTGTAGGCCTTTTGTCTTTAGTATTTGCATTAACACGGAATTTTATCGGCCTAAATGGAATAATAATAATATCCACTTGACCGAATTTCGGCCTCCTGTTTTCTCAACGGAGATTACACACGCCACCAACAGAAGTTGGTGATTCTCTGGGCTGCTACTGAGAAGTCATTAGTGGAAAATCCCAGTACCTCTTGTTCAAGCCACGACCCCGTGATTGGCAGTCGCGCTTATATGACAAAAATAATACCAGACCATGCGGTATATAATGTCGAGACAATAAATGAATACGACAATAAATGAAAATACTGGCAATACTGGTTCATAGGAATATTTTGAAACTAGTAAAGTCAAGGTAAACGCAACAAACTGTTGCAGTTAGTGACATCAAATCTGTGATAAAAGACACATTCGTATGAACTAGTATTGTCAATGTTTTGATTTATTGCCGTATCGTCGTCTCCACCTTGTATAACCACCCATGATACCTTTCGTGTTTGGTTCAACGAATCCACTAACAAAAAACATGATAGCTAATCAAATAGGGTATTTTACTGAATAAAAAAACTAACAAGTCCGTCAGATAGATTTCCATTAAAATTTGGACACGTATTTTTTCTTTTTTCACGTGAACAAAAAAATGAAGACTTGAAGACTTTTCAGTAAAATACCCTATTTCAATTTATACATTTTTCAGCTGATATCCTAAGCTTTCGATATTTTTTTGTAATCAAAGGCTTCGATATATTCGACTAATTTTACATGGCAAAGAAGGCAGATTTGTGTGTGATCCAGCCCGAAGATATTAATTGCTATATTTATTTGCAGGCACTTTGGCGATGATCTTCCGGCTTGAGCAGTTGATCCACATGATGTCTATCGGCACCTTGCTAGCCTATTCTATGGTCGCCTCCTGTGTTCTCCTGCTTAGGTAAGTATTACTGAATATTTAGCTAAATAACGTTTACAAGTAACCATTATTATATGCTTCGCCGCAGATGGGTAAAAAGCAGTATTTAAATATTTAATAACTCTTTTCTGCAGAAGCTTGTATCAACATAAACATTCTAAGATTTTTATTTTAGTTTTGTTTTTTTCACTACATTAATTTACACTACTGGTAGAATCAGAATCAGAATCAGAATGCTTTATTTGTAAACATAGGTCAAATTACAATAGTTGCGAGATGGTACAGTTATACAGATCCTCTATGTTTTGCCCTGAGGCGTACAAATATTCCTCAATTCAAATAGTAACCAGTAACTATAATAGTACATGCATAAATTATCAATATGAATTATAATTAAGATCAATTTAAAAAAAAAAAAAAAATCCAAGAGACTGTGTTACATGTCATAATTGTATAATGCTAATGTCAACAAAAAAAACAAAATTGTCTAAAGTGATGTAGGATTCTAACATGTCTACCAGTCAATATTAATAGGCACATGTAGGTACTTATGTTAAATAGAAAAGATAAAAAAGTCATAATCAATTTTAATAAAATGTCAAATGGATACATGTCATAAAATTGTCATACTAATGATGATGTCAAATAAGATTCAAAATCGTCTTAAGTTGGTGTACAGTTTTCGAAAGCAGTAATTATAGAATTATCGTCCAAATATTCCTTTAGTGAGTAATAGCATTTATTTACCAAAATTTTTAATAATGCTGTTTTGAAATTGTCCAGATTCAACGTTTTTATATTCTCAGGTAGTTTGTTATATATTTTTTTAGCCATGCAGAAGGTACTTTTATTCATAAGTGCAGTTTTACCATAAGTCACTTCGAGCTCTGATTTGTTTTTATCTCTTAACTTCCTGTAATAACTTTTAGTGGCCATTTTATATTGTGAGATGTTTGATTTAACAAATACATTTGTTTCGTATATGGATAGTGATGGCAAGGTAAGAATTTTTAGACGTATAAAGAACGGCTGACAACTGTCTGTGCTTTTTAGGCCACACATCGCTCTGACGCATCTCTTTTGGGCTTTAAATACAACTTCCCTATCTACTGAATTGCCCCAGAAAATTATGCCATATCTGAGAGTTGATGCAACATAGCCGTGATAAGCTGTTAGCACGGACTCCAGGCTCACTATTTTTGATAATTTATAGAGCGCATAGGCAAATTTATTGAGTTTTTTACATATTTCGTCTGTCTGGGGTCTGAAAGATGATGATCTGGGGTGAGAAACATAAACTTGTCTAAAACCTCTGAAGGTTTATGTGACAATGTGGAGAAAAACAAGCTCGCTCACAACGTACTTAAAAAGGTGAAACTTAAACCTACTTAAGTCATGATGTCACTACTAATAAATTATTTTTTTAAGGTAAATTTACATTTTTTATGTGTACTAGTGACAATATTTGACAGCATATTTTTAGGAATTTTCTTCAGTGTCAGGTAATATATACATATATGGCGGTAATTATGGCGCTCAGTAGTAGTCGTGGAAGTTTACAGATATGGGTTGTGGGGAAGCATTGCAAAAGAACACCTCAGACATTTACCCACATGGTTCTCATATGATTTAACCAGTGTGAATTGTATCTGTCACCAGAAAATTGCAGACTCCGTAAGATTGTAATAAATCTTGATTAGCTTATAATTTCTCGATATATTATGAAAAAATCGTTTTATATACAATAAATCTCATCCAAATTCAATAGTTTCCAATATATCCGTGTCTTATTTAGAAAAAAAAATATTTACAATTTCACGCGATATTTTACAATCTTACGGCGTCTGCCATTTACCGGTAACATATCCATAATAAAGAGACTTCGACCTCTGTTTCGGTGTTTCTTTTCAGGATAGTCAACTAGGAAACGGCCTTACCTAGTTTAAAATTACCAAAAATATCGACGTGTAAAAGTGTTATTTTTTACCTATTTACAAAATAAATATCATTTATAAGTGTTCTAGTGCAAGAAAGTGGAATTACTACTCTCAGGAGTTAAGAGACATCCTCTTCCATTCCCATCCATCTTCATGATGTAAAATGTGGATTTTCCCTCCTAGGTACGAGTACAGCCAGCCCGCTCACCGCACACAAGAGCCCCTGAACTTCTCGTACCGTAACGCGTTCCGGCAGATCATCAACGCAGACGGACACACGCTGCCGACCAAGCTCAGCTCCATGACTGTGTCCGTGCTTGTCACCTTATATGGTAAGTATCTTAGCTCCTTGTGATAAACAATAATTACTAGTGATCGCCCAGTGGTCCAAATTCGACCATATTTTCTTTATTAATTTTATGTATTTTTTAAGCGAATATTAGCTTTCTGCACTCCAAAAACCATAAAATGAAACTTTGCCAAATTTCGTACTCCTCCGTCCGCTTAATGTTTGTGGAGCTTGCGGGTGTCGCTGCGGGCGAGCCAGGCCACGCGCACGGTGCTGCTTCCTAACACTACACTGCGCGTTACACATTTGTGATTGCATATTGACAGATTGACATCTTACCTCCTTTTCTAGTTTCCAACGATATTTTCTTTTCTACAGGCGTATGGTGCTTCATAATGATGTCCAGCATCAACCAGTACGGCGAGCTGATCCTGGCGGGCCACGCGGGCGCGGTGGCCATGCTGGCCGCGGGCACTCTGCTCGTCGTCGTCACGCTCGTAGCCATCTCCAGGCAGCCCGTGTCGGACAAGAAGCTCGCCTTCTCTGTGAGTTCATAATGATGTCCAGCATCAACCAGTACGGCGAGCTGATCCTGGCGGGCCACGCGGGCGCGGTGGCCATGCTGGCCGCGGGCACTCTGCTCGTCGTCGTCACGCTCGTAGCCATCTCCAGGCAGCCCGTGTCGGACAAGAAGCTCGCCTTCTCTGTGAGTTCATAATGATGTCCAGCATCAACCAGTACGGCGAGCTGATCCTGGCGGGCCACGCGGGCGCGGTGGCCATGCTGGCCGCGGGCACTCTGCTCGTCGTCGTCACGCTCGTAGCCATCTCCAGGCAGCCCGTGTCGGACAAGAAGCTCGCCTTCTCTGTGAGTTCATAATGATGTCCAGCATCAACCAGTACGGCGAGCTGATCCTGGCGGGCCACGCGGGCGCGGTGGCCATGCTGGCCGCGGGCACTCTGCTCGTCGTCGTCACGCTCGTAGCCATCTCCAGGCAGCCCGTGTCGGACAAGAAGCTCGCCTTCTCTGTGAGTTCATAATGATGTCCAGCATCAACCAGTACGGCGAGCTGATCCTGGCGGGCCACGCGGGCGCGGTGGCCATGCTGGCCGCGGGCACTCTGCTCGTCGTCGTCACGCTCGTAGCCATCTCCAGGCAGCCCGTGTCGGACAAGAAGCTCGCCTTCTCTGTGAGTTCATAATGATGTCCAGCATCAACCAGTACGGCGAGCTGATCCTGGCGGGCCACGCGGGCGCGGTGGCCATGCTGGCCGCGGGCACTCTGCTCGTCGTCGTCACGCTCGTAGCCATCTCCAGGCAGCCCGTGTCGGACAAGAAGCTCGCCTTCTCTGTGAGTTCATCGAGAGCATCATGTTTCTGCCTGTTATCACACGGAACAGTCCTCTGTTCTATCGACTAGTGCTGATCTTACTTCTGTTTATCTATTTCCCGACTGATGCAGCTGAGTACAGGTATTTCACATGGTTCGGCTGCCTATCTGACCTCCACATTTGGGTAACACAATGCCCGTTGGCTACTGGTGTCTGATTGTTGGCTTCTACCCTTAACGATTATTGAAGATCTTCAAATGACAGCCGAGACCAACGGCTTAACGTGGCATGTCCGTGGCGTCCTGCATATCAACACGTATTAATATAATTTTCCTTCATCACAGGTCCCCTTAGTCCCCTGGCTGCCTGGTATCAGCATCCTGATCAACGTGTACCTTATGCTGAATCTCGACTATATGACGTGGTTACGATTTGCCGTTTGGATAGCTGCTGGTAAGTGAAAAGAAACTTTATTTATTTAAGAAACAGAGAGGAATATCGATCGTCACAGGTTCCTTGGCTGCAGTTTGAGATTCGAATCGCTGCTGGTAAGTTGAAGACGTCATCAAAAGTTGACAAAGATCGTAATAAAGTTCAGGAGCCCCTCTCCTGAACTTTATTACGATCTTTGTCAATTTTTATTGAAAAGGCAAAGGGGGCGTTCAAGTATTACGTAACGCAATTTGAGGGGAGGGGCGGTCTTGTAAAACGTTACGATGCTTTACAGGGGCGGGAGGGGTGTTCGAACAACTCGTTACGTAACATTGTTTTTTATTTATTTAACGCTAGCTCACTAAACATATTTTCAAGTTACACAGTCACTAAACAGTAGTCCTTTTGCCAAACAAAAATAAACATCAATATTTTCTTAAAATGATATTTTAATTATTATAATAATTAAAAAAAATTGTAACATGAGAGTAGTAGACATAATTGTGACTTTTAGGTAAAAATTGTCACTTGGATGATACGTAACATTTAGGGAGGGGGAGGGGGTACAGATATACGTTACGGCGCGTTACATGGGGGGAGGGAGGGTCAAGAATCTTCAAAAATTGCGTTACGTAATACTTGAACGCTCCCAAACAATACGTGTCCAAAAGTCTTGAAAATCTAACAGATGGACTACATAAATTTACTATTTTTCTATGGATTACAATTTCACGATTCAAAACCTCACGTTACCAATTCCGTGCCATTCGAGATTATCCATAAACTGTCCTTAAATATTTTAATATTATTCGAGTCGAGTCGATAACCGCCATTGAACCTAAAATTAATGAAGAGAACGTCACAGCTGACGTCGTCGGTTTGACCTTAATTTACAATTCATTGCCAATCATTTATTAGCTATATTTCGTAGTATTCTTGTTTTCTTCCGGATTTTTTTTTTTCACTCACGTGGCGAAAATGTGCCATAAAGTTAATAATTTCCGTTGAGATCGAGTAGTTTTTAAGATAAACATTAGGAGCTGTCAATCATATCCGGCAATATGCCGCGCTATATTGTTTTATCTTTTAAACTGTCGTTACATTATCATAATTTGATTAGTTTAATTAAATTTCCTTATTGGCTGAATCTGTGATGAAAAATAAAAAATAGAACAAAGGTGCCAATTTCAAATATTAATTCAAACTTGGCGACATTTTTGACTTATTTTTTCTTACCATATTATAGTTAATTTAAATACTGATAGCAGATTTTTTTATTAAAATTCTGTAAATAATAAGAATGAAGAATGTAAAACTAATTATACGGTTAGATTAAGTTTTTATTATAAAAATGCTGATCATTTTATGTTACAGTTAAATTTAAATGCTTTGTGTTAGTTAAGAGGCTATGGTTTATTTTATGCATGAACTTTTTCACCCCCGGGGGTCCGACTCCGACCAGCAGGAACCGCGCATGTTTAAGAGCTTTTATTTAGTTTTTTCAGGGTTCTGTACCCAAAGGGGAAAACGGGACCCTATTACTAAGACTCCGCTGTCCGTCCGTCTGTCCCCAGGCTGTATCTCATGAACAGTGATAGTTAGACAGTTGAAATTTTCACACATGATGTATTTCTGTTGCCGCTATAACAACAAATACTAAAAAACATTTGGGTATGCAGATGACAGTTCGGTTTCAGAGAGATACTTGTCTAGCGCAAAAACCAGCGGGGAAGAAGTTCGTTCCTTGAGAGAGGCCATGGTAGAGCGGACAAATTTGACCTTAAGTCTTGTCTCCCAGTGGGGTGATGACAATCTGGTCTCTTTTAACGCCACCAAAACACAAGCATGTCTTTTTACCGCGAAAAGGAGTCGTTTCGACCTAACTCCGACTTTTCGGGGTACATCTGTTCCTGTAACCGATCGGCTCGAGCTCCTAGGCATGGAGTTGACAACCAGTCTCAACTTTGGTGCCACCATTGAGCACAAAGCCCAAACTGCGGCCAAAAAGCTGGGCATCCTAAATAGAGTGAAGCGATACTTCACGCCTGGACAGCTTTTAACTCTCTACAAAGCACAAGTCCGATCCTGCATGGAGTATTGCAGCCACCTTTGGGATGGCTCAGCTAAATACCAACTTGCCGCGCTTGACTCGGTGGAACACAGAGCTAAAAGGCTCATTGGCGACGTAAGACTGGTGGATGCCAAGCTTCACAGCTTGGCTCATCGCCGCAAGGTTGCCTGCTTGTCGGTCTTCTACAGATTGTACTTCGGGGAGAGTGTCCAGGAACTCCACGATCTCATCCCACCGGCCCCCTTCTACCATCGGACATCTAGACGCACTGCAAGTTACCATCCCTACCTTGTTGCTATTCCACCAATTCGCACTAAACGTTTCCAAACGTCTTTTATAATGCGCACAGCAAAGGAGTGGAACTCTCTGCCTGCGTCTGTGTTTCCGAACGCATACAACCCTAATCTCTTCAAAATTAGAGTGAACAGGCTTCTTCTGGGTAAGCTCGCTCCATCGTCGACTTTGTCTCTGTCTTCTATGACCTAGACTAGAGTCAAGAGCAAACCCATATTAAATAAATAAAAAATAAAAAAAAAACAGAATAAAATAAATATGTAAGGGGACTTCCATACGAACAAACGTGATATTTTTGCCATTTTTATAGAAATTTTCCTCTTTATAATATTAGTGTAGATGGTACGGAACCCTTCGTGCGCGAGTACGACCCGTACTTGGCTGGTTTTTTTAAAGATAAATAGTAGCCATGGCTGCGATAGTGCAAATTTTCTATTACTAAAATAATTTGGGATCGGAAATTGTACTAGAGCCATATGCTTTGCATACGCAATATGCAACATACGTATATCTCAATATACAGCGCATTATTTTTTCCTCACAAGTATATTTTAACCATTTATATTAGTGTACCGTGTTACCTAGTTAATTGGTTGTGGAGGTCTGGTAGGCAGCCGCTCCACGTAAAACTCTGGTATTCAGCTGATTCCGGTTTGACTGGAAGCCGACCCCAATATACTTAGTTGGGCAGATAATGATGATTTACAACATATTATTGTATTCATTTTAGATAATTTTGCAGGAATAGTAAAGATGAAGTATTAGATATTTTATAAAAATAAACCAGTTATTTTAATAAATTAACCTGACGACTTTATTATGAACGCACTTTCGTAATTAGAAACATGAATGATATTTTTTTTTATGTTAAATTGTCATTCAAGACAAAGAATTGTTTAATGTGACGAATTGAAATGGAATTTATGAAAATTTTATTGTTGACTGTATTTGAATTCATAATACGAGATATTATATATTTTTCATGAATGCTCGGCTCCTATTGGCCTTCCTCGATAAATAGGCTTCCCAACACTGAAAAATATTGTTTCAATTCGAACCAGTAGGTCTTGGGATTAGCGCGATCTACCAAACAAATGATCGAGTGGTAAATAATCAATTATTGTCAACCGCCGAGAGTAGAAAATAATTAAAGTACTAATATCGCCATTAAAAATAGGGGTTGCTGATAGAAGGGTGAAAATTTAGAGTTGTATGTATTTTTTAATGCCACAATATAAAAAAAATAATAATAAATATGTTGCCCAAAAAATAAAAATAAATGTTAGGGGTGCAAAACCCTTATCACTTAGGGGTATGAAAAATAGATAGTAGCCGATTCTCAGACCTACTGAATATGCATATAAAATTTCATAAAAACGGTCAAGCCGTTTCGGAGGAGTATGGTAACTAACATTGTGACACGAGAATTTTATATATAAGAAGAAAAAACTCTGGTTACAGAACAAGGTTCAAATTCTATTGCAACCCATATTTGTTTCAGACGTTTTTATTAATGAAAAAGTTCTCATTAAAACAACTTACAATACTCAACACTAATTCGATAATTGTTTAAATGGATTAAAATTATCTCGAATTATAAATGGAAATACCGACATTGGCAAGCCAAAATAGCAATATCCTATTGAAACATAACATTGATTTGTTTATAGCTCTCAAAACCAGTGGTTCGAAAAAAGTAGGTGGTGTTTAATTTTGTTTACATTTTCATTCGTCATTATTCGCTTGTCTGAGAAATTCTACATTGCATATTACACTAAAGGTCAAGAATAAACCTATAAATAATAATTTAACACGGAAGCCACGATTCATTCGCACGCAAACACACGTTAATAACATTTATAAGTTAATTATAAGATGTTATTTAGATAGAACACAAACATATTGTTAGTAAAATGGTTTTATCGTCAATTGTTTTAACAAATTCACATGCTAGCAGACTAAATGACCTTCAAAAATGTTTTTTTTTTTCTTTTAATAATGTGCTTTAAAAACAATGTAAACACGTTTTTGGCGAGCGGAAATAATAAGATCTGACTGGTTTTCAATAATGTAATTATTTTTCCTTGGTTAAACAAAATTAATTTCAAGTTAATATTACACACCTGATTTCTGTGTCCAGCTCGTTTAAACACAAGTCTTTTCGCACACTTAATTACCACTTCACTGTCTTTGAAAATATTCTTTTTTAGTCAATTGTCACTCAATCAGTGTTTTTTATTTGATAATACGAAACTAAACACTTTTGGTGATCTTAGTGCACCGCTAAGAAACATTTAATATTTGTGAAAGAAGGTACTTTTCGATCTCCAACACCTAGGATGATAAGTTCCCAAATTATACCAATTTTTATTAAAAGAGTCATTCATATATTATACTTATTCAAAATCCTGAATATATGCGGAAACAATGTCTTGTGCGTACTCTTCCCCCACACATAGTCCACATGATTGAAGGCATCATTTTGCATCACCCTGTATTCGACCACGTTTGGCAGTCGCTTCCTTAGTTTTTCGACATCTCTGATGGTAGATATCTTATCATTCTTCGCTACAATCAACGCGATCTTCATCGTTACTTTGCTTAAGTCGTAGTCTGGCGGTGTTAGCCTCTTGTATCTTGCCATATTTTGGGCAAGTCCATAGTCGTAGTACGAAAATTTCCTTCTCTGACTTATCTGCACTAAATGGTACAAATTCTTCCTTGAAGTTCCGGCTGGGAAGTGTCCCAGTATGATTGGAAAGAATTCCGGTTCAATCTCGTTTGGGTTCGAACCGGTCACTAGGAATAAGCCATTCAAAAGGCATATCTGATAGCCTGAATATTTTTGGCTGCACACTTCCTCTAGTATGGCTTTGGTTGTCGAGTTTTGTCCGACAACTTCTTCACTATTTAAGGCTTCCAGGCCAATGTTTAATATCGGTGCCATTTGTAAAACAAGGGACATGAATAGTCCAGTGTTTTGTATGAAACATATCGGCGCCAAAGATATTAAAATCTTAACTTTGTCGTTGTATTCCGGCCTCGTTGCTCCTAGGACGTACATTGCCATCGTCCCTTCGGAATAACCGATGACACTTAATCTTTGCTCGCCTGTTTTCTTCAATATAAAGTCTATGTTCGCTGGCACATCGTAGTATCCTATCTCATGGGCGCTAAAGTTCCAGAATTCTTGATCCGAATCTGGGTTCATTTTTGTGTGTCGCCGGGAATATTTGTTCCCTCGGTAGTTCATCGCCCAGACGTCATAGTTGTCTCTGGCTAGAGCGACAGCCAGTGACGTATTTCCTCTCATTACGAAGCTATCTGCGGAGTCTACCGCACCGTGTATACAGAGTAACGGTTTTGTTCTGTCTCCGGGGATGTGGAACAGTTTCAGAATGTATCCACCTTTCGACATGACGTCAAATTCTTCAGTTTTCTGACCGTATTTGTTAGCGATTTCGCTGAAGGTCATTCTAGCTTCTTCAGGCATTTTCATATGTGTTGAGGTTTGGCTTAAAACTCCACTGGCGAGGATCACAAGGCTCAAAAATACGCTGTTCATTTTGAGGTTTCAAGTTTATGTTTATTTACTGAGCGAGTTTCACGTTCGCTTAGTTCGAACGAAATAAAAACGTGATTGTGCGTTCCTCGTCTTATATACTTTGCGACTTATTTCATACGAATACATAGATAAATTACGTGTTTTTTCTTGTCGTTTCGTTATTTTAGTACCAAGAATGCATCTAAATCTCAATATTTTTGTCGAAAAATCAGTTTTTTATTCTTTTTGTTTACATTAAGTGCACTATTGTCAGTTTTGATGAATTGATCAGGAACTTAAATTATAGTTCCTGTTTGATAAAGATTTAAAATGTTGAATAATGTATTTAATAATTTTGCATAAAACTTTTAAGATGCATTTCAATAGTAGCGATGCGCTTAGATCCTGAAAGGAGAAATGCACTTCGTAAAACTTAAGTAATTACTATTCCCATTAAGACTTTTTAAACTGTGTCGAAATTAAAATAAATCATAATAATTAAACGATATAGACTAGAGTACTAGAATATAAAAAAGTATTAACACTGATTATAATAATAATTAACATTTATGATAAATAATGTAAATAATGCCGAAAAACCGGTCTTAAATATGATTTGACTATATGTTAGAAAAGCTTTGTCTGGTCCATGTCTGTAAACGCACTACGAAACAGGTTTAATATCTAGGGGTGTTAAGTGGGTTGCGGAATTTGTGCGAAAGAGTTACCGCGGCCCTGGAACGCAAAAGGCATTTGGAGGAACACGGATGGGTTTTAGTCCTTCAGCTCCACTCAGAGCGGAAGGAGAAGAATTTCCCATCCATAAAGGGGTGTTAAGTGGGTAATCGTTTTAAAAATACTTAAATGGATTTTCTCTCAAAGTCCACTACTTTTCTTTTGATTTTTTTACAGAGTGTGTATTTCGGTTGCCGCTATAACAACAAATAATAAAAATGAAATAAAATTAAAAATAAAAGGAGGCCACCAAGAAACATTTTTTTTTTCGGCTTATGGTACGGAACCCTTCATGTACAAGACCAACTTGCACTTGGCCAGTTTTTCTTTCTTATCTTTACACTTCCGACATTGTCATTAGATATCGATATCCAAGAGGTTTGCGGTTTATTTTTAATTGACCCTTGATTTATTTATATTTTGAAGATTTACCTTGTATTTATTTATTTATCAGTCTACCGAAGCATCTCAGAAAATTAAACCAAGAATTATAATTTAGTAGTGGCCCGCCCGGCTTGGCCCGGATGTATATTTTTTTGCATAAGAACCTTCTCTTGACAATAAAAAACACATCAAAAAAAGAATTAGCGAAATTGGTCGTGACCAAGGGATATTTCCCTTGGTCACGGTCAAAATGAATCCCTATTGGGATTCATTTTTATATATATAGATAACATTGTGCGAAGTTTTCCGCTATTAAATTTTTTAGTCCTTTGCCTTAAACAACTGTTACTTAACACTACCATTAAAAAGTACAAAATGTAGGTCATTTACCTACAACGGTGTCCGTAGTTATTACTATAAACTGTACCAGCGTCATTTATCTGCATATTTCAACCTGTACAGGATCCTACCGTCCTTGCCCATGTAACCTAAAATGACCACAGAGTAAATGTTGGTAACATACCCATTATAATATTTATTAATTGTTTTTGGGATTCCCTTTGCTTTTAAAACATAATCTCGAGAATTTGCGGAATATTATGCTGCGGTTGCTTCCGCCAATCAATGACGCGATCATCGAGGGATTTTTTTATTATATTCATCGGTCCGTATGTCAGCCATCATTTTACCTTTTTTATGTCGATACTAAACAGGATATATATATCGACTGCGAAGTGCCAATAACTCCTAACTGCTGAAATCAATAATTTACACTAACTGGAAGAAAAAAATAATATCTTGAGAAGTTGAAAATTAATTAGTATATTAAATTAGTTAATAACCATTTAATACAGTTTCAACTAAAAATACACTTCGGAGATTAAACATAATACATGGGAAAAGCGCCAGTAAATTAAAAGCTGTAAAAAATAAATCTCTCGAGAAATGCCAGTTAGGAGGTATTGGCACCTCACCGTCGATATATTATATCATCCAGTTTCGTTCTCGATCGCGTTAGCGTAAACGTCAATTTGAATTGAGACTGAATAAATGCCGTCTGGTGACAGTAACGGAAAACCTTTTTTTTCCGTACAATTTGACATAAGCGAACGTTTACGTTAACGCGATCGAGTACGTTAAAAAACTCGCACTAAGCTCTCTGACTAATATTATAAATGCTATAGTAAATAATTAAAGTTTTCACGTCTAAACTGCTGAACCAATTTTAATAAATCTGGATATAAATATAGATTAAGCCTTGGAGGTTTAAAGGAGATTCTTTATCCTGGTAGTACCTTCGTTACCTTGGGATGATATCCGACTTTCATGCGAGCGAAGTCGCTAACAGAAGTTAGTTTAAAATAAGTTTTACTCACTGTAGGTGTTTATTTAGTTTCATTTTTGCATGGCAACTATAAAGCTAGAATTCTTCCCGTTCTTATCATATTTAAACGTAATTAAAAGCATGGGATATCCGCAAAGTCGATAATTCAATGGTAACCAGTCTTAAACGATGTTTTGAATACAAATTGATCGATAGCTAGTTATTTTCATAGCCCGTAACTTCCTCATGATACAAGTAGTTAGTTGATTACTACTTAATCAGTTGAATAGGTTTATGGTTCGTTTGATGTAGTTAATGTTTCAAGGTGGTCGTAGAAGATACAGGGTAATTTGGAAGTGCGTGGGTGCGTTTCATAACGTAAAAACTCATTTGGTCTCATTTCATTTTATTATCGTTGATAAGATAAAATCAACGTGAGATATACAAACTGTTGATATAATTTCTTTACATATAACATTTATTTCTTCTAAAACTTATTTAGTATAACGTTGTTTGATATAACGTTTATGTAATCGAAAATCATTTGGTCTAACGTTTATTATATATAAAAAAACGACATTTTGGTTAATTATCTTAGCGCAGGTGGTAATCAGTTACTAGTTATGTTTTTATATCTTTTGAGTGGTATGTCAAACGATTTTATATTTAATGTATGTTATGCTTATAAAAATTAGTTATTTTAAAATTATATCAAACGTTTATTATATTAACTAATCGTTATATTAAATAAAATTAAAGCTTTCATTGTTATATGTTGTAAATATTAGAGATTTTGTTGTTATATCATCTATTACATACCCGAAGTGCGTGGCATATTTAAGGATAACGTTCTGAATCCGATAAACGAGTCTCAAGTACCTACCTATCAAACACCTGCCCGCAAAAAAGTAATTTATTTTTATAATTGTTTCTTTACCGTGTATTTATTTATTTAAACTTTATGTACAATAGTGGTACATAAGCGGACTTAATGCATCAAGGCATTCTCTACCAGTCAACTTTTGGGTTAAAAAGATTACACTGTGGTAGGTTTACAACAAAAAAAAAAAAAAATTAAAATATGATTTTGTTCCGGAAATAATACATAAATAATATATAATACTAATAAAATACAAATGTATGCTAAAATAATAAATATGATAAATAATAATCTTACCGATTAAGAAAATTCATAATAATCATGACGAAGAACAACTCAGAATGACAAGCTTTCAAGTAGTGTTTTCGGATTTTACGTTAACCCGTTAAATATACCATGCACTGCTGAAACACCCTGTTTACAGAAGAGGGTCTGAACTGTTGAGTTAACCTAATTAATGAAAACGTCAAACAAGATGGAAAATAGTAAGCGTAGCGTACAAAAAAAGTACTTGAACCGACTTCCACATAAAAAAAGTAATTCATTTCGGGAGTCGGTATTTTTGTTTGTCTCTTCGTATTTAACGTTATTTTATACTTTGTAGTGTTTTTTTTTTACGTGGAAGTCGGTTGTATTTTTTTTTGTAAAATAGTTTTTTATTTGTCACTTTTGAGTGGTACCCACCTAACAACACAGCTGAACAGTATTTTGTTATTCCTGTAAAGAAAAATACATAATTTCGGTTATTAGGATAACATGTTTTTATCCAGCTATTTCGATTTAAAAACAAACTGCTGAACCGATTTTGATGAAATTCTAATGGGACCAATCGGAAACCCTTTCACATAAATAAATATTTTTTTCGGTTCCTAAATTACGGAGTTATGAGGTAACAAACATACAAATAACACAACTGAACTGAGAGCGTCCTCCTTTTCTTGAAGTCGGTTAAAAACATAAATTCTAAGCAAAACTGGCCTAACTGTTAAGGGGCGGATCCGAAAGGGTTAGTTAAGGTAAATTTAGATTTCTAAATTATTATTTTTTTCTATTCTAGAAAATCGCTGCCCCACGGGATCTTTTTGTTTCATGTTTTTATTGTTCATCGGAATTTTCACCCACGGAGAAATTTCCCTCGCAATTAAAACCACAATGTATGTTGAAAAAAAAAATACAGTTTGAAGAGAAAAACACTTTGTTTGAATTCAAACTGTGTCATAGAGACAAATTTTAAATGTCATTGTAACGCATACTTTTTGGTCAAATAGTCATTTACAAATCAACTTAAAATATACACCACTAAGCGTATACCTATTTAGTATTTACTTTGCATGTCATCATAAAAGTATTTTTATGGTAACATACAAAGTCACCCTTGGTTGACTGAAAGAATATGCCTAAGGTATTGCACCTATGTGTTGCATGAAATTTTAATAAATAAACTAGCACCTCGTCTGCGCAGATTTAGTACAAACAGTATTTCCCCTTTTCACCCCCTTTTTTTAAGGATGGGAAATCATCAAATGACTTCTTCCGCTCTGGGTGGAGCGGAAGGGAGTGTCAGACTCTTACTGACTAAAACCCATCCGTGTTCCTTCTAAAGCTCTTTGCGTTCCAGGGCCGCGGTGACTCTTTCGAACAAATTCCGCAACCCTGGCAGCCCTTTTCACCCCTAGAGTATGTAATAAGTAGGTTCACATGAAGATGTCTTTTAAAATTGAGCAAAGATAAAATGTCCTTGTGATTGATTGAAATAAATAAACCTTTTTGTAAACATTTAATAATCATTTGTAAGTTTTTTCAAGTACCTGAGCGTAAAAAAATGCATTTCGATATGGGCGGCAAAATGCTCCCCACGCGCCCACTCACGTTCCTCAGAAAGCCGTACCCACTTTAGGGTTAAAGGTTGAATTTCCAAAAATCCCTTCGTGCTTACCTACATTATAAAAGGAAGCCTTTTCTATTTACATGTTTAGATAAAACATTTAACAAAACTATTTATCCCCAGGTCTCCTGATCTACGCGACATACGGCGCCTGGCATAGTTCGGAGCGCAAGCGCAAGATCGACACGGTCCAGATGGCCGACCTCCACAACGACAGCCAGACGGCCCTGCTGAACAACGGACTTACCCACGCCCTCGGCTGACAGTTACCCAAGGAGCCCCAGCCTGACAGTGTGGAACGGGTCGTCAGCCCAACTAGTACTGTTGTGTCGTTTATTTCTAGTATTTAGTGCACTAAGATATGTTTTGAAGGCCCAGTATTTATGCTGATAATGTAGGCAGGGGCTAGGGGAAATTTGAGCGGGAAAGCGCTGCAGAATTTTTCATTTTCCACCCAGATATTTTTTTTGCATTAATTTGCGTGGCCCCGTTGATCATGGTAAAGCCACAGACTCTTGCCTGCTATGATGGAGTGGAATAGCGCACGCAAAATTCTACTGCGTGTCTCCCCGCTCAGATCTGCGGGCGTATTCTACTCCGTATCACATACGGACTTAGGATTAATTCCGAACCCGAACTAAGAATGAATGACAACACGATTTGACAGTAACTGTCAAATATTGTTGTCATTAATTCTTAGTGGTTAGGTGATACGGAGTAGAATACGCCCGCAACTAAGCCCGAAACTACGGACTTCGGGCTTAGAGAGTAGCCCCCAGGTCCTAGCCTTGGAGTATTTTAGAGATGTTTACTGTTGTTAACTTAAAATCTACCAATTAACTCTTGTACTTAAGTGACTTCTAGACAAGCATGCTCCATCCGATCACATCGCTTACCATCAGATGAGATAGTAGCTAAACGCGAGTCTATTAATATTAATAAAAAAGTGTCTTTCATACCGACTTAGCGTTAAGGTTGATATTTAACAATATTCGAAGGTGTTCAGCCACTTTAATATCGCGCTAGCTCTGAAGCTGCATTTAGTGTAGGTCGACCCTAATATCTGAAGGTCAAGGTCAAAGTCATCTTACATGGATAATCGGGTTTAACCTTTTTGTTAATCATTTAGATTAAGGATAACATATTTAGTAAAATAATAAACAGAGCATGGACGCCACTAGAAACGCCACTTAACATCCGTGCTCGCGCAAAATGCGCTGAGCGCAAGTTTCAGCTGTCATAGTCATATTCAAAACCTAAGGAAAAGCCAAGACATACTTAAACAAATGTTTTTATAAATCTCACAATATTATGGAGTTGTCAGCGGTTTAAAATCTATAGTAAACAGATACAGCACTAATTGCGTGTGACTTCGTAAGGTAGTCGCCATCCAGTACAAACAAAGTTTTGGTGACAATAATAAAACATTAACTTCAAAAACTCCATATATATATATGCATGTATTTTCCAACTCATTTTTTTTCACATATTTTAGGTAATATTTTAGTAACCTCTTCCAAAAAGTATTCAATCATGTATGTAGTTTTTTTGTACCAGAAATTGTTCTATGACTACATGATAACGCTCGCAAACCAAACGCGTCAGACCCTTGGTTTGTATGGAAGATTCAGACAATGGCGTGTCTAGCAATGGTTGCTGGGGTGTTTGGGTGCTCTGTCGTTAACTAATTAAGTAAGTATAAGGCTTATTTTGTATTAATCTCTTATATGTAAACGAGCCTCTAAAATGTTTTTGTAGTCTGTAGTTAGTGAAGTGGATCGTGTTCAAACCTGATATTAATATGACGTTACGATAGTAAAATTAATTCAGTAGTTTTAAGTAAATGTAGCATGTTAATATAAACCTGTTTTGTGTGATATTGTGACGTTTAAATCATTCACATGGCTATAAGGAAATTAAAAATGCTTTTTATAGTAGTGTCAAATTATGACTATACATCAAAACAAGAAGTGGTATCAAGAAAAAATAAATTTACTTTAAATTATGGGTGTCACTTGTCCGGTAAAAATTAAAAAAATATAACTGCATTATGTAGCATGTCAAACAAAAGATTAAATTGTCTACGAATATTTCTTTTTCAAGGTCAAGGTCAAACTCCTTGGTTTCCTTAAAATTATTATGAAGTGACATTTAAATATGTTTTAAAGTTATCTGGTGGCCCGTATGCATAAATTATTTTTACCTCGCCTTTTTCTATATCACTGCTGGGAGAACCCTCTCCCTTTTCCAAACACGTCTGCCATTTCAAATTGCGGGCCAGACGTCCGGTAATCTAGAGTCAAGTTCATCTCTCGACCCTCGTCTCGGTCTGCCGCGGTGTCGCCTAGCTTTTAATATATTATAATAATAATATTTCTTGGGAAAACTCACACACGGTCACCCGATCCCAAACTAGGCAGAGCCTGTGCTATGGCAACCAGACAACTGATAAACATACTTATATATTTCTAAATACATACATATTATAGACAAATTTGACTGGCCTGTTGGTCGAGTGGTTAGTGACCCTGACTGCTAAACCGGAGGTCGTGGGTTCGATTCCCACCCAGGACAAATCTTTGTGTGATGAGCATGATCATTTGTTCTGTGTCTGGGTGTAATTTATCTATAATATGTATGTATTTAGAAATATATAAGTATGTTTATCAGTTGTCTGGTTGCCATAGCACAGGCTCTGCCTAGTTTGGGATCGGATGACCGTGTGTGAGTTGTCCCAAGATATTATTATTAAGATGTTATTAAACAAATTACACCCAGACACAGAACTTGATCATGCTCATCACACAAAAATTTGTCCTGGGTGGGAATCGAACCCACGACCTCCGGTTTAGCAGTCAGGGTCACTAACCACACGACCAACAGGCCAGTTAATGGGACCCAATTAGTTGTTATTTTAGCCACAGCGCTCATTACCTAAATGTTTTAACTTCTTTACCTGCCAATGTATGTGAAGCTTTATTTCAGTTTCAAAATCTTTGCTTTAAATGAAATCGAATATTGAATTGATATTGTGTGATTGCTCTAAGTAATTAATTTAAATATGTATTTATTCTGTATTCTATTTAGTACCTAAGGTGTAGTACATTAAGAATGCTACTAAGTATTAACTTTAGATTTAGTGGTAACTTAGCAATATTTAGTTAGTTAAAGCTTGGTAAGCGATCTTACATATACGCATCCTTTATATAGGTAATCAATGGAAGGATAGTCAACTGGTGGAAAGCTGTCCAAAGTCTTTGTTTCTTGATAGCTGCAAGCTGGGGGTCTTTAAGTCAAGAATGAATAGGTTGCCTTTAAGTAAACGTACTCATTCCTTTGATAGTTTTAGGCAGTGGCGGCCTTTATGCTTGCGAGGCCCTGGGCAGCAGATCATGTTCGAGGCCCATGTTTTCTTTGCTTTGTATGTAAATTGAAAGTAGAGGTAATTATTTCTGAAAAAATCTTTTTATAGTAGGCGCCAGATAATCGTGGAATATCGGTCATTGACCCACCTACATTTATTGAAATTGTTAATTTGAAAAACGGAATTAAAGACACAAAACTGTCCCGAATCATCATCTCTCGTGATCCTTAACATTGTCTAATAATGAAAAACGATTCATATTTAATTGTTCAGGTACCTATGAGCAGTTATAAGGGAAAGGTCAATATACTTTATTCCACATTTATCTGGCGCCTACTATAGATTATCCTTTTTCCATTTATACAGAAATACATTCATAATCTGCCATGATCTATTTTCACAAGCTATCCTTGCGAGAATGAGCTGCGTTATTTACAACTGAAATTATAGCTAAAAGTGAAAACCGATGAAGTTTTCGGGTAAAAATATTAGCGCGTTTTGAGTTGTTGTACGAGGCCCCTGCAAGAGCGAGGCCCCGGGCAAATGCCCCGTTCGCCACTCCCTAAGGCCGCCACTGGGGTTATCGTGGGTACTCTTCGATAGAACATCGTATCGCACCTTCAGTAAAAACTAAGGCACAATTTGTGAAATTTTACGAAGGTGCAGGATGTTATAAAAGATAGACTGCTTTCTATTGACATTTGTAGACTGTCCTCGGTTAATACTTTCAGATTGTTAAGAGATTAAAGACTCCTTGGTTAACACTTAAAAATAGAAGCATTTAAAACATTTAAATGTTAAGGTACGTTGGTTTCATAAGATTATGATCAGTAAATTGCTTTAGAAATATCTGGAAAAATAATAATGATACTGTATGCTGTGCAATTAAGTGATTGTATGCGCTTTACGTTTATGTAATAACAGTAGTTAAAATAACTGAGACATGTTTTTTTTTGTAATTAGTGATTGTGCTCAGTTATTAAGAATTTGTTTTAAAAACCCTTTAGGTGAAAGCGCCAAGGTAGCCCGCGAAATTCAAATTTTCATACGTGTTTTGAATTTTGCAGGTCAGCGGCAGGTTGTATGTTGATAAAAAATACGGTTAGCGACCGTAACAAATATGGCTTTACTGAGTTATAATAATTAAAATCATCAATACAGGTTGTATCATTCATGTAATTCGATTGAATGACTTTTTTTATGAAATAACCATTCATTCGAGTTATATGAACTTAGACGGTTGTATTGATGATATTCTGTAAATAAATACGTGTTACGGTCGCGAATCATATTTTGTTCAACATACAGCCTGACAGTGACTTGCAAATAGCAAAAAACACGAGTAAATTTGAATTTCGCGGGCTGCCCTGGCGCTTCCACCTAAAATGCTTCTGTAGGTACTTACTCTTGCTTACGTTTAGTACCGCCCGATGCTCGGTTGATAAGTTTTATTGCGCAAGTAGAATTCTGCAGGAGTTTTGACAACTACTTGCGATAAATGTTTGCATGGTGCAAGTATACTTGCAGTGAATGTTTACTGCTCATGTCTTGCATTCATTGTTTACACTGAGCAAGTGTACTTGCGGTAAACTTTTACAGTGTTCAAGTAAACTTGCGTTCAATGTTACAGTGTGTGTGTTTACATTGTGCAAGTCAACTTCGGATTACAACTACCGCAAAATAACAGACTCAAGCGTCGTCCTAATTGGCTTACGATCGTACGAGTTAGCGATGCGATTTCGTCGCGCGATGAAAATTATCGTGAAAATTATCCTGTGCTCGCGCGATGATTTGCAAGCTTCAATTAGGACTCTCAAAAGAAATGTCTGTTTAATCTCGTCGTGCGATCGCATCGTTAACTCGTACGATCGTTAGCCTAGGACGACGCCACACACAGCGTGCGTATTATATTAATGTAGTTATTTAAGCAAGTTTTTTAATATATAGAATCTCGATGTTAAGGTTCCTATAACGTATTGCGCCAAAGTATTTTTTGTTATTTTCTTTGTTAGTATTTTTTGGTACCTAGTACTGAAGCTGTGTTTAAATTAAGTTTGTAATATTATTGGTTTACTATCTCCCGTGTGGCGTACATTTATTTATTCATAGATAAAGTTTAAAAATAATTTTGAATCTTATAAATTGCATTGTAATTTCTAGCATTTATGGCTTGTGCATGTCAACTTCTGTACGTAGTTAGTATTAAAATCTTGACTAACTTAAAACCTCACCAACAGCCGTCATAAAGTTGGTACTTGCATTCAAGGTCAAGGTCAAATGGATATTAATTTCGCTGAATAAAATATAATTTGTAAAAATGTTATTTTGGAGATAGTTTAAGGTACTTAAGGGCTTATTGGCTGTGAAACAGCGAGGTGGAAAAATTATCAGTAAAATTGTAAAATAAAATATGCATTGAAATAAATATTTATTTTTATTTTTCTGTTACGGCAATCAAAGATGAATTATGGCATAACATAAATTACGCCTGTTTTCGGGACAGGTGTACAGTAAATCAAATATATATTCTGAGCGAAGAAAGTGCGTAAAAGCTCTTAAAGTGCCTGACCTGGGATTCGAACCCAGAGTCTTTTGCTTAGCAACAAACCTTACTTTAAACAATGTTATTAAATGAAAAAAAAAAGATAAAAGTTTATTTGTCCCAAAACAGTTACATGGATTATAAATGAGACATCCCAGTAAGTAATTGATAATACTTGTGTTGGGGCTATCTCGCTCTTTCCCTTAATTATTATCAATATTGAGACTATTGTTAGAAAATATGATTAGTTAAAATACTGATTCGCAGAGTATTCATTCATTCTGTATAGAAAATTGAATATAAGGTGACTGTCAATCGAAGTTTGGGTTTCTGCGACTCAAATTCGAATTATATAGTATCTCCTCCTGACTGATTTCGGTTATGGCGTCCAATCCCAACGCAGACTAGCCATCGGCGCGGGACATATTATAGTGCAGGCGTGTGTGCGCTAACATAGGTGAACTCCCTCTTCCATCACTCTCATATTCAGGTAGACAATATTTACCCAATGTTCAATTTCAATGTTAAATTAAATAGCTTTGTTTTCGCACAACTCTTTCTTCTTTTGATTCTTCAAATCAATAATTTGTAACTATACTCAGTTCATGTTTTTATAATCCCGGGTTTGAATTGTCATGATTCCATTTATGATTCCGGGATTTTACAGGAGGTATAATCAACTCTATGATACTTACTTCCACGAACATTAGGTAAATATAGTCTACCTATTCCGATCTCTGATGATCAGTTATGAAAATAAGTAAACCAAGTAGGCAAGTTGTAATCATTTAATCGTTCTCTGAAATAATAATTAAGTCGACTCATTTAATAAATCACAGTTTGTTAATGCTTAAAACTAGGTTTTTTAATTAATAGCTAATAAGTTAATTTTATCTATTGGTCACTTGTAAACATTGTTGTATTTATTAAAATAGATGCATATTGTACCTACTGAAAAATCCATCGCTACCAACTCAAGTATCAACTTTAGCGTCGTGTATTTAAAGTTGATTTTTAAGTGGCCATTTTAATAAAAAAAGGTCCTAAAAAGTACAGGTTTTAATAGAAATTGAACTTATATGACATAGAGTTAGTCGTTATAAAATTTGATGATTATCTCGAATAACGAATTGAATTGTAAATTTATTATAACACTAGTGGCCCGACCCGTCTTCGCCCGGATATATATATTTTTTTCAAAATTTTCTTCCATAGAAACCTTCTGACAATAATAAACGCAACAAAAAAATAATTAGCGAGTGGTCCAGCCGTTCTCGAGTTTTGCGCCTAGCAACACGTTTAGCGATTCATTTTTATTTATATAGATTACTAGTGGCCCGCCCCGGCTTCGCCCGGATGTAAATATTTTTCAAAATTTTCTTCAACACAACAAAAAAGAATTAGCGAAATTGCACCAACCGTTCTCGAGTTTTGCGCTTAGCAACACATTTAACGATTCATTTTTATTTATATAGATTAATTTCAAGAAACAGAAATAACGACTTTGGGTGGTCCAAGATCGACATTTTGCCGTGATAAAAAAATATGACACATAGTTTACAGGTTGGCTTTATAGGTATATGTAAGTACCTATTAGGTAAAAAAAAACAATAATCGTTATTTTCGCCTTTTTCAAAACCACTACCTGCTTAAGGGAATTCCAAAATTGTGCAGAAAAAAACAAAGGATATAAATGTCTAAATTTTGAAAGTATAGGTTTGCCAAACATTAGGCAGTGTAAGTTATTAACAAATAACAATGCTTATAAATGACCAAGTTTCTAATCTAACGCTTGTCGATCACACATCTATCACAACATAGTTCATCTAATTATTGTCTATTGTACACAACAATCATAAACAATAACGTATTTGAACTTTTTTTTACATCCATAGATATTTTTAAGCCGTACAAGGCAAAGGTAT
This sequence comes from Mamestra brassicae, assembly GCA_905163435.1. Lineage (NCBI taxonomy): Eukaryota > Metazoa > Arthropoda > Insecta > Lepidoptera > Noctuidae > Mamestra > Mamestra brassicae. Next base: position 17,892,020 of record LR991001.1, read on the forward strand.
CTTTAAGAAAACGCCTTACAAAGCAATGATGTTCTTACAACTAATTATTTTTTATAGTTTAAGTAAAATAAATGGAATGTCAATATATTTTATAGTCAAAATGGTTCTCTGGCCCTCTTAAATTTAGGTAACGAAACCCAATCTGATATTTAGTTGGTAAATGCAATATTTTAACAAATATATTCTAGTTATCTTATTATAATGAAGTCAAAAAGGGTAGTGTCGATTTTAAATTTCATTGGGTCATTAAAGTCAAAAATTTGGGTACCTAAGAAGCAAAGTAGGTTAGGTAAGGTACTGGTTGAATTATTAACTTAACTTTTTCTTTAATATCTCCTTAGTAACTGGGTAAATCCTTAATATTATAAAATCGAACAGTTTTACTATGAAGGCTGCCAAAATTCTATAATGGTAAATTATTTATAAAATAAGTAACAGTTGCCTTTTAAAATTACTTCTGTACTAAACTTCTACATTTTCATCTAGTCTGAATTGAAATTGTTTACCTATGAATAATTTAATCCTACAGTTAACAATTATTATAATCTGCCCTATCAAAACCCTGTAAGAAGTACTATCAATCCATATCAAATCGTAACATGCCAAGTCTTAGAAGATTAGTTTCAATTCATCGGTCTGACAGTAAGTCAAAAAGCGCGACCATCTATTGTACAAAAATAAAAACAATCTGTATCAATCAACATGTGCACTTCAAGTTTTTTCTAATGTCTGAAAGCTAATATTTCTTGGAAAGCTGAATCTGAAAAAAGTTATTCATGACCCTGTCACGTTTTAAACTATTATTATAACAAACAATAATAACAATCTAATTCCATCTTGCAGCCTTCTAGGGCTTCAATTTACATTTTCTGATATCCACAATATAACGGGGGATTTGCAATAGAAAAACGATACACGATCGAATCTGACAGCGAAACATGCATAGTACATCCAAAAATATCAGAAGCAAAATCACACAATCGATCAGAAAATCACGGTAGCATATCAGTAATACCCCCGGCATTACTCTTCCAAATGTCCACACATTCTAAGTTTACACTAATATGGCTAAACATTACTTAGATCTGTCAGTCAGCGTTAGAACTTGGTGGTGACCACTTGTCGTTTCTCCTCGAGGACTCCGTTGCCGTTGGTGGTGGGTTCGCTCTTGACGCGGAGAGAGCTGTTCCTGATGCCGTAGAAGAAGTAGATCAGGTAACCTGGAATAGACGGAGGGAGATTTTTTAAAAGATCTGCATGATAAGTCACTGTAGGTAGTTATTTGGTTGAAATGGGGTTTAGTCCGGTCCAGTTGGCTAATTAAATTGGGGTAACCTTACAATAATTCGTATACTGTAAAAATTGGTTCGGATGTTGGGAACACCATTATAAATAGAATGTGAAAAGTCCCCATCGATCCCCCAAATCTGCAAAAAAAAAAATTCAAGGTTCGCAAGCATGTTTATTTTTTTTTGCATTTTTCAGTTAAACGGTAAGTTTTATCAGAAAACTACGTCAGACAAAAATTGCAGGTCATGGTCATCTATAAAAAAAAATTACACTTATTTTCCCTTTTTACGACTGGCCTGTTAGTCGAGTGGTTAGTGACCCTGACTGCTAAATCGGAGGTCGTGGGTTCGATTCCCACCCGGGACAAATCTTTGTGTGATGAGCATGATCATTTGTTCTGTGTCTGGGTGTAATTTGTCTATAATATGTATGTATTTAGAAATATATAAGTATGTTTATCAGTTGTCTGGTTACCAAAGCACAGGCTCTGCCTAGTTTGGGATCGGATGACCGTGTGTGAGTTGTCCCAAGATATTTATTATTATTATTTATAGTAACCTTGAATGTCTATTTTGACAGGACCAATTTATTATCAATAGGTACGAAAAATCGACGTCTTCATAAACTGCAAAGTTTTTCCTCGTTATAGTTTTTGACGTAATTTTGATGTCGATCCAAATACGTTGTTTTGGCCGCACAATTTCAACGAGAGATCATCATCCCAATTTTATTGTGGTAGGCGCAGCATGTCTGTTTCTTCTATACAAAAATGTTAACGGAAGATGTTGTTCAATAAAATCGAACAAATCCATAGATCTTTTGCCATCACTGTTAACTAAATTCAATACCCGAGCGTTGATCTTCAAGAGACAAAATATCTGAAACGAATCAATGTAATTCATCGAGTGTTCGTAACTTACCAATGACGAGCCATATGATGAACCGCACCCAGGTCTGGTAGTCGAGCTGCACCATCAGGTACACGTTCATGCACACGCTTAGGTACGGCACTAAAGGCACTAGCGGCACCTACAAACATATGGTTTAGCTGTAAGTGTCGTGAATCCAATATTCAGCTGCACCTGGTTAGATGGGAGCCAAATTTAACATAAGTAGTTGAAAAAAAAAATTACAGTACATATTTTGGTTCTCCTTTCACCACCACTGAATGGGCCTTTTTTTCTACAAGAACATCTTCATTGGAGAAAATAAGAATTCAGGCTGCACCCTATATTAAGTTCCTCGCTATATTTGGTGTCTGTGATAAATTCGCATAAGGCTAGTACTATGGCGTTCTGATGACGGAATATTTGTCGTGTATCATATAAAATCACTATTATCCTCATATAGGGTCCCTGTGAACTGTAAAAATGTACCTATCTATGATCTTGTTAAACACATGTGATTGCAATAAAGAGTTGAATTGAATTGAATATCAAAAGTCAAGTATCCAAATTAGACTGAGAATCAGCTCTATTTGAACGTCAATATTTATGTAAAGATAATCCCCAAAAAACCAGCCCGTCACCACTTCCTACTGTGATAGCTGGGAAGAAGAATTCACAAGTTAAGCAACATACCGTAAAAGAGAGGTTCTCAACGCTGTTCCTGGGCTGGCGGTAAAGCACGACCAGTAGCACGAGCAGCGCCGCGCCCAGCACGCCCAGCGCTGGCGCCGCCTGGTCCCAGCGCAGCAGCGAGCACGTCGCTAGCGCTACCAGGACTGGAATCATAAGGAAGTTCCATTAGTTTCACCTTTGTCTCTATCTCATCCTACGAACTTCACCATGATCTCCGATTAATCAAAATATTACGACGATTCGTTTCTTCTTTGCGAAAGGGGAGGAAGATATCAAAATTAGCATTTGAATGTTACAAGGCAGGATAAGGAAAACAGCAAACGGGTCACTACTTGGTCACTGCTGCCCATGGAAATCTGCAAAATCAGAGTTATCGCATCTTTGATGTCTGCGGTTCAAACATGGTGCTTCTGCTTGAAGGCAGAAAGAGGCATGGCATTCCATGAGCGTTCCATGCCACGACTGCCATGTCTCTTTCTCTAGCTCTAGTTAAGCTTCTCTTAAAAATGATTGATAGCTTCTGCTCTGCCAAGAGCAAGGCTTTTTTTTTAGTTGGGCATCAAGCTGATGGTGACATCATTTCTCTCTGAACTTCGACATATCAAAATACTCACAGAATACAAAGATGGTGCACTTGGCGATGGTGTAGGACAGTGGCGTAGGGTACTTAAGGCCCAGCAGGTTGAATAACTGCTTAAACACACTGAAGGTAGTCTCCGGAGCAGGTTTCGTGGCGTGCAGCTGGATAGTCGGCTCTTCTTCATATCTGGAATATCAGAAGGAAGAAGAATGAAAAGTTTTGCATTTAATGTGGTGTTTTAATCAAAGATTCTGTTCTTGGATGATGTCACATGTGCGGTAGCAACTCGTATCATTAATTGACAGATACCAATAAATTTTCAATTGTTTTCTGTTAATATTCAAAGTTATATGACTGCCAATTTAGTTGGGATGTGGCTGAAGTAGATCTCGGTTACCTACCTATTTATTTGTATAGTTGCTACTTCTAGAATACTGTTTGCAAAATACAGGAATATAGGTATTGTCGTCGGCAGAACTTGCCAGCTTGCTTCAAACAATATGCCCTTGGACAGCAAATGAATATACCTACGAAGCATGACAGCTATAGGTAGCTTGCTTCAGGAAGACTAGCTTAAAACATTTAGTTACCTTAGAATAAGCACACTGGTAGCGACGATGGTGTAAGCCAAGAGCGTTCCGATGGACATCATATCGATCAGCTGATTCAGGTTGAACAGAGCCGCCATGATAGCTGGGAAACATAAAATAATTCAATGTATTGCTTTATTGACCATTCATAAATTATTGTCTGTTTTTCTTGCGTTTACATTGTAAATAATCTTAAAGTGTAGCAAACCCATTGTTTTTGCTTAATAATAACCTTGACAGAATAAGAGGTAAGGTAAGTAAGTTAAACACGTTTAGTACCTACTATATAAAATATCTGGTAGGTAAATATGTAGGTACCTACCTAACAACTCATTTCAAAGTGAATATTTTTATTTTATTCGCAGATTAAAGTTATAACTTAAGGTATATAAACTGATATTTACTTTTGTAATGCACAACAAAATTGCTAGACACAACACATTGAAGGTGCTAACTGCTAAATAAACTTGAATTATTTAAACATTCTATTGTGTTTAGGTAGGTAGGTACCTACTAATCTCACGAAGATAATTTTATCTATAGGAAATAGTTTGTGTTGTTAAGAAGCTACATAAATAATAATTTCTTCATTAGATGCAACTGGAATGCATCGATTATAACGACGGTTCAGGGGCCCTACTATGAAGTCTTAAAACGATCATGATTCCGCTCTGAGAGGGAGACGGAGCTATACATAGCGAATAGCAATATCCCTTTTACATCATCGGAATTGAATGGCATTAGCACGTCATAGTAGGGCACCAGACATTAACTTATTACTAGTAAGAACGGTGGACCAGGCGTTTTTTTGTCGCCAAAATTGGTCCGAAGCGAACTCGCCACGTGTTCGTCAATGTTCGGAACTAATCGTGTGTACGAGACATATAAAGTACCAACCTACCGTGCTTTATTGTACAGGGATCGCTTATAAGCAAAAGTTTGCACGGCCCTATCTTTTTACTATTTAACCTATGTGTTTAGATCATTGTTTTGATCCATGTGGTAAAAACTAAGGAACCAAAAAAGGCTAATCCTAAACTCACCAGCCAATAGCCCACTCAGCATAGTCGCGATCACCGGTGTCTGAGTCCTCTTATTAATGGCCGCCAGCGGTCTGAACAGCACCCCGTCGCTGCCCATGGCATACAGCACCCTGGGCAGAGGAAACATGGCTCCAAGGAGGCTGGTGCACAGGGCGAAGATGGCGCCGATGGTCACGATCCATTTGATGACGGGAAGGTTCGCTTGCGTGAACACGTGGGGAAACGGCGCGTCGGCATCCTGGACAGGTAGGAAGGATTATGTTACTTGAATAACAATTTGACGGGTGGATTTTCCGATGAGAATGGTAGAGGAGCGCGTCGAACTATATCTCGCCAACTGGCAATTGGCAGCTACTAAAAAAGTCCTGATGTAAAACCCCTATAATTTGTTACGTTTTCTAGAAATCGAATCCATGGATAATGCATGTTCAGCAGTTGCGTTTTCAACACGTGTAACTAGGAAAGATTAAAGCGAGCAGAATGGTGCAGAAAATATTCTTCTTCTAAGACTACTTATAATTATTAAAACATTATGAATTCTTCTTCTGCCTAGCCTTTTTTCCCAACTATATTGGGGTCGAGTTCCAGTCAAACCGGATTCAGCTGAATACCAGTATTTTACGTGGAGCGGCTGCCTACCAGACCTCCACAACCCATTAACTGGGTAACACGGTACTCCTTGGTAAGACTGTTGTCAGATTATCTGACTTCTGACTATCCGTAACGACTGCTAAAGAACTATCTACAAATGACATGTCATAATAAAATAATGTAGTTAACTAACCTGCAAATAATACGGCAGCATCATAGTCAAAACTGTCGCAATACTGAAGTACGACACAAAGATGATGATCAAAGACAGCACGATGGACAGGGGGATGTCTCTCTTGGGGTTCTTGGCTTCCTCCCCAGTGGTTGCTACGCAGTCGAAGCCCACGAAGCCGAAGAAGCACTTGGCGGCGCCGGCCATGATGCCTGCCACCCCCCAGGGGGCGAAGCCACCAGCTCCGGCCTGGCTCTTGTATTCTTCTGGCACGTCCTCGATTGCTATTCTCCAGTTGGCTGGGTTACCTAGGGAAAAGAAATGGGTTACTTTAGTGAACTTTTAGGGCCCTATCTCACTGGGACACTATGGTGGCGGTACCTCACCTGGTATCAGCTTGGTTGCGCAACAATTTTGTTGACGGCAACCGAATCACCCTCTGGTGGCAACACACTGCATACATTTTGTTGGTGGCGGCCGGTCGCGTCACCATGGTGTCCAATATAAGATAGGGCCGTAAGGAAAAAGAGGAAGTTTGCATAGTTGGGTGTTGAACTAAGAAGTTCACTATCGGGACAGTTTATCAGCGTGATCAAGAAGGTAATAGAGAATAAACGCACTATGTAGGAGTATGATTTAAGATGGGCGTAAAGGGGCTAGGGGAGGGCTAGGTACCAATAATTAGAACTAAACAGAATACGATCTCATTCTATTCGTATGTCTTGCAATTCAAGGACGATGACGAATTTATTTATTTAGAATAATAGGTGAATGAATTAGTTCATTCTAGGCTGTGGCAAAGATTCTGTAACTATATGTATATCTAACATTGTAGCAACCTACAAAGTAGCGCTAGCTCAACGACAGCCCCGTAGGATTCCTAAGTTGACAAGTAGGTAATAGTGAAAGTACTTAGCTAACAAGGTAGGGTATGCAGCGAAAGCTTGTGTGAGTTTCTTATGAACGAGAACACTATGCTAGCAATATTTTGAAACTTGGCATAGTGCTCTATGGTCAGCTGGTAATATTACTATCACGTCATCATCACCAGCATCACCATTTTATAAAACAGCCGCGTCTGTTGTCTGTCTGTATGCGATAAACTCAAATACTACCGAACGGATTTTTATACCGTTTTCATTTATTTTATGGACGGAGTAATTCATGTATGCGTGGTTTCTTCTCGTCTCACATACCACAGTGTCTCAAGAAGAAAGTCTACGACCAGTGCGTGTTGCCAGTGATGACTTATTGAACTGAAACGTGGTCGCTCACAATGAGCCTCATCGAAAGGCTTAAAGTCACTCAAAGAGCAATGGAGAGGGCAATGCTCAGAGTTTGCGTGATCGAATCAGGAATGACGATATCCGCAAGGGAACCTAGGTTACCGACATAGCACGAAGAATTGCCAAATTGAAGTAGCAGTGGGCAAGGCACATTGCTCGCAGAACACGTGGTCGATGGGGCCGAAAAGTTCTGGAGTGGAGACCGCGTACCGGTAGACGCAGCGTTGGAAGGCCTCCCACAAGGTGAACCGATGACCTTGTGAAGATCGCGGGTACCTAGCCGATGGCTGGGAGACGCACAGGACCGGTTGTTGTGGCGACACTTGGGGGCCTATGCCCAGCAGTGAACGTCTTTCGGCTGATATGATGATGAATTCATGTAAGATTGAGGTGTAGATTGACTGAAATGTAACGATGAGTGTGGAAGATGTTGATAAAAAATCATGTCGACTGGGTACCCATTAACTCCTGTGAAGCCGGGGCGGGTTACTAGATTTAGATAAACGATGCACTTTAACTTTGGTATGCAGATCGTACACGTGTTGATAGTCCTACATATATACTTAAGTACTGACCTGTCGTTGTTACCATCATAATTGTTTCTCTAATCCCACACTCCGATGATATCTAATCAACCGGCACTGGAGTTACATATAATGCACCGAAGTTATTGCTTGAGCTCAGTTTGAATGGTGAAATAGTATTGTTTTACAAGTAGCGAATCTCTGCCACAAATCACTGTTATTAACTCATTGATAAATAGGTAAAGTACGTACTTAAATAGCCTTGCAGATTCGCGTAGCCTTTCTTGTTTATGACTCGGTATATATGTCACCGGAAAATAGCAAATTCCGTAAGATTATAAAATAACTTGAGGGATTGTAAACTCTCGATAAATTGTCAACTGAACATTTTGAATACTTTTTTTACGCATAAAAATTTCATAATCTATAATCTTTTCCGGTGACATATAGGTACATAAATGGAATCGCGATGATCTACTTAATAAAATATAATTTTCGCCGACAGACAACTTATAACCTTAACAACGGAGTCTAAAAGCAATACCAATATTGTACACGACTGTATATAGCGATAAAGTAACTTTTTTGAAAAGTCATCCCAATATCTGTCAATACATATAATAAAAATGTAACGGATCGCTGTGTCGGTACATAAAAAATATATGAGAAAAAATATTATTGGTACCTTTATCAACGCAAATAGCATCCAAAACAATGATTGTTAGAATTTTTGCCTGTTTGTCTGTGCACTCTAATCTCATAAACGGCTTATCCGATTTAGATGTGGTTTTCACTAATACATTGTGGTACGCTACACTTAACATGTTGTGTTTGTTTCATGTCAATCGGTTTATAAATAAAAAAGTAATGCCAATTTAAAGAATCACGTTGAACATTTGTTAAATCTTTATTCCATAAATACTTAACTAACTATATACACTAGAAATAAAAATAAAATCTCCTAACTAAATAAACCCTAAAATATGGCGTCAAAAAATTCATCCGCATCGCTGTCGACTGGAAGTGTACCCAAAAGACTGGCGGCATTGCCACGTTGTATGGCAATGCTTAATCTTTGACCAAGGTAAAAGCCAGCCCTTGGGTCACGTGAAGTGTCAACTAAGCGCCTTGAGAGATCTTTAAATAAGTTATGTGCACTCGGACCCCAAGACCCGAGAGTTTCAACCCCAAACGGCTCGAAAATATAACTACAAACTACTTTTGTTAAATTATCTACATCTATCTATTCTTTCTCTGTTCAGTAGCATTGACTGAAGCTTTACTAAACTTCATTATCTTAAAATAAAAATTTCTGCCCCAAGTAACTATTCCACGCGGACGATGTCGCGGGCAAAAGCTAGTATCTACTAATAATAAAGCTGAAGAGATTGTTTGTGTTTTTGTTTGAACGCGCTAATCTCTGGAACCATCAGTCGGATTTGGAAAATTATTTTTGTATATGATAGCCACATTCATGAGGAAGGCTGTAGGCTACGAGAGCGGGCAATTTCTACAGGAACGGGAAAAAACGGAATATGCGTGTACGAAGTCGCGGGCAACAGCTAGTAAGAATGTTATATTATAATAGTTGAAAGTTTGTACCTACTTATAGAAGTTTGTAATTTCCGTCGATGGAAATCCTATCCGCTCACGGCTTGTTGCCATCATAATATCTATTCATATAGCTATATTGTAAACGCGGACTCACGCTAGTGTTACTTATTGATATTATTATAAAATAAAACTATATTTGAGATTTAAACATCATAAGATATATTTTGCGTCAGCCTTCAATGAACGTCGGCACCGGAGACCCAAATAAAAACAAAACATATTTTTATATTCCTATTTCAAATTCTCTTTTACTTTTCCAGCCAGACGCTTCCAAAGGGCTACCTTGTCTGCCAGAGACCTGGAGCCGAGGAGATACTCGTAACAATATGCTTCCCGGTCCCTATTCCCTTTAAAAGTAGTACTATTACCAATCCCAATCTATTTATAAGTGACACGGGTAGTGATCCATTTTTCTCAATTGAGTTAGGTCGGTGGGAGCAGGCCAGCTGGTATAAATAGCTGATAGTTATCAGGGTCTGCATCTGCACAGGAATCGTCTAATAGCCACACGTGGATGTCCCGTTTAAGGAGTTCATTTTACCGGTCTACGGTCAACAGCACAATTGAACTGCGGAAACCGACCTTGTTGCTAGGTAATAAAGGTGCAGTCATCATGGACGTGTGAGAGACTTTACATGCTGATTGCAAGGAATGTCAGTGAATTACTAAGTAGGATAGTGTAACTTAATATCAGCAGAATTAAAGCTATTTAAATATCTATTTTGGCCAGTCTCGACTTCTAAGTTACAGTTTTCACACACATAGCTATAACAAGGTGGTATTCAAATCAAGTTCCTTCCAGGCAAGCTTGTTCCATCGTCAACCACATCATCGCTCTCCATCAGGTGAGATTGCGTTCAAAGGGTGTTACCACACCAATCGATCACTATGGCTGATCGAGGGATAACGGCAACAAACAATTAGAAGTAGAAGCCATCGATCGACGTCGACTAATTCATTCTACTATCGATCGACGTCGACTAATCAATTCTACCATCGATCGACGATCGATCGATTGGTGTGGTTGCACCTAAAGAGAAGAGAATAATCATAAAAGGTACTTTATATGAAATCTACGTAACACTACCTTAACATGATGTTATAAATATTTTGGGGACATTTAGAGACATAAATCACACTTCAAAACGACTTAAACCAAAACAATTCACGGAACAAGACAATAATACAAAGGCCAAAATAATAAAACGGAAACCACGTTTTCCTAAAACAATTGCTTGCAATTTTAACCAATTTATCAGGCCAGTGAACGGAGATGCTAAACTTAGATCTTTTAGTGTACAAAAAGTAACTAATGTTTGTGAAAGATCATCACGTTTGAAGACAGCAGCAATTTATCTCAATTTTTAAACATTAAATGGACACTGTTTTACTGTCAAGGAGTCTCGGTAAGCACCACGACAAGACAAGAGTTCAAAAGATGTCCACTGCTGGACATCCTCCACCATCCTCCTCCGTCCTTCCAACGCTTCATCTTGCGGTACCTGGTTGCCACTCACAGAACATATCAACCCCATCACTATCGTCCCCACGACAATCTGATCTGCGAGCAATTTGCCCTGCCCGCATAGCCCGAAGAATCTCCAAACGTAAATGTTCACAAGTTTGGCGATTCTTCGCGCTAAGTCGGCAACCCTGGTTCTCATGCGGATATCATCATGCTTGATTTGATCACGAAAGGAAACTCCGAGCAAAGTTTTTCCATTGCATTTTGGGTGACATTTAGCTTTCTGAAGAGGTCCACTGTGGCCTTTAGATAATATGGATAAAGATGAAGATGCACTCACTCTTGACGGCCCCAGCGATGATGACGACGATGACCGTGATCAGGTTGAGTGCTGTGAACACGTTGTTGAGCTTCGTCGACTCCTTCACACCGATGCCCAGAAGCACTAGAATGAAACAAACATGATAATAAATAACACTTAAAAAACTATTGTTACGCGCCAGAATGAATGCCGGGTACATACCGACATTAGTTACTACTAGCGCCATCTAGTATCGAGTAGCAGTACTAGTAGAGTCAAGTACCTTCCAGACATTTCTATGCCAGAACATACTACACTTCTCGATATCTGGTCAGTCGGCACCGAGTACTTTCTAGATGCTTCTATAGTAGAAGGTTCTGGGATTAATTGACCTATATAAGGCCAGCATAGTCCGCGACCGAGTCAGTATTGGATTTGCGATACAAGCGAATCGTTCGGAAGCGATCTTCAAGTGCGATTAAAGGGATCAGTGGTGAAGTTATGTTTTATAATTAGTGAGTTTAAAGTTGTAATTAGTGTTGTTAAATTAAAGAGTCATTTTGGTTATTTAATTGGCTGTTTTTATTGTCACGAACCCCAAGCTCGTAACACTATCAAACAGCATCTTCAGCATCTTTATCATGATCACGATTACAGCCGACAGAGGTTCTCTGCAGGACACAAACCTCAGTACCTTGCTAAAGTGTTTTACAGGCTTGGATCCATTGAGTAGTCTGTTCTTTGCTAAGCTGTAGTTTTAACGAGTGCAAATTTTGATTAAATTTGTGAGTGTGAATAAATAAGCCGGGTTTAATAAAATAAATTGAGCAAATATTGCAAAAAAAAAAAAACTTGACTTTCATTCAGTAACAAATGTGATTAATCTGTAAAAAAAACATCACACTCACCAGTTATACACATCACGAGTGCGAACGCAAAGAAATCCGGATAGTCAGCCATAAAGGAGATATTGATAGGAGCAGCCTCCGTCATAGTTCTTGCCATGGTGTTGTTGGTGAGGCTGTCGATGTACAAGGCCATGCCTTTGGCCACGCTGGCAGTGCCGATGACGTACTCCAAGATGAGGTTCCAGCCGATGGTGAAGGCGATGAATTCGCCGACACTGACGTAGCTGTAGACGTATGCTGAGCCGGCTTTGGGGACGCGGGCTGCGAATTCGGCGTAGCACACACCTGGAAGATAGAAGAGAGGGGTTAACAGGCAATTTATTTGAGGTTAATGTGCAGTCAAGGGTCAAAATTGCAAACCAAGGCTAAAGTGCGTTAAATTTATATCTTGTAGAAGATCTACGGCTAGTTTAATCTGTACTATAGATATATATAACTCATTACTACACGCATTATCTTTGGGTGATTGCGACTGCATTTTTGACCTTTGCCTGTTTACTAGTGCTATAAGTATAGGCAACCTAATACAACAAGACATTCTCCAGCAGTCCAAAATACATAAATAAAATAATCAGGAGTTTCATTCACGCACGTTTCATCAGTGAACAGTAAGAAAACCACACGTTTTGATAATAATAGTCAACAAGCTCAAAATTGGGAGTCCGAATTTAAAATAAATTGGGATTTTTGTGTACACATCGCACATAGCTGATCATCAAAATACCATGTGCTATTCTGATGATCAGCTAATAAAATAACTAACAACAGTCTTTAGATCGTTGCAGTTTTTTTAATGCCCGCGATGTTAGACCAGACCTTGATTTAATAATCAATTAAAAATGTGATTTTCTCCGCTTTTAGATGTGATATGAAAATAAACTGTTGTTTCATTAGGCATCCTGATTACTAAATAATATAAATCAATTCAATTAATACACTTTGACTATCTTGGGTTTTGTTTATGAAGTCCAGCAGTCTAGATTTAAGATACATATCTAAATAATCTCGGGCTGGCTCGTTCTTTGCTTAAAGAATTGGCATTGCCATTCAACGTGGCAATGCTGCCAGTCTTTTGGGCACGTTTCCGGATTACAGTGATGCGGAGGAATACTTCGACGCCTGAGTGTATGTACACACTTAGGTTTAGTAGATGTAAATAGTTTTAAGATAGTCATTATATATGAATATTCATGGCTTATCAAAATAACTGTTTTTTTGCAGTCACTTAAAAACGCATGAGGTAAATTAATGTGGCGTTCAACGTTTTTTGCCGAATTTTAGACCAGTTATGGCAGTTCAAGGTTTTTTTACGTCTCTCAAAATACCCTGGCTTTATCTATAAGTGCTAACTACTTAACTATAAATAAATGTCTACGTGTTTTGTCGGTAACAACAATATGTTGCACGCTTGAACTATTATATACATTGTCTCTTGGAGTTTTTCATGATCATAAAATATTATTATTTATCTACGTCCATTGTCTATCGAGTACATTAATGTGTATTTAGTACTCGATACTTCTTCAGTATTAATAACTAAGTAAGTACTTGTATTTTGATCCAAATCTTTGGGATTGTCTCTACTATTTCTTAGGTTTTACGTGCATTGTTGGTTGTTATCATTGCTTATCATAGAAAAAATATTATTATCAGAAATCTTGGCTGCACATCATTATCAGAATATCAGCTATAGTCTTCGTTTGTATATTGATGGACATAGTATATATAAGCTAAGGTTAGTAAAGAAAATTACGATGATCCCAGCTTGGCAGACGAATTGGAGAGACTACCGATACTAATGTTTGAAAGTCTTGGATTATTCGAAAAGGTGGGGCTGTGAGTCGTAGATCATTTCAATCGGGAGTGCAAATTCGGTATTGATTTGAATACAAAAGAAACTTAAAAGATATTATCTGCGTAAGTACCCTGGAGCTGCGTGCAGATTACAGCCGACCTACTATGACGTCTAACGCCATCCAATTCCGATGATGTAAAAGGGATAGTGCTATTCGCTATGTATAGCTCCGTCTCTCTCTTAGAGCGGAACCATGATCGTCTTAAGATTTCATAGTAGGGCCCCAGCAGGAACTAATTTTGAAACGCTAAACTGGCAGCTCAGTTTTGGTCTGACACATTACCATCAAAACGCTTCGAAGAAGACTTCAAACCACTATAAGCTTGCCACAGATAGAATCAAACCTAATTGTGGTTCGGAACACTCCGCAAACCACTGCTACGTATAGATAGGACTAAGTTTAGTTAAGTTGTTAACTGAATCGACCTATCTATACCTACTACGTTTTCATTATTAGTAAAACATAGAACCTAATTTACAAAACCGATAGTAAATTACATGCAAATTGAATCTAAAACGTCAGCTATGAGGAAGCGAATGATTTCCTCTCAATCTACCTACGTCACATAATATTCGACCATGTTCAAGTGTGACCAGCCAATCATAAACAATCTACGACCTTGCAAAGGGACCGTTCTCAGGCCGTTCACTCTTGCCCATGGCAAATTAGGTAGATACGAGTTTATAATGATTTTAATAAGCGTTGAGAAATAATCGTTTTCTACCTCCTAGTCGTGGGTAGATTTGGGGAGTTTAATTTGATAATAGACGCAATTTACGATTGTAACAATGTGACAGTTTTGGACAATGGATAAAATACAGTAGGTAGAACTGCGTATTACTTTCCAACGCAGTTTAAAAATACGAGGTTCTGACGGAATTAAAGCCTTGTTTGTGCCGGATCAAGCACAAAAACATTTTATCATTTTATGTGTAACATCTTTCCTCTCGTTTTCCTGCAATGTGCGGGAGTGATTTCGAGAAATGGGACGGGAGTGTGTAACAGGAAGCCGAGGAAGCGCGCGCTATTTGATTTGACCAATGAGCGCGCTCAATGGTCGAGTTGGCTGTCAGTTGGTACTTATGTTAATGTTGCTTTTACCAAGGTGAGACATCAGATGTTACACATCCTATGCGACTACTGTAAGACTCGCTCGTTTTTTTACATTATGATGGTGGTAGAGTTTATGAAGGAGATCATCCAGAGAACAGCTACCAATATTCATTTTTAGAGATGCTTTCATATTGCCACATTTATGACAAGTACTAGCAGGTATCCAACTTGGTAGACAGTAGCAGTAGCAGTACCTTTGTACTAATCTCTGCTACTGTTTATCTGTGTGTATATAAATCTATATTAGATATATAAAACAAAGTCGGGTTAGTTACACCATTTATAACTCAAGAACGGCTGGTCCGATTTTGAAGATCTTTGTTTTGATGTATTTGTCTTTGACCCGAATAGCAGAATAACTATTTAAACTATGGAAAATTTTCGCTTACAACGCCATTTTTGATAACTTGCATGACAAAAATAAAACACAGAAAAAAATATTCTGTGGCGGTACGAAGTTCACCGGGACCACTAGTATTATTATAAAATAAGTACACCCATTCAAAGAGTGACTGACTTAAAACTCACCAGCAAAAGCAGACGCAATGGCAGCAACCAGAAAACTGATGCAAACTGCAGGTCCAGCCACGGTCTTGGCGACCGCCCCGGCCAGCACGTAGACTCCGAGCCCCAGGGTGCTGCCGACCCCCAGCGCTGTGAGGTCCACCAGGCCGAGGCACCGGTCCAGCTGCGTGGACGTGTCCCCGTCTTCCAGCTGCTTGCAGCGACAGAGAGCGTTGAATATCCGGCTGCAGCCCATCTGGAAAGAGGAGATTTGATTTGAGACAAGTTTCCCTCATAACAATGGCTGGCCTGTTGGTCGAGTGGTTAGTTACCCTGACTGGTAAACTGGAGGTCGTGGCTTCGATTCCAACCCAGGACAAATCTGTGTGTGATGAGCATGATCATTTGTTCTGTGTCTGGGTGTAATTTGTCTATAATATGTATGTATTAAGAAATATATAAGTATGTTTATCAGTTGTCTGGTTGCCATAGCACAGGCTCTGCCTAGTTTGAGATCGGATGACCGTGTGTGAGTTGTACCAAGATATTATTATAATGTTAGTGATACTAATGGACACTTATTAAAAAACTGATTTCAAGATGTTTTGTGGGTATTTAGGTAAACAGACGGTCAACGTCCGAGGGGATAGGTCACAAGTAACTTTTACATGCTTATTTTTTTTGTCAAATTGATCAAGTTGAGGCCGATGTTTCCTAGCTGACTACCTTGAGAAAAAACAACGAAACATGCTTAGAGGTCAGTCTCAACGTTCACATCAACGAGTGGATCTGTCCAGACAGTGAAAGTGCTTTATTTTCAATCATTGTTAACCATTTCTGAATGATGATGATGATGATGATGATGATGCTGATGATGATGATGATGGTGATGGTGATGATGATGATGATGGTGATGATGATGATTATGATGATGATGGCGGTGATGATGGTGATGCTGGTGATGATGATGATGGTGATGATGATGATGATGACGGTGATGATGGTGATGCTGGAGATGATGATGATGGTGATGATGATGATTATGATGATGATGACGGTGATGATGGTGATGCTGGTGATGATGATGATGGTGATGGTGGTGATGATAATGATGGTGATGATGGTGATGATGATGATGATGATAATGGTGATGATGGTGATGATGATGATGGTGATGGTGACTGGTTGGTATGTATCTATAGCCGTCTAGGAGAAATAGCCTTCGATTAATTCAAACTTTTAATTGCAAACAAACATGTTATTGCTAATAAAAAGATTAATCAAGAAATAACAGGAAAAACTGGTCTGGAATTTCGAGAAATTATAATCTAATCAAGATTTGTTACAGTTTTACGGAGTCTGCAATTTTCCGGTGACATATACAAATAATAAAAATATTTTTTTCAAAAGAATTTAAAATGAAGGTTTATAGTAAGTATTAATTCTTGTGCGATGATACGAAACCCTTCATGCGCCCCAGTCCGACTCGCACTTTGCCGGTTAACGTAAGTAAGTTAACGGAACGGAACTTAATCATGGTAATGGCTCTTATTCATAAAAAATATGTTATTCATAAAATAATGTTTAAACACTGATGAGCGGATTCTAAATTCAAAAAAATGTAATACAGAACCTTATCTGATAAAAATAATCTATTGGCCAAGTGCGAGTCAGACTCTCACACAAAGGGTTCTGTACCATAAACTGAAACCGAAAAAAACACGTTTCTTGTATGGGAGCCTTTTTCCTTTAATTTTTTAATTTAATTTTATTATTTCTTGGGATATAAAAGTAATAAAAATATTTTTTACAAACAATTTAAAATGAAGGTTCATAGTACCTATTAAATCTTGTACGATGGTACGGAACCCTCCATGCGCGAGTCCGACTCGCATTTGGCCGGTTTAACGGGAACTTAATCATGGTAAAACAGGCTCTTATTCAGAAAAAAAATAACCGAATGTTTAAACACTGATTAGCGGATTCTAAATAAAAAAAAAAATAATACAGAATCTTATCTTATAAAAATAATCTATTGGAACAACCAGTTTCATCCAAAACCGTTAATGGTTTCGTCACGACAAACGGTTTTGTCGCGAATATTAAGTCGTTTCGTACCCAGTCAGCCTTGTACAAGTTATTTTTTTTAGAAAACTCGAAAAGATAAAACAAATATGTCATCCTATTATTTGCAGACATGGCTTAGCACTTAACAATGCAAGACTAATCAACTGAGTGTTGTTTTAAGTAATTATTCCTTGCAATTAACACTTTTCATATGTTTTTGAAATTGCTTTGTACTGAGCTATTATTTTAAGATAAGCTGTTGAAGAAAATTATTTCCATGAGCGAAACAGGTAGGTGTTATTTTGATGTAATTTACCTACTGTTTTTGGTGGAACTTCATGCACCGTGTCGTTTAAACGTGTACATATATGAATACATCGCTTCTTTGCTTCAATAACGTGCTAAATCCGACAGTTCACTTTCTTTTTAAGTTAAAAAAAAATTAAATCGGTCACGGCAGTTGCAATTATTATCAAATAAAAAAAAATGAACAGGACTTATCACGTTATTGAAGCAAAGAGGCGATATGGAAATAGACTGACTCTTTTCACACCACCTGCATGTTAACGCCAAATTAAATGCTATGCAAACCTAGGTTAGAGTCTGACAGACCCCTCTACCCGCCCCAGGGTGGAGGATTTCCATGAGGATTTCCCCCCGAGATCAAAAAAAAAAAAAAGGTTTGCATAGCATTTAATTAATTAACTCTTAGTCTTTTAAAGCCCGCGAGCGGCGCCCGTCGGCCTTCGCTGCTAGGTGGCTTCATGACTTTGGCACAATTATCTCGCAGTAGGTGTGAAAAGTATAGTATCCTCCTCGGGGGTAAAGGTGTCTTAGCCTTGGGCTGGCCTAAAACCCTCGCTGCCTTCAGGATTCTATATTAACTCTCGAACCCTTCATTGCGTTCAGGATTCAAGATAACGCCCGTTACATAAGACACTGCTTTATCCCCTTGGTGTAAATCGCAGACTCCGTAAGATTGTAATTAATCTTTATTAAATTATAATATCTAGATACTTATATTATGAAAAAATCGTTTTGTATACAAAAATCCCATCCAAATTTAATAGTTTCCAATATATCCGTATCTCATTAAGAAAATATAGTTAACAAGTTTACGCGATATTTTACAATCTTACGGCGTTTGCAATTTTTGGGTGACGTATGCAATACCTCACTAATAAAAATAAAATAACCACCGGTAGCTTGGACCCTGTTCCCGGTGGGCTACTATTTTTATATTTTTAAATGTTTTTTTTTTATAATTTATATTGAAATATTTAAAAATATAATTGTATGTCTATTTAAATGAATACACGGAATAATAATTTGTTTCTCAGTATGTGGTACATTGAGATCTTCCATTAAACATTGTCTCACACATACTACCATTGCTGGTGTCAAAATATTAAATAATACATGCAAATCAAAACTAGGTAGGTACATTATAAGAATATTCAGTTAATTACTCATTGAGTAATTAACTGACAATGTTAGGTATAGTAGCTGTAGGAACCATTTTTAATTGAAAGCACTATTTGTATTCAAGCTGCCAAAGACACCTGCTGTCTTCAGGTGCGTTCTGTAAAAGGTGACGAAGTTTTATTTTCAAACCGGCCATTGCTCTGTCCTACGTCATATTTTGATCATAAACACGTCCAAAGAAGTTGCTACTACTAATACGTTTCAGACTTCTTGACTCATCAATGGGGCCTATTATAAAAAATATTTTTGAATTATTACCTATTTTGGAAAATGTTCCTAAAACTCATACCACGATTTGTAAAGTAAATAAAAAAACATGCGGAGCCCCGTGTTTTTTTATTTACTTTACAAATCGTAGTTTGGGAACTGCTGATAGAGGTGAAAACTAAGCGAAAGCTAAAGCGTTCGGTGACGATGACGCGAGTTCCATGATTTTTGTTCATCCAAAAAATGCTCAATGCGCCTTAAACATTCAAAAATTCTTCTATCATTGTCACGCAAAACGTCGCTTGTACTGGATGACGCAAATTCACTAGGTATGCAGACCATACGTATGGTCTGACTTTCGAGTGACGGGACGGGCAATTAGTGCTGACTCTGTTTATCATTGATTATTGAAATGATAACGTCAATATTTGAGATTTTCAAACATTTTTTTTACTTGCATTTTCTCTCGATTTTGAAAATTTAAAAAATCCCGATAAATACCTTACACTAATTTCAACGCTGTGAGTTCTTCCTGAACACATCTAATGTTAGAATCAACCATAATTAAATTAACGGAGTCATATCCGTCTATCCACCTAAACTGCGTTCCACGCCATTGCTCCAATATAAACAAGATGCATACAATATTGCTCATAATACATTAGCCACGATGATGACGTCACGACATTGTGGGATTCGCCCTTGATCGTGACGTAGCCGGTAGCATGGTCAACGACATTCGTCACAATAGAAAACATTCGATATTATGCCATCGAGGTTTAATAGTAAATCGGACAATACATAACATAGCATCACGGCAAAGCCAAGGACGGAGTTGTGTGGAAAGGGGAGAGCCTTTGCCCAGCTGTGGGACAACATAGGCTAGATAGAGTATATATAGATAGGATCTCGCCTATATTACCCGGAGGGTTGGGCAGAGGTATTCTATCTAAAAAGTCACTTGTTATTTGGCGAGTCAGAGTTCCACCCACACGCACAAAACGTTTTGGGAACACATTCATAGTGCGTACAGCTAAGGAGAGGAATTCCCTGCCAGAGTCTGTGTTTCCTGATAGCTACAACCTGGGAACCTTTAAGTCAGGAGTGAATAGGTTGCTTCTAGGCACGCGTGCTCCATCTTCGACCACATCATCACTTACCATCACGTGAGAATTGAAATAGTGGTCAAAGGCGTGCCTGCCAATTGTAAAAAAAAGTTCATAATAGCCAAATCGGGTCACAATCTAAAATCTGCAGAAAATACCTTTGCATATGATGATAGCATTTTATATTGTAACCTAAGTCCCATTCTGGCCGTAGAACACCTCCTTATTCTTATTTTGAAATCGTTGATAACTCCTTAGATTATAGAGGTAAGCGGTACAGAGAGTAAAGTCCCGCAAATCTCCATTGGAAAGGGGGGATCCTCCGACCAGACGGTTGTGTGTCTGGTGGGCAACTGCCCGATAGTTGATATTCGGACTGTTCTATATGTTTAAATCGCACGGAGAACTTTGCTTGCGCGATGCAGGATTTCATTGATAGTTCGTCGGTGACAGGATAGATGGCGTTGCCGTACAAATTTCGCTTTTTAGTTTTTCATGTGGCGGCATTGATGCCGCTACAGTTTGGCCGAGTAATAAGGGCGGTTTGCGACTGAGATGCGAATTCGTAAGAAATACGAGAATTGCCTCACTCGTCTCCCGTGACAGGTATAAAATCGCATAAGTTCTTGTAATCGGTTCATTAATCCATAGAAGGAAAAAGAAACATGAGCAACAGAATATTGAAACAACATTTTGCTCTAACGATCTCTTTACCAATCCACAATTACGATAAACAAGTTTTAAACAACCATCCAATAAAGCAGTATTTGATTGAAACGCAGCGCATCGGATCAATGCCACGAGCCGTGACGCTGTAATGAAGTAGCCTATAATGCTGGCCAGTAATGAACTAATCACGGTCTGTGGAGCGTGACGGCCGCGGAGGTGACAGGCATGGAGTGACAGATTAGTGATGTGATGATACTCAATATTGAATCATGTGGTGACAGTTTCGCACGTTTTGATGTCATCGTCGTAATAATGGTCCTTTGTCAGTCCGTATTGGGAATTCTAAGCTCGTGATCTTACTTATTGTATGTCATGCATGAGGCTGTTCAACTGTTTGCCATGATAGTCCTGTAATGGACGATGCTGTGGAGTCCGGTCTTCTACTTTCTTGTTTAACTTATCAGATCATTTGTATTCGTAAACTTCTTCATGAACAAGACAAATACTGCCGGAGCAGTTGCGTAGATAGTCTCAAAGGGCATCAAACATTTTTGGGGGCCCCGTTTTTAGGGGTATGGTTTTTTAAACAAAATAGGTCCTACTAGCTCAGAACTGTATTGGCAGGCCACGAAGGAGATGACGCGACTAATGAATAGCTTTGCGTCCACACGTCGGGGCCCTTATAACCCGGGGGCCCCGTATTTTTGATACGGTTCTTACGGCGGTAGCTACGCCCCTGTGCCAGAGGTGGGGCTTTGGATATCTTGTTTGTAAACCCGACGCTTCTAGCCGTTGGTGCAAATGAGGAGAAACAGGTCCTGCTTTTTTATGATTGATAGGCCCGCATTTGCCCACAATCTCACCTGATGGAAAGCGATGATGTGGTCTACGATGGAGTACGCTTGCCTAGAAGTAACCTAAAGCATTCACTCTTGACTTTAAGACAACCAGGTTATAGCAATCAGGAAACACAGACTTTCACAGGGAATTCCACTACTTAGCTTGTAGAGTAAATTATTGTTCCTGTCATCTTATCCCCATCTCCCTCAATCACTACTTCGTTGTCTTCTAGTCTCACCAGATACAACTGAATACCAGTAGTCATGGAGCAGGTGACCTGACACGCATCCACCTTTTTTTTTTAATGGTGGGAAATCATCAAATGACCTACGTCGCTCTGGGTGGAGCGGAAGGGCGTGTCAGTCTCTTACTGACTAAAACCCATGCGTGTTCCTTCTAAAGCCCTTTGCGTTCCAGGGCCGCGGTGACTCTTTCGAACAAATTCCGCAACCCTAGCAGGCTCTGGCCCTAGCGGGCCCCGTCTTCTATGCTGATATCTCTTTGAGGCGCGCGAGGAACACAACGCGCCATCGACCCAGGCCTGGTGGTGATCGGACAGCGAGCCACCCAACGCTCGCCGTTTGACATGTATCCACCTAGCAACAAAAATGTGTGAACCCAACAGACAAAGGTATATCCGACAATCATCTTATTTATTCACTCATGTGCGTACGTTGTAGATTATATTACTACATTGTTCTCAAGTTTGAGTTGTTATCAGTGCCTTATCATCCCGCGGAAGTTTGACGTGTGGGAAGTACGTGTCATGGTAGGCATGGGCGGTTGGTTAATTTAGGGTTTTTGAACCGTAAATTGATTTGACCATTAAGGTTTCCACTGAATTTGTCACAACAGAATGAATGGCCATGTGCCATGACGAATGATAGTACTTATGATTAAACTTGATGTGTGTATCCTAAGGTCACATAGTGTAGCAAATAAAGGTCTAAAAATAAACCTGCTAAAGAAAAAAGAAAGTCACAGTTGGTATCAATTCTGTTACTGAATAAAAAAAAACGATTTTACTTGCAAGGTTCAGGACAATAATTGAAGGCGAGAGAATTCATATCTAGCGGTATGTGTTTAGCCCACCCACTAAGGCTAAACTTCTGCCTTACCCTTCGGGAAGTACAGTTGTGACGTTATGTGTGTACACCCCAATTTCTGAATTCATCATGATGATGATGGTCATTTCAAATTGACCTTACCTCAACCCCGAGTTTATTCTAAAAATCTGTCAAAATTTTACTTCAAATTAGGGTTTGATACGTTCTGAAACCCGTGCCATATGGTTCAGGACAATCGTCTTACTCATTATGTCACACCCAATGATATATATGGTATAAAAGCGGGAACTATAATGATTATTACCTGTATTAACTTGTGGACTTAGCCACTAATGGTTATGTGACCGACACGTGTCTTAAATGCATGATATTAATATCCAACGCATATTATGTAGACCACATTATTCATCTATTCCTACCCAACATTATGTTTTGTGATTGTGATTTCTTCATCTGTTGCATCGCATTTCATTTTGCATTTTAGAAATTGTAATGGTTAAGGGCGAGTTTTTTTATTCGCAGTTAACTACCTCAACCAGTGGTTAAAATTGTGATAAAAATTCGGTAAAATGCGATTTCGACCATATAATATAATAGTTATTTAAACGCACATTACTGAAGTATAGGGGCCCAAATTTTTAACTAAAGGATAACTACAAATAAATAAAAACGGCAAAGTGCGAGTCGGACTCTCACACGAAGGGTTCCGTAGCATAAACCGAAAAAAAAGACGTTTCTTGTATGGAAGCCCCATTCATTTTAATTTTTTATTATTTGTTGTTATAACGGCAATGCGCAAAACACACTCTGTGAAAATTTAAAATGTCAACCTCTTACGGTTCTTGAGATACAGCCCGCTGACAGACGGACGGAAGAACGGACGGACAGCGGAAAAATGTTTAGTAATAGGGTTCGGGAACGGAACCCTAAAAGCTCACCAAAAGTTTTGTAATACGCGTTTAGCCTTATAAAACTCCAACGATGATATAATTACAGTGCGTTTATGTTAAGCCGTCCATTCTCAAGAAAAATGACAAGAATGTCCTGACGTCATCACACACACTTTTATCGTGTCGTGTAAACAAAATAAAGCAAAGTTTCCGACTGCGGCTGTCAGCGATAATCTTTACAACGGCCTTAATTTGAGGAAGAACATTAATTTTCAAGATGACAACTTTGAGGTATAAAAGCAAACATAAACATCGGGTTATTTTTATCACAAAAAATCTGATGGACTTATATGCAAATGCACAATTATTTTTTAATTTTTATTTGAGATCGATTTGCTCTTGACTCTAGTCTAGGTCATAGGTGACAGAGACAAAGTCGACGATGGAGTGAGCTTACCCAGAAGAAGCCTGTTCACTTTGAAGAGATTAGGTTTGAATGCGTTCGGAAACACAGACGCAGGCAGAGAGTTCCACTCCTTTGCTGTGCGCATTATAAAAGACGTTTGGAAACGTTTAGTGCGAATTGGTGGAATAGCAACAAGGTGGGGATGGTAACTTGCAGTGCGTCTAGATGTCCGATGGTAGAAGGGGCCGATGGGATGAGGTCGTGGAGTTCTTGGGCACAGTCACCGAAGTACAATCTGTAGAAGACCGACAAGCAGGCAACCTTTCTCTTATTTTTAAATAGTGTTCGCATTCGTTTTGCATTCGCTTCGCAAACTGTCAAAAACATCTCTGATTTGCCAACAATTATTCGCTGTTGTTGAGACGATATTGCGATTTGAATTTTAACGCTTATTATTAGTACCTTCAAGAATTGGCCTTCAGTTCATCAAGAAGCAAAAAACCATGTAAGAGAAACCCAGACCAAAAGTAAAATATATTTAATAATTAAGATTTTCAAGGATAAAAAGTTTTGTCTTTAATCTCCAACTTGCTAACAAATTTTTTGTTAAAATTATGTTTAGTAAATTTTGGATAAGTAATAGGTCATTTATTTATTCACTTTAGTTTAAAGAAAGTTCAGCTCCGTTAGCTAAAGAAGTAAAAACTTCGCTCATCATCTAGCCAAGTTTTAAAAAAACATTCTTATGACCTGTTTCACCACATTTTTTTTTAGAGATGGAAAATCATCAAGTCTCCTTCCGCTCTGGGCGGAGCAAAAGGGAGTTTCAGACACTAACTGACTAAAACCCATCCGCGTTCCTCCTTATGCCCTTTGCGTTCCAGGGCCACGGTAACTCTTTCGAACAAATTCCGTTTCACCACCTACTATTAAGGTCCCGTTCATTTACTTAGCAGGGAGCTCCATAAAAATTATATTCCATTTTAGAATTTATTCGGTGATTAGTGACTATTCGGAGATCGTCAATCGCCCTTAATCTCTAAATTCCAGACAGACAATTAACGTGGGATTAAAGCAATCATACTTGATCTTGATATCATTTAACTGTTTGTTTAAGCTAAGCAAGGCAGTTAATAATTTTCCTCGTGTCATGAAGTAGGAGCCTACTTAGATTTATGTACGTAATTTTACGGTTTTATTACGTAAAGTTATGAAAAGAAACCTGAGAGACAGAATCTTCAAGGATCACAACGTCAAGAAAATAGGTTTGGTATTTAAGTCTTGATTTTACCGAATTCCAAGTGAAGGCAACAATACTTCGTTCGGTAAGGTATAGAAATATTGCAATGCAACTCCACTATTTAATAACGGTAGGTAATATGACCATCAATCTAAGTAATTGTCAGAAATTATGTAAGATGACAAGCAAAAAAGGTTGACACAAAACTAAATAATTACTAACAATTTGTAGTTTTTACGGACGATCAAATCATATTCATAAACACAGAGAGGAAAAAACACGTCTGTCTAATATTTCTGCATTGTCCTTGATCAAAAACAACCATAACTTGCAAAACATCATTGATAAACAAAAGGAACTCACCATTTTAGAAAATTGCAAGGTTTTAATATTAACCAGAATTAAACCGTAAATCAAAGAATAAAATTAATTAAAAACACTGAACAGAAAGCAGCCAGTCACTCGACACCAAATAATGACAATGTAAAATGAGTGATTACAACCAAGTTTTCACCGTATCTCTGTTATCATCAACATATGGTAATCCTTATGCTAATTGAAGGATACCTATGTCTTAGCTGATGATTTGTGCGTTTGTGATTTTAGAGAAGTTATTGAAGGAGAGGACTTTTAAGTAAGCTGGGAGGTAAATTAGAAAAACTTACGAAGGTTACAAGACACAAGGCGACAACAACAAGAACACAAAATATTACAAGGTGAAAAAAAGAATATTATTCCCAGCAAAGGTGAAAAAATACAGAACATAGACGAAGAAAAATAATGGAAAAGCAAATAAACAGGACACTGGCTTTCATATAGAGAAAGTTAAAAAATCTTTATGAGAGAAACTGAAGAATGTTAAATAAACAAAACTTTCGTTTCCACAACAGTAAATCCAGAGACAAGGATCGAAATAACAATCTTTGACTCGTAATCATATCGTAACCAAAACTGCTTTGTCACTTTAATTCTTGGCAATAAAGGAACACAACGATCTCAAATTAATTGAATCGCGTGACGATTCTATTCAGACTTGAACCAAGTAGATCAACAACAAAAAATACAGGTTTTTTTACAACCAATTCATTTACTACTCGAATAACCTTCGGCCGATCTAGTTTAAATAATTATGTTAAGGAGATCAATGCTTTAATGAGACTTACCTTAATAAAAAATATACTGTTAACATTTGGAAGTACTTGCCTTCAGGCTAGGTGGAACGTCAATAACAATGGTTGATGATAGAAAATGACGTGCAATTGGATAGTACTATATCCAGCAGTAGACTGCTAGAGGCTGACGATGATGAAACCAAGAACCAAAAAGGAAGAAAGAAATAGAGCCTGATAATTATAAATACAATCTAATTTGTGCAACATTCGCAGAATGGTCGCAGGTTGCGTAAGATGACCAAGTTGAACATAAACAACATTCGCAATATGAATGTCTCGAGCATATTCTAAGGGTATTGACTTACAAAATATTTGCAGTTGATTTCTTAAGAGCTTGTAAAGGAAATCCGGTTGCAGGATACACCTCATTCAATCAGTCCATTGAGCTTACATTATGCAACAAAAAGGGTTTCCATGATGCAAAGATGTCTTCAATTGCCACTTGTGCAGTTAAAAAAAATCGACATACCAAGCAATGATGACTGGGTGGAAATTAAAAGAGTAAGTTGTTAATTGACACGGAAAGAAGAAGATACCAAGAGTATGGTAGCTCCAAAATAATAAAACGATAAACACACATAACATGTATTGGACCCTTATACTGTAGGCGGTAAAAACGTTGGTAAGGTCGAAAGCTAGAAGAAGCCAGATTAAAGATTCATTGAAGCCAAGGCAAGAGAATCCATCCTAGACTCCTAGTATACAGCATCATAAAAATGCATATCTTCAAACAACGATGGAGATGACAATTATGACAAAGAACTGTTTTATCATTGTGTGCAGAGGATTTGGAGGATTCCAGAAAAGTGTTCATCATTTAGTGTTAAGACCGTTGACCTTACTCTGGTTCACTAGTTTTTGACAAGGGTGATGAAGACACAGTGTCTGATATAAGTGGTGATGCGACAGATAGTGGGGATATTGGAGTTTCATTGTTTTTGATTCTGGTGACTATTGATTTGTGACAGAAGAAGTAGAGTGTGAAAACAAAAAAGTGTCTCGGCTGGTTTTTAATTGAATGAATATTGTGTTTGTGAAGATAATACCGTGTTTCTTTGGGAACAGTTTATCTTTCCTGAGTTAATCTCGCCAGATGAGGACTAGAATGCGCTGAAGGGGAGTTGCAGGGGTGCTATCAAAAATCGAATGGGGTAAATAGATGTTCTTGGTCTATTTTGTTATATCTTTCCAAAGTCGACAGTCCATCTGCCTGAGATTTTCCCAGTTGGGTTCATAGTTATGTGGAGGTCGGCTTCTAGTCTACCAGGACGCCGCTGAGTACCAGTATTTTACATTGAGCGACCGCCTCTCTGATCTCCACAACACAAGTAACTGGGTACGTTGCTCGGCAAGCGTTGTATAACCTCTAAGATGGACCTGTCCGGCTTTTATTATTTAATCCTAGCTTTTGCCCGCGACTTCGTATGTACATATTCATTTCCTGTTCCCGTGTAGCCTCAAACTCAAAGCATTTATTTCAATTAAACCATTACAGGCACTTTTGAATTGTCAAAGTCAGTCTGTCCAAAGAGATGAAGCTATTTAAGCTAAGCACGTTCCAAAGCGTAGATCTCTATGGAGAAGAACGCGCAAGAAACTCCACGGACACTCTTTTAAATCAATATTTTTAACAATGACATGGTTATATCATTCGTGTGAAAATTAAACAAACATACATATAGATATGTGAGAACGATGCAGAAAGACTTGCATGATCAAGTGTCCTATAGCCGGAATTAGATTTATAGAATTTTCCAAATCCGACTGGTAGTTCCAGAGATTAGCGCGTTCAAAAAACCAGACAAATTCTTCAGCTTTATTAAATAAGTATACATTATAAGTATTGATTTCAATGTATCTCTTGATGTGCGAAAATTATTAACAAAGATCACCATAAATGGTTTAGCTGCATCTGTGTTAAGGATATCAGGTTTAAATGTCATTTCCCAAATGTGTATAAAAATATGTTTGACCTCAAAGTGTTCGCGAGCAACGCGCAACGGTTGACGTCCCTCGCGAATATGTTTTTTTATTTTGATGCTAATGGCAAATGTAAAGATGTATCGTCGTATATTTTCAGTGGAAATCGCGATTTTATTTGCTTTCAAGTTATTTTATTTTTATCTCGAGCCAAATAACGTTTTATTTATCGTATCTGGCTTTTGTCATAACTGCCTTCTCTTATTAAGAAGATATCTTTTCCGTGCAGTAGGTCGGCTAGAAGGTACGGCCATAACTGTGAGATATTTTTTGAAACTGGTTAAAGTTAGTCATATTTTTATTTATGGTTAAACATCATTTATTGCATGTTAAAAAATTATATTATAAATGTGGAAGTGAGTTTGTTTGTTTGTGATGCTTACACGCCTGGATTGCTGAAACGATCTGGATGAATTATGGGTACAGAGATAGATGGAACTCTGGCGACGGGTATAGGTTTCCTTTTTCTTGAAAATTTATAGTAACACACGAGAAATTTATATTAAAGAGCGAAGCTGCAGGTAAAAGCTATTTTAATATGTACCGAAATTCTTTTTGAATAAAACGTGAAGGATTCCCGTTTTTAATTAAAAAAAACTTTTAAGGATAACTTTAATATATATTATTGCAGTTTAAGCTTATGTTTTTTTTAATATTATGCTTATCTATATAAATAAAAATGAATAGCGCAAAACTCGAGAACGGCTGGACTAATTTCAAATTTTGAAAAAAACATTTACATCCGGGCGAAGCCGGGGCGGTCCACTAGTGCGTTATAAAATTGTGAGTGATATAAAAATTATAAAACTCATAATTTTGCAATTTATATATTTTCTCTTATTTCGCAACAGCTTTGAAGAAAGCTGAACTTTTTAATCTATATATTATTATGTACCTAACCAATTTACATGTGCACTAAGTATTCTCCTCACTCTCCAAGCGAAATCGTTCGTGATGATATTTTCCGTAACTTTGATAAAATCTGCTAAAAAACATGCCATATATCACTAAGTCGTGTTGTGGTCACCATAATAAGTTGCCAAATATTCACTTAACATTCTCTGGTCGTAGTCTTGGCCGTACTAAATGCCTATAAGTGAAAGTTACGACCAGTATGGTCGCGAAATACTAAATAACTTTGTTTCATATGATGCGTTATGTAAGGTTTGTGGTTACAAATCAAATCGGAAGTATGTTACTTCAACGTTTGCAGGGCTGTCAGTCTTTATATATGTCACCGGAAACTCAAACCGCAAACTCTGTAAGATTATATAATAACTTGAGAGATTGTAAACTCTCGATAAATTGTCAACTGAACATTTGGAATACTTTTTTACGCATAATAATTTGATAGTCTATAATCTCTCGAAGTCATTCCGAGAAATTGTAGACTGACATAAACTGGCGACCAATCAGCTCTCTGGTCTACAATTTATCTGTTTTGGTTTGATAGTTAAATTGGAAACTTGGCCCCTCATTGGTCTTCGTTTTCTCTGAATAGACCAATGAGAGCCTTGTTTCCAGGTTTAATATCACACGAAAACAAATAAATTGTAGACTTGTGCTCTGATTGGTCGCTATTTTTTTGGAATTCGGAATGACTTCGAGAGATTATAAATTATCAAATTTTTATGCGTTATTAAGTATTCCAAATGTTCAGTTGACAATTTATCGAGAGTTTACAACCTCTCAAGTTATTTTATAATCTTACGGAGTTTGCTATTTTCACGTCACATATACATTATTATGTAGTAAGTAGGTCACTTCCGTCTGAAATAGACATAGACAACAGATCGAGGATCCTTAATCCACATCACATACTTTTTATTCCTTTTTTTTTCTTATTTTGCTCCGGGCTAATATCAAGCCAGGATGCTGC
This sequence comes from Mamestra brassicae, assembly GCA_905163435.1. Taxonomy (NCBI): domain Eukaryota; kingdom Metazoa; phylum Arthropoda; class Insecta; order Lepidoptera; family Noctuidae; genus Mamestra; species Mamestra brassicae. The sequence continues at coordinate 17,922,445 of LR991001.1, forward strand.
GTTAAATATTGCGCCTATAAATATTGCGGAATTGTTCGAAAGAGTTACAGCGAACCTGGAACGCAAAGGGCATTTGGAGGAACACGGATGGGTTTTAGTCAGTAAGAGTCTGACACTCCCTTTCCGCTCCGCCCGGAGCGGAAAGAGTCATTTGATGATTTCCCATGAAAAAGGATGCTTCTGAGAATTGCTTAGAGATAAAAACACTTAGCTCGAGTCGAGATTGAACCTAGCACCTCCACCAGTAAGCTTTTGATTTGGGTGCCAATATCTCATACACATCAGCCACTATCTACAGTTGTATTTCCGCCCGAAGACGTCTACTGCTGCAAATAGGCCTCCCCAAGTGTCGCCACATCGACCGGTCCAGTGCACCTGCATACAGCGGATTCCCCCGTCCTTCACCAGTTCCCTTTGACTTTTAATCCTTTAGGTGTAAACAACGCATATATTTTAAGTGCAGTACTTTTGTTGGCATTCAAGCTAGCTATACGGAAATATATTCAGCAAAACTGTCTGTGTGTTTTTGCGCATGCTTCTATGTTTTTGTACATGTGTTTGCTTGTGTGCATGTTTACGTAATCTTGCTTATGATTGATTGATTCGTGTTTTTCTATCGTGTGAAATCTATTATGTAAGGTTTAACGTCGGCCATTCGTAAATGTGAATTTCAACTGCGGTGTTTAAACTTGCACAAAGAAAACGCTCCTATTACTTTAACATTTATGGTTTATTGACAGGGTTGCAAAATTTGTTCGAAAGAGTTACCGGTGGCCCTGGAACGCAAAGGGCATCTGGAGGAACACGGATGGGTTTTAGTCAGTAAGAGTCTGACAAGTCCCTTTGCGTTCCAGGGCTTCGGTGACTCTTCCGAACAAATTCCGCAACCCTGGCAGACTCTGGCCCTAGCGGGCCCCGTCTTCTATGCTGACATCTCTTAGAGGCGATCGTGGAACACAATGCGCCATCGACCCGGGCCTGGTGGTGACCGAACAGCGAGCAACAAACGCTCACCGTCCACAGGCCCGCGCCTACGGTGGCCGGGGATCGCCCTGCGACTCCCGACGCCCGGGGCGTCTTCTCCTGTAGCGGCGGTTGTGGCGAAGACCTTGTCTTTCCCTAGCGCGTCCCGTCTCCTCCTTCGCTAGTATTACTGCTTCGTAGTAGGAGGTGATTGTAGTAGGTACCTAGCAGCTGCATCTGACCACCCAATATAGTTGGGAAATGTCTAGACAGATTATAAAATCAACGGGCTGATCTTAATGTTATATCACAGCCTCATTCCATCATCTGCCTGCCCTTTCCCAACTATATTGGGGTCGGCTTACAGTCAAACCGGATTCAGCTGAACACCAGTATTTTACGTGATGCGGCTGCCTACCAGACCTCCACATCCCATTAACTGGGTGACACGGTACTTCTTGGCAAGTTTGGAGTCAGATTTACTGGCTTCAGACAATCCGTAACAACTGCCAAAGATCTAAAAATGACAGCCGGGACCAACGGCTTAACGTTTTTTCCGAGGGACGGAGGAAACTCGGTATGCTAAGATGGTCACCAACCCGCAGACCAACCTTGGTCAGCGTCGCTTAATCTTTATCGACCTGTGCGGCTGATATTCTTTAGCCACGAGCTCCTCTCACTACTCACATCATCACAGCGTCATTCCATTGTTTTTTTTTATAATTACAACATCACATATAGACATGAATTTGATCGCCATATTAAATACACGGCCGTGAATCTTGTTGGATAGATATAACAAAGTTAACAATGGATGTCTTAGATAAGTGCCAATTGTTCTGTTGGACGATATTTTTTCAATATTGCTTAGGTTGCTTAGGAATGATTACAGTAGATTTCTCATTGTTAATAATATTTTCTTAGTGATCGTCCGATAAAAACTGGTCTTCAAAGGTTTGTTCTGAGGACAAATCCGAGCAAATTATTCAGATGGGTAAACGTGGCTATTTGATGATCATTTCATCGAATAGTCGATATTACCGATTCATAGAGTACTTAACCCTATGCGAAAGTTTGTGAGGCTGGATGGATGTTTGTTACTCTTTCACGTCAGAACGGCTGAACGGATCTTGATGAAATTTAGCACAGAGGTAGATTATAGTCTGGAATAACACTAACTAACTTTTTATACCGATAATCCCACGGGATCGAGACTTACGCGGGTGAAACCGCGGGGCTGCCACTAGTCTCTAATAAATTACAAATCCTGTCGATTGTACCGATCCATAGAGTGTTCTTTACTTCTTATTTTTCTCTATTAAATCGATAGAGTTTTTTCGGTGTTTCTTCTCAGAGTCATTGGCTGTGGGAAACACCAGCCTCATTTAGTTTTATTCCCTTTTATTAATTTTCTCACAGGAACATGATACAGTTGACTTACATAACATTTAAATTTAAGTAAACTTAAATAAATTGTCGTCTAATGACGATACATTCAAAGGTAGAAAATGTTAATAATTAGTCAATCTGGCCTGTTGGTCGAGTGGTTAATGACCCTGACTGCTTAACCGGAGGTCGTGGGTTCGATTCCCACCCAGGACAAATCTTTGTGTGATGAGCATGATCATTTGTTCTGTATCTGGGTGTAATTTCTCTATAATATGTATGTATTTAGAAATATATAAGTATGTTTATCTGGTTGCCATAGTACAGGCTCTGCCTAGTTTGGGATCGGATGACCGTGTGTGAGTTGTCCCAAGATATTATTATTATTATTATAATCAAACAAATAAAGCAAAAATGTTTGATAAGCCTACAAACTGTTATTTTTAATCAAGATTTTGCAATAAAGTATAAAATTGACAGGAGCTTGTTCAGGGGATTAACAGTTTTCATGAATCATTAGCTTTTGTTTGAGTTTGTTGTCTTTTAATTGTTTGTTTGATTATTGTGTTTCAAGCGTAAACATAAGAACAATGGAAATAAAGAGTCAGGTATTATATTTTACATTTGTTTACGATAGTTAACTATAGTAGGCGCCAGATAAATGTGGAATAAAGTATATTGACCTTTCCCTAATAACTGCTCATAGGTACCTGAACAATTAAATATGAATCGTTTTTCATTATTAGACCATGTTAAGGATCACGAGAGATGATGATTCGGGACAGTTTTGTGTCATTAATTCCGTTTTTCAAATTAACAATGTCAATAAATGTAGGTGGGTCAATGACCGATATTCCACGATTATCTGGCGCCTACTATAGGTACTTTTTACCTGATAATCAAACATGGTGATGAAAATTGAGAAAAATATTGAAAGTACCTACATAAACTATTTCCGATTGTATCGGCAGATCCACGGACTGTCCGTCTGTCTGTCATCAGGCTGTATCTCATGAACCTAGAGGTGATAACTAGACAATTGAAATTTTCACAGATGATGTATTTCTGTTGCCGCTATAACAACAAATAATAAAAATAAATTTTATTAAAAATTAAGGGGGCTCCCATACAAGAAATGTATTTTTTTTTCGGTTTATTGGTATGGAACACTTTGTGTGAGAGTCCGACTCGTACTTGGCCGGTTTGTATATTTCAATTTTTTGACCAAGTAACAGCTAACTAAAAAGTATTGTCAATATGTGTACCGACAAAAAAAACGTATATATCCAGCACGAAACAACTCCCACTAGATACTCCAGAGCTATTTATTTGGTTGCAATGTGTTCTAAATATAGCCCCTAGAATATAGTCAATGACATTTTGATTGTAAAAAATATCGATCATTCAACACGAGACAATTTACATACATAAGAAGCTACACTATATCAGCAAATCATTACTAATTTAAAGTCTAAGTCAAAGATTTATTTGCAGATAAATATGGTTACAAAAGTTGTTATAATGGTAATGTAGTAGCTGAACATATTCAATCATAACCAAATGACATGCAAATTTTTGGTATAGGTACAATTAGATAATTTAGATTTAATCTGAACGAATTCTTTATATTATAGAAGGAGTAAGTATATTAATTTATTGTAGATAAGGAGTCTGCTTTTTAATAGTCGGATCTATGGCTAGAACATACGGTAACGTACGGAACGCACTCAGTTATGAAGTAGAAAGAAAATTAGAAAATAACATTGACATGCTTCATGTTCAAAAACGCATTAGGCAAGCGTGCTCCATCGTCGACCACATCATCGCTCTCCATCAGGTGAGATGGTGGGTAAACGCGACCTTGTCAATATAAAACCCGGCCAAGTGTGAGTCGGACTCTCACACGACTTCTGTACCATAAACCGAAAAAAAAACACTTTTCTTGTAATTTATTATTTAATTAAACCCTGCCAAAACCGAACTGGTCCTCTTCACCAAGAAGAGGAAGTTACCAACACTAGAATTACCACGGTTCTTCGGAACCACCCTCAGCCTTTCAACTGAAACCAAATACCTGGGTATATATCTGGACAAGCAGTTGAATTGGGCGAAGCACACTGAATACACCACCACAAAAGCCAGTATATGCATGTGGCAATGCAAACGCATGCTAGGTAGGAACTGGGGTATTAGCCCCAATACAACCCACTGGTTATACACCACAGTTATCAGACCGATAATCACGTATGGCGCCTTAGTCTGGTGGCCCAGGACCGACTTGAGCACAGCACAGAAAGACCTTGAGAAGCTGCAACGGCTCGCCTGTGTGGCAATCACTGGCAGCATGAGAAAGGCACCCACTGCGGCCCTTTAGGCTATGCTGGGACTGCCACCACTGCACCTTATAGTGCAGGAGGAAGCGGCCCTAGCGGCCTTCAGGCTCAGCACAGCTGGCACTTTAGGTAAAGACTCTAGAATCAAACATACACGCATCATGGAAGATGCTGTAAAACGACAACCCATGATGTCATCACCCAATGACAAAGCTCAAAAGATGCACCATTTCCAAAAGCACTATAACATAGTGCTAACACAAGAATCGGATGACCACTCAGGTCCCAAAGAGCTGAGAATCTACACTGATGGATCAAAGACAAGTACCGGAACCGGAGTTGGAGTTTACTCCAGCGACCTCAACATTAGAATATCCAGACCACTAGGAAAGCTCAATACCGTTTACCAGGCGGAATGCGTGGGCATTATCCTAGCGATCCATGCCATAGAAGCCAGGGGAGTCACGGACACTCATATTCATATACTCTCCGACAGCGCCTCAGTTCTCCAATCCCTAAATAGAAACTACACCACCTCGAAACAAATACAAGAATGCCACGATGCACTAGAACGCGTCACGGTGACAAACCGCAACACCGTGACGCTGCAGTGGATAAAAGGTCACAGCGGATCACTAGGAAATGACGCGGCCGATGAACTGGCCAGGAGGGGGTCTGGTACGATGGCTGTTGGACCCGAACCCATAGTGCCACTCCCTTTCACCCAGCTACGCACATGGCTACAAGAACATACCCACACACAAGCAGAACGCTGGTGGACCTCGGCACCAGGCTGCAGGCAGTCCAAGGAGGCTATGCCACTCCTAAACAGTAAACTTACCAAGCGCCTTCTGCGACTGGATAGGGGCAGCCTGCGAATGGTGGCAGGGACCATCACCGGACACTGCTCACTGAATAAGCATTTCCACACACTAGGTATAACAGACAGTCCTCTGTGTAGAGCATGCATGGAGGAGGAGGAAACGGTGTCGCACGTGCTCCTTGAGTGCACAGGCGCCGCCGATATACGTAGACAAACGATAGGAACACCAAATTCACTCACAGACACCCTGAACTCTTTAGGAGGACTGATCTGCTTCTGGAGGGAGGTCGGCTGGTTGGAATGACGGCCGCCATGGCCCACGCACAATGGTCCAACATCAGGACTAAGTGCGGAAACCATACCCCAATAGATAGATAGATAGATATTATTTAATTATTATTTTGTTGTTATAGCGGCAATAGAAAAACACACTGTGTAAAAGTCAACTGTCTACCTATTACGGTTTTCGAGATACAGCCCGCTGACAGACAGACGGACGGACGAACAGCGGATGCTTAGTTATAGGGTTCCGTTGGTTACCGTTTGGGTACGGATCCCTTAAAAGCACCTTTGAAACTTCATAGGTCCAAGCTATCACAAAATGTTTTCAGTCGCATTTAATTTCTACTAAAACAATTATTTAAACACGCCTACAAAGTTATTATGAGTAGTGTACCTACATAATACAGGCTTGTCGGTTCATTTTACATGAACCCGGACTTGTATTCCTCAGAAAAAATATTATTATCTCTTCTTAATTAGTCCTAAGGCAAAAAATATTGTGAGTTAGAACAAAATATGTAAAATGATTATCTCTGCCAAACATCACATAATTTTATTTGAAACGGCTATTAATTGAATAATTATTATTTATTTTTAACTAGCTATTGTTTAATTTACATTGTTAAAGTAAGTCCATAAGTCAAAGTCCACTCATTAGATATATTTATAGATACGTCAGTCGATGAATATGGACAACTAGAGTCACTTATATTTTAATTTTAAACTGTAAATTTGACATTCAAAAGTGCCTTTTAATGGTCTAGTTGAAATAAATGAATTGACTTTGACTTGACTTTGACTATGGGCCTGCCATTGCCGCATAATTTATGAAAATAGGTTTCAATACCACTCTCGGCAGAAAAATTGTAATATTTCGTTGTCACACCATCAAACTCTACGAGAGGAAAAGTACTATGAATATAGCTTTATAAGAGATGGTTTTTTTTTATAAGAGATGGATCAAAGGAAATAAACATGTTTTTTTTTAAAAGAAGGGGACTTCGGGAATAATAATAATACTATCTTGGGACAACCCACACACGGTCATCCGATCCCAAACTAGGCAGAGCCTGTGCTATGGCAACAAGACAACTGATAAACATACTTTTATATTTCTAAATACATACATATTATAGACAAATTACACCCAGACAGAACAAATGATCATGCTCATCATACAAAGATTTGTCCTGGGTGGGAAACGAACCCAGTTTAGTGAGTGACCCTGACTGCTAAACCGGAGGGGTTTAGCAGTCAGGGTCACTCACTAACCACTCGGCCAACAAGCCAGTCAAAAAATGCTACGTTCACCCCAAATAATTTAGAATTACAGGGAATGATAGAACTAGACAATATGGGCTTTGAGAACTTTCATGGTTTAATAGTAGGTAATGTATCTGTCACTAGATAATGGCAAGATTTCCGTAAGATTATAAAACATCTTGAGATATTGAAAACTCTCGATAAATTGTCAACTGATACTTGTTTTACGCATCAAAATTTGATAGTCTATAATCAAGTAACGAAACAATTTCAACATTCCAACCTTGACGACGGAGCTTCTATTTCTGTCTGCAGGGTTTAAAGGAAGCTAACATGAATGGCATGACGGGAGCTAAGTTTGAACCTAACCTATCCGTGTCGGGGAGCCCTAAGCTCACTCTGCCCTATGTTCCGCTACTGGATTTTATTTTTCTCAAAAATATCCGATAAATTGTAGAACCGTACACAGATTGGTCACCAACATGTCGTCAGTAATTTATGTCGGTTCACAATTTCTCAGAATGACTTCGCGAGATTATAGACTATCAAATTTTGATGTGTAAAAAAGTATTCCAAATGTTCTGTAGACTATTTATCGGGAGTTTACAATATCTGAAGAAATTTTATAATCTTACGGAGTTTGCAATTATCCGGTGACGTATCCAAGATATTATAACTAAGACTCAACTTAAGTTGTGTATATTTTTTGTTTTTTGAATAATGTATACGTCACCGGAAAATAGCACACGCCGTAAGATTGTAAAATATCGCGTAAAATTGTAAACTATTCTTTCTAAATAAGACACGGATATATTGGAAACTATTGAATTTGGATGGGATTTACTGTAAGTATACAAAACGTTTTTTTCATAATATATCTAGAAATTGCAATCTAATAAAGATTTATTCCAATCTTACGGAGTCTGTAATTTTCCGGTGACATATATACCTACATTCATTCACACAAGTTTAATTACGAAATACCGTTATCTACCTATATTATGTCTTAGTTCCAAGAACGATTACAACGCACATTTTCATTTTAATTTATTACTAACGCGAGAATATAATAAATAACACTCAAAGTGATCGCGCTCCAGTTATTCAATAGATCCAAGGTTTTGTACCGATATATGTAAATGTTATCTAATTACTAAGTTATTCTAGTACACTAGTAAATGCCCTCCGACCACTTGATATTAGGTACCTATAGAGGGATAAGGAGTTTTGATGATGACGTCATGCTGAAGTACTTGCACGAAGGCTGCGCTGTCGTTCAATGTCGAGGGTCACCAGAATAGAGGGATGCGGAACGAGGAGTAAAGTCCCGCAAACCTCCATTGAAAAGGGAGGATCCTCCGACCAGACGGTTGTTGTGTCTGGTGGGTAACTGCCCGATAGTTGATATTCGGCCTGTTGTAAATATTCAAATCGCATGGCGAACTTTGCTAGCGCGATGCAGGATTTCGTTGGTAGTTCGTCGCTGACAGGATAGATGGCGTTGCGGACCTTTTTGTTGCCATACAAATTTCGCTTCTTAGTTCTTCATGTGGTGGCATTGATGCTGCTACAACCGCTCCTTGTAATACTGGTACTCAACTGTATCCAGTTAGACTGGTAGCCGACCCCAATAGCATAAAAAAGGTAGGCAGTTCGACTGATATGGATAACCGTGAGTTGTTGCCAGACAGACAGACTTTCGCATTTGTAACATTATAATATGGATAGATAGTCAATGAATGTATCGCGTACAGCTGTTACCAAATTATAGTCAAACTGTATTCGCTTGTAGTATTCGTAGAACGTTAGTTAATTCAATGCGCGTGTGCGGCCTCAAGGCTTCGACGTTAAGGTCGAGAATGAAAGGTTTTCCTCTTCGAACACGTTTTTTTTTTAATCAATTAGTCAGTACGATTGAAGTTCAAGACAGCAGGTCTGTCTTGTTTGAGTGGGTTAATTGAAAACAAGGTAAAATAATAATTAATTGCGTTTTAAAAGAACTCTATTATCTTGGATGACATAGGTACGTTTAACTCATCTTAATTTATGGCATCAAAAAAAAAACCTTCCACATCGCTGTCAATGGTACTTTAAATAGCAATAGTGATTCTTTGGCTGAAGAAAAATCTAGCCTTATGGTCAAGTGAAGACTCGACCAGTTCTTTATTGTAAAACACACAACTGACTTCCAAATAAAAACACTACAAAGTCTAAAATAACTTTAATTTCGGAAGTCGGTGTATTTAGTTTTGTTTCTTCGTTTTTGACACCGACTTCCGATATTAAAGTAATTTTAGACTTTGTGTTTTAATTTGAAAATCGGTTGTATTTTTTTGTAATAAAGATTTTTTCTCTTTTAGTTGTGGTACTTATTACCCGACGTCATTTTGTTTACTTGAACGACGCAATTATATCATCCAAGTAAGCAACAAGTAAGCAAAATGCAAATCAAATAAAAACTGCTGGGCTAAAACAAATGTAAAAAAATGAATAATTTTTTTACGGGACCAAATGGCAAGTATATCGCATCGAAAGAAACCACGATGTAATCGGTGTACATAATAATAATAAAAACAAATTGAGAACCTCCTGCTTTTTGGGAAGTTGGTTAAAAATGAAACAAACTAGCGAAACAGGTAATCCAATCTGTTCTCGAAAACCAATTTTGATATCCCTTAACACTAATGCTAAGTATACTTTTGAATTCAACGAATATAAAGTGACCAAGAAACGTTAGGTAGGTACATCGCAAGTAGGTAAGTACCTAGCTATAATAAAAACTTTTCGTGCCATCTAAATATTTTTTTCATCGAAGTAGTAGCTTTTCTACTTTCTTGCTGGTATTTTACCTAAGCAGCGTTTGACCTCAAAGTAAGTCACAGTGTACGGATCTATCAGTATAGCAAAGTCTCGCGTTTGCATTATTAAAAAAATATTTATTTCTAAAGTTATTGGTAACAAGATCTCAGCTGAAACATGTAGACTAACGTGAAGTGACAGGTTGCTAGCTCACTTCCTAACATGGAAACATTGTTTTCATTAAAATCTGTTGTATTTTATCGGTTATTTAGCGCAAATCATTGTGAATATCCTTAGTTGGAGAGAATTTACTACTCAGCATATTCATCGTAGTTGGCTACACCTTTCATTAAAAACAATCGTTTTCACTTATATAAAATATTTGATGTTTTGTAAGGAGCTCAAGTCAACAAAAAAGTCTGATTCGTTGGATTTACTCTAGTCCAAAAAGTTAGGGATCCTGGCAAAGGTGAGACGGTAATTACCTATTATTGGTATCATTACTTAGGTGCTATCTAAATTTTTGGAATAGTGTCCTCGAGCTTTATATTTTGATACACCACATGAATATGTCACGAAAAATACGACTTACACTTTAATTAATAGCGGCCGCCATCTTGTTTCCTTTTCAAAATTGATTCTACTTCGGCACTTAACACGAATCGAATGATTCTTTTTTTTTATGTGTTCAGCCGTTGAGGATACGAGCCGTTTAGGTTGTGTGAAAGAAATAGACATACGAACATACATACATAGGTACTCTCGAAAAACGTTACCTACGCTCCTTCTGGGAAAGTTGGGTAAAAACATAACATACCTGCATACAGACGACTGCATTTAGCCAATCCTACAGATTTCTTAGAGGATATATTGTTGAAATATTTACTTACAATTGATTATATCTGATCTTTCCTCAAATGACAGGATATAATAAGTTAAACGGTCAGTTCATCCTCTGAGATAAGTGTAGCAGTTCTAGCTGATTGTAAATTCAGTATTTTCCTTTCCTTGTATTCTTTTCACTTTGGAAATACCTAAGTTACTATAAAAACTGTCAATTTTATAACTAACGAAGGAACAATATTGTGTGTAGGTATTACAGTTGGTTCTTAAATTCTTGATATTTTTAGGATTTTAGTTCGACTCACTCAACGCATCAGCTGGTTTTCGAAGCCTATGAAATTACCAAGGTAAACATATCGTAAGCATTTAACATTGCATTTAGATCAAACCATATGAACCAGGTCAAAGATAATAAGAAAACTGAAGTGGAGATGCACTGGTCATATATTAAGAAGCATTGAAAAGTGGAACAAAAATATAGCATAAGGTAGTAGACAGTTCCGAAGATGGAAAGATGAAATAAAGATTATACCAGGGAAAACATAGATTAGGAGACCGCAAATAGAACAGAGGGGAAAGAAATGGAGAAAGCCAAAGTTGGACAACAGATCAACCGGTCGATTCTGCCGGTCGATTCCGGTCGATTCTGTAAACATTTCGAAGTGAAGGCCTGGGTGAAGTGATCACGAGTTGAGCTGTCATTCCATCTTGATTACATGGATTGACTGCTCACCTTGTGATCACTTCACCCAAGCCTTCACTACGACATGTTTACAAAATCGACCGGCGGGTTGTCGGGGTCACCGACTCGCGTGAGGCGTTAGATAAAGTTTAAAACTATTGTAAAGAAAAGTATGTGTCTGAATAAAGGTCTATACATATTATTATTATTATATGAATCAGATGACCGGTTTACGATATCTAGGTAATAAATGACTGACAAACATATAATACAAAACGTTATCGAGGCAAACATGCAAAAAGCATTTGAAAGAATAAATTTACTAGAAACACCTTTATAGGTATGCGGTACAGAGAGTAAAGTCACGCATTAAAACCACTTAAATGGGAGGATCCTCCAACCAGACGGTTGTTATGTCTGGTGGGCAACTGCCCGATAGTTGATATTCGGACTGTTGTATATGTTAAAATCGCACGGAGAACTTTGTTTGCGCGATGCAGGATTTCGTTGTTAGTTCGTCGTAAATGGCGCTGCGGTTCTTTTCGTTGCCGTCCAAATTTCACTTCTTAGTTTTTCATGTGGCGGCATTGATGCCTCTACACACAAGCATTCCAATCATTACAAGACAGGTGCATGAACCTTATTCCAACAAGTGTTTAGAAAAGTTCTGGTATCAGAGAGGACCGGATGAGAGTTTGTAACAGACTCGTTTCATTAAAACCTAGTATATGAAACCATACTACTACTTCAGACTGACTACTGAGACTAGCTTCAGATGCAAACTAGTCAACTATAACAATTTTATTACCCTGCCTTGCTCGAATGACCCATCAACACAACCCTCGGAATGAGGACAAATACCAGATTCACAACCCGTCTCGGAATGAGGACAAATACCAGATTCCTTGGACAAGCCGCTGTTTGTAATCAAATTCAAATACTCATGGACATCTTAAGACTCCAGCACTGGTTCAAAAAGCCCTTAACACGCCATCATGTCAAATAAATAAGTTTTAATGAAGTCTAATCGTTATTAGCATAGCTACTTTCTAGCACCCGCTAAGACCGGCCACAAACGAGTCTAACCCGTACATTTTAGCGTTAACGAACGGACCCAGTACACACCTATGCTATGGGCTCGTTTGCTAATTTCCTTCGAAGGAGATCTTGTTTCTCTGAATGAATTCTCAAAGTTTCGCTGTTTATTGGGCAAGTTATTTTTATCGAATGAAGATGGTCTGATTGGTCCCTTTTTTGATGGTTATTATACTGCACCGGTTTGAGCCCCTTTTGCGGTAGATATGTTTTTGCAAATGGGCTATTAAATTCTTTGCCTTCATATAATCGGTAATTTAGAGGTTTGCATATTGGGTTCATTTATTTAAATACCGGTTAGGTTTGATTTTTTTTGCGTTTATTGGTACATTACCATCGAGTATTGCCGAGATACGTCCCACGCAAGACATTCAATGAAATAAGGAGTTCAACATATACCGTTGAAATATTATCGTCATTAATAAAGTTAATAATACCGTTAGTGTCTATTAGAACGGGTATAGTCTGCGGTAACTTTTGTACTGCCAGAATGAATTAATGGCTCATAGCAAAGGAGCTATAACGAGGATGCTCGTGTTAGAAGAGAACATTTAAATTCTAAAGTCCATTTTTAGAGTTCATCATTGCAGGGGGATCTGGGAGTAAGGTGCAGTGCTCTTGTGCTGCAAAATAGCAGAGAGAGATCCTACAGATCTTAATAATAAAATGTAGACTGGCGTTCCTTCAGCACTCAGCCTGATACTGTCCTGTTGATGAGCTAATATTTTGCATGAGCTATTTTTATGCATAAAAATGTCAAAGGAAGTGGGCAGGTCGCGTCGTAAGGCAAGTTACTACAGAAAAGTAAAGAGGCCCACGAGGTAAAAGAGGCAGAATGAGACCTCTGACACGGTGGGAAAACGAGATCAAAAGATCAGCCGACCCAAACTATGGACAAAAATAGCACAAAGGGAGGAGGCCTTCACTCAATCTGGGGTTCTTCCATAAAAAACAAACTAAAGATTCATCTAAGAAAACTTTCCAAATAAAATACCTACTAGGAATAAGATAATCCTGCAATTAAGTGAGGAATAAATTTTATCATTGTTATACAACGTGATATGTGTGTAGAAATGTATGGGGGAGTCGATTTTTGTTTTCGCGATCTCAGCGTTGGTCCCATAGTAAAAGTTGTTCATGATGATGAGTGAAATTACCCCTTAGGAGGTATTGCGTTTATTCTGTTACACGTTGTATAATAAATATCACGAATTGCGAGACAGGGCCCCGGCAGACCACGAACGAGTTGGTGAGACGACTTTCTTAGGAACTGGTAAGAAGTGACGCAGAACCAGGAAATAATGGAGGAAAGCCTCGGCCCAGCAATGGAACAGTTCAGGCTAGATTTAATAATAATTGTTATGTAAGTAGATCGTGTCAGACGCATGTAAAACATGTCGTAAGTACTCTCACAGTAGCTGTCAATATTGTACAATTGAGTCCACGTGTGACATTGAGACAATGGCGCTCGGAGCTAGTGAGATGTAAGAACTGAAGGAACAGTTAGACGAACTAGTGATCACTAGTTTTACATATGTTAGGTAAGATTGAAAGGTGGGAATGTGTGACAGATGAAATGAAGCGATTTAACGATTGGCGCAATGGTTGAGCGATTGACTGCTGCGCTGCGTGTCGTGGGAACAAATATTTGTGTGGTCTACAGATAGTTGATCCGGGTCTGGTTGTCATTGTAGGTTTGTAAACGCACCCACGATACAGGAGAAATTCCTAGTGTGGGGCAAAATTTTTTTAAAAGAAGAATAAAAGCACTCAAAGCAAGGTCTTTTAAACCTTCTGGACTGGCCTGTTGGTCGAGTGGTTAGTGACCCTGACTGCTAAACCGGAGGTCGTGGGTTCGATTCCCACCCAGGACAAATCTTTGTGTGATGAGCATGATCATTTGTTCTGTGTCTGGGTGTAATTTGTCTATGACATGTTTGTATTTAGAAATATGTACCTAAGTTTGTTTATCAGTTGTCTGGTTGCTCTGCCTAGTTTGGGATCGGATGACCATGTATGAGTTGTCCCAGGATATATTATATTATATTCATACTAATGTTATAAAAACATTTTCCACCTTTTGCTCCGCCGCGCGCCGAAGTCTGTTAAAAATTCGAATATAGCTCTGTCTCTTCACGTCGTAACGGTTGAATGAATTCGGATGAAACTTAGCACCCGGCTAGACCATGTCCTGGACATACGATACATTTTTATTTCGGATGCATGTCGTAAGTACCTTAGGATACTTTTCGACATTCACGTGGGTGAAACCGCTGGCTGAAACTAGTGTTGCTTTTAATATAGGATCAATGGTAGGACAAATGGGTTATTCAGGGTGTACCCCTTTAGAGGTATGCGGGACAGAGAGTAAAGTCCCGCAAGCCCACATTGAAAAGGGAGGATCCTCCGACCCGACGGTTGCTGTCTGGTGGGCAACTGCCCGATAGTTGATATTTGGACTGCTGTATATGTTCAAATCGCACGGAAAGCTCTGATACCGCGATACAGGATTTCGTTAATAGTTCGCTGTTGGCGAAATAGATGGCGCTGTGGTTATTTTTGTTGCCGTACAAATTTCGCTTCATTAGTTTTTATTGTGGCGGCATTGACTGGCTACAACCCGACAGGCCCTTTATCACTAAGAGAAAAGAAAACAGACATGTCATACAACCAAACATTCGAAAACATGTGAGATCATCTACTTACTTACATCCATAAACCATAGTCCATACTTGTACTTAACTGGGCCGGCATGGCGGGTACGGTACACTCCCTCTTGTAGAAGAGGAGGCCTGCAGCCCTACTATGACGTGCTCTATTCCGATGATTTAAACGGGATAGTGCTATTCGCTATGTATAGCTCCGTCTCCCTCTTGGAGCGGAATCATGATCGTTTTAAGACTTCATAGTAGGGCTGCTGTATATGCTATACATGCATTTAAGCAGAATTCCGTTTATTGCTAGAATATCAGTTAATGATGTGATAGTATAAGCGGAAAATAATAATGAATGGAATGCACTTAAGTGGTCTTATTAGATTCGCTTCAGTTGACTTTTTAAACAGCTGATAGTACTTCGTTTTCATATTAAAATAAGCGCGGAAATATAATACTGATTAAGTACGCCCTTTCAATATTTTACTATATCTACTGAGCTATAAATATTGTGTTTAAATAGTGTAATTGGTCGAAGCGTTCTGTTTAAATAAAATAAATAAATAATTTTGCATAATCAAAATCTATATAAAATGTATCAGAATAAACGCAATACCTACCTCTTAAGGGGGGGGGGGTCATTGTACTCATCGTTATGAACAACTTTCACTATGGGACCAATACTGAAATGGCAAAAAAAAAATCGACTGCCCCATACATTTTCACCATGTAATTTTAATGTCTGTATGTTTTAGAACAAATAAAATTATTATTATTATTTTAGTGCGCATAACTCGACAAAATTTATGATTTCCGTGTTGGTCCCATAGTAAGTAAAAGTTATTCATAATGATGAGTACAATGAACCGGTAACAGGTATTTCGTTTATTCTAATACACGTTGTATACTAGTATAACATACTAATATGGAGGAAAGCTCTGGAAAAGTCTACAAAGAGGTACGTTTCTAACTAAACAGTTTACGTACTGCTTATCGATTCAAAATATTGTTCTACCCACGATTTGCTGTTGGTCTCGTTTTGTAAACAATCGACGCAAATCATAGTGGCCGGAAAAATTTCTTTGCGTTTTACGACAGAAGCCAGTATTTAGTTACAAGTTATGTATGTCACCGGAAAATTGCAGACTCCGTGAGATTGTAAAAAAATAGATTATAATTTCTCGATATATTATGGAAAAAAACGTTTTGATAATAATAAATCCCATCCAAATTCAATAGTTTCTGTCTTATTAAGAAAAAATAGTTTACAATTTCTTGCGATATTTCACAATCTTACGGTGTTTGCTATTCCGGTGAAATGTATATTCGAATTCTAAAACATAATTATATACATACAAATTATGCCTCTTCCCACGTGGGTAGGCAGAAACTACGGACCGCCACCTGCCACGATTTTCCGTGCATTTCGAGGTGTATCCCAACTTCCAAATTCCAGGAATATGGAAGTTGGGAGTTGCTACTGAGTTCTATTCCTAAAGCCAATCGCAGTTTGTATCCGACCTGGGAATCGAACCCGACCCCATGTTATGCAGTTGCTCTTGCGACCACGAGACCCTACTGAAATCCCAGCACTGGGATTTTATTAAGCTGGCTATAGATCTAAATACTGTTTTGATGTCGGGGGGAAATCCTCATGGAAATCCTCCACCCCAGGGTGGGTGGAGGGGTCTGTCAGACTCATACTGACTAAAACCACCCCGGTGTTCCATCTCCCACCTACGCCGGGGATCGCGGGAACGTATGCGACTTCCGCAATCTCCGGCCACTGCGGGCCACCTCGCGTCAGCGAGAGGAGTGAGGTGTTCGACTCCCCTCGCTACGTCAAAGAGGGGCGCACGGGAACACCATAGATCTAAATACTCAGCCAAGTAGAAGTGAAAGCAGAAATAAAGAAAATCAATGGAAATGGGTTCTCGAGAGTCACGTTCAAGATAATTTAATATTCTGTACTTTTATGACTATTTTATTGTTTGCGTTTGCGGGCACAAAAGCGGGTACAAAAGTCAAAAGAAAAGTCAAAAGTCAAAATGTTTATTTCAATTAGGCCATTAAACGGCACTTTTGAACGTCAGCATTTACAGTTCAGTAAAATAATAATATTACATTAATAAAGTTACTCTACTGTCCATTCGGAAAGGTAGATTCTTATGGAGAAGAACGGACAAGAAACTCCATAGTTACTCTTTTCAAATAATGTTTTTACAAAATTTGGTATAAAAATTAATTTAATATTATGTGAGGACGATATATACAGTCTGAACATATTTTAAAATATGTTCCCTGAAAAATAAAATCTATTTTGTCTGTCCGTATGTTGTTTGTAATAAAGAAATATTGGACACGTTATCAAATTAATTAAAAAATTTACAAAAAAAATATAACACGCATCAAAGTTAATGAGTCTGCGCTTGTGTCGTCATTTTTAGGTAAAAACTGGCCAAGTACGAGTCGGACCGTCACACGAAGGGTTCCGTACCTATAACCGAAAAAGAAAACGTTTCTTGTACCTATGGGAGCCTCCTTTAACTATCAATTTAATGTCATTTTTGCTATTTGTTGTTATAGCGGCAATAGAAATATCCACTCTGTGCATTACAGTTCTTGAGATACAGCCCGCTGGCAGATAGACGGACGGACGGACGGACAGCGGAGGCACTAATAGGGTTCCGTTGGTTACTCTTTAGGTACGGTACCCTAAAAAGAGTAACGTTAGGTACACTTCTAAATAACTAGAGTTGAGATTTCAATCGAATTTGAACGCATTGTTGTAAAATTTCTTCAAGTTTTGTTTACGAGACCAAATAAAAACCAAGCTAACTTACGGACCACAGATATCTTTTTAGGAATCTATCCTATTACATTCATGTGTAGTAAATTAATTAAAACGCCATCAGCTCTACTCATCCGTGAATGAACGCGTGTTATGCGTTCGTTCATTGCTATTCGCAAGATATCTCTTAAGTTATGTTTCCACAGTAAATAAACAAAGGAAAATCGAACTCTCTGCCGCTTTTCCCAACTCCCTGTCGGTTTCCAGCCTAACCGGATGGAGCTGAATATCATTGTAGAAGCATCATCAGCACATGAAAAACTGAGAAGCGAAATTTGTACGATAACAAAAATAACCGCAACGCCATCTATCTTGTCAGCGAGAACTACCAACGAAATCCTGCATCGCACAAGCAAAGTTCTCCGTGCGATTTGAACATATACAACAGTCCGAATATCAACTATCAGGCAGTTACCCAGTAGACACAACAACAGTCTGGTTGGAGGATCCTCCTTTTTCAGTGGAGGTATGAGGGACTTTACTCTCTGTACCGCATACTGGTGATTCTCGACATTGAACGTCAGCGCAGCCTTCGTGCAACTACTTCAGCGTGACGTCATCATCATCACTTCTCTTCATCCCGACCTCAAGCTGCCGCATACCTCTGTATCATCATCAGCTGAGCTGAGTGATATATCTGATCTCCATGACACAATAACTGGAAACACACAGTAACACGATGTCACTTGGCAAGACAGAGGGCACGTATAGTAACGTAATGTAAGATTTGACTATAACTGTAATACTCGTTTTGTACATAATATTGATGTGAAACATCTATAGCCGCGAGTAAAACCGATTGTTGGCGTATGTATACATACAGTCTATATTGTATTTTTTTCATTATGCCATATTTAGTTCCAGTCGTAATCTGTTATTTTATGCATATTACTTGTAAAAAATCATTGAGATGTTTCAGAACTGCCAGGCGTCCCGTGACGGCTCACAATTTTTTATTTGAATTGGATACTATACCTATACATATTTTCGTATGATACAAATTGTGTATGTCGCATTAAAATTAAACCAAAATACTATTTTTTTTGTTCGTTGCACGTATGTACAATGATAGATGGACAAAAATGATAACCACTTGGAAAGGGCCATCAGGAAAGAGAAAAAGAGGTAGACCAATGGAGAGGTGGCTCGACGAAATACTGAAAGCAGAGGGAAATGACTGGATGTAAATAGCGATAGATAGAGATAAGTGGAGATGAATGAAGGAGGCCTTTACTTTGTAGAGAAGTCATTAATAATAGTGATTTGTTTTACATGTTATAATTTTTTTTTTGTATTTTATTATTATTAATTCGTGTTGATTTTTTAGTATTGTTATTTTAATTAATATATTTTAAATTCTCGAATTGTATTAGATATCAAATTATGTAATTTTTTTATTAAGGAATAAACAAGGCTTTAGTATTAATACAATACTTTTTTATATTCAAAATTCACTTACGTTAACGATACCGGTCGATTCTGTAAATATGTCGATGTGAAGGCTTATCCATATATCAAGATGGAATGACAGCTCACTCCGTGATCACGTGACATCTTGATTATATAGATTGACAGCTCACCTCGTGATCACTTCACCCAAGCCTTCACTTCGACATCTTTACGTTTACTATTCGTCAAAACATTCGAGGCTAGGCCCTCTGGTGTCAAATTTTCTGGCTTCTGACTACTGTAACGACGACTATCAAGGATCTAAAATTGACAGTCGGAGCCTCGGTCCGTATTCAAATTCAAAATCAAAAGTAATTTATTCAAATTAGGCTGAGAGCCAACACTTTCACATGAAGACGTCATATTTCACATGAAGACAGTTCCCCAATGTAAGAAAGAAAGAAAGAAAGAATAATATTTATTTAGCACTTACATGAAACACGCACGGTACATAGAAATAAAATTAAAAAAAGAAATGTAGGTATGCTAAGAACTAAATGTGTGTCTCACGGCTGCACTAAAAAGGTCCATTTCAGCGATATGTCAGACAGACTGATGCTGTCTGACGCTGGTTTTCTAATGAACCCTTGAATGGACGAGTGGCGGTTCATTTGAATCCATCTAATATAGTTATATTCTTACATATATATACATATAGCATCTAAATAAAGTAAATAAAAGTACTTATAGTCACCCATCAACAAACCGAACATGATAAGCGTTGCTCGACCTTCGTACCTAAACTCTTACTGCACGCAATACCGCCACGAGCTCCTCAATAAAACAAAGAAATGTATACAATTTTCATAAATCCAGGAACCCGCAAATAAGTAAATAACCGTCACTTTTAAATTAAATATAAATCACATTAATTACGATTGGCAGAACCATGAAAATGTGCCCAATTATCGTTTGGTACAAGCACGTAAATAATTGCATTTTAATAAAATTGTATGATTAGTTTCCTTGCAAAGTTTTGACGATAGAACCGTTATGTAATACTTACTTAAAATTTGTATTTGTGTTGCGTTATAAAAAAATCACCTTCATTCAAATTGGAAATGCACTTAAAGATTACTAAAAAATATAATGAAAAATTTGATGTCTAATGTCTGTCTGTATCTCCGCTTATTTCTTCAAAACCACGCAACGGATTTTGATACGATATTCGCTAATAGAAATGGGACGCTTTGTGTACATAATTTGCATACGCGAAGAATCGACAAGCTGTTTACTAATTTCCCGAGAAACTGGATGAGCACTCGGTCCTCATGGGCCTTTTGATTCAACCCCAAACGGCAACTATACACTAAAACATATTAGCGCAGTTTGAGATTTTCTACACCTGCGTTAGCCGCTCCAGCACAGTTCGCTATGCTAAAAAGATGGGGTATGGCCTAAGGGTGCCGACACATGTTGCATCCCACACCAAAGGCCAACTTCCAAGGCACGGTCATCCTTTACCCGTCGCCACATGCGAAGCCCTTGGGTTAAACAAAAGCTGTCACAATAAACCCTTGAGACTATGTAAAACATCTCCACATTATTGATGATAAGGATAAACCACTATGTCAAGTACAACACATTTGGGCCCATCAGTTCACCTTGCGCGAGAGCCGAGCGTTGCGTGTATGTATGAGTAGAAACCTGCTAATATAATAATAATATAATAAATGAGAGAGTCTGTTTGTTTGAATGTTTGTCAATCACTAACGCATCAATGGCTGATGGGATTGGAATGGGACCTTGGCCTACAGGTAGACCATGACTTGGATTAGGAAATTATGAACATACTAAACTACTACCGCGGTAATATTTTGAATGCCATTGTCACGTATACATGACAAGCAAGCGCGTACCCTGTACGCCAAACGTCACAAATATGTGACAAAAAGTACGGCGAATTTGTGACTTGGCGTCGGGGGCACGCTGATGCGTTTATGCTCTGGCGTTCAAAAGTTAAAAGGATGAATAGAACTCGCGGGGAAAAATGTTTTTTTTTTTTAATATACCTCCAAGTATTTCAATTAATTCCGTTTTACGCTACTATACTACTTATACTTTTAATCGCAGTGGTACGTGCTCTTGGGCTATTAAAACGGGCGAAACTGCGGGCAGAAGCTATAGTTGCAGGTATTGCTTGTTTTTATGTCAATGTCGCGCAGCACTCAGCCAGGCTATTACAGTAATACACTGGTGGTACATGATAAGCCAGTTTGAGTTAACGATGTTTTTGCAGTTGCTGAGGTAAATAAAGGTTTTGAGGTAACTGCCGGTCGATTCTGTAAACTCATCGAAGTGAAGGCTTGGGTGAAGCGATCACAAGGTGACAAAGCTACTACCTAACAAAGCCCTGTGAGCGAGTTGCTTAGATCTATTCGATAGCGCACATAATCTTATCTCAAAAAGATTGAGCGCTATTTGAATGTCCTTTTGATGAACGTATGTTGAAATAAGTACCTAAATAGTTTGTTTCTTTTTTTTCATCCATATAGTCAATATGGAATGACAGCTCACTTCGTGATCACGAGACATCTTGATTAAATGGATTGACAGCTCACCTCGTGATCACTTCACCCAAGCCTTCACTTCGACATGTTTACTAAATCGACCGGCTGATGTTATCGAGGATGAGATTTTTGGAAGGATGGTGCAACATAACAATAAGCTTCCTTACATTTTTCCCAACTATATTGGGATCGGCTTCCATTCTAACCCGATTCAGCTAAGTACCAGTTCTACATGGAGCAAAAGCCTATCTGAGTTCCACCCTCCACAGCTCAGTAACTGGTTAACGCTTGCTCTTAGCAAGACTGGTGTCCGAGTTTCAAACTCATCTTCTTAAGGATGTTACAAGAGCTCTTAATACTCTATTAATAAAGTTGATTGGTAAAAATTCCAACCGGACGAACACGAACGAAGCAAGGCTATTATTATTCAAGCCGGGCAGAGCCGGGACTGGCCGCTAGGTGTCATAAAATTTAAACAGTAACGATAACATGTATCTCAGGAAAAAACGTGTCTAAAAGAAAAACAGTTCAGTAGATCAACTGCAAATATGTTATACTGTGGCGTCGATTTTCCGCGAAGAGGTCGGCGGTCATCGGCAGGACATCGTACTCGTACAACATCGTCGAGTTAAACATGGGGTAGCGTTTTCTATGCCCATAGATAGAACCACAGACAGTCACTCAGACTTAATAAAAAACTTTGGGAAGTATGAATAAGTTTCGTTTCTGTATTGACAGAAGTCGGAAATATTTTTACAAGAGGAAATGTTCAATGATTAACCTTAACAATGACTAACTTTTATAAAGGCAGAGGTAAACTATTACGACGTGTGGATTCCAACAAAGAAATTATCCTCTTTCTCAACCTTGAGTGTGACTAAGGAATAGCTAGGATTGACTGACTGGTCAGTTACAACTAACTGCTATGGAAAATCTGCCAAAATACGAGGAATGGGGTTCAATGTAAACTACAGGCTTTTCAAGAAAGCATTCAGTTTTCTTCATCTTTCAAAATCATTTGTTCAAATAAGGCTGAGTGCCAGGACTGTTTGAACGTCAATGTTCTACATAAAGATTGACGTGAGTGTGACGGGCGGGGCATTTGGGGGACTGCCCTCAAAACGGCCGCCCGCTACACTTTACTTATTGTAAACTCAAAACGTAGGTCATATTGAGCCCTTACCCACATATCGTTAGCGATATTTAAAAAAAAACTTAAACAAGGTTGAAAATTCATCAGCAGTAATCGGATAATCGGGCGCTAATAGGTATACCTAAACTTCACTTTTATTCCAACGAAAGTATAATACGGACATGCTTTTCAGAATCCCGGATCTCGGAATCGTTCGAAATTCCTGAGATTGCTAAAAATGCCCCCGCATACAAAATACAGTAAGAACTCGTTGTAAACTCTCATTATAAGTTTTATAGGTATTGCATTTGTTTTGAATAAAATAAAGATACTAAATCAAAGTAACCACTGCTATAATTTCATTTAGTTTGTAAAATCCCGGGAACCCGGAAATACTTATTTATTCAGAAAGGAATGTCCATATTATTCTTTCACGGGAAGAAGTTTAGGTATATAAGCGCTCGATTATCCGATCACTGCTCATCAGCTTGATATGAACAAGAACGGATATGAAGCTCCATAGACACTTTTGAATCTTGATTCCTCCTTCTACAGTTATTAAAGCCGACATTAATAAACCCAAGCTAAGGTTGATTACTGTTCTGAAAGTGTTCCGACTACATTTCAAGCTACTTTCTACAGTATTTCAGTACTAATCTCTGTAAGGGACAGTCGAGATAAGTGCCAGTATGTACGTACTTTGTAATGTCTTGTGTCACAAGTAATGTTACTTGCGGAACGTGTAGTGATAAAGGATATGCATAACATTTAAGTGTTTAAAAGATTACTCTTTCTTGGAGATACTCGTGAGTATTGCTCTTGAAATTCACTGGTTAAAGCAGACATGCAAGTAAATATATGTATGTATATTTGTTTTTTTTTATTTTAGGAAAACTTACAGCTAAACAAATATAGTACCTAAGTAAAAGTTAAAACAAAATATGGCCAATTACAAGTTTCCATATGTAGCACTTGAAACAGAAAATGAATGAGCTTGTCACTAACAAGCGTTAATCTACTTCGTATCTAGTAAATAACCTGACTTGAAACTAACCACACTTTTTTTTTTTTAAGATTGGGAAATCATCAAATGACTTCTTCCGCTCTGGGTGGAGCGGAGGGGCGTGTCAGACTCTTACTGACTAAAACCCATCCTTGTTCCTTCTAAAGCCCTTTGCGTTCCAGGGCCACGGTGTTTCTTTCGAACAAATTCCGCAACAAACTAACCACACTACATCTTGAAACGAATCTAGGCTCCCTGCAGATTTAGCGACTTTCACTTCAGATCGACAGACATAACTTATTATAGGTACGCCAGATTCTTCTCAATTGCATCAGCTGTTCTGTGTCCAATATTGATCGGAGACAACTAGGTTATGAGAAGTTATCCTAGTTTTAAGGCACTTATATGTTATATACAGTAAATTTGACTAATAAATTCGCGGAATTATGTACAAACGCGTTTAGAAAATGGTGTTTTTATTTTTTTTCTAAACGCGTATATACTGTTTGGTACCAAAAAACCCATCCATATCGCTGTCAACGGCATTGGCATTTTAAATAGCATGCTGATACTTTGTTTTAAGGTGTTAATATAAACTTTATTTGTGCCGATGCTGCTGCTGCAGCGAAAACCTCAAGCGGCGTAAATATAGTTACCTTATTGGTAATTATGTTTTCGAGCCGTTTGGAGTTGAAACCCTCGGGCCGTAGGGCCTTTGTGCCCACAGCCTTTTCAAAGAAATTTCGAAACGGCTGGTTGACATTTCCCGTGACCCAAGAGCTGGCTTTTACTTTGGCCAGAGGCTAAGTATTGCCATTCAACGTGGCAATGCCGCCAGTCTCTTGGGCACATTACCAGCTGACAGCGTTGTGGACGAATTTTTTGATGCTATATTTTAGTTTGTTGTAAGTTTTAGTTTAATATGAATGATGATGAATCGCTGCAAGCTTGAAAGTAACTCGAAGGACGTCAAAACAATATGAGCAGATTGACCAGTCTATTTATATTGTTTTAACGTCTAAATAGTTGAACTAATTTTGTTGGTGATGATTTTGGTATAACCTTGAAAGACATAATTATCGAGTTTCCGATTTTCGAGTTTGTCGCGAGCACACACCGACGCATTTACAAATAAAAAAATGAGGTCGCGGCAAAGATGGCGG
This sequence comes from Mamestra brassicae, assembly GCA_905163435.1. NCBI lineage: Eukaryota > Metazoa > Arthropoda > Insecta > Lepidoptera > Noctuidae > Mamestra > Mamestra brassicae. The sequence goes on from LR991001.1 coordinate 17,947,676, forward strand.
GAAGATCTTGACTCCTACCGAAAAACCTGGCCCAAACTAACAAAGAAAAGAGTTTTATGGAAAAGGGACAAGGAAGCCATTGCCCAGCGGTGGGACCAAATATGCAAGATAGATACATAGATAAGGTTCCTGTCTGTCAACTCTTGGATGGAAACACCTAAACAAACTCAGAGTTCACTCTTTTAAAGTCCAGAAATTATCTTGGTCATGGTTAACTCAATGAGGAATTTGCATGAGATTAGTGCCTGTACACTGTGGACTACGTAGATTCAATTCTATTTCGATAGTTTTTGTTATGTACTATTGTAATATGGAGCCATAATCTATATAATACATAAAACAAAATCAGGTTAGTTACACCATTTATAACTCAAGAACGGCTGGACCGATTTTGAAGATCTTTGGTTTGTTGTGTTTGTCTTTGCCCCGGATAGCAGAATAACTATAAAAACATTGGAAAAATTATTAAAAAAAAATATGTAGGTACAAAAATAATTTTCGAGCACAACACCATTTCTGATACATGACAAAAACAAAACACGGCAATAAATTATTCTGAGGCGGTACGAAGTTCGCCGGGACCACTAGTAAAAAATATAAAAAAAATTGAGTTTGTTGTCTTTTGAAAGGTAGGTACATTTATCGATTTAGCAGACCAGAGACAACAAATTTTAAGGCTATTTTGTCAGTTTGCGAATGAGATGCGAATGCAAAACGTTGCTTAAAAGTAAGTAGCATTGGCCCTCAGTACAAAGAAGTTGTTATACCTGCAGTCTGTGGGCCAATTGCACGCAGCGGGTCGTGAGCGCTCTGAGAGTTCAGTACAACAATGCCTTCAAGATGTTGATGGGACTGCCTCGCTATTGCAGTGCGTCGGCAATGTTTGCCGAAGCACAAGTGGACGGTTATTTTGCAATAATTAGGAAAAGAGCAGCGTCGCTGATGCGAAGAGTGAGGGACAGTCCCAACAGCTACCTGAGGGTGGTTGCAGAGCACGTGGAGAGTCCTATATGGAGGCATTGGACCCGCCTACATATAGGATAATTTTAGTGTTATGTTAGTTTGTTTTAGTATTTTAAGTATTACTAACCTAGTTCTTAAGTGCCTGTGTATTACTAACACTCTATGGACTGTCTTGGTCTGAAATAAACTATTATTATTATTTATTATTATGATTACACTACCTATTGATATTGCAGTTGAGGGCGTTGATTAATTATTGCGGTGTCATTGACTTTAACATTTTGTAAGACGTGGGTAATACGAGGTAATTTACCCATAATGATGACGAATTGACGATGCCGCTCTATTTAGTATCTAATCCAAAGATTCAATACGTTTTGAGTGTGTATAAATTCGCTTTTTTGAGTTTTTTAAGGTGCTTTTCTTTTTATTGGTTATATATATATATATATATATATTATATAAAAAAAAATGTGTAACTTATACCTAATTAGCACAACGAAACGATTGTTAATTAATCGAGGAAGAGCGAGGTTTATCCCATCACAAGTATCTTCAGATTACTTGGATGCTGGGAAGCCCCGGCAACTTAATTGTATAGATTTAAGATAATAAACACATTTTAATTTTTTTAATATTAAGTACCTGGATGACCGTTTTTTTTTTGGTAAACGATTCCTCAAAATTAAACCTAGCTAGATCGATTTATCGCCTCCGAAACCACCTGTATACTAAATTTCATGAAAATCGTTGGAGCCGTTTCCGAGATTCAGATTATATAAATACATATAAACAAGAATTGCTCGTTTAAAAGTATTATATAGATTAGATATTATGAACGAAATACCTAATAAAAATTTGTGATAAAACAAAAAATACTCCTTTACATGGTTTATTGACGGATTTAAAATGGTTTATGTTTTGTGGAAGTTTTAAATATGTATTTATTCATGCAAATTCCTAAAAAACAACTTTCATAAAAAAAACCGGTTTAACAACGGTGTTATAATATTTTACTATAATTTCTAGAAAAAATAGGTTAGAATATTTATTGTCGAACACCCTCTTTTTGAACTAATTGCAATGTTTTGATAACACTTAAAATGAAAAAACTAATTAATACTTAATAAAAATATGATTTTTCTATAATTTAGTAATCAGATAGAAATGTAAAAATAAATCCTGAAAAAAAAGCTTAAACACATGAAAATACTGTTTTTTTATCACCAAAAAAAAAAGTAACTCACCTTTTTATTAATAAAATATCCGTAAGACTCACTCACAAAACACAGCACTCTTAAACACAAGTAAATACAGTTCTACAAACAAAAAAAAAATCGATGTATTTCGTTCGACTCCTGCGCAACCAAACGCGCGCGCGCCGTTTTACAACTGCGCGCTAACTGTCAAATGCTGCACCTCCTACCATAAGTTTGTTTCGGTGATAAATCATACAAGGTAATTTGTGGTAAGTATTCGTAATTTCATTCATTGTGACGTTTGCTCTGAAATTTCAGAGGAAAATGTGGAATGTGCTGGTCTACGTCATGGATTCGGGTTTTGATGTCATCATGTTTGGTGGAAAGGCTATTGTTTATTTTTCCTTTACCTTCTAATTTTTATTTTTTCATCAATAGTTTTAAGCTACCTGACTCGTGTCAGGTTTTGCGATCGCTGGCGCAATGTAGGACTGTATTTTTACTTTTAGGTGTCATGAAAAACAACTGAGGTTATTCAGCGTTCGGGTAGGAGCGTCAAAAAACCACCGATCTATGTGTGTCCGAAGAAATGTTTCAGTGATCGATCAGAATCTACTTCTGATAACCTTGTAGAACAAGAAATTTCTTTCAAGCGTTTTTGCCATCAACTGGGCTTATCCCAGATGCAAACATCTTTTTGATTGAGCCTATTGAAAGAACGAAAGAAAGAAAAGTAGTTTATTTGGCACATACAGATACACACATTATATGAACAAATGAAGTAAACATAATTCTAAAACAATTATATTGCGTGCCCCGCGACTGCGCCAAATAGGTCCAGTTGAGCAAAAAGCCAGACAACTAGTTAGTTAAGTAGTTCTCTGACAATGGTTTTCAACTGAACCTTATGTTGAAGTGTAAGGATGTGAATGAGTTTTTTTAAGGTGTTAAATATACAGGTACATAGATAAATGTTATAGTAAACGATGTATATAAATGTAAAATAATATATTTATATTGGTTTAGCTCTGCTTTCTGGAGCTCGTGGCTAAAGAATATCAGCCGCACGGGTCGATAAAGGTTAAGCAACGCTGGCCAAGGTTGGTCTACGGATGGGTGATCTTAACATACCGAGTTTCCTCCGTGTCTCGGAAAGCACGTTAAGCCGTTGGTCCCGGCTGTCATTTGTAGTAGTAGTTTCTTTGGCAGTCGTTACGGATTGTCAGAAGCCAGTAAATCTGACACCAGTCTTCCCAAGGAGTACCGTGTTACAGGTTAATGGGTTGTGGTCTGGTAGGCAGCCGCCCCACGTAAAATACTGATATTCAGCTGAAACCAGTTTGACTGGAAGCCGACCCCAATATAGTTGGGAAAAAAGGCTAGGCAAATGATGGTTTAGCTCTGTTTTACCTATTACTTGATATGGAGGATAGTAGTAGAAATTATGTTTGTCTAGCTGATACGCTGTTTTTTGTGCTAAATTTCGTTGCGGGATCAAAGACAATGGAATCGTTTCTCCGGGACTCGTCGAGCTTCATTGATTCGTTGCTTTTCTGGTGGTCGCCCAGGTCGGACTTTTGACTCTGGCTTTCAAGAGTTTCCGTGGTTGATAATAGTCAGGCGGGAGAAGACCATCGTCTTTTTGCGGACACAGGTAATTTTCATAGCATATCAGTTATGAAAATGCATGAAATGTCAATGAAAAGGAAATTGAGGAAGGTGAACATCAGCTGGAGAACAGCCATCCTTTTAAGTAAATGTGTCAAACCGCCATATTTATTCTTCGCGTAGAAGTGATACGAGTAAATCAGCCCTTGGGGGGTCAAATCTTTTCCTACTTGGTTAGGTTTGGTACTTTCTCGGGTAGTTCCTTACAATTAGATAACTTCTATGACTGATTTTCTTCAGGCCCCCTTAACTGGGTCCAGGGGCAACGGACTTGGGGAAGTCCGTCCCCCATTAATTCATCCGGACCCGAGGTGGCGGCGCTTGGTGTTCCCGTGACCGTACCGGGACGTCAAAGAGGAACGCCTTTCTGACGTCGCGAACCTCACTCCCCCGCTGACCCGAGGTGGCCCGCAGAGGCATACGTTCCCGCGAACCTGATGAGAGATGAAATTAGTGGTGGTCAAGCCACTCCATCATGTCGTACACTAGAATTAGTAAACTCACTAGAGTCAAAGGCACCACCAGCCCGGAGAACATGACGACCCTCAGTTAGAAAAAGGTACTTTCTCAGGTAATTTCTTTCAAATAGATAACTTCTATGACTAATTAGCACGCCGAAATTAAAGGCAGAATAAGAGATTTGTAATTATTTTGCTTAAGAACTTTCTGTACCTTATTTACGCAAATAAATGACTTTGACTTTGGTACCTACAGTTGCAATGTTTAGTTTCTTCCTAGTCTGATTATTTGAAGGTTTAACAGTGCGAAGAGTAACAGTGCCTTTCGAGTAACTTGAATTTTGGACTTGAAGGTGGATTTAGGATTTAAAATATGATATTTTACAGTACCTATAGAGAATGTAGTATACCTAACCAAGATTTGAATGAGGAATATTGTGGTTAGAAATGAAACGACCTTTAACAGGGGAAGTACAGATACCTAAGTGGAGTGAGTTGAGTGGTAACACTTTCGTGGTTCTTACTATGTACCAATTACAGGAAACATCCTTATGTAGGTATTTTAAGTAAGAAGTTTCCGACTTTTGGCATGTACGCACATAGGGTCTTGAGCGGATAGAACAGTTAGAAACAAGTGGGAATATAAGGAATTATTTATTAGTAACTTTAAGGTATTTTTTTTAGATTCAAAATTGGTATTTCCTGAAGTTAGGCATGTTAATCGTAATTAGAAATTAGTTTTTTCACTAAAGGTAAACAACGATAAGGTCCAAAAAATTAGCAACTTTGTAAAATAATTTTGGGAACAAAGCTTAGCTTGGTTTCTGGTCTGTAATCGGCTCAATTATAAATTAAATTTGTAAGTATATACTTCCGGCATTGAGAAGATGTACATAACGACCCGGCTCGAAGAACCAGATGAAAGTAGTGCTTGGCGATATGCTGCCCTAACACACCTTTTTCGTATTGATGGGATATGGTATCCGAAGTGTCCTTTAAAAACATGGTGTACGACCATTGTTCAATTAAACTAAACCAACTAGCCATCGAGATAAGATCGTCTTGTATTTTAATAATAATAATAAATCTGTATTGCTGACCATACAAGGTTCATATATTCACATAAAAAAAAAATTGTTTCCAATAATAATAATTATAAAAAAAAATATTCAATACTTAAAAAAACTAAAAAAAAAAGTTGTTACTTTGTTACGCCATCGATGAAGCACCGAATGGTGAGGAAGGCCCTTTATGTGGGTAACCACAGTTTACACCATCATTAAATGGGTTTCAAGGGTAATGTATACTATCAAACCCATGCACGTACTCTCAAGCGTCAGAAGTACATTCATAGAGGGAAAGGAGATTAATTTCCTGTTTCTAAACTCATTACAATGGAACTTAAATAATGACGTATTTACTGAGATGATGACGTCACTATTTTCTTCCCCACAGGTGAAAAGTCGATACGTTATAGGGGTTTTTTGAGGTATTCGATATTACTAATCAAATAACAAGGTTTAATTAAAAGAATAGAAAACGGAATATATTACTTCCTCCTTTTTGTTAATTTTATATTTTGTGTGGGATTATCCGTTAGGTACATTTATAAATGCAAAAAGATATCGAATGATCAAGGAAAAATTAAATGTAGAATAGTAATTGATAACTTGTTTGATATCTCGAGGTTAGATTTAGGTAATCTGCTGACTTAAACGCAGAGCAGAACGAGAGAGCTTACTTATTTTTTTATACAAAATCCTAAAATGTGCATTTTATTTAATACCTTTCCGAATGGACAGTAGAGTCACTTTATTATTGTAATATAATTATTTTACGTTCAAAAGTGCCGTTTAATGGCCTTATTGAAATAAACGTTTTGACTTTGACTTTTGACTCACCTTCCCTTACAGAATTTTACGCAAGCTTTTTTTAAGCAAGCATTCAGCATGCAAGCAAGCATGCAGCATGCAAGCAAGCATGCAGCAAGCAAGCAAGCATTCAGCATGCAAGCAAGCATGCAACATGCAGCAGGCATGGTTTCTGTCACGGCTCCGGCGCTGCGGGGCTCCGGCGGTCCCATGCGAGTTTTTCGTCGCAGATTGATTATAAAGCTCACCACCGCAGCTTCCGCAGCACCGGCGGCGAGTGTTACAACCACCTGCTCCTCAACTCGCGGCCCGCCTCGCCCCTTCGCGCCTACGCAATTTTAAATTACACTCTAGGGGTAGGGCAGACAAGACTGCGTGGAGTCGGATTTACAGCGATTCGTTTCTGTCACTAAAACCTATTTATTAGCAAATGTTTTAGGACTAAAAAAATTATTATAAATGAACATTCGGAATAATACACGTTATTTAACACAATACTTAGGACATATGACTTTAGCTCATGTAAAATTAGGAGATTCAATTATTATAGTACTCGATATTATGACAGAATACTTTTAGAACTAAAGATAATTCTGTCAAACAAAATTTCGGGATTTTGAACATTATGGTTACTGAAGTTTATAGCAAAGGTGTAATGGATAATGATTTTCGGACAAACAATTTTAGGAGAAGTAAGGGAGTACCCTTTAACTGCATAAATAAAAGAAAATTGCAATGTTTCGGCCACACAGAGATATACCTCTTCACGAGGTATATCCCATCTGGTGGAAGCGAAGTTAGGAGGGTGATATTAGCGGAGCTGCCAGGGTTCTCTTCAGCAGTGATGTGGTGGCAACGTGTTCTCCAGAAACACTCGCAGCGCTAGAGTCCAAACTCCCTGCCCCAGCGGATGATCTTTCGTTTGATGGCCCTGCCAATATAGGGAAAAGGCTGATATTGATTGTTTTTTCAAATTGTCTAATTAATTATACAGGTAGGCATTAAACCTGACATCAACAGATCAGAAGAAAGTGTTAAACTGAAAATAATATAAGGAAATGGCTGAAGAATCGATCACATGAATGCATATATGCTTTTTTTGTTCGCTTTCAGTTTTTCAGCTGAGTCTACTGTATTCAAGAGACACGACGGTGTTTATTTGCACAACTGAAAAAGTATTTGTCATTTGACGAGATCAAAAATCGCTTAATAATGTTATTAGTTTATTTTGGAAAAGAAATGTCTTGTCATAAAACAATAGGTAGGTACACGTATTTTTAAGGAGTGAACGCTCCTTAAAGGATTCGGTTCGCAGTCACAAACTGCTAAAAACACTTCCATCTTCCTCTAATTTCGACACGTTTTCGACATTTATTTTCGCTGAGATGATATTGCGACTTGAATTTGAACGCTTTTAGGGTTCCGTCCGTCACTGTGAGGATGGCTCTGAGGATATGGTGGAGTGCGATGGAGCATACGGTGAAGGTCTGCCCTGCTTGGGCGGAGCACCGCTGTGTCCTCGTCGAGGCGATCGGTGACGGCAACCTCTCGTGTCCGGCCCTGGTTCAATTCATGGTCCGGAGCGAGGAGGCATGGGAAGCGGTCATTTTCTTCTGCGAAGCAGGAATGCTAGCGAAGGAGGAGGCGGACCACATGAGGGAGAAACAAACCCTACACCCCAACCGCCGCAAGAGAAGAAGACGCGCCGGGCGTTGGGAGTCACAGGGCGTAGGCGCGGGCCGGCGGACGGTGAGCGTTGGGTGGCTCGCTGTCCAATCACAACCAGGCCCGGGTCGATGGCGCGTTGTGTTCCACGCGCGCCTCAAAGATTTGTCAGCATAGAAGACGGGGCCCGCTAGGGCCAGAGCCTGCCAGGGTTGCGGAATTTGTTCGAAAGAGTCACCGCGGCCCTGGAACGCAAAGGGCTTTAGGAGAAATACGGATGGGTTTTAGTCAGTAAGAGTCCGACCCAACCTCACGCCTCACCCAGAGCGGAAGAAGTCATTTGATGATTTCCCAGCGTTAAAAAGAAAAGGGTTCCGTCCGGTCGTCCGTGGTTTTACACAGACGCTATTAATGCTGCGAAGCTGTAATTTGGCATGATTATTCACAAAAGGTGGAAAATCTTTTTTTGTGGTACCTCCCGTACAGGTAAAGGGGATATTTTTACAAACGAGTATATGCAACGCTTGCTGAGGTCGTTCCGTGGATGGGAGACCATTCATCACATACGAGACTCCTCCGTCATTTGAATATCTTTGACAGTTGTTACGGATAGCCAGAAACCAGAATTTCTGGTACTTCTACGTCTGGCCAAGGGGTATCCTTGGCAAGACGTTATCCCAGCACGGTGCGACTGCCTATCCAACCATTCCAGATGGTTGGATAGGCAGTCGCACCGTGTAAAATACTGGTGTTCAGTTGCATCCAGCATCCGGCAGCTTGGTTGATTGATAGGAAGAGTCTAAGCCAACGATAAATGCCATCAATCGATGGTAAAATGGAGTATCTACAAGATCCGTGTAGTAAATAACTACAGATGAAACCGAAAGTACTGAACACTATCTAACATGAAGTCTCACCAAACCAATTAAGGACTTATGTAATGAAATGACTTTTTACATGCCTATTAGCTTCTGCCCGCAACTTTGTCCGCGTGGAACAGTTACTTTGGGCAGCCATTTTTATTTTTAAGATGGTAATTTTTCAAAAACGCTTGAATATTCTCTTATGTTTATTTTTTTTTATCAAGTGCTTTTAATACAAAGGTTAATTAATGGTTTTATCTTCAATAATAATAATAATAATAATAACTTTATTTCGGACGCACAGATCCATAGCGTGTTAGTAACATATAAAAAAAAAATAAAAACAAAAACTTATTACCTAGTGTTAGTACCAATCAACCTCTTCACAAACTGCTGCACAATTGGAGAGCCGAGGCTCTCAGCTACCGTTTTCAGAATGCTGTTTTGACTGTCCCTCACTCTCCTCAGAAGCGACGCTGTTTTTTTGCGTATAATCGCATGAAAATTATCAGTTCGCGCTTGCGCAAACATCTCCGACGCGCTACAGTAACGGGGCAGTCTCAACAACATCCTGAAAGCATTGTTATATTGGACGCGTAGGACATCCAGCGATCTCTTAGTATAGCTGACCCACAGACCACCGGCGTACAGACTTTGGCAGTAAGCCTTGAAGAGTGTTACTTTTACTAGGTCTGTACACCGCGCAAATCTACGGGACAACATATTACTCCGGACCGCTAGTGCCCTACGCTCCCTCTCGATGTCTACATCGTCCCTGAGGTCAGCGGTATTTAAAAGTGGACACCCTATTAATTTTTGTCCCATTCACGAGAAACTCGGGTTCTCCACGGCGTTTACCACCGACCTCAAAGACCATGTATTCACACTTCTTTTCATTATAATTTAATCCATGTGCGGCAGCGTAGGCTTCACACGCTTTTAGCAGCTCTCTGATCGCTCCCGCTGACGGACCCAGCAGCACCATGTCATCTGCATAGCTGATGTTGTTAATTCTAACCCCACCAACACTGCATCCAACACGCATGCTGCTGAGCGCGACAATAAGGTCATCCATGTAGAGGTTGAAGAGCCTGGGAGACGTCAGGCCCCCCTGCCTCACCCCGCACTCCAACCTATACGATTCAGAGACTGTATCATCCCATTTCACAATATTGCTTTGGTTTCCATACCAGTACTGAAATAGACCACATATTTCCGCGGGTATACCCCTGTCACCCATCTTCCCCCAGAGCATATCATACGAGACAAGATCAAATGCCCTGGAGAGATCAAGGAAACAGGCGTACACTGGCGTCCCTCGATCTATATAATATTGCACAGTATGCCTGAGACTTAAAATAGCACTTTCAGTTGATAGTCCGGGGCGAAACCCGAACTGTGCATCATGAAGATGTATGTGGTTACTTAAGTAAGAATCAAGCACACCGTCCAATACCTTAGCTATTATTGTCGCAAGAGAAATGGGACGATAGTTAGCTTTGTCCGCGATGTCCCCAGTCCTGTTCTTCACAATGGGAACTACGATGGTCTTCATTAAATTAGCAGGTAGATACGCGTGACTAATACACATTGTGAAAAACATAGACAAGACCCGCGGCAGATGGACACCTGCGTGCTTCAGATGCTCAACGCTGAGCCCATCATGTCCTGGCGATTTGCCTCGTCTCATGCTGTTTATGATTTTAAGTACTTGCTTGGCTGAGAAACGTATCAGAGGTTTCACGCCATGACAGTCGGGCTCACCATCATTCACCAAAGTTGAAGGACCGAGTGGGGATTGAACTTTGAAATGCTCCTTGAACATATTCGCAATTCCTTTCTTATCACTTATCCCTTCGACACCCGCAGAGAGGCCCGGCTTTGCATTCAACTTTGCAGTGGACTTCCAAAATTTACCAAAAATTTTATTAGCTCTTTGTTTTGCTAACCTATCCATAACAATTTGCTCAGCGTTATTTTGACAAAATTTAAGTCGATTTTTAAATATTTTACGCTTCTCACGCATTTCATCATAAACCGGACCTGACGAGGGACGACTGTTCACCAGCCAGGTCTGAAAGCTACACCTCTCGGTGAGCGTCTTTAACATACTCATTCCACCCACACACGCGCTTACCCCGCCTCGGACCCCCCACAGATGTCCTTTTAGATTGCCCAGCCGCCGCACATAGGATTTCTACAATCTGTTCATACAAATTATCCAGAACAACTTTATGCTCAGCCACACTGCATGATCCAACGCTGCACTTTTCAAACTCCTGGGGGAAATCAACGCCTCGCAACTTACTGGTACATAAGTTATGGTAACTTTGCGTTTCTGACTTGTTTCTTTCACCCCAAATGACAGAATTACGGCCAGCACCCCCTGTCATCAACTTAGTCCTCACAACTTCTAGGTCACAATCCAGATGCAAAGGTAAATGATCCGAAATGTAAACATCTTCGGATACATCAACACCCGCAATAGACCGCCAAGCTGATACAGACACCACACAGTGATCTAGCCATCTCCTGCTCCCGTACACATCACTTATAAAAGTGTAGGTATCACTATCACTAGAATAATGAGACTACTAGAATAATGACAAACTCAAACAATATACTTTCATCGACAAAATGTATCCTATGTCCTTCTCCAAGGTCTCATCTGTCTCTGTACCAAACTTCATCTGAACCAGTTCAGCGGTTTAAGCGTGAAGAGGTAACAAACAGACACACTCACATTTTGGTGATCCTTTGGGATATGTCGGTAACTTTGGAAAGATGGAAGCAAGGAAACTCCGAGCATTGCTCTCTCCATTGCCCTTTGAGTGACTTTTAAGCCTTCTGATGAATCACAGCGCAGCGGGTGAAAAATATAATCATGAGGAAGATACCAGCTTGTATTAGATGAAAGTAAAGTTTCCGCTTGACAATATTGGCATGATGTCATACAACGGAATGTCTTCTTATTTACCTCTTATTATTTTCGACATTATATTGGACTTGTTAAGCAAGCAAAATAAAACTGCGAAGACTCACGGTGGAATAAGAACTAATATCGGCAAACAAATATCTGCGTTATTATTTAAATTATTAGGTTTACAAGATGGAAACTTAACGGTAGGCATATAACGGTGTATGTTAACTAAGTGATTTTACCGCAACAGGTACTTAAGCGATTCTTATTTTCTAGAGTATTTACCATATTGAAATAATTGCAAGGTTAGTAGCGAGCTGAACTGTTATTATATGTATAAGATCTCGATATACTTAGCTTTATTACATTGTAGATGATTCGTTTTTAAAAAAGAAAAACTTTCAAGTCTTTTTTTTTTTTTTATTTGAGAAGAATGAGGCCTGCTCAAAGAGACATCATCTGCCTAGCCTTTTCCCAATTATATTGGGGTCGGCTTCCAGTCAAACCGGATTCAGCTGAATACCAGTATTTTACGTTGAGTGGCTGCCTACCAGACCTCCACAACCCATAAACTGGGTAACACGGTACTCCTTGACAAGACTGGTGTCAGATTATCTGGCTTCTGATTATCCGTAACGACTGCCAAAGATCTACAAATGACAGCCGGGACCAACGGCTTAACGTGCTTTCCGAGGCACGGAGGACTCTCGGTATGTTAAGATGGTCACCCATCCACAGACCAACCTCGACAAGCGTTGCTTAACCTTAAAGATCGACCCATGTGGCTGTTATTATTTAGCCACGAGCTACCTGCTCAAAGAGTATTCTACATAAATACGCATCATTATTTTTCTTCCCGATTTAGCCTGAATATAAAATCGTTCGTTTCTACACCTATAAGGGACATAGTGCCAATGTTTATATTGAATAGTGATCATTCCGGCCATGATAACTGGCCGGTTATATCAATAAATAAATCATTGGCATTGGTACATAGTTAGTATTTCCTGTTCTCGTCAATCATGCCTGCATTTTAATTAAACCAGTATCGATCTAACCATTATTTGATTAATTAAAACTCCTGCAGGTTATGTAAGACTGCAGTTTAAATTGTAACTTACCGAACGGATTTAGAACGAAGATAAGAAACTTTGTGAGTGCAAGTGATCTCATTAGTCAAGTATTGCTTTTCTGTTTCCTTCTGGAGCCAGTTAACACTCTTATTGCGGAAACTATCCACCTTATTGCGTAATACAGAAATTCATTGATCGGTTGCACATTCTTTCATTACCAAAGAAAGATTGCGTGTTTTACGGTGTCGAGCAGACGATGTGATTTTGAACAATGGATCTGGATTTTTAATAAGCAATTTTATGTTCTGCGCGATTGAGGAGCAGACTTCGAACCCAGGCAGGATTGTACTTTGAATAATTTTTGCTTATCACCTCTAGATACATACTCTCGAGAACTTGCAAGGAAACAAGGAAGAATGACCTAGAACAAAAAATAGAAAGTCGTATTTGTGTTAACCACTAAACTTTAGTACACTTTTTTTTTTAAGATTGGTAAATGACCTGAGCGGAAGGGCGTGTCAGACTCTTACTGACTAAAACCCATCCGTGTTCCTTCTAAAGCCCTTTGCGTTCCAGGGCCGTGGTAACTCTTTCGAACAAATTCCGCAACCCTGGCAGGCTCTGCCCCTAGCGGGCCCCATCTTCTATGCTGACATCTCTTTGAGGCGCGCGTGGAACACAACGCGCCATCGACCTGGGCCTGGTTGTAATCGGACAGCGAGCCACCCAACGCTCGCCGTCCGCAGGCGCACGCCTGCGGTAGCCGGGGATCGCCCTGCGACTCCCAACACCCGTGGCGTCTTCGTCTGTTGTTGGCAGTGAGCCGACTGCACTACACTTGCGAGGTGGACTCCGACCCACTCCCTCTCTCCTCTGTGTCACAATATTTATTTTATTATATTCGGACAACAGACAGCTAATTACAAGGCATGCTTACTTATTTCAATATAATGCAGGCCAATTACATGTTTATAATTTTCGTTTATCGTACAACAAAGGAACAAATTAAAAAAAATACCGACTATAGGTACTGAGACTCATCTTCATCATAGAGGCATACTGAGGTGCTAAAATTACAGCGACAGTATTGTTTAGCAAAGGTTCCCACCGGGGGCGGCCCCGCCCCCTGGCGCTGGAGCTTTTCGTGGGGGCGGAAGCGGGGCCAAAGAGAAATGAGGGGAAATGTATGGTCTTTGTCTGAATTAAATGTTTTTGTATTATAAAAGATTAATAATCACGTTCCTCAGCCGCGACCACGAGTAGCACGATTACAGAGAGAGAAAGAGAGGATTAATTTTTAATTTTTGATTATATTCATAGATACAAGGCAGACATATAAAATCGGTATAATTAACTATTATTTAAAGGGATTTTTTTTAGAGATAAGAAACGTTTTTATTAACTTTGTCATTTTAATGTTAAGGCACTTCGGTATCTCTTTTCACTTGATGTCAAAAAGCCAATTTGGTGGCTTTCATAATTAGATCAATCTTACATTTTTGCATGCTGGTCATTTAAACTTATCTAAACTATTACAAAATTAAAATAAAATTAGGAAAAGCGCCACATTTAAGAAACGTGTACCTAGTTTGCAATAAGACCATTAGTGCTAGAATTTCATCAGGCGCTTCAGGACCGAATTCAGCCCGGCTGCTGAATCTTCCCAGTTTTTTTTTCAAGATAAGTAATACCTACTAATCATTAATATTGCAATTTTTTTAAAGGACGAGTGACTATAGTAGTCATATTCTGAAAAAGTTAAACAAGTAGAAAACCGACACCAACATATTTACAAAGTATAATGAACAAATTATTTTATTTATTTATTTTATTTTTTTAACAAAACACTTCTATCATTACAAGATATCCCAAAGCGATAGGGTGGTACTTAGTTTATACTTATTTTACAAATTGTAACATAAATAGTATGCGGTTATTTATGCGAATTTATTCAATGAATATGAAAAAATGTCAATCCTTTCGGCGACATTATTTAGTGTACCGAAGGCGCGAGTAACTGGCGCTTTTTGAAGCAAATTAGTCCTGCCGCGTGGCACAGCTAGCAGCTGCGGCCGTCTCCGCCTCAGCACATAATGGTTGGTCAACTCCTTTAAGACCCCCTTTTTATTACACCATTGATTACTTTAAAAATATAAATGGTGAGAGCCATATCCCTTCTTAGTTCTAACTTGTTATAAAATATTCTGACAGTTTTTATAGCTTCACAATTTAGTGTCGTCTGGATATGAATGGATATAAATAATAATAATAATAATAATAATAATTAGTGACGTGCTACACTAACGCCATCTACTGACACTTTTCTAAACTACTCTAACAAAACTCGCATATCAGCTGCTGCAGTGTTATTAAAAATGCTAATTAAATTACCTACAAAAAGCGTGTCGATAAGCAATCGACAAGATTATCAGCGATCGTTATCAGCAACGTCAGCACTTCCTGGCAAGTGTTGAAGTGGTTATACCTACAAAGGAAACATGACGTGGTCATCATTGTATATTTTGGGAGTAAGATTAGTAACATTAGCATATTAAATTAGCAACCTTAACAGTTTACCTACACAGCAATAGTGGAGAGCGGGGCTGGAAGTTCCTGGGGTAAGTTGTTCCGATAGTAATCCTAACTTATATTATAATGCGAAAGTGAGTTTGTATTGTTTGCTACGCTTTCACGCCTAAATGGCCGAACTGATTTTAATGAATTTTGATGCAGAGATAGATGGGACTTTGGTCCCGGTTCATTAAATTCTCTTGGTTTCAACTGAACCTGAAAACAAGGCATGTGTTATAAGGATAACAAAATAAAACATCTACCCTTTAGAAAAAAAAACGAAACATTAATTAAAATAGGGGCGAGCCAATTACCAGCAACCGGGCACAAAAACAGGCTCCAGACTGCTGCCAAAAACCCCTGATCGAAAAACTTAATAACACTTTTTCTGACTCGGGAAATCAACCCGGAATCTTAACTTGCATGCGAGTCGCTTGCAGGTAGAAACGTACTAAGGATTGAAAAGAGACTGCTGAAACGGAGGAACAAGGAACTTAATTCTTCCTTTAGAAGGTGAGAAATGTTTGATAGTAATCAATCCAATCTATAAAGTATTATTCTATATATCTGTTACCAATAGCTGCGTTCTTATCTCCACCTATCTACAGAGACATTTCAACATCTGACGACTGTAGCATCTACAGAACTCAGATAGCCTATTTTTTCAGCATCAACCCAATTAACTATACGTATAATTCAGTATAGATAGAGATCTCAATGAAAACATAAAAAAATCAAACATATATTCACACAGATGTCATAGATAGATACCAATTTCATTGTAATTAAATAAAAATCATTGGTAATTCGGTAATTATCACTAAAGGGCATTCAAAAACCTAATCAAGAAGGTATAACGAACGATAAACAAAATGTTCTGCCAATTTACCCAAGTGTACATACTAAAACAAAGATAATAGCAGGGAACTAATCGTGGGCACTATCAGATAACAACACCAGTTTGGTTATACCTTTCGCAGCAAACGCCGCCTTTTCAGATCAAAAGTGCCAGAAATGGTTTAGTGACGGTTCTGAAGTGGTACCAATAGTGTTGGCATAGTGACTGCAGTGATTTTTTGTGTGACTGGGAACGTTCTTTGAGGTAGGTAAGAGTGTGTTACGTTATACAGTTCAAGTATTTTGTGGAATTAGATTACATGTTATAAGGTTATTAAAGTTACAGAGGTATGCCATGTTATAAAGTGTAGTGTAATATTTTTCCTGTGATAGTGATGCCGTTGGTCCCGGCTGCCATTGTCAGTCGTTACGGATAATCAGAAGGGTCAGAAGCCAGAACCTGTTTTGCCAAGAGTTCCCGGAGGGTTGTGGATGTAAAATACGCAGTCGCTCGATTTAATATCAGAACTCAGCTGCATCCCATTAAACTAGTAGCCGACCTCAATATAGTTTTAAATTGGTACTTGTTCTATAAACCAGGAAGAAAATTTGGTCTTACTCCATTTACTCTTACTTATACCCTAATCTCTTCAAAATTAGAGTGAACAGGCTTCTTCTGGGTAACCTCGCTCCATCGTCGACTTTGTCTCTGTCATCTATGACCTAGACTAGAGTCAAGAGCAAACCCCGTATTAAATAATAAAGAAAAGGTGCAAATTGTTTATGCCACATAGATTTCACATGAAACTACCTTTGCTTCCGTGTCTTCACCTAACTATACAACCTCGTCTTCTATGTAAACACATACTATATTATGTGTCAGTTAGAACTATCCCCTTATGGTATATTATCCGTAACGTAAGACATGGTAAAAATTGAAGTCAGTTTAAAGTCTTTTGGAATCACCCATCTTGGGCGAGCGTTTTAATTAATTTTTTTTGCATTCTCTGTATGGGATGTCGTGTGGTTTCTTCCCGATTCCTCTTCATAGGAAAATACCTAGTTGAATTGGATTGTAGAGGCTTATTCCCAGCAGTGTGGCAGACGTTATTACAAGTAAGAATACAACCTAGGCGGGGCCATTGACTAGGTTATATTCTACGTATACTTTTGGATTGTACATTATGGAGGCTTTTTCAAAGTCACGTCTACTGGATATTCTTTTCGCAATTTTAATATGGCACGCATTGATAGTTACTCTACCACTTTCATTTAAATATATTATTTATTAAAATCTAACAAAAATAAACAATGTAATTTACGATTAAAGAAAACTAAAATGAAAATCTCACCAGTAACAATGCACCAATGATATAAAAACAATAGAATGCATAGTTGATCTAATAATATTATTTTTATAATAAGCTATTTACTTAAAAATAAGCTTATTCAATAAAACTTTTAACGATTCACTGTTATTAGGAAAATAGCCGTGGAAGTTTAATTTAATGAACACATTACTTCCAACATTCTTGAATTTGCAATTAAATAACATCTATGTGGGTACATTGGAACCAGTAGAGTATAAGTTGTCAGACGAACTGTACAGAATAATATTGATTGCAAAAGTTAGCAGTAAGAGACCTTCCTATTTTGGAAGCCCAGGAAAAAGTTGGGGCCAAAACGCCATATAAAGACACTGAAAGCCCCTGCCAGGGTTGCGGAATCTGTTCGAAAGAGTCACCGCGGCCCTGGAACGCAAAGGGCTTTAGAAGGAACACGGATGGGTTTTAGTCAGTAAGAGTCTGACACGCCCTTCCGCTCCACCCAGAGCGGAAGAAGTCATATGATGACTTCCCATCCTTAAAAAAAAAAAGACACTGAAAGCCTCCCAAAAGAGTCTACTCATCTACAATAATCGCTACGGGTTTTCGCTGGATGCGAGATGCACAGGACTGGTTGATGTGGCGATGCTTGGGGCTTTGTCCAGCTGTGGACATCCTCCGCTTGCAGTGATGACAACAATTACAAGGACTTTGAAACTGTCAAGGATTCGGTCACTTAAAGGCGGAACTAGATGGCCGTTCCAAAGCGTGTAGATCGGTATGAAGACGAAAAAACTCTTTTCAGTGGATATATCAACAACAACAAACCGGATGCAGATGTATCCCAGAGTTTTGAATTGAGCGACTTTCAGATCTCCACAAACCAGTTACATCCCCTAGATCTTTTGGCTTTGATTACCGTAACGACTTTCGAAGATCTACGAATGATAGCCAGAATCAACGGCTGAACGTGATTTCCGAGGCACGGAGGAGTCTCGGTGTAGATGATCAGTTGTATACCTCCAAGACTGCCAAGCGTCGCTTAACCTTGAAGACTGCCCCATGCAAATGTAGTTACTTAGTCACGATGAAGTCATGAGTTACCGTCGAAGCTGGTACCTCAAAATTTACCTAATTGTGCAAAATTAAGTAGACACTCACGTACCTATATTCGTTAAGAATGCGTAAACCATTATCGTTTATCTCATTTCTATGACTAAATCTTATCACTAGATAAGAATACTTCGTAATAGGTAATATAAGCAGGAATTTCTTAGAGAACATCATTAACTTAATGAAAATCTCGGAAAATGTTACAACACATTTTGTAGTGCTTAAATTATTTTGCAGTAGATTATTATCCAAAAGAGTATGGGATGCGCTCTTATAAAACAGAACTACGAGACTTATCTCAAATTCTAGCTTACGCCAGTACCAGCGAAATTATCCCAAGGAAACATTCTTCCGGGATAAAAAGTCCCCTATGTGTGATTCCACTATACTCTATACAGGGTGTCCCAAAACTCAACGTCAAGCCGAAACGGGGTGACAGGATTGATCATAACCATCACGAGAAAAATCTGAAAAAAAATCTATCCCATGCAGTTTAAAAATTATGGGCATTTTAAGAAAAACCTAGAAATTTGATCAAACTGTAGCATTTTTCGGTTATTGTGGTTATTCTTTTTTATTTTTGTTCATTTGAACTTTGGAAACGTAATCCTAAATAACATTTCTAGAATCCCAATAAAAAATAATGACACAATTGCCTCAAGTTTCCGAGAATTGAGACTATTTGTTAAACTACGAATTTAAAATTTTCAAGATTCGTCGACTTTGACAGGCCCTCCTATAAAAAAAAATGTACTAGAGTGCCTTGGCAAGTGGCATTAAAAGTTGGCGCATTTAATCAGAATTCTAAAATGGTACAATACTTGTTAGTTCCATACAATAGAAAAGAGTAAAAAAAATAAAACCTCAAGTAACCCGATTTTTGCTATCTCATTTTACTCAGTTAAAATGTTTTTAATTCACACAAGCTCTAGGTAGGTTCTTAATTTTAAGACAAAATGATGAGAGAGATGGATAATGGGTATGTTCGCCATGAGTGAGCGAGACAGATAGTGACGCCACTTTTACCAAAGTGAAAAAAAGTTAGTAAAATTAGTAAAATAATTAGGTTTGTTGGAATAAAAGTCAGATGATAGAGAAATAACGTTTTTTATTACAATAAATGTTCAAATTGTTTACCATCAGCCTCAATACAAGCCCTACATCTTCTTAAAAAAGATCTACTTATTAGTCGGGCATATCTTCGAGAGTTGATCGCCTCAGCTGCTTGTTCGCATATTCTTGTGAAGTGTAGCGCGTAGGCATGGTAGATAAAAAGGATGCCAACACAAAAGTCCAGAGAGAAGCCAAAGTTGCCGGTATGTTATCAACAAGTCCAATTCACAAAGATTCAAGTCCAAAAAGAGAAGCCAAAGTTGTCAGTACTAAATCAACACAAGCGAATACGAACGTGCGCAGTAGACGAATGAGCGAAACGTACTAACTGGTTGGTGTCGGACTGGTAGCGTAGCCATTTGCTTGGCTGAAACTAGTGCGAATGAAACAGATAGATGCCATAGCATCTATCTGTTTCATTCGCACTCGTTTAAACGACGCATCTCCGTCTCAATGCGTGGCGTCACTATCTGTCTCGCTCACTCATGGCAAACATACCCATTATCCATCTCTCTCATCATTTTGCCTTAAAATTAAGAACCTACCTAGAGCTTGTGCGAATTAAAAACATTTTAACTGAGTAAAATCTGATAGCAAAAATCGGGTTACTTGAGGTTTTAATTTTTTTACTCTTTTCTATTGTATGGAACTAACAAGTATTGTACCATTTTAGAATTCTGATTAAATGCGCCAACTTTTAATGCTACTTGCCAAGGCACTCTAGTACATTTTTTTTATAGGAGGGCCTGTCAAAGTCGACGAATCTTGAAAATTTTAAATTCGTAGTTTAACAAATAGTCTCAATTCTCGGGAACTTGAGGCAATTGTGTCATTATTTTTTATTGGGATTCTAGAAATGTTATTTAGGATTACGTTTCTAAAGTTCAAATGAACAAAAATAAAAAATAATAACCACAATAACCGAAAAATGGTACAGTTTGATCAAATTTCTAGGTTTTTCTTAAAATGCCCATAATTTTCAAACTGCATGGGATAGATTTTTTTTCAGATTTTTCTCGTGATGGTTATGATCAATCCTGTCACCCCGTTTCGGCTTGACGTTGAGTTTTGGGACACCCTGTATATCTGCTATATCTAAATTTCATCTAGATCCGTTCAGCCGTTTAGGCGTGACGGAGTCACAAACATTCTCCATCCACCCATACTTTCTAATAGTAGTAAGGTTCCAAAACAATAGAAGATAATTATCTGCATTTTATTCGTTTTTAGAAACGAGACTGGGGTAGTTAAACCTATCACTGTTGAAATTTTTTTCAATTTTTTATTGAGGAACGGGCTTGCTTTTGACCTCGATCACGCCTGATGGAAAGCGATGGATGAGGTCTATGATGGAGCGAGCGTGCCCAGAAGATGCCTGTTCACTTTGAAGGTAGACGTGTTCTATGTGGAAGGGAACACAGACGCTGGCAGAGACTTCCACACTTTGGCTGTGCTCATAATAAATGTGAATTAGATAGACGTGGAGATTGAAATTGCACTGACATAACTTTGTGCCATTAAAGGGTCCCCATGAATGGCAATAAGACATAGCCGGGCAGTTAGCCAAATTTTCTTGCTCATCGTTTTACCAAGGCATGAACTATTATCGTGCAGCAAAGTCACGCCCCAGGGTTGCGGAACTGTTCGAGTTACCGCGGCCCTGGAAGTTCTGGAGTGACGACTGCGTACCGGTAGACGCAGCGTTGGAAGGCTGGCAAAAGGTAGACCGTTGACCTGGTGAGGGTCGCGGGTAGCCGATGGATGCGAGACGTACAGGACCGGTTGTTGTTGACACTTGGGGGAAGCCTATGTCCAGCAGCGGACGTTTTTAGGCTGATATGATGATGATGGAAGGTAAAGTCTGTCTCTCCCTCCCGCTCCGCCAAGATTGTGTAAAGTCATTTGATGATTTGCCATCTACAGCAAAGAAGTGAATCTGGTCAGGAGTACTTATAGCGGTTACTACCTAATATGACTACCAAAACTCATCCACTTAGATCTATAGACACTTTATATGACGTCTAAGATAAACAGTATTCTTACAACGGTGAAGTATCTCGTTGAAACAAGTTAAAAGATCTTCCGATTATTTTTTTATCTTATCACTGGGACCTTATTGTTATCAGCGTTGTTTAGTTTCATGGTGTGCGCGGGCGCAGTGTCACGTTAACATTCTTCTGTTAAGGAAATGTGTGGAGAAGTGTGAAGGATATTTTGGGGTGAGTTTGTGTGGGGGTGGGAAAAGAACCTACTTTTGAAAGGGGTGAAAATTTATCTTATTGATTTTGGTAAGGTTTAAAGTTGTGTGTGTTGGAAATGTGAATGAGGATGGGTCTGGGTATTGCATTAGGTGTTTTATCTGTGGTTGTCAACATCTCGCCATGTAAATTTTGGTGGAGTAAGCATGAAGTGAACTGTCATTCCAGCTTGTTTGTAGATATAGATTGACACCTCACTTAGTTTATTCTCAAAGAATTTCGCTGTGAAAACTTCAGTGAAGTGAATATGAAGTGAGCTATCAATCCATCCAAGCAAAGTGGAATGACGGTTCACTTTAAGCTCGTTCCACCTTATTTTCACGGTGAGATGTTTCCAGAATATCTATCATCATCATCCACAGCCCGACTTCGCCCACTGCTGAGCATAGGCCTCTCTTCTCTTGTGCCAATCCCCACGTTCCTGTGCCAGCCTCGTCCAGGTTCTACTCGCGATGGTAACAATGTCGTCCGCCCATCTCGCCACCGGCCGACCAACACTTCTAGGTACTTCCAGTCCTCAGACGTCACTCGGTCACTGCCTTACTCCACTTATCATCACTGCGACTTGCCAGGTGTCCTGCCCAGCTCCATTTTAGTATGTCCTCATGCTTACAAAATATGTTTTTGGGTTTATTGATTGTTTGTGTAGATTTGTAAAAAGTTAAATATACACGGTACGAGGCATCTTATTGCAGTAGGTACATGTTATCGGAAGTCTTTGGAATGTCTGTGAAGGCTTGGCTGATGATGAACTAAGCCCACAAGGAGTATTTTACGATTTTTTGCTAAAGATAACTACGTACGAGTGATATTGAGTCTATGATTATAATAAGGTACCTACATCTGAATGTAGTGTAACTCGTGGCGAAAAGCAAATATAATTTCATATTCTCCTTATTTTTCGTGTGTATGTATATGCATACCTCTAAAATAAGTCTTAACGTGAAGAATATATGTAGGTATGCATGTTTGTACTGCATAACAGTGATAACTACAGTGGAATCCGTTTATTATGACTACGGTTATATTGACCAACCGCTTACTATGAAGTAAATACAGTGCGAAGTTTGGTTTTCACATAAAAGTCTTTATAAAAAGTTCGGATATTATGACTTTGCTTATGAACATGTCGCTTATTGTGACCTATTTTTAAGGAATTATATTCAGTTATAGTGACATGATTCCTAACACCTTCACTGGTTTTTGTGTTCATTCCCACCCCTTTCCCTGCGACGACATATTGTGCAATTTGAATAGTTTCTCTTTATTACACTAAATTTCTCACACATAACTATTTGGTAGTTGTGTAGTTAGCTTAGGAATATGCTTTGTATGGCGTTTAGTATGAAGTGTTTTTCACTTTCCTTCGTGTATGTAATTATAAGCGGATTTTACTGTATAACATTTTTTTCCCTTAAAATAACGTTGTCCCATACTACGAATTTCATAAACTCACGTACACAAACAGCCAGACCTGGAACAATTATCTGTAGGCGATACAAAAAATTGGCACGTTAAACCAACTTTTGCTTCTATTGTATTTTGATGGATGAAAAATAACCTCGTGGGTTAATCGTGTTTTAGGCTCGTGAGCCTAAAAACGGTGAAAATGAAATTTTGAGTAAGTGTGTTAAATAATATATTTTTAGATATCAAATCTCAAATAGTTTATTGCAATCCATAATGTACACATAAACAGGTGGTAGAATTAATAAATAGAAACAATTATGGACCCTGTCGAGCACAGCAAAACTTAAATTAATTAATTAGGAGAGAGGAAGAGCGTTTTGTTTACTTTTCTTGTAAAATGTATGTTTAATTGTTTCCTGTTCATCTTGTATCTATTATTAAATATTTTATACATATTATTGATTATTATCTGCATTGGTATTAGCATTTTTTATCAGGTATTATTAGAAAAGTATATTACCTATTTATTTATTATTATTATAAGAATTTAGTGTCATTTGTTTATTATTATCATTTATATAATATAATGTCATCAATAGAAGTGGCTAGTATCTAGCCAGTTAAAAGTCAGCAACACGAACATGTTACAATCAAACAAACCCACTATCATGTGTAAGTTGACATAAAACAATCGATTCTCTCTATAAAAGTTAAGCATATTAAGGTGTCTACATTTTGTACATCCTGAACATTTTCTCAATTCTCCACACCCCATTTACCACTTAATGTCAAGTAGTTTATTAGAAACGTGCTGCTCCCATACGTGCAGACACGTGAACAACATAACCTCCTCAGGCGCCGGTGAGTCGAGTTCGACTATCTATCTGTTTGCTCGAGGATTCCACATTCACTGAAATAGTTATAATTGCTTGAATATGTATGTAACGATAAAATCTGTGATAGAGATATGAATAGTTTTGAAGGACGTGATCGATGCAACAGGCAAACAGTCATATAGTCACAAGCGATAGCCAATAACAAATTGAGATATACGATAGCTGAGAAATGTTTACACTGTCTGGAAAGGTTCACTCAAATCTGTGTGGATCCTGTTCTGAAAAGACTGCCTCAGACATTAACCTACATGGTTATCCCAGTTATTGGGTTGTGGAGGGTAGATCAGTAGTTGCTCCATATCAAATACTGGTCTTCAGCTGCATCCGGCTGGACTGGAAACTGGACCCAACATAGTTGCGAACGAGCTACAAGCTAGTTTGATTGATTTGTAGTCGTACATAATGAAAGTGTATGAAAAAAGAGGCCCCAAAAAGACAACCAATATTTGTTTTAGAGTCACAACCAGGAACGTAGACAATTTCCGAGGTCTAAAGGTCTTTGAGTAGAGGACTTTGGTTAAAACCAAAGTTCATGTTTTTTAATTACAGCAACGCCTTGAGATTGATGCCAAGAGTGACCAATTAAAAGCCCGACCTCCTGCGGCAGTTAATTATAATTAGGTAGATGGTGTGATCACGTGCCCGCAATGTGCGAGGGTTATCACAAAGAAGATACGCTACATAAACCATATACGAGCTCACAAATGACAACTACAGCGGAGCTGAAGCAATCGCCTTGCCCGAAATCGGTCGGATCACATAAACATTTCTCATTTCGAAAAAAACTAGCAATGATGAATCATTTCTCTATAATTAGTGTATCATAGTGATAAGTACATAACGCCGTTCTACAATTTTATTAAGAGCCTGATAGCACTCCACACAATATAACCTACTTATATAACAGTACATAATGACACTGTTACATAATGCAATGTCTGGTTCCGATTGTGACTCGGAAAAGGCTGCATCGATTTTCATGAATATGATTTCCAAAATGAAAATCGATGAGAATCGGTGATGCGTAGCGATATCCTGTGCTGTCCTGAATTAGAGTAGGTCAATTTGTTTTTCATAGTCGGCCTGTATTTGTAGTACTGTGTTACCCAGTAACTGGGTTATAGGCAGTTGCTCCACGTAAAATACTGGTAAAATACAGCTGAATACGGTTTGACTAAGTATAGTTGGGAAAAGGCTAGGCAGATGATGGCATAAGTTTGTAGAATATATTCTATCTGAAAATTACTGCGATACCAATTCTTATTGAATTTTTTAGGTATTTTGGTCAAATTCAGACTCTGGATATTGGTGACAAAATTTGATTTGGATCATTAACCAAATCAAATTTTGGATAATGATATAATAATTTGATAATGATGATAATAATTGTGGACATAATTAACTGGAGAAAAGATTCTTCTTGTCTAGATATATACGAGGTTCCTAGCGGGACTACGGTTTATCGACTTTAGCTCAAATATCGTCAAGGATACCAAAGATTAGCCAGAAACATAACCAGAAGACCAACTGCAGAACGAATCGTAGTTTTGCATTAAAATCGTAAAACATAATCCATTGTCGAAATGTGTAAAGTTATTTCCTACCGTTAAGAGATTAGAGTTTTTCTTTCACTGATAACTGGTTACTGCTATCAGAGTTGTGAAACGCTCTGGAACGTAAGGTTACTGCGAGTTAACCGCTAGATAAGATCGAGATTATGTGGCGAAGATTACGCAGTTACAGTATCTGTTTGTCTTGGAAATTGTTGCGTTTGTATGGGAGCGGGGTAGGAAGAGAGAATCATAATCCGAATCTTTATTTGTAAACATAGGAAGAGTTGCACAGAGTGTGCGATGTTACAATAATTTATTAAACAAAAACAAAACAAACATTAAATTTATTCATTCTATACTATTAATACTTAATATTATTATAAATGCAAAAGTTTGGATGCATGGATGTTTGTTATTCACGTCAGAACGGCTGAACAGATTTTGATGAAATTTGGCACAGATGTATATTAGTCTGGAATAACATATAGGTTTAATTTTTCACGGGAGGTTGTTCCCCTAGAATAATTTTCGACATTCACGCGGGCGGAGCCGCGGGCCTATTATATAGAAACAAGCTCTATGAATTAAGACTACTTGTTAACATATTTCCGTATATTATAATACTAGATTTTGCCCTCGACTTCGTACGCGCATATCCTTTTTTTCCCGTTCCCATCGGTATTTCGGGATGAATTATACACCTAAACCTTCCTCATAAATAACCCCATCCATTGGTGAAAACCGCATGAAAATCTGTTCAGTCGTTTTTGAGTTTATCGCGAACAGACAGACAGGCGCGGCGAAGGAATCTGTTTTATAATATGTAGTGAAGATAATTAATATATAATAATAGTAAATCAATAAAGTATTTTCACAATGGATAAGTAAGGCATTGTTGGACACCGCGGCCCTGGAACGCAAAGGGCTTTAGAAGGAACACGGATGGGTTTTAGTCAGTAAGAGTCTGACACACCCTTCCGCTCCACCCAGAGCGGAAGAAGTCATTGGAAGATTTCCCATCCTTAAAAAAAAAAAGACATTGTTGGATAATGTGACTTGAAAGACTGACGAAAAACCAATAACTAAAAAAAAACAATAGATAAGTGCTTGGGATCTCATTTCATTTTGATCTACCTTTAAGAACCAAATGAAATGGATTCATAGTGGATCTTTGATGACAAAAAATGAGGATAGTTAACCATCGTTTTTAGACTGGTCTTACTTATTTCTAGTTTAAACTCATCAAGCAACACAATCATTACAACAACTACTGTAGGTAATAGCTATTCGATGATAACAAAACAATTTAATCTATTTGACTCAACAACCAAGCAAAAGTAGACTTGGAACTTGGCATAAAACCTTTTTTAAAACGAACTAAGTACCATAAGACACCCACCAATAAAACCTTCTTTCGTCTATACCCAAATTCTTCCATCAGAATTTGACATCCAGCTGTTCTCAACTGTCAGACGAATATCTTTAGCAAAAGTTCTCAAATGTCTGCTGCAGGTGTTCTAGAGTCGTCAGCTGATCGTGGCTCTGTTGCAAGTGTTCGGCGAGGTCCAGATGTGGCAGAGGAGGCACTCCCTGATCAATGGCTGAGGAGAAGTGGCAGAAAATCTGTAGGATTGTATGGAGGAAACGTGTGTTTGAGCCTGAGCCGACTGACAGCGGGAATCTTAAGAGGTGAGGAATAGAAATCACTTGTTTTGTACATATTCTGTAAATTATCAATGACTGTAAAGTTTCGGTAGACCACTTAACGATGCCTTTGATTTATTTTAATTTTAACTATTTAAGGCAACCATTTCCTACGAGAATTCAAGAACAATTCCCTGAGACAAATATTTTGTGTGGTAACCACTCAATATCAGATGGACTGTTGACCTTCGTTTAGTTATTAGGTTGTACACATGTATAGTATAACAGTCCTCCTGATCAATTTCGCTCTCACTCCGAGTCTATCTATCAGCGCGAGACATACATTATAGTTCATCACTCTCATATTCCAATGGGACAGCAACCCGACACGACCGGAGAGAGATTTGGCGCAGGACCAACGACTTAACGTGGCACAGGGGTTTCACATCAGCAACTTCCAAACAACGGGCTGTCACTGAGACATTCCTATAGGAAAAGCCCAATGACACTTTTTGCCCGACCTGGGAAACAATCCCAGGACTCCACGCTCGGCAGTCGCGTTTGCGATGTACATATTATTCGTGTAACCAACAGAATTTAAATAAAAGCACCTCTAGTAGACTGTAACCTGAAAAGTGTAATTCCATGGCTACAAAGCATAGGAAGATCTCAAACCACGTCGATGACGATGGTACAAAAGGTCATCAGGAAGATGGGATGCACAAGACCGAAGTAAATGGCGTGGTATGATTTGGAAAGCCGATCCTGCGTAACGGGAAAAGGCGAGGCCAAAGAAGAAGTAGTGAATTGTAACCTCAATGTCTCTTCTCAGGGAAGATCTAATGACTCCTTCCGCTCTGGGTGGAGCGGAACGGCGTGTCAGACTCTTACTGACTAAAACCCATCCGTGTTCCTTCTAAAGCCCTTTGCGTTCCAGGGCCGCGGTGACTCTTTCGAACAAATTCCGCAACCCTGGCAGAAGATCCACTGGGTGCTGATCATTTAATTTTCTGCTTGTCATGTTTTAAGATGTCTGAACTGCTGGGACTTGACGTCGCTAGGCGTGGGCAGCACGCTGGGCATCGGCGTGTACGTGTTGGTGGGCGCAGTGGCGCTGAAGACTGCCGGGCCGTCCATCCTGCTGTCCTTCCTCATCGCGGCCGTCACCTCGCTGTTTGCAGGTAACGTTCAACTGCTCTATTCTGTCAACATCTCACCGTGTAAACTTCGGTGGAGTGAGCGTGAACTGAATTGTCCTTCCATCTTGTTTGTATAGTTTGACAGCTCTCTATGGTATTTTTTGAACTTAGAGCAGCTAGCTGTAGATTATAAGTATGTATGTTTTTTCAGTAAAAGTTGTCAATGACGATGCTCATGACTAAGATGTGGAATATGCAGCTGGAAGCTGAGTAGAGGCTTAGGGTCGTAGTCTACCGTTTGACTAAGAGAGACTAGACTAAGGATCTAACTGAATTGTTGTTATAAATAGTAATCCCCATTGCTTTGAGAAAATTTTCATTGAGATATCTTAGCAACTGAGACTCCTTGAATAATTGTGTAATCAACTCACACTTATTGTAATCACTTCACATAGCTATGTTTGCACCGGCACTCCCAACATTGATAGCAGTTTAAATCTTTTATAATGATGCATGAAAAAGATAATTTTAAACAATGTTTTTCTTCCTTGGTTATTCATTTTACTATAATTGTATGATAAGACTTTCTTCCTCATTAGTATCTTGTTTTTTTTTTATTCCTGCAGTGTTTCCATACAAACATCACTTTATGTATTTTCATACAAACATCACTTTAGCTTCGTCATAACTTAGGAATTACTCTTATCAGACAATTATTATTATCGATTCGATTGTTTGAATATCGTAAACAGAGATCGAATACATAGTATGTAGATATGAAATGTATATCCTTATGTATAAATAACGCTTATTGCTAATTTATAGCTAGCGACCCAAACAAGGGTATTTATTCAATGTGTCACTTATTTCTTGGAATTTCGTATAAATCTAGGCTGCTGTACCTGTATTTATAACACCCATTGTTTTGTTTTTGTGTTATCAGCGTGGTAACACGCCACCTGATTCAAAAATAAAATACACAATCTACAGTAATAGTAATTTAGTTCTATTTGGTAACACACAAACATATATTTTAGTTGTACCTAAGCAAGTTATGACATCCCTATTTTTCACTTCACCTCTCATAATAACAGTAAAGAGCATCATCACCTTACTTCCCTTATCCTATTCCAAGTAACTCGGCACAACACAGTTATTGTTCTATATTCCTCTGTGAACCGTTAAATCTTGGTATTTCTGGGAATTGATACTCCTGTAGCGGCATCAATGCCACCACATGAAAAATAAGAAGCGAAATTTGTACGGCAACAAAAAGAACCGCAGTGCCATCTACGACGAACTAACAACGAAATCGCATCGCACAAGCAAAGTTCTCCGTACGATTTGATCATATACAACAGTCCGAATATTCACTTTCGGG
The DNA here is from genome assembly GCA_905163435.1 of Mamestra brassicae. Taxonomy (NCBI): domain Eukaryota; kingdom Metazoa; phylum Arthropoda; class Insecta; order Lepidoptera; family Noctuidae; genus Mamestra; species Mamestra brassicae. The sequence goes on from LR991001.1 coordinate 17,977,596, forward strand.
CAGTTGCCCACCAGACACAATAACCGTCTGGCAGGAGGATCCTCCCATTTTCCAGTGGAGGTATGCGGGACATTTTCTCTCTGTTCCGCATACCCTCTATACTCCCAAATTTAAAACACAGGCTGATGAAATAACATTCGAAGATAGAGCCCCAAATTGTAATGACTGTGACCAGTTTTGGGGTCTTTCTGAGTCTTCTTCTTCTTAAGTTACTATAGTGCTAACTGTAATCTGTTGTGTTTCAGGACTATGCTACGCGGAGCTCGGAGCGAGGGTCCCGCTGGCAGGCTCGGCGTTCATATACACGTACGTCACCGTCGGAGAACTGGTGGCCTTCATGGTCGGCTGGAACAATATACTTGAGTTTGTGTTCGGTGAGTTGATCTGAGGACTGTATTCACATGGATATACTAACAAGGGTAGAGCAACATCAGTTCATTCATTTCTCAGCCATGTTTAAGTTGGCTTCCAGTTTTACCGGATGCAGTTGATAACCAGTATTATAAGTAGAGACTGCCTCTATTTGAACTTTGCAACCCAGTAACTGAGTAACACGATGATGCTCTTTGGTAAGATCAGTTGGATGATTTTCGGGCTCTTTATTTTCGGGTTTGGTCGGCTTTACGTATTGTTATTATTTGAATTGTTGAAAAGCACTTTTTCCAGCAGAAAAATAAAGTGTGCTTCCATCACCATCCACCACAGCCGATTTCACCCACTGCTGAGCACCTCTGGTTCCTGCGACAATCTCCTTGCTCTTGTTCCAACCTTTTTTTGATATCGGGGGGATATCCTCATGGAAATCCTCCATCTGTCATCATCTGAGGGGTCTGTCAGACTCTGACTGACTAAAACCACCCCGGTGTTCTATCTTCCACCTACGCCGGGGATCGCGGGAACGTATGCGACTTCCGCAATCCCCGGCTGGCTCTTGTTCCAACCTCATCCAAGTTCTTCCCGCGACCGTAATAATGTCATCTGCCCGTCTGTTATCAAGTTAAAAAAAATACTCTTCTCAATTCCAGGGACAGCCAGCGTGGCTCGGGGTCTGAGCTCGTACCTAGACGTGGTGACGGACCACTCCATGTCCGGCTGGTACCAGTCAGCCATGCCCATCCCAGAGCACTTCGGCATCTCCACCTACTTCGACCTTTTCGCCTTTTTCTTCGTTTTGTTGATGGGAAGTAAGTACCTGTTTGCTGGCGACAACTGTTTCAGATTTTTAAAAAGAGTTTAAACGGTGCTGTATTTTATTTTAATGCCATGGCTTAGCAGAGGCTTATGTTCAGCTGCGGACTTATGTGCCACCATGATTTCAGTGCGAGAGAGAGTTTTTTTTGTATTGAAGTCATGATAGCGTGTCATTGGAGCCATGTGTATTTTCTGTCAGTGAAATTTGATTTGATTGACCTAATTTGTGCCCCTGTGTATTGTATTTTTATATTTTTTCTGTCAGTGAAATTTGATTCGATTGAAATATGGCCGTAATGACTTCCTAATTTTACTTAAAATCCTGCTGAAGGAGTTTGATTATGTTGAACTGCTAAATGATGTCATATCCTACTATTACTACATATTTGTTAACAACACAAGATTATGTCACAACGCCGTCTACGAATTACAGAAACGTCACTCTCGTCATTTGTTTATTTATTACAATTCTGACAATAGTGTTTACCTTTCAGTCATGTTGTCATTCGGCGTGCGCGAGTCTTCGATAGTCAACAACGTGTTCTCAGCCATCAACGTCAGTGTAATGATCTTCATCATCCTCGCTGGAGCCTTTAAAGGTTAGTTCTCCTCGTCTCGAAATATTGTGTTTTTTGAATTTATGTAAGTACTGATCAAAATATTGGTTGCCGATAATAGCCTTGCGGAATCGTTGTATTTTAATATGAATCAAACAAAATTTTGGAACCCAATTTGTAATTATTAAGAAACTGAATTTTCTAATAAAATCTGCAATTAAGAAATAGATAGTGGAAAATAAAATATGCTACTATTTCGTCTTTAATCAGAAAATTAGGAACTATTTTCTTCTGGCTTGCCTATTCCACGAGAACCACCTAACTTGGGAACAGCCTTCTACCGGTGATAGAATGTTCGTAATCGGATAAGTACTTCTAGAGATTACCTCTTACAAACGAGCTATGTTACCCATTTTATAATATTACATGGTTTAGATGTGGCCAAAAATATGATGCAATTTTTAGACAAAAATAAAGTGAAATAATTATTACTTAATTCCCAGTGAACCCCGCTAACTGGAGCATCCCGGCCGAGCAGGTGCCCGCCGGGTATGGCGACGGCGGTTTCTTCCCGTACGGCTTCTGGGGCACACTGAAGGGCGCCGCCATCTGCTTCTACGGCTTCGTGGGCTTTGACGTCATCAACGCCTCGGGGGAAGAGGTGAGCGGATTGTTACCAAGGAGGTTTTAAGTGAAAATTTTGGGAAGGTTGATTGGCTTCTGAAATTTCGTGTCGATAAACAGAATTGAGAGAGTACATAACGTGACTTTAAGTATTCCAAGAAGACTCTAAGGTACAGGTGTAAATAACTTTTGGAATACACTTTTGACTAAAATTAAAGGTACACACACATGTACCTCATTTGGCAAGTTAGGCCCACTTGCGCTGCTCCCCTTAGCACTGGGCTATCGGACTAGTCCAGGGCTAACTTTACAAACTTGTGAAATAAATGAAAATGTATTTTAAGCCAGTGCTAACTGCGTTTTCGTATTTGTGCAAGACTATTCTGCAAATTTGTAAAGTTAGCACTGGCCTAACGATCTAGTCGTTAGTCCAGTGCTAAGCGGAGCAGCGCAAGTGAATCTTTAGGGATGAGCCTATATTGCCATCCACAAATCTAGAGTCCAAGCTGCTACTGAGAAACCCAAGATATTATGCACGATCTTTCAATCGATCCCAGGGCCGAGTGCTCAGCAGTAGCCCTTGCGACCATTAGACCAACTGGATAGTCTATGCAGTAAAGGTAAATGACACTACACGGGTGGCTTGAACGATTGGCTGCTGCGCTGCGTGTCGCGGCGTCGATTCCCGCACGGAGCAAACATTTCTATGGCCTACAGATAGTTGGTCTGGCTGTTTGTGTATGTGAGTTTGTGTGCTTGTAAACGCACCCACGATACAAGAGAAATTCCTAGTGTGGGGCAACGTTTTTTAGAAATAAAAAGATATAAATATTCTTAGTTTAGTACTCAATAAAACTGCTAAGACACTGAGTAATTAAAACTTCAATAATGTGCTATAGGGCCATATTTATCCTGGGTTCTTTACCACAGTTGAATGAGAACTCTCGTCCAATAGTTACGGGTCACACTGAAAGATATAGAAACCTGTTAATATTTGTATTACTTTTTAAAGTAGTCGACGTTCCTTTCTTAGTACCCCCGCATGCGATGGAACTATTGACTGAAGCAGTGGGCCCTCTCTTCTTTAGGGATCTCTTTCACGCCTTTTTCAAACGCAGCCACGGCATCTTCAGGGTTCATAAAAGGAGTTCCTCTAAGTTTATCTTTTATTTTTGCAAATAAATAAAAGTCATAAGGTCGAGACTGTAAGGAGTATGACTCAATAACTCCACGGCTTCGATAGACAAACATTCTATAGTCCATTTGGCGGAGTGCGCTGGAGAGGTGTCGTGGTAGAGGAGGATCCTGCTTCTTGAGCGCTGTTGTCTAACATGTTCCAAGACAACTGGTAAACAATGACTGATATGCCAATCCGCTGTGACAGTCCTAAGTATCTTCTAGAACAATTGTTGCGAAATTACCCGTTCCTCCAAAGAATGAGGCAATCATCTTTTTCCCTCGACTTCTGCCCTTCTTTATTTTTGTCGGCAAATCTTCGAATGGAAATCCACAACCACACCACCCAATGCGCAGATTGTCTTTTGGTTTCGGGTTCGTAACAATATCCAGGTTTCATCACCTGTGACGATGTTATATACTATACAGCATTCGAGTCACCTCCGTCATACTTTGCAAGCATTGTGTGGCACCAATCCAAACGACAGCGTTTTTTATCTTGATGACAAAGCTTGCTGGCGCCTAAATGTACATGTAAGACTTTCTGTACTTGACTCATACTAATGCCTAAAGCTGTCCAAATCTGTTGATATATCATTCTTCTATCAGCTTCTATCATAAGCCAACAGCACTGACGTTATTTCCAGTAGTCGCCATAAAAGGACGTCCTTCTCGCAAATCATCAGTGAGTTTGCTTCACCCACGTTTAAACTCATTAAACCAGTTGTTAACAGTAGCACGGGATGGGGCTTCGTCACGAAATACTAATCGAAGTCTTTCGTAATATTGTTGTTGATTAAGACAGCAACAAAAAGTCCTAATAAATCATTGGGCGAAAGTTTTCTCTCGTCAAATCCATTACGACACACGACAGACTTTTTAAATTGCCGCCAATTTGTAAAAACAAATGACATATGACTTTATTACACATCTACAGATTCCCAAAGAGTTCCTTATTTAAAATAAAAAAAAAACATCGGCTGCTTTTCTTACTGGCCTATTCTAAAAAGTTTCAGTGTGACCACCGTATAGAACAGTGTTTCCCACATTCCAGGTGAAAGAGCCGAGCAAGACGATACCCATTGCGATCCTGTCCTGTCTGTCTATCGTGTTCGCGGTGTACGCCGGAGTCAGCATCGTCGTCACCATGATGGTCCCATACTACGAGTTGGTGAGTTTGTTATCATGTTGATTGAAATACCTTCAGTTAGACGAACTAGACTGCTTTAAAGGGGGTTAGGCCACAACGGAGAACAACCATGAATTGTGGCCTTTGCTCAGCAGTGGGATAGATCTGAGCTCGCTCCCTCGCTCAGAGAGAAGGCCTGAGTTTCAGCAGTATAAACGTTACGAGCTGAGTCTGTATTCATAGTAGTAGTAGGTGCCGGTCTTCACGGTTCCGTTCCCGTAAGGTAAACAACGGAACCCTATTACTTCCGTCCGCCCGTTAGCAGGCTATATCTCATGATCCGATATAGACCTGTGCATTTATATTGTAGTCATAATAATAAATATTAAAATTAAAAAGAATTAAGACGTAAAAACGATTTTTTTTTGGTTCATGAAACGGAGCCGTCTCTCATTTTTGAAGACGTATATCTTTTATTCCAGGTTGCTGTGGCCGCAGTGTCAACGGCTTTCAGACAAGTAGGGTTGGATTGGGCGCGGTGGATAGTCACTGTTGGAGCCGTCTTCGGTATCACCACCAGGTAAGTTCAATAGTTCAATTTCACCAGGGAATCTTATTGGTCTCGTGATCAAGCGTAACTGTGGGTTAATCCCCGGCGGCTAAAGTAGTAGTGGGTTTTGGGCGCGGTGGATAGTCACTGTTGGAGCCGTCTTCGGTATCACCACCAGGTAAGTTCAATAGTTCAATTTCACCAGGGAATCTTATTGGTCTCGTGATCAAGCGTAACTGTGGGTTAATCCCCGGCGGCTAAAGTAGTAGTGGGTTTTTCTATGAGGAATTTAAACCTACTCGGAAGCACCTATCCTTTTTGTTTAATCATGGGTAATCATCGAATGACTTCTTCCGCTCTGGCGGAGTGGAAGGGAGTGTCAGACTCTTAAACCCATCCGTGTTCCTCCAAGTGCGCTTTGCGTTCCAGGGCCGCGGTGATTCTTTAAAACAAATTCCGCAACAAGCACCTGTCCTGCGCCTGATTCCCGGTCGTGTCGGATTGCACCTGATCGTGTACCTATGTTTGAGCACAATTGTGATCTGTAACATCTTCTGGGCACATGACTAGTGTTATTCGGTTGATAGGATGCAGCAGTTGGTAGGATATGATGATGGAGTTGTAACATTTTTCTAGATTTCAGGGTTGAACCTACAGTAAAGTTTCAAGGAAAACTTTTGAAGTATATCAGCCCCTGTAAGTGTATATTGACCATATATGATTCCAGTTTATTCGGCGCGCTGTTCCCCCTGACCCGGCTGCTGTACTCCATGGCACACGATGGCCTGTTCATCCACTGGTTTGCTAAAGTCAGCGCCACTAGGCAGTCGCCCATCATTGCCACTCTCATACCCACCACGATTATTTGTAAGTATTTTTTCTTATTCCTCCTACATTTATGTAATTTTCTGAGTAATTTCGTAGATCGGGATCCAAGACAGTTGAATCGTTTCTCCCGGGACTCTACTAGGTTCATTGCCTCGGCGCTCTGGTTGGAATGTTGATTCTGACAATCAAGAGTGGCAGAGGGAGAGAATTGAATGTGTTGAGAATACTGTAGCCGGCTTGTTCCAAAAACAAAAAGTAATTTACGCTCGGTCTGCACCTTTTTGCTTAAATCATTTAATTTTTTTAATTAAGGACAAGTTTCGGTAAACACTTTCCTTGAATCAAGAGGGTATTTGACTGGATTTGTTTTTTTTACATTTCTCAAAACCTAGAGAGTAGACAAGACGCAGTTATAAAATATTGTATAAAACTTTTAAAAAAATAGCGGTGTTGTCAGCGTTTTAAAATCTGTAATTAACAGAGACATCACTAATTGCGTGTGACGTCACTCACAAGTCCCGCCATACTGAATTGAAGCCATCCAGTACAAATTGCATTTTGTGTGACAATGATAGAAGAATAAATTCAAAAGTATATAACTTCTCTGTTTATCGGCCATTTTTATTTATTTTTTCACAAATCGTAATGTTTCAATACCATCTATCGATTAAGGATTCATTTATTTAGATTTTTATATTCGTTAAATGCCCTATTGATGGGCAGCGATCAAGCAGGCTTTATCTTAACTACGGTTAGATTGCTAATTATTCTGCTTTAGCCAATGAAAATGCAGAATGTGACATTGAAGTAGCTTAGACTGCAAGTATAAATGGTTTAATTAAAACACCGGATTTAAATAAACTGCAACAGACAAACTGACGCCAATGTATCTACAATTACATAGGTATATAGTGAGAATTTGTAGTGTTATTTTGGATAGGATTTATGAAGGGCATTATCTCTCCTTGTCAAAATATTTTAGAACGAGTTAAATAATGTAGACAAATTAAAGTTGGCTTAAGACCAAAATGAATTCCAAAATAAGGAGAAATTATAATTTTGTCAATGTCTTTCTGTTACCAAAAAAAAACATTATTTTTTGAAACCTATGAAATCAACTTTCAAAATAGGTAGGTATGAGAATAGTGTCACCTCTTTTCATGATCTCACAACGACCTACAGTGAATAGAAGAATTGAGGTAATTATGTTGTAATTTAGTCCAATTCTCGCTCTTAAAGGCTTTAAAATTCAAGTCGCAATATCATTTCAGCGATACAATTTCGAAATCTTGCCAAAATGTAGGGAAATTGGGGGCTTGACAGTCTACGATTATGATACCAATGCGAACGCTCCTAAAAATTACGAGAATAGCCTTCTGATGCGACTGCGATTATTCCCTTTTGACATCTCTAACCATATTTTGGTCCTGTGATTATCGTTGGAGTGGTAGAATGTTAATAAATAGAATAGAATAGAAAACATTTATGCAACATAGACACTACACAACAGTATCACACGCTAAAAAAAGATCAATAATATAACAATGATACGGTACAGTTGTGCTGAGCGTGCCTATACCGTAAGGGTTAGCCAGCGCTGGGTCCCAATTAGGCCAGTAGTCATTTAAGTGTGTTTATTAGTACAAAAAAATAACAAAGTTCTAGCTACATCATAAACGTGTTACGAAGTAAAAGCAAGCGACGCCATGACAGATGACAGAAACAAACTAATAAAGGCTCATAGATGGCGCTATGCCTAGCATTATGAAAATCAAGATTATTACATTTTTACAACAATAATATTTTAGTTTTCTCTTTTTATGTCAGAAAATCAGGGTTACCCGGACCTATCGTGTTACTCACTAACTAAGTTGTGGAGGTCAAATAGGCAGTTGAATACCTACTGGTATTCAACTTTACCTGCTTAGTCTGGAAACTGACTCTGAATACTTGTATTTAATTTTACCTGGTTAGTCTGGAAACTCTAAAATAGCCAGAAAATACAAATAAACATACAAAAAAACAGGCGTTGCTGTAGTCTGCTGAAAAGGCTAGACAATGATGATGACAATTACTAAAATATTCCGTCGGCATGTTTCCAGCATTGCTGGCCGCTTTCCTGGACCTTGAACAGCTGATTCTGATGATGTGCTTCGGAACACTCTGCTCCTACACCATCGTTGCCACGTGTGTTGTATTACTCAGGTATGTGTTCACATTCACCTAATCGATAGGAGGTTTAAAGGTATTATCAGCCGGTCTATTCTGTCACCATCTCAACGAGTACATTTTTTTTTCTTCTTTGGCAACTGAGCCGATGACGACGATTCTGCCAGTGTCTAAACGTGTACACTTAGATGGAGTGAACATGAAGTGAACTGTCATTCCATTTTGTTTGTATGAATTGACAGCTCACGTCATGTTCACAGCACCTAAGCACATGATGAGATCTTTACAGGATCACACTGCATTTTTTTAATTGTCTGAAGTCATGTATTATTTCTCGATGATTCTCCTGTCCTGATCGATGATCCTTAATCAGAATAGCAAATAAGAAATAAGTTATATCCTGGCTTAGCAAACACAATAAAAACATCAATGTTTTTATTGTGTTTGTCTGTATCTCGCGAACAGACAGACGGACAGACAGCGGAGGCTTAGTGACGGGGTTGCGTAACCCTAAAAACGAGGATATTTTTAGTTATTCATGTGACCAGATTGCTAGCTGACTAAACAATAAGTACCTATTGTTATCGTTGGAAAACAAGGGATCAAGGTTACTTATAGGAAAAACAAATGAATACTGTACCAATTTCTTTTTTAAATTCACATTACCCTTTTTGTGTGTTTGTGTTCTTAGTCCATTTTGATGATAGCTGTAGCCAGTAGAGTCGCGCATAGTAGTTCGCGACCGGGAGCGCTCATTTTAGTTCGCGACCGGGAGCGCTCATTTTAGTTCGCGGCTCATTGGCGAACTAGTTCGCTCTTTTAGTTCACCAGCTCACGACTCGATGCCGCGATGCTGATGGTTCGAAATGGGACCTGACTGAGCTAGTGAGCTGACTATTATAAAGGCAGATCGTTCGCGCTCTTTGCAGTTTGCTGCTGAGCGCATTCTTTTGTTTGTAAAGTCGTTATTTTTTACTTAACATACGTTGTACTCGAATTACACTTCTCATCAAAAAAATCGAAACACCTCGCAGTTTATGATTTGATAAGGATTATCAGAAAAATGTGTATATTTAGGAATAAATGTAAAATGTCATTTAATAGTGAGTAGTATGAGGTTTTTAAATCCTAATGTTAATGTTCTAAATTCAAATTAAGTCTTCATAGGTTTCGTATTTTGTATAATGAGTAATTTTTACCCTGTATGGAATATGAAGGAAATGGGTAAAACAACACGCGTAAATGAAAAAAAATGTAAGAAACGTTTATTTAATAACTTCTATTCCCTCCGCGAGCTCTTATTACTGCTTCCATACGGTTCTTCATCGATCGGATGAGAGTCACGATCACATGTTGTGGTATATTATCCCATTCCTCTTGGATTGCATTTTGCAGCTGGCTAAGTGTTTCTGGGGCTGGATCTCTTGCTCGAATTCGTCTCTTTAATTCATCCCATAGATGTTCAATGGGATTCATGTCCGGGCTTCTTGCTGGCCATACCATAATGGAGATACCGACTTCGGTAAGATAATCTCGTACGACGCCCGCGGTGTGAGCTCTAGCATTGTCGTGCATGAATATGAAGTCGTTGCCAATAAAATGTGCATAGGGCATCACATGAGGTTCAAGACACTGTTCGATGTACCGATGAGAGTTTAGTGCAGGCAGCCGTGGCCCAGATACAAAGGCAAGTTCTGTCTTACCGTCGGCGCTGATTCCTCCCCAAACCGTCCACGAACCGCCACCATAGCTGACCTTTTCTTCAATGCAGCATTGTGCAAAGCGTTCTCCATCTCTTCTGTAGACCTTGTTCCTTCCGTCGTTACCATACAGCATAATTTTACACTCATCAGAAAACAGTACTTTGCTCCACTGAAGGTATGACCAAGTTAGGTGCTCGCGTGCAAAGTTAAGGCGCGCTCTTCGATGGTCTGCAGTTAATTTCGGCCCATTCGCTGGCTTATGCGGTGCCAATCCGCGTTCCTTCAACCTTCTTCTTATTGTAGAGTCACTTACAGCTACTCTTCGTACAACGCGAAGCTGCTGCTGCAGTTGAAAAGCGTTAAGGCGTCGATTTCGTAAAGAGGTTGTTACAATAAATCGATCATCTCGCTCAGAAGTGACCCGATTCCTGCCAGATCCTGAACGACGCGTGAACGAACCAGTCTCCCGATAGCGTTTGTAGACTCTATGAACAGATGATAAGCTTAGATGCAATCTTGCAGCCACAACACGCTGACTAAGTCCAGAATCCAGCAATGCCACCACTTGGGCGGCTTCTGCGGGCGAAGTATCCATATGTTTTAGAAAAAAAAGTTTTTTCAGACGTCCCAAAGTCACAGTAAATGAAATAAGAAACAAAAAGTTTAAAGACAAGCGCTAATTTTAGTTTTTAAACGAGAAACGTACTCCAACCCTAAATACACATTTGTCTCAAAACAGTGATTAATTTCATTTATAGGATAAACAAATGAAATTCTAATTTCGAATTTTGATTTTTTTCTTCTTACTGTAATGACCAAACTGCCAGCTACACAATAATGTTTTTTTTTCATGGAATTAATTCTTTTTTGTAAAAAATTAGGACAAAAACAATAAAAACGAAAGTGTTTCGATTTTTTTGATGAGAAGTGTATTTTAAATGAATAGGGTTTAATTAGTTCAATATAGAAAATATACTAAAATTGATAATACATAGTAGCTTGTATATTGACTTGCATTAAAGTCCGTACCTAAGTGAGCGGCGACGAAACTTGATCGGGCAGCTCTGCGCTCCCGCTCACTCTCGCTATACAATCAGGTCGATCATGTCGAAGGAACGAACCAAAGAGCGGCGGATTTGGGATCAAGTTCGCGTAGTTCGCCTGTGGAAGCCCTCTTACGAACTACGTAGTTCGTTCGCGAACTACACAAGACTAGTAGCCAGTCAACATTTTACACATCTTACCACACATAATAAAACAAAAGAATCGCACGTGGTGCTATTTGTGGAGTATAAATGTGTTAATTTGGCGACACTCTCGGAGTCTCGGTGTCACGACACCTATTTTAGTCTAATTCATCACAATCATAAAATATCCTTACAATGTTGCAATTAACGCGATTATCACTGACTGTGTTAATGAACAGCTGGAATTCTGAGACAAAAGATTGTATTCATGTACCATTAGCAAAGTAAATAAAAACGATCCCATAAGAATGACATATTGAATCAATAATCTTATTGATTCGATATTTCGAATTCTACGATATGGCCACGACGGATCTATGCCATGCCTTTGTAGCGGCATCAATGCCGCCACATGAAAAACTAAGAAGCGAAATTCGTACGGCAACAAAAATAACCGCAACGCCATCTATCCTGTCAGCGACTAACTATCAACGAAATCCTGCATCGCGCAAGCAAAGTTCTCCGTGCGATTTGAAAATATACTACAGCCCGAATATCAACTATCGGGCAGTTGCCCACCAGACACAACAACCGTCTGGTCGGAGGATCCTCCCATTTCAGTGGAGGTGTTCGGGACTTTACTCTCTACACCTTATACCTCTATACCTACTAGCGATGGCTATTCTTGATGCTTTTGGGCTACCCAAGTCCAAGAGGTATGCTATCCACTGTGAAAGGCAGTTAATGACTCTAATATGATAATGTTTCAGATACTGTTCAGATTTCGAATCAGAGTCGTCTATTAGTGTAATGAAGCAGCTCATCGGCCGAGGCGAAAGAAAAATTACGAAAATTACCTCCAGGATTATCAACACAGCAATGTTTCTGTTCAGTAAGTTGCCATTTGCACAACAATTTGAGACAATAGGGAATATGCATGCATTATTTTTATTTGCAAAATGAAATACTTATTGGCTCTAGTAAACAATTATGATTTTTTTTTTAAATTCCTTCATGAGCGTTGAAGTTATAAAGCTACAAAAATGACAATTAGAAAGAGAAGTCCGATACGAACTGTGACGTCAAATACTGTGTCGCCTATACAGCTGCCATAGAAAACGGCGTCTCCGCGAGAGAGACAGATATATTTGTTTAAAATAGTCATATCTTGTTTGTTTTTCCATCAATTATGATTCTAATTTCACTGTTAGTATTATATGTTTGTATATTTTCAGATAAATTGTAGATATAGATAGTAAATATTTTTTTCATGCATATTTCCTTGTGTCTTGTGTACATTGGGCATAGGACTAATTCTTATGGTCTTCCTATGTAATTGGTTCCCTGCATCCAACTTAACGACGCATCATTCCAAAGTAATGGGTATTCTTTTTGATAAATTGTTATTCTAAGGATTTGTTCGCTCATGAGCTTTCAGAAAAGTAAGTTGTCGTCAGTTTAATATCCAGAGTGCAGTAGGCCCTGTGGTAGACAATTTCCAGAATAAACTTAAAAAGTTAACACTTAATCAAAAAAAAAGCAATTTGGTTCCCAACTTATTGGGGTCAGAATCGTCGCAAGTTAACTCTAGTAGAATATCCCATTTGAAGGAACTAACTCAAATTTTACCGGTCACCCTGTAATCGTTTTCAAGTCATCACACAGCGTTAACTACGATTTCCTGAAATGATTTGTTGCTGAAATAAGCCAACCACAATATCTATTGGCAAGTTTGATTCAAGCTGTTATTTTGTTTCAGTCTGCACATGCCTGACGATAGCTCTGGTGGTGGTGAACGCGCGGCAACCTCTGATTCCTGCCATTATTCTGCATGTGTTGGCTCTACTTATCGTCATTGTCATGGCTCTACAACCCAGCAACGGAGATCACCTAGCATTTAAAGTAATTTCTTTTATTTCGGCATTAGACGGTCTTAATAATTTTGATTCACTTTTAAACATTGCTCATCCATAGATTATTGGAAAAATACTTTTACTTATGTAGACTACCGATGTTTCTAATCTATACAATTCAATTGCAGACACCGCTGGTTCCATTCATTCCCTGCATCAGCATATACACTAACTTGCATCTGATGGTGCTCATCGATTTTCGAACATGGATCAGAGTGTTGGTATGGATTCTAATAGGTAAGTTGACAATGCTGTAAAAATATATATATATTTTTTAATTTATTTAATATGGATTGGTTCTTGACTCTAGTCTAGGTCATAGAGGACAGAGACAAAGTCATATATGTTTACATTGATAGGTAATTCTCAATGATAATGATATTATTCCATTCTTAATGATATTTTCACATTTCAGGAATTCCAATTTATTTCCTATGCTTATGGTGCTACAAACAAAACGCGGGCAAAGTTCCATCAGAAGATAAATTTAATAAACTGCACGCTAATAAAAATGGGAAATCACCAATTGTGCAAATCGTAGTGGAATCACCAACTCCTCCTCATACGTTAGCTCGGTCAGACGAGCACACGGAACAATATGATGACGCGCAAGAGATACATCAGGAGTTAAGAGATAAGGCTATAGACACAAGAAAAGTAGATGCAGTTATCGTACAACAGATGCAAATTGAAAATAACGAAGAAAAAGAAGCGAAAATAATAGATCTATTGGATCAAGTTCTACAAGCTGAGGAAGATACTTACGGAGAAGTTATTAGTTTAAAAGAGATCAAAGAAGATGTTGCTGCAACAAATGAACCTGGCATCCCGCATAGAAAGTCTTTGAGCGAGCTGTCCGATGCGGGCTCCGACGCGTCATTAGGTAATCAAGGATTATCTAAATATGACGTGATTGCTCAAGTGCATAGGGAGGATTTGCCAAGAGTAAGCGAAGAAGAGGAAAGATTAGATGGCAATGAAGACGTTAACGATTTTGAAGATGAAGAAATAACGGCGTTTAACGACAGTGACTCACGAACAGATGAATCTGGATATTCTGACACAATCGACAGACATGCACTAAGTGAGTCATTAGAAGACACGCAGATGTCTACAATACCAGTGCCACCACCGCCGCCACCACCACCACCACCACCGCCGCCTCCTCTAGATGAAAACTATTTTAAGCCTAATAATAACTTTAAGAAATTTTATACAGTAAATTATAGACATACTGAGCCAGAACTGCCACGAAACGTAGAAGACCTCGAAATCAATGAGCCTAGAGTAAGCATACAGTCAAGCAATTCACAAGGTGACGGTAATATGAGATTTGGAAGCGATCGACAAATTAAGTTCATGTCCAAGTTGAACAACATCTTCCAGAAACGTGAAGAAGAGGAAGAACCTAGACGAAGATCACATTCAACCGGGAACTTCCCTGATACAGAGCTGTCAGTCATGAACCACGACCGGCCGTCTATGTTTGAGGATTTGAAGAAAGAGTTGTTGTCTAGAGAGGCAGCGCAAATTTTACGGCCTGTGAATACAGAAGACAAGGCTCCAGAATCGGAGCCGTCTGAACCCGAAGAAGAAGAAGAAGATATGTCGTTGAGTAGACAAGACTTAAAGCATAAATTAGAAGGTATATTCGCGGTGGGTGGTCCACAACTTACAAAGCCGCGACTTATGAAGACAAACTCTGGACCGCTAGAAGAATCAAACCAAACTGATAATAACTCTAGTTCAGAAAGTATAGCGAAATTACCTAAAGTTGACAAAAATGATACCCTAAAGCGTCAAAGAGCCAAATTCGGTGAGGTTTTGAACTCAATCCGATTAAGTATGAATCAAGACGACCAAGTCTAGTTTGTTTAAAGAGTGATATTAAGTGAAGCAGTACAAGTTGTTTCGATATATTGTTGAACGAATTACTTGACGTATTGTTACAGTTAGTGTGGACGTTTGATCCTAAGTTACATGAAGTTATAGCTAATTGTGACTGGCTTCTATTGATTGTTAATTATTCAACTAACTTTTCAAATGTTTCGATACCCGGGTATAATACCTAGTCCTATGATAAGTGCCTTATTTGTACAGATAATTTATGTATGAAAGAATTCAGCATAACTAACAAGATCACCAAGCGACTGAATGTAAAGTAGTGTATTTTCGAAATGTATTTTATTGTACAGTGAACATTTTGTATATGGATACGAATTTTAGTATGTAAGTAGTGTGTTTTCGAAATATAGAGAATCAAGATCAGTAAGACTGACGGAACCATTGTAGATGACTTGTCGATAAATTCAACAGTGATTCAAGAGTGTATGTAGTCGCCAATTTTAATAAAATACTTTAAGTTTTGCCTTTGTATTTATTTTCACCTATTTGAGCCTTTTTAAGGCAATGGCCACTATATTGCCACCAATTTTAGTTATTTTTTTCTGCCAACTTTTTTCTTTTGGGTTTATTTTTTACTTAATGGCAAGCTTGAGATGCCCTGTCAACGTGTAATTTAATTGACCTTTTAAAAATCGGTAATTTTGTGTAACGTGTAACAATTCTAGTTCAATTCCAAAACAATTTTGAGAAACTGGTGAGAGATTGCGTTCATTTCAACAAATACGTATGAATAATAATGAAATTGGTGGCAATATAGTGGCCACTGCCTCAAAAAGGGTTACGGCCCTAATATGCATGCCTGTATCTTACACAAAAGTATGCAAGTAGCTTGCATGACAAGTTGTGTCAATCAAGTAAGATTAATAGATTATTGTTTAAATAAAACGTTTTGATTAGTGTACCTATGTCACTATTGCATACAACCTACTTACATATATTTTTGATGTTACAGGCGTGTGTATTGCGGTCTTCAGGGCATCAAGAAAAAAAAAACAGTCAGTAATTACAGATAAACAAATGTATTAAAAAAAAGTATCAAATTCAAATTAAGAAACATTCCCCTCTCTTTCTAACACAGGAAAGATTAGGGGCAGGTTGTCTCCTTCTTGTACAGTTCTTTTATCAGTCTTCGGAGTTCCATCTTCGACACGCAGTTTAGCAGCACCTCGTCGATTAGCTGTTCGGAGACGCTGGGGAAGAAATAAAAAATCTACGTAAGCAGGATTTTGGCTAAAATATTAAAAAATACCCGGTTTCCTCATAGTGAAGAGGAGATCGTGGCTAAAGAATAACAGCCGCACGGGTCGGTAAAGGTTAAGCAACGCTTGCAAAGGTTGGTCTGTGGATGGGTGACCATCTTAACATACCGAGTTTCCTCCGTGCCTCGGAAAGCACGTTAAGCCGTTGGTCCAGGCTGTCATTTGTAGATATTTGGCAGTAGTTACGGACTGTCAGAAGCCAGAAAATCTGACTCCAGTCTTGCCAAGAACTATCGTTACCCAGTTAATGGGTTGTGGAGGTCTGGTAGGCAGCCGCTCCACGTAAAATACTGTTATTTAGCTAAATCCGGTTTGACTGGAAGCCGACCCTAATATAGTTGTGAAAAGGCTAGGCAGATGATGAATTATTCTTTTCCTAATTTTATTAGAATCGGCTTTCAGTCTATCCGGAGGCAGCAGACTATCAGTATTTTGCATGGAGCAACTGTTCCAACGAGTATCTGATCTCCACAGTATACCCCAAGCCAAGACTGGTATCAGATTTTCTGGCTTCTGGTCACTGCAATGACAGTTTGGATTTTGAAGTTGGTGGTGTGACCTCCGTGGCTCGGAAAGCACGTTAAGCCGTTGGTCCTGCGCCAGATCTCTCTCCAGTCATGTCGTAATGCCGTCCCATCGGAATATGAGAGTGATGGAAGAGGGAGGAGTGCACCTGTATTTGCGCACACACTTGTGCACTATAATATGTTCTGTACTGACTGTATGGTTGAGATTGGCCGCCATGGCTGAAATCGGTCAAGAGTACTATATATCCAAGCATCTTTTCTAAACATTTGACGTTTAGAGAAGTTTTGAATTGTATTTTTAATAACTTTTTTCAGTGTGACTAATCTCCAACTGAAATAGGGACAATTTGGCGTCTTGAAGCTTTTCCTCGAGGAAATCGGGACAGAAATATGAAAAAAGGTCAGTCCCGTTCAAAACGGGATTTATGGTCATGTTAGCCGTAAGCAGAACTAGAAACGAAGAGTCGCACACCTAGATAGATCTAGGTGGAGAACAGGGTGAACTCAAAAAAGCACTTTTTTCAGAAAAGCCGAAAAACTGATTGCTGATTTCATGTGCACTGCAGGAGTTTTCTGCATAGATTTATGCTTTTATGCAGCAAGAAGAAAGATATTGTAGGAATCTTGTGTTTTAGTGATGTTTTGTGTCTGACAATTGGATTTTTGTGGCAATTTCCCTATTACTCAATTAACAATGTAAATATATTTGTTTTATTATTTTGAATTGAACCCGTGTTAGTGAATTCAGCTATATAGCGTCGGGTATCGGAGATAGTGTTGTCGATAGTGTGTATAACTAAAAAATCTCAATTTTTTAGAAAGGCCCCTTTAGATCAAGGTGTGCGAAGTACGAACTAACTTTCGCCCGCGCCTATGTACGCGCATATCCCGTTTTTTCCATTCCCGTAGGAATTTCCCGTTGTCGTATAGCCTTTTGCCTTCCTCATGAATGTGGCTATCGTATTGAAAAATATATTTTTCCAAATCCGACTGGTATTTCCAGAGATTAGCGCGTTCAAACAAACAAACAAACTCTTCAGCTGTGTTATATTAGTATAGTATAATTATATTGAGTATAGAAATATAGATATAGATTACTTCCTTCATGAAACATCATTTCTAGCAGACATTCAGACAACCCAAAAAGGGGAACAATCAAAAACAACACTCAGACATTCGAATGTCCATCTAACATTCACAATATAACAATAAGCTAGACTTCGAAGGGGATAGGATAAAATGGCAAATAACCCGTGACGTCATCTATCGTCCCCTAGCTGCTCTCCCTCGTCACGTTTCGCCATTATTTGGAAAATTTTACGACTCTAACATGATGTAACGCGGTAAGTGCTCTATGGATGTCCTCTAGCGAGGCATGTCCTTTAGCGAGATTTTCCATTAAGTATTCGTATACCATCTGTTCCCACAAATATCGTGTAGCGAGACGACAAATGGAAGCGCTATGCTTGTTATTTTGTCACTGGATAATTATATGGATAATTCTTCTGTGCCTGCGTCTGTGTTTCCGAACGCATACAACCCCAATCTCTTCAAAATTAGAGTGAACAGGCTTCTTCTGGGTGAGCTCGCTCCATCGTCGACTTTGTCTTTATCATCCAAGACCTAGACTAGAGTCAAGAGCAAACTCACCTCAAATAAAAAAAAAAATAAAAAAAATGTTACTAAACTCCTCCTAAATGGCTGGACCGATTTTGATGAAACTTTTCGTGTTTTCGAGAATGGTTTAGATTCACAACTGGATCCGTTAGGTGGCGCTGCAATCGATCTCTATAATTTTTCGTCAGATACAAAGTAAATGTTCGGACAGGAAAACGTCTGTCGGGACCGCTAGTATATTATAATTAAATTTCGAAGTCCTATATAAACGCTTTACATCGACTAAACGAGCAGTCTTCAGACATGAGTCAGTCATGTAAAAATTATAGACTTCTTAATGTGACTTAGCGAAGACTCTGATGGACGTCCATCTAGATACCTTCGACATCTAGGGGAGTTAGCCGCGCTGCCATTAAAATACAATGCCATTAAAATACAATGTGCTTACAGAAAATTTGTGCAAAATTGCAACAATTTGCTCTGCTACTCTTTTTGAAGTGATAACTTCTACCTTATGGGAGGGTAAACCGCTTCATAACGTAACGCGTTACGGCGCCAGTCTGTCTGGCTTCCCTTTCTCTCACGCATAAGGCAGCGGTAGGCAGACTCTTCCTCTCTCACTCTAACCCACAGCGCTAGTCGTATTTCGGACAGACGCTTCCCATATTAAATAGTTCAACTTAGATTAGTTAAAGTTATCACTTCTGTCGGGCGTCCGGAGACGCACACGTTTTAATTTTCTTTTAATCCCATGGTAAGTGGTCACAGCCGCCTATGAAGATTAGCGATAACAGCAAAGCCAGGATAACTTACTTGCCGATCATCTCCCAAGGCTTGCCGACGGCGCTGTTGGCGTACATGGCGCTGGTGAGCATGTGCTGCACGAACTTGGTGCGGTACTGGAACAGCGCGTCAGTCGTGCGGTCGCTGATGTTGAACTGCAGCCGGTGGCGCTCCGGCCCGCGCTCCGAGTCAGGCGTCTGGAACAGGGGCTTCGGGATCTTTTTCTTTATTGTTTCTTCTAGTATCTGCGGCAGGAGTTATTGCTATTCTTTATTTAACACTAACGCTAAAGGCAGAGATAAATTCCCCAGGCATTCTCTACCAGTTAACCTTTCAGTGATGTACAGACAAATAGTGGCAGATGTAATAGGAGATGATTATATCTTTTTTGGAGATCTTTCTTCAAGATTCGTGCCATCACTGACACCCCTGAATCATGACTACATAAACTCGTTGTTAGTACGCGGCATTAACAAATAAAATTGTTATTGGTAGCTCTCTGATACAACATACACACATACAGACATACACAACACATACATACTAAGACTCCTCCGTGCCTCGGAAAGCAGTCCCGACTGTCATTTGTAGATCTTTACAATCGTTACCGCTAGTCAGAAGCCAGAAAATCTGACACCAGTCTTACCAAGGGGTATATTATCCAGTCACTGGATTTTGGAAGTCAGATAAGCAGTAGATGTATACAATATGGTACATAAGTTTAGACTGGGACCAAATCTCCAACGTAGTGGGAAGGGGCTAGGCAGAAAACAATGACGAAAGAGAACCTTTTTAGCTTCCCACGTTTGCATTAGATAAAGAGGAGTCCATGGCTCCATGAGGTCCAACTTACTCTGAGCAGCTGCGGCGTGCTGGGCTGCCGAGGACTGTTTCCACTGACATATAGCAGCTGAGCATTCTTAGCTCCAGTCACACGTTCTGACCTGCTAAAGAAACAAAAAAATACAACCGATTTCCAAATAAAAAAAATCACTAAAAAATATAAAATAAATTTAATTTCGGAAGTCGGTGTTAAAATACGAAGAAACAAACACAAACACCGACTTGCGAAATTAAAGTTATTTTAAACTTTGTAGTTTTTATTTGGAGACAGAAATAAAAAAATCCAAAGGAAAGCAAAACACGCAATTTTTTACTTGGATGATATATTTTATATTTCCTCCAGCTATTTTGATTTAAAAACCAAACTACTAAACCGATTTTGATAAAATTTCTCCTCCTTTATATCATCCTTTTACATGAAAAAAATATATTTTTTAGTTATGAGGTAACCAACATACAAAAATATATGTACAACTGAATTCCCTTTTTTTTGAAGTCGGTTAAAAATAAAGATTACGCCTTGACGAAAACGCACGGCATCGCAGCAACGGTCGTTGTTTCGATGATTTGGACGGCCGATGTCCAACAGCGGTTGGAAATAGTTGGAATGAAAATGACAAAAGTGTCGTAAATTAAATAATACACAATGGGTAACAGGCAATACCCTTTTTATAACCACATTATTCCTAGTTCTAATATATATGCTAATGTTTTTTTGTAATCACTGTTGTGCCATGTCGTAAATTCAATCAGGTGGCGACTGTGACCGCCAAGATCATCTGCCTTTTCCCAATTATATTGGGGTCGGCTTCCAGTCAAACCGGATTCAGCTGAATACCAGTATTTTACGTGGAGCGGCTGCCTACCAGACCTCCACAACCCATTAACAGGGTAACACGGTACTCCTTGGTAAGACTGGCGTCAGATTTTATGGCTTCCGACTATCCGTAACGACTGCCAAAGATCTACAAATAACAGTCGGGACCTACGGCTTAACGTGCTTTCCGAGGCACGGAGGAGTCTCGGTATGTTAAGATGGTCACCCATCCACAGACCAACCTCGGCAAGCGTTGCTTAACCTTGAAGATCGACCCATGCGGCTATTATTATATAGCCCCTTAACGAGCTCCTCTCGACTGTGATCGCCAAGATACAGGCAAATAATGTTTTTATAATGCAAGCTGGTGTTTTTGTTAAAAAGCACTCAAAATAATTCGGAGCTTGTGAATTACACACAAAATATACCCGTCGAGACCTTACACTACTAAGCATAAAAGCACATTATGCCATTGTTATGTATGTGTGTGTACCGAGCATAGGTAGGCGAGCGGGCTGCGTCCCGCCTCCCCGCGCCGGGGCATGTTCGGGAATAAATCAGTGTGCAAAATACTAGCGAGCGTGTTTGACGTATTCCCCAGTACCTACATACTTAACACGTGGCGACGAGCGAACTCACATTTTTATTGTTAAAATGTCTACGGGAGCGACGTATGGTGTTCTCACTAGCTTTGATCACCTGTCCCAAGAGTGGGACAGTTATAAATCGCGATTACATCAATGGTTTATTGCTAACAACATAACCGCGGAAACGGACAAAGCGTCAATCCGACGGAGGGCCATACTGTTGACGTCGTTATGCGAATCGACATTCAAACTCGCAAGGGACCTGGCGTTGCCGAACAAGGTGGAAGAACAAGAGTACGAGGTGATAGTGAAACTCCTCGACGATCACTTCACACCGAAAAGGTTTGGGTTTGCAGAAAAGTCGAATTTCTATGCTGCAACACAACGGCCAGGAGAAACGCACACTCAATGGGCGGCTAGGCTCAGAGGATTAGCCACTCACTGTGCTTTTAAGAACTTGGAGGAAGCCTTGCTGGATAGATTTATCATGGGCATGGCGGCAGGACGAGAGCGGGACAAATTGTTCGTGCAGGACCAGCGGGAGCTGACCCTCGCGAAGGCCATCGACTTGGCGGAGAGCGTGCGTTGCGCGCGCCTTGCCTCGTCGCAGGCAGCGCCGGGCGCCAGCAGCGCCGGCGCAGTGGGCCCGGACGGCGTCTTCACCATATCCAAGAAGGAAAAGTGTAGTGTGTGTGGGTACAATAATCACAAGTCTGAGCAGTGCCGTTATCCTCTGGCTGACCACGCGCGCATTCGTATTACGTCGTTATACGCGCACGGTCCGATAACAAAAGACGCGCCGCCGCGCGCCAGATGGCCGAGCACACAAAATCATTTTTTGTTGACTTGTGGGTAACATGAGTCACCTCAAGTAATGTTTTTGTGCAATCTTATGAATGACTCTTTCTAGTCGTGTCAAGTGTTTGTTAACATTTAGTTTCTAATTTGTTATATTAAGCGGTAAACATTGACTATAGTTGAAAAATACAATATGTGAACTTTAAAAAGGATTATTTCGAAAAGTAAATCGTTGACATATATATTTTATGACTTTATATGGTGGGTGGGTTCTATCTACATGCGATAAAGTAAAAATAAACATACTTCACGTTAAAAATATTTATTTATAGGCGTATAACTACCTACCTCGAAACATTTGCTGACGGTGAAAATTTTTTCACACAAATTAAATAATTTAGTACAACTATACCATAGCACTTATATTAAAAATATTGTTACCATCTGAAAGCTTAGTTCATATTGTAACTTATGTGCAAATGTTATGTTGATAGGTTTATCTAATACAGAAAAATATGGGATTGATTGAAGGTATTCCCATTTACGTAAAAATGCACTTAGGTAACATTTCTTGCGTTTTTTTGTGCAGTGAAGTTTGGGTAAAGAAAGTACATCATATGTAACTATTTTCTACAAGAAATGCCCTTTCCAGTGATGTATCACACTTGTTATTTAATAGCCATTAACAAAAAATACAAGTAACAAACTTTCCGTGTAGCACGAGAACTAACGGCTGACGTTTGACATTATTTTTTAAATCCGAATGAGCAATTGTGGAACGATTGTCGTATTTTTAGCATGCAAAAATGCATAAAGGTTCGAGTAGAAAAGAGAAAAATAATCTATAACATCCTGGAGTAGAAAGAAATAGATATATTTGAGACGGATTATCGTAAAGCTCAAAAAGGGACATTTGTCACTTTGTGCACGCGACTGGAAAATCGAAAAAGTGACTTTTGTCACTATTGCGCCTTCGAGAGGTTATAAAAATCTTAAGTGTAAAAAGTGCAATAACAAAGGACACCTACGTAAAATGTGTCCTAACGCGGACAAAGTAAAGTACGTGGATGAGGCTGCGGTCGTGGACGACGACGACGGTGAGTGTTTTTATAATATTCGATGCGTGCGCGGGAAACCAATGTCAGAGCGCGTGATGATCGGTGGTCTATCTTTGGAGTTCGAAATCGATAGTGGCTCAGCGGTGAGTGTAATATCAAAAGAAATCTATAATTCGAAGTTTAACGGATTGCCATTGTCAGACACCAACAAAAGATTGTATAGCTATACGGGGGAAAATATCAAAACAATAGGAGTCGTTATATTGCCGGTATCATATCTCGGACGTACACATACACTGAATGTTTACGTGGTGAACGCAAGCGGCCCGCCGTTGCTCGGTCGCGATTTTATTCGAGAATTTGACTTGGAATTAGCGCCGGCGCGATCAGCTGTGCAGGTACACGCCGTCACCCAAGGTACATCAATACGCGAGTGTAGTATCGGTGAACGATTTACTAATATGTTTCCGAAAGTTTTCTCAGGCAATCTAGGAGCATTTAACAAATATAAAATTGATTTACATTTAAAAACCGATGCGAAGCCTATTTTTTTCAAAGCGAGACCAGTACCCTACGCACTCAAAGATAGAATAGATAAGGAACTAGACCGGTTATTGTCACTAGGGATCTTACAACCTGTCCAACACTCGGAGTACGCATCGCCCGTCGTGCCGGTTTTAAAAAAAGATGGCAGCATTAGACTTTGTGCCGACTACTCAGTAACTATCAACAAACAGCTGATCATAGAACAGTACCCCTTGCCAACGGTGAACGATTTGTTAGCGAAATTGCATGGCGGCCTACAATTCAGTAAAATTGATCTATCCATGGCATATAATCAGTTTATTTTGAATAATGAGTCACAAAAAGTTACATGTATAAACACACACCGTGGGTTATTCAATTTTACACGATTAGTTTTCGGGTTGTCGAGCGCGCCCGCTATATTTCAACGCGCGATGGAATGCTTGCTCGCCGGAATAGAGGGTATTATCTTCCTTCTGGACGACATCCTTATCACGGGAGCAAACAAAGAACAGCACATGCAAAGGCTCATTACTGTTTTACAACGGCTAGATGACGCCGAATTGACCGTACAGATGAGTAAATGCGAATTTTATAAAGACGAGATCTCATACCTAGGGCACGTCATAGATAGGCACGGAGTAAGGAAGTCGCCCGATAAAGTAAAAGCTATTTTGCAAGCACCTACTCCAACAAACGTGTCACAATTGCAGTCATTTATAGGTCTCACTAATTATTATCGGAACTTCGTGCCAGACGCGTCGTCCATACTTAGTCCATTGTATAATTTATTAAATAAAAACACTAAGTGGCAATGGACCCACGAACATAATAAAGCGTTCGAAGAAATTAAAAACATTTTAGCATCCGATAAAACCTTAGCGCATTACAATCCGCAAGCTAAACTAATATTAACGGTAGACGCGTCACCAACAGGGTTAGGAGCTGTTCTATCTCAAAAAGGGGATGACGGGTTAGAAAGACCGATATCATACGCTTCGCGGACGCTATCAGCAGCGGAAAAAAATTACGCGCAAATTCAAAAAGAAGCCACCGCGATAATTTTTGGCGTAAAACGTTATCATCAGTACCTTTATGGACGGGCGGAACCATTTGTATTAAGAACGGATCACAAACCACTATTAGCTATATTCGGCCCACATAAAGGCATCCCGGAGGTATCCGCTAATCGGCTACAAAGATATGCCATATTCCTAATGGCCTATAACTACTGCATTGAGTATATCAGTAGCAAACTTAATAGTGCGGACTATTTATCGCGGGCGTGTGTCGACAACATAACAAAAGCGCGGAACGACGAGCTTGTTGATAGTATGTGCGATCGCGCTAGCTACGTCAACTTTGTAGTGGAGGGAGACTTACCGGTGACAGTAAGCCATTTGCGTAGCGAGACGGAGCGCGACAGCATTTTAACTACGGTCAAGCGTTATGTTTTAAACGGGTGGCCTAGGAAGGTGAATGACATAGGCCTAAAACCATTTTTCAATTGTCGAACGCAATTATCATACGAAAGCGGTATCTTAATGCGTGGGCATAAGGTCGTAGTTCCCGCGACATTACAGGATAGTATATGTAGGGAATTACATAGCTCGCATTTCGGTGTGGTGAAAATGAAAGCGGAGGCTCGCAAGCGGTTGTGGTTCCCCGGCGTGGACGCCGCGCTGGAGCGAGTAGCGGGCGCTTGTGACGTGTGCTGCGCGCTGCGGCCCGCGCCGCCGCACGCCCCTCTCGCGCCTTGGCCGTTACCGCCGCAACCTTTTTACCGGGTACACGTGGACTTTTGTGGGCCAATTCACAATTACATGTTTTTAATAATTGTGGATGCATACAGCAAATGGGTCGAATGTTACGATGTATCGTCGACGTATAATTCAAAAGCCGTTATAAATAAACTATACGATTTAATGTCGCGATTCGGAATCCCGCATACGTTGGTGAGTGACAATGGCACATCCTTCACATCATCGGAATTCAATAATTTCTGTAAACTTAACGGCATTGAACACGTTTTGTCACCTGTATATCACCCGGCTAGCAACGGGCAAGCAGAAAGCATGGTAAAAGTGGTAAAAAAGGGACTTAAGGTTATATTACTGGAGGGTTGTAATAAAAAAACAATTAACGAAAAGATCGCAAAATTACTATTCGATTACAGGAACTCTAAAAATAGTACCACCGAAAAATCACCCGCGGAAATAGTATTTGGGCGCTCGTTGCGCTCACGGCTGGACTTATTGAATCCAAGCACGCCTTCGTCCTCGTCCAAAGACCTCACTAAAACCGTCGAACGAAATCAGTCCTTACAGGCTAAATATTATAGAGGGATACACAGAACAGACTTTAAAAACAATGAAAAAGTGTGGATTACAAAAAATACGGACAGTAAAAAATTCAGCTGGATACAAGGTATCATAAGGAAGAGAACAGGCACGGTAACGTATGCGGTATACATACCACAGCTACAATGCGAAGTCATCAGACACACAGACCAAATAAGGAGAAGGGTGAGCTCCACACCAGAGGACGACCCAGACTGGGCCCTAGACGTGATTCCTGATGTGGCGCCGCTCACTGCCACACAACCGGAGAGGGTGGCTCCGGCGGGAGGAGAGGAAGGGCTGGAAGCGGGAACCATGGAGGAGGACACTCCGGCGACACCGCCACGAGCCACTGGCATTAATCAGCGGCGCCAAGAAATTAGCCCAATCTTCTCGACCCCAACAAACCAGGGGACCAGTAGCTAAGGGGGAGGGATGTTATGTATGTGTGTGTACCGAGCATAGGTAGGCGAGCGGGCTGCGTCCCGCCTCCCCGCGCCGGGGCATGTTCGGGAATAAATCAGTGTGCAAAATACTAGCGAGCGTGTTTGACGTATTCCCCAGTACCTACATACTTAACAGCCATAAAACTTGCTTCATCACGTCAGTAAATACCAAAAATTCAATAATATACCAAAAGAAATAACTACTGCCTTTGAAATATTTTAAATCCAAACTACATAAATGGCTGATTGGTAATTTAATTGTTTTATAGTGTGAAAGAATTTACTGATAAAAAGTGGTTACCGTTTACTTTGATTATTCCTACCTACTTAAATTTGTTTAACATAAAATATTGTTAAGATTTCAAATGAGTACCTACTATGCGCTATTTAATTTTAGTTTAAGCACGCATTTGTACCTGAGAGACTTACCAAATATTTAAAAGATACTTTTCGATTAAGTATGTAAACTAACGGCCGGGATCAATAAAAGGTAGATATACCTTTAACCAACAGTCAAGTTAGCTACCAAGAGTAGCCGAAACGTCATGTTTAGTTTTTATTTGAGATGAGTTTGCTCTTGACTCTAGTCTAGGCCATAGATGACAGAGACAAAGTCGACGATCGATGGAGCGAGCTTACCCAGAAGAAGACACTCTAATTTTGAAGAGATTAGGGTTGTATGCGTTCGGAAACACAGGCGCAGGCAGGGAGTTCCACTCCTTTGCTGTGCGCATTATAAAAAAGGTAGGGATGGTAACTTGCAGTGCGTCTAGATGTCCGATGGTAGAAGGAGCCGATGGGATGAGGTCGTGGAGTTCCTCGACACTCTCCCTGAAGTACAATCTGTAGAAGACCGACAAGCAGGCAACCTTGCGGCGATGAGCCATGCTGTGAAGCTTGCCATTCACCAGTTTTAAGTCGCCAATAAGCCTCTTAGCTCTGCGTTCCACTCAAGCGCGGCAAGTTGGTATTTAGCTGAGCCATCCCAAAGGTGGCTGCAATACTCCATGCAGGATAGGACTTAATTAATCGAATCAATTGGGAAACACACCTAAGTTTAGCCACCGGTGTGCGGCTGCACCTAGTTCTAGCCGCTATGATGAAGGCTAAACCTAGTTCTAACTGAAGATAAGAGGATACATCTAAGTTTAACCGCGTGTGGCCGGCTAAAACTAGTTTTAGCCGCACTTCGGGTATTAGCCGTAGCATATATATGTATAAATGAACCCCTATTTCTCCAGGTCACGCTATAACTTGAGAACGGCTTGACCGATTTGCTTAATTCTTTGTTTTGTTTTGTTCGCCAGATTACAGGGAAGGTTTAGAAACTGAAAAAAATAGCTAGGTAGGTAGGGTAGGTACGTAGATAGGGTAGGAAAGTAAGGTAGGGTAGGTGCGTAGGGTAGGATGGGTATGTAGGGTAGGTAGGTAGGTAAAGGTTGACGGGAGTTGATGTGAGCGAAGCCACGGGCACAGCTTGTAACAAATAAACGTTTATTACCAAAATAAAGTTTTTTTTAACATTGGCCCAAACTAGGCAAGCCTGTATCTTGGGTACCAATTTCGAGAGTTTACCATTCAAAATGTATGCTAAAGTAAACATGTTCGATGAATAAAAATAGAGAAATAAAATAAAATATGATGTACCATAGGTGCGGATCGTCGGAGACTTCAAATGGCATACATACAATAATTTATCATCACGTTACCTCGTTAGCGATAAGATCATCAAGACAATGGAATGATAGCTGGAGTAATGATAAACTAAATACATTTTGATGGAGGTCCTTCAATTCCCATCAAAGCATTTACGTTTGCGTGTCTTAGCACGTGCCATATTACTTCTAGAGGACTTCTAAATTAACAGAATGAAGATATTGTGATAACTGTGTGAGCCTTAACTGTGTGAGTTATTAGATCATACGACACTAGTTTCTGTTTCTGGTTTTGTTCCTTGGATAAATAAAAATGTATATCTACTAGACCGCTGCTCACTTTTGGTATATGACCACCGGCATTTTGTGAGGCCAAAGCCGTGTGAGGCCGTCATTAAAAACAAGATGACACAAAACATTGTCTAAACTAAAAACAGTATTGTTATTATGTTTAAGAAATTGCTAATAAATAATAAAAAATACTTACAAAAAAACACCTTTTCTGGGTGGTCAAATAGCTACTTTTGAGAGGTAGTGTAAATAGTTTTTTAAAGCATGAATTTCAATTAGGTTTGTCCAGCGTATCCTGGATAAAAGTCCTTTTTAAATTTTGTATTTGTAATTTGGTTTTTAGTTTGGTACCTATTTGACAATACACAAAAAAATAAGTAGGTACCTTGGCTATTCTGAAACATTTCATAAAATTAGTTCGTGCCAAACACAACTTAGCACTTATTAATTTCATAACTTAAAACACCATTAGCAGAGGACATTGCAAAGTTAATAATAAGGGTGCATACACACACGTCCCAATCGCACATGATGTAGAGTTTGAAGATATACGATCCGTAAATATAGGATGACAACCTAAATTTTAGTGGATTACAATATTCAGCACTAAGGTAATGTATGAATTAAGGTAAATTTTTGTACCAACAAGTTTTCGCGAAAATCTAAATTTGCCCATATCTTTTTATCGTGTTGACGCAGGACCTTGATTTTTATACACCTAATAGGGACTATAAATTTCAGTATCTGGTATAGATTTCAATTTGCTAGGTCCACCCGTTCCTGAGAAAATCGGTGGTGACACACGGACAGACAGACAGACGGACAAGAAAGTGATCTTATAAGATTTCCTTTTTTGACCTTTTGAGGTACGGAACCTTAAAAAGGAGAAAGTTGATAGAAGGTCATTCTTCACCAAATACTAGCGTACCTACCCAATAAAATACGCCAAACGACCTAGAGACTACGTGGGCGAAAATGCCGCTTAATTAAAACCACACGATGTATTCGATAACCTTTGACCGGGGCGTTAAGAAAGCGTAGTCTAAACCAAACGTAGGTATACATATAGAAGCTGCGTGCAAACTAAAGCCGGGACGCTAAAATACTTCCGCAGCCCATCATATTCTTCCAGCTAGGTATTGGCCCGCAGTTGCGGAATTTGTTCAAAAGAGTCACCGCGGCCCCGGAACGCAAAGGGCTTTAGAAGGAACACGGATGGGTTTTAGTCAGTAAGAGTCGGACACGCCCTTCCGCTCCACCCAGAGCGAAAGAATTCATTTGATGATTCCATCCTTAAAAAAAAAAAGGTATTGGCCCGCAAGAATTCACATAGATCCAAATCAAGTCATACCATTTTTTATTTTTTTGGGACAAGCCCGCCAAACTATTTCCATCCACTGCAACTCTTCATGGTCAGAATTAAGTATCCCCTAACTGTAAAACGACGAGTCCCAAGAGAAATGATTCAACTGTCTTGGATCCCGTAGCGAAATAAATCAGAAAACAACAGCGAAGCAGTAAGAAAAACATAATTTCCACTTCCTCCATATCAAGCAGAAGACAGAACACACAAGTTAAGAACTACCACCTGTAAAGCACCCCTTTGTATTGGATGTTGGGAACGTCAGACTCTAAAACCCACCCGTGTTCCTCCAAATGCCGTTTGCGTTCAGGGCCGCGGTAAATTTTTCAAACATTTTCGCAATATGTAGGCACCCTAACGCAGCCAGACCAGGACATGAGAAGGGCATATGATATGATGTACTGCAGGGAGACACCCTCGGGCGCCGCCGTCTAGACGCCGCACATAAAAACATTTTTAGCGACATGGTTTGTCTGATACGAAGTTTACCCTTCATTTTTGTTTGTTATTACTCAAAGGTTATGCAGCTTTCATATAGCTACAGGTTTATATACTAAGTTGGAAACCTTTCGATTTTTTCCGCACTTTTATTTTCTATTAAGAAGTTTGGAGGTGTGAAGGGGAGTTTTTCCCAAGCATCACACTTATCATATCACATCACACTAATATTATAAAGGCGAAAGTTTGTGAGTGAGTGTGTGTGTATGTTTGTTACTTCTTCACGTGCAAACGGCTGGACCGATTTAGATGAAATTTGGTATAGAGAATGTTTGAGTCCCGAGAAATGACATAGGATAGTTTTTATCCCGGGAGTATGTTCCCTTGGGATAATTTTCAACATTCACGCGGGCGGAGTCGCGGTCGCCAGCTAGTATGTACATAAAACATGCACGGTACACAGAAATAAATAAAAAAAAAGTAGATTTGTCAGAAACTGTCAAATCGTTTATACATTCATTCTTAGTTCATGTTCGGAACTAAACGTAAATCCGTAGGTGATATGGAGTAGAATACGCCCGCAACCAAGCCCGAAAATACGGACTTCGGGTTTAGCGAGGGCTACTCTCCCCCAGACAAGAAATCAAGAAAAAACTAGAACACCATTCTCTAACATGATTTCTGATTCCGTGTTTAACACCCTCGCGTGTTCCCAAGCCCGTACCAGACTGTTCCTTACACCAAAGTACTAAGCTTCCCTATTCAACCCGAAGGTCAGGGTCAAGGTTATATTTCCGACATTCGATGCGATTCGCGATTGTTTTTAGTTGTTCGTGACCTGCCAGTATTCATCATGGACTGCCAATCTGTTGCGTTAGGTATTGGCAACTTCTTATCTAAGTTAGTCGTTAAATGGAGGGTTTTAATGGTCGAGGATTGGAAATCTTTTTAAAGGTACTTTAAATTCCCTTTGTAAAAAGCTACTGTATGTTTCTTTGTACAAGCTTTGATTTTTTGGAGTAGATAATAGTTTGCGTGTTGGTTTTTAAGTCCCTTAATATTTGTTTTGTATTCTGCCCTGGTTTATGGAAAATTTCTGAATGAAAAAGGAAAGAACGGAACGACTTTTGATGAAATTTGGGTATAGGTAGATTATAGTCTAGAATAACACATAGGATCACTAACACTTATACGACAAGAGAAAACATACAGTCAAAATTAACATTGCGCTATAAAAATAGGTTAAACTTACCAAGCTCTAAGCTAAAAATACACTCAACAAGTAAACTAGTCATGTCAATTAAAATATATAATAAATTGCCAGAAAGAATTAAATAACAAAAAAATATACATATGCACAAATAAATTTAAAAACAAATCTAATATTTAAATGCTATTATAATATCAATGAAAATTTAAATGATAAATTTAGGTAAGTGCATGTGCTTTTAATTACTTTATAAATAGTACAGCTACAATATAAATTTATTTAAAATAGTACGCTCTTGTTGTCTCCTACGTTGCTGTGCCCGACAGGGTCCACAATGATATTTTTTTTGTAAAATCTACCACCTAAGTTCACATGTGGAAGCCTTAAATATTGTCAGGAGGATATCCTTGGCTCCAGGTCTCTGGCAGACAAGGTAGCCCTTTGGAAGCGTCTGGCGAAAAGTAAAAGAGAATTTGAAATAAGAATATAAAAATATGTTTTGTTTTTATTTGGGACTCCGGTACCAACGTTCATTGAAGGCAGATGCCAAATATATTATGAAGTTTAAACCTTATAGATAGTTTTATTTATCATGATATCAATAAGTAGCTCTAGCGTGAGTCCGCTGGTGTTACAATATATTGAGCATTGATGATTATGATAGTACTATGTTCGCTTGGGATATTTTTCATCGTTTATGCGGGCAGAGCCGCGGGCGGCAGCATAGGCAAGGGTCTCGGACCTATTCTGTGCACATCCATATTTGGCCAGTTATTTTCCATTTTCATGTAATAGGGAGAGGCGACACTATTGACATCAACTGGGCACCAATTCAAATTCCGAATGGAAAGCCCTAATAACACTGGCAGACCCGGAAATCGATCCAAGGACCTTATAATAATAATATATCATTTAATTCAGGTAACAATGACCCATAACATATTAATACCTTACATACAATAATACATATTTATAAAAACCACAAAAATATTAATAAACTATTGTCCACTCATCAGAATAATTGTACTACTAAAATTAATATATCTATAATATATCATTTAATTCAGGTAACAATGGCCCATAACATATTATATATACCTTACATACGATAATACATATTTATAAAAATCACAAAAATATTAATAAACCATTATCCACGATGTGACGGCAGCGTGTTGCACTGCGTGGTGTCACGTAGCCTTCCGTGGAATCGCCAAAACATGAAACTCTTCGGCCAAAACTCTTCCTTGAGGAAGGTCTCAATATGATGAGTCGGAATTCACACCACGAATGACTTGAAATTTGTGTTGTGGCGCGGCTCCAACTTCTCGACCCTTAAGGTCTGGTCTTCGCTCGGACATACTCCACGATCTCCTCAACCTTCATGGTGTGATGTAGCCGGGACACATAGAGCTGCGTCGGACGCAGCATATTGGGTCCTGCCAGCGCGGTCCCGCACTGGTTCCGACTAGGAGGCTTCTTCCCTTTCTTCCTCTCCACTTTCACGAAGCCATCCTTGTTACACTTCCCTGTAGCTGGGCCTTGCTGTTTTGGACCCCTATTGGTAGGTTCACAGCAGCTCTTCTTGGTCTGCGACACAGGTTTGTGCGTGGAGACGATAGCAGTTTGGCTTATGCTCAGCAGTAGCATTTGCGGCCACTGGACCAACGAGCCTGTACAAGTTTTATACAGTCTTTTCCAAACACATAGTTCCTACTCGTCTCTGCTACCTATTTTTCACCTAAATCCTTTTTAAGGTTCCGTACTCAAATGGTAATCAACGGAACCCTATTACTAGAACTCCACTGTCAGTCCGCTCGTCCGTCTGTCTGTCAGCGGGCTGTATCTCAAGAACCGCAACAAGTAGACAATTGAAATTTTCACAAAGTGTGTATTTCGATTGCCTTTATAATAACAAATAATATGAATAATATTTGACTTAAAAAAAAATTAAAAGGGGCTCCCATACAAGAAACGTGTTTTTTTCGGTTCATGGTACGGAACCCATCGTGTGAAAGTCCGACGCGCACTTGGCTGGTTTTTTTTAAGTTGATAGTAGTACGGTTTACATATAACAACAAAGGCATTTTTCCGTTTTTCAACCACTGAGAACTAGCTCAATTCTTTGTCCATTTAAGTAACAAACATATAAATCATTTAATCTAAATCTCTCAAAAGACATCACTGACAAATCTACAAAAATAACTGAATTCTGCAACAGTATCAGTTTGGACCATAAAAGTGTTTGCTCCAAACCGGTGACATCAACCTTCAAGGTCATCTCAATCTGCTGCAACGAACAGCTATTATCTCATCATACTCGCATCTTTAAGACTTTAAGGAATCTGGATTGAAGGATTATGTAATGTCTGGATGTTTGACACCTACGGGTGAATTTTGTATTTAAAAAATAAAATAAAATAAAACATCTTTATTTCAGACCAATTACAAAGTCCATAGATTGTTAGTGTGTTAGTAAATGATTATTCTTATATGCTATGTTAGTATTATTATTATTCCTTTAATTATTTACTTATAGCTACCTATAGCTACCTCCACCCAATGCCTTTGGATGGGGCAGTCCGGTCTGCCAACAATCACTTGCAGGATACCGTTACGAGTATTGCGCAAGCGTTGCAGTAGGGAAGCCGCTTTCTTACGCATGATGGCGTGAAAGCCATCCATGCGAGCTTCAGCGAACATACTCGATTCACTACAACGCCGCGGTAGCCGCAATAGCATCCTGAAAGCGTCATTGTATTGTACGCGCAAGGCGTTGTAGGCTCGTCGCGTATATGACACCCAAAGGCCGCCCGAGTAGAAGGACTGACAGAACGCTTTAAATAAAGTCACTTTGACGTCTGCCGTACAGCGAGCAAACCTTCGGGCAAGCATATTGCTCCTCACCGCCAACGCCCTGCGCTCGCGCTCAATGTCGACATCATCGCGCAGATCACTGGTGACTACATGTCCCAGGTACTTAAAACTTTCAACTACTTTGAGCTCTACGCCGTTGAGATATACCGGAGGTACACGACAAAAACTAAGATTTCAGCTTTTAGGTTTCAACGGGAGTCTATTACTAAGCCTCCGTTTTAAGTCCGTCAATCCGTAGATTGAGAAATCACTTTGCTCAATTCATAGGTTACAATTTTCCTGCCAGCGTTGCGGAACTTGTTCGAAAGAGTCACCGCGGTCTTGAAATACAAAGGGCATTTGGAGGAACACGGATGGGTTTTAGTCAGTAAGAGTCTGACACTTCCTTCCACTCCGCCCAGACCGGGAGGAGGCATTTGATGATGTCCCATAAAAACGGTTGAAATTATAAACTGATTCTTTTGAATTTTAAGGTAACAATTCTTTCGTTAATCAATATCATAATGTCATTCGTTATCAGAATTAGATTCATAATGTCCGGAGAACTTAATGTAAGCTGTAAAATATGGATTAACATAATATTCGATAGCAAATCATCATAAACTACAGTAACAGACTTAAGGCGTGTGCAATGACCATAACACACAACTTCACTGCATCATCTACCTAGGGAAAAATAATATAAGCACATACCTAATTAGCTAAGTACCGAGAGATCGGTCGTCCTTCAACCGTAATAGCGTGATTAGCATGGAGGCACATACTCACAAACAAAATGGCGGCATCGGTGGGTGCAGTGTAATGCAATGACCTAATCGCACGTGAGAGTGGACATGTCATTGTGTTGTGGATAAAGAAAATACGAAAATATAAATAAACGATCCCGGCGGTGTCTGGCCTCAACGTTGGTTTTGGTAAGTAAAAAATTAATAAAGGGACCGCCTTAAGCACACACAATAAATTTTAACAAAATTGGTCCACCGTTCAGGAGGAGTTAAGTGGCATCCATAGGAATTATATATTTAAAAATATTACTTAAGTAATGAAAAGTTTTAAACAAGGGTGTGCGAAGCGAAAACCATTACATTGAAAAGAAAAACAAAACCCCGAGCAATTTAATCTTTTCATGGTCGTAAGAACGTAGGAAAATGAAAGGTGATAAGATAGATACGTATGATCCCCCAAATTAAAGGGGGTACTTATTACCTTTTTACAGTAACATACTATCGTTTCTTTGGTCTTCCTCTATTCTTATCCTCTACATGTATTCTCCGAAAATAACGAATCCATTCAAATATGAAAAAATTAAGTGTAGATTTTTTAATATATTATTATGTGGTAAAATACCCAGCAGTATCTAATCTGACTTTGTTATGGTCAAGTTCTAAAAGAAAGCAAACAAAGTTTCCAACCACTAATTTCACAGAACTATCCAACTAGCTACTCGTTTAAGGCCAAAAACCAAACGTAAACACACCTATCTCTTTGTAAAGTCACACTAAAGCGTCTATAATTCACCCAACTCCAAATGCTCAGTAGTATCATCTTCGAAAACAATGCGATGTAACCACCATGGCTGCGGTCACATAAACAGTCGAGAAAGGTAGCAGAAGCCATAAGCATCGCAACGGTACGTGATACACCATGGTGCTTATCGCAATGCCATCAGAACACCGTGATCTCATCGAGGCACGGGACTTATGGTGTCGTTTGAAACTGTTACGTGCAGTTGTAGCTAAATTTACTGGTTGGAAAAACCGGGTACCGCTAGTTTTGGATGCAGTCTGGATAAAAGTATGCAAAAATTTGTTAGTAGGAAAGGAAAAAATGGTAATTGCAAGGGTGTTATATCTAAGGTATCTGTGTCATCTATATCTAGAGTTGTAGAGAAAGAATTTGAATTTTGTATATTACAGTTGAAATTGCGCAAGAGAAAGCTGTTGGACAGAAGAGCTAACATGAATCCAGTTATCCAAAAAGCCTCGATATCTACAACAGGGAAATAGAACATGCAAAAATAAGATGTACTAAGCGGTGATGTAAATAGGATGCAAAACAACATTCTCTTGTTACCAAAATAGTTTATGAAAACATTTTCCTTTTGAACGTGTAACACAGAGAGAAGTTTGATACTATTAAAATTAACGATAATCCAAAACACTGATAACGATGACGTATTTTGGCGAGCAGTGCAATGAAATAAGCTGACGATGATGACGTAGAAAAGCAGGTAAAGTAACAGGAAAAAGAATAAAATAGATTACAGTTAGGCAATCAAGATTTTTTATAATACACGCGTAGTTATCAATGAAGTATTTTTGGAAGCGGACCTGGCAGTGAGAAAGGTATGTTTTCGAGAAAATATCGATCACTCAGATTATCTACACTTCGGTGAAGTGTTGATAAATGGAACGATAATGATGTATTATTTGTGTTTAATGACAATGATACTACAGTAGCTGTGAAATTCTGAATATTTGAAAGAAGTGTGACTTAGAAGAGGCTAGTCCTATTTTACAAGCTCACGAGAGTTTCGAGGCAAATATAAGTATCTAGGTATTGAAAGGTAGATTTGAACTACAACATGTTATTAAGAGGGAGGTGCTAGAAGTGTGGTCATATAATCATTATAAAATTTTCCTCAAGTACTGCAAGAATCAACATCATATTTGATATAACTTGTTGATTCTACATCCTTTTATTGAAATTAATTTTGCAATTAACAGTCTGTTATGGCGAAGAAGGGAAGTCCGACTTTTAGTAATGATTATTTAGGCTCTTCTTTACAGACAAGATTTTGGATGCAGTTATTTTTTTTCAGTTGACATAACTGCAAACAACTACGCAGTACGCTTGCAGACGACGGACAGTTGGCATGAGCGACTGACTGTGAAACAATAATTGTACGTACGTAAGCTGCATATATCGATAAAACATAAAAAGACAGACAGACAGACTACAAGCAATCAGAACAATTCAAAGATAAAGAAATCAATACAACAAACTTCTTTGAACGGCTAAACCTCAAAATGAAGGCCAAGTTCACACAGTTCGTAATCACTACTACACTATCAGATTAAACTTTATAGAAAAACACACAATTAATACGAATGTACTATTAACGGTATTTACCGTGTGTGACCGACCATATCTGAGGATTACAAGTGGATTTACACTCAAGATAGAAAACAAATAAATTCCTAGGAATTTCTTATTGTTACTGGACTGTTTTTTTATGTAGATTCTTATCAGATTGTTATTATTTTATACTAAGTAGTTGTAAATTGTGTAAGATGAACGGATAAACTTATGATTAGGTTTTTGGAGTACAGAGCACAATATCGATTAAGGAAGAAGGAATGTAACATATTCTTACAGCAAGAGAGGGAGAGCCAACAGGTGGAGCAAGGCTGCCAATGATTAAGAGGGACAACATGATGTTTGGAAACCCTCCCAATAAGTATCAATTTTAAACCTGTAAAAATTTTTTGACGAATATAAATTAAGACCGTCTTACTACAGGTTTGTTCTTTGATTAATCTAAGACCTTTGACATTGTGTCTCATTACCTGAAACTACAGAAACTTGAGGTAATTGAAATTAGAGGCATAGTACTTTAGTGGATATCGACTTATTTAAATAACAGACGACAGCGGGTTACCATTACAAAAATGGATAGAAATAACGATTTGATACCACACTCATTTTTTTTTATGTACAACAGATATGTGTCCCGCAAGGGAGTGTGTTAGGCCCAATTTAATTCCTTTTGTACATCAATTACGCGATACCTCACAGCGTAACACTACGCCGTCACTTCGTGTAGTCTTTAAGTTTTGTTTATCAAATATGTATTAGTTTATAGTTACTATTTTTATATTTATTATTATAAATGTATATTGTTTGCCGATGATATTTCTATTATTGTAACAAATGATAGGAAAAATAACACGATGTACATGGCCCAATGTTTATATTTGCTTTTTTGTACCTATTATTCTTTTATTTTTACACATTGACACTTTCATATTCGTATTTTTGTATACTTTTTGACATGAATGTTTACTTTGTTAAGTATTCTATTTATATTTCTTTTTATTTGATTTCAATTCATTTTTTTTTGACAATGATCCAAAAACATATACATTTATGTTTTTAATTTTATTTTAAATTAATTATTGTGAATATGAGGACTATATGGGATTTATTTTTCTTTTTTCGTTTCAATTTTTTTTTTACTATATCTGGCAGTTTGAGTACTTTTGTGGCCTGTTTAAATGTCCTTTCATTGGCATTGTTCGTCGATTCGTTGAGCTCCTTAAAGTTCTAAGTTTGAGCTACTCGACTACTGACCAAGGCTTGCACTGACTGGACAGGTCCACTCAAATCAGTGTGGTACTTTCCTCAAAAAAAAATCACTACTTTACTTTACTTTACTTTACAAAAAGACCAGTTCAGACATTAACCTACATGGTTCTCATATAATTTGAGCAGTACGATTGTATGGACTTTAAAAGAGACTTTGACCTCTGAGTTTGTTTCGGTGTTTCTTCTCAAGGTATTCAGCTAGGAAACACCGGCCTCATCTAGTTTAAAAATGACCAAAAAATATTGACGAATAAAGTGTTATGTTTGACCTACTTACAAAATTTATCATTATCATTTAATCTCAAAAGCTTAAATATGAGGTTATTTAAAAGTTAATTGCATTAATGGTTGTGTAATCATAGTTTTTATAGTTTCAAAAACTTCTTTGACAGTCAATGTTAAATATGCTTGTAAAAAAATTGTAGATATGCTTATCAACAAGAAATACCTGGAGTTAACAAAAGAATAACTGGAGTAGACGTTTTTGCTTAACAGTAAGCAAAAATGTCTACTCCAGTTATTCTTTTGTATTCTATCATCTTTTATACCATGTTTTTAAGCAAATAAAAATTAATCTTATTCTTATTCTTAAAGATACAAATAATCTTTAACAGTTTACATAAGACCGAGTTAAGAAAATATTTTTTTAAGAACCGTAAGACGTTTTACTATGTTGTGACCAAAGATGAACGAACTTTCGCAATCAAATACAACACAGCGCCACCAGAATCAAAAAGGTTAACAAGTGACACATCTATGTCACCGAAAAATGTCAAACTCCTTATGATTATAAATCTCTTGAGAGATTGTAAAATCTCGAGAAATTGTCAACTGCTGGATTTAAAGGAACCTTACTCCAACAGCTTTATCTGCTGGGTTTAAAGGAACCTAACATGAATGGTATCACGGGAGCTAAGTTCCCTCACTTCGCTCGCTCACTCTAGCTCCCGTCATACCATTCGAACCTAACCTATCCGTGTCGGGGAGCCCTGAGCTCCCTCTGCCCTATGTTCTGCTACTTGTCTAGGCAAGAAAATCCGATAAATGGAAGAACCGCACACTGATTGGTCGCCAACATGTCTTCAGTTTATGTCGGTTCACAATTTCTCGGAATGATAGATTATAAGAATATCAATTATCCTACTATAGACTAGCTATTATGATGCGTAAAAAAGTATTCCAAATGTTCAGTTGACAATTTATCGAGAATTTACAATGTGTCAAACCTTGAGGAGTTTGCAATTATCCGGTGACATACAAGGTGGAGACGAAGATACGATAATACATCAAAACAACTGCAACAGACTGCTTGGAATATTTCGTCAGAATAGTAGTCACTATCCTTGACTAGTTTGGGTTTTTTTGAGGTTTCATGAAATTAGAAAGTTTATTTTTAATTTTGTGTTTCAAAATATTCCTATGAACCAGTATTGCCAGTGTTTACATTTATTGACGTATCGATGTCTCCACATTGTATATACATATATTGGGCACCGCTGACAAGTATTAGATAAGTATTTCTAGACAAACGAGATATTTTTAGCGGAGAATCAAAACAATGTCAACCTATTAATGCTACCGGCAAAATACTTCAAATCCATCTTACTCTCATCCACATACAATAAAGCTTCATAGCTCTGCCTACGAGTACCTCACACTATCCAACCGAAATAAGACATAAGCGGTGTAGAATTCATGGGCTTCGGGTACGAAGTAATTTTTTTGACAAATTCAGTGGACAGTACAGCTTCTGAACAAAGCGGATATTAAGCCAGTCAGTGTTGACTTACTGACAAACGATGCTTAGACCCGCTTGCACAAACCAGTTATGTTTTAACGCACGAGTCAGTTGATAACACGAGGACAAATAACAAATATTTCATACATAATGGCCTCGGGTTAGAAAATAATTTTGTGTGCAACCGGGCCTTATAGATATCATCATCTTCCTGCCCTTTTCCCATGTTACTTGGGGTCGGCGCAACACGTTATTTTCTTCCATTCTGTCCTGTCAGCCGTCACGCTATCACTAACTCAATTTTCTTTCATATCACTCCTAAAGCCGAGGCTTTAGGAGTGATATGAAAGAAAATTGGATTCCAGAATCCATTAGGCAACATTTGACGCGCAACACATGACGCCCAACATGTTCAGCAACGTTGCACACAAACGCGCGACGTTGCCAGCAGGCGCGCAACATTGACAATGTTACTAAATAAAAGTTCTTCGTTGGCGTTCAACATGATGAGCAACATGTTATGCATCATGTCGCGCGTCAAATGTTGCCTAGTGGATACGAGGCTTTATACAATCCATCCATTTTTTCTTTGGTTTCCCTCTCCCTGTCCATTCATCCACATTTATATTCATAACTCTTTTAATTACGTGCATTTCATCCCTCCTCTTCACATGACCATACCAAGATAAGCGGTTCCCTTTTAACTTAACCGGACCTTATAGATATAGAGCAAACAAAAGAAGTCTATGCGGATTAGTTTTATGAGGAAAGTAACAGAAACAAATTGGATAAGCCAGCTTCATCAAGCAGTTTGCATGTCTGACTTAACCACAATCTGACCTCAAGTGCAAAGCCTTACAAGATCAGCACTAAGCTAGTTATAAACTTGATATCCGTGGGTGTAGTTTGTCATGCTCTAAGTACTCATATCGAGAGGATCAGCCCACTTCACAATTACTTTTTATTTGGATAAAGTGATTTCCGAAAAAAATATTGCGCTCTCGGCTCGATGATGCTAATAAATCATAAAAAAAACTATTGAGGTTCCGTCGATCTTATGGCTATTTTTTGTCTGCCGGTTTTTTCTCATAGGTTTCATTCCAATTCCTCATGGGAT
Organism: Mamestra brassicae; assembly: GCA_905163435.1. Classification (NCBI taxonomy): domain Eukaryota; kingdom Metazoa; phylum Arthropoda; class Insecta; order Lepidoptera; family Noctuidae; genus Mamestra; species Mamestra brassicae. Next base: position 18,019,184 of record LR991001.1, read on the forward strand.
TGTTTAATTCAATCTTAAGCGTTGTTCTTGGAAAGATGATTTCTACTAACTTTTGAACGATCTACTACGAATCGTTAACATGAACGGCAGACAGGTTGCTACTTCTTTGTAGTACTTACCGTTTGTTTTAATATTAATTTATCCACATCAACATAAAACGAAATTAGTATTCCAATGCAATGGAAAATATATAGACTGGTTGTATAAAACAACGTGTCAAGTGGTCCTAAAAAGATTTCTGTTCCAACAGATTTCTCAAGAGCTTTTGATAGCATTCCGTTTCTCAAATCTGAAAAAAGTGAATTGATCGTTGGTAACTAGTTATTAAAACTTTTCTTAAGAAATGAAATTACTATAATAAAAACGCTTATTCAGAGTTTTCTTGGCAACAATTCAGTTTAACGGAACCCCACACCATAATCCTTAACATGCCTTCTCCAAATTTAGCATCCACGATCAAAAGTCGTCTTACACCTCGTTTCGTCAGGTGTAATTAGTCACACCACCCGATACGGACAATATGTGGGTGTAGCATGCCACTATACTTTTGTCATAGCTCTGTCTTTGTCCAATCCTGAGAAGAAGAGAGAGAGGACAGGATTTGCGCCCGTTACTCGAAGATGTGGTTAATGAAACCATTCAATCGCTTTACCTTTATTGGTAAAGCGATTGAATGGTTTCATTAATTAGTTAAAAAGTTTAGTGTTAAAGCTCATACAGCTATACAAGGTGAATTTTTCAGGTGTGCGTGAATGGCCAAATCTGAAACTATGGGGAATGGTGAAAAACACTGAAATGAGTTTCGAGCTTGATTTTGATGAAAACTAAACTGCATTAACGGATGAAAAATCGGTATTTCCGAGAATCGAACAGGTAGGCTGTTCGATTCTCAGCTAGAAATACCAATTTTTATTAAAAAAAAAAAGAAACACTCTGTATTACAACAACTGAAAGTATTGCTAATAAGAATCAAATTTTGAGAAGTATCAAATTCGTAGAATACACGGCAAACAAATGAAAACAGGTCATTTTTAACAAAATCCTTTTATAAAATTTTTCGAAAATCACGACGCAGTTTTAGTTTTGCATCAACTGCATCGTTGGATATTTGAAAAAATATCAGTTCAGGTTTAGGTAGTCAGAACTGCCAGGGTGGCGGAATTTATTCGAAAGAGTGACGGCGGCCCTGGAACGCAAAGGGCTTTAGAAGGAACACGGATGGGTTTTAGTCAGTAAGAGTCTGACACGCCCTTCCGCCCTACCCAGAGCGGAAGAAGTCATTTCATGATTTCATTCTTAAAAAAAAAGGTTTAGTCAGAAATAAAACCTTACAGATAATAATACTAGGAATAATAGAATACTAGGAATGAATGATTACGAGAGCGCGGGATTAAAAATTTTCCTCAATAAAATAGGAAAATAAGCAAGTTTCGGACATATCTTGTTTTGTAAATCAGATGACTAAAGATTAATGTTTTCTTGGGCGGATCACCGCCGTATCTTCCCAGAGGCATTCGGCCGCGGCGACCTGTAGCAGCCGGGCCTGGTTCAATCCATGGTCCGGAACGACGAGGCTTGGGAAGCAGTCACCTTCTTCTGCGAAGCAGTAATGCTAGCGAAGGAGGAGGCGGGACGCGTAAGGGCAAACTTCACGCCCCAGCTGCAGCAACAGAAGAAGACGCCCCGAACGTCGGGAGTTGTAGGGCGATTCTCGGCCACCGTAGGCGCGGGCCTGCGGACGGCGAACGATGGGTAACTCGTCGTCCGATAAGGACCAGGAGGGGGGCTACTCTCTAAACCCGAAGTCCATAGTTTCGGGCTCAGTTGAGGGCGTATTCTACTACGCATCACCAATGGACTTACGATTAGTTCCGAACCCGAACTAAAAATGAATGACAACACAATTTGACAGTAACTGTCAAATCGTGTTGACATTAATTTTTAGTGGTTAGGTGATACGGAGTAGAATACGCTCGCAACTATGCTCGAAACTATGGACTTGGGGCTTACAGAGTAGCCCCACTGTTCGACAGCGCGTTGTGTTCCAAGCGCGCCTCAAAGAGATGTCAGCATAATTGACGGGGTCCGCTAGGGGCAGTGCCTGCCAGGGATGCGGAATTTGTTAGAAAGAGCTACCGCAGCCCTGGAATGCAAAGGGCATTTAGATGAACACGGGTGGGTCCGCTCCCCAGAGCTGGAGAAGTCATTTGATGATTTCACATAAAAAGAAGGATCAATGTTTTATTAAATTGGTATAAAATTAAAACATTCTAACAACTTTTACGAAAAATACTGGCTACATTATTGTACATGTTCAAAACATAAACAGCAAGAGGGAAAATATATTTTTAGTCAAGACAAAACCCATTACTAATACAAAATTTATAAATGACATAATGTTTATATTTGTGGCTATTTTAAGATTATATTTATATATATTACTATATTTTTGTTCAAAACGGGTTTTACAAATAGGTACAGGAAAATCCATTTATTGCTATAACTGACAGGTATCACTATTTTTGTTTCTAAATAATTAAATTAAATTCATTTATTCAGACTAATAATGCCCATAATTGTAAGTAACAAAGGTCTTAAAACCATTTAAGTCAATACTAAAATCAAATCAAAATTATCATTCAAACTAAAAGTTCAATATTCAAATAATCTACAGGTCCTGTAAAAGCGTAGGCACGTTTTTTTAGGACAAGTTATCTGCAAGGCTCCAAAGCAATGCAACTCCAGAATGCCCAAATCTGTAAAGCAGTTGTGACCAGATAATATCCAAGACAATAAATCCAGACCCAGGATACAAATAAACTTTCTTGTAACACACCGTTATTTCTTTAGGATAGAAATATTGGTGGAGTAGGTCCCACCTATACCTACGCACAAAACTTTTTAGGAAGACTTTCATTGTGCGTACAGCTAATTAGTGGAATTCCTTACAACCTACGGGTCTTTAAGTTAAGGCGTTTCCCTGGGCAAATAACCTTGAACATTCGTTCCCTCTACACCGCTCGCGACCTGCGCACTCCCTTTTATCATAGAATTCACACAATTTTGAAATTATTTTATTAAAAAAAGAAAAAAGATCTTTTGAAATTAATTAAATAAAACGTGAATAATTTAGATTTTAAAATTATCTATCCAAAAGTGTAATCAATATTTTTGGTTATTTTTTAAAAGTAGATTTTAAATGTATTTATAACACATAAAAACAAATTAGAACATGGAATGTGATGATAGGATATCGAACTTTAATAATGTGCTTTTAGATGTAGTTTATTTCTCTTATCTAATGAGTTAATAGCCTCTGAATAACGAAGAACGCACTATCGCAAGGTTTTGGTCGGGGTAGTGCCTTCAGAGTGAACAGGTTACTTGTAGGTAAGCGTGTATCATCGATCACCACATCCTCGATTTTTATTTGATTATGGTGAAACGCGAGCGAAACAAAAACATAAAGTTTATATTGTTTTTTTTTCCATATCTGTCAGGAAGTAGAAAAGAGGGCAAAGATATAAACGGACTTTTGCAACTGGGAATAGCTCAATTGGTTATTACGTTCATTCACGTGGATTGAGAATTCAAGCTAAAATGAATGTTGGCTTATGATGTCCATTGCTTTCAAAAATTTAGGTGTTTTTTTTTTCAATTACTAATCCGGCTATAAGTCACATCCGTTTAGATATCACTACATTACCTTGTAAATAGAACAAACATTACTAATAGGACTACTAGCACTAATCTACAAGGTTTATTGTAGGCATTCGTAGGGTGCGTCTAATCTTTGCTCTGTCAGCTATACCTAATAAAATTTGTTTGTTTGTCTTCAAGTTATTTCTAATTTGTCCTATATTTTACTAAAGAACCTAATTACATATATACCTCGGGTATTTGTTTTGTCTTATCGTCAACTATGTCGATTGTTAACATTGTCAACTATGGACATCTCTCGGTTCAATCTTCATCATCACCGTCTCCTCCACAACTGGACAGAAGCCTACCTCAAGAATCGCTCCTATGCCCAGTCAATCACTATTCAGCGGATTCCCGTGACCTTCACCAGGTCGTCGTCGGTCAAACTTGACTACCATTTACAAGTCTCAATCTTCAAGAATAATAATATTTGCAATAATTACACTGATCCATCTCCACTGCATAACTGTTTGAGTAGTCTTGTCACCTCGTAGCGATCTGGTGAAGTGCTCTCCATCTGCGGAAAAATATTCTCATTTAGTGAATAGCCTGAAATGGTTAAGGAGTTAAGATCTATTTCATTATCAATAGACGGTTCACGTCTTCTGGGATATCTGGAACACAGGCCTTTTGTTAAATCCTAAGGAATGGTGTTAAGATAATTGCTGCAATAAACATTGTTGGCCAACTGGTTGATAGTATGTTCATAATAATTGGAAGATATACCAGACATGTCTATTTGAAATAATCCATTAGTCGCATCAACTTAAAATAGCTAGGAATTATTCCGCGGTTCTATTATTGAAATTTTGTTTATCGTATTGCATTAGATCAGAGGTTTCCAAAACAATTGCGTCTGAGTCGTTTTGTTTTGGCCTTTTAGGCTAATCTTCAGGCTTTTGTTTTAATCCTCCGCTCATTGAGACAATCAGTTTCTTGTGTCAAGATTTTTTAAGCTCCCGATATCGTCCTTCCATCAAACCTTGATTGCATACCTCTGAATAATTAAAAACAAACAAAAGCAACAAGCCCATTCATTGAGTCTCTCTAATGACCATCGCTACAAACATCACCATACAAAAAGTTACTAAATGATCCAATTTCTTCGACAATATCGGCACACATCGCACAAACCCGAGCGTGCAGGCCGAATGCAAGGATTACGTCATGTCGCGATAACAGGCAACAGGCCGGAATGGCCGCGACTCGCAGCCGGCTCTTCCAGTCCCAACCGACGCTCCGTAAAGGACACACGTTGTGTAACCTCAGACATGGTGAGTGTTTATAAACTTTTGTACTTACGTCTTTATTTTAATTTATAAGCCAATAATACAAGCCAATGGTTTGGAGTTTTAATAGTAATATGACAGTTTTAATAATGTTTTGGATAAGAATGTCTAAGATTAGAATGGTTCTTGACAAAATCTGTGAAATTTGAGCGGTCGAGTGTTTTAAGGAGCTGTCGTATCGTAATTGTCGCTTTGATCTGGTGGTTTGTTATGTGTTGTTTCTCAGAAAAAGTTTTTGATAGCAATAAGTGTGATTTTATGAACAAGTAAATAAATACACTAGGGTGGAAACGAGAATATAATTAACAACAAACCAAAACAAACAAGATTTTCTACCGCTTAACTAAACGCGTCATTTTCAATTAGTACGTAGCAATAAAACAGGCTTTACTCTTTCCAACTTTTACCTTTTTACGGAAAATCTTTACATCAACGTGCTTTATTTTTCGAAAAGTATAACGTTTCGTGACATATAATTTAATTTCAATATACAATAACAAAACAATAAATAGAAAAATTAGTAGCAAAATTCTATTTAAAAAGAATAAAAATAAATAGTATAGTCTATTTCCTTGTAAATGGCATATCTGGAACTAATCAGTGTAAACCGAAACAGCTGATGTAATTTAGAGGAATGTGCATTCAATCAGAAGGAAGCCGTCGACATCTGTTTAGCTACTTCAATATGTGAAACATAATACTAGTTTACAAATTGACCACCAAGTAGACACTTTATTGGTTGCAATGCAATTATTGACAAGCAAAGTACTGATACTTACTGACGCATCTGGACAATGAGCGTAACACAGTTGATACATGACAATCAAGAAGATTTAAGAATTCAAATGGAAATAAAATTTCCTTCTTTTGCAGTTTGTAAACAAAATTATCTATTATATATTCACAAAAATAATGTATAAATGGAGAAGGAACCCCGGAATCACTTAATGAACAAAGTAAAAGCTAACAAAGTACCTAGCGAATTTTAAACAATACAAATACACAAAAATATTTATCTACTGACAAGGCGCCACTTTTAAAGGTACTAAATCCAAAATTGTATTGATTAGATAATAATATAATAATGTCAGATATCACGAATACTGCGTCATATCACCTGCACTTATTTCAACGTGAACCCAAGATATTACGTGAAAAGCTAAATCTATAATATAGCAGCGTTGAAGGCTAAAACGATAAAATTTAGAAGCACAACAATAATGAACATCAAAATAGGTAGTTATAAATACCGGCTGTTTATGAGTCCAACTCGAAATCCTTCCAAAACATTTGAAATCTGTAGCATCTGCTTTTACTACTACAGCATCCAGCTAAACAAGATCTAGCAAAACTTCACGTTCTACATAAAATAAATGATGTTTTCAATCCGTTTTAAAATTGGGACAAGACTGTAGGTTGACAATTTTGACGGGCATTTCAGTGTGTTATAAAACTTTTGAAATAATGGACACAAGAGCAGTTGTTGTTAGAATTCTGAGAAAGATGTCGTGTTGTGGAAAAATTACAGGAAAATTGTTTGCTTTGATTGAGGGCGTAACATTTTTGAGAAATAATATTTTTTTATAATCAGTTACGCTCCCATTTATTATTTCAAGCATTTTGTAGTGCCAATAGATCTTCATTGCTAGGATTAGTATAAGTATTCTCTTAAAACTTTCCTTCTGAGAAAGAACTGTCGATGATAATAATAATATAATCAATCATGTTTACATGCGTTTTCTTTATCATCAACAAAATTATCCTTGACAATTCTATTGGTGGAGCATATGCACACTCATCACTCTTTAGAAATTATAATTTTAATCTTAACGTTACAAAATTTAAATCAAAGCAATACCAATAAGCACATCACACTAATTTGTGAAAACTAAAAATAATGTCACACAAATATAAATTAACATTTTGCAAATATTCCAGAATAGACGAGGAAAACTAAATAACATACCGTCGCCGGTCATACACGCATGATTCAACGGTTATTTTAGTAAGATAAACTCTGTTCTGAGTATTTGTAATGTTTCAGTCAAGTCGAAACACACTGCTTACCTGTTTGTATGTGTTTATGAGATTTGTGATGATGATGTTTAAAAAGCTGATGAACAATTTCATCAGCTCTTTAAACATCATCATCACAACATCATATCAACAAAAACAATTATTCTTCAAGTGGTTGCACTTGAAGAATAATTGTTGTTATTTGCATTCAGAAGACTTTTAACCTATCAAGTCTTGACACATTAGAGACACTGCAACTATGTATGCAAATATTGTGACAAAACCCTCGGTGGACAAAACATCTATAAAATCCACCGAACTTAAAGGTTGTACTCTCAATTTAACTAAATTTCAAAAAGCGAAAACAGTAAGATCTGGTTAAATTTAATTATCGGATGAACCCAAAAACCTGTATTTCGATTATTACTACCTTTCTTTTTCTCATAACGAAGTCTTAAATATTTTCAAAACAAGTTATAAACAGACATAAAATTGGTCACAATATCATTTGTAAACCAAGTACCCACGAAAAAAACACAAATCAATAGTCTATAGAGCACGTTTACCGTAAAGCATAGGTAAGGCGTCCCTCAGGGAACGGTCGTAGGTCACGTTGCGACTCGGTCGCGTTGTCGCGTGTCGTCTAGGTAACGGTTCAGAGTCGCTACCTTCAACAGGTCGGGACGTCTGGTAGCGGGGCTTCCGTTTTGTATTGTGAAACAGGCTTGACATTGCGAAACGACTGTAGAAATACTGCTTTGTAACTGTCAACGTGACCCTAACGTGATTCTATTTCGAGTTTTTTTTTATATTGTTTTCACTGAATACTTTATTTTTTTTAAAGGGTGAAAGTCAAAGTAACTTAAATGACGTAGTAACTTCGCAGGGGAGTTTGGTGTTTAATTAATCAGTAAAAGAAGAAAAGATTCTCAGTAGTACATATTTAGAAGATACTTCTGGGTATCTCAAGTAACAACATAATAAAGTTACAAGGGAGTACTGTAATCTGATTACGAAAATTCGTTGCAACATTTTAATGCTACACCGTCCCATTCTCCTATGCCGTTTTATTCCGGAAATGTACACGGTTCTTGTGACAGGTGATAGGTGTGAAGTCACGGGAGAAAACAAAAACATCAACATTTTGTGTGTGTGTTGTGTGTAATAATAAGTTACAATATACTACAAAACTACTTTCCGTACGTTAGTCACTCCTCATATAATACGTGTCTATATCCAGGGCGTCCCACTCGGGCTTGTTCACATTCGGTTCACAAATTTATGACTATTGCGACAATTCTCCACCATTTGGGATTACACACACCCGGTGTACTTGCAGATGATTCTAACTATTTATCAGACATATTGGGATATTGCTAATTGTACTATTAATGTTGTTCATGACTCCAGGTTACAAGAGATGTGTAACGGATATCCCTATAGCAGAAGTTAAGCCGTTATTTGTTTTGTTCATGTTCCAATTAATTTGTTGTTTTTTTTTATTACGTAAAGTTGCTGTTGGGTTATGTTCGTGTTGAACTAATACTTTCTTTCATTCAACACCTTGATTTGTTCGCCTCTTTATAAAACTCAATTTTGATTTAATACTAGGTCAGAGAAATTTGAATAACTGTCTTACGTAACCATGGTTTGTTTATCTATAATGCTCCATGCGTGCATTTCTTCTTATGATTTTAACAACTTCCTTTGCTTTATCTATTTCTAATGCATGTTCTGCTGCTCTAAAATCATCAGCTCTACCTTTCTCACCGATTTTTCAATATTCAGTACATTGAACTAAAAGTTAACAATCTCAATCCGTTACTTTATGTAAACATACGATTATCATGTCATCGATTCTGTTTCAGCTGACAAGCTCATTTCAATTTGAAGGTTAGACAAATGCATTCAGCACTGTTTGTGTTCGCAATGATGCACTCACGAGTTTCTTCCTGAGTAAACTATCGAATGAACACTGTAAACATGTTAATAAGGACTCAATGACTTGGCTCATATTCATGTTTTTATAAATAATAGGTTTATTACAAACGTTTAACTAGAAAATATAAATTATGACGAACTTTGTCGTAAATTTAGAAAAGAAAAAAATTCACTGCTCTTCTTGAGCGAACCTAAATTAAAGTTACTATTAGTTGCCATATTAAATATTTGTTAGCCATAATACTGTATCAACCAGTCTTGTGAGCTCTGTATCCTTCTAAGGGCAAGGACAAACGAGCGTAATTTTAAGAGTTGTAGTCGCGTAAAATGATACACAAACTCATTTTGCGTGGCTGTGTGGCACAAACAGGACTTTAGTATGGAACAAAATATGCAACATTCCGCGACTCACAACCCAAAAAATTACGCTCGTTTGGCCTCGCGCTAAAGCTAGAGAATGATAGCTCACTCCACCTTAGTTTTTACCGTGTTTTTTTTACAAAATAGCTCTGCAGGACCATAGTAGGCTTTCGTAGAGACCTGCTCTTGTTTATATCCTTCCAAAGTTTCCTTTATTTTCTCGTCACCCTCAAGTTGTAAGAAGTCTTATTTAACTTTTAAGGTGGTTAATTATACTGTTATCCTTCTTATTAAAATACAAGCAATGAAGTGTAAGTCAACATCAACATGGAAGTTCTATCCTGTTAACTCTTCTATTAAAATATGAATGTTTCCATCTATCACAGAAATTACATATTTTCAACACCTGTTTACACCTGGAATTAACCTGCTTCACCTTACAAAAATATCTGTCCGGGCAATAACGACTTTCAACGTGTCGTTGCCCGTAGTACGTATTACACACATTGCTCGCGTATTTAATATCCCGATGATAAATGATCTTACTGTCGGCAGGGGTGCCAACATAGGACGTGATTTAGTGTTTATAGTAGAGAATTAGACGCAGTTGTAACTTTGTCAGGCTGTCGGGAGATATGGCTTCAGTTTTGTTTAGTGTTGAGGAATAGCAGGTGGTCCTTTCTTGTGGTGTGTCTTTTAAGTCATGTTGAGGTGTATTCATGATGCTTTTGAGGAATGCAAACATATAATCTGCCCTATCTGGACAGTCAGTACTGATTTCTACCGTTCCAACTTCCATTCCGCTTTCATAACTTCTCTTTGAAAATCCCAAAACGGATTCCTAAATTCAGATTAAGTGGTGTCAGTGACTTCTCTTTCTTAGCATATTATTGCGGTTTCTCACTGTGTGTCGTTGATAAATGGTATCGATAAAGATAAGTTACGAATGATATAAATCTAGCATGAGTCACAGATATTCACAAAAAAGGCCAATCTTGTTAGCATAACTGTTGTTCTAGTCGGAAGGAATTTCCGGAGTTGTCTGCTTATTATTCACGATTTTTTGTCATTGGTCACGCATGACGGTGTCTTATGCTTACATTAGCTAAGTAGCTTATAAGAAGCATGTACATATAATGAACCGTGCACACGATACAGACTTCTGTAGAATTTATCTGTATCCTGTGGATCTGTCCCTGGAAAATGGCAAACTCCGTAAGATTATAAAATAACTTGAGAGATTGTAAACTCTCTATAAAGTGTCAACTGAAAATTTGGAATACTTTTTACGCATCAAGATTTGAGATGGATTGTATTAGGAGTGATATGAAAGAAAAGGGAGTTAGTGATAGCGAGACGGCTGACAGGACAGAATGGAAGAAAAAAACGTGTTGCGCCGACCCCAAGTAACATGAGATAAGGGCAAGAAGATGATGATGATGAGAAGTTGCAACCAATCAAGCTGAACACACTGATTTTGAATTAATTGACTCTTTCAGGGGTTCCTACCCTTGTTTATGTACCTACATTTCAACAACTTTGACTACGAGAATCAAACAACGGAAACAACCCTGAAAAACAATAATTTACTCATATCTCCCTTTTCTAACATAATACAGTAACACCTAAGCTCCTTTTTGAGTTCATTCGATGGAAAAGCTGGTTTTATTCACGAAAACTTTCACTTCCTGATAAATAGCTAACCACCTCAAATTCAGCCTGCACAGTAAAAAGTGTGAAAACGAAGATTTTATTCCGTGCAATAATTCCATGATAACTATTCAGGTGTTGGCGGGTCTGCCAACATCACGGCATGACTAAGTGTTGTACAAATCCGCGGTCCGGCCGCCGGTGATGCGTGTCTATTATTGTTACAAATGTAATGGTGTCGTGTGTAGCGAGCTTTATTCTGGAATAGAATTTTGCTTACAAATTCGTTGACGCGTAATCGCGGTGACATTCGATGTCTGTATGACCTTTTTGGAGAGGTATTAGGGACAATTCTTTGTTGGTCTGTTTTTGTACCATTGAAGAGGAAGTTTTGGTACTACAGGTAAATAACATGAAAACTAATTTATAAGGCGGTAACTTGGTGTGGTGCCTTTATCATCGTATTGACCAGTAGGTAGACGGTAAATATGGCAAGGCTATTAAATCTGGTCACGTACGCAATAGGTAGGTGGCAAAATTTGTGCGTAAGGTTCTTAAACGGATTTAAAGATCCTTTCCCAGTCAATTTTACCTGATAAATTTAGCCTAAAAGGAACGGTACGATAATATTTGAGTTAACCTTCCTAATAGGCTTCCTACTAGGTAGACCTGGTGTAACAGGAATCCACTATATGCCAGAAGCACGGCATCGATCGATGTGTAGTCCCTTGGACAAGGCATATGTTGAACGGTAGACGTCTTTCGGCTGAAATTATGTAAAATGAGAATCTGCCGACATAATCTGACAGCGTAAAGTAAACTTTTGGTAGTAGAAGCAGAAGAAATTCAACAAACACTACATAAATCTACATGTGCAGATAAAATCCGCAAGTTTACGTCAACCGTGGGCAGTTTATGTTAGTCTAGAATAGAAACAAATCACAAATACCACACAATTATCCCCAAGAATTCTTGCAAGACAAAAAATACAGTTACATCTAATGATCGATAAGAATGTCTATTTTTTCTGCCATTAAGTTTTAAAATTAGCGAATTTTTCGTTCAACTCAAAAAAGATTGACAAAATAAAAACTATAAATACGACACTGTCTTCTATAGTGATGGGACACGTGCGACATTTTACGATAAGCTCGATATAAATATCAATATATGTTTACATTTTTTTACGTAGTTAGTTTGTTACCACAATTAGCTGACCTACTTTTGCATAAATGGTTGAGATTTTTTAGAATGCGAATCGAAAGAATTTTATTATTCTTTTATATTTTTACCATTTCAGCAAAGTAAATAAAATATAAAAGAATTATAAAAATCTGTTAATTGTGGTAACTGACTGTACACATATGGTACCTTTGACTTATTAGCTCAAGAAACAAAGCCTCATCTGCCTAGCCTTTTCTCAATTATATTGGGGTCGGCTTCCAGTCAAACCGGATTCAGCTGAATACCAGTATTTTACGTGGAGCGGCTGCCTACCAGACCACCACAACCCATTAACTGGGTAACACGGTACACCTTGGCAAGACTGGTGTCAGATTATCTGGCTTCTGACTATCCGTAACGACTGCCAAAGATCTACAAATGACAGCCGGGACCAACGGCTTAACGTGCTTCCCGAGGCACGGAGGAGTCTCGGTATGTTAAGATGGTCACCCATCCACAGACCAACCTCGGCAAGCGTTGCTTAACCTTAAAGATCGACCCGTGCGGCTGTTATTATTTAGCCACGAGCTCCTAGCTCAAGAAACAAAGCAAAGATGAAAACACGGGAAAAATGAATTACAAACGTACTACTTGTTTCCCAAAACTTTTATGATAGTTACAATCATGTGTGCATATTTTAGGTAAAAGGAGAATTAAATCAATTATGTAAAACAAATATGTAGCTGGAAGTTCATAACGCATGCATTTGTGGAATGCATGAGTTCTTCCTCATTTTTGTTCCAAATTGCGCTTTGGAAAACACATAGAAAGACACGTCATCTTTTCTGACCTTTATTTAACAAAAAGTCTTCAATAAAAAATAATCATACCATTAATAAAAAAGATCTTTTGCAAAACTTACAAAGAACACGTGGGAATTTCACAGTAATGATTCAATTAAAGTAATTTTAAAGGTATTTGAACTTTCAAGGTTCAACAGCAATGATGACATGGGGAAAACTTAGACATGGGGAATACAGATAATTAATATGACATAACGAGTCCCAAGCTAATAATGATACAGAAGGTAGCTGTTATAATTAAAAACGCCTACATGGCATGTTTTTAGGCACATTGGTCATACAAAAAGCTATAAAATTAATGATCTGTTGTTTGTAATATTGATTCGATGGCACGCGACTTAAATGGCACAGCCACAGACACGGAGTTTCCCCTTTTTGAGTTCAAGGTAACAAGCCAAATATGACCTTACAAACTAGAATGAACTTTTCATGCAAAAAAAGAATGTACCGCTGGGGACCAGATCCCTATCTACTTGCAGTTTAATTTTGTTATTTTTTTTAATAAACAGTTTATACATTACACTGTTGTTTAGTAGGTTACAATAAATGTAACTAAGTCAGGCTGAAAATCAGCGCTATTTTAATAATAAAAGAGACAAAAAACTATTCAAAACTAGAAAAGCTTAAACTGGAAAGAAAAAATGTGACAAGCAAACAATAAAAAAATAAAGCAAAATGTTTAATTAATTTAAATCATAAATAACATTTTCCTAATATGAAGAACAAGCCACAAATGATTCCAGTAATTTTGTTCAAGGCGTTATTATAAAAATAGCAGGTTAGAAAATACTACCTTGTTTGGATTACCGTATTAAAAATGATTAACTAATTTTGTTTGAATAAGTACCAGGCATTTGCATAAATAACCAGTTTGATTTAGTAAAATAATTATTTATTAGAGTATAATTTTAATGTATTTAATATACGTCCAGAATGCAACTTAAATAATGTTGACTCATTAATATTATTCCTTTATGATTCGATTTTCCGTGGATTATCCCATATTGCATTGGTTTAGGAACCTCCTAAAAATAAACTAACAATTTTGACAACAATAATTCAGTTTAATATTATTTACAACTTGTTTTTGCCCGCAACCTTGTACGTGCATATCCCGTTCTTTCCCGTAAGAATTTCCTGTTCCCGTACAACCTAAAGCCTTTCTCATGAATGTGGCAATCATATACAACAAGAATTTTCCAAATCCGACTAGTAGTTCCAGAGATAAGCGTGTTCAAACAAACAAACAAACTCTTCAGCTTTATTATATTACCGTAGATAGTATAGATCAAATTGCGATTGCGATAAATATCGGTAGTATTTTTATTTTATACAAATGAGAAGAATAACATCACTATACAAGTTTAAAAGAAATAATACACAAAATTCTTATTGTATCAATTGTTTACTGAATCTCGTATCATAATGCATCCCACGCGCGGACTATTTCAGTTTTTAGTAAACATTCGGCTGCAACTGGGTTGCTAAGTCAATTAAAGTGCACACACCAGTATGCTAGTGACATAACATACAAAATACATTATCAAAAGAATCGACAGGAAGGAAGAAGTCATGAAAATGACATCAGCGTTGCATATCAGATAATGTTTGACAAATAAATTACACGTATAATAAAAAAAAAACTATTACGACTAGGAGTCTTTCTGGCCGTTCTGTCCAAGTGATTTGTTTATTTTTTTTAAAGAAAGTTTAAAATTGCATTGGAAATTACCTGACTATCATCCAAGAAGGACTTATTATACTCAAACGTAATTTCGCCCTGTACATTTCTTATGTTTTCATAGTTTTCAGTATCTTTAATTCCGGTTCTAATTCAGGTACGCGGTTCGTTTTGGTCTAAGAAAACTCGCTGGAACGAGTTCTTTCATTTGAGCTTTTGTCTGGAACTTATAGCTGTTGCTTTGCCAATTTAAATTGGTTGAGTTGACCTGAAACCTGAATTTCAATGCTGCGGAGTAGCACGGCTCCTCTAGTAGGGATTGATTTTGCTTCCGCTCATAGAAGTCTACCAATAGGAATGTAGGTACTAATTTACATAAATATGTATGTTTACATCCTCAATGATCATTATTGATAATCGCTGCTTAGCGGTATTTGGGTTTATTTAATTACTTAAATAAACGAACTGTACTGATTTATTTTGGAATCGGTTGTCATGTGTGGTTTATCATGATATATATACGTTATTATGAAAATGTTGTGAGGAAACTTTTATAATGATGATGAACAATATGAATATGATGGCTATAAGAGTAGCGGAAGACCATAGAACCTATACATGGGCTGTGTGAAAGGTTATCATTATGTCTATTTAAGTATGGAAGAACCTCAACCTCATATATTTGAAGTCGGCGCCAAGGTGGCGCCGACTTTAAATATATGAGGTATAGGCAGGAAAATGATGACGACATGATTTATATTACGAACTCACAGTTTAAGTTTACCAAAAAGTACTCAAATAAATTATACCTAAATAATATAAATCAGTCGCAAAAGTTCCGCCTTGGGGTATGTCAAAGGGCACTGGAGCGCAGTATTTTAGGTTTAAAAAGAATTGATAGAGTACGGAACACCACGCTGCGCTCCAAAACAGGTATCATTGACGTGGTCAAAAAAGCTGCCAGGCTGAAATGGGACTGGGCGGGTTACACCAGCCGCCATAGTGACCGTTGGGCAAAAGACTCAACGCAATGGGTGCCAGAGGATGGACAGCGTCACCGAGGCCGGCCCAGAAAGCGGTGGCGAGATGATCTTGATGCACACCGCGAAGGCTGGTTCGAGGTGGCGCAAGAAAAGGATGTCTGAAAGGATATGGGGGAGGCCTTTGCCCAGCAGTGGGGGCTAAGGAAAGAATAAATAAATCAGAAATAGTCCGAAAACTTTTATATCGACACGCATTATTACGCACGGCGCATCACTATTCCAGACTAAGGTCGCGTATACAATGCGTCCCACGCGCAGACTATTTCAGACTTTCGAGTAACCCGCGTGATTGCAGGGCTGCATTCAGAAGGTCAGCCCGATTTGATGGACAGTGCAATTTGTTGTGATGCCGGAGGTTAATCTCGGAATAATGGCGTGTAATTTTGCATTAAAATTTATTTTTAGCCGTATCGCTTTGGGAAATCCTTTAAATATAGTTTGTTTTGTTAATTCATTCATTACATTTTGTAAATATTGGAGTTCTTGTCGTAATGCATCAAACGCAATGTACCAAAAAGTGGCGCCACAATTTTGGTGTAGAATTAAGTAAATTCAATCGATATTTCTTGTCTTTCTTGTTACAAACACGAGGTCTTGCATAGGTAGCATTTTATATCGCTTTTCATACATCTTCGTGCAGTTTTTATATTTATACCGTTTATAAAATAATGTCACTAAGTAATTACCTACTTAAGTCTTTATTTAAAAATAACATTCAATTATAAATATAAGGAGCTCGTGGCTAAATAGCAGCCGCACGGATCGATTTTCAAGGTTAAGCAACGCTTGCCGAGGTCGGTCTGTGGATGGGTGAGCATCTTAATACGAGTATATCGAGATTCCTCTGTGCTTCAGAAAGCACGTTAAGCCGAAGGTCTCGGCTGTCATTTGCAGATCATTGGCAGAAAATCTGACTCCAGTCTTGCCAAAAAGTACCGAGTTACTCAGTCAGGGTTGTGGAGTTTTGGGAGGCAGCCGCTCCACTTCAAATACTGGTATTCATCTGAATCCGGTTTGACTGGGAGCCGACCCCAGTATGGTTGGGAAAAGGCTAGACAGATGATTCAAATATAAATAAAAAAGTCAGTTAAACACCATCTAATAAATTGTGTGGAATATATGGCACATTTCACCTTTCTTTCAGTGTATAAGTTGCACAAGATTTAGGGAATCCAAGAGACTAGCAGCGTGGGCAGGCCCACCGGTCACTATGTTATAAAAAATACTCGTCTAAATAAAACTGCGCGAGTAGATTTATAACATAATTCTCTGTAACACTAACAAGCTTTGGAAGCAAAAAGATAAAAGCAGAGAAAATGCACTCACGAGTTATGTAACGTTGGCTACGTTTGCTCTCTTTGTTCGCATTTGAGAAATATTTCTTTTTTTTTTTTGTTAAAATTGAACAATAAACATTTAAAAATCGAACCGCAAACGTCCTATTTGTAGAAAAGCTCATGCTGCGTTCAACTAACATTAGAACAATCGTCTAAACGCAGCATAGGATTGTATAAATAAGAATTTTCCGTAAGCAAAATTCTTGTGTATAGTTTGAGACAAACAATCGGTACAAATTAAAATAACTCAGCTTTATGACACTCAAACAAACTGTTTTGCGTAGATTAATGCCCTACTTCAAATATTTAATTGACCATGAAAAATATTAAGAACAAGAGAAAAATTCGTACAATCGGATAGCTACTAAATGAAGAGATCATTAACCTGAATAGTCCAAGTGTATTCAAAAATATTTTTTACTGCTGAAAACCGACATAAACACGTCTGTCCCACATAGCTAATATTATTAGTATTTGGTCTATAATCCTTGGACTTTAAGCCATAGATAATGTTACGTGACTGTATACACGTAGTTCAGAAGTTTATGAAAACGGAAATGTTTTACGTGTCTATGAAATTGCGGGAAGTGATGGGATGGTGCTTTTCTTTTACATCCGACACCATACTAATCCAAAAATAATATGAAATAGTAAAAATAAGCATGTTAATGATCTTTGTGTACCTGGTGATTTGTTTTAAAACGTTAATTTGTTATTAAGAAGACTCCTTCGGCTAAGGATGCTTCTGCTTAAAATCTCTAGTGGCATTTCCTTTACTTTTTATCAATAGCAGCCCAAAGTTAGGATTTGTAATGTAAAACATTTATGGTAATTTATTAGAATAGGAAATAGCCCCAGTTGAACTGTAATTTACTTCTTCAGGAAGAAGGAGGATACAGATGTTGTATACCTAACTAGTGGCCCGCCCCGGCTCCGCCCGGATGTATGTTTTTTTTCAAAAATTTCTTTCATAGGAAACTTCTCCTGACTTTAACAAACACAACGAAAAAAGAATTAGCGAAATTGGTCGACCCGTTCATGCGTGATGACGTGACCAAGGGGAATAGAGATTATTATTTTATAAACACACTGAAATTTTAATGGTTGTTTTTTAACTTATTTTTTTCAAATAATTAAAAAAAATATTCATAAACTCGAAAGCGTGAGAAGCAATAGTAACTCACTAGACGTGACGTAGGTACTACTGGCAGAGCGGCGGCGCGCCGACAAAGTGAAAAGCGATTCATAAATGTTCAGAGCAAAACTATTTTACACCTCAAAATTTGATAGTCTATAATATCTCCGTGTCGGTTCGAGAAATTGACTCGGAATGACTTCGAGATATTATAGACAATCAAATTTCGATGCGTAAAAAAGTATTCCAAATGTTCAGTTGACAATTTATCGAGAGTTTACAATCTCTCAAGTTATTTTATAATCTTACGGAATTTGCTATTTTCCGGTGACATATATACCGTATGTTCTAGTACCTAATGTACAATGTGACTAGAACATGGTCTTGATGCTCAGCGTCACATGGGAGTCGTAAATCTAGCGATAGAACACTTGTTAATCAATGGAGTGCCGATATATGATAACGTAGACTAGTTAGCCTTTATCTAGCTTTTAATAATAACTAATAATGCTTTCGTGGAAACTTTTATCTGTTTATTAGATACTATTTTCCAAGTGCGTAGTAACTGGTAATAAACGGTACTTGTTTCAATGTTATAATGGGTCTCTCAGTGGCCTTAGTGAGTTTCTACGCGTTTGATCGCGTTAACGTAAACGTCAATTTTGACCCGACTGTGGCAAAGCCAGTAGGAAGGGTTATGATTTTAGCAGTATGTGTAGGTATATTTTTTTATTGAAACGTCTGGTGAGAATAGCGGTTACACAAACCTCTTTTTGGGGTTCCGTACCCCAAAGGCTAACACTTCCCTATTACTAAGCCTCCACTGTCCGTCCGTTCGACCATCCGTCTGTCTGTCAGCGGGCTGTATCTCATGAACTGAGGTAGGCAGTTGAAACATTTTTTCAATTTGACAAAAGTGTGGATTACGTTAACGCGTTCTAGTAGGTAGCTTTTTAACGTTTAAAAATTTACACTAAGGCCTCTGAACATTTTGATTTTGTTATTATGGAATGGAATTTTTACAGAGTTTTCCGTTTCGATTTTTCCAGCCATAGACTGTTAAAAAATATATAAACTTTAAAATTTATTGTCTGAATTAGGTTTTATTAATATAAATATCACCATGATTGCAGAAGATTGTAAAACATCGCGTGAAATAGCAAACTCATTTTTCTCAATAAGATACAGATATATTGGAAATTGTTAAATTTGGATATGATTTATTGTATCCAAAATGATTTGTTCACAATGTATCGAGAAATTATAATCTAATAAAGATTTATTACAATCTTACAGAGTTTGCAATTTTCCGGTGACATAAACATTGAATAGCTTTGAACGTGAGCAATACCTTTACTGGCTCAAGCTATACAATTCAAACGACACAGGTAAACCGCTACATTATCATTCATTCCCCTAAAGGATAACTGCGCCACATTAAAAAAATAAAAATTACCTATATTTA
Organism: Mamestra brassicae; assembly: GCA_905163435.1. NCBI lineage: Eukaryota > Metazoa > Arthropoda > Insecta > Lepidoptera > Noctuidae > Mamestra > Mamestra brassicae. The sequence goes on from LR991001.1 coordinate 18,038,830, forward strand.
ACGAACTATAATATGTACAAGTACCAACTGAATACTTTAACAACTAGACTAATAATCGTGAAATTATGTAGATATAAACGCGTATAAAACAAAATAAATCATTGGGCATAAAAATGCATCCACATCGCTGTCAATGACAGAAGTGCCCAGAACACTATGCCGCAATGCCGAGTCTTTCAGGACCTTAGAGGACATCATCAAACAACTTGTCGACTGTTCACGTGACCAGAGGGCTGGGCTTTTCTTCGGCCAAAGAATCAGCATTGCCATTCATAGCTACCAATTAAAATATGTAAAACACTGGCATTATGTCTAATGTTATTGATACTACAGCTCGTATATCTATACGAGCTATAGTATATAGTCACACATTTTCCTTCAACGTTTTCCTCTAGTAATCAATTTCATTAACAATGACTTGATACCATTTGATATCATTGTAAACATTAACACGGACTGAAACAAATAGTTTATAAAAAGGCTGATTTATCTAAAGTGTTTATTGTATGTGTTAATGTTCAAGTTGTTTGTAAATAATGGTACAATTTCACACTTCATTTCTAAGTTATTAATAAATAGATATGACTGGTCTGGTCTGACTTAATGAATTGATAAAACAATCGTCTCAATTGTTAATTATGTATCAATCGATAACAAATTACCTATATGGCGTTTGGCTCTAGATATGGTCCAGGTCGGGTGTATTAGCCTAGTTTTCTCGATTCAATAAACCGATTAAAAATCATAATTTCTTAAATCTTGTCCATTTCCTGTGACCTAATCTAGAAGATTTAGAGTTTAGAAGTATTTTTGCCTATCTACAACAAAGCAGCGTAATGGGGACATTTATCAACGTCAATTTTACCAATGAGTCGTTGTTAAATGGCCATGGAGCCGTATCAGACAGCTTGGAGCCACACTCGGGCCAAAAAAAACATAAAAAAACTATTTGCATACCATTCCGATACCGAATTAGTCCACCGCGGACATCAAAGCAAACTAATTAAACCACTATTAGTCTTCAATTAACCATTGTACCTAATTCAGTGACACGCACTCCCAAAAACCACAAACCTACATACAAAGAGTGTCGGTATTCTTTCATTCCTAAAGCAGTAGCCAACAACGTGCCCTAACTCCCTTATGGACGCAAATAGAAGTCAGACAAGGAAAGGATAAACAAAAGAAATTGTACGACGTATATAGACGCCCTAAAAACACGCAACGATTAAATTAAATGATTCCTTGACCTTGTGAGCGCCCTACATCAACAACTTGAATGGTGTGTGGTGTAAGGGAAGAGAGAGAGGCGGATTCGAAAATAAAAGTGTGATTAAATGTGTGACCTATTTAGAAAAGAACAACTCACGATTTGAGCTGCTAAAGATATTTAAGAGAACTGTATTTAACAAAAAAAAAATGCTTGGTAAACGAAAACTGCTGCAATTTTAAAGATCGTTTAAAATACGCCTTTCTAGATCGGCTTTAATATACCACAGAATAATTAGATAATTTGACACTGAAAATTTTCGTAGGGGACCCCACCTAAGAGATGTCACCAGCCTGTATCTTGTAATTTTTAACCGACTTAAAAAAAAGGAGGATGTTCTCAATTCGCTTGTATTTTTGTTGTTGTATGTTTGTTACCTCATCATCAAAATTTCATCCAGCCAACACTTTTGACTAGCCCGCTGTCAGTCTACAACTTGCGCTTGAAAAGTGCGTATTGTTGTCCCGAACTCGTCACCAATGCGTGACATTGTAGCTCCAACCAGTGTTTACGGCCTGGCACCGCTTACATCTATTTATTTTTGATTCAGGACCGGTCTGGCTTTGTTCTGAGACAAGTTACGAGTTGGTCTAGAAATAAGACTAGAAATACAGGTGCGTGGGGTGACAGCTGGTGGTTTGATTGACCTAATTTTAAGATTAAATTATTAAAAGACAACGTTGTCAGATTTATAAATAAGCTGGTTTACCTTGAAGAATATTTTGATATCTCTTTTTTCTCAATGAGCCCATTCTTCACCTCGATCACACTTAATATAATGCGTTGGATTAGGTCCACAATAGAATGAGGTGGCCCAAATGATCCTCTTCCTTTGGAGACTTATTGGTTACAGGGGGTAGTGGTATACAGGAGCTGTTTAAATTTATCTCATTTGTTATTTAGAAAGACAACTCTACCATACTACTTAGTCCTAGAAAAATAAATAAGCGGTGGACAAGAAAGAATTGATCAATTAAATTCAAAGGCGTTTACGTAATACGCGTGTTTATTTATAAAACAGTCACATCTCTTTGAGACTAAAACGCACAGACCGATGAACAGAAGGTAAATTTGTATAGCTTGCGATTTTCAAAACTCACTCCAATATCTCATGCTAATATATTTACTTCTTTATGTATTACATTCTACTTCTCGTTTCTGTTGCCGGCTCTACTTTTGCATGAAGAATTCTTAAGCTTTGGCATTAGAGTTATTATTATTTATTTATTTATTAAATACTTAATTGTACACCGAGAATAACGTACAAAGAAAACTACAAACTAAAACACATGTAAAATGGGCGGCCTTATCGCATCCCGCGATCTCTTCCAGGCAACCTAGATTTCTAGGTTTGACATGTAACTTAAAATTGTGAAATTGAAAACCTCCAAATCAATGCACAAATGTTTCATCAGACACCCTGTTCAGCGGTATATATTCCTACACTTTTAAGCGCCTAATTTTCCCAGATACGTGCGGTATGCGCAAGGGCATAATTTGTGTCCCACTACTGGGCAAAGGCCTCCCTTATCTCCTTCAATACCTCTTTCTTGTGAGATCTCTGGCCAGGTTTGACTTCCAAACGTAAATAACTTATTATGGAAGGCATATTAACCTCTTAAAAAAAGTTGTTGTTTTACTGAATTGTCTTTTATGTTGCACTGTGAGTCACCATGATAATCCTCATGAATAAAGATAAAGGTCACGTTAGACGTTTCTTCGCGCAGATGCGTCTGGTATAGCTTTCCTATAATGACTAGGTATGTGGAGTTAATTATGGCAATTAATTTGATTGGTTTGTTTGCTGGGGATATCGGCAATGTGCTAAGTGTATAATTAGTTTAATTGTGAGAAATGCAGAAATAAATTGTCGATATCTGTGTCAAATTAAAGTGTTATAACCAGAGATCGGAATGGGTAGACTATATTTACCTTATGTTCGTGGAAGTAAGTAACATAGAGTTGATAATACCTCCTATAAAATCGACGAAAACTCGGAATCGCCCGCTCGGAAAACCCGACTAATATAAATTGAGATTAGGGCAAGAGATTGATGCTTGAATATTGCTGGAAAAAGCCACGTAGAACTTGCAGATGCAAAGTCATCTACCAAAAGCTATTCCTTGCTTAAAAAATAACACCAAAAGGTAAAGAAAAACTAAGCAAATATTATGTTTATCGAAATAAACAATTAACTACCAGCATGTATGTATGTCGAGAAAAAAAACTTTAATCGCAGCTCCTCAACATTGACAATGAACGACACTGACCATGAATAATTCTATCCTTTAAGAATTCCAAACACGGCATTGTCCACGCTCGTTACATAACTCTTAAGTGTGACAAATATGACTAATAATGACAATGTGACGTGTGACAAACTGACAAGTAGAATCGCCCACTTCTTCCTGTAACTAGCAAGCTCGGTCTGGTCCCGTTTTGGGCATTAGTAATGCCTTTTTGACAGAGAAACGGTAGGTCCCTTTAGAATCAGAGAATCAAGAATGACCATTGGTAGAACAAATAATCTACCTGCATATGTTTGTACTTTTGCATTAATCCAACAAAACCCGCTTTAATTAGTAAGTTGTCATTTGCATTTCCATGTCGGATTTTTGCAACAGTAAAGTGTATAATTATGTGACAATCTATCTAACTAAATAAGCAAAACCTGTTTTTTATAACTACATTTCCTATCTACAGTTAATGGGTTAACAGGTCTGGTAGGCAGCCGCTCCACGTAAAATACTGGTATTCAGCTGAATCCGGTTTGACTGGAAGCCGACCCCAATATAGTTGGGAAAAGGCTAGGCAGATGATGAACTGCATTTCTTATTTCTATGTTTAACACTTTCAGTGCCCAGAACTCAGCATATGGGTCGAACAATAATTTGTTGGTGCCCACGAGTCGTCGCTACATATAACGACGACTCGTGGGCACGAACTAATTATTGTTCGACCCATATGCTGGGCACTGAAAGTGTTAATGCATGCCGTGGCAGCCTTTAATTAAGGCTACACTATAAAATGTAAAAAGAAATGTTATGAGTACTGTAACATGTATTTTGGTATATGCTTTGTTGGTTTTCCTTAAATAAATATCCTTTTCCCAACGACATATCGCACCATGAGAATAAAAGTGACTTTACACGAAATTTGCATTTTGTGGGAAATCACAAAATTGACTTCGTATTTTGGGGAGTTTCCAATAAAATATGTCATAACTTTTTCAAATGGAAAGCTATTTACATATTTATGATGCCAATATATTGTTTAGAAAAAATAAGAGCTTAAGAGTTTATAAAATAATCATTAAAAAAACCTTCCAAAAATTTTGAGATTTTGAGTTCGGTCACTTTCATTCTCACTGTGCGATATATTGGGGTCGGTTACCAGTCAAGTCGGATGCAGCTGAGTGCCAGTATTAGGGCCCTATCTCACTAGGACACCATGGCCAAAGGTCGCGCCACCAACAAAATGTATGCAGTGTGTTGCCACCAGCGAGTGATTCGGTTGCCGTTAACAAATTTGTTGCACAACCATGCTGATACCAGGTGAGGTCTCCTTTATACAACTGCCTACATTTTGTTGGTGGCACGACCGGCGGTCACCACTATGGTGTCCTAATAGATAGGGCAGTTATACATGGAGCTACTGCCTATCTGACCTCCAAAACCCAGTAACTGGGTACCGCAATACCCTTGGCAAGACTGGTGTCAGATTTTCCGGCTGACAAACCGTAACGACAGACCGAGATCTACAAATGACAGCCGAGACTATCAGATAACATGCTTTTCCGAGGCACGAAGCAGTCTCGATATATGTAATGATTGGTCACACATCCGCGGACTGACCTAAGCAAGCTTTGCTGACCCGTGCGGCTGTTGTAATTAGTCACGAACTAATTGGGACACCATACTGTTAGATAAAAATTATCTTTGAAAGTTTAATTTATCGGGAATCCGTTGGATGTGAGGACAAGTAAATGAGGGGAGGCCGATTTCCATGTTTATTGAATGTCTTTTAGCTAAACGATAAATCTGATAAGACTTAAATTAAATGAATCAGTATGATTTGAAATGACGTAGTGTGTAATCGCCAAGCTAAAAGTATTTCCATGTCGTTAAATCGGCGTCAGTTTCCTGCCATATAAACAGCAAAATGCAATGGTAATGATTGCAAATAATAAGTTAATTAACGTAACTTCTTACAAATCACATAAAAGGCCGATAAGAGTTAAAACAAACACAACACAAGACTCACAAACTGAATTAACGAAGAAGAGTTAACAAAACACACTTTAATTTACACAAAGGAATTAAAAAGTAAAAACTCATTTGACAACTACAAGAAAAGTAGACGTAAATCAATGCTCTTAAAATAAAACTGAGCGCATCACCTCTTATAAACAACAGCATAAAAAACTATTTTTATTTTTAAAATCATTGTTATTCTTTCTCCGTCTACGATTAGAATATATTTTCTGTCGCCAATTGCAATATTAAGTCACTAGCTTTTTCCCGTGGCTTTAGCTAAGGTGCGTTTCCACCAAAGATGTGCGAGGAAAATGAGTGGCGCGAGGATGTGTAATGAAGCTGTGAAACGATGTGAGCGTGTCCACCAGAGATATGCGAGGATGCGTAGCGACGCGATGAAACGGTGCCTACATGACCGATGCGAGGATGTGTAGCGGACTCTTTTCAGTTTCTCGCTCGTGTCCATCCCTAGCACACATCTCTCGCACACATCCTTCGCTTGTTTTGTACGTCTAAAAACCTCGCGCTAAGCCGTTTCCACCGTAGCGGAGCTGCGAAGAGCGAGGCTAGGTAAATTAATTGATTTTATTGGTTCTTAACAAACAAATCCCTCGCTACGCATCCTCGCACATCTCTGGTGGAAACGCACCCTTGCTCTTGTTGCCCATGTCAGAGGAACCACGCATTATTTTCGGGATAAAAAGTTGCTTTTAAATAACGCAATAGTTTAGCTTTCTATCAGTAAAAGAATGTTCATAATCGGATCAGAACTCCCGAAGATTACAAACAAACAATAATACCTCTCTTTAAAATAATCTTTATAGTTTATATTTGTAAATTACAGCGGATATACGAATCACTTTGTATGTTAGGGACGTACCGAAGCGTCGATGCCCAAACAGGGACAGTACGAATAGGGACGATTGTCTATTTTTTGTTAAGTGTGTTGTTTCATCTTGTGATGTCATAGCTTCAATTTAATCAAACGGTATAAAAGTCTACGTTGTTTATCGAGCCTGTGTATTGAATGTTGAATACTAGACGCTTAAGTTGTATTATTATGACAAAGCTAACATTATCAGTCGTAACCTTTCTTCTGGCTTAAACAGTTTTCTTACTACAGGGCGTAATGAAAAGTTGGGGTCATATTGTAAAAACTGCTTCTGACCATGAAGATGAACAACTCCCTTGATGGAAGTCATAGTCAATTCAAAAAATGTATTTCCTTACAAAGTTATCATCATTGATCAAAAATTTGTATGGGAGATACAATTTTATTTAGGGCAGAAGCAGTTTTTATAATATCACTCCACTTTTCCGTTACTCGTACCCTGTATACTGTGAAGATACACTAACTATGACCCACATCATCGAGATTATAGATGAGATGATGACCTACAAACGCATTAGTGTCAAAGACTCGCTTAAAAAGCTATATTTTTCCTGTAACTCAATGGACTACATAAAGGCCCAGTTACAGTACCTAATCATGGAATTAATGGCGAGATGACTGTGCTATGCGTGCGATTGGAGAGGACTTTGTCCAGCTGTGGACTGCTTTATTATCAAGACTTTATAACGATGATTTTTTTCCACTTGCAAGTACTAACGATATTTTTTTTTCTTTTGTTACAGTCGACCAAGGTAGAATCCCCCGCTGTGTGCAACAGCTGCAATTCAGTGATCAATGGAAAGGTGAGTGTTAAACGTTATATCAATTTAACTTATGAATGAGCTACCTACTTTTAAGTCTACAGGACACAATTTTGTAGTCTTGCACGTAACTTCTAGCATTTATTATATCTATGAAACAAGCGTTCTGAATAAGAATAAGAGCAAATCTAGCATTTAGAAAATTCATATAGAAAACTTTGGCTAACAAGACGAGTGCCAAGATGGATAAACTTTTGGGAATAAATATTATGACCACCAGAAAATACTTCGATACCCTATGCTCTTTTACCAAAAATATATACATAACACCAAAAAAATTAAGCCTAAAAAATAATAGTTCTAGCTGTTTTATTCACGACTGTAGTTCAAATTGTATTTGGGGTTTTTGCCTGTGATATTTTACTAAATCAGGTGATCAGTTAAACATAAGCCGATACTTTTGCAGTACGGCTCATTCTTACGATAATTTAATGCTAAGCAAAGCACTATTCTACATACCTACAGAGGAAGACCATGAAACACCACAAGCAATAAGAGCACCTATTCTAAACACAAACAGAACTGCGCATCTACCAACATAACGCGCATTTTTGTGTTTTGTGCACTCGGCACCAGAATACTCGATAAGTAGATAGTTACCTACCTATTTGACGCTATTGTCCATAATGATTCAGTATCAGTGATAAGTTCCTGATACCATTCGATAGTGTTACGTGACTTATAGCAATATTGTCAACTTGTGTTTATTAGAAATTGATAGCAGCGTGGCTGTACCTACCTAGAATTTTGTTTTGAGTGAAGGTCGTTTTTACTGAAACGATGGACGATAAGGGCTGTATATTTTGATGAGCAAATAATAATGATTTAGCTGATTATGTTCTATTGCTTATCTGATATAACTTACCAAAGAATGTCGAAACGAAATCTTCATGTTGTCAAAGCAGAAACTCATGTTGAAACAACAAAATGTAAGTAAAGATAAAGCTTGTTGCGGAATTTGTTCGAAAGAATCACCGCGAGCCTGGAACGCAAAGGGCTTTAGAAGGAACACGTATAGGTTTTAGTCAGTAAGAGTCTGACACGCCCTTCCGCTCCACCCAGAGCGGAAGCAGTCATTTGATGATTTCCCATCCTTAAAAAAAAAAAGTAAAGATCCAGCTTAAGATCTATTAAAACCTAAGAAAGATATAAGACTTTGTGATGTGTCAAATGTAACAATTATTGATTGCAGACCCTATGTCAATGCGGTAATAAAACCTCAGGAAGAAACCTCTATTAATATTTTACATTGTAAAAAAAACATACACAATTATACAGTATCATAGTAAAATAAGCTTGTTGATAGTAAGAACCGCATGCTTAAAGAAACAATGTGGTTAGAACGGTCAAGGCGGGCAGGATGCTCCCCACACGGTAATTAGTTGGCAAACGACTTCTACAGACAAAAGACGAGAAAACTTGATGATGGATGCCGTTGATGAAATACTGGACACATCATGGCTAAAAATAGGATTCATTACTGAAGAGGAATTGGAGAAAAGCTTGCAATTTTAGGACAAAGGAGCTGATATACAGACTTGTTTAAATCATTAACTGTGTCTTCAAGATACGGTAGTTTGACTGTAAAATGCCCCAGGTTCAATAACAAATTAGGATGAAGCTAAGTGCTAGAAGAAAGTTGGAAAACAATGGAAAAAAATCTTGGAGCTAAAGAAAAAATAAAATACGCAGCATAAATAAACTATCGACGAAAAGATAAGATAACCAATCCACCTCCCGCGAAAGTAGAGGAATTCTAAAAAAACACGAAGTTCACGGTATATGGACATCGATAAAAATACTCAAACCACGTGGTCAAGCGCGAGCGCTAAAATAGATATCTGTTGCGTAACAAAGGTAAACAAAACGCGTTGTACTTACAAAGATTTCGAAATAGATGAGAAAAGCGTGTGTTTTCTTATTTCAGTCGAAGATAAACATGCAAAGAATATTTAGTCAATAAGTTAGCAAATGTTATTCCAGTTGATGTTTAATGGGTGTATCCGACTATTAGAGGTGAAGTGCTAGCTATAATAAATAAAGACGGAAGCAGTGAAAAGCTCAATTTTGATAATGTTATTAAATTGACGGTTGAAATGATAGCAGCTACTTCAGAAGTGAAAGTAAGCCGAGACAGAAACCCATTGGAGCGAGCAATAAAAGCCAGTTTTATGGGAATCTTAGAAATTACTGTACAACAGGGAAGCTGCGGTGAACCTGAGATTCTCATATCATGAGACCGCTGCGTTAAACTATTAAAATTAAAAGACCGTCGTTTTTAGAGTTCCGTACTCGAAAGGTAATCAACGGGACCTTATTACTAAGCCACCGCTGTCCGTCCGTCTTCGTCCGTGTAATTCTATTGCGGCTATAACAACAAATAATAAAAATTAAAGGGGGCTTTCATACAATAAACTTTTTTTTTTTGTGTGAGACTTCGATGCCGGTTATTTTTTTAAGGATCAAGACGTACGTTGGTAAACACTAGTTTAAAAATATTAAGGACACCACATATTTTTAATGCGGGTTTGATTACAGGTGTTACTGTAATTATTGTTGAAAAGTATTGACACTATCTATTGGCAATTTTTAGATATTAGGTACGCAATCAAATGCCAACCCACAAAGAAGTGTAAATATGCAAATTTTTGCATTTGATTGAATTATTTTGGTCGTCATCTTTTTATTATCGATAGACATGGGTTTGATCACTATCTCATCTGATGGTAAGCGACGATGTAGCTGGCGAAGCAATACGCTAGCCTAGATAAATCTCTACAGCCATATCATCTGACAAACATAATTTCATCGATCTTTTTTTTGTTTCGCCTTTTCGAGCATTTTCTAATCCATTCTCTTCATCCACAGATAGTGACGGCCCTAAACAAGAAGTGGCACCCGGAGCACTTCACATGTAACACGTGCCGCAAGCCGATAGATGGCGCCAAGTTCCACCAGCACGAAGGAGGCGTCCACTGCGTTCCCTGCTTCGCTGCCCACCATAGTCCCAGATGCCATGGATGCGGAGAGCCCATCACTGACGTGAGTTTTAATTTGTTTGTTAAATAATTACGGTACACACACATAACAAACAGACAAGAAGAAGGGACCGAAAAGTAGGCTAGGTAGGTTTTGTCACCTTGAAGATCGAAAACTACTCTACAGGATCGTACAACCTGGATAAAAGTGCCGATGTTCTAGTCGAGGACGTCGTCTACTCTACTCGTGTTCAAATTTGCATTCAAACCTCTTCAGCTATTGTAGCGTGGTTGAATTACAAACCACAACATTCACAGATATCCAAATTAATTGTGAATGGGTTGCTCACCTCTCGCTTGATGAAAAGCGATGGATGAGGTAGTTGTTTGCGCCAAGCATGGCAAGTCGATATCAAATGCCGAGCTACAAAGAAGAATACGCTAAGAGTTTGTCATCATAGAAAGAGTGAGCCCAAAAGATGTGTGTTCACTTTGTGTTCACTTTTGCTTTGAACGTTTAGGGGTTAGCCAGTTAAGTCTTTAGGATCTACTTGGTGTTTCAATAGACTCCGGAGTCAGATTGGCGGAGCAAGGGACTGTTTAGGTGGAAAGGTGGTCAGGAGGTAGTGTGGTATCTCAAACGATGGAACAGTTGAAGCGTAGGGTACCTATAGCTTTGACTGCTTCATGTTGGGAGACTTATGAATGGTTTACACATAAAACATTTCTGTTCTGAAATCATTTATTTAAATGAACATAGCAACAACGATAATATAATATCTATGACGCCACTGTCGTCTCAAAAGTTCGCAATGACATTCCATGTAGATACCGAAACCATGCAATGTTAATAAAAAAACACATGATAAGCCAAATATTCATTTCCGTTATGGGTTTGAATATCTGATTGACAGACTCTGATTTTATACTTCGTTCAGACCAATCCGTTTGTCAAAAATTTGGATGGGAGATTAAGAATACTGTTTCGTACGTAGAAGCATCAGAAATCACCCCAGTGTCTTTATATTTCTTAATTTTTGTAGAAGATTTTCTTTCCCAGTCGAAGATTGATGTCCCAAAAATCGTAATACCACTGCCAACAGTCAACCTCACCACTTACACGCTTAGCAACGAATTTCCAAAGCCGAAAACAATTTAAATCAACCCAGAAATAGTTACATCATAGTCTTACAAACAGAACATAATAAAACCAATCAATTAATCCAAATACAGAACTAAAACTAACAGCTTTATCTAAAAGCCAACGACCGACCGTATGAAATAAGTTAAGACCTCTGAATCCCCAGTGGGTGATGACTGGCAGGAGTGACGTCACGCCGACCATATTGGAGTTGTTAGTAAGTCAGGAGGCTCGCCCACGAGCCCACGAACTGCTAATATAGACATAGACGATGTAATTCAGATTGAAGACGAAAAACTGTGAAAAGTGATGCTAAATGATTCGATAGATGTTAGATTAGGGCACACCATTTATGCCTGGAGGCTTAATTAGTTTGATTTACTTGTTAATGCTTGAGTTTGTTTGTTTTTGATGGCATAATGTAGTGTGCTAGCTATTCTTATGTTAGTTTAGGAGCTAACAAGTGTCAATTAATTTCATGTAAAATTTAATTTACATATTAGACATATTATTTTTCTGTGTCATGTTTTGTACTTACTTTGTATAACTTCAAGTTTTAAAACATAATAGATAGATGTGTTGCTGGGGAGTTTGTTGCGCCACTTCTTCTTCCCAGCTATAACACTAGGAAGTGGTGACGGGCGGGCGTTTTGGGGGACTGTCTTTATGTAGAACTTTGACGTTCGAAAAGTGCTGGCACTCAGCCTAATTTGAATAAATGACCTTTGATTTTGATAGTGCCGCGTTTAGACGGGGAGACTTACTTGACCAGTAAGAAAGCTAGAATGGTCCATGCGAGATTTTTAGTCGTGTATTGCCAGGGTTTCATTCGCTATTATGTGTTTACACTAGGCAGTGAAAAAAACTCGAGTAAGGCAGAGAGTCAGTGTCAGACATCTCAACACCTGCAGAAGCTGAAATGGAGCCTTTTAAAGCACTTTCCTGTTCTTTGATTTCTTTATTTAGATCGTATTTCATTATCCGTGTCCAAATAAATGTTATTCTTTATTTTTTTCTTTATAACTATCTGTACGGGTCAACTTTTTTTTTCTTGTGAAAAATCGTCTTCGAGTCAGGATACTACCACCGTGTGAATGCCACCTAATCAAAGTTCATACTGCCCTAGTAATAAAGATGGGAAGTGAATCACGCACATGTTGGCAGACAGCGAATCGTTTGGGTGTGAATTACTCATGTTTAATCGTTTTGCCTTATTGGGTGCGGCGCAGTCAAGCGGTGATACGGTTTCTACTCAGACGTGGGTCTTTCACACTAGACGGTGCCATAAAAGATGCTAGTCTATCATACAATTTTCCTCCTTCTGCGAAGCAGTAATGCTAGCAAAGGAGGAGGAGGGCCGCGCGAGGGAAAGGCAAGGCCTTCGTCCCCACCGCCGCAACAGGAGAAGACGCCCCGGGCGTCGGGAGTCGCAGGGCGATCCCCGGCCACCGTAGGCGCGGGCCTGCGGACGGCGAGCATTGGGTGGCTCGCCGTCCGATCACCACCAGGCCCGGGTCAATGGCGCGTTGTGTTTCACGCGCGCCTCAAAGAGATGTCAGCATAAAAGAAGGGGCCCGCTAGGGCCAGAGCCTGCCAGGGTTGCGGAATTTGTTCGAAAGAGTCACCGCGGCCCTGGAACGCAAAGGGCTTAAGAAGGAACACGGATGGGTTTTAGTCAGTAAGAGTCTGACACGCCCTTCCGTTCCACCCAGAGCGGAAGAAGTCAATTGATGATTTCCCATCCGTAAAAAAAAAAAAAAAAAATCATACAATTTTATTCGATTAAAAAATTTTTATACAAAAAATTACTTATTTTTCAGAATTTTTTGGTTTGTTGTTCCCAAAAAAACTGAAACAGATTAGTAAGTAAATACCACATGACTATGGTGCCACCTGTCAAGTAGGTATACCCTTTTAAACTAAAGAAGAATGTTACAAATCGGTCCAGTCGTATTTGAGTAATCGGGAAACATACAAGTACGCAAAAATGGTCATCAAATAAAAACTACTAAGCCAAACTGAATAATTTTTTTTACGGAACCAAATGGCAAGTATACCGAAGTAAAAAAGAATCACAGAAATCGGATCAGAAACCTCAGAGTAATCGGTGTACAAACATAAAAATATATATATATATATACCAACCGAATTGAGAATAGAGAGAGCGTTCATCTTGTCAGAAACGTCCACTTTAAAGTTCGCTGATGAACTAAGGTTTTCTTTTCCATCAATTTAATGAAACATCGGGAGGAAAGTCTAAACGCCAGCTTTGCTGAATGGGTTGTGCAGGGATAGTACCAAATCATATTACAGGTAGCTATTACTATAAAACGGTGTAGCGGTAGATTCTTATGAAGTCATGAAATAACATGATCAGTTTTCAACAGATTTCATGGATATGACAATATTTTCCCAATGCCTAGTTAATTTTTCAAAAACACAAACAAAACTAGGCTACTACTTATTTTTTTTCTATCTGTTATCAATATGTAAATAAGTCCACACTCCAAGGTCACGGATTAATTCTATTTTAAGGCCGATTGGAGCTAGGTGAGTCACCATATTGTTTACAACTTCGTTTATCTTCGTTGCGCAAGATCTAATTGATTTTTAATAGCTCTGTTAGTTATTTTTTGCTTGACGGCTTCAATTAATGCAGGAGTTGTAGGAGGAAAATTCCCGAATGTTTTTCATACAGAATGTTCTGCCTGAACTGAAGCTGAAGGATTATTTATTTATTTAAAACTTTATGCACTATTGAAAACACTGTACAAAGGCGGACTTAATGCCTTAGGCATATTCTATCAGTCAACCTTAGGGTGGTGCAGAGTCAGCATGGCAGGTGCAACTTAAAGAAAAACTAAAAATAGAGAGAAGAAAAAAAAACATTTATAAATACATAGATACATAAATACACATAAACAGAGTTATTAAGAAAAAACGAATTAACGCGTGATGAACGAGACTATCAAGATATATGAGAACAAATGTTAATGGACGGAGAGGGAGAGAGTCAAAGATAGATGGACTCACGCTAATATTAAGAGTTATGATGAATATAAATGTCAAATGCTGATACATGGAATCGAGCATGGAAACCAAAGAAATGATTGATGGATGATATGAAAAAAAGTAGATTGAATGATAGTTTTAGTGTGACAGTTAACATAGGAGAATAGAATAAAACAGTAACATGCGGTAAAGTCTAGAAGATGGCACGCGTAGTTGTTTTCAAATAAGCACTTTTATAATGAAACCCATGATTATTCGTACTCATCGGTGAGCAATGTTTGTAAAACCTCATAATGGATCAATAGGGAAGTTGATCTACTCTAAGTGGTAATTGTCGACGACAATACTATTCAATTTAAATATATTATCCAGTTCAATATTTGCTCTATGAATGGTTTAAGATTTTCTTGGACTTCATCTTGTGCCTGGCCTTTTCCGACCTATATTAGGGTCGGCTTCCAGTCGAACCGGATTCAGCTGAATACCAGTATTTTACGTGGAGCGGCTGCCTTTATGACCTGCACAACCCAGTAACTTGGTAACACAGTACATCCGGGCAAGACCGGTGTCAGTTTTTCTTGCTTCTGACAAACCGCAACGATTGCCAAAGATCTTCAAATGACAACCTAGACCAACGGCTTAACGTGCTATCCGAGACAGGGAGTAGTCTTGAGTATGTTAAGGTGGTCACCCATCCACATACCGACCTCGGCTAGCGTTGCTAAACCTTGAAGAACGACCCGTGCGATTTTTATTATTTAGCCACAAGCTCTTCACTTATGCAATAAGTTTGAGATGTTAAAATGGCGAAGGAAAAAAAGTGATGTGCATCGTAGGTCACGTACACACACGAACACTCGTTATTCATTACACTTGCATTGTGCAATTTACAGGTTTCAAAGTTTTTTGTCACAGATTCAAGCACAATTTGTTGAACGAAACTTTTCACACAAATTCTGAGAACATTTCAAACGCTTGATATCTCTAATTGTGATTGGTTGAATGAGTTTTCAACAGCTTGACTAGCTATGGCGGATATATTCAAAGTGATCGAACTTTTAAAACGCTCAATTTGAGCTTGGAGCCATGATAGTCAATCTTAAATAGTTAGGTATTGACTGACTTTTAATCCTTCATTTCTCAGTCTTTAATAATGTTCTTTAACTAGGCTCCAGTGAATGCGAGCAGAACCAGAGGACTTGGCTAGCATTAAACAGAAATATTCTAAGGAGCTCTTCCACCAATAACGCATTTTAATTACAGAGCTGTAGTACTTCTAGCACACTTTGCAAATGAGATAATTGAGTACTATCACTTAACCGAGCAGCGAGTGATGCAATCAACGCAAATAATTTATTACTTTCGAAGCGGTCACATCAACAATCTAGATCGCATGTAGCTCTTAATATAGTAATACTAAGCTTTAATAATATAATAATAATAATTTCTTGGAACAACTCACACACGGTCATCCGATCCCAAACTAGGCAGAGCCTGTGCTATGGCAACCAGACAACTGATAAACATACTTATATATTTCTAAATACAAACATATTATAGACAAATTACACCCAGACACAGAACAAATGATCATGCTCATCACATAATGATTTGTCCTGGGTGGGAATCGAACCCACGACCGGTTTAACAGTCAGGGTCACTAACCACTCGACCAACAGGCCAGTCAATAAGGAATTTGAAGAGAATGAATCAGATTACGATAATTGTATTGTAAGTGGAACAGTAGCAGGTTAATAGTCCAATTGATAGCCTAGTTGTCATTTAACTTGGAATAGGGAAGTATGATGTCACCGTTTTAGACTGAGTGTTCATAGTTCAACATAAGGGCACATTTTAAGATTGTTACGAAGAAATGAAAGAAGAAGTAAGAAGGATTTGGATCTAAGTAGATCAAGCAGTGTAGTGGTAGCGTTGGAAGGCCCTCTCCAGAACTGATGAGCTGATGAAGGCCGCGGGAAACTGCTGGTTTCGAAATGCACAGGACCAGTCAAAGTCAAAGCGCTTATTTCAATTAGGCCATTAAACGGCACTTTTGAACGTCATCATTTACGGTTCAGTAAAATAATAATATTAAATTAATAAAGCGACTCTGCTGTCGGTGTGGCAACACTTGTGGGGGATCTATGTCCAGCAGTGGATGATGATGAGCATAGCAAGTCTTTATTTGATGATCATCCTGATTCAGAAAGAATATAGTGACCGCCGATGGCATTGTTGTTAAAATTTCCTGCTTGGGAGTTCTGGAATGACGCTATCAACAGGCCAAGAAAAAGAAGAAATACTCGGAAGGATGCTTCTGCCTCCGCTTTGCATAAATTAATGACATACAAATGAAGATTAAAGTTATTATTTTCATGTTCATTACTGGCCTATTGGTCGAGTGGTTAGTGACCCTGACTGCTAAATCGGAGGTCGTGGGTTCGATTCCCACCCAGGACAAATCTTAGTGTGATGAGCATGATCATTTGTTCTGTGTCTTGGTGTAATTTGTCTATAATATGTATGTTTTTAGAAATATATAAGTATTTTTATCAGTTGTCTGGTTGCGATAACACAGGCTCTGCCTAGTTTGGGATCGGATGACCGTGTGTGAGTTGTCCCAAGATATTATTATGTTAGGAAGTCATCTGGTTAAAACAATTTACAGTATTAATATCTTCGGTGATATCACTGTCCCAATCTGAATCACGTGCTGCAATATATTCATTTACATATTTTAATGCCGCACGGTTACAAATACTACGTACAACTTGACCTTTCTGAAGGATGTCACCGATAGCAATGCATACCCTTTTAGGGTAGCGTTTCTTAACCCGTAGTGTGTTACTATGACCTTTAAGAAGGATAGCACTAATATGGATGGTGTATGTCCTAAGACTATGCCTGTGGCAGGTTGCCAAAGTATGTGACCTTTTGGATTTGGTTTCTTTGTAAGAATACTGACTACTTACATACCTTTGTATAAGTGATAGTTCTTATAACTCAACAGACAGATGTGTTGCTGGGGAGTTTGTTGCGCCACTTCTTCTTCCCAGCTAAAACACTAGGAAGTGGTGACGGGCGGGCGTTTTGGGGGACTGTCTTTATGTAGAACTTTGACGTTCAAAAAGTGCTGGCACTCAGCCTAATTTGAATAAATGACTTTTGAATTTTGAATTTGAATTTTTGGATGTACGTTGGTGATTTATATTCGGTGCATATCTTATGTGATGGAGCTCCTCGTGAAAGAGTGCTTCCGGGATTCTACTCCTGAGTAGAGATGTGGTGTTCTTTTTTAAAGGGTGTGCGTCGTCTACTACTGACTATATGCCTCGCTAAGGCCGGGCTTACACGTAACGATGCGGCCAGCGGGCCAATTCTTGTGATGAGAAGAATCAGGTGACCTGGACGTCTGAATCCCATACAAAGTGTTCTATTCGCTTCACACATGCCTGCAATACTCTGATCGGATCGGCCGGTATCGGAAGATGTAAGCATAGCCTTAGAACAGTATTATACCTTGTGTTTAACTCTGATGTATTGTTACATTGTAATACAGCAATTATTTTCGAACTCTTCAAATCATTGTCCAGTTACTAGATATGGCTAAACAAGTCGAATCGAATTTTCTTAGCTATGAGTTATAACAAATTATGATTGATTAACCGACCACTTAACTTGACACTTGACGTGACCACAAACCGGGGTCGTAAGGTTCAAAAATAATAATTCACACATAATTCTCATTAAAACCGCCATACACACATATACGTATGTTATAGTGTGACGCGTTAAAGGCCAGGTGAATCACACGAGTCAGGGTCTTCCGCAACCCTACATGGCGTGAGGCTCAGAGGAGCGAAAGTATATTTGTCATCGTATACCACCCACGATGGTAGTCTACTGCGATATTATAGGCACAGACCGTATGGCCATTTGTGATACACACCATAAAACCAAGCAGCGTGAATAACTAGATACACTCTCCAGACGGTTTTAGACTTTGCGGAATTTGTTCGAAAGAGTCACGGCGACCCTGGAACGCAAAGGGCTTTAGAAGGTACACGGATGGGTTTTAGTCGTAAATATCTGGATCAGTAGGTATAGGTATATTGTAAAGTCTTCAATCAGAAGGTATACCGGGTGAGATATCACATCTACTGTCACACAATGCGAGATTTAAATACCTAATGCAAACGAGAGGAGGCTGTCGATGTCATTACTTACATATTGGGCGATAAACATTCCGGAATGTAGTTTTGCTTGAAAAATCAATTGAGGTCTCGGCTGACAGAAATAGGAATAAAGAAGTCGGACTACATAGTGTTTCGCGTCACATCCAGGCCAGAATCTATAAAAGCTTTTAACTAACGAGTCTCTATTCAAATAGATACAGGTTTTTTGTTTTTTTTTTTATTGGAAACTATTGACTTCTCTCGCTCTGGGCGGAGTGGGAGGGAGTGCCAGACTCTTACTGACTACCCATCCGTGTTTCTCTTTCGAAAAATTCCGCCACAAATGGATACTGCTTAGAACTCTGTTCACCTTATGTTCCAAGAAAGTGAAATCCCGTCTGGTTCCATATTAAACAACTACACTAAATTATTGACGCATCACGATGATTAGTGAATGCCCAGTCATTTCCGCTTGCTGGGTAGGTAGATACAGTGCTTTGTAATTGTTCCAATAAAAAATACTGATCGCTTTGTAAAACGTGTGTCAATGTTTTGTACTTACAATGCCGAACATTTTAAATGTTTACTAATTGCAAATATTGTTAAATATTAAGTGCTGCATAACACAATAGGTTCATTACGTCTAGCAAGGAAGCGACGGAGATGCCGTCTATTAGAAAATAGAAAGAAAGAAAGAAAGATCTTGAATTTAGAACAATAAATTGGAAGTTACCTAAGAGCTGAGAGTAATTAAAGTCCCTGACATGAATTAGAATGGCGGTTTTAAGGTTTTTCTTTTTAGATTTTAATAAAAAATATTACCTATGTTATTATTTTGAGCTTCGTTTCTGGCAGAATTAAAAGATTTTTTTTTCTATGATACCGGGTTTACGTGCAGTAATACAATTATTACTGTACGTAAATCTTATAATAATCTAGGTACCTACGCAAGGACGTTAAGTGTTACTGTAATGAAAGAAATAATGTTTGTTTGTATCCTTAGTTATTTGGCCAAGTATTTTATACGAGTCAGTGATTTTTTAGAGTAATTCACATGGATTCTTGAATTGAAAATAATAAAACTTGAAAACAAAAGAAACAATCGCGGTTAAACTTAATTTATCTTGTAGCTAATACATCCAAGTCAGGTTGAAACAGGTCTTAATCACCTATCAGCTATCTAGACATCTAAATCTAAAACTCCGCCCTCCTCTCAAACCGGTTGGCCAGGCCGGGCCACAAAACAATGGCCCATCTCTTAATGGCCGCCATAGAGTGACATCATCATGGGAAGTAACGCCATGATACATATACATTGTGTTATAATCGGCTCAGTTTTTTATCTCAGAGCAATTAAGAGTTTTACTTTATTTGTTTTGATATGACACATTGCTGAGTTAAGTCTTGTATGATTAGTTGAACGTGTTTAATTAGATTCGTCTGGATACTGATTTACATGAGAACTGTGTAGTTATATGGAAATAAATCTTATGTATAATTCACTAGGTACATGAGATTTATTTTGTGTCTGGTGGGCAACTGCCTGATACTTGATATTCGGACTGTTGTATATTACGTTCAAATTCCACGGCGAACTTTGCTTGCGCGATGCAGGATTTTGTTGGTAGTTCGTCGCTGACAGGATAGATGGCGTTGCGGTTCTTTTGTTGCCGTACAAATTTCGTTTCTTAGTTTTTCATGTGGTGGCATTGATGCCGCTACAGTAGAACTACACAGTTGTCATTATTGAGATGGTCGTACTGTGTGGTACAACACAACAACACTTTTTCGTTTTTTTTAGGGTTCCGTACCCAAAAGATAAAAATGCGACCCTATTACTAAGACTCCGCTGTCCGTCTGTCCGTCTGTCACCAAACTGTATCTCATGAACCGTGATAGTTAGACAGTTGAAATTTTCACAGATGATGTATTTCTGCTGCCGCTATAACAACAAATACTAAATATTCAATGGGGCTCCCATACAACAGACATGATTTCTTTTCCGTTTTTATAGATAATGGTACGGAACTCTTCGTGTGCGAGTCCGACTCGCACTTGGCCGGTTTTTTTTATGAATTTTTATGAGAGGACCCTTACAGTACATTTTGCCAGGTGCGATACGGACTGAAGTCTTAACTCTATTATTAATATAAAAAGCTGAAGAGTTTGTTTGTTTGAAAGCGATAACCTCTGGAATTATCATTCGGATTTCGAAAATTATTTTTGTTTGTTGTTTGGCTATATGGGAACGGGAAAAACGGGATATGCGCGTATGAAGTCGCGGGCAAAAGCAATAATTCTTTGAATATTCATATAGCTTTAGCGTTTTTGAGCCCAATCTTATTCCCTTTTTGGCGCAAACCAGCAAGAATCCCAATAACTTTGTATTTGTGCTGAAAGTACTGTTGCTCTGTTTCAGCGCGTGATCCAAGCGCTGGGCGTGTCCTGGCACGCTCACCACTTCGTCTGCGGCGGATGCAAGAAGGAGCTCGGCGGCGGAGGATTTATGGAACAGGTGAATGTCTGACCGCATTTGGAATAGAGCATGAAGAGAAAATACAACAGTTGTAACGGAGAAAGTTACATTAGATTTAGATCTTACTAAACACTTTATAATAACGACAAAAAATACGAACATGCTCCCAAATATTTTAATTATCTATATATAAAAATGAATCCCTATTTCCCTTGGTCACGGCATCACGCGTGAACGGCTGGACCAATTTCGCTAATTCTTTTTTGTTGTGATTGTAATTGTCAGGAGAAGGTTCTTATGCAAAAAAATATACATCCAGGCGAAGCCGGAGCGGGCCACTAGTATTATATATGTAGGTATAATTCAACTCAATAGGACCCTATTAAAAGATTCATGTCTTTTTTGGGTGATTAACGCAACGAACGATGGATTTTGCGTAAAATTTATTTGTGTCTTAACAGCTGGTTGAAAATCGAAATGGCTGACAAAGATTTTGTTTATTACATTTATGTGTTTTTACGGCAGGAGGATTACTAATAAAAATATGTTTAATCCCAGGCTGGCAGACCCTACTGCTCGGGATGCTACGCCGACAAGTTCGCGGCTCGCTGCAACGGCTGCGGCAGCGCCATCACCGACAAGGCCATCATCGCGCTGGACGCCAAGTGGCACCGCGACTGCTTCACTTGCATGGTAACTACCTCTAATCACTTTTATCCTGCTGAAGAGCAGCTCGTGGCTTACTTATAACAGCCGTATGGATCGATCTTCAAGGTTAAGCAAGCTTATCTTAGTATAACTAGACTTTTCTGTGCCTCGGAAAGCAAGCTAAGCCGATGATCCCGGCTGTCATTTATAGATACTGGTATCTAGCTGAATTCTGGTTTGACTGGAAGCCGACCCCAATATAGTTGGGCAAAGGCAGGCAGATGATGATGATATACTTGCTGCTGAATAACTTCCTAAATTGAGAGATGTAGGTGTCTGCCAATCGATTCCATAAAACCTCACCGTCAAATCTTCACCTAAGTTTTCACGATAAGTTTTCTACACAATATCACTAAAGGAAAACAAAGTATTTCAGAGCTTAGAAGTTGCAATTGTTACTGCCTCTTTTCACACACATATGTATATGACCTTGCATGTGACCCAGAAAAGTTAAAATCGGAAGTCTACTCTACCTACCTTATAATTTCTTTTCAAAGATTCCACGCACAACGCGCCGAATAGGAGTCGAAGTCTGGAGAACGGAGTCCCTATTTTAATCTTATCAAAGATTCAAAAGCTATTCTTAGGGCCCGAGTGAAACGTATTGTCTGACAGTGACATGCGGCAATAAGCTAACCCTTTACATAATAAACATTATCATAGAAAACTACAACAGACATTTTTCTCTATATGTCAATAACCAAAACTAACGATATTTTTTTATCTTCCAGAAATGCAGAAACCCAGTGACAGATGCTACTTTCTCCGTGATGGACAACAAACCTCTTTGCGGAAAATGCGCCTAAACGCACACAATGACAACACACACACATATTATTTATACACCCATCGAGTAACCAGAATACGGTACCATAGCTTAGCAAGTGCGCTTCTCAAAGATCGAAGTGAACTGTCAACGTCACAATTTGAAAAAGGATCATTTTTATTTTTAATTATGGAACTAGGAACTTTTTGACCAAGAGTTGGTTGTCTATTGCTTTTCTCCAGACAGTTATGTTTGGTATTTATTGAGAACATAATATATTTAATTAACTTCCAGATACTCCCAGACCATATACTCAACAAAATTTCGATCTTCGAGAACGCAAATAATTATGCTAAAATATAATAATAATAAATTACTTAGGTTTTACGTTATTACAAAGATTACAAAAGGATACAGCAGTTATATGACAGTATTTTTTAAGGAAATAATACATTTTGTTCGTAAAGAATAAGGTTTTTTATTAAGGAATGTATGATAAAGTCATGTATTTATGCTGGACAACTTTTACGAAGTAAAGTGTTGTTGTAGCATTTTCAAATATAAACGATATTTTTTATGAGTGTTCGGCCATTTTGTGACAAGCAGCGCCATCTAGTGGCGAGATGGGATACTCAGTCATTTTTCTTATTGATTTGAAGCTGTATTTTTTATTGATGCCCAATCCGTGGAGTTTATAAAAATATGGTTTCTGAAGAACTGGTCATGTACCCATCCAAAGGTTGGACACATATTTTAATTGCACAAACTAAGATACTTTAAGAATAAGTTATAAACTTTAATTTAATCTTTGAAAATTGTTGTAAATAATTTTAATAAAATTTTAAAAAGTCGCTGTGATGCTTTTTGGCTTTCGATTGTATTTATTCAATTTATATATTACATAGGTAATAAAAAAAAAACGTTTAAATGAGCTAGATTATATTTTATACGCTTTTCCGAAATGGTTATTCTTTCCAATAAATTATTACATTTTGTTTTGATGACATTGGTATTTTATTTATTTCCTGCTTCACCTGAACTGACAGTGTCTAGAATAACGGTGGTTTTACAATGGGTAACAAAAAGAAAAACAATAACACTGGGTTCTCACGTAAAGGAGGCCTGCGTCCCAGTAGTGACATATAGGCCGATTATAAGAATAATAAATAAAAAAAACGGTGTCCCATTACATTCCAAATGTCTAACGGGGCCTCTGCGGGTTGGCTTCGGCCCCACGTACGCCTATCCCAAGCTTGTCAAAGACACATACAAAAAAAAACTGGGATCACACCAAAAGCCTGTGTTCCAGCCGTGGGAACAGAATAGGCTGATTGCACTATACTTACCGATGTAAAAAAAAACAGCTTTTACTTACATCAATCCTCTCGAGCTCACGGCTTAGGAGTTTGCCAGGAGATAATTCAGCTTGGCGCGTAGGCGAACGAGACCCTCTCGGCGACGCCTCGGACTTACTGCATTCTTCATACTTGTACACGAGCTTCAACTGCGACCCGTCTGTGGAGACCTGACGGACATTTCTGACGTTCAGTATACGCCTTAGGGGCATAACAAAGTTGCGGAATTGTCCGAAAGAAGTACCACGGCCCTTAGTCCCCTTAGGCCCCGCTCTGGGCGGAGCGGGAGGCAGTGTCATACCCTTACTGACTAAAACCCACCCTATTAGGACCATGTACTCCAAATGCCCTTTGCGTTCCAGGGCCGCGGTAACTTTAGAACGATTCTGCCATTCTGGCAGTCGGTATACGCAACAGCTACTAGTGTATTTTTCATTGTAGTTTGAATCATCAATATCACTCATTTTTATCCCAATTTAGTTGATATTGGCGCAGCATGCCTCTTTCTTCCAAACATCTCTGTTTGGCGCCATCTGAGATGGTAACCTCCATTCTAGCCATATCATCTTTCACATAGTCTATTGTATCGCTAGTATGCATATCTTCCCAACTTGCATAAGTTTTGTAATTTACTTTTTTTTTTGGTATTCGTCATGCTTATCGCAAATAAACTCTTTTCTTCTTTTTCTTTCTTTCTAAGGTCCCGACGAAGTGCACCGAGTTTATCACTGACAAATTTTGCCTTTGCAGTATTTGAAATAAGTTGAAAATAAATAATTCACCTTTTAGCCTGAAATGGGGGAGGCCCAGGATTGGGACAACAAAGGCTGATAAAAATATCCCGACAGCGCATCAGTATTGACAGAGGCGAACGGCAAAAGTCATGTTGTTAAATTTTAGACTTTATTTTAAGGTTTGATAAGTTAAAATTATACATCGCTTAATGGTGTTGTGTGGAAAACAAATGTCTACACCAAAACCCACCTTTTTCATGTCATCTCGTTTGGAAGGCGACTTCATGGCGTCGACTTCTTCGGCCTTCATGGCCTTCTTCATGGCGCACTTGATCGTGAGAACGGGCATCACCTATACAAAGAAACCGAAGATATAAGTGTGTTAATGCATTTGACAAATATCTAAGTAAACGTCAACGATCAAATGAATCACCAATCCTTCGAAAGGTTGTCTTTAAAAGGTCACTTTTATAGGGAAAATCCGCCCATACTGATACGCTTTTTTCATCTATCTTTTCTATAATTTATATGGTGTTCATAATAAAGTCATAACCTGCCTACCTTTTTCCAAATACCTACATATATTACGGTCGTCGTCCAGTCAAACCGAATTCAGCTTAATACCAGTATTTACATAATAAAGAGTATTTTGTTAATTCTATCATTGATATACATAGGTATAGGCCGAACGAAGTTCACTATTTCACATAGGCCTCCCTCAAGTGTTGCCACATGCACCGGTTCTGTGCATCTCACGTCCATTACAATTTCATTAAAACTGATAAAATTATAAATACTTATTTATGCCCGTTTTTACTTTTGTCAAGATGATTTCATCAGATGTGTGTTTAACTCCCGTTTCTAAGGAGGCAAACGCTAGCTCCTAATTCTGCATTTTTAAACTTGTCTGCGGTTGTTGACTAAGTAATACGCATAGCTGTATTATTTCCGTAACTTAAATCATTGCCTAGTGGTTGGTAAAATGTTGTTTGCACAGGTCCCACCCGTACGCAATAAACGTTTTGTCTATGTTTCCTAATAGCTACAGTCTGGGAGTATTTAAGTCAAGAGCGAAAAGTTTAGTTCTCGGTAAGTGTGCTTCATCGTCGACCACATCATCGCTTTCCATCGAGTGAGATTATGGTCAAACGCGAGCCTTATTGTTATTAATAACAAAAAAGGTGTTTTTTTTTAGTAAAACAATAAATGTGACATTACATGCTGTTCTTCAGTTTCCTGCTCGTTTTTAATGAAGCTCAGAGACTCCTTCAGGGCTTCGGTGGACTTCGGACTGAGGCCCGGATGCTTTGACTTCGAGGACGATGGTTCATTCGAGGGTTTCGTGGACCGAGGTGAGGGCTGCGTCTTTCTTTGAGGGACAACACATTTTGCTAAAGTAAATAATGAGGGTTGAGGTATAATTCTGGCAATATATGTAGTAAGCGATGAGAATTCGTTTGATATTCACAAACGAATTCTAAAACAAATGCAATGTTTCGAACGCAAACCAAAACGAAAGTTGACTAAGTATAGAAATGACCACCAGCCGGGGATTGCGGAAGTCGCATACGTTCCCGCGATCCCCGACGTAGGTGGGAGATGGAACACCGGGGTGGTTTTAGACAGTAAGAGTCTGACAGACCCCTCCACCCGCCCCAGAGTGGAGGATTTCCATGAGGATTTCCCCCCGACATCAAAAAAAAAAAAAAAAGTATAGAAATGACACTCATGTTTGTTGTGTACATCGGGAGGTGATGCGATGCAACACGGTGCTGCCCGAATTCAAATAAATTCGAATTTTAAATTTTGCGGTGTGTATCCAAACCGGGGCCTGTTCATTGACGCGGAGTGAGGGAGTCAAATGCGGTGCGGAGTTGCGAACTGTATCTGTACAGTGATGCGGGGCGGAGTTTTAGTTAAGAGCGAGTAATTTGAGCAGGAGGCTGGTTTTTTTCCGCTCCCCCACTTCGATGCCTCGATCCGCTTCCCGGATTTGTATGATTTTATTAAACAAATTCGCAAATCCATGTCCACTGAAGCGGTACGGAGGTTCTATACAATTCCATCGGTTAGTGTTGGCACAGCTCGGCTCCTCGCCTCTCCGCTCCAGTGGAGATATGGTCCGAGACGATCGCTTAATGTGGACAGAAAATGCAGAAAATTAGCAACGACTTACTTGGCGGGCTGATACAAAGACCTCGGAGTGGGTAGGTTTAGGGTGTCGGAGCGCGGCGAGCTTCGCGCGGCCGGCGTGCTGTGCGCCGCCAGCGACGCGCGCGTGGCGGGCGCGGCGCGGGCGGCGGCCGGCGCGTGCGGCGACTGAGACTTGCGCGCCGGGTGGCGCCGGCCGGCCCGCGCGCCCGCTCTCGGGCTTTCCTCGCAGCTCATGTGGCTGGATGCGCACTGCACACGTATAACCAGCGTTACACCTATAAGCTAGACTAGCCACGTGACCTGCCAGGGTTGCGGGATCTGATCGAATCTGGTTTTAGTCAGTAAGAGTCTGACACGCCCTTCCGCTCCACCCTGGAAGAAGTCATTTGACAATATCCCATCCTTAACAAATAAAAAAAAGACTACCCACATGAATCATCCTAGCATAACATGATCTGCAAATAACGCTTCTACTTGTTCTAAAACACAGGCCGTCTCTCCGTCTGAAAGAGCTTCCTAATTCATCTGCCTAGCTTTTTCTCAGCTATATTGGGTTGGCTTCCAGTTTAACCGAATGCGGCTGTATACCAGTATTTTACATGGATATTACCTCCACCACCCAGAAACTAGGAAATTTTGAACGAAGATCGACCCATGCAGTTAGCCCGTGAAAAGTGATTGCCATTTCAGGGTCATCTGTGATTTTTCATTGGTTTTTTGAGCATTTCATGCGTCATAACCAACGTACATCCACGTAGCAGATGTGGATGTACGCGATCATGAACAACCATCAAGATCATTGGATTTAACAAACCAAAAACAGCAATAAACAGTTTGCTGGCAGTTTGGTTACCAATTTGTTTGTTTGTGTAAAACTTACGGTAAACATGTTTCACTTAGCAATCAATTTTGTTGACATAATAATTTATTTGTAATTCCGATTTTCTTTTGTTCTATTATTGACTTTATTACTGTCGACATTCTTTTTATTTTGACATGATTATTTTTGACAACTCTGTATTATTTATTTATTTATTTAAACTTTATGTACAATAGTGGTACATGGGCGGACTTAATGCATCAAGGCATTCTCTACCAGTCAACCTTTGGATTATAAAGACTTTGGATTATTGACATCTTTGTATTATTGGCATCCCGATATTTGCAATTCGTATAATTGCAGAACAAATGTTCATTTCACAATTTATCGAGGGTTCCATCCAAATTAAATAGTTACTAATATATCCGAGTCTAATTAAAAAAAATAGTTTACAATTTCACGCGATAGTTTACAATGTTACGGCGTTTGCAATTATCCGGTGACATATACAACGTGTAACAGAAAGTCATTGTTCTCATCATTATGAACAACTTTTCACACGAACCAATCACGAAATCGCGAAAAAAGAAATCAGCTGTTCAGTACGTTATTCATAGTTATGAGTACATTGAGTTTATTCTGTTACCCGTTGTATATTACTTGTACTTAAGTTAGGAGGAAATATACTCTTCCAAACAAAAAAAGAATCATCCAAATCGATTGACAATTGGCGAAAATATCGCTGAATAAACATTTTTCCTAGGATCCCAGCATCAGATCCTGACTTAAAGCTTCCATCATCAGCTCAGCAAGATGAGATTTTGATCCTCCTTCTTTTGGAAGTCAGTTAAAAACACAAAACTAAAGCCATTAATATACTTCAGTAAGACTGGAGGCTATGTAGCTATATAAACATACATAGACACAAAACACACACACACACACACAAAGAAACACCCAGTGCGCGAACTATCTTTGTTTATTTTAATTAATTGAAACATCTATTTAAAATTGTCCCTGGTTTTCAAATGTATGTACCGTTACTGTATATAAGAAGAGCGGAACTACCTACCACAGTATTATTTTGCTCAAAAGGCGGTTCCTAAAATTGTATTGTAGCTGCATAAGTTGATGTTTTTTTTCTTTTTTTTATACTCACCGTCCCAACAACTTCCACCATGGTCTGTATATCAGTCTCGGTGGCAGGCCTGAGCGTGCGCGGTTTCCCCGCATGCGGGTCCCGCATCAGCGGACGACGAGACCTGGCCGAACCACACCGTTAGCTTTATGCTTCAATAAAATTGTTCCTAATGGACTAAGATCCCAGACCTCTCTTATTTTCTAACTAACAAAATGTGTGGGATAGAGTAATGACAGGGTGTCCGGTGGCAGAATCAGGAATTTAAAGTTAAATTATAAAGAACCTTTAATGACATACGTTTTTCTCAAAAACTATTATGAAGAAGACAAGTGCGGATTTTATTTTTGAAAACTTATTTTGTTTAAATGTTGACCGTCATGTCGGAAACACTCTTGGAATCTGGCTTTCGTATTTCGTGCCATTCGGAATAAACTTTTAGATTTTTGGAAATCTGGCTAGGTTATGCCCGAGCATACTTACACATACCTATCTTCTAACCTCATTTTTCTGAGTTAGGAATTTTAGTAGAATTTGTCCCACCCATCATGAAAACCTCTCAAAATTGGAAACGAACCTTCTGGTGCTTTTTGGCGCCTCAGCGTTCTTGTCAACCGTCCCTCCCTTCAGG
Source organism: Mamestra brassicae (assembly GCA_905163435.1). Lineage (NCBI taxonomy): Eukaryota > Metazoa > Arthropoda > Insecta > Lepidoptera > Noctuidae > Mamestra > Mamestra brassicae. The sequence goes on from LR991001.1 coordinate 18,068,157, forward strand.
TAAAGGTTTGTACCAGCTCCGATACGCATCTTTGATGAGCTTCTGCACAAAGAAAAAATACGAGCATTCATAGACATTCGTAGAGGCATTTCAAAGGACATTGACATTTGACATTTTAAACTATTAAGTGTCAATTTGAATTATTTTAAAAATGCAATTTTAAACTAATACAGAGTAGAGACTGTATTTCATATTTATTGAATTAAGTATCATAGTATTAAGTCCTATTTACACCTACTATGGACCAAAAGTTGTCTTTTAATAAATGCTTAGAATTTGTAGCAGTGTGGCTAGCAAAATCAAAAGACATTCTGACTATATTTTAGCTTCTTTTTTAAATTATAATATTATTATATTTGCCATTTGTGTCGCCTTAAAAAGGTGGCCTACTTAATGCACCCGACATAAACTTCTCTAGGAGCGATTTTTTTTTTAATCATTCTTAAAGATTACTTAATAAATAAATAAACGTAATAAACGTGATAAACGGTATGAAACACCCTGTTAATAAATGTTTACGTATCAAAAGAAAGTAGCCGTTCCATTCCGCGCCATCTTTGGAACACAAGACTCGGACTGCGCTCGCTTCAGGATGTTTCAAACTACTTCATGCGTCATGATAATGAATAATATATATTTTTTTTAAAAGATAGAAGATTCATTGGATAGATGAAGGGCTGCCATTGTAAGACGACTGAAATGGCACCATGTATTATTATTATGTAATGTTTTTTAGAGGTTTGTGAAAGGTCTGATCAAATTTATCTGCAAATAAATGTACATCATTATTACAATGGTTATCGTAAAAATAGTGATTAAAGGATAACTAGCCATTAACATCATTCACTTTATTAAGCCAACCGTACTACGCTAGAAAAAAATCTAACTCAAATAGCGCTTACGCACTACGTCTGATCCGAACCTGATCAGTATCCGTCAAAATACTGTCCGAGAAAACTCCTCGGACCGAACTCGGATATTGCTTACGCACTAGGTACCTCCGATTCAAATCCGTGGTTCAGATGTCATTTTACGCGGAGCCGCTACAGACAGGAGCCGCTACAGACAGGAGCCGCTACAGACAGGAGCCGCTACAGACAGGAGCCGCTACAGACAGGAGCCGCTACAGACAGGAGCCGCTACAGACAGGAGCCGCTACAGACAGGAGCCGCTACAGACAGGAGCCGCTACAGACAGGAGCCGCTACAGACAGGAGCCGCTACAGACAGGAGCCGCTACAGACAGGAGCCGCTACAGACAGGAGCCGCTACAGACAGGAGCCGCTACAGACAGGAGCCGCTACAGACAGGAGCCGCTACAGACAGGAGCCGCTACAGACAGGAGCCGCTACAGACAGGAGCCGCTACAGACAGGAGCCGCTACAGACAGGAGCCGCTACAGACAGGAGCCGCTACAGACAGGAGCCGCTACAGACAGGAGCCGCTACAGACAGGAGCCGCTACAGACAGGAGCCGCTACAGACAGGAGCCGCTACAGACAGGAGCCGCTACAGACAGGAGCCGCTACAGACAGGAGCCGCTACAGACAGGAGCCGCTACAGACAGGAGCCGCTACAGACAGGAGCCGCTACAGACAGGAGCCGCTACAGACAGGAGCCGCTACAGACAGGAGCCGCTACAGACAGGAGCCGCTACAGACAGGAGCCGCTACAGACAGGAGCCGCTACAGACAGGAGCCGCTACAGACAGGAGCCGCTACAGACAGGAGCCGCTACAGACAGGAGCCGCTACAGACAGGAGCCGCTACAGACAGGAGCCGCTACAGACAGGAGCCGCTACAGACAGGAGCCGCTACAGACAGGAGCCGCTACAGACAGGAGCCGCTACAGACAGGAGCCGCTACAGACAGGAGCCGCTACAGACAGGAGCCGCTACAGACAGGAGCCGCTACAGACAGGAGCCGCTACAGACAGGAGCCGCTACAGACAGGAGCCGCTACAGACAGGAGCCGCTACAGACAGGAGCCGCTACAGACAGGAGCCGCTACAGACAGGAGCCGCTACAGACAGGAGCCGCTACAGACAGGAGCCGCTACAGACAGGAGCCGCTACAGACAGGAGCCGCTACAGACAGGAGCCGCTACAGACAGGAGCCGCTACAGACAGGAGCCGCTACAGACAGGAGCCGCTACAGACAGGAGCCGCTACAGACAGGAGCCGCTACAGACAGGAGCCGCTACAGACAGGAGCCGCTACAGACAGGAGCCGCTACAGACAGGAGCCGCTACAGACAGGAGCCGCTACAGACAGGAGCCGCTACAGACAGGAGCCGCTACAGACAGGAGCCGCTACAGACAGGAGCCGCTACAGACAGGAGCCGCTACAGACAGGAGCCGCTACAGACAGGAGCCGCTACAGACAGGAGCCGCTACAGACAGGAGCCGCTACAGACAGGAGCCGCTACAGACAGGAGCCGCTACAGACAGGAGCCGCTACAGACAGGAGCCGCTACAGACAGGAGCCGCTACAGACAGGAGCCGCTACAGACAGGAGCCGCTACAGACAGGAGCCGCTACAGACAGGAGCCGCTACAGACAGGAGCCGCTACAGACAGGAGCCGCTACAGACAGGAGCCGCTACAGACAGCCCCCGCCCCCGCCCCCCTGCCTCTTTTCACGGACGGAGCTCGGATTCGGTTCGGACGTAGTGTGCAACTGTTCATACAAATAATACTATGGCCACTTCGGTCAAAGTCAAAGTCAAAGTCAAAAGTCAAAACGTTTATTTCAATTAGGCCATTAAACGGCACTTTTGAACGTCATCGTTTACAGTTCAGTAAACTAATAATGTTACATTAATAAAGTGACTCTACTGTCCATTCGGAAAGGTAGATTCTTATGGAGAAGAACGGACAAGAAACTCCATAGTTACTCTTTTCAAATAATGATTTTACAAAATTTGGTATACAAAAATTAATTTAATATTATGTGAGGACGATGCACCCAGAGTATGCTACTTATAAGAACAAAGTTTCACCAGCAGCAACTTATTAATTTCCTAAAGAAATTTAGGTAAATGGTACGTGGTCCGTCAATATCTTATCCGAAATGGAGATTCTCGGATGACGGAGAGAAATCAAATGATGGACTACGCCGGACTCTCTTTTCACGGATACTGATCGGGTTCGGATCGGACGTAGTGCGTAAGCGCTCTAATGGTGTCAATGTAGGAAATATACTAAACTTACGCTGTTTGGTAGGCTTTGGAGCTGGTACTAGACTTGGCATTGAAATTCAGCCGGGTATCCATGGAATACATGGACAGCTGCGACTCGGTACCTGTAACACATTATTTCTCAAGTATGTTGGAGTCAGCCTGAATACCAGTATTTTAGATGAACTTGCTGCCTTTTTTACTTCCAAATCTCAGTACCCTTTGGCAAGACTGGTGTTAGATTTTTTGGGCTTCTGACTACCCGTAACTGCTGTTAATTTAAATATCTACAAGTGGCAGCCGGTCTTAGCGGCTTAACGTATCTACTTTCCGAAAGTGTCAGTATCAATAAATATGAGATAAATATTGTTACGCGCCAGAATGAATGTCGGGAACATTAAAGTTACTACTAGCGCCATCTAGTATTGAGTAGCAGAACTAGTGGAGTCAAGTACCCAGTAGTAGTCTAGACATTTCTTTGCCAGAACATTCTACACTTCTCGATATCTTGTCAGTCGGCAGCGGTAGTTACGAGTACTTTCCAGATGTTTCGAGAATAGAAGTTTCTAGAATTAACTGACCTACATACATAAGGAGCGCGTATTCCGCGACCGAGGCAGCCAGTTCGATCCAGCCCGTCCCTAGCTGTCCTCTCCCCAGCGACGCCCTAAGCCGAGGCTCGCTTAGTTTGTAAGTTTTTATAAGCCCTGGCTGGAGGCTTTAATATTATATTAAGGCCACCACAGGCAAGCCCGGTTAAGCAGTCGACAACCTTATAGGTTGAACTGCGAGAAGCCAAACATAAAAAAAAAGCGACCGAGGCAGTATTGGATTTGCGATACAAGCGAATACTTCGGAAGCGATCTCCAAGTGCGAATAAAGTGATCAGTAGTGAACTTGTGTTTTATAATTGGTGAGTTTAAAGTTGTAATTAATGTTGTTAAATTAAAGTGTCATTTTGGTTATTTAGTCGGCTGTTTTTATTGTCACGAACCCCAAGCTCGTAACAATATAAAAACGTAGGTATTACTTACCGCTCTTCATGGAATTCTTATTATTCCAGGGTCTCTTCTTCCCTTTAGTCTCCTTTGGTTTCTTCGAAAATTCGCTGTTCTATGATTAACAAAAATATTTGTGAGATTTCCCTGTCAAAATGTGTTGCTTAAACCACAATGGCTGACATTGTGGTTTCATTTATGACGTGTGTTTCTGTAAGATTACCTTCTTTTTCTTGGAAAAACGTTTTTTTTTTTTCCTCTTTGTCTATACCAGGTTTATTCATAAAAGTCATTCTAACAATATGCATATTTTAAACACTGCTTTGCAACAGATTTTAATTGAATTAATTAGTTTAAATTCAATTTAAAGTTGATGGGAAGAGAATGCCTATGCCTCTAGGCATTCTCTATCAATCAACGTTTGGGCTTCCGGTGCCCAAATTCGAATTAAGAATCTGCTAATCATACTTAAATTAAGCTTATGGTTAAGACTAAAAATCTTGAAAGAAAACCTGTAGACGACCAAAACTAACCATACCAGGGTTAGCCTTAATTTGTGTGCTCGTATATTTACAGTACTACATGTAATGAGGCCCAATAGCACCACAATGGGTACTCATTTTTTATTTTGCTCCCTCTGGGCGGAGCGGGAGGGATGTCAGACTCTTTCCGACTAAAACCCACCCGTGTTACTCTAAACGCCCTTTGCGTCCCTTCCAGAGCCGCAGTAGCTCTATCGAACAATTCCGCAACCCTGGCAAGTACGATTGGCTCCTACTGGGTACATATTTGTGTACGTGTTTGTGTATTTAGGTATATTCTAAATGTGATAGGTACTTACCACATTTTCGAATCTGTTCAGAAACTCCTCGCATCTGATTGCATACTCGTTGACGAATTCGTCCACTTTGTCGCAAGTCGTCAACAAATCCTGACAGAAGAAAATTAAATGAGAGTTATTGCGGCTAAAACGTTTGCGACATTTCATTTCAAAGGTAATACGCAACCAACAAATTATGATAGGATATCGAGTGAGATGTCTATAATCAATCAATCTCGCTACCCGGCTGAACGGATTTGAATTAAACTTGGCACGAGGGTAAGCCATGACCTGGACAGAATACTTCTTATAGTAGTATACTCACGTCCTTGTAGAGGTCGAGGCAGGCGGCGAAGTCCTTGGGCGGCGGCACGTTAAGGCACATGTGCGTGGAGTCGCGCACGGCAGCTAACAGGGAGCCCAGCGCGCCCGCGCTCTCGCGCACGCAGCACGTCTGCGAGAACGACTTGTGGAACACCTAGACATGATTTAGAGTTGAAGTATTCAAATATTTTAAGCAACACAGAGCGATGCCACACGGGCGTTGCAGGTCCATTCATCATCATCCTTCCCCGACGACGCCCACTGCTGAGCATAGCTCTTTCCTTGTGCTAATCCCCACGCTCCTGTGCCAGTCTAATCCAGGTTCTACCCGCGACGGCAACAATGTCGTCTGCCCATCCTGCTGCCGGACGACTAACGTTGTAATGCTATGATTTCGTCGGCCAGAGTGCCACCAGATCAAATACCTGGACGCAACACAACGCACCGCTCTTGGATTACGCATCGTCGCTCTCCGACGTAGCAGAGCAATACAAAATGTGCAGCGTCGTAGATTTTTGCGATGCGAAGCCGCAAAGCAGTTTTGTGGCCTCACCCTATCGGTCTTTGAACGTCGCAGCGCAGCTCCCGCCCCCTCCCCCGCTTTCTCTCTTTCCCCCCAGTCCGGCTCAAGGAACAGTTTTGGCCGAAGGGTGTAGTATATCGGCGATTCCGCGGAAGGCTACGTGACACCACGCAGCGCAACACGACGCCGCCAATTCGTGTTAAATAGTGCATTCATATTTTTGTAGTTTTTATAAATATGTATGATAGTCTGTAAGGTATTTATGTTATGGGTCTTTGTTACCTGAAATAAATGATATATTATTATTATTTAACGCACCGATCTTGGCATGTCCTTCTGATATGTATGCAAAAGCAAAACAGCGCAGTGCCATCGCTGTTGTTGCAGAGCCGACACAATGGAGCGCGTGGCACCGCTCTTACAGAGCTCGGTCTGTATATGCTTGATCATCCATTATATACCGAGATCCCTGTGCCTCGAAAAGCCTTAAATAATTTGTAAATCTTAACACTCAAAGCCTTAAAGTCTGACAATCAGTATTGCCTATGGGACCGTGTTATCCTTTTTTTTTTAAGGATGGGAAATCATCAAATGACTTCTTGGGAAGGGCGTGTCAGACTCTTACTGACTAAAACCCATCCGTGTGTGTGGCCGCGGTGACTCTTTCGAACAAATTCCGCAACCTTGGCAGGGGACCGTGTTACCCTGGCACCATGCTTGGCATTGTCACGGGAGGCCAAGGCCAAGATAGAGGGACGAATTTAACTCCTAAAATTGGCACACAAAGCTGATTAAAGAAGTTTACCTACTCTTATGTGTTACGAATTGCTGAAAATAAAACTGTATATTACAACGAAAAATATTCTACTTTACATATTTTTTAAAAAGCACTTAACATAAAATAGGGTCTCAAAAAATGCCCGACGACATCGCGGCAGACTCAGGCGAAGATGGCGGGACGAGATTGACGCCTGTCGGCAAGATTGGTCCACACTTGCCCAATGCGGGTAGGAATGGAAGGCCTATAGAGAAGTCCTTGACCCGCTGTGAGACAAAACAGGCTAAATATAAAATTAATTTACCACGAAGGACTGTAACAGGTTCTGGTGCAGCGCCACGATCCTGGTCATCTGTGACTGGAACTGCGTGTGCTTCGCGAAAGGCAGGCTCTGGCTGTTGTTGCGCTTGATGTCGTGGATCTAGCAACATTGCGGGAAATATTGACTCTATACTATAGGGTATCTGACTGCAATAAAAAATCTACATGAAATAATACTTATTTGAAAGATGATGCTAAAATATAGACTTAGACTACCTACTTTATTTGTGAAAAAATGTAATAAAATCAGTGGAAAAGTAGAGAAGTCACACGTCTTAGGAGTTATTCTTGTCTTTGTCACGCAGTACATCGTTTGAACTGGATGGCGCAAATTCAACGATTTATTTTTTTACTGCGGAATGACTTTTCTGCAGTGTTCGATAAACGTGATGAGAAGATATGTGTCAGTGAGCAAGACTACTGTAGCAGCATCAATGCCGCCACATGAAAAACTTAGAAGCAAAATTTGTACGGCAACAAAAAGAACCGCAACGCCAGCTATACTGTCAGCGATGAACTACCAACGAAATCCAGCATCGCGGAATCAAAGTTCTCCGTGCGATTTGAACATATACAACAGTCCGAATATCAACTATTGGGCAGTTGCCCACCAGACACAACAACAGTCTGGTCGGAGGATCCTCCTATTTCTTTGGTAAAGTAAAGCCCCGCAGGCTTTACTCTCTATTCCGCCTACCTCCATACTACTGCCGGAATCATCATGAGAAAACAGGATGTTTCTTGGGTAAGCATTTAAAATTTCGGTACATGGAAAAAACCTGTTCACTCTTAGCTTAAAGACCCTCAGGTAGTAGCTATCAGGAAACACAGACTCCGGCAGGCTTACCACATTGCAGGCTTATGCAGTAATCAATACTCTGTTTCAGCGTCCTCACCTGTCTCTGCAGCTGGTACATGTAGATTCTATTGAACCGGTTGCAGAACTCCGCCGACCTCTTCACCATGCGCGTGATGTCTTCTGGCTCCGACGTCAACAAGATGTCGCGACGGTCTAGAGACGTCCTGTGACGTCATCATTTTATCAATAGTATCTCGTGGCTGAATAATAATAGCTGCACGGGTTGAACTTCGCGGTACGCTGCCCGAGGTTGGTCCGTGACCCTACAGGGTTTCCTCCATGCCTCGAAAAACAAGTTAAGCCGTCTGTCATTTAAACATCTTTGACAGTCGATACAGATAGTCAGAAGTCAGAAACTCTGACACTAGTCTTACCAAGAGGTAGCGGTTTATCCTGATACGGTTCTATCCATGTTAAATACTGGTATCCAGCTGGAATCAGTAAGACTTAAAGCCGACGCAGCCTTTTTCCCAGAATTATTGGGAAAAGCACCATTAACGAGGTAAATATTTGCATGAGAAAACATGATGATAAAGAATTTTAGAATATTCCTGTTTTTCTCCATTTAGGTACTTCGATAGTATTCACAAGGATTTTTTGGATCCCCACTTTTACTGACACCGATGAAACGTTTGTAAATTGTTAGTAGTAAACTATTATGGAACTTACAACTTGTAACCTTTCTCCCACAAGCTGCAACATTTACTTGGGAGGAATAGATGAGTCTTAAGAGCCTCATGCATGACACAGATCCTAGCTGACACAACTTGGACCGCATGGATGTCAGTTATCACCGTGGAATGATCCCCCTCTCATTTCCCTCCTTAAATTTGTAATTCTAAAAATCCTTACTTAGCGGATGCTTACATACAATATTTCAATGCTATCTTGACTTAGTAGCTTTGGCTGTGCGTTGGTAAGTCAAGAAAACGATTTTATAAGTAAGACCAATCTGTCTGATGATCAATTCTGTCTGTTAGAAGTAAGCACTTACATCAGAGATAAAAGCTCTTCGTTGATCTTGGCTCTTAGTTCTTTCACCCGGGCGCAGTAGATACTGCTCTCGATAACACTCGATACGTTCTCAGATGATTTACCTGCAAATATAAAACATCAGGTTGATAGTAGGCGGGCTGTAAACCAGCGTTGACTAGCGGTGGCTATGCTGCACACTACTCAACATCTGCTGAGCTCGCTCTTTTTGCCACACTGAAAGCCGTTATCTTCTAAGTATAAAAAATGTTTTGTTTATAAATAATATTATGTTAGTATATTGATAATGGTATTAAATGTAATATTAGGGGACCCAACATGATCGAGGGCAGCTATTTAGCACCTATTTACGGTGCATCGTTCAATTATTTGTCTTATTATCGGAGCACATGGTCTAACCTCGTGTTTTTCCACTTCCCTCCAAAAAATAAGGAACGAACAAATTCTATGTTTTTATTTAGCCCACTACTGTACAAAGGCCTGCTGCTCCTTTTTCTGCTGTGGCCAGTCTCCTTTCGGTAGGAAGTGCTTCCCGCCATCTTAGTTTGCGGCCCCGATAAAAAAAAAAGGTCTGCCTCAAAGTCACTTTGGATTTACTGGGACCCAATCTACGTGGTTCTTTTATTATGTTATTCACTACAAAGGTTTTTATCTAAAATAAAACTTGAAGACAAAGCCTTCTAGCGAACCAGCTCGTAAGATAAACGCTTACTTGATGATTGTTCGTTGTCTCCATGCGGGGTCTGATCACCGGCGGCTCCGGCGGGCTCTGCCGGTCTCTCACGCACTGTGTCGGGGCTATTGGACTCATTCAGGTTCTCGTCTTCACCGCCTAAAGAGTTATGAATATAAATGTGGAAGGATGGAGGAAGAGGAAGGCTAAAGAAAATGTCCATAGATTGTGTGTGGAGTGATATGCAAGCGAAGGGAGTCAGTGATAGGGCAGAATGATTGAAGAAAATGTGTTGCTCCGACCCCAAGTAACATGGGATAAGGGCAGAAAACATGTTTGATGATGAGTTTTTCGTAAATACAAGTCATTAGGCTAGCTACTATTAATTTAAATATTTTCAGATGGAGTAAGCCGTACACCATATTACAGAGATGTCAGTATAACCGACAGGGTCCGTTAAGCCCGTGCCTGGCAGGATTGCAGAATTGTTCGCTGTAGCCGCGTAGCTCTTTGCTACGCGGCTTTGGAACGAGCAAGATAATGTCTGGATTTTAAACGTTTGTGTCGGTGTTTTTTTTTTTCAGAAGTCGGATAGTAAATACCAACCTCACCCAGTTTTAAAATATTTAAGACTAAACGGTTCAAACAATTTTACAGAAATAATACTGATTTATAGTTCTATAGAAGTTTTAAGGGTTCTTACCTGACTGGTCATCATCGAATATGGAGAACATATCGCTGTCGTCCCTGTCCATACCGTCTGCGAAGGTGACCACACACGTATGCTGTCCATCATCTCCGGTGGAATTGTCGCCGGTGCCGTGTTGAGCCTGCTCCTTTGTAGGTAGAGGAAATCTTCAATGTATTTAAGTTTACTGAAATTTTATCTTACACTACTCTGATATCCGTAAATGGAAAAATCCTGAGGAATCATAAACTTATAGTTAACTAGCAAACCCGGCTTTGAACGGGTAAAATTATACGTACAGAACTTCCTCTTTTATCGCTCTTTATGAGTGAAATCCGTATCAAAATCCGCTGCGTAGTTTAGAAGAAGTAAGGGGAGAAGCAGATAGGTAAAGAGCTCCTTATTTGATTAGAATTCTTCCGTTACTGACTGAGTGATTATATTATTGGTCGACGATCACCAATTCGGCGAATGGCACCAACATACTGTACAATAATGAATTCCCACATAATGAGGTCTTCATATTATGCTCCTTAAGTAAGTTTCGTAGATTATTTATTGTACGACATACTTTTCGACTAATCTGTATATTATAGTCTATTTTGTTTTTATTTCTGTTTTGTATTTTTATTTTTATATTATTGGTGTAACTGCTTACCCGCTAGCGACTTAAAGTATAAACATTAATGGTAACCTGTGAACAGCGCTGTGGGCTACATTAATTAAGTTATTGTTATTTATGTTTCAAATATCATATAATGTAGCCGTTTGTTGTTCCCCCTTCTTTAAAATATAAATAACAAACGCAAAGCCGAAACTACTGGTCGCAAAAAGCTGAAATTTGGCATGTAGTTTCCTTGAGGAGTGCAGGGGAGCACTAAGTTAGAGAGGCTTTTCCAATTTTCCTACAGAAACGGGAAAACATGGGATATGCGCGTACGAAGTCGGGGGCAAAAGTACACTAGGTACTATATAGAGAATAGAATATGTATACTTATCGTCTGGTATCACCAACCAGTTTTAAAAAATTATGATCAATTCTGCTAGTACCTTCCTTCTCAGATAAGACGAGGTCTTATCCTGTAGTGGGATCGTACAGGCTGGTATTTTTTAAGGATTCTGTCTATTCACTATTACGTGAGGGAGATGCTTGTGGCTAAATATTAACAGCCGCACGAGTTGATCTTAAGCCGCAAAGCTTGCCAAGATCGATCCGAGGATGAGTTAATAGTCATAACATATCAATACTTCTCGGGAGACGCGGAAGGAACTTTAAGCCGTTAGTCCCAGCCGTTATTTATTCACAAAAAACACAGAAGCAGATTCTGTCCAAAGCCTGAAATCTGGCATCAGTCTTGCCAAGGAGCAATGACTTACCCCGTTACCAGGTTTTGGAGGTCCAGATAGGCAGTCGCTCCATGTAATGTAAACTGGTATCAAGCCCCACCAAATACCGAGATATCTTTGGTAATCTACAACCTAACGAATTCATGGGCGATTTTTTTTTTTCAATTGAAAAGTTGTCCAAGGATGTTTCTTATGCAAAATAAAATATTTTTTGCTATTTTAGTGTTTACTTTGCTAAAAAACCTTCAGCGGGGTCAAGCCTCCCCAAACGAAGCAAGGCAAATTTTTTCTAACAGCTGGGTTGCTCGCGAATGAACAAGAATCTCGAAACGTCGTGGGATTTTAATCGGTATGAGTCTAATTGACTGTCAGTGTTCTGCAGAATGAGGTTACATATTTGTTAAGATTTCCCTCCTTTTGTTGGACTCTTTTTTGATTAGTAGGGAATGCCCTGTTCTATGGCCACATAAGTACCACAACTACCAATAGACAAGTACCTACATAAAGTGTAAATAAACAACTAAAACTATGTATCTATGGTTTACTGTTCCTCGCTTACCTTCACCTTCGGTTCCTCTTCAATTTTCTCTATTGCCACTTTCGGCTGAGCTTTTTCCAAGATTTCTTTCATACAAGATTCTGGCAACGGATCCAAGAACTGGTACGGGTCATCTGGTATGGAACATAAAATCTTTGGAGTCGTTGTAAATCACGAAGGGACTTAAACATCCACAACACTAAAAACGGAGTTAATTTCTGACATTTTGTTCACCTCTCTACTTTTTGGTCGAAGCCTTTAGGGAGGGTTGAGTGAGGATAATGCCACACTGTACAAATTGGTGAAACAGAACATGTAACAGGCCGCCTAGGCCGCCCAAACGTATGCAATGTGCATGCATGCAACATAATACGAGTAATATGACGTTCCGTTCGACCAATCTGTAGTACCTAGGCTTATAGCGTTTACCACCGCAGCGAAAAAGACAAAATAATACGACCTCTCCTTATCCAAGCCATAGACTATCATTTTTCCAAACTTCTAGTAAGTATGTACCTACCAAAGCGGGTACATCCAGACATACTTACAGACTTTAACATCTAGAATGATGGAAGTAACTTCTATTATGCCTTCCACTTCACCCGCGTGTTAAGTTTTTTTTTTAACTTTGCCCCACACTGGGATTAGGAGGGGGGAGTTTATTAAAAGTATCCTTTACCTCCTCCACGCTGGTCCTTGGCTATTTTTTAATGTTAATTTTCAGGCTTAGGGGTGAAAAGGTTGCAAACAAACACAAAAACTAACTTCACAGGCGACCCCACATTCCGCTATCACGTGAATTTGTTACTGCACAACGACTCGCGGAGCGTTCCGAGCCGCCATTAGGTTTTATTCTACCTGGAAGCTAGAACTTCACTTGGCGTATTATTAGGTACCGCAAACATTCGCCTTACTTATTTGTTAAAAAAATAACTTAATACCTATTGATACCTTTAGGGTACTTAACTATAGGTATTGTTTGTTATCTAGGTAACGCGTATATTTTGACAAGTTTGCCGGGTGAAGTAATTACATTAACAACTCATACCATTACAAACACCCTTGACGGCGTCCTGCTCCTTCACAAAGTTGTCCCAAATCCTCTGTTCCCTCTGTTTCATGCGTTCCCTCCGTGTGCTGCGCCACGCCCTCTCGAGTTCGCCGCCTTCAATGAACTGTAAGTTCGTGTGTTACTCGATAGATGGCGAAAAACTCAATTTTGTCAAGTCGCATTAAATCAAGTCAAGTTTTTAAACCTTTTCGAAAGACCAATTGAAGTGCACAATGTTCATAATCGCTCCATCAAGGTTTGCAAAACATTTGCAGTCAAAACGAAACATTAACAACACTATAGGACGCGTACGGAACAAATCAATCGTTTATTGGTTCTATTACAGATGGCGCTTACATCAACTACAAGTCGCAAAACAAAAAAACTTCAGGGGGTGGTCTTTTTCTTTTAATCAGCTCGTTGCTGGAATTATTTGAGTTGAGGCAAGATGATGTTACAGCAACAGAACAGGTTGAAGAAATTTTATAAAATAACACAGAGTAAGTTAACAAATTTTTATAAAACAAAAAATAAATATGTAGGTACGCACCTGAAGATCAGCTTTGCTTTCGGACATAAAAGAAAATCCTCTCACGCAAGTCTCCATTTAAGTTCAACTTTATAAAATTCACACCAAAAGAGTATAAGCACAAAAATACGATATAATTGCCGGAAAAATCCTAAATATCTATTACATTATTCGCCATTACGAAAATAGCGTGTTAACATTTGAATTTGACAAAACAAATTGAAGGAAGTGGTCTTAATGTCATGTGGGGTCAACGCGTCCGAATGAAATTCAACGATAATATTTTCGAAGTTTGTTAAATTAAAACCTTTTCTTATACAATTTAAAGAACTTTAAAATCATTTTGTTGGTATGAATGTCAATAAATAATTTATAAAATCAATATTAAAAGTTAAGTATTTCTTTGCGTGATTACTTTACGCGCCATGATGTCTCATGCGTCCGTTGCTAGGCGACGCTTTGTTTGTTTAACGTCAACAAAAAGTAGCAATCTCGAACACTGTACACAAATCGATTATTTTTAATTTATTATTAGTTATTGTTGTTATGTTAGAAAGAATGCAATATATATTTATGAGCTGTTTGAATAATGTGGCGAAATAGAAAAGTACTAATTATAAGTTTGATTGTTTGAATGGAACAGTCCCGTTCGAGTGGCCGTTAAAGGTTATTCGCTGTTGACAGGTGCACGCTTTTACTTTGAAGTGATTAGTTTGAGCACTTTGAACTTTTAAATAGTTTGTATTGCGTGGGGGGTGGGTAGTGTTGTCCGGTCGTGTCCGGCATGTTATTAAGTTTTCGCCCGCCGTCAGACATGGGGGCGCCGCCGTTGCCGGCTCCGCAGCCGGAGTCACGGCATTTTCCCCAATGGAGCAGAACTGCGATTTTGACCCTGGCTAGTGTTGAAGCTGATGATGATGTTTTTGATGAGGTTGGTTTAAAAAAGTTCTAACTATTTAGTTACTTATGTACCTACCTAATATTTTGTTGACTCGCAAAAGCGATTATTCTATAGTAGGCGCCAGATAATCGTGGAATAACGGTCATTGACCCACCTACAATTATTGACATTTTTAATTTGAAAAACGGAATTAATGACACAAAGCTGTCCCGAATCATCATCTCTCGTGATCCTTAACATTGTCTAATAATGAAAAACGATTCATATTTAATTGTTCAGGTACCTATGAACAGTTATTAGGGAAAGGTCAATATACTTTATTCCACATTTATCTGGCGCCTACTATAGTCGAGAGCTGCAACTGCTGCGGTTTGATTTCACAAAATTAAAAAATATTAAAAATTAAATTACTTGGATCTGCATTGAACTAAAATAAGTCGTGCAGTGTCCAAAAAACTACCAGTATGGCAGAGCAAGTGGCCAGAGGATTTTTTCACATTTTCACACACAAATCTGTCACGAGTAGAAAGGTATTTCCTCGGTAAGGCTTTGTTCCTTCGTCAATGTTACCATATTGATAGAATTCTGACTGTTAGGCTACTTAAGACGAACACTTACTTACTTTAAGGGACTAACCACACTTATTCAGCGCTGTTCAGCTTTTGTCCATAGAAAACAACGATTTTGTATGAGATGCGTACGCTTCCGTAAAGCTGAACGGATGCGTACGCGTCTCATACAAAATAATTGTTTTCTATGGACAAAAGCTGAACAGCGCTGAATAAGTGTGGTTAGTCCCTAACTGTCCAGCCAGCCAGACATCGTCGCATCCAAGTTCTGTCTCGAGTTAAGGTAGCAAGTTTCCGTCTTGGCACAGGTCACTGTACATCTTTTACCTATACTTATATCTCTACTCATCTACTTAATTCTAGGGATATTTTTCCAAAATTACCCAGTCACTTAGCTAGATTTATTTTGAAAATTCTGTAAAACGCTCGTTTAAACAGAGCTTTGATCTTAGATCCACGAATAGCAGTTCCGATGGGGTTTAAAAGGTCGCTCAAATGCGCAATTACTTACATCTCACTGAGCTAACCTGTGGATACCAATTAGGTACCTATAGGTTGAAACCCAGACTGTAGCATGGTTACCAGTTACTTACATTTTAATGAACACTAAAGATTTTATCGCCCCAAAATGTATTGAATAACCGAGAAGGTATATGTAGACTTACTCTGATGTAAAACGAAAAACGCCTCAGAAATGTTACACACATTATGCTGCCTCGAGTCGTTATTGTCCTGATACGGCAAATTCTGTCGATTTCTAGCGAGGGATAACGGAAGCATTATATCGGAAGGCACATTCATATTCTAAGAAGGAAGATTCGGGTAATAGACGGCAGGAAAAATCTTGTTCAGGTATTTTTAGAGTTTCGCTTCGAACTAAAAGGAAATTGGAACCTTTTTTGATGGAGACTTCCAAAACACTTTCCTAAAGTATGTAATTTTATTTGCAAGAAGCTTCATTTAATTCGGAAGATAGCTAAACAAAATCCAACATAGTAGGTAACTGAATAAAAGTGGAGCAACAGACAGCCCGTAGCTCATAAACTTTAAAATTCATAGAAACGGTTGCATGTCTGCTACATTGCAGGTCCATTAAATTAATAACACGAAGTTCGGAATCTACCTAATATAGTTGTTTTGAAACACCGGAGGGGTTTATCGTGATGGACTGACCTTATAGTGATTAAATTAAGTTTTACTGCTCTGGCACTGAAAGCGCAATTAAACATTTTTATATAATAGTAAAACGTTGAATGAGAGTCTCTCTCTTTCTGTACCATCTGGTTTTAATTTCGGTCAATAGAAGATACAACTTAGTAGATATTGACGACTAGATTTAAAATAAGGTAAGTAATAGAAATATGAAGTGGACATTTGAAAAAAGTAGGAGGAAGTAAGGAGTTTTAAAGGTCACATTAGTCATAACGCGGAAATAGCTACTTCACTGAAGAATAACATTGAAAAAGTCATTTTAAAACAGGATCTAAACACCATGACATGTCATTTAAAGGACACACGGTCAAGGCGTTTTCCTTAACGACAAAGGATCGCGGTGTTAGCCACAAAGATTTCCTTATGTTAAACATACTTGTATGATAATGATGAAACAACAAAAAACCGGACAAGTACGAGTCAGACTCGCGCACTGAGGGTTCCGTTCGAGTCTTGATTTATAAACAATGAAAGCAAAATATACACAATGAAAGCATATAAACAATGAAAGCAAAATATAGCAGGCGAAATCGAAGGACAAACTTAACATTTTTGTTGAAAAAATGTTATCCCGTACGTCACGGTCAATTCTTCAACTGAAAATATAAGTTTGTAATCGTAAATAATGTTTTTTATATGATAAAACAATAAATTCCCAATTCTCAGACTTTTTCCTGTACTTGTACTGTAAGATCTATCTTCTTACCCTATTTATGAATCTAAGCTCTCCGGGAAGTACCTACCCTATAAATTTTGATTCCCTTGAGAGTGTCGAAATATACGTTTTTTTGCGGCATAAACGGCCCTATCTTTTTTTACGGTAACTTTGAAGTTTGATTTTTTCACAGCTTTAAGGGACTGTAGACTTTTTTAAATTTCAACTCGATACCTCCACGCGTTCCCGAGATAAAGGGCCTTGACAGATAGATGGACAACAAAGTGATCCTATAAAGGTTCCGTTTTTTCCTTTTGAGCGACACATTAGACAAATACTTGTATGGACAACACCAATAACAAGTTACATACGACTGAAAAAGAAATCGCAAATAAACTCTTTTTCTTTCTTTCTTCAAGTTTTAATGGAAAACACATTAATTAGGAAGGGTTCTAGAAAACACACTCTTTCAATAGATGTCTTACTTAACTAGTTATGCTAGTTAGACGAATTTCAAGTTAGATACACTTTATCTAACTTGAAATTCATCTAACTAGCATCTCTTATTTTATAAGGGTTCTGTTTGAATGAGTGAAAGATAAATCAGTATTTCATATTTTTTTATTATTTCATATTTAATACATTTTAATTATTTTTGTATTGTTTAGGTAGGTACCTTAAGCATATTGCTAAATATCCTTCATATTATTATTCTATTGAATTTGATATCACAAAGTAATTCTGATATCTATCTCTATAGTCAATATAATATGGTAAGTATAATAATCAATCTTCAAAATGTATGGTTTCATTACCTTCTTCTCAACTTTAACATTATAGGTGCACATATAAAAAAACTCTAAATCTAAACAAATTCTAAAACTAAAAAAATGCAGCTGGTTCACAGAGATACCCAAATTTAAATTTAACAAATAATTTAAGATTATGATTATACGGTGACAAATTGCAACAATTTGTGTAGCATGATTTGAAACATATTTTTAATTTCGCAACCCAAGCACTGTTACAGTCATCTATATGGCACTACAGTCGATCTGCTGCTATACACTATTCACTTTAAAATTCTCAACCAGGGTGTAAGACGGAGAGCGCTTGCGCTTGAAAGCGACGTAAGTATACAGCAGGCTGGCTAGCACACTGATGTTGAGCCCCACAAAGTTTAGCACAGAGAACACATAGTCACAACCGATCATCATCCCCAAATACGTAATCAGAATATTCTTCAAACACCCAATGATCGTGGTGGTAAGAGCACTGTTGTATTGTGTGCAAAGGATTACACTGTACGACAAAATGAATCCCATAACACATGAAATCAGGAACTGTGAAACGAACATGGAGTCATCCCATCTTTCGTAATCAGCTGAGTTTTGTAAATCTCCAGTGCTCCACGCAATGACTGTTACTGGGAGAATCATAAACAGAGCATTGTAATACATCAGACCATATTTGCCAAGGTCTTTGGCATCCAGCTTCTTTTTGATGTACACTCCATTAGTAGCAGTGAAGACATCGTTGAGTAGTATTAAGGTGTATCCGGATAAGGAAAATGTAGCATCGTCTGCGGCGGCGAGCATGGCACCACCGACCATGGCGTAAACACTGGCTTGAACTGCACAGGAGGGCGTCACACCGAGGATGAGCTTCTCACCCAGCATTGTCATGAGCACGCTGAAGCGTCGCATAGCTGTGAACATCGGTAAGCTGAGCTCTTTGGTGCCTCCAAGTCCAGTTGCCATGTTGCCCAAGTAGATGACTGGCAGCGGCCAGATGTGTCTTAAGATGTCTGTTGATAGAGGCGGAAACTGCACTACCCCGAAGAAACGGCCGGCCCGTAACACTGCGATGGTGGCTGCCATCTGTCCAAGGCCGACGATTTGGTACGACGGAAAGGCGTACGTCGTCAGCACAGTCTTGTTCACTACGGTGATCATAAAAGAGGCCAACGCATAGAATGATGCGCTCAGGATCTTCTTTAGCATTTCTGCTTGCTTCTGGGTACTTGCAGCTGACATTGTTCAACTAACTAAAGTTATTGTTGAAAAGCTAATTATTAGGTCTTAGGAAAAGAATATCGCACAAACATTGCTGAAGAGAATTATGGAAAGGTTAAGAACTAGAGACAGAGAATTCGTGTGAAATTTTGGCTTTACCGTTAGACCCTCGTCTTCATAAGTTTTGGCTCCTCCGCTACGTTGCATCATAATAAACAGTATTAGTGTATTAGCTGTTATGACATTATCATTGTGCCAACTGTTTAATGTTCCATACGTTTCCGAAAGTTTTACTTTCTCCGCTCGTTAAATATTTTTATTGTATTTAAAACTGTTAGTTTAGCGTCTACATGCGGGTATTCCGTTCTAGATACAATTATTCATTACTAGCCAAGTGTTTATTTATAATAAGAAATAGTTCGGAGTTAATTACCTACAATAATTAAAAAGAAAAATAGTGATTAAAGACTAGTTTTGTTAGGGTAGGCAAAACCAGAACGTGGCGTGCATAATTCTAATAAACGGAGTGAAAACGAGTTAATTTTATTTATGAGCTTATAAGCGGTTCAAGCAGCTTATCTAATAACCGTGTTGCCCAAATTGCGTAACTAACACCGGATTTTGTGCGACTTCCGACAAACTTATACGGTTAAGGTCGCCGCAAAAGCGCGTTACATATTACCAAATCCGTATGGTGAATTAAGCTATTAGTTGAGACTTGTGTGACACGCCATAAAGCCATCAGAGGAGTTGGCAGCGGGCCACGCTCGAAATTCGAATAGTGACAGAAACGAAGCCCGTGAGTCAGCGCCACTCGGAACCTGTGCGGCGGCGCGATCGATAGACACTGCACCCCACCCCGCGCCCCCTCCTCCCCGCCGCCTCCCGCCTGCACCTGCCGCGCCGGCAGAGCCCGCAGCCCGCTCACGACAAAATCACGCGAAAATCCTTAAAAATCAACAGAAACACCAAAAAAACAGTGCTCCCATCCAAGTCAATTTCACTACAATAACCAGTTCAGTGGTTCAAGGTCACGACGGTCGACGACCCGTAAGTTTAGGAGAAACGTCTACCTCATAAAGTATTAGCAGAATACGCCGCTGTTTATTATTTGTGTTGATCTGTGAAATTTTATTTTTAATTATTACGTGTAGTGGGCAAGGTCGTGCGTTCTGCTGTGCACAAATGTTGAATCTTTATCATTGGAAACACGCGCGTGCTCCGCGGCGGTACACAACAAAGGAGGTTGCGCTAATCGCTTCTCCCTGACTCCTCTTTGGTTCGTGGATGTGAATAATCTGGTTAGCGACGATGGCGTCCAAAGTCTTAGTGCCAGCTGCCCCGTTCACGAAGCTCCAAGTAAGTGTACCAATAATTATTTTGTGTCCACAATTTCCCTTCTCATGTCACCAGTTCCAATTTTGCGTCGAAAATAGATATCCTGTGAGATTCCCATCTGTTTTCAATCTCTCTTCCTCACTAAGTGTAACGATTGCTCTGTTTATGAGAGAGTATCCAATATAAATAATATAAAATTGCCAAGTCACGGAGTACAAAGAGCTACCTTCCGGTCATTGACATTATAGGAAAAGTCATTATGTTTATCAGATGGGCTTTTCCCATCGCCTGGCTATGGGAAATCGTTACTGATTGGGGTAATTTAATTGTAATTAACTGCTGCCGTACATTGATCCTACATGCCTACTTAATTGTTTTTATTTATCTGGACAAAGGGATGCTTCGGTTGTTTGATTTGTATTTATTATTTGCTGTAAGTAAATTACCTGAGAGTGCATCACACAGACTGCATTCGTCGTTCTTGGATTCGTAAATGTTTAAAAAAAATTCTTGTCATTTGCAGAAGTGAGATTATTTTTATGATTTATCTAAACACAAGCTAAGTAAACATCCGTCAAATACTTACACGTTTCAAGATTTATTATTTTTTATGTCGTTCTACTAGATAGTATTTTTACCGACGTCTCTTTATGTCTGGTTGCTAACAAATTAACGTCAACTGTCGCCATCCTCCCCGATCAAAATTTGACACCTTAATTTACTTTCAACCGTTTCCTTTCAATCTTCAGGTGAAGAAATCTCCTCCGGAGCTAACGGGCGGTGGTTTTATTATCGGAGGGGACCCTGTGGCCAGGGTAGCGCACCTGGAGCATAGCGTGCGGTTCTTGCAGGAGCAGCACCGGCAGATGCTGAGCGGTCTACACGCTGAGATCGAAGCGTTGAGGGAGAGAAACCGAGGTATCAAAACAAATTATGTATGAGCTAGTTTGTAAGAAAACATTTGAAGCTGCTGAATCCTTGTGAGTAACTTTGCTACAAATGGCTAAGTATATAAAAATACATACCTACTAGAGAAAAACCGAGGTACGGATGGAAAAATCGAAGATGTGTAATCGTTGTACCTATGTGTGACATGGTAACAAAGGCATACAGATATATGCTATCTTTGAGACTAAAATAATAGTTTAATATTATTGTAGTATTAATGATTTACGATACAAACCTGGGACAGTGATTAATTACATCAGAAACTAGAAGATGGGGTACACGCATGAATAGCTACGTGTTTAAAACATCAAATTTTTGGATCCTGTTTAGCTCTTCAACAAATTAAACCCATCGAGTACCTGCTAATTATTGCGATGACCAAAGAAACAACTGCGAGCCAAGATTATGACAACCATGAGAATAACTAATGGGTAGTGCCGAGGACAATAATATTCGCTCACCTTTGTATCTGCCATGAAAGATACCTAGATAGACTATTCTTTCAATTACACTATTGTCCTTTGCTATCCTTAGGCTCCGTTTCCATCTGCTACCAGCTCGCAAGCAAGTTGCATAACATAGCGGGCTAACAAATAATGTGATAATACCAGATCGTGCCCCGCAATATAAGCTATCAAACTTGCATGCGAGTTGCTCACAGGTGGAATTTTAAAGTTCAGCGGTTTAGATCTGAAGATCCACGTTCGCGTTAAAGAACCTGGAAGTGTGGATTCGACATGCACTCGAAGTATTCGACATCGTTTAACGAAAGTTATAATGTATTAATTCTCGTTTTATTTTGCCTCGTAACGTAACCAAGTTTATAGTACCGTGAGTCATACGAACGATGTGCACTTAGCCGGGAGATCTAAACTAAACAATGAACTAAACTGGGTTCATTGGATGCAGATCGTGCAACTGTTGATGTAATACGCACCTACGACAATTTATTTGTGCCAGTACTTATAAAATAACGAGTATTTGTACGTAAGGGCCATTGGTCAACCATGAATTACAATTACCTAAAACAAATCGTCCCCATAGAGCGAAAAGCCATTAAGTCGAAAATGACCAAAATGAGATACGAGGCTTCAAAGATAAAAAAAGTAAAAAAAACATAACTTTCATTTGACAATACATATTTCTGAATTTAATGAAAATAAATTAAAAAGATAGGCACAAATAAATACACAAGTATGATGATGAACTATGAGAAGAGTTTAGAGAACTTACAATAATTCTTTGTCGTTGTGATAGGTACAGTATGAAATCAATTGTTTTCATATTCAATGTTAACCCGAAGTTGTTTTTCTTCAGATTTTAAACATTAACTACTCTATGATGATGATTTCACATTTTATTTCCAGATTTGCAGTTCCAACTCATATTCAACAAAGAATCTTCACCCAAAAGCAGTTCGCCTCCAGCTGAAGAAAATACTGAAAACAATGAGGTAAACTAACGAGCAAACATTAATAATATTGTTTCTTCATACTCTGCTGCTCACACAGGAAATTGATGTTTCAAAACAAAAGCCAATTAGTCTACTTAAGCAAACTGGAAAAAGTTACCAAGATACTTGCAACGAAGAAAAAACTACCGAAATATAAACCTACCTAAAATAAAAGTTATTACATAATTTGTTGGGTTATACTTATAAATATTCAAGTGCATTACATTTTAACCGCCATTCTTATTGCGTCATAAAAACGCGCACTTTAATTTAGTGCAACACCTTTACTTACGGCCATCTTGTGAATGAAATAGAATTTTATTTCCGAGAAATGTGGTTCCTTTCATTATTTAAAATTTTATAACAGTGCTGTATGGACGTAATTTATGGATGATTCTATATGAATACCTAATTAATTTAATGGTTCTGATGTAGGTATGCAGGTAGGTGTAATCACGAAAATTATTTCTGTGTTATAAAGCTAGGTAGGTACTCTCCGAGTGTCATAGACTCTTCTAAGTAGGTACTTTTATAAAATTCTCGTATCCTGTGGGATATAGGTACTTACCTACCACAGGAGCAAAACCGCAGGCAAAGCTAGTTCTTTTTAAATTGAGACAATAAGGCCTCGGTTACTCGCCGTGAGAGCATTCTTGCGGCTGCAAAAATAACGTTTTTTTACCCTCCTTCAGTCGGCAGTCGGGTAAAAATACGGTTTTCGTTAACCCACTGCTACCATGAGTAGGTACTTAACTAACTAAAGGATTTTCACTGGTCACGAATCCATCTGGGCATGAGCATAGGTAGGTACTTACCGTGACGTACGTCGATGATTTTGTTTCAACACATTTTTACCTATTTATTTGTATTTAGCTAATATACCAACTTCTGCCTATGTAGTGTTCTGATGTGATGTCCAGGTGAAACTGAAGCGCGAAGTGACCCGCTTGGAGCAAGAAGTGACCGCCGCCCGAAGTGAAGCGAAGGCGGCCGAAGCACGCGCCGTTCAACTGCAGACACTCGTAGATGCACAGACTGAGTACGTTTCAAGCTTCCGTACTTCTTACCTACTGCGTGTTCGGACTGAAAGTTTACACTGTAATGGCTATACCTACTGTGACGCGTCCATGTTGTGGTCACGTCATAGAGATTTGTGGGCTAGATTAGTGAGCGAGGGTCAAGGAGAGCGGTTACATTGACCTAGACTTAGATCAAGCAATGAATGAATGACTCTAAAAGAACTAGACTTACCTATCCTGATTCAGATTAAATCACTAGGTACTTAACCTTCTGTTTTACCTACTGGCCAGCATTTTGATTGTCATGCGGATTTGCTTACGCAAACGGTCGTATGCGTCCGATTTGCTCGTATGCGTGGCTCTTGCAGAACAGTTATTAAATTCTTTACGTCGACATTTGTCTCGCGTCCGTAAAAAAATCCTTTGACATTGCTTAACCTGGGTTGAAACACCAGTACTGTTTAATAGTAATACTCGTAAAACAGAAAAATCCGCCTACTGGAAGTGGCGTCTTCGGCGCCTTGCGCGACGTGCCACGGCGACAGCTGCGGCGCGGAGTCGCGCGCCGAGCTGCGCGCGCGGCTGTGCGAGGCCGAGCGCCTGGTGCGGCGCCTGCGCGCCGACGCCGAGCGCCAGCGGAGAGAGGTACACGCGCCGGCGGGGGGCGCCGTCACTAACCTCTTGTTTGACGGCGCGGCCGCGCGCAGCGCCCACGTACGTGTACACCCGACACAGGCTGATGCGCTCTTCCTTTGTATACCCCTTTGATTTGGAGAACGAGTCTTATTGAAGCCCTGAACCTTATATAAGAAGTCACGCAATAAAGATTCCTAAGTAACTGTTTTCATAAGTTAAATGATTTAGTCGTTCATGACCGAACCGTTTTGCAAGTATTTTGCGTACCTAATCCCAAAAATATCCTGTAAATAGCTGTTATTTTGAGAGACATTAAAGATACTTACCAAAGGTTTTTTTTTAAAGTTCACTTCCAGAAACTGCTAAAAAATATTCAAGTTTCAACATGCCTTTCAGAATTCCTCTTTTGGGGCACCATTTAATAATCCACCAAGCCACAAATAATCTTGTTAATCTGTACGTAGATACTTAAGGCTACAGGGGTATACAAAACGGCGGAGTCGTTGAGGCTCGGCGTAGCAGCCGGAAGGCGCGCCGACGTGGACGGGAACGCGTCACGCATACACTGCTCTAGTCAAGGGAATACCAGGGCTATAAGCTCCTCATAAGGTCGTCCTTGGAGCGTCAAAAGCATAAAACTATTCTGTAAACTCAGGAGAACAGGTGCGAAGAGATGGGGTCCGGGGTGTAAAATAGAACCTATGGAGCCATCTTCTTTGTGCACTGGATCAGACATAATTTAATGGATTACGAGCCTTTTCACCCGTACAAGAGTATAAAAATGTCTCCAAAATCAAGCTCAAGTGTTTCTCAGCTGATCCATTTATTTTGATGCTCCGACAAACGCCTTTCGACCATGTCGCCCTGGTACTCTCTGGCTAGGGTATCACACATTTTCAAAGAGTTATCTTTTTCTAGTTTTTTGCACAGTTAAATTTCGAGAGAGTGATGTTTTAGTTTTCTACTAACCCCGCATGTGTTAGCATTTGTTTTGTCCCGTCCTCGTATGCGCTTACTAATGATTTTAGTTATAATTTGAGTTAAGTAGATGGGTTGCCAATTCATCAAGGGTGGCTAATAGAGATCCGTAGTCAAATCTTACAATTCCTTCCACTCTTTCAAAGCATGTTTAGCTTGTAAAGAGTTCTTATTCTGTTTAGTTATGTGGAAAGTCATCTCTTGTACAGTTGGCAACCGCTTTAGGTTATAATAACTTGAGAGTGACATGTTAATCGACCTTTAAGAGTAGCTGTATAAAATGAAATTCGTTCTTTAATAGACAAGGTTTAAGCTAACATAATTTCTGCACGTAAAGTAACTTTTTGAACATAAAATCAAGTTAGTGATCCCTATAGGTGAAGAGTAATAATAGTAGGTACTTCTTCTTCTACACAAGTTTTGGGTGGTTTGAAAGTCAAAAACCTGCACATTTTTTCTTGATTGACACTCTTGCACTTGTTTGGTGGGTTTGTAAGCACCTTTTCAAAACCGACATCTAAAAGAGCGACACAACTATTCCTACAGGTCATAGTGGAAGGACATTTATTTTAAGATCAGACACGAGTCGAAAACACAAGTCAAATTTTCAAGATTCTTCTTCACTAAGAAAAAAAAAGAGTCCACCACCGGCAAGAGAAGAGTAAGGGTTCTGTAGACCTTACCCAGACCTTACCCATTGTTCAATTACGAACCGGTCGCAGAGAAAAAACCAGATAAGGTCTTAGCAGAAAAAAAGAGTATTTTAGTTTTTCCCACTATCTAGACTAGAGCTCTAGCTACCTTGACTCTGCTCCTGAACTCTTATAAGGGTTTTCTTTTACACTTGTCCAACGTGTTTTCATGAACAGTTGCAGTGCATGAAGAACTCTCTGCACGCAAGTCTTCGAGCCAGCGGCCTGGACGCGTACGGCTATCAGAACAACTACCACTTCCCGCCGGTCCATACTCCCGACTTCTGGCGAGAACCACTGAGAGAGTAAGTACCTACACTTTACTATCTTCGTGTTCATGTACTGCCAATAGGGGTGTTTTCTGGGTTACAAAATAGGATTCTAATTTGTCCGCCATTTAGGAGTGAACAAAATTTCAGGCACTGAATCGTCTTCATGTTTTGTTGACGAGACAAATGAAAGAATACGTGTCTATAATATTTCGGTAATCTAACTGGGTACTGAAAATTACTAACAATATGTACAGGCAACGCACAGCCGAAACGGGGAGGGGGAAAACGGGATATATGCGCATACGAACTCGCGGGCAAATGATAGTTAGAGAAATTAGGTTAAGGGCGAAACGACTTATGTTTTTGAACTGGCTCCAAACCAGGTTTCTGACAGATATGAGTATATGACCATTATTCATGTAAGCTCGTTTCGTAGTCCAGTCTATATTGTCCGATAGCAATTACCTGGGAGTCTTCAAGTCCCGAGCCAATACGTTACTTCTAGGCAAGCGTGCGCCAACGTCGATCACATCATCGCTTACCGTCAGGTGAGATAGTGGACGAAGGCACTGGCGGTTCGAATTAAACTGGGTGGTGGGTGAAATTGCTTGTTGCTTTTAAACACTATTTTCTCATTGAAAGAGGCCATTATGCACTGTGCAGTGCTTTGTTCAAAGTTGAAAGCCACTTAGCGAAACAACCTGATAAAATTGTAGTCGGGACAAAGATCAGTATAATTTCTCATCATTGGTGTTTGACAGTAGGTACACACGAAGGGTATAAATCGAGGATAAGGACACATCCAACCAGATTAGTGAATGAGTATCTTTGTTCGAAAGTTGTGACATGATGATCTAAACTTGCAGGGACTTCAACATGGTGGGTTCTCGAGGGCGAAGCACCCGGCGGCCCCTCACACTAAGATTTCTCATCATTGGTGTTTGACAGTACACACGTAGGGTACTAATCCAGGATAAGGACACATCCAACCAGATTAGTGAATGAGTATCTTTGTTCGAAAGTTGTGACATGGTGATCTAAATTTGCAGGGACTTCAACATGGTGGGTTCTCGAGGGCGAAGCACCCGGCGGCCCCTCACGCTACCTGAGCTGTCTGGACAACAGATGCACCGCTCTACCGTCTATGCTAACAGTAAGTTTCGATTTAACACGCTCTATGGATAGAGTTTCCTGACAGTCCTTCTCCATAGGAATCTATTATGCTTTGGAATGGGCAGCCAGCCGGTCGATTCTGTAAAATCGAAGTGTAGGCTTGGGTGAATGAAATGAAATGATCACTAGGTGAGCTGTCAATCCATATAATCAAGATAGAATGACAGCTCACTCCGTGATCACGTGTCATCTTGATTGTAAGGATTGACCGGCAGCACCACATCTTCCTGACTGACTGACTTCATGACAGTTCGAAAATGCCTGAATATACCTATAATAAACCCTTAAAGTTTGAGTACTTCCCGTTAAAAAAATAAAATATGTAAAAACTTTTTTTTACTTAGGCCAAGTGCAGTTTTATGTAAAAAAAAGTTTTTGGTCTATATTCGTGACAATCTAAGAAGTCGGATTTGATAGCTGTGTAGAGAGGGATGGAAGAGCGCTTTTCTACTAAGTGGGAAAGAGATTTATTTCATGTCTCTTTGATACTTACAAAATAAGCAATGTTGTATCCTGCTGTCAACTCCGGCTTCTTAGATTGTCACGAATATAGTAGGGGTTTTATACAAGCGTTAGACCTTCGGTGACCATCGACGCCAATCAATCCCTTCAAACGGAAACTAAGTTTATACGTCTTTATCAATTACAGATCATACACGTCCCAGAGCCAATGGATATGACAAGACTAAAAAGCCTCAGGCAGCCAATGGAGAAGCAGCCAGTACCGTCACACCCAAGACTCCAGAGGAACCCACAGGTATACCTCTCAACCTTTTTCGTTGACTATTTGCCGCAAAGACGTTGTCAAACGACACCATCGGCAACTTGACCATAGAACTTCTGGAAAGAAGATTTCAGGCAAAGAGTTTTATTATCAGATATTTACAACAGAGTACCTTGATTAGGAAAAACAAAATATATTTTACTAATCCTGGCCCCCGCATTTGTGCTCTATCGATGCCAAATATGGTTATTGGCTCAATACACGGGACTGAAACATTACTGGAGAAATGTGGGTGTACTTTAGTTTTAGCTAAGCCTAACCTTCCGACGAATCCAGGCGATTTTATTAGTTCAGGGCAAACAGAGACGACAAATTTTTCTGTTCACTTTTCGGAACCAATTCTCAACCTAACCCGCATTGCACATGCTGTCATCGTGTTTTAAGGCTTCTCTGCATCAGAAGAGACCATTGCCCAGTACTGGGAGTCTGGGACAATCACAGGCTGGGCTATTATATATTTCTGGAAACCTACCTACATGCACAGCAAGTCAGTTGATTATGATTTTATTTCCATTTATTTTAATATTCCAGAATGCCGAATTAAATCAATGTACGCGAGCGATTTAACGAAACCGACAGACAGTAGTAACGTGAGCTCTAATGCCAAGTACCCAGAGTTGAAAATGGTTGTCACGAAATTAATATCGCACAGTCAGGGTGAGGAATACGCACTTTTTTTATTTGGTTTTTGGCTGCTTTACTCAATTGCGCATGATGATTTTCTATGGAATTACCAAGTCGTGTTATATTCAAGTCGAAGTTGTAGACGAGTACGTCTACCAGCGACAAACGGTCCCGTTAGGGAAGGCTAGCTTCGAGAAAGAGGTCAATCGTCGAATCCGACTCGGCTGGGCGGAGTTTGGGAAGTTGCGTGGTATCTTCTCGTCTCACATACCAGTGTCTCAAGACGAAAATCTACGTAAGTCATCACTGGCAACACCAGTGCGTGTTGCCAGTGATGAGTTATGGAACCGAAACGTGGTCGCTGACTATAAGTCTCATCAGAAGGCTTAAAGTAACCCAAAGGGCACTGGAGAGGTCAATGCTCGGTGTTTCCTTGCGTGATCGAATGACGATGCTGCAAGAGAACAAAGGCGACCGACATAGCCCAAAATATCACCATACTGAAATGGCAGTGGGCAGGGCACATTGCTCGCAGAACAGATTCGAAAAGTTCTGGAGTGGCGACCGCGGACCGGGAGACGTAGCGTTGGCGCGGCCTTCCACAAGCTGGAGCGGTGACCTGGAGAGGGTCGCGGGTAACCGATGGATGCGGATAGGACCGGCTGTTGTGGCGACACGCAGGGGAGGCCTATGTCCAGCCGAGGACGTATGCAGGCTGATATGAGGATGATGAATATATTAAAGTCATGATTGCATGGTTCCGCTAATACAGAGGGAAGACATAGCTTCTTCACTCTCATACGCTGGACAAAGATGATTAACGCAACATAGACGGCTCCTACTACTATATGTGAATTAAGAATTCGAGATAATTATCAAATTTTTGAACACCAAACTCTATGCCACACATTACAAAGTTAAAATTCTATTCAACCCATATTTTTCTTAGCGCCTTTTTTCATTATGGTCACTTAAAATACACAAGGCTAAACTCAATACTTGTATTGGAGGTGATTTTAAATGCCATTATGGCACCTTCTTGTTTAGTAATATTTAGAATAACTACATTCCTCATCATGAACTTTTGCGTAAAGGAGTCTTCACTAATGTCCGTTTTTTCTAACAGTAGGTGACAGCTTAAATAAAAGCGTGCTGTTAGACTTTCAACGCTCGGTTCAGCTCCAAGAATTGAAAATACAACAGTACCTAAGCTTCTATTTAGCCACTCAATAAGGTGCCGCATGTTTTCGTTAAAACGGGTATAACAGTACTAACTGGCTTGTTGTGCATGCAGGTACTAAAAATTTAGATAAAGTATTAACTTTAGTTTAGTTACTTAAAGTGACATGAAAATGTTCTGATGGTAACGTAAGAAAACAGTACTTTCGTTTTATGGTTCTTTCATGTTTTGCTACAATATGTTCGACGCCTCAATGATCTTGAACAGTGAGCATCCCCACTGCAATGGTTTTTAATCATCTGCCTAGCCTTTTCCCAACTATATTGGGGTCGGCTTCCAGTCAAACCGGATTTAGCTAAATACCAGTGTTTTACATGAAGCGGCTGCCTATTTGTCCTCCAAAACCCAGTAACTAACCACGATAGTCCTTATAACAAGACTGGTGTCATTTTGGCTTCTGACTACACGAAATGGCAGTCAAAGTCCATCAAATGACAGCCGGAACCAACCGCTTGACGTGCTCTCCAAGGCACAGTTAAGGCTCTGCATGTATGAGTATTGTAACTGCTCCGATGGTCTCGCGGTCGCGCTTGCGACTGCCGAGCGTGGAGTCCTGGGTTTGATTCCCAGACCGGGCAGTGTTATTGGGTTTTTCCAATAGGAAATTCTCTGTGACAGCCCCGTGCCTCGGAAAGTACGTTAAGCCGTTGGTCCTGCGCCAGATCTCTCTCCGGTCGTGTCGGGTTGATGTCCCATCGGAATGTGAGAGTGATGGAAGAGGGAGTGCACCTGTGTTCGCGCACACACGCCTGCACTATAATATGTCCTGCACCGATGGCTAGTCTCAGTCGAGATTAGCCGCCATGGCCAATATCGGTCAGGAAGACTATATATGAATATCTCCCCCGTACCGACCTCGGCAAGTGTTGCTTAAATGCTCAAAGATCGGCAAAACTGGGATCATATATGTGAGCCGAAACGCAGCTACTCTTAAGTAGGATTGAGCCGGACGTGTCAGATGAGATGTGGGCTAAAAGCACCAGTCATTGGCTCCCATTCAATGCTAGGCAACATCGCGGCAGAGCGAGACGAAGGAGAAATTAACTCTATCTTATTGGAAAGACTGGCGTGCAATGTCAGAGGACGCGTGTGGAAGAGGGCGAGGGAGGCCAATAGCGGATATCGTGTAGATGAATTTATTGCAACTAGAGGAATCGATCCCGGTCGATTTTTCTAATCCCGGGATTTCGGGATGATCAACAGTTAATCTCGGGATTGACGAATCTATTTCGGGGCAATTGAAAACAGCTAACAGTACATTAAAACAAGTTGTTAAAAGGAGAAAGCCAACTGAAAAGAAAAAGAGTATAATCAGTAAAAAAAAAAGGGACGAACACTAATAATGCTGCAAGGGAATAACTGATGAATCTGTTTTTTCTGATACGCCTTCATTAATAGAAAACTGGAGAGTATTAGCTACAAAAAAAACTAGTATCGAGTCAGACTCGCGCACCGAGGATTTCTTAAAATATTTTTATTATATTGATGTAACTAAAAATGTATGCTTTTCGCAAGTTTTCCTTTATCTGTGATATAAGACATTGCTTCGTACCATACAAGATTCTGAGTTCACGGGAAGTACCCTGTAGGTTTTGATTCCCTTGCGAGTGTCGAAAATTTGCAGCATAAACGGCTGTATCTTTTTATTGCGTTGGCTTAGAAGTTTTTTCACAGCTCCCAAGGGACAGTGGACCTGAGTATTTGATATGAATTTCAGCTTGATACCTCAGGCGTTCCTGAGAAAAAGGGTCTTGACAGACAGACAGACGGTCAACAAAGTGATCCTATAAGGGTTCCGTTTTTTCCTTTTGAGGTACGGAACCCTAAAAACAGCAAAAAATAAAGATAGCAAAACATGATCATTAAGGTAAATTTGTTGAGAAATAAATAATAGATAATAATAATAATCCATCATCACTGACAGGACTATTGTTGCCAATAAGCCTGATATAGTGGTGGTGGACCGAATCGAGAGGCGTGCAATGATTGTAGACATAACCGTTCCGCATGACGAGAACCTCGTCAAATATATTGACTTGGCTCGCGAGGTTGTCGACATGTGGGATGTGGACTCAGCAATCATTGTACCGATAGTTGTGTCAGCCAATGGCTTAATAGCCACGAGCCTCGACCAGCACCTCAGGAGGCTCACGTTAGGCAGCCTGGATCAAGGGCCTGATTCAGAAGCGGGGCTTCTGGACACGGCTCGTATTGTTAGGAGGTTCCTCTCTCTTGAGCCCTTAACCCGATACCGGTACTATTGTTATATTTTAGAATGTTTTTTTTTTATTTTTGTATTTTTTAAGTAATATATAAAAATGTAAGAAATAATTAAATAAAAATGAATAAACGGAATAATAATAAAACTTTTATTGACATAAAGGTGTTACATTTCAATTGAATCCCTGACTCCTGAACTAAGTTGTACCTGTGCTACAGGAGTCAGTGCTTATGGAACATAAAATGGTTCGATTGAAGATGAAAATACATCTCAAATACCAGCGCTTTTGATTCATTTGCACAAACGATTGCAATTGGAGTTGTTGATGAATACACGTTAAGTAGGATCATAAGAAGCAATGATGAATATTATACATTTATAAACTGATGATTATAGATAATGATACGGAAAACGTTTACAAATTTCGTTCAGATATATTAAAAAAATATTTCGAATTAGTACATGATAGTGATAAAGTTTACGTGAACTGTGAATGCAATGTGCATATTTGAAAAATAATTGTTAAAAATACAGTGCAGAGATAAAACAATCATGTACAAATGTAGACCATGTGTCCTTTAAACAAATTTAGTACGAAATGTGCCTTTTTCCCACTTGATTTTAACAAAAACACCCTAAAGTGAGTCTGCAAATTCAATGCTAAACAGTGACAGAAATATGTCGAGTTGTAGACTAGGCACTTGTCATGGCATAAGGTGCTTAGATTATAATTTAAAAGATATTGCTGCTTTTGAGCCCAATTCTGACGTCGAACTTTGCATCAATAATAATAACTTAATTTCGGACGCACAGATCCATAGAGTGTTAGTACCAATCAACCTCTTCACAAACTGCTGCACAATTGGAGAGCCGAGGCTCTCAACTACCGCAATGACTTACCCAAAAATATAACATTAAAAGGAATAGAGTAGGTACCACCTTTTATCTGTTAAAGAATTTGTGCCTCCTCCGGCCCCGAAAGGCAAATCACAATGCCGCAGAGGGTCCAAATGGCAATGTTACGACATGTCTTAGTAAAAACAAAATGTATGCACACTGTTATATATATGCAAAAAAATATTAATGTATCAATCAATGAATAAATATACGTAATATTTATGTGTTATGATTTACTTTTGGTATTTTTTTTTTTTGCATTTAAAAAAAAATGTATAAATGCAAAACTTCTTGTAGGTCTAACTTAGTTTTGGCTTATCGAAAAATTCTAAGAAAAACTTACATACATATGTGGAGGTTCCAAAGAGGTACTAAATTTTAACGAAAGATAAACTAGTTATAACGTCATTCGGCCATTCTGAAGTCAGAATGGCTGGCCATTTTCCTCGTTATAGTTTTCCCTCTTTAGCGAGGTACCAATTATTTGATGTCTGGTACCAAATAGGTACTAAAACTTGGTATTGCTCAAACCTCCAAAATCTCTCTTAGTCGTCATCATGACACAGACAATAAATCCCTCCCAGTTAATATTTTTTTTAAGAATATATCGGTTGTTTCCAGTTTCGGTCCCCGGCAGCTCGGGCAGCGCCGACAGCCGCGTGCGCGCGCGCCGCCAGCCGCGCCGCCACGCGCCCGACCACACCTAACTGGCGCCGCCTCGCACCACACACCGCGCCCACAGACACACTCACACACATAAACAACAACTAGAGACAGCACAACTATGAGTGGCAGACGTGACCAAAATACCATCACACTTCAGACTTTAAGAAGAAACAGCATTACCATGAGTGACAGAGATGACGCTCTGACTATAACACGTCGTATTTCAGAGAGAGACAGCATAACTGTGAGTGAAAGGGATGATGCTCTACGAACAGGAATACCTGCAGCGTTGAATAAAGACACACGTATGAATAACAGAGACAACGTTATAAAAACTATCACACGTCTTGCTTTACAAGGCGACTATACAGCGTTAGAACAAGACACACCTATCAGTTAGACGCTAGTGTTACACAAAGATAACACACATAATAATATGAGTATCAGAGATGACTTTCTACAAAGGACGCGGCATCATTTCATTATCCTTTACAAACGATTATGTGGCATCATCACACATCGTGGATTCGAGAGAGACAACACACATACGAGTGACAGAGATGACACTCTACAAAACGTCACCTGTCGACTGTTAGACGAAGATCGAAGGATGATTCACAACGCTCCACAAAGACGTGGCATGTTACCGGCCGGGTACTGTACCTCTAATGGCCACCACACGCCTCTCACAAATATAGCTGCTGCACAGCGGATATTATGTAATGACAACACAGTCTGACCGTCGATAAACTAGGAGTAGGCTTCCATAGACTTCCAAAAGAGAGAGAGAGAGCGCGAGAAAGTTTTGTCGTTGTATAAGCTCGAGTGGAGCGAGACTGGCATGCGCGTGCAGTAGGCTACAGTAAGGGTAGGCCCAACGCCCAGGAAAACGCGGCTTTAATATTTATATTAAGGCCACCACAGGCAAGCCCGGTTAAGCAGTCGACAACCTCATAGGTTGAACTGCGAGACGCCACTCAAAAAATAAAAAAAACAAGCGGGGACTGCCGATAGAAGTGAAAACCGAAAGCTAAAGCGTTCGGTGACGATGACGCGAATTCCATGATTTTTGTTCACCCAAAAAGTGCTCAACGCGCCTAAAGAAGTTTTCACTTAAAAAATAAACTTCTGTGCCACCTTATAGTTCCTGCACGCTCCCTATAGTCGTGTCTCGCTTCGATGGGAGATAACTCGTACGACAAAATTTTGTCGCGCTGAGTTTGTAAGATTTGCTTGTCGTAAAGTGTCGTCCACACTAAAGAACTAATCATTTGATGAATCCTGTAATTCGGAGCTAGGCTTAAACCCGCTTCTCCAACAACAAACAAAAACACCTAAATAATTGCCTAAACACATTTGTACTGTTGGATTTTGAACTCTCTGCTCTCAGCTTTTCAAATCGTTTTAAATCCAACGGAGCCTTCCAGTGTTCGTGGAGACATGAATGTTGATACAAGTACGCCTTAGGCCGCGTTCCCACAATGTCGCGATGACAGATTATCGTGTTGTTTAAAGCGTCGTGGCTTGTGTATTTAAATGGAGGTGTTCACATATAGGACGACACGATTAACCGTCGTCAACGACTTTTTACATACAAAATGTATGGCAGTCGTCCAAAATGATAAAATCGTCACGACATAGTGGGAACGCCCCCTTAGTGTGGATGACGCTTCAATATTATGTACTGCACGGAGGATAATAACTTTTTTGTAAAACTATCTTTAGCGATCTCTGCATATTTTAATAAATGTAGGTACAAAGTGAGAAATTCTAATAGATTTTTCAAACACTTGGTAGTTCCACTGAATTGCTTTCTACCGACATGCGACATTTAAAATCTATTACATGTTAAGAATTACATGAACAAACGAGACGATTTTTTGAGATTGACGAGATATTTAGCTAGACTGAACACTGGAGCGGTATTATGAGTTTCACTGTCATTTGTTTCTGGGCGAGACAGTGACGGAGCAATACATGATGAAAAGCACTATCTCTTTTCCGCTTGAAAACTTTCAAATACGGGTCTGGCTCTAATGCTGGCGCGTCACTTATGCAGTACAAAATTGATTTTATTTCGAAAATCATAAGGTATATTTTGTATTTCACAAATGATGCGAATATTTTGACAAATACGTCAAGTAAAGTGCCAGTGTAAAAAAGCTAAACAGTCATTTGTTTTTGTGCGAGAGAGACAGAGATAAACCTACAGGTACATGACGAATAGCAACGATCTCTTTTTCGCTTGAACACTCCTAAATACGAATCTGAAACTAAATAAAGTTAAGAATGCTGATATTCCTTAACCAAATACACTGTGGAGACATTGATGCGACATAGAATAAAAACACTGGCAACACTGGTTCATAGGAATATTTTGAAACTATTATAAATCCTGTCACCGAGACTAAAAATAAACTTTCCAATTACATGAAACGTCAAAAAAACTCAAACTAGCCAAGGATAGTGACTACTATTCTGACGAAATATTCCAAGCAGTCTGTTGCAGTTAGTAACGTCAAATCTATACTAATTTAACCTTTTGAAAGCCATTGTCACGTATACATGACAAGCAAGCGCGTGCCCTGTACGCCAAACGTCACAAATATGTGACAAAAAGTACGGCGAGTTTGTGGCTTGGCGTCGGGGGCACGCCGATGCGTTTATGCTCTGGCGTTCAAAAGGTTAAAAAAGCTGAAGTTTTTTTGAACGCGCTAATCTCTGGAACTACCAGTCGGATTTGGAAAATTATCTTTTATATGATAGCCACATTCATGAGGAGGGCTATATGGGAACGGGAAAAAACGGGATATGCGCGTACGAAGTCGCGGGCAAAAGCAATAAAAGGCAAAATATTCGTATGAACTAGTATTGCCAGTGTTTTGATTCATTGTCGTATCGTCGTCTCTACCTTGTATACCTACATATTTCGAAATAAATCGACGGTCGGACTGCTAAGGTCGGAGGATTCAATTATTATGATATAATCGTATCGTAATCGCCTTCTGTAACAGTAATAATTATACTAACTCGTAGTTATCATATAGCCTGAAACGACCGTGTTGACATATTAGAGCGCTGCTATAATGTTGTATGATACGATAAAGATGTACTATTTAACCTTTTGACCGCCACGGTCGGCTATAGCCGACAAATGAAAAAGTGCCCCACACGCCACCGTCGCTAGAGCCGACAAGAAAAACGGCGAATTTGTGGTTTGGCGTCGGGGGCCGCCGATGCTTTTATGCTCTGGCGTTCAAAAGGTTAATGAGAGAATTGACGGCTCTTCGAGATACATCGAGATGCCAAAATAAATGTAGCTACTTGTATGATTTGATATCCCGTAGCGGCTATGCCGCATGCCAGTGAGAGACACCGGTTTACGCATAAATAATAAATTGACGGCCCGTGACAATTCTCAAACCTGGGGGCTACTCTCTAAGCCCGAAGTCTGTAGTTTCGGACTTAGTTGCGGGCGTGTTCTAGTTCGTATCACCTAACCAATGACAACACGATTAACTGTCAAATCGTGTTGTCATTTATTTTTAGTTTGGGTTCAGAACTAATCGTAAGTCCGTAAGTGAGACGGAGTAGAATACTCCCGCAACTAAGCCCGAACTAATGTAGGAACCTCATTCTTCTCCGCATGAGAAGAGTCATTTGACCTATAATTGTGCCGAGATCATTCGCATCTCAGTCGCTAACTGCCAAAACTACTTAAATTTCCCTAAATTTTTGTCAATTTGCGACAGATGCGAATGCGAACGTTGCTTAACCTTTTGAACGCCATTGTCACGTATACATGACAAGCAAGCGCGTGCCCTGTACGCCAAACGTCACAAATTTTTGACAAAAAGTACGGCGAATTCGTAGCTTGGCGGAGGGGGCTCGGCGATGAGTTTATTAGCTTTGGCGTTCAAAAGGTTAAAAAATAGTAGATAGAATTGGCCCATAGACACATCTTCCCAATTTTTCTTTGTAGGAAACTATGTTTGTATGGGCTTTTGATTTTCCGTCTGCGATAAGCATTTCATTGTCAATTACTATTAAATCGTGACGTCAGAAAATCAAAAACTTATTTAATGAAGTTTCTTAACATTGTCGTACCGTGCACCAGTATATCCGCGCCCTTAGATGTTCATTGTGCTCATTTGTGATTTAAAGTGCAATTTTGTATATACATGTAACGTTAGAAAAACTTAGTACTTATGAGCAATAATGCTACGTAATAGTTGCTTAGTGTTTTGTCTCTTTCTTTTATTATAACGAATAAAAAGGACGCAAGACAAACATTGGCGAGTAGGTAGAAGTTTTTCTTTATATTAGGAATATAATGTACAATACTTTTGCCTTTGGAAATTCAGTGAGATATCCCTAAATACTGCCATTAGTATTTATTTCCCTCTCCACATGGAATACGTACGGCATTACGGTGTGTACCTACTAAAATATTTAAAAGACTAAAATATTTTTAGCTGAATTTAGAATTATTATTAAATGTAGTTAAAAAAATGATCTGCGATTTTAATCATGTTTAAAGTTTAGATAAACAACGTTTTTTATAGTAACGCAGTTGTCCGCCCGATGGCCGAGTGAGTGTGACGGTACTAGCTACATTTGTGAGAGTCAAGTAGACCTATTAAATGCTATATTTGTAGCCTTATCCATATTAATCTAATTTATTAAAATAATACTATTAATTATTATATTTGAATATTATAATTATTGATATGATAATATATTTATTGCAAATGGTACGTGTTTTATTTTGTCTACGCTTAAAATAAATTACTACTACTTAATCACATAATTAAAAGCATTTTACAGACTCACAAAGTGTCTACTAACAGTCAAATACGCAAAAATGAGTATAAAAGGGTGTTTATTCTAATCATCTTAACATCTGGAACAGTTCATGGCTACTACAACATTTGTAAGCATTTCCTAAGAACCATAACACAGAATCGTTTACATTTTCAGTCTCCAACAATTTCTTTAACACATCGACCTTATTATTAGTTGCAAAGTAATTTAAAAATATCCTAAAGGCCTCCTGGGAGTCTAAATTTGCTAAGAACCTAAACAAGTATACAATGTTAGGGTTTTCGAGAGACCTTTCAATACTTACAGATAGGTATCTTAGAGCTTTTAGAATGAATTCTTCAGTTAGGAAGCGGTTGGTGAAGTGGCTGTGGCAGGAGAGGATGAAGAACAGCTGTGAAGATATAGCGATCCTCAGTCCTGGGAGAATCTGAAGAACTTTCTGAAGGTGCTCCGGTCTGGAATAGACAATTTTATGGTTTTAGCATTCCAAGGTTTATAATCTAATAAAGGTCCATATAGTTTAAACTTTCATAATTATAACAAGTCCACACTTATTTATTGCAAGCAAGGAACCCTCTCATTTTATTTATTTGATATAAATAAAATGAGAGGGTTCCTTGTTCGGGAAAGCAATGTACACAGATATGTTGCTAAGTGTGCTCCCACCTTAACACATAATATTAATATGGCCAACACTACATTGTTCTACATTCTAGAACATTCCACACTGTGTCATGTCATCCAGTGATCTATGCAAACCTCTTTCCAACACGTGTAAAAAATTACTTAGAAGGGGTTATTGTACTCATCATTATGAACAACTTTTACAATGGGACCAACACAAAAACGCAAAAAGAAAAATCAGCTATTCAGTAAATTTTGTCGAGTTATGAGCACATAAATGTATGGGGCAGTAGATTTTTCAAATTCGCCAAGAGCGATCTATCTGAAGGCCTAATTAGACTTTTTCTGTACTATATAAGGCAACAGCAGCAAGCGTCAATTTGGCGAAATGTGCTTTGACAACATTGAGCCATACGAAGAAACTCCAAGAAACTAGGCAATATTGTAACCACTTTTATTAATATATCAGATCATTCCCTTCAAAATGGTTGAGCTGAATGGTGCTGATGCACGCGTCATGCATATTACAAATTAGAAGATTACATTCGGGATAAGAATGCTTGGAAACATGCTGGTCCTACTCCATAAGACAATCAAGGGTGTAGACAAAATCAAACTGGTTGATTTATGAATTAACATTATAGATTGAGAGCACTGTTGACTCACACACTGTTTAATTAATAGTTCCAATATTTGTAAATTTGTGAGTACCATTTACCTAAATTTCTTTAGAAAATGAATAAGTTTACCTCTGCTGGTAATACTTTGTTCTTATAAGTAGCATACTCTGGGTGCATCGTCCTCACATAATATTAAATTAATTTTTGTATACCAAATTTTGTAAAATGATTATTTTAAAAGAGTAATTATGGAGTTTCTTGTCCGTTCTTCTCCATAAGAATCTACCTTTCCGAATGGACAGTAGTCACTTTATTAATGTAATATTATTATTTTACTGAACGGTAAATGATGACGTTCAAAAGTGCCGTTTAATAGCCTAATTGAAATAAACGTTTTGACTTTCATGTTCGTAAACGGGCGCCTTCAGTGGAGACTGGTCATCTCTTAGCTGCCACTGGCTTATTTTAATATTTGGTACTAAAAATTGTTTTTTCTTTCTTTATGTTATTCTCACATTTAGAAGCAACAACGTTAATGTAACCAGGATATTTGTAAAACATTAAATGGTTTATGAGTGTCCATGGAGTTTCTTGCACGTTCTTTTCCACAGAGATCTACGCTTTGGAACGTGCAAATAGCTTCATGTTTTTGACTAACTGACTTTGACTATTCAAAAGTACCTAGTAAATGTAAAAAAAATGTAAAGTAAAAATAGACCTGGAATTCGATATAATAGTCCTTACCGAATGCTGGCTGAGCGATAATGTGGCAATAGGACAAATCGATAACTATACTTCATACGCGTCAACTAAACACACAAATCAAGCCAGTGGTGTAGTAATATACGTCAAGAGCTGCTTGACACCTGTAGTAACTGAGCATAATCTACTTGACGCAGACTGCTTGCAAATTTATATTCGTAATTTTATATCAATTCTCGATATCTACAGATCTTCCTCTTACAAAAACACAGAAAATTTTATTAACTCTCTTGAAACTATAACCACGAATATGCCTCATAGCCCCTGTAAGGTTATAGCTGGAGACATTAATATAAACACTCAACGGACGGAGTCTTGCTCAGAATATGTTTGCCTAGTGGCACAATTAGTATTCACAACGGCTATCAACAAACCAACCCGTAACGAAGCATGTCTTGACCACATCTTCGCAAAGACTAAGGGACAAATCGAGTCCATTGTATGCCCCTCAGCGGTTACTGATCACGACCTGGCTATGGTCGGCGTTCGCACAAATGTTCCCAAACCATCGCGAGAGAAAAGATTTCAAGTGAAATATGACTTTGAATCTATTAAGTCAGAAATACAAGAATTTGACCGACTGGTCAAATGTAACTGGAGAATCATGTCTAAATGCTGCAGCCCTTGCTTTCATGTCTAGTTTGTCATCTATTATGGACCATAAATCTAAAACCATACAAATAAGCAAACTCAGTTTTACTCTCAAACCATGGATGACTCCTGGTTTATCAAATGGTGCATAAGGACTGGCTTCACATGCAAGCTAAAAAAAATCCAAATGACCCGAATAAAAATTAATTTACAAACGATACAGACACTTTAATCAGGATCTTCTACGTAAACTGAATAATCAGAATGATAGAGAAGAATTAGAAAACAATAAAGATCAAACTAACAAATTATGGAATACAATCAAACGAATCGCTAACCAAGTCCCAACAAAAAGCAAGTCTCATAATCTTTGCAAAATTAAAAATAATGAAATCGAATCACTAGACTTCTATAATAAATTCTTATCTCACGTAGGCCAGCGACTTGCGGACCAAATTTTAACTAAACTTAGCGAAACACAGGACTCCCTAGCATCCAAAATTAAAATATCAGATTCTCCCCTAAACTCTTTCTTCCTCCATCCGACAAGTACAGATGATGTCGAAAGACTTATCCTTCAACTCAATGATAGCAGTGCCCCGGGATTGGACGGAGTTACGAACCGAATGGTAAGACATATCAAAAACCATATTGTTGAACCGTTAACACACATTTACAACCTTGTATATATCAGGAAAAGTTGCAGTATATAAACTGCAACTTTTCCTGATATCTGGAAAGCTGCAGCTGTGACACCCATACATAAAAGTGGTACCACTGACGATTCTTAAACTTCAGACCCTTTTCTCTCCTAAGTACATTCTCTAAATTGCTTGAAAAAATTAGTAACAAACAATTTATTCGTTTCTTGGAATCAAATAAGATCTTATCAAATCAACAGTTCGGCTTTCGTCAGGGCAGATCCACCGAACATGCTGTATCATTTTTGACGAAAATCATCTCTGATAACCTTGATAAAGGATTATCATGCATCGGAGTCTTTTTTGATATGGCAAAAGCCTTCGATACCGTTCCAATACCTATTCTCTTGAGAAAATTAGAGTCTATTGGAGTACGAGGTATTTGTCTTGAATGGTTTCGCAGCTATGTTACCGGTAGAAAACAATGCACTAAAACGAATTCCTTCATTAGTAACACACACGACATCGCTTTTGGTGTGCCTCAAGGTAGTATTTTAGGATCCACGCTTTTTCTTGTATACCTAAACGATCTCCTCAATTCACATAGAAAATGCAAATATTATAATCTTTGATGGTGGAACGTGGGATAGCGTGCAGTCTTTATCACAAACTGGTCTCCAACGAGTTGTGGAATGGCTGAATAGTAAACTGTTAACCTTAAACACGTCAAAGACAAACTTCCTCTGCTTTCATAAAACTGCCATCTCAGCTGCTTCACCTGACTTAAGGTTAATAGTGCATAGCTGTCAACCATCTGCCAAGCTCTATCTCAACTCGAACTTACCATCATGTACATGCAAACAGATAAATAAAGTAACACACTCGAAAAACTTAATTTCAGTGAGCATATTGCAGCTACATCTTCCAGGGTAAGAAAGATTATACACGTTATGAAACAGTTGAGGGATGTAGCGCCATTAAAACTTCTAAGGACAATTTACACCACACTATGTCAGTCGATCTTATCTTATTGTATTCTAGCCTGGGGTGGCACTGCTACATCCCATCTCATAGGGTTAGAAAGATCACAACGGGGAGTTCTTAAAACAATGATGAAAAAGCCTTTCCGTTTCCCTACCATTCTCCTTTACAAAGAAACCCAATTACTTAGTGTTAGAAGAATTTACCTACTAAAAATCACTCATGTTACCCACAAAGAAGTCCTTAACTCACCTGACTATAAACACATGGCAAGGAGGCGTGTCTTCAAGTTACCCATCATCCCTGTTAAAACAAAATTCGCTTAAAGGTTCAGCACCTATATGAAAACCCTCGTTGATAATAACTTCACTAAATTGTGTAGCTTAAGAAACCTATCACTGCGTGAAGCAAAAATTAAAATTACCAAAGAGTTAACAGACTGGACATACGAAAACACGGAAAATTTTACAAAACACTTATTGTGATCTCATAGTTCTTTAAATAAATATAGGCATTAAATGCAATTATCTAGTTTAACTTAATCTAAGTTCTTATACTATAAGTTATAACATAACTATAATTCCCTGGAGAATTAAACTTAACGAAAACAAAAAAAAAAGAAAACTGTACTGCGCATTATTGTACCCATAGTTTCTAGTAATATTGTAATCATTGTTATTGTGTTATTTATTAATATAATTTGTAACTGCATAGGAATCCTAAAAGCTTCCTGCGGGACAGGCCCAGCCCAGTGCAGGAAGTCTTTGTAAATTCAAATATGCTTAATTTTTAAAGAAACTATACAATCTTGTATAACACAATAATTGTAACCTTTATTTTCTTTTTAATAAATTTATTCTTATTCTTAATGGTTTTTTTGAAATAAATGTTTTGACTTTCAATACACAAGTAATTTAGTTGAAAAATAAAACATTGAGAGAGCAATATGGAATATATGGAACAATTAGAAGCAATATTGGCGAATTAATTGCCTCATTTTGTTTGAAGTTGCTGCACATTGCTCCAGATTGATCCATACTTGTTGCCAAGCTGTAATTGCTCAAAAAATTACCCGTGTAAACGCACCTTAACAAACAAACAGAGCAAGTATCGCATTTATATTTGTAGTTTGGATAAAAATATGTGAGATTTTCATAATACATACTTCAAATTATCTCGCAGCTGGTGAGTGAAGTGAACCAGTGCATAGAGTACCGAATCCCTCGTCTCTTCATTGTTGCTGAGAAGCAGCTCTATGAGCTTGGCTATGGCGCCCTGTGACGTGAGCAGCTCGCAGGACTCTGGTCCAGATCCTGCAAGGTTGCCTAGGGTCCAGGCGCTGGTTACCTGGAAATTAAGAAGACATCTATGATTTATTGAGCTGCTTTTCGTAATTTTGTTGAAATATTTTGCAGACTTATTAAGTAAGTATAATATTATTGCAAGTCAGTAGGTGAATTACTTATGTTTCATCAAATTATCAATTCAGCTCATTTTTAAGCAACGTCGTTAAAATAATGTATGGAAATTGAAGAGATGCAATTGCGAAAGTTGTTTAAAATACTTTTTTACAAAAAATTACAACCAACTTCCAAATAAAAAACACTACAAAGTATAAAATAATTTTAACTTCGGAAGTCGGTTTATTTGGTTGTTTTTTTTTGTTTATTGACACCAAATTCCGAAATTTTAGTTGTTTAATACTTACAAAGTATTTAATAA
The DNA here is from genome assembly GCA_905163435.1 of Mamestra brassicae. Taxonomy (NCBI): domain Eukaryota; kingdom Metazoa; phylum Arthropoda; class Insecta; order Lepidoptera; family Noctuidae; genus Mamestra; species Mamestra brassicae. The sequence goes on from LR991001.1 coordinate 18,112,829, forward strand.
CTAAAATTTTGTTTTTTATTTGGAATTCGGTTGTATTTTTTGCAAAAAAGTCATTATTTTCCACTTTTTTTTATACCCTACAACTGATGATACCCTACAACGAAGTGACATTATTCCCATACTGAGTGGTTGCACTATTTGCCGTAAAGGAATTACTTTATGTTCCTTCGCAGTCCAAGTCCAGACCAGGTCATAGTTAAATATCTACTTTGCTCTGGTACTAGATTTGATTGATTTTAAGTTGAAGAGGTCACTGGTTTATCTTTAAAGTTCACCGTTCAATGCAAATGCAATAAAGTTATACCTGAATAGATAACCCCAAGAATATGCTAATTCAGATTTTTACTTGTTTGCATACCCCTTCACAGCGTACCGGCGTGATGTTATGTATTAACTGGTGTAAACAATAACATACATGCGATTTTAGCAATCCCGGGTGAGTTGCTATCATTATTGAAGAGTTCCGTTGCCTACCTCCGAAGTTCTTCATCAGATCTTCTAAAATTTAAATTCTTAAAAATACTCTTCCAAACAACAAAAGAATCATCCAAATCGGTTGACAATTGGCGAAACCATCGCTGAACCAACATTTTTCCTGACATCAGATCCTGACTTATACCTTCCATCATCAGCTCAGCAAGATGAGATGTTGATTACCAAGCACAATTATCTAAATTGCGTTAGAAAGTTTGTGAAAAATATTGTTAATACCTTTAAACTTTGAGGATTGCCCTCGATTTCCCTGGGAGTGCCAATGAGACCACCTCAGAAGTATAACTTTCAAATAAAAAAAGAATTTTGAGAATCGGTCCATAATTGGAGCAGAAATCGTTGAACATACATAAAAAAAAACCCTCCTTTTTGAAGTCTGTTCAAAATGAGTAGTATTGGCCCCTGGAGTTTATTGGTTTTACCTTCATAACCCCTTAATAATACTTAACAACACATCTGCATATCCTTTTTTTTTTAAGCTTGTTTGTTGCTGAATACTAGTATTTTACATGGAGCGACTGCCTATCTGATATCAACAACCCAGTAACTGGAGACAATCCCTCAACGCCAAAAATCAACAATAGACAGCCGCGTCAAAAAAAAATGGTCACTCATCATCCACGGACTAACTTCAGCTATTTATGAAGCAGAGATTCACAGCATTACGGAGTGCCGTAGCATTACGGTCATTATTCATGTTACAAATGGTTTGCAGTTGGCAACAGAGTCGGGAAACAGATAATAGTTCTGTTGGCATTCTCTCTCTTCTTTTCGTATCAATTGACTCATATAAAATTTTGTCCGACCAGTATCGAACAACCTGTACAGCTCTATTGTTGGCCTCAACTAAATCTTGGATGGTGCAGGTGCTTGTGCATCACAGGCAATTAATAAAGTGATGCCTGTTTTGTGAAGGGGCTCCGCACTGGCAATGTGTTTGGGTTGGGTGAAGATTGCCCCATTTGGCCAGATTATTGTACAGCGGCCAACCTGGGTCCACAGTTAGTTAAAAGATTTCTAGATTGGCCACTGCAGTTCATGTCTAGGGGGTAGATGTTTGCTTTAAAAAAGTAGGTATTTATAGCAATGGTGGATGTTTATTTGGTTGGGTCTACTTGCTCATCTTATGCTAACATACTCACAGCTAACTCGGCACTGAAATTATCAAGAGCAGGAATAAGGTATGGTCCTGCTGCCTTTGCTAGGATCACACAAGCCTTGGCTTCGCCGAGGGCCAGGTTACAGAAGCATCCGATGGCTGCACACTGTTTGTTCACTTCATGACCTGGAATAGAAAAGAAAAGATTTATTCAACACCGACACAAATAACAGGGACAAAAACAAAATATGAGAAATTATTATTTCTCATATTTTGTTTTTGTCCCAATGAGTGGAAATTATGCTAGCATAGTATTGACCCTGCCTACCTAAATGATACATGGAGACATTATCATTATAATAAAAGTATAGACAGGGCTACTGGACATAACAATGAAATTGCAACAGCTCTAGCTCAATCTTTGGCCACTCAGCCATTCGCAACCAGAACATAATAGTATATAATACCTATACAAACATACAAATGATTTGAATTTTATTTTAAACTCTTCTTTTGCATGTATGCTGAAAGAGATTTCCGTAGAAATAAGCATCACCTTTGTACCTATTTTTTTCGATCATTCTTATCTGTTTGTTTTAGAGGATAAATAAAAACAAATAAGATTATTTCTCTGAATAGCCTTAGAGAACTTTGTGATGTATATGACGCCTCATTACAGCACAAAAAGAAACATCATCTCAGAAAGCAATGCATGATCAATATGCCGAGTATAATGTTCCTGCTGCTGCGAAACAGGCCTCGTTTCTGACCTCTCCTTCTGATATGCTTGAGGCTATATCCCAACAACCAGACCCATTGTGGGTTGGTGGATGGCATTTGGCAGTGAGCATAATTAATTACCATTAGTTTCAGAATAACAACAAAAAGAGATAAGCTAATAAGCTTTTTCCCCTTCAGTGAGTCAGAACAGGCTGAAAGTAAATCATTGGCTATGTAACCTGAGCAACTTACTCTATGCACATTTCATATAAAAAGACAATTATTTTAAGTTATCAATGCACTTAAACATGTAAATAATTATAAACACTTCGCTTTATAAATATCTCACCTGTCATTTCCCGCACCAATCCTCTGAGAGCACCATGAGTGTGTAACACCACATCAATGTTGACAGCATCGTCAATCAGGGCATTCTTCAAGGTATGAAGCTCTGGCGCAGTAATTGTCGATTTTGTTTTTAATTTCCGGGCTATTAGTGTCACAGTGTCCGAATTTGTTCTGAAAATCAGTGCATCCATAGTCACCCAATCGCAAAAGAATGCCAAAAGGAATCTCTACGCAGTACAAGGTTAGTTGCGGGTCCGATCGATCGGTAAGTGCAGGACATAGATGAGTATGTATAGTCAATCGCGTAGGCTTCATATAAGATGCATCAGTATTGATTTTCTATGGATTAAGCTATAAATAACTTCTACAACGCAGCGAAACGAAGACAAAGGTAACTAGAGGTTGAAAATAAGCCGAGGAAAGTAACTAGCCTTAATATGATTTAAGTTTAAAGTGTTCTTACCGCAAACCGATCATGGAGCGCCGAACATCAGCGACTTCGTCGCGATGCTTTCGTCTGTTCAATACTAGAAGGTTGCGGCTGGTTTCTCTTATGTTTTCTATTGGTTCTTCTTCCATTGTTATACGTGAAGAAGAATAACTTTTCACAATAAACGAGTATAATCTGCTCCTATACACAAGACAGTAGCATAAAACAACAATAAAAATAGTACAGCTGAAACTGACACAACTGACCACAGATAATAATTAGTAGCAAGGTGACAGCCACGGCCCCACACTCCGCAGACTAGAAAATAATTAAAAATGAGAAAAACATGAAATCTGGAACCACGGCTTTTCATTATTGTGACGACACCGGACGACACCTTCTTTTCGAGGCGTATTTTAGTGTACTGTAGTAAGTCACCTACACTGAACCCACAATCACCTATAGTTAGAGATTTTTTTTAAATAGGTCTTTGGTTTTTTCTATGTCTACGTCTATTTATATTCACAACATTTTAATTTAAAAACGATGGCATGGCCATGACATCAGGATTACATACAAAAACGTTCCTAAGAAAAACTCTTGGTAACGTTTGATTGTTAAAATAGGCATTATGTATGACGACAATCATGGCGGATATTGTGATGTGACAACAAGGACTTTCATTACAAACCAGCCAAGTGGTACACCATGTTCTTTACATTTTTTGTTTGTTTAAGTGCCCTCTACTCATGTTTCATCGAGCGCCGTGATTTTGAAAACATAAAATTATAAAAATGTTCGAACCCCATTTTTAGCTTGATTTTTTTCCATTCCTAAAAAAAAGTATGGCCAACTGTTCCCAATCCCCGGTTCTTTTGTCTCTGGTGATGGGGAGATTTGACTCATAAATTCCTAAGCCTGCATAATTTAGTTATCGCTTTAATTAAAAATAAATCTCGAAATCCAGTACGGACTTGGAGATTCATTTACAATTTAAAATTTGTAAGAAAATCTTACGTTTTAAAAAAAAACCGGACAATTGCGAGTCTAACTTGTGCTCCGAGGGCTCCATAGAAACTCGTATGTAGATAGCAGGGATGTTGCGGATGCAGATTTTTTCACATCCGCGGATTCGGATGCGGAGGCGGATTTTAGAAGGCTCACGTCCGCGGATGCGGATATTTTATAAGAAAATTGTCTTAGACAATATTTATATAGGTCAACTAATATCTACCTACATAAGACACAACGCAAAAGGAAATAGATAGAAGGATATCAAACAGCTGGAAACGGTTTTATGTCGTTGAGCAAGGTCATGACGGACAAGGATATGCAGGCCTATCAAAGAAAAAAGGAAAATATATAACACATGACGTATCCTTCCATGTTTGTCGTATGGATGTCAAACATGGGCACTGAACGAGAAACAATTCAAAAGAATACAGGTTTGCCAAAATAGAATGAAAAGAAGCGTTATTGGAGTAAAAAGAAGAGACAAGGTAAGATTAGAGAGTATAAAGAGCAAAAAAATAAAAAGATACAGTTTACAAAAGATGGACAGGACACATGCTAAGGGAAGGCATAGTGAAGTGGCCAGACTTGTAATGGAATGGTACCCGCTTGGCAGTAAAAGGAGCAAGGTTAGGCAAACTAAACGCTGGGAAGACGACATGAAAAAGATAGCTGGTCTAGAATGGACCAGAATGGGCTGGAACAGATGTGTTGCTGGGGAGTTTGTTGCGCCACTTCTTCTTCCCAGCTACAACACTAGGAAGTGGTGACGGGCGGGCGTTTCGGGGGACTGCCTTTATGTAGAACTTTGACGATCAAAAAGTGCTGGCACTCAGCCTAATTTGAATAAATGACTTTTGATTATTTTTTTTTGGATGGACACGGATTGCAAAAGACAGGACGAAATGGAAGCATTTGAGGACGCCTTTGTCGAAGGACAAGCTGAAAAGATGAAGTTTATTTTTTTTTGTTAAATATAGTAAAAATAAACATGTTTAATACAAAGTTTCATTGTAAAATAGATTAAAATTAAGGACGTGCTAAAATTAAGTTTCAGCAATAAAGGGTATTTTTTATATCAATTTATAATCAGCCTTATTTTGGGAACGTTCATTTGGTTTAAAAATAATTCCAAATGATACTTTGCGTTGGTGGTGACATTGTAAATTCACCTTTTAAATCTATCAACTGCAGAAATCTCGCTTAACACAGAATGCTCACTGCAATTTCACAATAACACTCGAAAATGTATATACCTACGATAAGTGCAACTAAACACGTTATGACTGATTTACAAGAAACAAATGAAACGAAATCTTCGCTCCTATTGGTCAATGAGCACGTGCGTACTAGTAGCACGTGTCGGCGCCGCCTGTTTTTTTTTTGTGACGCGACCTGTATTGTATCTACATCCGCATGAACATCCGCAGTGATTATTGCGGATGCAGATGTCCAAATAGATCCGGAAGCTCCGCCATTGTGGATGCCGATGCGAATATTCGCACGATCCCTGGTTGAAAGTTCGTCTATTTAAGGGAATCGCGTCCCTAAACTATGAAAGCACTGATAACTTAAAGATAACATAAAGATAAGTAAGTAGGATTGAAGGACAAACTTAACTTTTCAGTTGAGAAAATTGTTTTCCGATTGAAGAAGTGTCCGTGACGTATGTATGTAGGTACCTACCTACATCTATGAACGTCACGGACACTTTTTCAACTGCAAAAATAAGTATTTAATCGCAAAAAGTGTTTTTAGATAATAATATGTGATAAAAGTAGTTATCATTTTTCAGACTTTTTCCTTACCTACATGCTGTAAGACCTTGCGTCTTGCCAAATTTCATTATTCTAGCTAAACGGGAAGTCCCCTATAGATTTAGATTCTCTTGCGAGCGTCAAAACATGCGTCATAAACGGAGCATAAACGACTTTATCTTTAGATTGCGATGGACTAAGAAGTTTGAATTTTTACTGCTCCAAGGGGTAGCAGGCTTGAGTATTTGACAATCATTTCATCTGGAAAATGGGTTTTGACAGACGGACAGACGGTCAACAAAGTGATCCAATAAGGGTTCCGTTTTTGCCGAATGAAGTACGGAACCCTAAAAAGTTCAAGTCTCCCGGACGTCTCTTCCTTTTTACAGTGTTGAGTCAAGTTTATTTCAAATTATCAGGTAGAATCCTAAAATGCTTATCACGGATCGTTCAAATCGCAGGTTGGGTAGGGTACCGTAAGTACCTACCTACGTAGTTCGCATATCCTTTTTACCTAAGTTAGTCCTTATTACCTACGTAAATATCTAGAAAACTATGTAGATAGCATTTATGTTGTAAATATCTGGGTCCTACTTAGCGAAATCTTTCATAGTTAAAATTTATAGTACCTACTTATAGCGAATGGCTCTTAGAACGTGCAGAAAAGCTCGGTAAGTTTGATAACAAACTCGGTATCTCCAGAGATTTGGTTCCCGTCATCAATATCGTCGACTAATCACACGGATTGATGAATTACACGAGGGTTGGCTCTGGAGCCTGGCAGCAGCCAGGCCAGCTATAATGAACCACAACACCCTCCGTTTTTGAGTCCTCTACCTCATTTGGTCGTATTACCCACGAATGGGGCTTTTCACTTGCCATAAATCAATATACCTAGTGGGGAATGTCGCTTAATCGTGGGTAATCAAGTAATTATCATTGTGATAAACCACTATTTGGGTTTACCTATTTTTGGATCCTTGTGAATCCCTTGATTACTGATATGATGCAGGACTAGGGAGGGCGGTAGGATGGGCATGAGACTGACTCAGGGCCGTCTTTTATCTATTGGAGGCCCAGGGCACAGGATAAAGGGGCAGTCATATTCTATGACTTTGACAGAAGACAATTTGGTAAAACAAGCAAAAAAACATGAATACAGAAAACTATATTTATTCGACTTTTTACAAAGACACAATAATTGAAAATGAAATTGTAATTTTATCCGGAACAGCGCCCTTTCACAATTATCAAGTTAGTGCTTAAAAATCTATAGAGTAATCTGTACAATTAATAAATTGTAGGTAGGTACTTCTCGTTTGATTATTATACAATATTATTTAATGAAAAGTATGTTACAACATTAACTGAAATTGCTTGAAGGCGTAACGAAAAAAAAAAATTAAACTAGGCTGAAAACCAGTACTTTTTTACGTCAAAATTTGATCATGAAGGCAGAACTTTGCTTGCGCGATGCAGGATGCAGGATGCAGCTGGTGAGATAGATAGCGCTGCGGTTCTTTTTGTTGCCGTACAAATTTCGCTTCGTTTGTTATTCTTGTGGCGGCATTGATGCCGCTACAAATACATAGGTAATTAAATAAGCAAACTCAAGCATACAAACACAATAAAAAATGCGCCTCCAGGTACAAGGAGGGCAGTAGGAGTAACTACTCTTTGATGACAGCATTCATTAGACGGATTCGCTATCAAATAGTAGGTTAAATGAGTAAGTATTAGTACAGTTACAAAGTATACTTATGTAATGTAATGCTGCCAATAAAAAGCAAGGTAGGTATTAGCTATATTTGTTCTTGGAGCTACGCTGACAGCTTTGGTTTTTTATCCCCAAGTTTCAGGACACCCAATCCTGTTGGATTTAATCAAATTATACTCAAAAGTTTCGCGTTTAAGAGGGGTGCCACACGGTGCGTTGTAATGCGTCGAGCTGTTTTACATTCAAATCAGAAAACATGCCACACGTTGCGATAAAACAACGAAAGGAGGAAGAGAGACGGAGCTGGGCGAACGCAGCGCTGCCCATTGTTTTTTCTTGAAAATTGAAGGCGGGGTGACCTTCTTTTGCAGCAAAATCCCCTTTGATGTCTTCAATGACTAGACTATAACGTAAACGTTACATTTTAAGTCGTGTAACACGTGTGAGTCAAAACTAACGTAAAATGTTACAAAAGGAACATTCTGGCAGCAATGACATACTGCTAAGTCAGAGAGCGACGCTGCGTCATCGCAGTGCGGTGCGATGCGTTGTGCCACCTTGTAGCACCCTGTCCGTTGAAATCAAAACCAACGCCACAACGCCCGTGTGGCATCGCTCTAGGCTTTGAGCCTAATTTTTTTTAATAATCAGTATTTAAAATACATAAATACTTCACGATTCGGGCGTTCTAAATAATCGTAGTTCTTTAGTTAAAGTAGAATAGTATCTAGTTTCGATGCAGAACTCGGAAGTCCGGACGTATTCATTGATAGAGTCAGTGAGGATTCTCTGCAGGTCGTTCTCTTCAGCAGAACGGTTGATCTTCTTGTAGATGTAATCCAGAAGGCAGTAGACCCTGTAACAAATATTATAGAACAGTTAAGTACCAATATATAAAACAACTACCTAAGAACATACGACATAAGAAGTGTCCAATGTCTACCCGTGTACAAAGTTTCATACAAATCCGTTGAGACTTGAACAACTAACAGACAGACGGACCGAGTAGACGACGGCGAGTGTGGATTAGGTACAAAGAAAAGAATTGAAGACACTAACAAAGCCCGAAGGATTGCTAAAGAGGCAATGGTGCGGAGCAGATTGTTCCCAAAACATAAGCCTAATGAGGCTAAAAAGGTCCTCGGGTGGCTACGTCCACTCAGCGGAAGGCGTATAGAGGTATGCGGTACAGAGAGTTAAGTCCCGCATACCTCTACTGAAATGGGAGAATCCTCCGACCAGACGGTTGTTGTATCTGGTAGGCAACTGTCCCGATAGTTGATATTCGGACTGTTGTATAACAGTTCAAATCGCACGGAGAACTTTGCTTGTGCGATGCAGGGTTTTGTTGGTAGTTCGTCGCTGACAGGATAGATGGCCGCCGTGGATATACACAGAATCAGACGTTGTGGCAAACTTCATAAGAGGCCTAGGCCGCGGAGCCATAGACCCAATAAAATGTACAACAGCCGATCATTACTTTACAAAGGTAAAATCATGTGCGAGTTACATACCTGGATCGTCTGCCATGCGCATCAGTAGAGGCCACAATGGGGACAGCTAGCCGGAACTCCAGGTTATCCTGAGGAAGTGTCGACCACAGCCGAGCGCGTGGAATCACGTAGCAGTTTTCAGTCTGAAAACATAAATAACATTATTATCAGGACTCGCACTTACGTTAGATACTTTAAAAGTTGGAGGACAATGGGTTTGGAGAGCTTATTTTTAAATTATAACAGAAAAAGGGTCAAACTTCGAGGTAAAATTAATTTGCCAAAGTTGATCCGTGGAAAGTCCGTTGAGACGTTGGTCCCAGCTGCCATTTTGGGTAGTCAGAAGCCACACAATCTGACACCAGTCCGGCCGCGGGGTATCGTAATATCCAGTTCCTTGGTTATAGAGGTCGGTAGGTAGTCGGTCCATATATTGCACTCAGCTGCACCCATTTGAACTGGAAGGCGACCCCAACTACAGTTTAAATATGAACAGTACGGAAACTAAGCCTCGTTGATGAAATAATTACGTACTCTCCATTGAAGCGCTTTTAATTTTTTTGATATTGTTTTTATTTTTATTTTTATTAAAACATGTTTGTTCTGTAGTGGTCAAACAATCGAATTGAAATAACTACCTTACAAATACAATTTAAATAGGTAATCTCATGGCATTAGCTGTTAATCTTAGCAAAAGACGATAGTATAAAACACGGAAAACTGTTTAATATTAACACACAGCAACTTGTAGAACTATCGATCTTTAACTTAGTAAACAGCCGTACATTAAGCATTACACTAGTGGCATTATTAAAAAGATTGCGGAGATAAAGTTATACGTGACCACTCGTTTTGACGCGGCACTCAATACTGACAGCACCGCGACAATCGCTTAGGAGTCTCGTCGATGCGCATGTTTTGTGTGAGTGTGCCTTTTCGAGCGTTTGTAGGTAGTTAGTTTCCGTACTGTTACTTTGCCCCAACATAGTGAGGCACCGTTAACGGGCGCACTCCGTATCCTCAACTGTATAGCAGGAGACATAGATATATTTATTTTGTTGTACTCTGGGTGGGTTCATAGTGGGTTCATCTCTCTTTGAAATAAGTTATGGTCCTACTATGACATAGATAATTATGGTGTTTGTAGTAGCAATAAGTAGGTACATACGATCGAAAATTATTAGTGTGGAACTGTGTAATGGTAGTCTGTAATAATTGTTGTCTTCTTTTTTTGTTTTTTTTTTTTAACGATGGGAAATCATCAAATGACTTCTTCCGCTCTGGGTGGAGCGGAAGGGCGTGTCAGACTCTTACTGACTAAAACCCATCCGTGTTCCTTCTAAAGCCCTTTGCGTTCCAGGGCCGCGGTGACTCTTTCGAACAAATTCCGCAACCCTGGCAGGAATAATTGTTGCCTACATTATCGCATTAGGTGATAAACATGTAAAGATTTATGCTGGGAAATAAATAAATAAACAGTTGGGAAAATGCTAGGCGCTGCTATTGCTAGTAATTACTATTGGATTGGCTGGATTGATAGTCCCTATTATCTATTACTCGTGAATTATTATTTCAAGTGGTACGAAAATGATATTGCTAGAAGCAGTATTGAAAATTATCAATACTGTTTCTATTATTTCTATAATTAAGTGGTACTTATCGATGTGTCTAATCTCCATACATAGATAAGGTAAAATACCTTATTTTCCACAAAATATAGGTGCACCTCCATTCTAGGAAGTATTACCGTCGTTTCGTTGTTCATGGCAATGGCGGCCCTTGGTTTCTTCATAATATTTCTTCATAGAAATAAAAAAAAAATGGACTTCATGCCTTCAAGCTTTTAACATTAAAAATATTTTTTTAGGATCATAATGAATGTCGATCCAGGATAACTAGTATTATGACTATTATTGGTAAATGTTTTCTAAAAATGAAATCTAACTTGATCGATTTATTGCCCTCGAAACCCCCTGTATACTAAATTTCATGAAAATCGTTGGAGCCGTTTCCGAGATTCAGATTATATATATAATTGCTCGTTTAAAGGTATTCGATACATAGATGGGCAAACATAAATGGGCAATATTAACTAAATGAAGGTGGGTCATTTCACTGCAATTGTCAAGCTTCCTATCAAGCCTTTTTTGTAACCTACACGATAAAAGCTAAATAAGAAACTCGTGCCTCAATAATATCAGCCGCACGGGTCGATCTTGAATCATATACCAACCAGTCTTCTGTCTCGCCAAGGAACATAGTACACCCTAGTTACTGCGCTGTGGACTTCCGATAGGCAGCCTTTTTTTTTTTTTGTTTTTTTTTATTTCGGGCGGAAATCCTCATGGAAATCCTTAACCCTGGGGCGGGTGGAGGGGTCTGTCAGAGTCTTACTGACTAAAACCACCCCGGTGTTCTAACTGGCTAGATTGATTGATTTACCTGCACGATGAAGATTTTCGGCTTCTCCTGCAACGTCGGAGGAGCCAGATCGGACATGTACCGCATGACTCCGTGCTCACTCTTCGGTGTGTGACACGACGCCACTATGCCATCCTTGATATTTGCCAGCATCATGACAGCAACACAACCGTACTCCGTGAAATCTTGTTGGAAGACTGTAAAATAGACACAAAGATGTATTAAATTAGGCATGATCGTAGTACTATGACGCGTTCCATATCAGCCATGAACCAATACTGCTGTACAAGTGGGTATTTTTGTAGATATCAGCTACTGATACGGAAGTAGGTAGTTATTTTGGGTGTGGCTTAACACATTTTTGCAACTGAAATGTAAGTAAGTACATAATATGTCGAGTCATAATTTGGGTCGTTAAAGATTCATCTTTAAGGTTGACCATCGGGAGGTAAATAGAGAGACAAAGGTGGTGATTAGAGTACCTATAGTAAAATATAAACTATTGATAATTCGACGCATAGACAACACAATAGCTTAGCTACCATCACAAGTTAAAGGGAGGAATCTTCTAACAGGACCGCAAACATTCTAACAATATTGTCTTCCATTAACAGCAAACAAGTCTTTGTGTTTCAAGAGTAATTATAAGTATTTGGAACAAATAATCGTTTCATCATTTCAATTTTCATTCATGACGCGAATAAAAGCATTTGTCTATAAACATGATCTACTCCAACGAAAATGAAAATAAAAAGTAAAATGACTTACATCTTTCACAAATACTAGCGATTTCTTCGTCAGTCATGTTGCGGTAAACATTCACCTCAAAGCGAAATTTCTCGAAGGTTTGCTTGAACTTCATGCTCATATCATCAGCTTGGGGAGGAGTAGCCTTCTCGCTGTAGTCAAAGGCATCGTCTGACGCATTGCCTTCAAAAATGATCATAGCGTTCTTCTTGTATCTGTAATAAATATTTCCAGCTTTAGATACCTTAAGACCGCAGATTAGATACCTTTTTATTTCTAGTGTATATAGTTAGTTAAGTATTTATAAAAACAGGTGTAAATATCTATGTAAATAAAAAGATCCTATATATCGAGAAATTATAATCTAATAAAGATTTATTACACAGACCGCAGACATTTGTAAAGCCTAGGCAGTCGTTACAGATTCTCAGCAGGCAGAAAATCTGACACCATCCTTGCCAAGAGGTATTACTCAGTTACTGGGTTGTGGAGGATAGGCAGTCGTTCCATGGACAATCCATTCAGGTAGACTGGAAGCCGACCCCAATATCTATAGCTTGCTATGTTAAGAAGTTTTTATGAACATGAGTTTGAAGAGAGAAAGGGGCGGGCTATAAATCAGTGTTGACCTGTGTGGCTATGCTGCACACTACCTACTCAACTTTTGCTACACTAAAATCTGATAATATTTTAAATATAGAGGATGTTTTACAGTGTTGATAATAATCAATGTTTCTTACTAGTCACATTAGAAGTTACTAATACCTAATGAGAGCTATTGCGTTTGAATCCGCGATAAGGCGATGTTGCAGCGTCCTCAAGCTACACTAGCGCCTCTATCGGCGATCATCGGATTGTCAATTTTCACTTTTTGCGGGGCTTATGACGCGTGTTTAGGTACTTTCCCATTTTTTATGTCTGCGAATATTTTCTTGGAAAACTTCGTGGAATTTCGTGTATTCACTGTCATTGGTTAAAAGATGATATTAAAACAACTAAAACAAATACGTTAAACTAATTTACCGAGAAGGTGTCAAAACTTTAAAATGGCCGCCCTGACAAATTGAACTTTCAGATATAGTAACATATTTACGCCAGCCACGGATATGTAATCGCAGTTTTATCATATTTTACATTATTTTTATTTAAACTTTTTTTGTGTGTACGTTATAACAACTCTAATGCTATGCTTAGGTATCCGACTCGCTAGTGGCACCAACTGGTGAATAACCCTCATTAAATTATGAAATATGTAATCGATCTTACATACAATAACGAAAATACCTAACATAACCTCTTCAATTTTTCAGTGTGATTTAGATCCATTAGTTTTGTATTTTACTTACCTGTCTAATTCATAAGAGTATCTAGACGTAGTAGATACTCTTACCGGGTCCAACTCCTCGGAATCTTCGCCAGTCGACGGCACACTTCTGACAGAACCATCTTCTGGGTCTGTACTTGATGAATCTTCCAGCTTTTCTTCAACTTTTTGAAAACAAGCTTTATTAAATGGTAAAGCACAGACAACAACGCTGTCTTCCATAGTATAATTAACTTCAATTTCCTGCATTATGGGATTGGGCGCCATAGTTGTCAACACGATGTAGACTACAGAATGAATGAATGTACAGAATGCTAAAATGGCCTTTTTATCGACATTGACTCTTACCCCTTCCACACACTGTTAAAGTGGGCTGGACGATCTTATCTTCACTTATCGAAGCTGTGCGTAACACAATTGTGGTGGGGATCCATATCACAGTGGGCACGCGTAGCTACGTCGACCTTCAAACAAGCTTACTCCGCAATCAAACCACGCTACGTCACAACCTAAGCAGCAGAAAGGGGGAAAGCAGAACCGTCGCTGTGAAATCCTTCCGAGGAATTCGAAATAGCGCTGTCCTGCGAAGCAAGAGTGTGATGAGGATGGCTTCACCAAAGTTCAGAAGAAGAAGAAGAAGAAGCCTACTTGTCGCAATCAATGCAGTGCTGGACTGACAAGACCAAATATGCTGCTACGTCTAGCGATACCTTCGACGTTGGTGTATGTGTCCCGACTGCATCACTCCACGAAGGTTGGTGATCGTGGAGTTAATGAAGGTGAAGACGGAGACCTTGAGTGTTGAGAAGTTGGAGCCGCGGCACAACACCAACTTCAAGTCGTTTGTTGTGCGGGTTAAGAGTTTTGGACAAAGGGTGTAGTTTACTGACGTTTTTGCGGCAGGCTACGCAACATCGCGCAGCGTAACTCGACGCCGTCACTTCCTGTGTCTTAGTTTATAATATGTAGGTATATTTTGCAGAAGCAAGATTAATGTGTTTTCATTTATTTCTTGCATGTTTAATTTGTGTATTTAATCTATGGGCCTTAGTTGCCTGATACTAAATATTATTGTATTATTATATTATTTAGAACTGGCTTCTGCCAGCGCGTTCGCCCGTTTTGCAGTCGGAATTCATCCCAAGACCACCTTCTCCCAGAATCCGGGATAAAAAGTATCCTATATTGATATCCAGGACGTAGTCTACCCGTGCGTCAAGTTTTACCCAAATCAGTTCAGCCGTTTAAATCTGAAAAGATATCAGACAGACAAAGTTACTTTCGCATTTATAATATTACTAACACTTCGCCCGCGATTTCGTCCGCGCGGATTTAGTACCTACTTTCCTCTATCTACACCATCTCCGATCCCGCTATGGTGTACGTAACTATCTAGGTACACCACAGACGGGAAGGCGAGGAAAAGTGAGTTAATATTTACTGGAAAAATATGGATACCACGCCCGCAGAAGCCGCTCAAGTTATTGCCTTGCTCGAAGCAGGCCATAATCTACCTGATTTCATGGTAAAATTAATACGGTCTATGATTAAGAGCTGTAATGAAGGCTAGGAGAGAGAATATACCTAATCAATAAAAAAAAAATCAAGAATTTAATTTTGAGTTTAATTTTATTCTTTCTTCGCGACATTGGGTAATTTTACCCGCTTGTTGGGTTTTGTGCCCTACCCCATATGAGTAATTTTTAACTGTATTTGATATCATTAAAAAGGTACTGAAGTAAACTTTTAATTTTATTATTTCATGAAAAAAAAACTCAAGGTGTGCGATTTTATTGCTATCAATTGTATACATATATTATATAGAAGATAAGATATAGTATCAATTCTTGATTAGTAGTAGTAGATAGTTCAGGTTTTCAGTTGACATGATTATGAAAATATGGTTAACACTTCTTTTGCCAGCGACTTCGTACGGGCATATCCCGTTTTTTTTCCCTTGCCGTATTTTTTTCCCGTTCCCGTAAAGCCTAAAGCATTCCTTATGAATGTGGCTATCATATATAAAACGAATTTTCCAAATCCGACTGGTAGTTCTAGAGATTAGCGCGTTCAAACAAACAAACAAAATCTTCAGTTTTATCAGTTTAACAAAGACTAGCTTTTGCCCGCGACTTCGTACGCGCATATCCCGTTTTTACCCGTTTCCGTATAATCTATAGCATTCCTAGCTAGGCTAGGCTATCATATACAAAAAGAAATTCCAAATCCAACTGGGAGTTCCAGAGATTAGCGCGCACAAACAAACAAACTCTTCAGCTTTATTATATTAGTATTGTTACGCGCCAGAATTAATGTCGGGCACATTAAGTTACTACTAGCGCCATCTAGTATCGAGTAGCAGAACTACTAGAGTCAAGTACCTTCTAGACATTTTTTTGCCAGAACATTTACACTTCTCGATATCTGGTCTGTCGATAGCGGTAGTTACGAGTACTTTCCAGATGTTTCGAGAATGGAAGTTTCTAAACTAAACTGTCCTATATGTCCTGGATTAGCAATACAAGCGAATACATCGGAAGCGATCTTCAAGTGCGAATAAAGTGATCAGTGGTGAAGTTGTGTGTTATATTTGTGTAGTTAAATTAAAGTGTCATTTTGGTTATTTAATCGGCTGTTTCTATTGTCACGAACCCCAAGCTCGTAACAATTGCTGTCAGAAGAGTGGATATTTAAACCATGCCGATTCTACCAAAGGACGACACGGAGAGTATCCGTAACCGGAGTCAACGTCAGCAGGAGACGGACCAGAGGCGTTTTGGAGGTACAACGCCGCAGACGTCAGAGGGCCAGCTGCCGATTATGGAGGCCGGTCCGTCCACAGCAGCTCCAGCATCTGCAGCACCAGACTTTGCTGCTCTGATGCTGATGCTGCAGGAACAGGCCCGCCGTCAGGAGGAGCAGGCCCGCCGTCAGGAGGAGCAGGCCCGCCGTCAGGAGGAGCAGGCCTTGCCGGTTGAATGAACAGCTGCAGCGTGACAAAGAGGAACAGGCTCGCCGGCAGGAGAAACAGGCCCGTCAGTTGGAAGAACAGCTGCAGCGTGACAAGGAGGAGCATCATGAAGGATCTGCACGCCACTTTCGGTAAAGGAATTAAAGTCGTACAAGATAAGGTAGTTCAGCACGAGAACCGGCTGATAGAAGCTGAAACCCAGATTGCTGAAATGAAAAAAACAATGGACAACCTAAAAGGTGGAGATGGGGTGGCAGTGTCAGTACCTACTACACCTTCGCTATGTGGATTCAAAGTGCCGCCGTTCGATGGGACATCTTCCTGGTCAGCCTACAGAAGACAGTTTGAGGCGGTAGTTACGAGTACTTTCCAGATGTTTCGAGAATGGAAGTTTCTAGAATAAAATATCCTATATAAGGAGCGCGTATTCCGCGACCGAGTGAGTATTGGATTAGCGATACAAGCGAATACTTCAGAAGCGATCTTCAAGTGCGAATAAAGTGATCAGTGGTGAAGTTGTGTGTTATAATTAGTGTAGTTAAATTAAAGTGTCATTTTGGTTATTTAATCGGCTGTTTTTATTGTCACGAAACCCAAGCTCGTAACAGTATATATACATGGATATAATAAACAAGGAGATATGCCCCGTAGACGAAAATATATCGAAAACCTATGTCTTCAGTTTGCCCCTACCACACGGCAACTATTACACATGTAATTCAGTAAAAGCAATAGATACGCAGTCGCGCACACCGCATTTATTAAAACAGGACTTGTTATGAGTATAGATTACCTATAGATAAGATATGGTATGGATTCTTGATTACATGTTAAGGTGTTTAGTTGACACAATTACGTAGATATAATGTCAACTAAAAATTGTCAGCATTGACATAAATTGTCCTAGATAATGACAGATATTATCATACCTTTCCTGGTTTATCTTATTCTGATTCATTATTGTTGATACACAAATACAATAATCATAGTATACATTTTTCTTCTGTTTTGATGATGACGTCAGGACGTCGCTTTTTATATTGAATTTAGATAATCTATCTAAGTATATTATACCTGATAATGGGTAAAGTAGGCACCGAATTAAAAATTTTGGTGCTCTCGGTTTTTAGAGCATCTAAATGTATTTAGTATTTTATAATATGCGAGAAATTATTTTCTGAAATATTTTAATGGCCTCGTACCTACATTTCTACGGCTACTAAACGCAGAGAGGACTGTGCAGTAATGCACTAGGCCAGTTATAAATTCATCACGGGATACGACTGACGAAATAAAAAGATATTTGTAACATCAACATATTTGTTTCCATAGTAATATTCTCTCATTCCATTATTATAAGGGTATGATTTAAGCTATCACAAAATAGTAAATCTGTCACCAAAATGTAGTTGCCAAACAAAGAAAAAACAATTCCATATTAAATCACATAATCATCGGAATATATTACCCAGGATCAATAGGTTTGAATTTGTTTGGAGATGATATGAGTAAGTCCTGATAACTGTATAATTAAATTTATTGAAAATGACCAAAGACAACGTCAAAGTCATAGATTTATTCGGAGATAAATCATTCAACAAAGCCCCGCTGCGGAGCTGTATTTCGGTCTGCAGGGTAGGAACCTATCATGAATGGTGTGACGGGGGCTAAGTTTGCTTGCTTCGCTCGCTCACTCTAGCTCCCGTCATACCATTCGATCCTAACCTATCCGTGTCGGGGTGCCCTAAGCTCACTGTGCCCTGTGTTTTAATATAAGGGATAAACCTATTATTTTGAGAACAAATTTTTTTATCCAAGGAACGAACTACGCTTTTACTGATAATCCATCTCTTATTTTACCTGGCGATATTTTTTGTTTATCTGACAATGAAAATATTTCGTGGCGAAACAAGTTGATGACAAATTTAAATTTTGATGACAAATAATATAATTTCCTCATTATAACAGACTGATAGTAGACTATTATTGTTTTAGTGAATTTTGTGTATTTTATCTATGCTTCAGTTGCCTGATAATAAAATGATAATTATTGTTCCGATTATTTCTTTTATAAAACAGTTGTAACAAAAAAAAAACATTTAAAAATATAAAAAATAGTAGTTCGCCGGCGTCGGGAGCAGGGTCCAAGCTACCGGTGGTTAGGGCTGCAGAGAAAGGAACCTTCTCACAATACGAGCCGTATCGAGAAGTACTGCCTTCTGTATCAGGCCTTTTACCCAACCGCGCAACGACAGCTTCGACAGATGGTCGTCGAAGCTTTTGGACAACAGGCCATTGGCCGTAACGACAATCGGCACAATGACAGCCGAGTCCACATTCCACATGTCGACAACCTCGTTTGCTAAGTCGAGGTACTTGATTTGTTTCTCTTTCTCAGCTTTCACGAGGTTCATGTCATGGGGGATAGTAACATCGATTATCATTGTGCGGCGCGCTAATCGGTCTATCTCCACGATATCCGGCTTATTGGGAACAATAGTCCTATCAGTAATGATAATTATTGTTATTATTATATAACTGATAGTAGGCATATGTAAGTCATATTGCAGACATTCATTTGACATGATTCAGATTGTATATTGATATTGTATTGATATTGTATTGTTGCCCGCGACTTCACCCCCCTGAACACGGTTTTATAACGCACTGGTTAATTATTTTTTTTAGTATATAATTTTTTCTAGTATCTACCAATGAATGTTACAAATAAAAATATTTATTAAAAGTGGGTGTAAAGTTCCGCAAAGCTCCATTGAGCAGGGAAGATCCCCCGACCGGACGGTTGTTGTGTCCGGAGAGCAACTGCCCGATTGTTCATATTCGGACTATTGTGAATGTTCAAATCGCACGGAATACTCTGGTACTGCGATGCAGAATTTCGTTCAGTAGTTTGTCGCTGGCGGGATAGATGGCGCTGCGTTTTATTTTGTTGTGGTACAAAGAGGATAGAACCTTTGTGGCATAGGCCCCCGCAGCCATTAAGATTGTTTACAAAGTTGTGGTGCACGATCTTACATGCATATATGGGTAGAGGACACTAACAAACAAAAATTGTTAGGGGCATGGTGCCCTAAAGTATCACGTTACCAAGAAATTTCGAGGTAAAGTCACCATTTGACAATCATGACTCGACTTATTCTAACCAACTAACCAAAAATACTAGAGGAAAGTTTTGCTATGAAGAAGGTTGCTCTAAATTGTTGCGCTCAAGGAGTTGTATTGGAAGGACTAAAATAAAATCAGATTATTAACATCAAACTGTTTATTTTCGTAAATACGGTCTTATATGTACGTTCTTATTAGACTTATAACTGTAGAATAATACGCACAGGAAGAGCAAGACAGTAGCGACAATATTATAATGATATATTATATTAAAAACACTTTAAGCAGATTTTTTCAACTAGATTGTAGTATTGAAAAATGTATGATATGTATTTTATAAGTCATATTGCAGAGATGCAAAGCTCTGCAGTTCCACTTAGTCGAAAAAAATTACATTTATAACAAAATAGAATTTAACAACAAACGTAACTTGACAATTATTGAAATTGTTAATCTATAACACGTAAGTAAGTAGAAATGCAGAGTTTCTTGCAGACATTAAATTCAGTTGACAATTAGAAAATTTAAAAATATTTACACTAGTTATTTTTATCTCTACTGTCCTGGCTCAAGGCTCTACTCCGCACATATTATAATTCGACTTAAACATAACTTAACATTAAATATTTAATAGATAAAACGATGAGCTTAACATTAAATAGGTACATTTACGAGTATATACAGTAAACATCACTATTCGTCTTTTCCTTTATATTTACACTTATTATTTACACGACTAGAATAAGAGAGATATTTAACAATTTATTTACATACCCAATATGATTGCGCGTATCTTTTGTATGTACATTAAAAGCTCTCTACATTATATAAAATTGATTAGACTACAACAGGTTTCCTTTCTTTATACTTGCATGAGCAACTTTTCTTTTTAAAACTTATATTATTATTTTTGTGAGAGTAATCAAGGAGGGAGCGAGAGGAATGTCTTTGCTATAAGGTGTCAGCTTTATCATTGGTTACTGACGTGTTGCTAGATTTTTCTTGAGTGTTGATTGGTTTGACGTTGTTGCATTGCGTTTTGAGGGGTTCTTTCGGTTGGTTGTCTGGTTTTTTGTCCCCGTCGCTCATTGGTTGGATTGTTTGGCCGTTGAGGTGTTTGAAGTCGGCGGGTTCGGTCTGGGTCTCTTTATCTGCGGTTGGTGCTTCTGGAATTAGAAAATTTGAAATAGTAAGTGGGTATATTTTTCAGGAGATTGTCTACTCTGTCTGGGGTTACTCTTTAGTAAGTTATTAGTCAGTCTATTGCCAGTCTGTAATCAGACAGTAGTTAGTTACTCTGTGGTCCATCGGTTGTCAATCTACAGTCAACCAATTCTATAGGTAAAGTTTTTAAATTTCATTACTGTTACAATTAAATACACATAAACAACTAGACTAATAATCACGAAATAATGTACAAACGCGTATTTAAACAAAATTAATCATTGGGCAATAAGTTTTTGATGCCCAATGATTTATAAGTAAAGTTAAGTTAAATTGACATTAAGAATTTTCCATGAAATGTGAAGATTCCTCAGTGTTAACTGTTTCATAGGGACCAGACTATGGTCTCCTGTAGTCAGTGCATAGTCAGCCTTATATACTGTCCATACTGACTAACCATAGCTAGTATGGTCAGTAGTGTGTAGTCTATTTATTTATTTATTTATTTGGAAACTCAACAGCTTATTATTAACATACATGAGTTATAAATATTCAGTTCACCTCCCCATCAATGAACAGCCAAATGCAATTGCAACACAGTTACTGGCATCTTAAAGCCTGCATAGACTGAACATTGATGGCGAGATGATAACAATTATCTCTTAAGCCAATAATAGAGTTTCACGGCATTGACAAAGCTATAGGTTATCTAGAAAGTGGCGAAAAGAAAAAAAGAAAAGAAATTATAAAAGTGAAAAATAATGCGGAATTGTTGACACATTGACAAAATTAAAAAGAATATCAAAACAATTACAACTTAAGAGAATGAGTGATGGCACAAATTATTCACTAAACAGTATTTGCTTGACTTGTCTCCGAAATGATTGCTTGGATAAATTAAATATATCAACATTTTCAAAAGTCTCAGAGTAGATGCGAGGCAGTCGGGTCATAACAGCATTTCGCCCGTATTTTGTGCGATGGCCAGGGATACTGAACAATTTTGTATGTCTGGTACGTGTTTTTGGTGTACAGAAATATATAGATGATAGCAGATGACTGCTATCTAAATGACCTCGTAGGATATCAAAGAACAAAAGCATATCCAACATCTTACGCCTATCCACAAGGGGAAGTATATCATAGTGTTTGCAGTCTCGGACATAAGAATCATGACGTTTACGGGATTTAAAGTTTAGAAATTTTACGAACTTTTTCTGTAGATTTTCGATTCTTTTAGTATATATCTCGTATTGGGGTGACCAGATTTGGCTACAGTACTCTAAAATGCTACGCACATATGCAAAGTATATAATCTTTAGAATATGACAATTACTAAAAGGCCTACAAGTGCGCATTACAAAACCTAGGTTACGAGAGGCTCTACTGGTGATGTTATCAATATGTTGGTTAAAGAGCAATTTGGAATCCAACATTATACCAAGATCTCTTACTACGTCAACTCTTTCGATCGCATTATTATTAAATCCATAAGGATATTTAGTTGGGTATTTGGAACGGCTAAAGCTAATGCATTGACATTTCGAGATATTGACCGTGATATTATTTTGTTGATAATACGTGAACAATGCATCAAGATCACGCTGAATCAGTTCACAATCAAGTCCAGATTTTACACACATGTAAATTTTCATGTCATCGGCGTACATGAGATGTTTCGCGGACCTGAAACATGACTGAATATCATACAGGTATGCGCAGTAAAAAAGAGGACCTAATAAAGATCCCTGGGGAACACCGGAGGGGATGTTTACAAAGTCAGATTTGTAACCTCCCATAACCACAGCTTGCGAACGGTTCGATAAGTATGACTTAACCCATCTCAGTAAATCTCCTCGGATCCCAAGTTTTTGTAGTTTTGCCAGCAAGATCACGTGATCCACACGGTCGAATGCCTTTTCGAAATCCGTGTAGATCACGTCAACCTGGCCATCGGCTTCCATGTTATTCAAGACATAGTCACAAAACGTTGTTAAATTAGATGCTGTAGACCGTCTCCTAACAAATCCGTGTTGGCTCTGACCTATACCGTTTGAGATGATTGGATATATACTACAATAGATGATCTTCTCCAAAACTTTGCTAAGTGTATTAAGAATCGATATTGGACGATAGTTTTTTATATCCATCTTGGGCCCCTTCTTATAAACTGGCACTATGTGTGCTGCTTTCCACAAGGAGGGACAGACGCACTCGGCTAAGGACCTTTGGAATAATAAAGCTATAGGATGTGCTAAACTATCAGCGCATCTGTGCAAGAAAATAGGAGGTAATCCATCGTTACCGGGACCTTTTGCAGTGTCTAACGCACGTAAGGCTTTAAGTACGGTGTCTTTAGTGATATAGAGGTTAGTCAAGATATTATCTGAGCTGGTCATTTCATTAGGAGCAGTTGCAGCAGTGGGCGTGGACGAGCTGACGAAAACACTGTGAAAGTATTTATTAAACGCGCTACAAATGTCATGACCGGACTCATATGACTCCTCATTTAAGGTCATTGTTTTTGGGTATTGACTACCGCCTCTTTTACTTTTAACATAGGTCCAGAAAGTCTTCGGAGAGTGACTAATCGCTTTCTCTGTTTGAGTTATGAAGCTTTGAAAAGAGGATGCTTCTACATCGTGTTGCCTAGAACGTAACAATGCAAACTCGTAATAGTCCCTAGGGTTACCGTATTTTTTCCATTTCTTATGTACTTTTATTTTCTCACGAATGATTTTTATTAGTGCACGACTGTACCAAACCGGGTATTTAGGATTCTTCGGTTTTTTAACTAAAGGAATGAAACGCTCTGCACCAAGTATAACTTCTGTATAAAACAGGTCAACAGCAGCATCAACCGATTCAACTGATAACTTATCTTGCCAATCTATCTTGCTAAAGTGTTTATTCAGTTCTTCATAATCTCCCTTATAAAAATTACGACGTGGTATGTGCATTTCCTCTAGAGGTGTTAAGAATAATTCAGTAGCCGCTATGACAAGAGCAGGATGATGAGAGTCTTCTTGGAGCAAGGGATCATCACTTCTACTAACAAGGAGCGGTATAGTTGAAAAGCAAAGATCTAAGATTCTGTTATTAGTATTTGTGATAAGGTTGTGTTGAGATAAACCGAGAACGCTAATTTCATCTGCAAATAAAGCAGCAGCAGTTCTTATTTGTAGCGAAAAGTTATTTAATATAGAATAGCCTTCATCATTCCATGTTAAACAGGGTAAATTGAAATCACCTATAAGAATAAAATTATGATTACTATTCACAGCCATTGTGTCTGTTATAGCCTGTCCAATATCATTCAGACGCTCTGGAAAACTAGATACATCGGGGGGCAAATAGACGAGAATAATATGCAAGTCTTCACGGGTACCAACGCTACGAGAAGAGAGTGTAATATGTAACATTTCAATACCTGCACACTGAAGGTCGTAACGTCGTCTAGTGTCAAATTTACGATTGACGCACATCATAACACCACCACCAGTCTTTTTACCAGTTGAAACAAGATCACGGTCTTGACGGAAGATCTGATATCTGTTATCACATAATTCAGTGTCAAAAATGTCATCCTGCAACCATGTTTCAGTAAAGAGTAAGATGTCATACCTAGACCCTAAAATACTGTTAAACAAATCTAATACCTTAGTTCTCATCCCCCGAGCATTTTGGTAATAAAAACTTAACTGTGTGTTAGCCATAATTAATTATAGGAAAGAACACTTAAAACTAAAATAACACAAGTGGGTAGCTAACGATGGGAAGTACCGGTAGGGGCAATAGTTTATACGTAGTATGGACATAGCCCGAGAGGAAAAAATATCAACAATAACTATCATAGAACCATGTAATATTATGACATTTGAGCGGTAGTAAGAAATCATTTTGGATCGGTTTAAAAGGTAACATCTTGCCAAATTGCACACGCGTTGTGGGTAGGTAGTAAAAACTATGTCAAGTGCCAACCATAAAATCACCATTGTGCTATAACTCATAATTATTGCAAGCATGTAAGATATATAACTAGAGGAATGATAACATAAATAAGATCGGATAAAATCCATGTTTATAATTACAAACAACTTCACGGTACTATTATGTATGTAAACATTTACTAAGCACGAATGTACTGTTGACCAAAATTGACACATATTAAAGTAGGTAGAATATAAACTATGATAACACATAAATGTTATATCAACAATAACCATCATAAAACCATGTAATATTATGACATTTGAGCGGTAGTAAGAAATCATTTTGGATCGGTTTAAAAGGTAACATCTTGCCAAATTGCACACGCATTGTGGGTAGGTAGTAAAAAAAATATCAAGTGCCAACCATAAAATCACCATTGTGCTATAACTCATAATTATTGCAAGCATGTAAGATATATAACTAGAGGAATGATAACATAAATAAAATCGGATAAAATCTATGTTTATAATTACAAACAACTTCACTGTACTATTATGTATGTAAACATTTACTAAGCTCGAATGTACTGTTGACCAAAATGGACACATATTAAAGTAGGTAGAATATAAACTATGATAACACATAAATGTAACGGTACACAAAATCAAGAAAAACATGTTTGAAAAATATACGGTAGATTATTGGGGTTTAAGTGAGTTTATGTAACATTTCAAGGTTACGGATGAATATTGAATCAGTAGTTTCAGACTTTCTCACAAAGATGCGTCCTCCACGCACCCACACAAATTGGTATTTTAGCTCCTTTGCCCGTTTACGAGTTGCAGCATGCAAGTGTTTATTTTCCGGTGATAGGTTCTCTACGACAAACACAGGAATTTTTTGACTTGTGCCGAACCCCAGGTCATGGCTGTTTAATTTGTCTTGAACATTCTTCTTATTATATGTCTGGACAGCAGATAGAAATGAATCACGGGTACGGGGCGAATTGAATTTGGTTAGGATGGACCGTGGACGGGTACTATCTGGATTCAATTTTGCAATTCTTGCACAATAATGTATTTCATTGTCGTTAATCGATACGCTCACCGTTCGACCAATTTGCTTAACGATGTTTATTACATTTTCCGATTTATGTTCCGGGACACACTGTATTTCAATGTTAGAGGCCCGTGACAGTTGATCAATTTGAATGAATTTTCCCTTAATCTCGGTCATTTCATGGCGTAATATTTCATTATTCTTCCTTAATTGGTTGATTTCATTCCGATATATAACGCTATCACGCTTTAATTTGTCAAATTCATCACTTAAGAAGTTCATCGAATCCTTAAAAGCTGTTATTTGATCATTGATTTCCCTCAGGTTAGCAGATATTGATACTTTAAAGTCGCCTATGGTGTCCTGCAGCGCATTACGCATTTCTTCACGTATGATATCTCTAATCTCTGAGCGAAGGGATTCCGTAGATTGACTCGTACACGATTGCAGGGTATCAGGCCTGGTCTGGGTAATCTTGCGACGCGTGATGTTGAAGGTCATGTCTGCCATGGATGTAGGCGTCGACGGACGCACGGGTAAATTGGAATTATCGCTCTTCGGCTGTTTGCTCAGACAGTGCGGGCATACCCAGTTAATAGGAGGTTCTTGATCTGGTGTGTTTGCATGCGAGAAGTTAATACAAAGCATATGGTAGCTTTTATTGCAACGAACACATTTTATAAAGTTATTGTTTGTAATATCCGTGTTACAGGCCACACAGGATAACATGTTGACGATTTGCACTCGAGCGCAACGCAATTGTACGCGCAGCTATGTTAGACAGAGACAGCAATTATGGCAACTATCTCTTATCGTAGCGGTGAGGTGCGCGGGCACCCCGCACGCAGCAGTTAAACACCAACTCACCACTATTCACTGTTTGTTATAAGGAATTATTCGATATTATTGGCACAAACTTCACACAAAAGTCACTATTAGTTACTGGCAATTAAGCACTGTTATCGCTTAAACTTTCAAAGGACCAAGATGCGACACGTCCACTTCTAGCGACTGTCAACTGTAGACGATCAGTCTATCTAAATACATTATATGACATGTTCTTACTACGTTATATGCATGTTTCTTTTTTAACCGACTTCAATGAAAGGAGGAGGTTCTCAATTCGGTTGTATTTTTTTTTTGTTTGTTATCTCATAACTGCGTCATTTATGAACAGATTTGAAAAATTCTTCTCACATGTGAAAGGATATGCGTTCTGATAGAAATATCATCAAAATCGGTTGAGGAGTTTGGTTTCTAATTAAAAAAGCTGGAGGAAATAGAAAATATATCATCCAAGTTAACGAAATTGCGTGTTTTGCTTTCCTGTGACTTTCCTGTAGTCGTATTAGCTGTGGGGTACCATTAAAAAGTGTAAAATGAAAACTTTTTACAAAAAAACACAACCGACTTCCAGCTAAAAAAATCACTACAAAGTATAAAATAACTTTAATTTTGGAAATCGGTGTTAAAATATGAAAAAAAAACAAACAAAAACACCGACTTCCGAAATTAAAAGAACACTACAAAGTTTAAAATAACTATTTTACTTTTATATTTGGAAGTCGGTATTCTTTTATAAGATTTTTTTTTCAGCTATTAAAAGAAAATGCGCATACAGTTAAATCAGGTCAGGCTTTGGATTGATGATTTCCTATCCCAAAAAACCCTACGTTAATTTGCTTACTTTTGACCGGTGGATGCGGCAGCAGCGGCGCCGGCGGCGGCTTGCGGCTGTACCGGACCGGCATGATGCTCTGCCGGACGTTCCGCTCTGGCCGGATGAGGATTATATACAGCTGGAAGCAATAGAACATGATTTGTATAACAACTAGCTGGCCCAGAAGAAAAAATCGACATCTTTTTAGCAAAATTGGTGATAGACATCATTTTAATACTAGAAATAAAAATAAATTAGATCAAAGATTTTATAGATTACCCAAAGTACGATCATCTTTCATGGGGTACTGTGTTAAATGTTACAACAAAATACCTTGTGACATATTAGAACTAAAAGAAAGAAAATTTAAAACTTATATTAAAACCACACTTTGTAAACAAGAATATTACAAACTAGATGATTAAAGATAAGAATGCTTGGAAACATACTGGTCCTGCTCCATAGGACGATCTAGGGCGTAGTAGAAAAAGTCAAACTTGTTGATTAATTTACTACATATACCTATACTGGTGTACTTTCTGTTTTTTTTTAATATATAATTTAACTCACACGTAAATATGTGAGTACCATGTCCCTTGCTAGAAAACTTAATTTTATCTCTGCTGGTATTGCTTTGTTGTACCTATTAGTATATAAGTGTGTGCTGTATATTAATGTAATCTTGGGTGCATTGTGCTCACATAATATAATCAATTGATCAATGTACCTATGTATAGAAAATATTGTAAAACTTATATTTGAAAAGAGTAACTATGGAGTTTCTTGTCCGTTCTTTTCCATAAGAATCTACTTTTTGCGAATGGACAACTAGAGTCACTTATATTTTAATTTTGAACGCTAAATTTGACGTTCAAAAGTGTCTTTTAATGGTTTTGTTGAAATAAATGAATTGACTATGACTTTGACTTTGCCCGGGATACACAGTTAGCTTATGTATTCACCCAGTTCCGTTCAGGAGTTCTGGCGTGATTCACTAACAAAATCCGTCCATCCCATCCTAACTTGCAAGTGTCTGCATGTAATATCATGAACTGCACTCACTGTGCCACTTAAGGGCAGCTGTTAATTATAGCTCAGGGTTTCCTTTTTTAAGTACCATCATCTGTTCATTCTTGCACATAAATTTGTACTAAGCATATGGTGATATATGTACAATCACTTAGTTTATGAAACAATAAATACATTATGTTAGTCAGTCAGTTATACATAATATGATACGGCTAAAGATGGGTGTGGAAATAAACTCAAGAAGAAAACTTGAGAAGGGTAACTTCAGTAAATATCCTAAGAGACATGAAATACTCTTTATTATTATTTATTTTTTTTATTTATTATTATTATTATTTATTCATTTCGGACAACAGTGATCCATTGTACACCATTTATGCCTGATATTTCAAAGGCCAGACAACTTTTTCCTGAAGAATAAATATGGCGGATGGCATATTTTATATATAAAAGCTGTGAAACTGCTTTTTCTACTTTTCTACTCTTTATTTCTCAGATAAAAGATAAATGACTATTGGAATATCAGCTCTTAAATAAAAAAAGGGCACTAATTAAGGCACCTTCTTTAAAATGTTATTCTCGTCTTCAAATATATTTAGTTGTCTAATGAATTAATAGGTCAGCGACGAGCTTTTAACGTCTAATAAATGCTTTTCAAGCAACCATATTGTAAAACAAGCTACTATTAATATGACGCAACAAGGTGATGGTTACAAATAATTTTTGAAATGTCAACGCATTGCCAGCTTCTAATATGTATATCAACTACAATTGTAAAATAAATAGCTTTTTCCCGCGAATTTTTACGCACATTTCCCGTTTTGTCTCGTTCCCATAGGATTCCAGTATAGCCTTCCTCATGAATGTGGCTATCATATACATACAAACAAACTTTTTAGTTTTATTATTTTAGTTTAGATTTCAACATAATCTAATTTCATAAATTCACCTTTTTTTTTTCGTTAGCATAAGAATGATGAGTGAATCTACTATATGTAATTGAACATAAAATAATGTTACTATTGTCATCCAATAATGGTCAATGTAAGCGCTAATTGCAATTAGTCACCTATCTATTTATATTGTTACCATAAGTAATTCATGACACACCTACCCAATTGACTAATGTAAACAGTTATGTTGATACGGCTCGCGTGTTGTCGTGTAAAAATAATAAATATTTACCCAGAATTTTGCACATCCCTAAAAATGCAGCGGGATTCCATAAAGAAATATTTTAAAAGCACAAAGCAGCTTGTTAGGTTCGGTTAAAGTGGTCTACATATAATTTTAGGTATCGAGCAATTATTACCGTCAAACCGCGAATTCATTTTCAGTTACACGAAAAACGAACAAGCTTTAAAAAAAAAAAAAAAATTTGATGCGAATATCCGCAAAATCCTCTTTACCTATTTATTTGGTTAACAGAGAATATCGAGAATTAAAAAATAGTAAGCCTGAAGCATCAAGTGAGTTTATAAAAGGAATGCTCAACATTTTAATGACTAGCTGAATTAAAAGCTCCGCCATTTTTTATCGGTGAATAAGTAAAGACATAAAAAATGGACTAAGCAAACCGTCACCAAAATGAAATACTCAATAGAAAGAAACATGGCGATCAGACGGCCAGTTACTATATATTTCTTATTTGTATGTCATAGTGACGATGGTGTCACTACAAGCCTTTGACGTGGTTATCAATTTGATCTGACATGACGTCAGTTATATTTGACTGGCCTGTTGGTCGAGTGGTTAGTGACTCTGACTGCTAAACCGGAGTGGTCGTGGGTTCGATTCCCACCCAGGACAAATCTTTGTGTGATGAGCATGATCATTTGTTCTGTGTCTGGGTGTAATTTGTCTATAATATTTATTTATTTATTATATACTTTATTGTACACCTCATAATAAGAACAGGACAATCATACATAAAATAAGTGCACAATAATATGTATGTATTTAGAAAATATATAAGTGTGTTTATCAGTTGCCTGGTTGCCATAGTACAGGCTCTGCCTAGTTTGGGATCGGATGACCGTGTGTGAGTTGTCCCAAGAAGATAATATTATTATATTACCAATAATTATTGGGACATAAGCAAAATAATTCAATGAAAGAGTCTCGCTTGACGTCACGGCTACGTAAAAATTTAACAGTGAAGACGTTTTTGTTTTAATTTTTTTATAATTTGATAAGTTCAGATATCCAGGAAGCATCGCTAATGGAATTACGAACAATAGACAGCTACTGGCCGCACGATCACTTTATCTCCCTTGCACTATATACCTTTATACTGCCAGGGAAAGCTCAGTCCATTCTCGATGCAGAGGAAATAAATTGCGTTGTGTTCGTATTTCAGATCCGACTCTCAACATATCTCGTGGTAACTGACCCGCTGCTGATCTCTGTTCAACGATCTGAAAACTTATATTAACGTTGCTGACCTTTTTATGTATTGGTTTAAAAATAAGTCTCTTGTTGTTTGTTTGTAGAACTGCAAATTGAATGTAATTGTCGTGTTTTGTTTGTGGTGCTATTTGAAATTTTATTATACCAACCTATCCTACCATATATTTGATTTCGAGATAATTTTTAAATCTCAGAAGAACAGACTTTATGAAATGCATAAAATGTTCAAAATCCTTTGCAAACCTACTTTTCTTTGGGCCTTTTTCGATGTAGCTGATGTGTGTACCTCTATCAAGGAGGATGATAATATTTACCTTAGGAGAGAAGAGGCAGACGAGTGTGACGCTGGCGCTGAGCGAGATGGTGACGGCCATGCTGGTGACGCGCAGCGGCACGTGGCTGGCCGTGCCGAAGTACAGCGGCACGAACGCCAGCCAGATCACGCACGTCGTGTACATCGTGAAGCCTGGTGGTACACAATAGTACATTTAAGATGAGAGAAAGGAGACAGGAGGCCGTTAAGAAATCAAGAAACTGCAATGATAAATGTCTACGAGTATCAAACTATGTTTTTCAACACCATTCGAAAAAATAAATAAAATTTATATTTACATATTCTTTAAGTTATTATTGTCAGCGAGTGTAGGAGCCAGTTACTAGGTTCCAAATGAACATTATACCAACTGATTCAAAATATTGATTTCTGAATTAATGATTCTTACGATGAATAAAATGCTAATATTCTCGAAAAGCATTTTGAAGTCCACAATTGGATAATTCGTCACTAAGATTGATGTCTCCGAATATAGCCCTGACAGCGGTAGATGGATATTGATTGACATTTGCATCGATAAAAGGGGACTTCCCCTTTTATTGATTCAAATAAATTCATACTACATTCATACTCAGTATCCGTTATGCGCGATTTCCTATTGAATGAGAACTTGCCTTTCCAATAGACCATTTTAGGGTTCCGTAGTCAACAAGGAACCTTTATAGTTTCACCATGTCCGTCAGTCTGTCTGTATGTCCTTCCGTGGTTTAGCTCAGAGACGCTTTTTTTTTTTAAGGATGGTAAATCATCAATTGACTTCTTCCGCTCTGGGTGGAGCGGAAGGGCGTGTCAGACTCTTACTGACTAAAACCCATCCGTGTTCCTTCTAAAGCCCTTTGCGTTCCAGGGCCGCGGTGACTCTTTCGAACAGATTCCGCAACCCTGGCAGGCTTTGGCCCTAGCGGGCCCCGTCAGCTCAGAGACGCTTAGCGCTAGAAATTTGAAATTTGGTATGGGTATACATATGAATCACGCAATAAAATCTTGAAATATATTATTTTTAGGGTGGTAAAGTGGCGATGATTTTATTATTTATCATCTTCCCATGGTGTCGTTGGATAGGTTGTTTAAAAATGTTGAGGGTTTGCTAAAACCATATTATTTCCATCTAAGGTCTCGTTTGCGAAATATTAAGCTGTAAATTGCAAATTTTTAATAGAGTTAAGTGTCCCTTCCCCCTTTTTTTTTTTTTTGATGTCGGGGGGAAATCCTCATGGAAATCCTCCACTCTGGGGCGGGTGGAGGGGTCTATCAGACTCTTACTGACTAAAACCACCCCGGTGTTCCATCTCCCACCTACGCCGAGGATCGCGGGAACGAATGCGACATCCGCAATCCCCGGCTGCTGCCGGCCCGCCACTGCGGGCCACCTCGAGTCAGCGGGGGGAGTGACTGCCAGCTAAACGGTTGTTTTGGAGACGTGAAAAGAAATATGGTTGTAGCATATACAATTAATTTAAAAGGAAAATTATCACAGCTAATTATGCTTAACAAGTTAAGAGTAATAGTCGACCAACTTAAAAAATGGAACTGGGCAAGTAAAAACTCCTAATAATTCCATAGAAAATTACTTAAAACCAAGTGCATTTGTAATCTAATAATAGTTAGTACATTTTACTATCTTTCTGGCGTCGTTTAGGAGACGGGTAACTACGGAACCCTACACTGTTCGGGTCCAACATGCACTTGGCCTGTTTTTCTTGCTGTTTGGGGACGTTTCACGGTCCCTTAATATATTTATAGCAACACATATCTATATGCTTATGTGATGATGTATTCTGATTATTTTTTTAACACAAACAACCATTACCGGCAATAATGACATTGCTTTTGTTTACTGCACTAGCTAGTGGCGCCACCTCGTTTAAAATTTGCGTTGCAAAGTCGCATTTTACGAACATCCTGAACCTATAGGAAAAGTGCACGGCTTTGGATGTGCTTAGTATAGCAAAGTGGAAACTATTACGTAACAAATACTTGACTTTGATACTACTGTGTTGCCACCTATCTCCGTGCACATACAACCATACAAAATAACGTGATAACGATCCTTCAAAATCACTACACTCCAAACACAATAGCTAATTCAACACACACATACAAGTAAGTGTTCAGTCACACACAAAGCTGCACTGCTAATCAATAGAACTGTAGTTCTAATTCCCGTATCCCGGTTTAAAGGTAATCTCAGTACACTGTGTCGCGGTACCGGGGTGACCTTGGTACATTGTGTCCCGGTATTGAAGTACGAATTGCTTTGACACAGCCGTGCGTGAGTAAGCTCACGTAGCATTGTTCGAACAATGGATTTGCAACAATGGGGTCTGTAGTAAGGTTTGTAATTATGAACTTAGTTTATGTCTGTGTGTTTTTGAGTACATTAAAGCAAGATTTTGCAATGTGAATCAATCATTTTGTTTGAGTGAGATAAATTGATTGCATTTATGGCTACGTGAAAATGTGGATAAAAATATCGTCAAAATTGTACGAAAGGTGCCCAGAGTACATGTATATTCATTAAGTAGGTAATCACTTTCAAATCAAGTAATTAAAAAAAAATACTGTAAAACGATTCCTTAGCACTTAATATTTTGTTCGAGAAGTCCTTATTCTAAGCTTACGAGACCTGAAATAAAGCCAATTTATGGTTTTAACCATTAGGCCGTTTTCACATTAGGGTGTTAGAAACGCGACAGTCGTCGATGTCATTAGATTGTGACATTGCTTTTTAATAAGAACTGAGTCGAAGTCGCGCATTAATTAGAAGGCATATGGTTCTGCCGCGCTGCTAACGACTTAATGTAAAAGCAGCTTGAGCCAATTTGCTCGCGTCACTACATGGGTGGCGCGAGGGCGCGCGGGCGCGCGGCGAAGGACTGACGCAGCAACACTTGGAGTTGCGTCGGTCGCAGCTGCGCGAGGTCCTGGTGGCGGAATGGCGGGACAGGCTTTCGAGCCCTTCCGCCGGCCTCATCACCGTCGAGGCCATCCGGCCGGTGCTCGACCTGTGGCTCGGGGGAAGGCACGGCTCTCTGACGTTTCGTGCGACGCAGGTCCTCTCGGGGCATGGCTGCTTCGGGGGGTTCTTGTGTCGCATAGGCAGGGAGCCGGACGCTCGATGCCACCACTGCGTCGACTGTCGGGAGGACACGGCACGGCATACGCTGGCAGAGTGTGCCGCTTGGGAGGAGCCGCGCCGTGCCCTCATCTCTGTTGTAGGCAGAGACCTCTCGCTGCCGGCAGTAGTTCATGCTATGGTCGGCGGTGAGGAGTCCTGGGACGCGGTGGTCTCCTTCTGCGAGACAGTTATCGTGCTGAAGGAGGCTGCGGAAAGGGAGAGGGAGATCTCGACCGCTCTCCCTGCCCGCAGCAGGCGCATCGGGCGTCGGAGGAGGGCTTACGCTGCCCTCTTCCGGCCCCCCTAACTGGGTCCAGGGGCGGCGGACTTGGGGATGTCCGTCGCCCCCCATTCATCCGGACCCGAGGTGGCAGCGCGTGGTGTTCCCGTGCGCCCCTCTTTGACGTAGCGAGGGGAGTTAAACACCTCACTCCCCTCGCCGACGCGAGGTGGCCCGCAGAGGCGGGCCGGGCACCAGCCGGGGATTGCGGAAGTCGCATACGTTCCCGCGATCCCCGGCGTAGGTGGAAGATGGAACACCGGGGTGGTTTTAGTCAGTAAGAGTCGGACAGACCCCTCCACCCGCCCCAGGGTGGAGGATTTCCATGAGGATTTCACCCGGGATCAAAAAAAAAAAAAAAAAGACGGCACGGTTGGCGCAGTGGTTGAGCGATTGACTGCTGCGCTGCGTGTCACAGGTTCAATTCCCGGGCGGAACAAATATTTGTATGGCCTACAGATAGTTGTTCCGGGTCTGGCTGTTTGTGTTTGTGACTTTGTATGTTTGTAAACGCCCCCACGATACAGGAGAAATTCCTAGTGTGGAGCAACGTTTTTTAAAAAAAAAAAGAAAACTTAGTTCTGACATAGAAATTAATTTCATGATTTTGACGTCCATATTAATTTGGAGAAAGTCGAGTAAAGTGCTAGGCTAATAAAGTGGGAAGTAACGGGTTAAAATTTTTGTGTAACTGTTTGTAAGCAGATTAAACTAGAAGTTTAGATAATCTTAAACAAGATGGGTATCCCTGCCGGGGTAAGCAAAGTAAAATTGTACAGTACGTCAAAGGTAAA
The DNA here is from genome assembly GCA_905163435.1 of Mamestra brassicae. Lineage (NCBI taxonomy): Eukaryota > Metazoa > Arthropoda > Insecta > Lepidoptera > Noctuidae > Mamestra > Mamestra brassicae. Next base: position 18,148,265 of record LR991001.1, read on the forward strand.
TCATCAACATCATAGCTTATCATCTCCAAGACTCCATCTACCTCTGTACTAAAATTCTACAAAATCGGTTCAGCGATTTAGGCGTAAAAGTGTAATAAGAAGTTCAGATCAGTGGATAGTAAAATTAGATGGTTAAGGGTGCTATGTCTTGTTGCGGATTTTTTTCGATCAAGTCACCGCGGCCCTGGAACGCTAAGGGCTTTAGGAAGAACACGGATGGGTATTAGTCAGTAAGAGTCTGACACGCCCTTCCGCTCCACCCAAAGGGGAAGAAGGCATTTAATGATTTCCCATACGTACAAAAAATTAAGGTTTTTTTTTACTTATAACTTTTTTACGACGTATTCTTCGTTCTTCGGCACACTGGTGGACCTTTCAACTAACAAAAATCATGACTACTAACCTATATGCTTGCTCTCATTGAAAGCTTCAGGGATCTTCCTGGTCAGCACAGCATACACAGTGCAGACGAGGATCAGCACGATAGGGTAGAAGAACGCAATCATGTAGGACGCGTCCACGTAGGAGTCACAAACCAGCATGTTGTCCTCCCTCGTGGGGTAGTGGAACATGGCCTTCGCTGGAGCTACTATCATCCAAACCACTACGATCAGCACCTGCAAGGGAGAGGGAGGGATGAGTTGGTGCGATGTGTTCATAGAAGAGATGGTTACACGGAAAAGGTTTTGTCCTATTTATTGATGATAAAGTAGGAAAACATTGTTGTCACTGTTTGTCAAGCGGCCATTTTGTTGATCGGGAAGGCCCCATTATCTAGTCTGTCTGTCTGTCTTTCAGCGGGCTGTATCTCATGAACTGAGAATGAGTAATTTTTATGCCGCTATGACAAAGAATAATAAAAACCCCAAAAAATCATATTAAATGGGGTTCCCAAAAAATAAACATTTTTTTTTTTGGTTTATAATACGGAATCCTTTGTCTGCGAATCCGACTCGCTCTTGGTCGGTTTCTTAAACAATGTACCTCAGTATTCCGTCATTATTGACCAGAACTTTATACAGATTATTCTTATCATTTAATTATTTTTGTAAATTTTAATACAAATTATTTTTATCTATTTAATTAATAGACGAAAAACAGTTTCTATGACACGATAAATATGAATGAGTAATCGCTTTACAACAATTAGCAGAAACCCAAGTGCCTTCGGCGAAGATTGTTGTCTAAAAGGCCTAAATATGAAAATGTATTGCCATAAGTTATCTGTTTGGTTTACATACCCAACAGACTAACCAAAGAAAATTTAAGTTTCATAACATAAACAGGCAAATATCTGTATAATATAAGAGCAGCGCATATCGCTAGCTGAGATCTCGGCGATATGACGATGGGTCTGTTGGCAGAATGCTTGCTGTCGTTGAAGACAATGTTCATAACAGAGACAAATATCTGTATAGTAAGAGCAGCGCATATCGCTAGGTGAGAGCTCGGCGATATAAGGATGGGTCTCTTGGCAGAATGCTTGCTGGCGTTGAAGACAATTACCTGTATAGATAGATATAAGAGCAGCGCATATCGCTAGCTGAGAGCTCGGCGATATAAGGATGGGTCTCTTGGCAGAATGCTTGCTGGCGTTGAAGACAATTACCTGTATAGATATAAGAGCAGCGCATATCGCTAGCTGAGAGCTCGGCGATATAAGGATGGGTCTCTTGGCAGAATGCTTGCTGGCGTTGAAGATTCGCGAGATCCTGTTGGTCTTCGTCAGCAGGGCGGCATACACCACCGTGAAACAAAAGCCAGTGCCGAACCTGCGGGAGAAACACTTAAGTTAATTTTCCACTATTGTTTTGGGGAAGCCAAATTTTGAATGCGCTGCTGAATGTGGCCCATACAACTTAGGTTATAGGTTGAGTATGTGTCACTGATAGCCAAATAATATTCTGTTTATTAAATACTTTACTATCAGGTTACTAATGCTATATAAATATGTGTATGTAAGTGAGTACAGCTGAATATAAATGCTGAACATTTACTTACTACTGTTTTCTTAGATAGCTAATTTCTTCATAAAAGTTTCTTGAACATTTAATCGTAACTCTAATCTAAACTTATATTATAAAGAGTAAAGATTTTGCGAAAACAACTCAACTTATTTAAAAAAAAAATGCGCCATTTGGAAGCCATATTATAAACCTAAAACAATGACTATATTTTATTTTCGAAAAATAGAAATCCTTTTGAAAATTGCAATAATGTAACCCAAAGTAGCAAAATTTTGCCTAATAATTTCATTATTTGGCGTGCGCTGAGAAAACTATTAAAGTACGTGATTAAAGTACTCATTATTACCTAGAAAACAGTCAGCGAAAGTATATCTTACTATTATGGTTAAGTCACAATGACCATTTTTTGTTCAAATAATTCAATCAAAACCAAGGTGAAATGGAATAGTGGTGATTCTGGTATCATGATATTAATCTTTAACCATTTTAATGTTTGATAATTAAGGTTGGTTATGTACATGTAAATTACAGTTTAAATTATTCTAATCAAACCTTTCGTTTGAAAGTTACGACGGGTATGAATCTGCTCTTAGTATGAAAAATGTTGCGGTTTGACCGAACTGGGGAGAATCTTAATGTTTGGTCCGATGAAGTTATTGATTTCGATAAAAAAATAGAATAATATTTAATTTTCAAAAATATACTCCTTAAGGGGCGAAAAGGGGTGATGAAGCTTTTAGGGGAGGACATTATTGCTTGCTTCAATTTATGTGGAAATTAGTATGAACAAACTAAAATTGGGATAATTGAAACAGATCTAACAATTTTTGCAAAATCAACCTCTGATGGGGGAACGGTGTGGACTCAACTAAGCTGATCCTGAGACCACAGAATCAGCAGCAGAAAAAAAAGGTAGACGGGCCGTCGAAGTTCATGGAGGACCTACAAAATATGCACGGGCGAAGTACTAGTATTTTTAAATTAGTAATAATAATTAGTAATATTATTTTATTTATTTATTTAAACTTTATGTACAATAGTGGTACATGGGCGGACTTAATGCATCAAGGCATTCTCTACCAGTCAACCTTTGGCTTATAAATACTATAATGTGGTAGGTGTACAATAAATAAAATTAAGATACAAAATTGAATTATAACATTTCGGAAAGAATATACAGATAATATATATAATACTAATAAAATACATATATATGCTAAACTAATAAACTAATAAATATGATATATAATAATCATACCGATTAAGAGAATCCATAGTAATCATGACGAAGAACGACTAAGAATGACAAGCTTTTAAGAAGTGTTTACGGATTTTACGCTTAAAGGAAAATTTTGGCTCCGCCTTCTTGATGTCAAGGGGAAGCATATTCCAGAGTTTAATTGTAGAAATAGCGTAGGAATTAGACAAAAACCCGGTGCGGTCTGAGGGGATATGAAGAAGTAAGTTTTTAGATGCTCGAAGGTTGAGACTGAGAACTGCCCAACACTTTAAAATATTGTTTTAAATAATCAGGAGCACAAGAACATCAAGGTGTACCAAAGTGTTGTCACTGACTGTACCAACTACCAATGCTAGGCGTGCCTACATTTCGACAATATGGTTAAAAAAATAATAGTATTGATAGACTTGCGTTTGACCACTATCTCACCTGATGGTAAGCGACGACGTGGTCGACGATGGAGCACGCTTGCCTAGAAGTAACCTGTTCACTCTTGACTTTAAGACCCCAAGGGCCTCTCGAGAGCCGAGTGGGTTTAATCACGTGTGACGCCATTGTTTTACTTTTGTGTCTGCTATTTATGACCGCTGAAGTTGTTGGTTTTGTTATGGTGTGGATGTGCAAAATATTTGCAAACATTTTCTAACACTAATAATACATTTGCCACTTTATTTAACGTTACTTTTACAAACGTGATATTGTAACATAAAATCAAGTGAATATGGTGAATTAACATTCTGATCAAATGTTTATTTAGAATATGTTTTATAACGGTAGTAAACATTATTAACAGTAGTGTGGGATCACCCTTTAAAAACATAGACTCGGGCGGCGAATTCCGCTCCTCAGTTAAGTCCCGTGCACCACGGAGCGAGCCTTGTCATTAATATTTATTAATCCAGACTACAGGTTGCTATTGAGAAATTTTTGATAGACAAAAACCAATAGGTAATACCTTTACCTAACCCAAGGTCAGAACCAGGCAATCAAGAAGTGATAATTTAAAATGAAATAGTACTCGTAGTTGATTAGTTGATCCTGTATTAGATCAGGAGTGGAGCGGCCATGATAAAAGTTTCTTTAATTGCAGATCATTAAAGTTTTGATTAAAAGTCACGCTAAGTCAGGTTTGAAGAGTTTCGTCGAGTCGGGATCAACTTGATTTCAAGAACAATTTGTTTAACTAAACTTGAGACACCAACTCTGCACCACACACTACTGGACATGGGGCGATTCGAAGTAGCAACATGGAGCCCCAATCATTCAATTTCCGATACCAGTCCTCCCCTAACAACGTTAAACTCGATCAAAACTTGAAAATCCAAAAGCTGTAGCTTTGCACGAATCTGCGACAAGTTCCGCCTCGGGGCGAATCGGAACACATCGGTTATCTTCGGACGTCCGCCCAGGAACTACGTCCGGGACCCTGTCTAGATATGCCATGTACGTGCTCGATCGTGTATGCAATTTGAAAGTGCTGCAGTTTGATATTTGAGCTTGTTATCGTATGAGGCTATCCTTCCGTTTTCGAAATTACGATATTCATTGTGAAATGGGATGATACAGTCTCTGAATCGTATAGGTTGGAGTGCGGGGTGAGGCAGGGGGATCTGACGTCTCCCAGGCTCTTCAACCTCTACATGGATGACCTTATTGTCGCTCTCAGCAGCATGCGTGTCGGATGCAGTGTTGGTGGGGTTAGAATTAACAACATCAGCTATGCAGATGACATGGTGCTGCTGGGTCCGTCAGCGGGAGCGATCAGAGAGCTGCTAAAAGCATGTGAAGCCTACGCTGCCGCACATGGATTAAAATATAATAAAAAGAAGTGTGAATACATGGTCTTTGAGGTCGGTGGTAAACGCCGTGGAGAAAACCCGAGTTTCTCGTGAATGGGTCAAAAATTTATAGAGTGTCCACTTTTAAGTACTTAGGGCATTTTATTGCCGCCAACCTCAGGGACGATGTAGACATCGAGAGGGAGCGTAGGGCACTAGCGGTCCGGAGTAATATGTTGTCCCGTAGATTTGCGCGGTGTACAGACCTAGTAAAAGTAACACTTTTCAAGGCTTACTGCCAAAGTCTGTACGCGGGCGGTCTGTGGGTCAGCTATACTAAGAGATCGCTGGATGTCCTACGCGTCCAATATAACAATGCTTTCAGGATGTTGTTGAGACTGCCCCGTTACTGTAGCGCGTCGGAGATGTTTGCGCAAGCGCGTGCTGATGATTTCCATGCGATTATACGCAAAAAAACAGCGTCGCTTCTGAGCAGAGTGAGGAACAGTCAAAACAGCATTCTGAAAACGGTAGCTGAGAGCCTCGGCTCTCCAATTGTGCAGCAGTTTGCGAAGAGGTTGATTGGTACTAACACTAGGTAATAAGTTTTTGTTGTTTTTACATGTTACTAACACTCTATGGATCTGTGCGTCCGAAATAAAGATATTATTATTACTTATTATATTCGTTTCGCCTGATGGTAGCTCTTCTATTGTCGCCAAGTTAACTATCATTTTGATTCGCTTTGAAGTTTGGAATTGATCTCGTAAGCGTTGTAAAGAAGGATTACATGAGGCGACTGTTAGTGTCGACTGGATGGGCTTTAAATAAAGGGCTTTTTGGCACATGTCATATTTGAACTACTTCGAGTACACGGAACGAACAAGAAGTATGTTACTGAAATAGTTTCTATATGCGGATATCAATTCAGCCCAAGTTTAAGAGTGAATAAACGTGCTGGATCGTTGAAAATACTTTCTTAATACTTAGAGTGCAAAATAAGCAAAGTTTGTTATCAAAAGGCGTTGAAAACAAATCAATTGAAGTTTCCAAACGGTTCGTAATAGATTGTCGCACAACAGTTAATATAATTATAAAGTAATTATAAATTCGTTTATACAATTAAAGTCTATTTTAACTTTTCCATTAACTGTAATATTAATGAAAAGACTTTTTCATTTGACGTACTTAAAAGGTATAATTTAAATGAATTTGAAAATAATGATGGGATGAAGATCCCACTTTATCAAAATATAACATCATTTAAGATTTCACGGTTGATTTGCAGACAAATAGAAACAGTAACTCAAACTATAAATAGCCCTTTGCTTATTTTAAATGGCTAGTATTTAAAGGATCGAATATAAATTCAATTCACCTTTTAAATATAAATTCATTTAAAAGGTGTCAAAAATACTGATAATGGCGTAAGTGGGTACGAATTTGAGCTAAGAGTTATTCAGAACGATCATTATAATTATAGAGGTATGCGGAACCCGATCGAAACCAGAGTAAAGTCCCACATACCTGCACTGAAATGTCAGGATCCTCCGACCAGACGGTTGTTGTGTCTGGTGGGCAACTGCCCGGTAGTTGATATTCGGACTGTTGCATATGTTCAAATCGCACGGAGAACTTTGCTTGCGCGATGCAGCATTACGTTGGTAGTTCGTCGCTGACAGGATAGATGGCGGTCCGGTTCTTTTTGTTGAAGTACAGATTTTGCTTTTTTGTTCTTCATGTGGTGGCATTGATGCCGCAACATAATAATTCTTAAAAATTTGGGAATTCTAAATTGAAACATTAATGAATTTCAACATTTTAATCTCGATGATGCAGTGTTTCTGTCTGCAGGGTTTTAAGGAACCTAACCTATCCGTGTCGGAGTGCACTAAGCTCCCTGTGCCGTATGTTCCGCTACTTGGCTCACTCACTTAGTATTATTTTTGCCCACTCAGTTTTTTTTTCGCCCCGCGTCCCGTATCAAGCCCCTAGGTTCTAATACCGCAGGTACGCCGGCGGTGACAAAAGCCCGACGAATAATATCGTTGATGCTGGCATGGCGTGCATGCGGCCTGCGCTCTTGCAGCAGGAAAGACCATGGTGCCCGAGGCTGTCAACAGCTACTCCACAGTGACACCGATGCGGAGCAACACAATGTGCGCCTAAGCGCAGACAGATAGCGAGCCGACGAACGATGCGTCATCCATCATAGTGCCTATGGTGAAAGACGGAAGCACTTGAAGCCACAAACCCGACTCCCATTCTCCCACAGCCAGCAGACGTGCACGCTCAGCAGTATTCGATGACGTATGAAACAAGTTATTCCGTACAATACTGCAGAGCGGCACATCCCATCGTCTCTGGGAGGACAGGTTGTCGGGTAAATCCGTGTTGGGACAAGCCATTTTCCAAGCGTTCAACGCATTGGTCAAACACGGTACCTCAAAATCAACCAGTGAGGATGATAAAATTTTCCTGGTTAATGTTTCAGTACTGTGGACCGAGGAGAGGAAGGCCGGATACTCGAAATTTTGCGGACGCCGAGGCCACCCATGCGAACGGGAAGTGTGGCTTGCTGCCATGCTCGGTCGTCCAAAGCCACATTAAGGATTGATGAAAGTGTGTTTCTGATAATTAGGTCTACTTTTTCCAAAAGATGTGAATGTTTCCATGGATGGGAGGAGCGAAGGCTATATGTGAATTTTGTTCCAAAACAACAGTATCGAATAAGTGTAAAGGCCGAATGCATGTTAATTTTGAAAAGTCTTTCCGAGACATCATTAAAATTTTGTATTTTTTTTATCTATCTTTTTGATTTGATCAATGAAAGATGGAAAGGATTCATCAAAAATTGGAGAAATTAAATGAAAATTGAAATTTTAGTTGCTAACTTAGATTAACTGTTTTCCACTGCTACCACCTCATTTAACAAATTTTAATCATTCCTAATTATCGCCAGTTAAGTAATTTTTTTTTGTCGCCAATCGTATTTTTATCAACATACAACCTAACACTGACCTGCAAAATGCAAAAAGCGTATGAAAATTCGAATTTTGCATGCTACCCTGGCGCTTCCACTTCAAGCAATTGCAGTAATGTCTCAAAAAGCCACAGAAACAAGCCCTTCCAGACAACGGAAGACTTAAAATGTTGATGCACTCAATTTTCGCAAATCCATTACAAAAATCTCAAGTGGAATAACATGATTCTTCAAAGGCACTGCGATTTGGTTCTTCTTTTATAGGAAAGTGGACTGTATTGTGTTTGTGATAAGATCTTATATGGTGCGAACGAGTGCAGCCTCAGTGCGAAGAGCATGTTAAATATAAACAAGCACAGGCTGCATTTCGTTGGTAGTGATGGGATTTGATAAAGGATTCAACTATCGACATTTTTGTTCTTTTTTCTCTGTTTCCAAGCATTTTTTTACTCGCTAGAGATTCACAAAGTAGTTGAATGCTGACTTTGATACTTGACTTAAACAAATGCAAGACATAATTTAAGAGTGCGATGTTCATGTCAGGTTTAATTTAGAAGCTATCAGGACCAAAGACCTAGGCGCGTATGTTTTATGGCAGAAAATAAAAAAAACTGGTTCCGTTTTTGAAATGCAAAATATACTCCTTGATATTAACTGAGCTGTGAACTGTCGAACATCTCCGGACATCTATTTCCAGAACTCCGTGACCTACATTCAAATCACAGTTCAAAAAGCACTCCAAGGAAATCGATAACTCCCATCGAATAATAATCCATCCGAATGATTAAATTTCCCCCATCACTAGGTAAACGATTTCGGTGCCAGCGACAGGAGTCGCGCGGTACTTGGTCTCACAGCGAGTAGTCCATATCTCACGGAAATATTATTATGTAAGATTTTAGTTTGGCTGAGAGATTTGCTGCATTTTCTTCGAGGATGCTAGGAAGCTGTGTGAGGTAATGTAAATTGTGGAATACCGTCGTAGACAAATGGAGGTTTTACATTTGTGAAAGTTTTTCGATATGTCGGTGACAGTAGAGTCACTTTATTAATGTAATATTTTTATTTTTACTGAACTGGAAACGATGACGTTCAAAAGTGCCGTTTAATGGCCTAATTGAAATAAACGTTTTGACTTTGACTTTGACAAAATTAATGGTAAAAAAAGAAAAAAATGTATGCAATAAATGACTATAATTATGGTAGTGGTTGATGCTGTGACAGTGTTTTTGTATTTTTTTTAGGACGGTAATAGGTACTAGGCTAGCAAAGTATGACGCAGAAGGCTGCCCAAATAAATATATTTGTATGGCCAACATTATAGCGTTTGTCTATGTCACTTATAAAAACCGGCCAAGTGCGAGTCTGACTCGCGCATCTATAAAAACGGCAAAAATATCACGTTTTTTTTGTATGGACCCCCTTAAATATTTGTTTTATTTTAATTTAATTATTTATTTTTAAAGTGAATATATAACTAAAAATTCTGTGAATATTTCAAGCGTTGCTGTTATGAATTTCGAGCATAGACGTGCAAAAAAATCACGTTGGTTTTATGGGAGCCCCCTTAAATATTTATTTTATTCTGTTTTTTAGTATTTGTTGTTATAGCAGCAAAAGAAATACATCATCTGTGAAAATATCAACGGTCTAACTATCACGGTTCATGAGATACAGCCTAGTGACAGACAGACAGATAGACGAACAACGGAGTCTTATTAATAGGGTCCCGTTTTACGGAACCCTAAAGAGAGAAAGGCTAGACAAAAATACAACTGACTTCCAAATTTAAAAAAGTTCCCGTTCCCGTGGGAATACGGGGATAAAATATAGCCTATGTTACTCGCTGATAATGTACGAGTAGCTATTCATTGCTGAAAGAATTTTTCAAATCGGTCCATCCACACAAAAATACAATTTTTTCCTCTTTATAATATTAAGTAAGTATATAGAATGTAGGGTTCACCCCTACCACATAGTTAATTTACGTTTATGATATATACACACATTACAACACAACAATAACACAAGTATAAACACAACCAAATTATTATTATCATGTACGTATGTCAATAGCACTACTCAAATCATTCACGGCATTTATAATGTTTACATTATAATGTCGGATGGTGTCGGCGGCCTGCTCATGCGCATCCATTATGACAGCGGTATGCATGTGACGTCGCTCGCGCCGGCCGGCCGCTGAGCCCGTTCACTTTTGAGGTTAGTCGGTAATAGCTCCCGCCGCTTATCGCCTGCGTCGCACATGATTTGGCTAATTGTTCGGAGTTATTTCCTTAACCGCGTGGTTTTATGTAATTTGAACTGTTATTGTGTGTGTCTTCGTCCGTACTCCTTCCAACTAATTGTGACTGTAATGTGAACTGTGTATCGTGTTGTGTGCGTCCAACAATATAAACTGTGAATATTAAAGGACTATTATTTTTTCCACCACTCACCGTTTACCTACCTACGATCACGTACCTATAAGTATATAATAGCATATCGATAATAAAATGATGAGTTCTGGTGGACTCCACCCGTTCAGTTATTCTTCATACTTTACATTTGGCGTCCGCAACACGGTAGATTCGCATCACAAATTCACGTTAAATTTAAACTTCGTACATTTTCCAGGTGTCATAGGAACGGAAACTTTTGGTTTGTCTGATAAGTTTTTTCAGCATAATTTTCCACGTCAAACAGAGTATGTTTTCACGACATGACTGCACTTACCACTGGCACTCTGTGAGTACCTATATTTTCTTTTTAAATTGATTCTCGAATGTTATCTGTATGCGGTCCGACTAGAATAACACCATCCCATCACTTCCCGTGGGTGTCGTAAGAGGCGACTATGGGACTCACCAGAGCATTGCATTGCCACAGCTACACTGTGATCATAAACCCGTCTGCCAAGCTTGGTGATTATGGCACCCCCCCCCTCCCTTGGGGGAGGCCTATGTCCAGCAGTGGACGTCTTTCAGCTGGTATGATGATGACGATTGATTCTCACCCATTCCTCGGAAAATACGTCACAGTTTTAGGTATCTCACTAAAAGCTCTAAGATCAGCCGGTCGATCCTGTAAACATGTCGAAGTGAAGGCTTGGGTAAAGCGATGACGAGGTGAGCTGTCAATCCATATAATCAAGATGTCACGTGACCACGAAGTGAGCTGTCATTCCATCTACAGAATCGACCGGCTGGTTTGAATCATCTCATCAATCAACAGAAAATGAACTGATTATTATTCGTAGAATCCTATCAGACGCCACGGCAGCGCTTGTTAAGGGGAAATATGTCAAATCTAGGAATTTAAATCGTCATGCTCCTAGAATTGACCTAATTTATTTGGAGTAGTCTATTGGCACATAATGTCTTCTTCCGTACTTCATAATCCATTTTAACCAAATCCATATGATCCATGATTAGTTTTACCATTTCACTACATACATTAATGAGCGTTTACTTCTGTACACGAACAGTTTAACGTGTGTTTTAACACACACTGTTCACAGGTAAATTGAGCCAAAGGCAGCCAACTAAATATCACCCAGTAATGAAACTGGAAAGCTCACGATTACGGATTCCTTTTATATCGGCAAACTGACAGTGAAATAACTTATTACGAAGTCGAATCATAAAGTCATTCATATTCAGTTTATTACTGCCTCGCTCAACGGCGTGGCCACAAGACCAGCGGTACATTTAATTATTCAAACTTAATTCAATGTCACAGAGGTTGTAATGGCACAATTATGGTGATTAATGGTTTCTGTTATTTTGTAATTAAGTCCGATAGTATTGTGCTTTTGACATGCAAATGTTACGCTTTGATGATAAATGAAGTGATTTGTCATTTATGCGATAAAGGATAGGAATGAGGGTCTAGCATGGATGCGCGCAGAATAATAAAGTGAGAGAGTAGTGAGTGGAAATTATTGTTAGAACTTATGATTTTATAATCGAATAAAATGATTAATCAGAAGTGAACCTAAGTTCAATCAAATAATGTGTGAATACTAAGCAATTAGATATCACTCACTACAGATGTATTTACCTAGGTGCTCTCTAATAACTAAAAAATTGTCTTAAAAAAAATGTAATGTGATTATTGTAAATGTAACGAGAATATTGTAAATGTAATGAGATTGAATACTATTTTTCAGTCATTTTAGATAAATAGAGACCACTCAAGTACGACTTTAGTTGATGATCATCGGTTTGCTTGGTGTTATACGTAAAAATAGTAATTATTGTTACAGAAGTGACAAGCATACATTTAGGTAATTAATTTAAATTTGGTTAAAGGAATGATTTTATCCTATTTTCATTTTTTTTTTGTGTTTATGTGTAATTTATATTAGGTTTTTTACCCAGTAATACTCGTATATGCATGTAGTATCCTATTACTGATAGGCATAGCCTAAATTAACCACTTGTGCCACCGTGATTTATCTTAAAATTGTGTATCCTTTGATAGAGAACCAAGTATGTACATAAATTGTGTTGCGGAATTATTCGAAAGTGTTGCTGCGGCCCTGGAACACAAAGGACAGTTGGTAGAACACCGATGGGGTTTTGCCAGTAAGGGTCTGAAACTTCCTTCCGGAATCCATCCAAAAAAAGTACATAAATGAACTAAAATTCCAATTTGCAGTGTTAAATTATGTTTGTAAAGTCTCCATAGTATCCTCCATTTCGAGAGCCGCAACATCATCACTGACATCATATGAAAACCTTAATTAACTATTTAGTTCATGTTGCGTCACCGTTCGCGACGCACCTAGCCTGTCAAATGATAAATGATATTTATTTTGTTAGTAGGTTTAACATAACACTTTTACACGTCAATCTGTTTTGGTCACTTTTAAACTAGATGAGGCCGGTGTTTCCTAGCTGACTACCCTGAGAATAAACACCGAAACAAAGTCAGTGGTCAAAGTATCGTTTAAAGTCAATACAATAGTACTGGTCAAATAACCGCTGTTACCGCTCATAATTTCTCTTATCTATATAATCTTTCTTTCAGGGAAACGAATACCATTTCTGAAATAATTCCTTTCAGAAATTTTCAAAACAATTGTCATTCGAAAATATTTGTACCCAAGTACATATTGGTGTACTCATTTTAGATCTCAATTTATACTTTGTGTATATTTTAAACAAGTAAGGTACGCTTGGTTCTTGGCTAGAGACAAGTTTAATTTGGCAGCGAAACGGAATTCGGACAAAGGCACCTACAGCCGGGTGACTCTGTCGGTCGATTCTGTAAACATTTCGAAGAAAGACGAAGAAACATTTTGATTTTCGCTTGGGAAAAGTGATCACGAGGTGAACTGTCAATCCATATAATCAAGATGGCATGCCTTCACTTCGACATTTTTACAGAATCGCACCACAGTACTGTGCTTCAAAAAGTGATTACGTGTGTGTTTTTTTTTGTACGGATCTACTCCCATGGAAAAATAGGCGTGATTTTATGTAAGACCACTATTTTATGCCACTGAATAGTATATTTATAAACAGTACTAAAGTATAAAATTAAATTACTTTAGTTAACGCTTACCTTTGTACGAGAAGAAAATAACAACAGAGTAAACGAATACAAATAAATTTTAATGTTTGTTGACTTCATTGTATGTACAGCTAAAGAGTGGAGCTCCCTGCCGAAGTCTGTGTTTCCTGATTGCTAAAACCTGGCGGGTCTTTAGGTCAGATTGAACCAGTTACTTCAAGGCAAGCTTGCTCCATGTTCGACTACATCATCGCTTTCCATCAGGTAAGCTGGTGGTCAAACACGAGTCTATCAATTATTTAAGATAAAAATAAAAACTTACCTTTGTATGGAGCAGAGGATATCAGTTGGCCTGAACACCAGGGCGAAGGTCACCAGGTAGCACATGAGGATACCAGCGAGGAGGACGTAGGACAGCTCCCTGCCACTGGCTCTGACGACGGGGGTTGAGCTGTGGCGGACCCAGACACCACAGACGAAGCTGTTAATGACGAAAACATTTTAACAGGCACGTTCAAAATACCACAAGTAAAACAGCAGAAAATGGTCGTATAAAACAAGCGTATATCTAAATATTTGTCATCTTCCAAAGAGATTAGAAAAGGTTATGTAGCAGTATTTATACCGCCACATATTAACTAAAACAACTGCCGTTGTAGCATCGTCTATAGCGCCAGACACGAACTAAACGCCATCATACAAATCCTACATTGTGATATCAACATTCTCCGCGCTTTGAGCATATACAACCTAACAACAACTATCGTGCACCAGTCGGTTGCCCATCAGATACAACACCCGTCCGGTCGGAGTAACCTCCCTTTTCAAAGGACGTTTCCGGGCTTTTACTCCCTGTTCCGCATATCTCTATAGATATTTAAGTTACCATAAAAGAAGAAGATATTGTCAAGGTTATCTAAACAGAAAACACTTATAAAAATGCTCAAACCAAAGCTCCGTTAGGAAGTAGGTATTACTACATAACATCGGAAACATAAAATTGCCACTAATCCAGGAAAATGAATTCCATCAATAACACCAGATTCTTCGTTTAACAAAACATTTCTAATTCTAATCACGTCGAGTTTCAGATTGTATGGATCAATATTGGATTATTCTTCTCGATTGCTTTCGTCAATCATGAATACTAACTAGCATGGATTCTAAAGAATAATTTGTTTTCCAATTTCATCTTCCGTAGCTTTAATTCCTATATTCTTTCCGTGTGGTTTTGGAATTTCAATCAGTTTGTCCAATTAATCAGGATCGAGATTCTTAATAGCATTAACTACTGTTCTTGTTAAATTATATCATACTAGCTTGTGTCAGAGGCTTCGCTCGCAAGTAAGTCGGAAATTATCAGGTTCTGAACATTTTCTTGAGCTAAAAAGTATCATTTGTCGTGAGGTACACCATGTTTTACCTGGGTGATGAGTTTCAACCAAACCATTCTGCCATTAAGATGTGAGGAGGTGACAGTCCGACAGACAGAATAACGTTCTCACTCATAATGTTAGTATGGCTGAATGAGTCTAAATTTGATAGGATCTCCTTTATTTATTTTGATTTTTATTGCCCCAGCAAAATCTGGAATTGAATGCAGTTTTCCATGTTCTTCTTTCAGTTTCTTGATACACAGTCATTGTTCATATAAAATTCAATAACTTATTAATACATTCTCGTAGAGGATGACAAAGTTTATCTGAATTTCAAGCATGCGGCCGTGGCTTGCCTAACTTTATCTTGAGCTGAAACTCCGCGACAAATGGTACAGCTGACTGGTTCAAATGCAGGATGTTATAACAGAGTTCAGACAAGTTCTGCTGTTTAAACTGGACTTGTTTCCAGCTGGGATTAAACTAGCGTGATTTTTGTGGCAAGAAATCTCAGACTCATTAAAGTTCAGACTAATATTATTGATGTGATAGTAGATAACTCTGTCAGTACATTTGTTACGGTTTCACGCCCAAAGCGATAAACAAATTTTGATCGATTTTGGTATTGACATAAATAAAAACCTCCTAATATATTTTATCTCTAGTTTTTCTTTTTGTTTTCTTTCACTTTAAAACGCGTCCTATACGAGTGTACTTATTTCGATGTCATTTCGTGAACATTTGAGGAGTATACGTATTGTGCCTTTTATGAAAGTAGCTAATATTTCTGAATCCTGTATTTAATAACTGCTTTTTGTTCCAATTTAAAGGAAACTAATTATAATTAAGCTCAACTTACGCTGTCAATAGGATCCCGACGGACGAAAAGGACATAGCACCGATCGCCCAGGCGGAGTCCGGCCTCAGGTAGGCTTCAGGGATGGGACGGCATTCAGTCTTCGTAGGGTTGGGCAGCGTGCCCCGCGGACACACCGTGCACTGGGTCTCTTCAACGGACCTTATCTACGGTGAATGAAGTCCGTGTGATAAAACACGAATAACAATAATATAAGAATGTGGATTTCGAGGAGCTAAGCAACGCTTGCCGAGGTTGGTCTGTGGATGGGTGACCATCTTAACATACCGAGACTCCTCCGTGCCTCGGAAAGCACGTTAAGCCGTTGGTCCCGGCTGTCATTTGTAGATCTTTGGCAGTCGTTACGGATAGTCAGAAGCCAGATAATCTGACACCAGTCTTGCCAAGGAGTACCGTGTTACCCAGTTAATGGGTTGTGGAGGTCTGGTAGGCGGCCGCTCAACGTAAAATACTGGTATTCAGCTGAATCCGGTTTGACTGGAAGCCGACCCCAATATAATTGGGAAAAGGCTAGGCAGATGATGAAGAATGTGGATTTAAAAACTTTAGCCTGTTATTTTCAAACTCCCAAATATACATTTTTCTTTCTATCTTTTTAATGGGATAGTACCTGATACTGCCCCAGCTCGCACTCGGCGCTGCACACCGACTCCGGCGGGTGGCGTTCGCTCCACTCGAACTATTATGTATGTATGACGGGACAGTACCTCGTACTGCGTGCAGTTGAAGCAGTGCCAGCAGCAGGACTCGCCCTCCACGTACTGCTTGGCCTGCCCCAGCTCGCACTCGGCGCTGCACACCGACTCCGGCGGGTGGCGTTCGCCCCATTTGAATTGGATATCTATTGAAAGAAGTAAAATATTAAGCAATAAAACCATAGCATTATTCCAAAGCTTCTTCGTGAAGCCAGTTGAAAGACTAGAATACTTCTCTAAAGAGCTCATTTAAAGTATGCGTCTTCATAAAATCAAAATAAAACAAAATCTTAGTAAACGCTTACAAGAGTCGCCCTAAGGTGTTAATACATTAATTACTTTCAGATTTCAAAATCTGGCAGCGCTTCGAAAAAATATTTGGTCTTCGAGTAACTCAATGTTTCATGCGAAAATTTCAATTACAACAGGGACAATACAGGTCTTTTATTTTCATCTTACCATCAACTTCCAACTGCAGTTCTCCGTCCAGGTACTGGCCCACGTTGACCCAGCGGTAGGTGTCCTTCTTGACCTGCTTGAAGTGCAAGATGTTGTACCTTGCAGGGCCATCTCCGTTGCTGTCAAAATGGAACTCGTCTCCGCTCAGACCTTGGAGAAGACATTTCTCATTATCACAAGGTTTTAAGGCAGTCTTTTTGTAATAGCAAATAAGACGATGTTGCCATCATGTAGTGCACATTTTTTGACATACGTGACATTTTTATTGTTATGGGGTCAACTGCGGAACTGTGTACAACGTATAACAGAATAAACGCAATGTCTAAAAAGGGGTCATAGTACTTATCATTATGAACAACTTTTACTATGGGACCAAACACGAAATTGTGTCTAATGGGCAGACGATTTTTTTTCGAGATTTCAGTGCTGGTCCTATCGTCAAAGTTGTACATAAAGATGTGTATAATGGCCCCTTTTCGCGTATTGCGTTTATTCTGTTACACGTTGTAGTGGTCTTGACCCAGGTCGCACTTCAAAATCTAAAGAAAAGCCATGAGGGTGTGAAAAAAAAAATCAAAAAGTGACGGGTGTGAGTTTTAAATCCGTGATAAATAGTGACAAGACTAATTGCGTTTGACGGCACTCGGCGACGACGGATTTGTTCCTGAAATTAAATAATCAAGCGGACACATTCTTATTCAAACCCCAAAAAGCCCAAGTTAAATCCATTAACTTAAAATTTAAAACAAACGTAGTTTCCAATACCATTAAAGAAAAACTAATCTTAAGAATGTCTTCTACCTTTACAATTTTAAAGCTATTTTCATTTATTTGAAAAACAGCCAGCTCCGTCTTTGGGAGAGATGCATTGAATGGAACATGTAGCCACTATTCGAGCGGCTCATGGTTAGAAAACTGAAAGGATTTCTTGTATAGAAATCTTCTATAGTAAGCTGAAAGCCAAGGAAACCTTGCTATAGTAGGCGCCAGATAATCGTGGAATAACGGTCATTGACCCACCTACAATTATTGACATTTTTAATTTGAAAAACGGAATTAATGACACAAAGCTGTCCCGAATCATCATCTCTCGTGATCCTTAACATGGTCTAATAATGAAAAACGATTCATATTTAATTGTTCAGGTACCTATGAACAGTTATTAGGGAAAGGTCAATATACTTTATTCCACATTTATCTGGCGCCTACTATAGTTGAGGGAGAGTGTTGCTGCAAAACAGGAAAAAGCAGATATTATTTTATCCTTTGAATAATGTAACTTGTAAGTAGTTAAAAGACACTCATCATCATCTTCCTGCCCTTATCCCGTGTTACTAGGGGTCGGCGCAACACGTTTTTTTCTTCCATTACCTTTCCCTTTTCTTTCATATCACTCCTAATACAATCCATCCATCTTTTCTTTGGCCTCCCTCTCCCTGTCCATCCATCCACATTTATATTCATAACTCTTTTAGTTACGTGCATTTCATCCCTCCTGTTCACATGACCATACCAAGATAAACGGTTCTCTTAAAAAAACACTATAAAAAAACACTATTTCATATTATTTGTCAATTTGCCAAATACCAAATGGAAAACATGGATATGCATGTTTTGTGTTTTTGGATGTTTTATTAATTTTATTTAATCTTTATGTAGTAGTAAAAAACCGGCCAAGTGCGAGTCAGACTCGCGCACGAAGGGTTCCGTACCATTATCTATAAAAACGGCATTAAAGTCACGTTTGTTGTATAACAAATATTTAAGGGCCGTAAATATTTGTTTTATTTTGATTTAATTTTTTATTTTTAAAGGGAATATATTAATAAATTTTCTGTGAATATTTCAGGCATCTACCTGTTGCCGTTATCAATATCGAGCAAAAAAAATCACGTTTGTTTTATGGGAGGCCCCTTAAATATTTATTTTATTCTGTTTTTAGTATTTGTTGTTATAGCGGCAACAGAAATACATCATCTGCGAAAATTTCAATTGTCTAACTATCACGGTTCTTGAGATACAGCCTGGTGACAGACGGACAGACAGACGGACAGCGGAGTCTTAGTAATAGGGTCCCGTTTTACCCTTTGGGTACGGAACCCTAAAAAACACTGTTCAAAGACGAACTTATTGCTTTAGGTTCTATCTACCATCCCAGTCGATTTTAAGGTAGTGCAGAGACATGGCAGATGCGACTTCATGGAAATATCCAGAGGAAGAGAGTCCGTGGAAAATATAATTATTACAGAAATAAAAGCAAAATAATAACTGAATATAATAGAACACTGTGATGAAAATAGGTAACATGCCTAGGCACTAAGTAGGTCTTATTAACTTAAGGGAATTATAATCAAAGCTTCGGCTGAAAATTTAATTAAGTAATCTGAATTGCTTAATACTTAGTTAAGAATTGGATGATTCTAAATGAAGTCTATCTTTAGCGACCTCACATAAGCTTAGAAGAATATTCGTTTATAGAATAGTTAAGAAATTAATTTTTACTTTACTATTAATTTATAGGACTGGACGGGGCTGGGCAGGACACCTGGCAAGGAGGACGAGGACTGGAAGAAGAAGTGTTGGTCGGCCGGCGGCGAGATGGGCGGACGAGAACCTGGATGAGGCTGGCACAGGAACGTGGGGATTGGCACAAGAGAAGAGAGGCCTATGCTCAGCAGTGGGCGAAGTCGGGCTGTGGATGATGATGAATTTATAGGCAGCATGTGCCGTAAGTTTGTAGAAATTGTTAAGATACAATTTTATATTCGAAGCACACTCTATTTCTTTCAGGTTGTGACTGTAAGGAAAAGCAAAATCAAGTATTCAAATTATGTCATGTAATCGTTTGTTATGATGATTCTTGAAAAAAAAACTCAAACGTCGGTCTGTCCAAAAAGATGAAGCTAATTACACGTTCCAAAGCGTAGATCTCTATGGAGAAGAACGTGCAAGAAACTCCATGGACACTCTTTTAAATCAATGTTTTTAACAAAGATATTGTTACATCATTCGTGTGAAAATTATACAAACGTACACATATGTGAGAACGATTGAGAAAATGTATTTAGAATCAGCTGATCAAATGTTTAAACCGCGTTTCTACCTGCAAGCAACTCGCATGCAAGTTTAAGTACATTGCGGGACACTATCGAGCGACGTTAGCACGCAATGTAATGCAACTTGCATGCAAGGTAGTTGTAGGTGGAAACGTGGCATTTAACTAATCATATGGTAAAAAGATTTTTACAAAAAAGACCCATTATTAGCCAAGCTGGCAGAAATATTTATAAAATCACGTGTACAACCCAGTTTTCCCATACGTGCTGCCGAACCCATTATGAGCCAAGAGTGGTAGAAATATTTAAAAATCACGTGTCGTACAACCCAGCTTTCCCATACCTGCCCGCTGTCTTCAACAACATAATATTCTGAAACATCTTTGACAACGTTGGTAGAGCACACTGTTCACGCTTCAACCTACCAACAAAATTGACCTTCCTCAAGTAGCGCAGCAGATCGGCTCCGCTGGCTGGTCGCATGGCATCGCACAGTCCTGCGCGACCCCCGCAGACGGCAGCATGCATGTCCCTGGTGACAAATAAATAATGTTCAGTTAATTGCTTCACACAGCGGCTTCGCTCGCGTGGATGTCGAATATTACTCCAAGGGAAGATACTCCCGGGATTAAAGGTATTATATAAATTTATTTATCCAGAGCAGCAAAATCAGCATTTTAAATTATATTTGCATGACGATTAATTCGGTCCAGTTTGTTTTAAATTGCCCTCCGATGTTCACTCGTTGGTAAATCTAACCCGATTCAATTCGATTCCCAGTCGTTCAGGTGGTACTGATAACGCGTGTCGGACTGCAGCCTGTTAGGATATACCTCTGTACTTTATAATGAGTGTATAACATGTGATAACTAGTGACTTCGACAGTTGTTTGATTTTATTCTATCCTTAGCAACCGGCAGCAAGTTCGTCATGCTCCCTTAGATTTCACTACTTGCGGTAGCATGACGAACTTGCTGCCGGTGCAAATATGGCGAGGGGGGTAATGGCTGATCTTTGCGTTATGCTCGTGAACGGGTGCTGCTTGTGGTGAATGGTCGTCTTGTTAGCCATGGTTTATACTATTGTTATAACGATAATCTGCTTATTGTTTAATTTTGATGGCCCTGGTTTATCACTTGTGGCATCGAGTCACAGATCTTTTATTAAATTCTACCCTCTGCACGCCCTTTATAGGAAGGCTTATTTAGATTGATTTGATATTGTTTTTATGCTTGAGTTTGTCTGTTTATGCTGGCATAATGGAGTGTGCTAGCTTACAAGTAGCGAATTATTAAGTTTTATGATTTTAAGTGTTACCTTTGTTTTATTGTTTTCTTTTTAAGATCACTTTGCATACCTTTGTATAAATGCTAGTTCTTATAACTCAACTCAACATTGTTGCGCCACTTCTTCTTCCAAGCTAAAATACTAGGAAGTGGTGACGGGCGGTCTTGAGGGACTGTCTTTATGTAGAACTTTGACGTTCAAGAAGTGCTGGCACTCAGCCTAATTTAAATAAATGGATTTTGATTTTGACATAACACTCAGTTTAGCCGTTACGACCTACAGAGATTGAAAAACAGGCAGACAAAGTAACTTTCGCATTATAATATTACTAGCTTTTTTCCGTTAAAATGGATTCAGCGATTTAGGTGTGAAAGCGTACATACGAAGAAACTCACTTTCACATTTATAATGTTATTCGGGATTTGGGATTTTACCAATCTCCAGCCTTTATTTCCATCAATTTGCATAATCATATCTTCTTCCGTTCATCTTTTTACGTCATCTGTAATAAACGTTTCCAAACGTCTTTTATAATGCGTACAGCAAAGGAGTGGAACTCTCTGCCTGCGTCTGTGTTTCCGAACGCATACAACCCTAATCTCTTCAAAATTAGAGTGAACATGCTTCTTCTGGGTAAGCTCGCTCCATCGTCGACTTTGTCACTGTTATCTATGACCTAGACTAGAGTCAAGAGCAAACCCATATATAATAATAAAAAAAACTGTCATCTAATAAGTATTGATTACAAATGATTAGTCCTTATTCAGAGAGAGGACTACTTCAAATATTTTAATTTTGTAATCCCGATCCTGCCATGCACCGCTAAACTCAACGGAAACTTCTACTCACGCTGATAAATTAGGTTGAACTAAAACTTACATACAAGTTTAAATAGCATCAATAAACACGAGTTTAACATGAACTAATTGTATTTGCAGCTTAGTTTTCTCCCTATCTTTCTTGTATAAGTATACAGGGTATAATATACTCAACGCAAACCCGGAATTGGGATCTTTTATTTGTATTGTATTATGTACTTATTATTATGAACAACTTTTACTATGGGGCCCAAACCTGAATACGCGAAAACAAATCAGTTGTCTGTCATTTTGTGGAGTTAAGGAAACAGTACCTGGATGACCGAGCCTCGCTTGTTTTTTTTTTTTGTAAACGTTTTCTAAAATGAAACCTAGCTAGATCGATTTATCGCCCCCGAATCCCCATTTTTAAGGATGGGAAATCATCAAATGACTTCTTCCGCTCTGGGTGGAGCAGAAGGGCGTGTCAGACTCTTACTGACTAAAACCCATCCGTGTTCCTTCTTAAGCCCTTTGAGTTCCAGGACCGCGGTGACAGTTTTGAAAAAAATCCACAACATGTTGACGGACTATATGTGTATGTATTAAAGACTTTCGGGCCGTCTTCATCACCATATCAGCCGAGGGGCGATTATGGCAACCCCCCCGGTTGCCATAATCGTCACGCTTGGCAGGCGGATTGGCGATCACAGTGTAGCTTTTGCAATGCACGGAGAATGCTGCTTCCCATTCTCTGGTGAGTCCCTTAGTTGCCTCTTACAAAACCCACGGGACGTGATGGGATGGTGCTATTCATTTACGTCCGACACCATACATAACTTAGCCGTAACAACTGCCAAAGATATACGAATGGCAGCCGGGACCAACAGCTTAACGTCTCCATGTGTGAAAGCTTATTTGGGAAGCATATAAAAAGCAAAAATAATTGTCTCCGCACTCGCATTCGCCTCACAAAAATGTGCCATCTTAACAAAACTGCGCTCGCTCTCAAACCTTAAATGCAGTTTTTAAAGAGCGCATTATGCGCCCGACCCCGATGTATTCAGCGCCACAAAGCGCTCTCATTTCGACGTATAGAACTATGAGAAGTGCTGGAAATTCTAGATTGTCAATAGAAATAATGAACGTGGATATTCAATTGAAAAATATCAGTTGTGGGGAGTGTATTTTGGATGGATGCCGAATTAAATGGTTCTGTGCGAGGTTTGAATCAGTGGTAGAATAAATACGTGACGTTTTAAGATGTTAACGATAAGATGGTTTGTGCTCAGAGATTTGCTCTGTAGGACACTTTCTGGTTGCACGAAACCATTTTAATATATTTCCGGAATCAATCAATCTTTGAAAACTTGAACATCAGCTTTTTTAACCCCTCACAATTCCAGCCCCGGAAATACTACGACATTGTCTGCTCTCCTGGTACTTGTGAATCTTTAACGCTCACAATTCCAGCCCCAGAAATACTTCAACATGTTTCTGGTTTCTTGGTATTTGTATGTTTTAATAGTTATTCTGCTACTCGGGGCAAAGATAAATCCAACAAACCAAAGACCTTCAAAATCCGTCCAGCCGTTCTTGAGTTATAAATGGTGTGACTAACCAACCCGACTTTGTTGTATATTAACATTTTAGCCGATTGATGTTGATAGCTGGATATAGGCCTCCCCAAGCGCTGCCACGTCGACCGGTGCTGCGGCCCTCACCGGCCGATCTATTCTGCAGTGCTATTCTGTAAACATCTCACCGCGAAAATTTAGGTGTAGTGAGCATGAAGTGAGCTGTCATTCCATAAAGAAAGAAAGAAAAATGTTTATTTGGGACAAGACAAACAAAACAGTAAAATAATTATCTGTGCGAGGCCTAAATGGTCCCTATCTCAGCATATGCTGCGATATCTAAAAAATAAATAACGCAGCGTTGGTATTCTGATAGGGCCAGTCAGTTGTGCCACGGGTACAATCACAGAGCATATATAAAAGAAATATACAAATCATCTTGTTTGTATGAATTGACAGCTCACTTCACCTAAGTTTACACGGTGAGATGTATATGAATACTACTACTGGTCATCGCTCCACCACATGGTAGGCCCTCTAAAGTACCTTGCGATTCGCAGGTTCAATATTAGTACGACACAATACAGCCTTTTATAAATAACAATATTTCATCATTGCTAGCGTCGACTACATAATTTTCCTTTCTTTGTAATCTAAATTAGAATCAAATTTCCTTTGAGCATTTCTTTTTCTTTTAATAATGGTTCTATTTTATTTAAGTGTTAAAGCAATTAAGCGTCTATTATTATACCAAAATACATTAGTTTTGTTCAATCAAACCATTTTTTTCGTGTTTCTGGTCATTTGACCTTTTTACTGGAAGGACCGCTGAGGGCTTATTAATTTTATTCGCATAATTATTTTGGTAGTTAAAAATACATTAAGGATGTGCTCGAATGTATGCTAATTATACAAGCATAAGTAGCAAATTTCCGTGCGTTCAAGCAATTTTGCCATACCTATTCCTGGAATCAAAAGTAGCTCACAATTTAGGATTAAATGTTAATGATAAATGATATTTATTTTGCAAGTAGGTTAAACATAACACTTTTACACGTCAATCTTTTTTGGTCATTTTAAGCTAGATGAGGCCGGTGTTTCCTAGCTGACTACCCTGAGAAGAAACATCAAAACAAACTCAGAGGTCAAAGTCTCTTTTAAAGTCAATACATTCTGTACTGGTCAAATCATATGAGAACCATGTAGGCTAATATCTGAGGTGGCCTTTTGAGGAAATTGCCACACAGATTTGAGTGGACTAGTCCCAACACTACAAGCATTTGTCAGTTATCATGTAGCTCAAACTTAGAACTTTAAGGAGCTCAACGATTTGACGAACTATATCAAAGTAAGGACATTTGGGTAGGCCGCATAAATAACTCAAACTGCCAGACTAACTCAAACGAAACCCTAATATGGCGGGCGATCTACATAGTCCTCGCATTCACAATACGTTATATGAGAACGGGATATTATAAATTGCATACCAAATAAAATTTTTGAAGTTATACTTCTTTTGGCGCGATGGAGAAAACTGATGAGAGTGAATTTTTACGATGCGCGCGCACACCGACACCTGAATTCTACATCGTGAAGTTAGTTCTAGGTGGCATGAAAATCGATAACTATGTTCAAGTTGTATATTCTAGTATTTTTTTATTGTCTTTTGTTTCTTTTATGTTTGAGTTTCGAAGAAGAATTTGGTTTTAATTTCGAAATAAAGCGCCAAAATATAAGATACAAATATTTTGATAAAAGTTATTGATTAGACACTAATTTTTCCCGCGGCTCAGCTCCTTTTATTTTTTTGCTGATCTCATTATGTGGTAATTAATAAATAATAAGACGACTGTGACTAATAAAATGCTGTTTTATTTAGAAAAACTGCTGTAAATAATATAAAAATAGAAGCTATATTTAAAAGAAAAAGAGTTAACATGTATAACGTGCATTAAGATTATTAGCTGTGCATTGATTAAAAAGCTTTTACTTTAGGAAAAATCGATGTACACTGCGAAAATAAATTGTAATGTGTTTATTGATATTTTGAGTTGAATATTTTGCTGTGCAATCAGTAATTTTGATGGGAATTCGGAATCTTATTGCATAGAAAAAGGATATTTTTTTATTTGCGTTTAAATACTACCCTATGAGAACCATGCAGACCAGTGTCTGAAAAGATCTTTTAGGAAAGAACCACACAGATTTGAGTGGACCTGTCCAGTCAGTGCAAGCTTTTGTCAGTAATCGAGCATCTCAACTTAGAAACATTAAGGAGCTTAACGACTCAACGAACAATGCCAAAGAAAGGACATTTGGGTAGTCCGCAAAAGTACTCAAACTGCTAGACATATATAATTAATCTTAACCCTGTATATGTCCCTTGGTGCCTATTGGCCTAGCTTTATTCTGTCTCTTGCTTGATAAGGAGGGAAGTGGAAATAATATTTTTTCCTACTCATAGGAGTAGCTGAGTAATTCCATTGCGGGATCCAAGACAGTTCAATCAATCAATCAATAAAATATTTTATTTGCATAATACAGGTTGATAAAGGTGTTACAAATAATGTACGATAGATACACTGTACTATTACCTGATGACACCATCAGGTAATAGTACAGTGTATCTATCGTATCGTATCGTATCGTATCGTACACGCAAATACTAAGACTCACAGATTAATTGAAGCTAAGTTACACCATCTAAATAACAAATTGAAATGTCAGATTTGATTTTGACAGTTGAATCGTTTCTCCGAGACGCGTCGAGTTTCATTGACTCGGCGTTTTTCTGGTCGTCGCCGGAAAATCGGAAGGAAACTCCGAGCACTGCCCTCTCCATTGCTCTTTGGGTGACTTTAAGCCTTCTGATACGCCCATTTTGAGCGATCACGTTTCAGTTCCATATGCCAGTTTTTTATTAGTGTATTACGAAATATTCGATTTCAATCTGTCCGTTTTTTCAATAAATATGGAAACGTGCGGTTTTAGTGTTAAGATGCTATCAGTATTACAAGACAGAGTTACAAGATTCTGATTACTGAAACATTACCATTTGCCACTCTAATCACAGATTGCCATAAATTCTGTCTTTTTCTTTTTTTTGTGTTTTCATATTTGTATTTTCTAGTATTATGTTATGATTTATGTAATTGTGCTTTTGTGGGTGTGTGTTTTCTGTTCTTCTAACAAATAAATGTTTTATATATCTATAATAATTATTATAAATTATTTATTTATAAATTGAGTTCACAGTTACGCTAGGAGATACCGTGACTCAGCCGGGGATTGCGGAAGTCGCATACGTTCCCGCGATCCCCGGCGTAGGTGGGAGATGGAACACCGGGGTGGTTTTAGTCTGTAAGAGTCTGACAGACCCCTCCACCCGCCCCAGGGTGGAGGATTTTCACGAGGATTTCCCCACGACACCAAAAAAAAAGGAGATACTGTGACTAAGGAGTTAATGTAAAGTATGGGAGTTCATCTGGTAAGCTCTTCAAACTAAACCGACAGGTGTTACTGAAGAGTTTATTACGCCACCTCGTCTTCCCAGCTTAACCCTAGAAGGTGGTGAGGGTGACGATGTATGGGACTCTTTACGTTAATATTGACATTAAAAAAATACTGATTCTCACTGTAATTTGAATAAACGACTTGATTTTCTGGCACACCGTTGGTAAAGTATCAACAATGTTACTAGATATTACTGCATCATGAATGATAGTCACTGCTAACAGTAGAGATGTATCTATTCCCATCATAGATCCCAATTTAAATATCCACTAATATCCTTAACAAGTAAATCCGCGATTAATTCCTGTAGTGTGTCTCGCCCGAGGGACGCTCTACGGTAGCTCAGCCCTTTTGGTGATTATTGCCCCGGGCGACATAGCTCGGCTTATCCCGACTGTGTAGGTAATTGAAACGATTACTTCAATTTATTGTATGAAGTTCTTCAGTTTGAAGGTTGGTTTAGAGAATCTTTTAAATGAGGTAATAGGTATTTATTCCATAAATACTTAACTAACTATATACACTAGAAATAAAATAAAAACTCCTAACTAAATAAACCTTAACATGGCGTCAAAAAATTCATCCGCATCGCTGTCGACTGGAAGTGTACCCAAAAGACGTTGTATGGCAATGCTTATTCTTTGACCAAGGTAAAAGCCAGCCCTTGGGTCACGTGAAGTGTCAACTAAGCGCCTTGAGAGATCTATAAACAAGTTATGTGCACTCGGACCCCAAGACCCGAGAGTTTCAACCCCAAACGGCTCGAAAATATAACTACCAACAAGTTTATTATATTTCCGCCGCTTGAGGTTCTCTGCAGCCGCAGCGGCAGCGCCAGCACAGCACGAAGAGCTAGGTAATAGGTATGTTTTTGGATTGTCAGAAGATGATTTAATATTTTTTAGAAAAACAATTTAGAGAGAGGTTTTTATCGGTCGCTTATCTGTCCATTAACGCTATTTGTCACAACGCCATTGGTTGATTAGTGGTTAACGGACAGATAAACGATCGACAAAACCTCAGAAACCCGGCAGCATTAGACAAGGGTAGATTTTTAAGAGCAAATTACTAATTATTCTGAAATTATTATTTTCAGAACTTAATAAAAATTAAATCTTAACGTCATCGACTTGTTCAAATCTTCTGCTCATCCATTTGGGTGGATTCTTGAAATAATATACATATTTAGCCAGTCAGTTAGGACAGATTATCAAAAAAAAATGTTTTCTAGAACCTTTCGTGCATTGAATGTTACTTAAAAACGTCAACCTAAAAAGTTTACTAAAGAGGTACATGCGAAACAGAGAGTAAAGTTCC
Source organism: Mamestra brassicae (assembly GCA_905163435.1). Taxonomy (NCBI): domain Eukaryota; kingdom Metazoa; phylum Arthropoda; class Insecta; order Lepidoptera; family Noctuidae; genus Mamestra; species Mamestra brassicae. The sequence continues at coordinate 18,176,707 of LR991001.1, forward strand.
GCATACCTCCACTGAAAATGGGAGGATCCTCCGACCAGGCGGTTGTTGTATCTGGTGGGCAACAGCCCAATAGTTGACATTCGGACTGTTGTATATTATGTTCAAATCGCACGAACTTTGCTTGCGCGATGCAGGATTTCGATGGTAGTTCGTCGCAGACAGGATAAATGTCGTAGCGGTTCTTTTTTGTTGCCGTACAAATTTGACTTCCTAGTTTTTCATGTGGCGGCATTGATATCGCCACATCACTACTTAGAAGTGTGGTCAAAAGCCCCTTTCTGCAGCAAACTCCCGAACATTGATGCTTTTAATCTATGCACATTTTTGTTGATTGGATAAGCAAAATTAACGTGTACAATATTTTTGGGTTAACTAACTGACGAACTGAATAATTTTTATTTTTATTCTGGAAACATCCCTATTGAAAAACTCTATACAACGTGAAACAGAATAAACGCAATACTTTTAAGGGGTCATTGTAGTCATCAGTATGAACAACTTTTATAACGGAATCAACAATGAAATCGCGAAAAAAATATCGACTGTCCAATACATAATGTAATAATAATAATAATACAGGATATAGGAGGTTCCTCTCTCAGGGGCCCTGACCACCGGTAGCTTGGACCCTGTTCCCGATACCGGTGGGCTACTATTTTTTATATTTTTAAATATTTTTATATCATTGTATTTTAATATTTAAAAATGTAATTTGTATGTATATAAAATGAATAAAGGAAATAATAATACTGTCCAATAACTCGACAAAATTTACTGAACAGCTGATTTTTTTTCAACATTCTACAACAACATGATTCAACAACTATAGAAATAGTCGAATCTATACTAATATTATAAAGAGGAAATATTTGTATTTTTGAATTTTATGTATGTAACAAATAAACATAAAAATTATTCCATCAATGGACTCGCTCATAATGTAGCTATTATGAGCGAGTAACATAGGCTATATTTTATCCCTGTACTCTCACGGGAACGGGAACCACGCGGGTGAAACCGCGAGACGTCCGCTACTAAATTAATTGATTAACATTCAGAACTGCAATATATTTCTTCACAGCAATCTTAGTTATACGATCGCACAAACAAACATCGAGACATTGCTCATATCTTCCATTCAGCCAATCCTGTCTTAGACGCAGGGGTCCTATTCTGAAAGCCACTACAGACAGCCTTCAACGTTGCCATTCCATTCAACGCAAACCCATAACGGTTTCTATTGACGCGCGCGTTTCAGTTCGCAGTCCTTTCATACGTTCAGGTATTCAGGTAATGTGTTGTATACAGGTTTATACCTGTATACCTCTATAGGTCTGATCCTTATTTTGTCGTCTGGCCTTTTCAGCCACCTCTGGCTTGTTGACTGTGGTTGGCTGTTTATTTAAGGCTTTTTAAGAGATGGCTTTTTTGATTGAAGTGGTTAAATTGTAAAGATGTTTTGAAAGTGGGCTGTTTTGTATGGTTTTAGAGGATTGGCTGTGTCGTTTATTAATAATTGTTAAAGCTTTACCTAGTTTTCAAGGTATAGTTTAGAAAAACAAATTACTTGTTATTCAGATATCGGGAGTTTTGTTGTTACAGCCAAATGAGACTTAATTGGTATTCTGTTGTTTCTGCTCCCATAGGAAAAATGCGTGAGTTTAAATGTGTACTGAACAACTTCACTGAACGATAATCTGATGAACAAAAACATTGGTATTTGAGTTTATTTACAGAACTTCAAAAGTGTGGCAAACGTTATCGAAATAAAAGAAAATGTGTTGTAGTTTTTCTCAAAAACGTTCATACATAGATGTATCTACAAAGCAACACTATAAGACGTCCTGTCTTTGTATGTACACAAGTTCATAACACTCTCCCGAGACGCAGGATCCAGCAAACTTGTCCATCTCAACATAATTGAATCTGCAGTAATATTCCAGCACATATTATCCTCTAAGAGCTTTTGTTTTGTCCACGACAGAACTTCTCGCGCATAAGTAATGTGCTGTGACAAGTATGTCTCTGGCCTATTTGTTTGATGTGTAAGTACCTACTGTTCTCGATTAGTTTTTTTGTGTGCTGGATATAACACAGTCTGGTTTCCCTGTGAAGGTTTGTTTTTTGGAAAAGTCTAATATATTTTCTAATTTGTAAGGGAAATTTGTAGTCAAATTATATTGTAACTGCAGGCATTTAGTGAATTCTAATGTATTTTTAATGAATGAAAGTAATCGCATGCGTTCATCTTTCTTGACGGACAGAATTGCTATGCAGGTGGTCCTTTCTTCAATCAACCAATCAATCAAATCGTTTATTTGTGATACATGGGTCAGTTTTATTAAATAGCCCCCTGGACGCGTACTGTGAGGGCTGGTACGAGGTGACGCAAAAAACAATTCTTGGAAGGACTTGGGGGAGGGCCTTTGCCCACCAGTGAGGGAACATGGGATACCTAATAAAAAAGAAAATATTCTTCAATTGTTTAAGACACCACTAGCCATGTGACAAATTTTAATGTTAAAAGAAAACAATGACGACACGGTTGGCGCAGTGGCTGAGTAATTGGCTCCCGCGCAACGTGTCGCGGGTTCTATTCCCGCACGGAAGAAGTATTTTTATGGCCTACGGATAGTTGTTCCGGGTCTAGCTGTTTGTGTATGTGAGTTTGTATGTTTGTAAATGCACCCACGACACAGAAGAAAAATTCTAATATGGGGCAAATTAAAAAAAAAACATTATATTATACTAATCACAGTCAAACCGTCAACTGGTACTGAACATACAATACTGGTTTCTTAGAGAATGAGGCTTTTCCCTACATTAGGACAATACAAAGCTGGAATTAGTTACAGAAATCCAAAATTACCTATTCTTTACACATTACAGCATATAAATAAACATAAAAACATCCCAAACAAACTGGACCCAAAAACAAAATACACATGTAAACGAAAATCCAACGGAAACGCACCGAAACGTTAATCATAAATAATATATCGACGGGTGGCCATACATCACGACTCGAACAAAGGGTGCCTTCCGAGGAGTGCCGTTCCTCCCCCCTCCCACCTCGGTTCGATGTGAGTGCATGTTTTGTTCTGGAACGGTCCCTTTTTTATCACAAACGTCCCTTTTCTTGTCGAGCCTCACCCTTCGAGGGTTTGGGTAAAAGCCGGATAAGCTATGGCGCTACTAATATGAAAATTAGGTGGACGCTGATACGGTGGGTGCTTTAAAATTGTAAAATAAATATTTAAAATTTATTTTATAATTTATTTGTATTAATATACATTTGTTAAGTTTATATAATTAGGTTAAGATTAAATGTATAGTTGTTTGTTTTCCGGTGACATAAATATTGTTTTTTTCACATTCTTCGGTTATGTCAATGCATCTGTTATTTTATCTCTTCACCACCCTTAGTAAACTGGTAGGGAATGCTTTAAAAGGCCTTAAGTCCGCCATTGTACCCTTTGTGCATGAAGTTTAAAGATTAAAGAAATAAATAAGATTATCAGTAAAATAATAGTTTGTTGCTAGTGTTACTTTTGTTTCAATTAAAAACATTTTACATCGTTGTTCCGTCAACATGCGTCATAACCAGTGATCGGGCGCTAATATACCTAAACTTCACTTTTATTCCCACGAAAGTATAATACGGACATGCTTTTCAGAATCCCGGATCCCGAAATCGTTCGAAATTCCTAAGATTGCTAAAAATGCCCGCATACAAATTATAGTTAGAACTCGTTGTGAACTCTCATTGTAATTTTAACAAATTTAAAAAGCCGATTCTAATGGAATTTTTTTATTTACAATTAAAGTTTTATGAGAACTGGTTTAGTAACAGGCCAGCAGCCTTGACTACTTAAGGAATTGAAACATTTGTAATTTTATGTGTAGCTCCATTTATTGTTCAGTACCGGGAACCCGGGATTACTTGTTTATTCAGAAAGGAATGTCCATATTATTCTTTCACGGGAAGAAGTTTAGGTAGCATACTCTGGGTGCAACGTCCTCACATATTATTAAATTCATTTTGTATAGGTACCAAATTTTGTAAAATCATTATTTGAAAAGACTCTTTCGAACAAATTCCACGAGACGACCATTAAAATTTCAACGTGTATAATGGTACCAAGAACATTTTTTTTCATCCAGAAATAGTGCCAATTAATTCTAAAATAGTTGGCATAAAACATCCTCTAAGACAAATAGATAAATTCAAATGAGACTTGTAAATATCCATCACGAAGTATCACCTCCCCACTTCTTTACTCAGTCATCAGCTCAAAATGCAACCTTTCAAATATCTCCACAGCTACTTGAGGGATCATTGTGGTCTCGACACACTTATCTGGTTTATCGCCTGAATCCAAGCGCGCCATAAAATTGGATGGCTTCGTGACCTTTACAACTTGAAAAGACGTCCAAGGTTTATTTTATGGCATCAGTAAATAATGGGCTCCCTTAAATATGGTATTAGTTTTAGGGATCGTCATGTTTATTGTTATTAAACTTTTATGGCTGATGAAGTTTTCACTAACTGCGGTAAAGTTTCGGTTGACTTGTCTGGTCCTTTTTTTAATTAATTCCTTTACGTTTCGTATTTATTCTTCCCGTTGATAGGTGCGTTTTACTGCGTATCAATTATTGCATTAATTGTCACATTTAGCAATCGGATGTTGGATGAAAGATCATCCATCTTAGCATATTGCCATCAACTGGGTATAAATCCAGACTCCAGGCTGACACTGAGAATTTCGTGTGCGTGAACTTGGCAGATCATATTCCAGCAGAGCACAAAAAAAGTGAGTTCTATTCGCATACAGCATAGTCCTGATACTTTTCGGAAATAGTTCTAACGTTTTTCTCGAAAAAAAATTAAATGAAAATATGATCTGCTAACTTCCGGCAGCAGATAATTTTTTCCAAAACCAAAATTTGAAAATTATTTTAGGTTAATAAAGGTGAGGTCTATAGTTCCTGATGAATTTCAGGAAGACTTCTGTCTATACTGGCCCAAAAAAAAATACTGACATTTTTTGTAAAAGTGGCGGTAATTACAAAATATAGAACCAAATATCCATTATTCTTAACAATGTCAGTGGCTAGGAAATGAAATAAACAGAAAAATATAAAATAAAAACAAATAATTCGCAAGCACTAGCAGAGCATGGTTGAAAAACAAGATTAGCCAAAAATCATGAAAATTTGAACTGTCACAGTTAAAAATTCTCTGCTGGAATATGATCTGCTACGTTCACCGGCATGAGAATTTCTCTCAGATGGAAAACCTAACACTTGGTCTTGGACTTGGACTCGGTCTTGGCACTCAGGAATCGAACCCTCACTTACTCAGAAGCGCTTGCGACTAGACATATGGCAACCAATCTACATAGCCTTTTACCAACTATGATGGAGTCGACTTCCACTTATCACGAAACCACTTGGCTTCACTTCTCTTCCGTAACGTCTGTTAGAAATCTACAAATGATATCCGGAAACAAAATCTTAACGCGCTTTCCGAGGCTTGTAGGAATCTCGGTATGTTAAGATGGTCACTCATCCACGGACCGACCGCGAGGCGTTGCAACTTGAAAATTGATCCATGAGGTCGTAAGTTATTTAGCCACAAGCTAGACTAGACAAACGAGGCAGGCGACTATTTCTACAAGTCACATTAAACGACACCCACAAGAGATCAGTTGCTTTAAACTTTCTTCAGTTAAAAAAGTATTGCAAAGTGCAGTATCAGCCGTCTTCTTAATTAACTCTTCGCCACACAGTTAACTGCACCGCTCGAAAATTCTTTCCACTTTGCTGAGAAAATGGCGACGCTATTTAGAGCCTTTGCACACGGCGTTTTTCTAACGCGCCGACAACGCGCAGATGACGCGCTTCAAACGCAATTGATACGCGGGCAGTAAACCTTTGTACACGTATAAAAAATTTGTGCCGCAAATGCGCCAAAAAATGTTTCTATTGAGACAAATGCGCTGATACGGCGATACAGACACGCTTTTTTTTTTAAGGATGGGAAATCATCAAATGACTTCTTCCGCTCTGGGTGGAGCGGAAGGGCGAGTCAGACTCTTACTGACTAAAACCCATCCGTGTTCCTTCTAAAGCCCTTTGCGTTCCAGGGCTGCGGGATACAGACACGCTGCAGTCGCGCGTATGTATTATTTCTGCTATGTTTCTCCGACAAATAAACGCGGTACAGAAGAGTTTGAACGCTCTTCTAGCGCGCGTTTGGATCGCATTGTACGCGCGTTTGTATCGATGGAAATGCGACAATCTGCTTTTTGATCATTTACAGTGCCGTTAGGTTAAACGTGTGTCGTCGGCGCGTATAAAATACGCCATGTGCATAGGCTCTTAGAAATGAAAAAAGGATGAAATTTTGTTCCTTCACCGTGAGCGGCCAGTATCACGTCGGACTTACTTTAACGAAAAATGTTTTTGATTAAAATAGTTTGCGAACCTCCCTAAACAGTGATGAGATAGCAATTTTAAAGTTTCTCCTTAGTTATAACCAACTTTGAGTCTAGTTTTGACAAGTAATATTAATATTACTTGTCAAAACTAGACTCAAAGTTGGTCTTTAAGACAGAAAAAATAATAAAATGTTTACGTGTATTCAACTTTAGGATTTTAAGACAAATAAGTATCTTTATTTTAAATAAAGGTTTTATTAAAGCAGATTATCAGAAAGATCGCTGACAAAATTAATTAACAAAACCTGACCGCTGAGAGAACAAATTACAAAGACTTCCCAGAGGATTACATTTAAATCAATGCTACTAGGATCGCATGAAATTAATTCGATGGGATCCTGAGCCCCTTTGGGGCCCACTAATTGATATGGGCCAGTTAGTTCATTTACATGACCTCAGAAAATTTGATTAAGGACAGTTAAGGACCATTAAAGTAATGCCGTTTTCGTAGAATTCGGTTTGCGAGAATGCCCAGCATATATTATCTGTGCCAGCATGAATAATTTATTATTTGTGGATTCTGAGCTTACGAATAGACTACCTAATTTGAGGATGTGGTTTGTAATTGCGTTTTTAGAAAAATGATGACGAGGTGACTTAAGTTTCGTTGTTTTAGATGAAAAAACTTTATTTTGATACGAGTTCTTAGTCAGTTGCACTGAACTATTTCTGTGATGTTTTGAGATCTTGTACTATCTGCAGCGTGATTAACCTGCTTAAAATTTTTGTTTACAATAAACTCACGAAATTTTCCATAAAGCTCGCAGAAATATAGGACGCCATTGCGACCCTGTAAAACAGACTCTTTTTGCTTCGTTTACAGACTTAAATCTGCCGGTCTGTTCTATAAACATCTCACTGTGTTATCCCTTTTTTTTAAGGATGGGAAATCATCAAATGACTTCTTCCGCTCTGGGTGGACTAAAACCAATCCGTGTTCCTTCTAAAGCCCTTTGCGTTCCAGGACCGCGGTGACTCTTTAAAACAAATTCCCCTGGCAGGCTCTGGCCTTAGCGGGCCGCGTCTTCTATGCTGACATCTCTTTGAGGCACGCGTTGAATACAACGCGACATCGACCCGAGTCTGGTGGTGATCGGACAGCGAGCCACCCAACGCTCGCCGGCCGCAGGCCCCCGACTACGGTGGCCGGGGATCGCCAAGCGACTCCCGACAACCGGGGCGTCTTCTCGTGTAGCGGCGGTTGGGGCGAAGGCCTTGTCTTTCCCACTGTGTTATCCTTACGCGAGTGAACATGAAGTGAGCCATCAATCCATACAGTCAAGGTAAAATTATAGTTAATTAAATTTCAAGCACTGTCTCCCGGTGAGATGTTTACAGAATCGACATGATGATCTGGACTACGCACCTGGCCTATGGTATGTCCGACTGACCATCTAGGGTGTCCCCTGGTGTCTACCGGCTTTTTCAATCATGGCTGCCTCCAAACGCCTTTCGTTAGTTACTTAAATAAACAACCTAAAAACAACAAATCATTTGTAGGCCAAGTTCAGCCGTTATATTCAATTATGACCTAGATTACACAAGCTATAAAATATGCACCCAGCAAAACTCTGCTCACCTTTTTTTTATTTGAGCCAGTGCTGCGTACAGTGTAGCATTAATAATCGCTTTATTGGATTCATGTCAGCGTTTTTCAACTAACAATTTTATCAGTAAGCGAATGTTTTGCTCGTTTTAGTTTTTAGCATCAACTTCACCAATATCCCCGGGTATTGGTAAAGTTGATGCTTGAAACTGAAATTAGAAAATGCCGTGCATTGCAAATACGATATGGAGAGTTAGCTGTCTCCTATTACATTCTGTGTTGACGTTTAGTGCAACAAGTTTGTGTTATATTGCCTTGTGCAATCCAACCCCTAGAATAAAGAGAGCTTTAAGAACAATCAAAAAGAAAAGAAGAAGAAAAAACGCATTGTAGTTCATATAGTCCTCCTGGCCAAATTCGACCATGGCGGCCAATCTCAACCGAGACTAGCCACCGGCGCGGCACATATAACAGTGCACATGTGTGTGCGCAAACACAGGTGCACCTTTCTCATATTTCGATGGGACGGCAACCTGACACGTCCGGAGAGACATCTGACGCAGGACCAACGGCTTTACGAGCGCACCGTGGCAAGGGGATGTCACACCACCGACTTCCAAACTCCGGGCTGTCACTGAGAAATTTCTATTGAAAAAGCTAATGAGGATTTTTTTGCCCGACCTGTGAATCGAACCCAGGACGCCTCGCTCGGCAGTCGTGCTTGTGACCGCGAACAGAGCATGATGGTCATATTATCATTGTAACCGAGGTCGTAGATGCCCGAGCTGATAGTAAGGCAGTTATAGGCCCTATAACATGGCATCGACGATATAATTATATAAACGATGGTTTTCAACGCACTTATCGATTATTGGTGAAGTTGAACGATCTGCGACCTGTAGGGGCGGCCCGGTGATCAACCTGATATTACAAATATACACTTTTCCGCCCTTGGGTGGAGTACACTTCATTGTGCGTTTAAAAGCGGTGGAGTAGAAGTTTGTCTTCGAATAAGTGCGTGGGAAATACATTTCATTGCAACAACCAATCTTGTACGAGGCCTAAAAGGCTCCTATATCGATATAACCCCGTTATTTTTGAAGAAATCATTGTCATTTACTATAATTAGTTTGAATACGACTAAGATAGATAGATGGCGTTGGCGTCAAAACAGATAGCGGTATGACATTATCCCCACTTATGAATCATAATAAACAGCTCTACACATTGGTTACCTATATTTAGTTTTATAATATATTTGTGCTACTTACTCGCTTGATTCAGAATAACTCGTAAAAAGGCAGTTACTCCGTTTTCATTGTAATAAAAAGAGTGTATTAAATTCTGTATCGTCAGAAATGTAGTCGTTATTAATGTGGGGACAATGTTCTGGATTCGAGTGTGATGTATTCAGACGCTAAAACTAAAACCATGTGTTGTTTCAGAAATATATAATTAGGATGGTATATATTTTGCGGAATTCGATCGAAAGAGTCATCGCGGCCCTGGGGGGCTACTCTCTAAGCCCGAAGTCTGTAGTTTCGGGCTTAGTATTAGGGCGTATTCTACTCCGTATCACCAACGCTACGGACTTACGATTAGTTCAGAACCCAAACTAAGAATGAATGACAACACCATTTGACAGTTACTGACAAATCGTGTTGTTATTAATTCTTAGTGGTTAGGTGATACGAACTAAAATACGCCCGCAACTAAGCCCGAAACTACGAATTTCGGGCTTAGAGAGTAGACACCATGGAACGCAAACGGCTTTAGAAGGAACACGGATGGGTTTTAGTCAGTAAGAGTCTGACAAGTCCTTCCACTCCACCCAGAGCGGAAGAAGTCATTTGATGATATCCAATACTTGAAAAAAAAAGTATAGTATATATTAATGTCTCTTGTATTTTCAAGCATGTCTTGATGGCAGTCCATCAAGACATAGGTACGCACAAGAATACGCACGCACGCACGCTGTATACGGAGACAGCGTATGTACGAGACAGGAAACAGGTCAAGGATTTATAATAGTTCTTAGGGTAGAAAACTCTTCTCAGGGTAGTCAGCTAGGAAACACTGGCCTCATCTAGACCAAAAAACCAAAAAAGATTTACATGTAAAAGTGTTTAACCTAATTGTAAAATGAATATCATTTAATTATCAAGAATCATTTTAACTACTTTCTAGAAACCTGCCTGTATTCATAAACAGAGTAAGTTTAGGGTAAATTTAATGTTGTTTGTTTCAAAAATTTCACATATTTGTCATTTATTTTTGGTCTTTCTTCTCATTTCGATTTTTTTTTAAATATGTTCTTAGCAATAACATAATCTAATTAATTTCTACCGGTGAGGATATCCAACTGAATGGATACCTAATTATCTGACTGGCGTTTTCGGTTCAATTTGTTCCTTTTCTAACACAGAAAAGGAAAAAAATAAAGACAAGTAATATCAACATGACTAACATTTATGGACTTTGTCATTCTTTACATCTAAATCCTTACTTATATAGTATTATAATATAATATATAGTATTATAAACGCGAAAATTTGTATGTATGTATCTATGGTTCACCCTTGTTTGATAGAACAACGTTTGATATAATATTACTAAATCGAATTTTAGTTGCAATAAAGTCATTTCGAAGAATTATTCATTTGACCGAATAATTCATTGGTAAATTTTTATTTAGCGTAATTATTTATTTGAACTAATTTCATTTCGCCGAATTTTCAAATGCACTAATTTTATAATTTATACCCTATACACCTGCCACCCTCAACTATTGTTACCAGGAGAAACTGGATGCAATCTGGACTTTAGGGCACCCCGACTCGGATAGGTTAGGTTAGAAGGGGATGGCGGGGTCGTGTGAGCGAGCGAAGCGAGCGAATAGACCCCGCCATCCCCTTCGTGGTTATTTTTTTTTATAAACCACCCAGAAGTAGGAGCCCCGCGAAGCGGGGCTCCGTCGACCAAGCCCACCCTCGACCATGCATAGAATATTTTAAGGTTTGGTTAAGTGTTAAATACATGGTTATACCATCTGAACATTACATCAAATGAACATTATACCTTTTGATCATTAGCGCAAATGTTGTTATAGCAAATAAATATTCGATGAACTGAGAATTCTGTCAAACGATATTATACAAAGTGATGATTTTCTTAAACGTTGTTCGATTTAGTAATATTATATCAAACGTTGTTCTATCAAACAAGGGTGAACCTGTATCTATGGATGTTTGTTACCTTTTTTCACCCAAAAACAACAAAACGGATCTTGATATGATTTGGCACAAAGGTATATTATAGTCTGGAATAACACATATGATACTTTTTTTATATCGGGAGTATGTTCCCTTGGGATAATTTTTGATATTCACGCGGGCGGCAGCTAGTAAATAGTAATTACTATTATTAACAGAAGAAACAATCAACCTCTTTTTCCAAATCAACCAAAAACCTAATTATTACTGCTAAGAGTAAGTAAGTGTAGGCTTTACTTTAAATATAATTAAGAAACTGACTCAATCACGGTAAAAAATCCAGCTAAAGGCAGACTTACCGTATAGAATAGGCGAAGGCCATGACAGCATCAGACACGAACTGCAGCTGCCTCTCGAACTCGGTGTTGTTGACGGTGAGCCTCTCCATCCCGGAGCAGACCCTGGAGTACTGACCGTTGTACGGCGTGCGTGGGCTGCCGGGGTATCGGCACTGGAAGTGGTCCTCCCAAAACTCTGTGGAGAGATTTAGGAAGGTTTGTATGGTTAAGCAAAATATCAAGCGTTATTTATGGGGATTGAAAAAGGTATTGTGACATGCGACCTGTTTAGTTGCATGTAACTGGCGGATAAGTAAGTTGATGGAACTTTGAGGTAGGTATCCACTATGTAAGCCGTTTGTTGTCGAGTTTCAACCCCAAACGGCTCGAAAATATAACTATCAACAAGTTTATGTCATTTCCGCCGCTTGAGGTTCTCTGCAGCCGCAGCGGCAGCGCCAGCACAGCACGAAGAATACAAAAATAATTGTATTATATGACAGATATGTATGCTCCCATTGAAGCCAGATGGAAATAGAAGCTCACTTAGTTAGTTTTTTTTATAGAAATCTAGAGTAGCACCGTGCTGGGTATCCCCATTCATCATCATCATCATCATATTAGCCGAAAGACGTCCACTGCTGGACATAGGCCTCCCCCAAGTGTCGCCACAACAACCGGTCCTGTGCGTCTCGCATCCATCGGCTACGCGCGACCCTCACCAGATCAACGGTCCACCTTGTGGGAGGCCTGCCAACCCCACATCTTCCGGTCCGCGGTCGCAACTCCAGAACTTATATCCCCCGGTATCCCCGTTGCTACAGTATTATATCTGCCTAGCCATTTTCTTAACTGTATTGGGGCAGTTTCCAGTCAAACTTGATTCAGCTGGATACCAGTATTTTACGTGTAGCGGCTGCCTACCAGACCTCCACAACCAATTAAACACGGTACTTCTTGGCAAGACTGGAGTCAGATTTTATAGCTTCTAAACAATCTGCAACGACTGCCAAAGATTTACAAATGACCAACGGCTTAACGTGCTTTCCAAGGCACGGAAGAGTCTCGGTATGTTAAGATGTCACCCATCCACTGACCAACCTCGGCAAGCGTTGCTTAGCCTTGAAGATCTATCTGTGCGACTTATTGTTATTTGACCATATGCTCCTCTCATTAGGTTCAAGGTTGATTGAAAAATGTGACAGTTTCGGGTAGCTTGTGCTGGCATTTGTAGGTACAAGAACCAAAACGTAACGTACCAGCCAGGTAATTGGGTATGTGTAATCTGTAAAAGATCGCTTTAGAATCGCTGAAGATGTACACAGTAACTAACACAATACCAGTGTTCCATCTATCCAGCTTGGAAATAGTTAATACAATACCTAAGTATGTGGCATGGGGCTATTGCATAATTAGAAACCTTGGCTTTCAGTCCAAGAAATAGTATCGTGAACTTATTTCATTTCTACCCAAGAGTGTTGAAAACTTCATTCTATTTCCCCAGGACAAAGCCACAAAGCTAAACAAATAAACGATTGAAAACCTAAGGAATACATTGTGGAGATGCATTGCGCAGTTCAGATTGGAGACCCAGAACTTTTTAAAACAAAGTCAGATTCAAAGACTTTGGTATTCAACGGTTCTGTGCAGTTCGTGCGGTTTCCGAGCCGTCTTCAAAAGAATTGGAAGCTCGCATTGTGTGTATGGAAATCGTTTCTATTCATGAAAACCTGAATTGTGGAAGCTATTCGTCTTAGTAACTCCTGTGACAAGGGATCTGAAGATCTTGTTGCTACAGCAAAGGCTTAAATTTACTCAATTACTTACGTGAATTTTGTGGAAATGTACTCTGAATAATTTGGACGGTTTTACAATAAAATAAATAGGATATTTTCAATGTTCATGTTTTAAATATAAAGCATTGAAAAATTTTGGCTTTAGTTTTTGGATACAAATTATAACAGCAGTATTTTTTTAAAAAGAGAGATTCCATTTGAAAGGTCTTCAGAAATTATTTGCGTAATAAACAAGAGAAGAAAATAAAACAAACTTAATTAGAAAATATGAAATTAGCAAAGCAGGTACATAATAGAAGCTGTGGTCGAAGAGATTACAACGAGTATGTAAATGAGAGGGCCGTCAGTAAAACTAAGGGGTTGGGCTCATACTATGCTAATTAGTACGGGGTGGGCCCTGATACCACTCTTTATGATATTTTCTGATATTTACATGAGCTTTGTTTGAAGAAGAGGGATTTAAATTTCATCATAGGGGCTTAGGGACGTGGTTTTTGAGCACGGTTTGCGGTTGCAAGGACTAATGGGAGTTTTTCTCTGTTAAGAACTTTTTAATTATAGTTTTTAATACTGAGGTAGGACCAGCAGCTTTTTAAACATCAAAAGTGCTCCAAGATTATTAAAGAAATGACAATCCGATATTGGGTTAAGCTCGTCTTAGTAAATAAGTTGTTTGTGTAACTAAGAAAAATAATTAAATAGTCGAGTGTAGCAATTTAGAAGACATCAAACGCTATCTGTAAACTGCAACTTGATCCATAACTGTTAGTAGTCTCTACTTGGAGGGCGAAGCCCTATACCATGGTCTGACAAAGCAAAACAGCACGAATACCAGCATATATCTCCGGCGCACTAGAGTAATAATAATAATAATAGTTTATTGTCACAAAGACAGAAACACATATAGTATACACTGATTACAATATGCTTACTACGCTGCAGAAGTCTGTATACAGATATTGTGAGCCCTGCCTCTCAAACTAGGATAGCCTGTATCTTAAGAGACAGTGTACAGCAGTGAGGTTACTTAGAAATAGGGATTATACAACTGCGGACTGTGCAAAAGTTTTGTTCTTGTTGACTTTTTTTTTTTTTAAACAATAATAAAAACTAGTAAAGAAGTAGATAAGATAGTAGAGTAGATTAAAGATTGTCGCAAATGGAGGTAGATCGTCATCAAGCTAAATCGAGCACATCGCAGTGTACATCACTACGATGTGCTCGATACATTTTTCAGCAGTAAACAAACGACTGAAGGAAGTGGAGTTATTGGTAGTACGTAGAGTCGACTCCTTTCATCAGGGCCTCTTGAGAGGTTTAAAAAATTAATAAACTATTCAAATCTTGTGTAAGACAGAGGTAGAACGGCTAGCCATAGGCAGTTTTAAGGATTATGTAGAAATTAATTGAATTAATAGGAATATATATCCTTCTAGCCGTCCCGACAGACGTTGTCCTGTCACAGAACATTTGATTTGGGTACGACGAAACATTATATAAAACGATTGCAGCGCCACCTACCGGGTCCAATTGTGAATCTAAACCATTCTCAAATCCCGTTGAACACACACAAAAAATTTCATCAACATCGGTCCAGCCGTTTAGGCTGTATTTTTTAGCCGTGTAGTTCAGTGACATACACACGTACACGAGAAATATATATATTAAGATGTCTGCTCCCAAATAAGCCTGTTATTTAATAGTACCAGCAGCCCTACTATGACAAGCTTATGCCATCCAATTCCGATGATGTAAACGGGATAGTGCTATTCGCTATGTATAGCTCCGTCTCCCTCTTAGAGCGGAATCATGATCGTTTTAAGACTTCATAGTAGGGCCTCTGACCTAATCCTCGACGGTACATAAACTATAAGGATAAAATACCAATTTATCACAATCTGGTCCTCCCCCCCGAACTAGGTAAACAGTAGGTGAACTGTGCACTGGTTGGAAGTAGTATGTGGATTTAGTTCTTATACCGTGAGTACGAAATCTATTTGCATTGTCAAGATTTACGACTGCACAATCCAGACACACTGTGTTTAAGCGGCACTGGCACGAAGGCAGTTGAGTATAAGTTATAGACTTAAATCTAAGTCTATGGCTACCCATACGATAAAGACATGTGAAAGCTGGGAGAGTATAGTAGCAAGTGGTTTAAAAATGCAAAGGAAGCATGAACCGTCTGTCACTTCTAAACTATTCGTAAGTGACATGCCATAGGCGGGCCGCGCGAGGGAAAGGCAAGGCCTTCGCCCCAACCGCCGCAACAGGAGAAGACGCCCCGGGCGTCGGGAGTCGCAGGGCGATCCCCGGCCACCGTAGGCGCGGGCCTGCGGACGGCGAGCGTTGGGTGGCTCGCTGTCCGATCACCACCAGGCCCGGGTCGATGGCGCGTTGTGTTTCACGCGCGCCTCAAAGAGATGTCAGCATAAAAGACGGGGCCCGCTAGGGCCAAAGCCTGCCAGGGTTGCGGAATCTGTTCGAAAGAGTCACCGCGGCCCTGGAACGCAAAGGGCTTTAGAAGGAACACGGATGGGTTTTAGTCAGTAACAGTCTGACACGCCCTTCCGCTCCACCCAGAGCGGAAGAAGTCATTTGATGATTTCCCATCCTTAAAAAAAAAAAAAAAAAGTGACATGCCATCCTAAAATTCCAAAATAAATACTGATCGTGAGAATATCAAGTAGATTTGTTACGGGATAACAAGAAGAAATCTGCTTGATATTCTAGAAGGACGTAAAATGTAGAAGGCTGAGTATTGTTCAGGAAGATTGCAATGTGCTTGAGGCAAGACTTGACGAACAAAACTGGGGTGGGCTGTGAGCTTGCAGATCATAAATAAAACTTGTGTGTGTGTGTGTGTAGTTTTTAGTTTTATGTGTGTTTTGTTTTTGTTTTTGTTTGTCTTTATATATATAATCCTTCTTTCCGTGTGTTGACAGTAAACTCCTCCCAAACGGCTGGACCGATGTTGATGAAATTTTTTGTGTGTGTACAAGGGGATTCGAGGATGGTAGGTGGCGCTGCAATAGATTTCTATAATTTTTCGTCAGACACAAAGCAAACGTTCGGACAGGACAACGTCTGTCGGGACCACTAGTTTATTATATTGTTGTTTGGTTAAATTATTTGAGTCAACTCAAATAATTTAACTAAACAACTATATTATGTTCTTCAATACAACTAGGTAAGTACCTAGAAGATAACAAACACAAAAGTGCTTCACCAAACTCAATTAAGTAGGTTCTGGCAAAGTTGTGACTATTCAAAACAACTTTTAATTACCTAATGGAAATGATTTGATAAATTCACACCAATTATAACGACATCAAAGTTTTGCTCGCTTGAAAGGGGCGCAACAAAAGTTTCTTTTGAGTAAAATTTCATCACTGATTTCGTAGATCTCATAAGAAACGCTTCATTGCGCCCAAAAACAAAGTTTTCGAGTGTTTTCAACTATTTGCAATGTTATAAACGAGATTAAAGAGAATATCTCGAGATCTGAATAAGTTCGCTGTAAACTTCTCTCTTCCTGATCGGATAAGTTTTTGGAATTTGAGAATTTATTTGTTATCAGCCTTGGATTAGGATGGGAAGGAAATAAATATTTGATCAGATCTTTTTCAATTTAGAAAATTGGCTTTTTCTTCTAAAGTGTCTTGGTCTCCATTTTGTGTATTTACTTATTTAACAGATTATATACACACATTTAACAAATAGATAAGAAGAAGGGAACAGAAAAATAGGTACCAAGGTGATGCTTATTTCTAAAGAAATCTCTTCCAGCATACCTGCGAAAGGAGAGTCGGATAAAAGAGATGTAGACATCGTGTGTAAAAGTTATACGTAGAAAAAAAACCAGCCAAGTGCGAGTCGGACTCGCGCACGAAGGGTTCCGTACATCATTACCTATAAAAACGGCAAAAATTACGTTTGTTGTATGATGGAGTCCCCTTAAATATTTATTTTATTCTGTTTTTCCATATTTGTTGTTATACCGCCAACAGAAATACATTATCTGTGAAACTTTCAACTGTCTAACTATCACGGTTCATGAGATACAGCCTGGTGACAGATGGACAGACGGACAGCGACGTCTCAGTAATAGGGCCCCGTTTTACCCTTAGGGTACGGAACCCAAAAACAAAGAGTCACTAGACAAGTTGTTACAAGGACGGTCTCCGGTCGATGTAGGACTGTTGAAGAACATAATTTAAAACATGGACGGATTGATTACCAAGAACTATGGAACTACTATTGGCTCCTACCTGTCCAGTGTTGCTTTAAAATGGCTCGGGGTGACTTCCACTTTGGCAGTCGTTACGGATTGTCAAAAGCCAGTAAGTCTGACGCCAGTCTTGGCAAGAACTACCGTGTTACCCAGTTAACGGGTTGTGGAGGTTTGTTAGGATGCCGCTCCACGTAAAATACTGGTATTCAGAAAAATCCAGTTTGGCTGGAAGCCGACCCAAATATATGTAGTTGGGAAAAGGCTAGGCAGATGGATGGGGGTGACTTGCATATTCACATAATTTAATAAATAAAACATGATCTCTTACCAACAAACCAAGGATTCCTCTTGTTATTCTTCACATTCAAGCCGAGGAAGTACTCTTTAAACCCGCTGACGTCATTTGCCTGAGGCTGGACACTGATGGTGCCTTCGACCGCTCGCTCGTTGCCATCGGAGACCAGGGACCTGGCACTCCAGCCATCAGAACCCACCCAGCTGAAGGAGTGGGTGGCGTTGGCGCGTTTTACTGCCCTCATCACTCCGGCCACTTCTTGGTCTGAACCGAAGATTATGGCACCTGGGGGTTGAAAAGGAGATTATTTCATTAGAGCCAATATTGTTACATCTGAGTTAAGTTGGCGATACGACGGGTGCAAGGTATGAAAAGATCTTGATACTATATTATGACATTTGCATAGTAATGTATCTTAGACTATATTCATAAATAAGTTTTCAACGTTTGAACTATAGAAAAAAAACATATATTAAAAAAAAAACTATTGATTTATTGCACTTTGTGACTGTCGGTATCATGACGGTTTTACAAAATTTAGTTTATGAAGGCTGTCTCAGTTATCCCATTCATAAAATTTGTACTAGGAATTTCTACTGTATTGTGGGTGCGTTTACAGACATACAAAGTCACATACACAAACAGCCAGACCCGGAACAACTATCTGTAGCCCATACAAATAATTGTTCCGAGCGGGAATCGAACCCGCGACACGCAGCGCTGCAGTCAATCGCTCAACCACTGCGCCAACCGTGCTGTCTTTTATTCTGTTAGTTTTTCTGTGCGAGACGTAACTAAACATTTTCTTTATTACTTGGTTTTTAAATATCTATCAGTGAGTGAGTGAATCAGTGTTATGCTTATTTTGAATAAAAAATCCAACTAAATTCCACAAAAACCGCTTGGCAACAACTAAAAAACTTGCAAGAAAATAATGCCAAACAACTGTTTACTTGTTCAGTATCGAAGCTAAGTTCTATATTGACATAAAACCCAAGGAAACGAGGCCTATCGCGAACAAACAGAGGCGCAACGCCAAACTAATTTATGAGTCCTTAAGCTGGCCATCCACCAAGAGCTATGCGAAGAAGCGATGAGATCTTCTGGTCTATTAAGTAACAAAGAAAATATTATTAAAGCTCTCTACCTCTCTCCATGATTGTTTATATTACTTAATATTTACCTCCTTTGTAAGCATAAGCATCAGTGGCTAAATAATAACAGCCGCACGGGTCGATCTTCAAGGTTAACCCACACTTGCCGAGGTTGGTCTGTGGATGGGTGACCATCTTTACATAACGAGACTCCTCCGTGCCTCGGAAAGCACGTTAAGCCGTTGGTCCCGGCTGTCATTTGTAGATCTTTGGCAGTCGTTACGGATAGTCAGAAGCCAGATAATCTGACACCAGTCTTGCTAAGGAGTACCGTGTTAGTCCGGTGTTACCCAGTTAATGGTTTGTGGAGGTCTGGTAGGCAGCCGCTCCACGTAAAATACTGGTATTCAGCTGAATCCGTTTTGACTGGAAGCCGACCCCAATGATGTAAGCATAAGCATCAGTCGGTCTGACATATCGCTGAAATGGACCTTTTTAGTGCAGCCGTGAGACACACACTTGGTTCTTAGCATACCTACATTTCTTTTTATTTTTTTTATTTCTATGTACCGTGCGTGTTTCATGTAAGTACTAAATAATAATATAATATAATATCTTGGGACACCTCACACACGATCATCCGGTTCCAAACTAGGCAGAGCCTGTGCTATGGCAACCAGACAACTGATAAACATACTTATATATTTTTAAATACATACATATTAAAGACAAATTACACCCAGGCACAGAACAAATGATCATGCTCATTACACAAAGATTTGTCCTGGGTGGGAATCGAAAAAATCGAATCGAAAATTCTTTCTTTCTTTCTTATGGATTGTAATAAATCTTTGACAACGGCGTGACAGTTTTGCCTCCACATGCGAGTGGGTTACAATGCGTGGTCTCATCCTCATTCAGCCGAACGTCATCCACTGCTGGAGATACTAAGGCATCTACAGGGTTAACCGGTCCTGTTCTTCTTGCATCCAACATATTTCCGCGATCTTTACACGTCACCAGTCTACTCATACAGATATTTACATACATCTTTACATCCTGCCAATTTTTTTGCTGACGCTCTCGGTAAATATAACCAAAGTTACTGGGAAAATGCAGTTATTAAAATCTGTTCTTTATTTGCAACGTCCTGCGCTATAGGCAACAAATAGTTTTTCTTTCAATAGGGTATTTGACTATAATGATCTGATTAGCCCGTCAGATAGATTTCCAAAAAATATTGGTCACGTATTTTTTTTTTCACACGTAAACAAAAAATTAAGACAATACAGTGCGTTAAAAACTCGTGTGACGTCACTTAACAGTACACTTTTCACTGGAAAGTGACGTGAAGAGCTCACACTCCTTATCTTTGATACGTTTTATCTTCGTATTATTTTATTGTTTTCATGAAATAAAAATACGTATCCAATATATTTCGATAATCTGACGGGCTAAATAGAATCATATTTTTTCTTAACCCAGGTAACATTTTCCAATATTTTTCGATAATCTAACTGACGGGCTATATAGAATCATATTTTTAACCCAGGTAACATCCCTATTCTATTGTTGAACTTTTCCTCGCTCATCGCTTCGCTCTCTCGCAAAGCTTCGGTGGAAGCTCAGCCTCAAACGGGCGGAAATCCGGAGGGATGTGGCCGTTTTATTTAGCAGTCGCAGGTAAAACCTCTAAGCGCTTACATAAGACGCAACGTGTAATCCATCTGATATTCAGATTATGAAAATTATTGTGGTTGCGTTGTTTTGGATTTAAATAAATATAATTTAAATAATAATAGTACTATTTTGGGTAAAACAGTTTTTAAGTTACATTTTCAAGGTTTATTTTCATTTTTAGATTTCCCAATTTGGTTCTGGGTGGTAGTTTTTTATTCCCATTGACCTAACCTTCTGCAGTTAAACAATTTACTTACAATACAAATAGATAAAATTTAAGAGTCTATTCCTGATATCAAAATAACAGCTTTTTACTAAATGCATACGAAAGTAAATACGATCTTATAACAAAAAACGGTTTTTTTTTTAAATTATGTGTTCGTTTCGGAAAATCTCTGAAACGGCTGGACTGATTTTGATGCGACTTTCACTGGCAGATAGCAGATGTTAGCTGATAAAGAGTAACTTAGGCCACATTATTGTAGAAAAAGGATTAGGCTTCCGTGCAAAAAAAAATAAACCCCTGAAATTGACAATAACCCCTTGAAAAACGTGGACGAAATCACGGGCAACAACAGTAGCAGTGCCCATGATTATAATCTCAGTAGTAAACTGTAGGTGCTGTAAAGAAAAATGGAATCTCATAAACTTACAGTTTATATATTCTGTTCCCTCCTGTAGCACAAACAACCGAATAGATTTCAACAAATGAGGTGTCGTTACGTCACAACGTCAAAGGAAATTCAATATGGTGGATACTATTTTCTGTTCATTATTTTCTTTTATTTGGCTTGGATTATTTCTATTGTTCTTTTTCTGGGAAAGGACAACAGTACTTAGGTGTCGATTTATTTTATTACTATGGGAACTACTAGGTTCCACGGACAATGATAATGAGACCTGTAGACATTGTTCCTTTTTTTTTATTTAATATGGGTTTGCTCTTGACTCTAGTCTAGGTCATAGATGACAGAGACAAAGTCGACGATGGAGCGAGCTTACCCAGAAGAAGCCTGTTCACTCTAATTTTGAAGAGATTAGGGTTGTATGCGTTCGGAAACACAGACGCAGGCAGAGAGTTCCACTCCTTTTCTTTTATTTTTCCGATTTGAAAAGAAGGAGGAGGTTCTCAATTCGATTGCATTTTTTTTAATGATTGTTACCTCATAACTCCGTGTTTTTTTTTAAATCTTTATTTATTTAAGGGATTTTTGTACACTTATGTGACGATGTCAATCCCATCGTACTGCTACAAATAATTTAACAGAAAAAAAATCTTACATTTATTTCTTAACTAATATAAAGGAGTACAACATTTTTGCTGCAACTCCGTGATTTATAAAACAATTTATTTTATAGGTACCACTAAAAAGTGAAAAATAAAAAGCAACAACCTAAAAAAATACTACCTACTTTCAAAATGTTTCTTGTAAGGCTATAAACTCATATAAATATTTTTTGTTTTTTTATTTTGATCTTTATTTTGTGACCATCCATTGTACCAAAACTCCTGCGCCTCAGAAAGAACGTATAATCGGAAGACAGAAAGTTTGATAAGTATCAGTTTACAAAAGGGTTATCGTTACGCATTTGCTGCGTTGTGGAGATCCGATCGGCAGTCTCTCCAGGTGTAACCTGGTATTCGGCTGCATGCGGTTAGAATGGAAGTCGACCCCATCATAGTTGGAAAAGGGCAGATTGGAGGCAGGCTAGGCAAATTTAATACCTTTTTCAACCAGAAGCCATGATTGACTTTTGTTATTTAGTTTATTTTATTTTTTTGGTATGCGTCATGTTTATCGCAAATAAACTCTTTTTCTTTCTTTTCTTTATTCTTTCTATTGATACCTATGCTCAACTGTACCAACTTTCATAAATCTTTTCTCAGACTTCTGGAAATACCACTTCCATTCCCGCTACCCTGGCAGCCCACGAACTCCAAACAACGGCCAAGAAAAGGCTAGGCAGTTCATGTCTTTTTTATTGTATTAGTAGGTCACAAAAACCAATTATCAAAAGCTCTATCACATATCTCGTCCTTGTTGTTGGTTTCCCTCAGTGCAACCTACAAAGGCCGGCCGTTATCTCATGTCCATGAGCTGACAACCTCGAGCCGTTCGAGTTGAGGTGGAAGCGCCAGGGTAGACTGGGAAATTCATATTTGTTATGTTTTATTTTGCAATTTGCAAATCAGTGTCAGGTTGTGTGTTGAACAAAATTTGATTTGCGACCGTAACACGTATTTATTTATGGTACAAGCTGTAATGATGATTTTAATGATTCATCATCTGCCTAGCCTTTTCCCAATTATATTGGGGTCGGCTTCCAGTCAAACCAGATTCAGCTGAATACCAGTATTTTACGTGGAGCGGCTACCTACCAGACCTCCACAACCCATTAACTGGGTAACACGGTAATCCTTGGCAAGACTGGTGTCAGATTATCTGGCTTCTGACTATCCGTAACGACTGCCAAAGATCTACAAATGATAGCCGGGACCAACGGCTTAACGTGCTTTCCAAGGCACGGAGGAGTCTCGGTATGTTAAGATGGTCACCCATCCACAGACCTACCTCGGCAAGCGTTGCTTAACCTTAAAGATAGACCCGTGCGGCTGTTATTATTTAGCCACGAGCTCCTCGATGATTAAAGCTCAGTAAAACCATATTTGTTACGGTCGCCAATCGTATTTTTATCAACATACAACCTGACACTGACCTGCAAAATGCAAAAACGTATGACAATTTGAAGGCGCTTTCACCATTTTTTTTTTTTTTAAGAAATCATTGCCCCACACTATCAATATCAACACGACTCGAGCCAATTAAGAGGCGCTCGATTAGCGACACGATATGTAGCTGACGAGGGCTCGATCGCGAGGGATGTCGCAGGATTTGTACTAGTTATATAGTATATAGTTATATAGTATGGAACATGCTACTTTTATTGCTAAGACGATATGCGTTTGAAAGCAAAATCAAATCAAATCAACAGTCATTTATTCAAATTAAGCTGAGTGCCACTTTTTGAAAGTCAAAGTTCTACATAAAGACAGTCCCCCAAAACGCCCGCCCGTCACCACTTCCTAGTGTTTTAGCTGGGGGCTTATGCTGATATTCCACATAATACAAAGAAGATAAACTATTCTATAAGTGTAAAACTCTAGCTTCAAGCATTTGTTTCAATTAGACAATCCATTATAATTGTAGGTACAGATATTCTATTTCACGAAGTCCGTTTGGCTCTGGTTGTAGTAGTGACGTGTAGTGATAGGCGCGCTAGTGTGTGTAAACGTAGGTAGCGTTAGGTAAGAAATCTGACACGCATTATATATTTATTTAATAAATTATATAGACAATTTAAGTAAATAATATTTAGCTATTAAAATGATAAGTTGTAGAGAAAAGAAACAACAGTTGAAAGTGAATAATATTTTTATTTATTACAGAGAAGAAACAAAAAAATCAGCACTTAATCACTATCAAATTCAATTTCTGATTCGCTTTCGTCAGAATCGTTCCCTAAGTTAATTATGAACTCAAAATCCAGGTCGACGTATTTTAAGTATTCTTTTTAAATTTTTTCAACATGAGCACAGGTTTTTTGCCATGTTTCACTGGTTACTCTATCCAAGCTTTCAAAGATCAGTCTTTCCATGTTCGTCATGTTTTGTTCGGTATTCTTTGATGCGATATATTTTTTTACAATACCCCAAATATTTTCAATAGCATTTAATTCTGGGTGATAGGGGGGAAGACGTATGACATCAAAACCCTTGCTCTTAATAAAATCATCAATTTTATACGTTATGTGTTCATCTTTGTGTTTTTTTATAATATCGTACAATTCCAATTTAAGGAGAGATTGCTCAAATGCTATACCCTTATCCCTGAGCCATTGCTGCATGTCTACTTTCTTTGTAGCCGACGTCGGTAGTTTTTCAGTCCGTGTGTTGTGATATGAAGCATTGTCTAAGACAATGACAGAGCGTGGGGATAAATTGGGTAAAAGTTTTTCGTTTAGCCATTTAACATAATTATCGTAGCTCATATTAGAATGGTAATCGCCAGCTGTTGAGTTGGCTTTATAAATCAATGAAGCATTTTCAATAAATCCATCCTTTGTACCCGCATGCACTAATATAAAGCGAGTGCCTGTGCTAATTTTTTTTAAGAATGGTGTACTCTCTTTCTTTTGTGCCCAGGTGTTGTTTCGCACGTGTGTTGAAAGGACATAACTTTCATCGATGTACACAATTGGGCGACCTTGACTGCGATATTCTGACATCTTCTTCAAAAATTTTAAACGCCACATTTGTATATCATGACGCTCCGTCAAAACTTTACGGTTATTCTCTGTTTTACGCCACTTGTAACCTAACTTCAGTAACAATTGACGAACAGTTTCGATACAACCATCAAAACCAATTTTTTCATTTAATACAGTTTTTAACTTAGCCAACGTTGGAATTTCTTTATGGATGACATGGAAATTTTGTATAGTACTGCGAACAACATCGGCTGTAAAATTATCTATTTCTATCTTACTATCCCGCTTTCTTCTTTTCTTCATAGGAGAAGTGAAATTTGATGAGCAGGATGGCAATTCTTCTGTTCTTTTAATATCCGTTGAACAGTTTTCATAGAAACACCTGTAGCCTCAGCTGTACGCCTTGTAATATCTCGTAAATGAGACAAATCACAGTTAGGTTCCGCAACTGATTTTGTGAATTCATACTCTTCTCGCAGGAAATGATAAACGCTAGCTATCATGCTTCGACCCTAGAACAAAACCAAATCGAAATACCTATTTAAGTAATAAGTTTCATAATATTAGATAGATAAACTCTTAATAGCACACAAAAAGTAGTAACAATAGTTAAAAAAAATGTTACCTCACTGTGGACAACTTTTCTGCGTTTACTTGCCATGCTGACGTTACTCTTTGAATTTTTTAGCGCGGAAACAAAACACTAGTGACTCTGACCGCGTCGCGATCGTGACTGAGCGCTCCCGAGGTTACGCACACTAAAACAGTGTGCACGTACAGACCTTACAACATTCATAGTCAAACGGACTTCGTGAAATAGAATATCTGTACTTATTAATAAAGAGTAACTATGGAGTTTCTAGTCCATTCTTCTCCATAAGAATCTACTTTTTGCTAATGGACAAATAGAGTCACTTATATTTTAATTTTAAATTGTAAATTTGACGTTCAAAAGTGCCTTTTAATGGTCTAGTTGAAATAAATGAATTGACTTTGACTTTGAATATGTCATGATTTGACCTTGGGATAATTTATGCAAAAATAATGCATCGGAGACTAAATTGGATAACGGAACGCGGGCGCCATTTAAAGATGAAAGAATAAGATTTTATTTACACAAACTAATAAAAACAAAATTTATATTTATAGTGCCATTAAAATAGAAGGACAAATTTTAACACAGCGTTCAAGTACCTCTAACCATAGATATCCAAGCAAAAAAAAACACAAATTAAAATGATTTTACTTTAATGAATAGCCAAAACTTTTAGTGTATTTTGCGTTAGCTGGTCTTTTGTCTTGTAAACATGTAGATATTTTTTACCATTGGCCTTATTTTGGTGGTCTGAATGATATCTATAAGTTTGTCCATCTATTTTCATAGGACCTTATACATCATCATCATCATCTGCCTAGCCTTTTCCCAACTATATTGGGGTCGGCTTCCAGTCAAACCGGATTCAGCTGAATACCAGTATTCTACGTAGAGCGGCTGCCTACCAGACCTCCACAACCCATTAACTGGGTAACACGGTACTCCTTGGTGCTGGTGTCACCTTATACAAGTTGGGAAAAATATGCGTGATATCGGCGCAAAACGACCATCGCTCAGCATAATGCTGGGAATCGTGTGAGAGATAGAACCACAGCGCTGGTTTTCAACGACAGCCGGTAGAGCAGCATAAAATGTAAATACATGCGTAGGATATCGCATGTCATTGTCTTATTTAATGGACCTATACTTAACCTAAAGTTCTCACTTTATAACTCAAATGTTAGTAAATGTGAAAAGAACATTAAACAGAATCGTTACAGAGTAAAACACATTTTACATGTAACAGATAACGCACCTAAATAATGCCCTCTTATTTACTTTTCACATTACCTACTAAAAAAGTCCTCATTCTCCTTCAAAGGACGTTTCATCACTTCTATTTTCCTTTGTAGCAACAAAAAGTAACACATTTAAAGAAAACTCAGTCGTAAATAATAAATGTTGGGCGTAATGCTGTGAGGATGCGACAGGTGGAGCCATTTGTTACTGAGCTGAGGAATTTAACTGGATAATACTGGATATTAAACGAGGTTTGAGACAGTTGAAGTACTGGATAGTAGAAATTGTAAGTTATCTTTAAGCCACCAGTTAATAGGTAAATTTGTTGGCACGTTTGCATATGCTCTCCTCGCATCTTTCTTATGAGCATGAAAATTATGATGACAAATGAATATTCGATAAATATAGACTAGTTTAGTTGGTCAACTAGTTATAACTTTTTTTAAAACATCTTAACGGAGATTATCAAAGGAGATGTGCGCAATTCGACACGACCAACTAGAGACTAGGTGCAGGCACCACAACGGTTTTACATATTTTCCGATGATGGAT
The DNA here is from genome assembly GCA_905163435.1 of Mamestra brassicae. Lineage (NCBI taxonomy): Eukaryota > Metazoa > Arthropoda > Insecta > Lepidoptera > Noctuidae > Mamestra > Mamestra brassicae. Next base: position 18,204,060 of record LR991001.1, read on the forward strand.
GTGGCCTTGGGCGTGCAGTAGGCTACAGTAAGGGTACTGACGATGCGAATTTTCGTTCCCTTTGAAAGAAGACGAACATTTTTTTTTGGGCGTTATGTATGGGCTGGCCTACCCTTACTGTAGCCTACTGCACGCGCATGGGTGCGTCACACTACCGAATTCTGAACAACGGGTTGTTACTGAGCAATTTCTGATGGAAAACCCCAATAGGTACTGCATTTTGCCCGATCTGGTAATAGAACCCAGTACTTAGTTGCATCTAACGAGCTACTTTATTAAAACAAACTAAGCAATGGCCGGATTGTGTGACTTAACAGTATGATCAAAATTGATGTTGGCAAATGCAGTGGCACTTTTATTTTCTACCGAGAAATAACTTTTCTGGCAGTTCTGGTATCTTTCTATACATTCCCGATGAGAATCTTCACTTGAGCATGTGACAGCTAACTCATCCACAATTCCTAAATACTTGCTACCGATAGAATAAAAAAAAATCATGAACATACTTTGTTAAACTACGAATGAAAATAACCATTCCCGTATGAAAAATTGTAACTAATAACAGTTTACTAAAAAGAGTGGTAATTTGATTTTCTAACCGCAAGATATATTATAACTTTTCTGGTATCTTACTGTAGAGGTATGCGGATTAGAGAGTAAAGTCCCGCAAACCTCCATTGAAAAGGGAGGATCCTCCGACCAGACGGTTGTTGTGTCTGGTGGGCAACTGCCCGATAGTTGATATTCGGACTGTTGTATATGTTCAAATCACATAGAGAACTTTGCTTGCGCGATGCAGGATTTCCTTGGTAGTTCATCGCTGACAGGATAGATAGCGTTGCGGTTTTTATGTTTTTTTTTCAATTGATCCGCTACATTACTACCCACTATTTTTCTTGCGATTATTCACTGAAGCTATCGCAAATAAAAAGCAATTCTTCAACATTAGCCCATCCCCGTATAAAATATGTATGTTAGTAATATTTTTATACAATGTTACATATAACGTTGATAAGAGGAAACCGGTCTGTGGCGTATTTTGTGACATGACTCAAGCCTTTGACTATGTGCACTATGGTACACTCTTAAATAAACTTGAAGCATATGGAATCAGAGGAAATGTCAACAATCTAATAAAATCTTACTTACTTAACAGAACTCAAATAACACATGTAAACCAAATCAATATGAAAAGTAAACATGAAGTTGTATATCAGTCCTCAGAACGTATAGTTTCGTTTGGTGTGCCACAGGGGAGTGTTTTGGGGCCTCCTTTATTTATATTATACATAAATGATCTACCGAAAGGCATTCCTCAACCTCTGACACTATTTGCCGATGATAGCACCATAACGATACCTTGTAAAAGTGTTGATACTTATGAAAGTGACATAAATGACTCTATAAATTTAATGGTAAATTGGCTGGATGATAATAACTTAAAAATTAACCTAACTAAAACTAAATTAATACATTTTAATCAACGGATCAATTGTAAGAGTAATTTAAATATACGCTACGATGACCAGCCTATAGAAGAGGTCGATACAACTAAATTTTTAGGGCTCCACATTGATAAAAAACTGAATTGGAAAACCCATATCGAAATCTTATGCAAGAAAATCAGTAAGTCTGCCTATGCTCTGCACACATTGTCGTCTATAATGGGTGTGGAGGCGTTACTTACAGCTTACTATGGTTTAACCGAATCCCATCTACGCTATGGTGTCATTTTTTGGGGCAACTCAACAGATAAAGACAGGGTGTTCAAGGCTCAAAAGAGATGCGTTCGTTCAATATTTAAAATAAAACCTACTGATAGTTGCGTGCCTTACTTTAAAAAATACAAAATGCTTACTTTGCCATGCCTGTACATTTTAGAGGTAGCTGTATTTGTCAAAACAAATCCAGACACGATTAAACGAAGTAGTCCCACGTAACAGGCGCGACAACAGTAGCATATGCTCTCATACTGCGAGAACATCCCTCATGCGCAAAAGTGTTTTCTGCATGGCTCCAACGATATTTAATAAATTGCCTAAAAGTTGGAGAGAACTACCCTTGTCACTTTTCAAAAATAAAATGAGATTTTTTTTAGTTAATAAAGTGTACTACAATGTTTTAGATTTTTTGAATGAAAAGGACTTTTCTATTCCGACTTCTAATATATATGGTTGAATAACAATTTAATAATGTGAATTTTAAATCAATTGACTTTAAGTGATACTATTTGACAGCATAAAAATGAATATACTGGACATAATTTAATTTATTTTTGACTATAATATACTTATACGTACTATAATAGCTTGACATCAATTATTATCTATTTCTTGTGTTTTGTAAAAAAATGTAATTTTTATACCTCTAAAATTTGTACGCCGTTATTGGCAAAACATGGACGCTCACAACATAGTAATTAATACCTTGCATGTCTGATTTGATTAGTCAGTTTATGTAAACGCATGTTTGACAAATAAATTATCTTTTATCTTTTATCTTTTAATATAAGTGTAATAAATAATGTATCAACTGCAAGGATCTCTGGCGCGACGCCCGTTGACAGCGATGCACTTTCTACTTCGTTTGGCTCCAGATTTATGTGAGCCGATCCACTGCACTCGTTGACTTTATCGCAATCAATATGGCAATACCGAAGCTGGTATTTTTTGCAGTATTCGGATGTAACAGCAGTTAGGTACATTCCATTTAAATCTAGCACTTAATGTGCTACACAACGTGTAACAGAATAAACGCAATGCCTCTTTATGGGTCTCTGAATAGTACATTGTTCACCGAGAGGAGAAAGTGACCGATTACCGTCGAGGGTGTCGTTTGAAGCCCGAGCCGTAGGCGAGGGCTTTAAAACACCCAAGATCGGGAATCGCAGTTTCTCTCGAGTGATACATAGTGCTTTATACTACACCTAGAAGGAAAATAAAAAACGAAATCTTTACTAGTTGAAATTTATATTGAAATTGTTGCAGTTAAAACTGAATCCTCAAACAACACACAAATTGGAAATGGCGCCAATGGCGTCTGCAATTTTCACATGTTCTTTTTTCAAATTGTTTATCCTGCCGCCGCAGGGTCGCACTGCCAGCCCGACACCATCCAACACACAGCTAGTGGCCAGTGTCATTTTGCGAACTTGGAGATAAAAACTCACTGTAAAAACTTTTTGGCTTTTGATATTTAGGTTACCGGCGCATAGTCTTACCCAAAATTAAAAAAGAAAAACCACGTAAGAAATGGATTTTCATACACTTTTCTCTCCCGCTCAGATGCGTTTTCTCCCCGCATATTTGTTCGATATGCAATGACGTACTTTCTACCGTAAATTTGATAAAGTATCAAGGTACTTTCCAAGCAGGTGTAGTATAAAAACCTTTATTGTGGGACCAACTTCGAAATCGCGACAAAAATATCAGCTGTTCAGTACATTTGTCGAGCTATGCGCACATATTTTTTCGCGATTTCAGTGTTGGTCCCATTATGATAGTTATTCATAATGATGAGTACAACGACCCCTTAAGAGGTATTGCGTTTATTCTGTTACACGTTGTTCTTTGACTCGTCCTACTACGACTATTTTTAGTTTGCATAAATATAATTTGTTACGGTAGGAGAGAAAAATGCTAATAAAAAGAGCTCGTGGCTAGTTAATAACAGCCGCACGGGTCGATCTTCAAGGTTAAGCAATGCTTGCCATGGTCGGTCTGTGGATGGGTGACTATCTTAACAACAAGATTCCTCCGTGTCTCGGAAAGCACATTAAGCCGTTGGTATCGGCTGTCATTTGTAGATCTTTGGCAGTCGTTACGGATTGTTAGTAGCCAGTAAATCTGGACTACCATCTTCCCAAGAACTAGCGTGTTACCCAGTGAATGGGTTTTGGAGCGCTGGTAGGCCGCCGCTACACGTAAAGTACTGGTATTCAGCTGAATCCGGTTTGACTGGAAGCCGGCACCGATATAGTTGGGAAAAGCCTAGGCAGATGATGAGGAGAGAAAAAAGCTTGATATTATCGCTTGAAGAGCAGGTTCATAGTACGATTCAGTAGATAGCATCAAGTATGTGCGATTAAGGCAATCATTTTATTACTAATGTGACAAAGCTTCAAAGATTGTCTAGTGGAAAGCACACGAATAAAATCGTCATAAAAAGTCCATGGCTCACGATTCCGCATTAAAAGCGAAGCAGTTAAAAAAAATCCGCACCAAACTGTTTCCAAATTCAAAGACAAAATCTTCCACACTCTATTTTCCATAATCCACCGCTGATCATTCAAATGGCACCTGTTTTAATCCCGCACAATCTGTCCCAACGCAATGCCCGCCCATCCACAAGGACGCAAAGTGGCGTGCTTAATGGTAATCACCTCTTATCGCCTTCACCAATAGATTCAATTTCAGTAACCGCTTTAGCGAAAAATTGTTTTACTCGTGGCAGCTGCCTATCTGCGGGGCGCACGGCCACAATTTATCACGACCTCCTCCACAATATGGCGGCACTAGATAAAATTACACTTTATAACCCCTTGTTTGTCGCAGGATTGGATTTTCGGGATGGTTCGGCAAGATTTAAAAATTTTGCTCGCAAAAAGGTGCATTGACAAAATAGTACCTACGTCTTATCAGCGCTAACGATAGTCAAACAGTGCAAAAGGACTGACCTGCTTTTGAAATGCCGCGTGGTCAATCCCGATCAATTTAGAATTTTTGGCACTCGTAATTGTTGACAGAATTGCCATTGACCTGGTGGAGCTCCATTGAAAGATATCTTGAGATAAACCCTATCAGACATGGGCTGGCAGTGATGTGTTATTTTTCAGTTTTTATTTATTTTCGTTATAATTATTGTAGTTGATAAGTTTTTTAGTTTTTAGTGTTCTGTGCGTTTTTTCCGGCAGAATAAATTGATTTTCTTTCTTTCTTTTTTTTTCTATTGCACGAAACGACAATCGCAGATCGTTTGACTTGGCGCAGGAAAGTGAGGAGAAAGGGGAAGAAGTTACCGCTGATAGAATGTTCCTGTTTGTAGACATGTAGATTCTAAAGATAAGGTTGAATGAATAACCAAATTGAGAAAAGAAAGGCTGTAGACAAGTGATATATGAGTCAGCACTAGCATGGCAAAGGCGACTTTCATGACGTCAAAAATGAATACTGTCGAATCGTCACGTTATCAATCTCTTATATTTTGTCATATCTGACAGAATGTGATTAGAAAAAGATGACTCAAATGAAAACTCAAAGGGATAAACTTTGAGGCATTTAAGGGTGACAGAAATCATAATCTGCCTAGCCCTTTCCCAACTATATTGGGGTCGGCTTCCAGTCAAACCGGAATCAGCTGAATATTAGTATTTTCTTGAAGCGGCTGCCTCCACAAGCCAATAACTGGGTAACACTGTACTTCTTGGCAAGACTGGAGACAGATTTTCTGGCCTCTTACAATCTGTAATGACTGCCAAAGATCTACAAATGACAGCTGATACCAACGGCTTAACGTCCCTTCCGAGGCACAGAGAAATCTCGGTATGTGTAGATGGTCACCCGTCCACAGACCGACCTCGGTAATGCTTAATCTTGAAGATCAACCCGTGCAACTTTTATTCTTTAGTCATAAGCTAGCGAGAAAATTGTGTAGATAGATGGATGGAAAGTAAAGATTAGCACAAAATAAAACCACGGCCCTCGTGGTGAATAACTCACTCCCTCTCATACAAAAGGTTAGTGAGATTGCTACAAATAAGTAGAAAACCCGCAAATACATCATTATAATGATAGGCAGCATTATTGCTAGAAATACAAAATAATCGTATTATGTTCTTAAGAATAATCCGAGTCTAATTTGGGATACCAGACAGGCCTACCTACATTATTTACAAAATATCTACATATATACTAGATACTCCTTAGAGAAAGTAGTTGCCTAAAATAATTTGAGAGATCTCCGGGGAGTACAAGTTCTCGTGTACCCAATTATAAACTATGTTTCACGAATATATTATAACGATCCCGGATTACTGCGGAAATGGTTCCGTTCAAATCGATTTTAGTTTAAATCATTAGGAATTTACATACTAATGAATGTGTTATGCAGCTTTTAATTTAAATGTATGATTAGTTTGTAAAATAGGGACTAAATTTGTTTCCTAATTTTTTATTCTATCAGTATTTTAGATTTTCTCTTGTTTTTTTATCGGTGCTTATCTTTAAATGTGTTTATACGTGTAGGTATACTTTATATGTGTGTATGTCCTCCTCAACTGAACTCTGATCTCCGGCTGGACTGGTTTTAGTGTAACTGTATGTGTGTTTGAATTGAAATTTACAACTTAACCTGGTAGGTGGAATCTGAAATCTCTGTAATCCATGTATCTGTACGAAGACTCCGCTATCCGTCCGTCTGTCAGTCTGTCACCAGGCTGTATCTCATAAACCGTAATAGTTAGATAGTTGACATTTTCTGAGATGATGTATTTCTGTTGCCGCTATAACAGCAAATATTAAAAAACAGAATAAATTAAATATTTAAGGGGGCTCCCATACAACAGACATGATTTTTTTGCCGTTTTTATAGAAAATGGTTCGGAACCCTTCGTCCGCGAATCCGACTCGCACTTGGCCAGTTTTTGTGTCACAAAAGGTAACGTTCGGGCAGGACAACGTTTGTCGGGATAGCTAGTATCTTTTATATTAGCTCATGCTCTTTAAAAGTCTGTCAACTAAGTCGTAAAAAGCAAACATTCCAGGATTGAACTCTTGTTTTTTTAAGCCACACCAAACGCCTTGCATGGCATTACTTACAATATTTTTATTTGACTTATTTCATGTCCGTTTTTGGTAAACAAACACAAATATTTAATGCCAGTGGACTGTAAGACAATATTTTATTAATAAACATGAAAGAGGTACGTAGCTCATTGTTTGCTGAATTGTAAAAAAACATTTTTAATCGTATAAATCACTTATTTCCATGCGAGTACTTTAGTATTTTAGCATATATATGTATTTTATTATGTATCTTATTTTTATTTATTGTACACCTACTACAGTATAGTCTTTATAACCCAAAGGTTGACTGGAAGAGAATGCCTTGATGCATTAAGTCCGCCCATGTACCACTATTGTACATAAAGTTTAAATAAATAAATAAATAAATAAATATGGTATCTCATTAATGAATAAATATTTGATCGCGAACATGAAACTAAATTAGATTTAATCATGTGAATATCCTGAACCGGTTTCATAATAAAGGATAATTACATTTTGTCGTAAATTATGGGCACAGCGTATCATGTTTTATGTTGTTAAACTAGAAACACTATATTTCCCAAAGGTTTTTGCAAAAATATATTTATTTTGTGAATGAGACAAAGCCTAATTATTTATTATTCGAATAATCTTGACGAAAATCTAGACTTGGATGATGGATCATAAGTAATGTGCACTTACAATCTATCATAGAAATAATAATAAGCCTTGGTTAGGGATGTTATTTGTAAGCAACAAGTTATTCCAAGTGTAAGTCTCTGAAGAAGATAAATTGGACCTTATAATAAAAACTAGCTTTTACCTGCGACTTCGTCCGTCTGGAATAGTTACTTTGGGCAGCCATTTTAATTTTAAGGTACAAATTTTTCAAAATCAGCAAATGCCTAAATACAAATGCTCATGGTTTTATTTCAATAATGACGGAGGATGATTTCTGGGGTAAAAACTATTCTATGTCCTTTCCCGGGACTCAAAGAGTACAAATTGCCTCCATTAATACGATCGTAGTTGAAGACCTGTTCCTTGTTTTCTAATTCTTGTGATTTTTGGGATTTATATTTTGGTCCCAATCCAAACTTTAAATTCTAGGACACACAATTAACGTTCTATTAAATACGATTGTCAAAACCAGACATGTCAAATGGTCAATCCCAAACATTTCGGACGCTGACAGTATTTCTTGAGCCTAAAGTATCGTGACAGAACTGTAGACAGTCCTACAAACAGCTGTGAATGATAATAAGAGTGTTTGAATAATAATAATAAACGTTTATTACCAAAATATTACAAATTTGTTTGTTGCATTGGCCCCAAACTAGGCAAGCCTGTATCTTGGGTACCAATTTCGAGAGTTTACCATTCAAAATGTATGCTAAAGTAAACATGTTCGGTAAATTAAAATAAAGAAATAAAATGAAATCTTAAAATGGTTTTTTGAATTAACATAAAATAAAATAATCAATCCTCTTACCTCTCGCTCTAGGTTTGGTGAGCAGCTTGGACACGATCTCGTCATATGCGCCTTCGTGTGCCACTCCTGAGTCCTTCACGAGTTTTTCCTTCACAGCTATGCAGATGTTGCTCTTTGCTAGCAAGGCTTCCAACTCTTCAAATGCCTGCAACAAATAGCTAATTACAGAATATATATTATAAGATCCAAGATTGAGCATCACTCACCTGCTTACAGGATGAAAATTATTAATTATATTTAAGAAGAAGCTCGTGGCTAAATAATAACAGCCGCATGGGTCGATCTTCAAGGTTAAGCAACGCTTGCCGAGGTTGGTCTGTGGATGGGTGACCATCTTAACATACCGAGACTCCTCCGTGCCTCGGAAAGCACGATAAGCCGTTGGTCCCGGCTGTCATTTGTAGATCTTTGGCAGTCGTTACGGATAGTCAGAAGCCTGAAAATCTGACGCCAGTCTTACCAATGAGTACCGTGTTACCCAGTTAATGGGTTGTGGAGGTCTGGTAGGCAGCCGCTCCACGTAAAATACTGGTATTCAGCTGAATCCGGTTTGACTGGAAGCCGACCCCAATATAATTGGGAAAAGGCTCGGCAGATGATGACTCACCTGCTTACCGGATGAAAATTATAAGTTATAAAATAAAATATGTTTCTGAACAAATACCAATAGGGTTGCCGGAAAAAATTGGTCATGGTTATAATAAAAATAGAAAATATAATACTACAATATTCATAATAAAATTGCCTTCATTTTGATATATTCTTCAAGTGGTTTGTGAATGCAACTATTATCTACTACTTGAACTAGATAATTCAAGTAGTAGGTAGTACTTGAAGTATCTACTACTAAAAAAACTTTCTACTACTTACCTGGTTGCTGTGTACCGGTTTGTACACAGCAACCAGGTAATAGAAACAAAAAAAGGTTGGCAACCTAGCTGTCACATATTCTGTATGTTGTATGCAAGCAAGTTAGTGGAATTTTTAATAATATTGTTTTTCAAAGTTTTCAATTACTTTTAGACCATATTTTTAAGGCAAACCTATTGGTAGGGGAGATCGGGGCTAAACGTTCTGCGGGGAAGTTGTACCGATTGAAATAGGCTTTATGAAAAAAAGAGATACACCATATATCAAGTAAATTCGTCAAGAAACGGAACGCTGCAGCGCACCGATGGCAACTATTTTAGTTTGGCCAGTAACGTTCGGTACATTGTTAAATTACATCGGAACAACTTCCCCGCGGCACGTTTAGCCCCGCTCTCCCCTATATGATCAGAAACATATTTTATTTGATAAATAATATAATTTTCATCCAGTAAGCAAGGTCGATCTACTTGGATCCTATACTATTAGAATAAAAAATGGTTTTTCGAATGTTTTTTTTTTATTTTCACTAGCCTTAATCCCAAAATAATCCCAAGCGAACATACTCCCGGGATAAAAAAAAGTATTTTGTCCTATTCCAGGACATGGTCTAATCTTGTGCCAAGTTTCATTTAAATCATTTCATCAGCCGTTGAGAAGTAAACATAACTGGTAACATATAGACAGAGAGACAATAGATAACGCTTTCTTTTTTCCGAAAACAAATCTTGGGTTTGGGTTAGAAGAAAAATTTCTTACGTTTCAATTCTTTCATGATTAATAAATCAGTAGTGGAAAAAAACGATATTCTTGGAAAACTACGCAACACTATGTTTTAAAGTGTAAAAGAGGATATTCTTGGGAAAGTGTAAAAACGATATTCTGGGAAAACTACGCGACACTATGTTGTAAACTGTCAAAAAGGAAATTCTTGGAAAAGTCTGAAAAACTACTAACACGTGTTGCGAATTTTCCAAGAATATCGTTTTTCCTTCTAGATCATATATAATTATCTAAACGGTCAACAACACTTGTGACAGCAGACAACACTCATTCCTTGACTGATTATATTGATAGTTGATAACGAGACAAGTATCAATAAACTTTGGACTACAGTTAATGAGTAGTTTATTCATTTCAGCCAGCGGCTTCTCTTGCGTCTAGAAAGTTTTTCACGGAGACGTATTTTTGGGTTGGAGCATATCCTCTGTCGTAATCCAGATAATGGCATTATGGCCTACCCGTGGCCAAGCTGTTCAAGCGTGTTTAAATAAACATCCAAACATGTTGTCTATAATATGTATGCATTTAGCCATTTAGTAATAATTATATAAGAATGTTTATCAGTTGTCTGGTTGCCATAGCACAGGCTTTGCCTAGTTTGGGATCGGATGACCGTGTGTGAGTTGTCCCAAGATATTATTATTATTATATATGTAAACATTACTAGGGGCCTCAAGAACGTAAGCGTTCCTGGTATTCATTTTATTATGATTATTATTTTGGAACATAACAATAAAAGTGTTGTTATATTCTAAAATAATAATAAGTTAGGTAAATTGACTTTATCGCGACCATGTTATTGCCAAATTAGCGCTAATAAGAGCAATTCTACTCACCTGTGCGGAAAATTGATTGTGAACACGAGAGATGGCTTATTAAATTATATTAATTTCAGCCCATTTGTATAATTAGGCAGTTTATATTAATAATAATTATTAATAGCTCTTGGTCGTGACTTATGCGCTTATCCGTTTTTTCCCGTTCCCGTATATCCTATACTCCTGCAGCCTTCCTCATGAATGTGGCTATCATATACTAAAAGAATTTTCCTAATCCGACTGGTAGTTCTAGAGATTAGCGCGTTCAAACAAAAAAAATATATATATAAATAACTTTTGTCATCTGTTTATTATTAGAATTAAATCATTACAAAAATTAGTAACTCAAGACTCAAGGCTTGTTTGTGGTCTACATTATTTTAGTCATCGTCATCATATCAGCCGAAAGACGTCCACTGCTGGACATAGGCCTCCCCCAAAGGAGGGTTGCGATCATCGCCACTCTTGGCAGGCGGGTTGGCGATTGCAGTTTAGTTGCCCATTCTCTGGTGAATCCCTTAGTCGCCTCTTACGACAGCCACGGGCCATACATAATTATTCATTTTTAGTATTTGGTATAAAAACTTATGTATTTATAACAGCCAAGTTTTGAAGGAAATGTCGTGAGGGAAGTGCGAATGAGGATGCTATAAGAGAAGGGCGGTTTATCGTTTCAAATTCAAAATCAAAGTCAAAGTCAAAACGTTTATTTCAATTAGGCCATTAAACGGCACTTTTGAACGTCATCATTTACAGTTCAGTAAAATAATTACATTAATAAAGTGACTCTACTGTCCATTCGGAAAGCTAGATTCTTATGGAGAAGAACGGACAAGAAGCTCCATTCTAGTTTCTTTAGGCATTAAATAAACTATGAACATTTATATCATCATCATTTTTGGCTTGAAGCAAAGAAACTCCTGTATGCGCTGCTGAATGTGGCGCACGCAACTTGAGTTATAAGTAGGAATGAGTCACTGATTGCCAAAGATTATTCTGTTTATTATATACTTCACTACCAGATAACTAATGCTATGTAGAATATGTGTGTGGTGAGTACAGCTGAATATGAATGCTGAACGTGTACTGGCGCGTCACAGTATGATTTGAGGAAAGCGATGGAAAAGTGCTGATGTTGTGAATGCGTGCGTGCATCATCGTCGTACAGGGCACGTGCGTGTAATTTAGTTATATATAATGTGTTATATAATAGTCCTCTTTGCCGATTTCTACAACGGCGACCCCATGACACTACTTCCTAGCGTGTGCCTCAATGACTCGCTAGACCGAATTTGGTTGTAAATACGCTATCAAAGCTAAGGCAATACAGCTGACCGGCGGAATTAAAAGTATAAGTATATGAGGGCTTGGGTCTCTCTTTACGTATTTGGCGTTTTTCGTTGATGGTTTCAAGTCGCTTTCCGAGATCGGCTTAAGGAATATGAAAGGAGAAAGCATGGTGCAACGCATTACAATGACCGCTGGGCAATACTTTCCAGACAGTAGTTGCCTGAGGCCAGCCTAGGAAGAGGTGGTGAGACGACCATACTGCAATTCACTAGTGTATATTCACGTATAAGCATATGTTCACTAGCAAACGATGTTGCAGCCGGAGCATGTAGAACAGCCTTCAGCTGATTTAGCCGACAAACTTCATAAACGCCCAAATCCAACTAGTTTGGAGCCTGATTGCCTTCCTATGAATATATGTCCAGTCATTAGCATCTAATCCATCAGCTTACCACGAATTAAACGTGCGGTCAGCGAGTGCATTCATATTCATGACGCCACGTCAATTTATCCGGACTTAACATGGCCGCTTGTGGTGGAATGACACGCGCGGTTGTGACCGTGTTGTGTAGTTAATCTCGGTTTTAATTGTTGATTAAACCGAGATTTTGTGCTCCTGATTTTCTCGATGTAACAAAATCATTGTTTTGTTACAATTAAAGAATTGCCTGAATCCTCACAAGATCTTTGTTTTTGCAAAGTCTGTAAAATTTATAATATGACTAGCAAGGAACATAGCCAGAGACAACAGAGACAAGGTTGAGCCGAATGGTGCTAGCGCATGCGTCATGTTCGTGAACGGGCGCCGTCAGCTTGGATTGGTCATTTCTCGGCTGCCACGGTTTATTTTAATTGTTTTTTTACTTGTTCTTTTTACTCCGGACGCTTTTATCCTGCACGTCTTTTACATCGTTCTCAAATATATGCATAATTTCAACAGGAATGATGTAACCATAACTTTGTAAAAAAATATATTTAAAGGCAATTGGCCATCATCAGCCAATTCTAGGTTCATTGCGACTGCCGAGCTATCGTGGGTATGCGGGTAAGGAGAATTAAAACCACGTGTTAAGGATGATTAACGATGCACGATTATTATTTTAACAGAATACCAACACAATTACAATCAGCACTTCCTAATCAATCAAAATATAACGACGCTCCACCGAACACGTCTTGCTTGGGCGCGATGCAAAAGAGCCCGGGTTTGCGTCAGAGTGAAGAAACGTCAAACCGCGCTTGTCAAAATGTCCGCTGTCATTCTTGACGTTTTCTTGGCACTCTCAAAACGTCGAAGCGCCGTCATATTTTTAAAAGAGTGTCCGTGGAGTTTCTTGCACGTTCTTCTCCATAGAGATCTACGTTTAGGAACGTGCAAAGAGCTTCATCTTTTTGACCGACCCACCTTGACGATTCAAAAGTGCATGTAAATGGTATAATTGAAATAAATGCTTTGAGTCTTTGAGTCTTGAAAGCCGAAATAAAAAAATATAGTCGCCGCATACTGGTACAGTGTACAGTGTGGAGATTTATTTGGTAGATCGTTTGTTAAGATCTTTTTTTTTAAGAGAATACTTCGAAATTGGTGATTCATTTTATTTGCCTGCAGTAGCAAAAATCGGACTGAATTCATTAAAGAAAAGTAAAATTTGCTCCACCTTAATCCCATAGCTGGATTCCTCATAGATGATGGAGACGTAGCTCCACTCCAGTTTCTTGACGATCTCCACCATGGCGCGCACCTGGTGGTGGTCCGAGGGTATCGTGCGCGTGAAGTACTCGAAGCGCGCCTTATTCGACAGTTCCGGGGAGGTGGAGAAGAATGACACCTGTGGACAATAAAATATTGGAGCAGGTAATATAATGTTTAGGCTTTCATCGAAGAAAAATTCCATTGTCAAGATTGAACTTTTTCCCCGGAATGAGAAAAATCCACATCCAAAAGAAAGAAAAGTAATTTTTAAAATTCATAACTTTGAATCAAATTCAAATCAAATCAAAATATTTTATTTGCTAGAATATGGTACTGTATGGTGTTACAGTAAATTTGTTTCAGCATATCCTGCCATAACATGGCGTGCAAATGTATTCACAATAATCGATGTCAATTAATTTAACTTATAAATTGCTTGACTTGTCTTCTAAATAATCCTTAATGGTGTAGTAGTATCTTTTAAATAATAATAATTTGAGAAGTACTTTTTAAACATTGTCAGCGGGAAGTCTTGAAAACCATTTGGTAGATGATTGTTAATAATAATCTACTGCATGTCGATTATTATTTACATTTTTCATAAATAATTTTAGTTTTAATTGTGGCAGCTGAAGTCTATCTTTATGCCAAGTTCGGCTATTTGGCCTGACAGTGCTAGTTTCAAATAAATTGTAGTTTCTTTTTTACATAAGTACATATTTCAGAAATATATAGAGCTGGCAAGGTGGAATTTTATTTTTTTATTTTTTATTTATTTATTATAAATACACTATCTTTTAAGATTTTTATACAAGTTGAGACGATACCATGTATCACGTTAACACAAAACGGCCATCACTCAGCATAATGCTTTGAAGTTTTGGTTCTCGGACATAGTATGTACTTTTTATTTTCTTTTTAATATTTAATTTTTATACGTGTAACTTGGCTTTGTTACCATTCCAGTTAAATTTTAATTTTAAATTTGACATGACACAATAATGTAATTCAATGAAGCCATTTAATTTAATTAACTGGAATTGACGAGGTGGACTGTATTTTCTTGAATTAAACTTCGGAACTTCTTTATCTTGTTTATTTTCCCAGGGCTGGCTTGCTGCTGACGGTTGAGTGACGAATGACGGAATGACCGAGCGCGGCAAGCCACCCGCTTTTTATCTTATTTCCTACTTACACAGGTAGTGAGCGTGGGCGCTTAGGCCTCGGCCAATCAGAGCGCGGGTGGTGGCGCGGAGTTCGAGTCGTTTTAGCGCTGACCAATCAGAGGCGAGCGCATCTGTCTATTGTTTAGACAGGTTCAGACCTGCTCGAAGCGTGTTACGACCGAATTCTGTGCCACCTTACAATCTTCCTTTATTAAACATAAATTAAAACAATCCCTACACTATTGCTTATACATAAAATCCCTGCTATGAACAGTCTTTATTTATTTAAATCTAAACCTTATCCATTAGGTATATAATTTCCCTTAACATCAAGCCTTAGTATCTAACTTATCTATTTATTTATATCCTATTTATTTCGACGTCCGTAATATCCTCCCCCCGGCGCAGGGCTACCGTAGCCTAATCTTCTACGTGAAGGACGGCGAGCTTCGTAACTGGACGTCGTAGGACGCCCGCTGTAGTTCTGACGTCAGCTGACCGCACCTTTCCATCCGGACCATTGTAGACAGCCTCCACGACGCCTCGAGGCCACGTTCCTCTCGGGAGTGAGGAGTCGACGATGACGACTAAGCTGCCGACTTGAAGGGGTCGTCGCTGGTCGTCTGACGCCCCCCGGGGCACCAGCGTAGGCAGGTACTCGTCTACCCAGCGCCGCCAGAAATGGTCGGCGAGCGCCTGGGCAGCTCTCCATTGTTTGCGGCTGGCCTCCTCACAAGGCCCGGTACGGGGAAGGCCCGAGGAGGTACCTATTAAGAAATGGTTAGGCGTGAGGGCCTCCGGATCCTTGGGATCGACAGAGACATGGGTTAGAGGTCGAGAGTTTATGGAGTGCTCGGCCTCTGTCAGCAGCGTCAGTAGTGTTTCTTCTTTTAGCGCTTTTTGGTGCAGCGTCGCTCCCAGCGCCGCCTTAACGGAGCGCACCAGTCGTTCCCAGGCTCCCCCCATATGCGGCGCTCCTGGTGGGATGAACTTCCATTTCATGCGCTGCTCCAGTCCGAATGGAATGAAATCTTTCGTCCACTCTTTGTACGCCGCTCGTAGTTCGGCGTCTGCCCCTCTAAAGTTGGTACCATTGTCTGAGTACATGACTCTGGGCCAACCTCGTCGAGCTGCCATTCTTCGTATGGCCATTAGCGCCGAGTCGGTAGATAAGCTCGACACTAATTCCAGATGCACTGCTCTCGTAGTCAGACAGGTGAACAGGGCTCCCCATCGTTTTTCGTGTCTTCTTCCGATGACTACCGTTATCGGTCCAAAATAATCGGTGCCGCAGTGGGTGAAGGGCCGCGGCGTCTCCATGATTCTTTCCATTGGCAAGTTTCCCGTAACTGGTTTCACTGGCGTAGCTTTTCTTATTCGACAGAGCTGGCATCGCTGTGCTATGGCTCGCACTGTAGGGCGTAGGTTGACGACCCAATACCGCTGTCTTAAGTCATTGATTACACGCTCGTTATTAGCGTGCCCAGCTTTGCGATGTGCATGTTCTACCAATAGCCGTGTGAACGGATGTTTGCCGTGTAAGATCACCGGGGTTTTCTTCGTTTCCTTGACTGCCGCATGTCCGATTCTCCCTCTGACCTTGAGAATATGATCCTCTAGGTAAGGGTCCAGTTTATACAGACTGCTGGACTTGGGTACCGGCTTTCCTTTTCGAAGTAACTGTATTTCATCGGCATAGTTTTCCAGTTGTGCTTGTTCCAGCCATAATTTCTCGGCCCTTTCGATCAAGTCGACGGTCATTTGGCTGGACCTATCGTAACACTTTGCCTTGAAAAGGAATGGCATGGCTGTAGCTCGTAATAATTTTTCGAAAGAAGAGAATCTATTTATGTCTGGCAGGTGAGAAGGTCGTTCTCGTTCTCTTTTTTCTTCGACTATCACGTACGTTGACTCGTCTCCGGTAGTGTCTTCTTTGGATTTCTCCTTTGGCCAGAACTCTTCGTCATTGTACAGGAACGCGGGACCGGTGAACCATCTGTCTTCGGGTTTCATTCGTACGGTGTAGTTAGGGCGTGTAGCGTCATCTGCCACGTTGTGATCGGTGGGTACCCATCTCCACTGGCTGGCGTCAGTTAGCTCCGCGATTTCACCCAGGCGGTGGGCCACAAACGGTGTGTACTTCACGGCGTCTTTTTCGATCCATCGTAGGACGGTTTGTGAGTCTGTCCAATAGATCACGCTTCTGGGCTTGTCACGGTGCTCCTTTATTATAGTCTCCGCCAGTCGTGCGCCGATCACTGCTGCCTGTAGTTCTAGTCGTGGGATAGTAACTAGCTTCAGGGGGGCCACTCTTGCTTTTGCTGCGACCAGCCTCACATCCACTCTTCCGTCTTTCTTCTGGATTCTCCAGTAGGCTGCAGCTGCGTATGCTTGTTCGCTAGCGTCGCAGAAAATATGCAGGTCCATGAGGTCGTCTGGGCCCTTATCGTAGCACCTTGGGATGCGAAGCTTCGTTACTTCGTCCAGACTTTGTATCCATTCCTCAAAGTGCTGCGCGTCTTGTTCTGGGATTGCCTCGTCCCATCCGATGCCGTGTCTCCACAAGTTCTGGAGCACGATCTTGCCGGTGACTGTGAAGTGGCTGATGAGTCCTAGAGGATCGTAGACTGCCATCACTGCACCAAGGGCTTCTCGTTTAGTCGGCGCTCTGTTTCGAGTTTTCACTTCGGGTGACAGCCGACTCAATCCAGTGTTAAAGCCTAGCTCGTCTGAGCCTGTTTGCCAAAGTAGGCCTAGTGTTTTGTCCGTATTTTGTTCTCGTTGTCCGAATCTTACTTCTGTGTCGTGTGCCAGCTTCTCCGGTGTAATACTTTTCAACACGTTGAGTTTATTTGAGCACCAACCTCTCAAATTGAAGTGGGCGTTCTGATGAACTCTAATGACTTCACGCGCTGTCTTAATTGCTTCTTCCTCGGTTGCCACGCTGTCTACGTAATCATCCATATAGTGGCTCGTTGTTATAGCTTGCACGGCGTTAGGGTATTCTTGCGCGTACAGTCTTGCGTTGGCGTCTCGTACTGAGTGCGCGATGAAAGGTGAACACGAGGCTCCGAAGATCATCGAGGTCATTTTATATTTCTTCGGTGGCTTAGTACGTTCCTCACCTCGCCAGAGAAACATCTGCGCAGCCTGGTCTTGGTCTCTTATCTTCACTTGGAGAAACATTTCCTGTATGTCTGCCGTGACGGCTACTGGACGCTCTCTGAATCGAAACAATATTCCTGGCAGCGATTTCAAGAGGTCAGGTCCTTCTAGTAGATAGTCGTTTAGGCACACTCCACTGTATCGATGTGCGGCGTCAAACACTAGACGTATCTTGCCCGGTTTATTTGGGTTTACAACCGGGAAGTGCGGCAGGTACCACACTTTCTTACTTCCTTCTTCCGTTCCGTTGCACTCCTGGGCGTATCCTTTATCGAGTAGGTTTTTGACCAGAGTGCTATACTGTGCTGCAAAGTTTGGTGATGAATCCATCTTCTTCTCTAATATCTTTAATCTTCGCAGGGCACAGCTGTAGTTGTTGGGCATCGAAGCGTCTTCATCACGCCATGGTAACCCGACTTCGAAGTGATCACCGACTTTTCTCAGTGTTCCCTGAACCACGTTCATTGCCTTCTGATCTTCGGGTTTGATCTTCTTGGCCAAAGAAACTCCTAGGGCATCAATCCTGAAGTGTGACTTTACTAACTCTTCTATACGACGTACGTCATCTGTCTGTCTCGCTGCAGACACATCGTATAGATGTAGCACGACTTGTCCCTCTTGTTCCTTCAGCGTGGTGCGTGGCGCAGTCCCGTGGATCACCCATCCTAACTGAGTGTAGGATGCTGCAGGCTCATTTTTCTTGCCCATGCGTAACTCTCGCGTGACTATTAGGTGCCAGTTGTCCGCACCTATCAGTACCATCGGTGTAGCTTCTCTGTAGAATGCGTCGCTTTGTATGTCTTGGAGGTGAGGAAAGTTTTCGAGTTTTAACCTGTCCATCGTCTGACCATGAAGTCGCAGGTTTTTCATTGTTCGTGCGCGTAGTTCTTGGAATTCACCGCTCTGGCCACGTATCTGTAACTTGACTTCCTGGCTTTGTTCTTCTTGTTGTTGTGAAGTCACGCTCTGGATACGTAAAGTAGAGACCGGTCCGCTTATGTGCAAACGACGTACTAGTTCTTCGTCGACGAGCGATATTGTTGAGCCTTCGTCCAGTAGGGCGAACGTCGATATTTGCCCGCCGGGCCCTTTTAATAACACGGGACACATTTTCAGCAATACGCGTTGCGACACATTATTTGACGCGGAGACGGTCATTACCGCTTCCTGCGAGTGTGGGTTCTCGGTATCAGTTGACTTATCTGGCTTATCACTTGGCGGTGCCTCTCTCTCCTCTCGATCTTTGTGCAGCAGCGCGTGGTGTGGGCGGCTGCAGGTTCCTCTGCCGCATCGCTTCGCTCGGCAATGTTCGCGTCGATGGCGTCTTGTCACACACTTGAAACACACTTTGGCAGTACGTGCCCAATCCCATCTTTCATCAACGCTCATCTTCAGGAACTTTGCACATTTCGGTACCTCGTGATCACTGCCACAACACAAACACTCTTGTTTTCTTTCTTCCTCCTTTCCCGATGTCGCGTAAACTACTTCCCGACCCGACTTCTTCTTGGCGTTAAATTGTGGCGCGCTTCTCATTTCCTTCTTCTGGACGGGTGCGGGCGTCGCGCTAGTGAAGGCGTATTTCATGGCTCGGTCAGCCTCCCGCATCAGGAATCTGGACAACAATATCACTTCCGGTTCACGCGACGATTCCGCAGTTTCAGAAGCGTAATCGCACCATCTTGACTTTATGTGCGGGCTCAGTTTCTCTACAACTTCGCGAACTAGCATCGGGTTCCATATATACCCACGATTGTCCATCTTGGAAAGCACGCACACTATGTTTTGAAGTTTCACTGCGAACGAATTTAATTCACTGGCCGCACCCGTGAGTCGAGGTAACTTCTTCAAATCTTCCATCACTCGATTCATGAGTATCTCCGGTCTCCCGTAATACTGTTCTAGTGTCTTCATGATCACTTGCGGGTCAGACGCGGAGTATAGGAGCGCGGACACAGCTTCTCTTGCTTCACCCTTAATGCAATTGCGTAGTCTTGCCAAATTTTCTGTTGTCGTGAATTTGCACAAATTCGACGAGTCGTCGTACGCCGCCTTAAATGGCAACCATTCAGTAGCCGCTCCCGTGAACGTGGGCAGCTCAGTCACTTGTCGCGGCGGCGGGCGTACGTGAATCATTTTTTCCAACGCGTCGGCCAACTGTTCTATTCCTCTTCCAACTCGGCGTTCTCCTCTGGTAGGCGAACGCGAGGTCGACCGTTGCCTTTTCTGGTCATTCCTGGCAGGTGCGGCGGCTTCGATACGTGCGGCGGGTTCGACGTAAGTGGCAGGTTCGAGGGCGGCGTGCATGGCGGCGGGATGCGGAAACTGCGCTTCTCTCTGCGGTTGATCCGCGACTGGAGGGCGACTTCGGTCAACACTTTGAAGCCACTCGTCCACCCTGTCTTCACTCATGTGCACGGAGCCTTCTTCACGAGCCTCTGCCTCTGCCTCAATCGTCGACACTTCATATTCGAGTCGCTTGTTGACGAGTGCTTTTTCGAGTTCTAATTGCTCGTTCCTTATCGCAGCGATTCTCTTCTGTGCCTCGTATTCTGCCTTCTTCACTCTTGCCACGTCACTACTGTACGATCTTCTGGACCTTATCGTACTTACTGTATCCCTCACAGAAACATCGTGCGCAGCTGTCATAGTTCTCACTGATTCCTGGGTTCGAAACACGGCGCGCGTCAACGGGTAACGCGATGTGGATGGTGTGGCGAGCGATTCACCATAGTCGTACGCGGTCGCGGTCGCGGTGGCTCTACTTCCCGTCGGGACGCGAGGAGCCGGCGCGGCGAGGGCGCCATCGGACGTCGTCGGCGCAACTCTCCCCGCCGCGGGCGTGGCGGGGTGTGCGATCGCGAGCGCGGGGGCGGCGGGATCGGTCCCAGCCGCGGGCGCACCATGCGGTGGGCGCGGGAGCGCGGACGCGATGGTCGACGGCGACCTAGGCGGCTCTTCGAATGCGAGATGGCGGCGACTATCGTAGCCCGATTCGGATTCACTTTCCTTGGCCGAAATGCTTCTAGTCTTCATTGTAGATGTTCGTTTCGACCGGCGGTTTTCTATCTTCTATCTGCTATCCGGCTCGAAGGACCAAATGACGAGGTGGACTGTATTTTCTTGAATTAAACTTCGGAACTTCTTTATCTTGTTTATTTTCCCAGGGCTGGCTTGCTGCTGACGGTTGAGTGACGAATGACGGAATGACCGAGCGCGGCAAGCCACCCGCTTTTTATCTTATTTCCTACTTACACAGGTAGTGAGCGTGGGCGCTTAGGCCTCGGCCAATCAGAGCGCGGGTGGTGGCGCGGAGTTCGAGTCGTTTTAGCGCTGACCAATCAGAGGCGAGCGCATCTGTCTATTGTTTAGACAGGTTCAGACCTGCTCGAAGCGTGTTACGACCGAATTCTGTGCCACCTTACAATCTTCCTTTATTAAACATAAATTAAAACAATCCCTACACTATTGCTTATACATAAAATCCCTGCTATGAACAGTCTTTATTTATTTAAATCTAAACCTTATCCATTAGGTATATAATTTCCCTTAACATCAAGCCTTAGTATCTAACTTATCTATTTATTTATATCCTATTTATTTCGACGTCCGTAATAGGAATAATCTTAATTTAATCTATTGGAATAATTTAATTTAATGTGACGACACGGTTGGTGCAGTGGTTGAGCGGTTGACTGCTGCGCTGCGTGTCGTGGGTTCGATCCCCGCACGGAACAAATATTTGTATGGCTTACAGATAGTTGTTCCGGGTCTGGCTGTTTGTGTATGTGAGTTTATATGTTTGTAAACGCACCAACAATATAGGAGAAATTCCTCGTTGGGGCAACGTTTTAAAAAAAAAAAAAAAATTTAATTTAATGTACCTAATGGAATGATCTTATCCTATGTATAATTTAATTATGTGTATGTATCAATATTCTGTTTAATAATATAATATTATTCTGTTTTGTAAACTAGTTATATGTGTACGCTGTGGTCTCCTATAACTGAAGAAGCACACGTATATGAACCACCTGTATCACTGTGGCGTATGTTGTTCTGTGTATCCTTTGTAGGAGACCCAAATTAATAAATAGTAAAAAATTATATTTACTGGTTTCTACTCAGTATTTTATTGAAATTTTTTATTGATTTATTTATCTTAATGTATGGGAGAAGCTTTGGCTTAAGGCTCAATTATTTTTGTCTGACTTTGGGTCGATGAGAAATTGGATTGGAATAGTTTAATATCTTACTTGTGGTATTTTGAAGAGGCGCAGCAGGTTGGCGACCTGCACAGAAGTAACGCTGGAAGCCGCGCCAACCACGCCTGATATCACCTTCCGGACTGCAGTCGCGTTGCAGGCGTATTCCGCATCATCTATGTTGCTTATTGAGCCTAGTGGAAGGAAATATGTGTAAAAGTCATGTTCCAGTATAATTTGTATACCAGGACTTCGAAAATCGTTTACCTAGGTTAGATTGTAAGATAATTCTAAAACCTTAATTTTAATAACAATTAATGTGTATTGCAATTTCACTGCTAAAGATAATGACAGCCAAAGATTTTTTTTGAAGAAATTGAGAATATCAGAGCCTACACGACTATCAGAGAATACACACCTTTTATAAAATCCACAGCCATCTCAAGGCCATACGTATCTTTATCACAGTCATCTAAGATATGAGCTCCCACCGTCACGCCAGGTATCAGTCTCAACTCGTTATTTATGATATCCAAAGTATACAACATGGTCTCCAGCGCCTGCACCCCTCCCTGCGGCATCACCGGCCCACACGTCATGTTGTCCGACCTCTCATGAACCATCATCAACCCTCCCAGTACCAACTCGCCTTCGATCACAGCTTCCCTTTTTATTGGCCAATGCTGATGCTTCTTATCCTTCATCTCCCCAACTTGATCGTTCGACATATTCACCCAATCACTCTTAGCTTCTTGCTTCGGTGCGATCTCATAATCAACTAAATGCATTCCATCTTTCAGATTCAACATTGGATAGAACTCTTCAGGTCTGTCAGCGAAGAATGTGGGATCATAGATGACTTGGCCAGGTTTATGCTTATGTCTGTGGTGGTGTTTGTTCCTCTTGTTGAAGACTGAGTCGTCGATGTTCAGTGAGTCTACGGAATGCCTCATTTCAGTGTAGTGGACCGAGGAGATGAGCAGAGTGATCGCCAACCACGGCTGACCGGGACGCATGTTGTGGGAGAGATGAGTGTATCATACCATGGTTGCGGAATCTTTGGTCCATGTTGAACGGTGTGCGTTCATTTTAATCTGGAACAATGGAAAGGATTCTGTTAGACTTCAATAGAGTCATAGAAACAGTTAAATAGCACTATCATAAAATAGCACTCAAAAGAAGAGAAATACACCTCGCTTAAGGTCACGTCCCGGGCTCGACCCGGATATGTTTGGGTTAACCTTTACTACTTTTAATTTTTTATTGAGCTGTGTTTAGTGAGTTTGGAAACTGACGACAGCACAGTTAAGCTAGTTATTATTTTTTCGCCAAATTCATCTAGCAAAAAGCAGAAATTGACCTCTCATAGGTCCGACCCTCAGTAATGAGGAATACGACGAGGAGGAGGCGGAAAATTCATAAATGGGATGGACCTTAATTTTATTACAATCTAGCCTTGTTTATAGCTGCCAGGGTTGCGGAATTTGTTCGAAAGAGTCACCGCGGCCCTGGAACGCAAAGGGCTTTAGAAGGAACACGGATGGGTTTTAGTCAGTAAGAGTCTGACACGCCCTTCCGCTCCACCCAGAGCGGAAGAAGTCATCCTTAAAAAAAAAACCATGTTCATAGACTAATAAGTAATTTAATTTAAATCGAAACTGTTAAAAGCTATTAATAAGGTCGAAATAGTTTAAATACGGAAACGTTTGACTATCCTTATCACCATCACAAAATTGTTCTAAATTATTCGCCCCTGATAAAAGTTACCCCTGCCACAAAAAGCCAAACGACTATAACCCTTATGTCCATTTGTCAACTCCTCATAAAGTAACGTGGTTCGACGGTGTATTATTACTAACCCGTGTTGTGCCGACCCACATCAGCTATGTAGCCAAATCTATTTAATATGACACCTTGAACACCTTGATCCAAGGCTATGGTCAAAGGCGTAGGAAACGGTAAGGGTTATTTGTTGGTCTGAGTGGAAATTGTGTGGTTTTGGTATCGTATTTTGTGGTTAGTTTACTATTGGTTCCAATATTAACCTTACTTATTAGAAATGCCAAAGTTTGAATGGATGTTTGTTACTCAATCACGCCAGAACGGCTGAACGGATCTGTAAGAAATTTGGCAAAGAAATAGATTACAGTTAGGAATAGCACTTGGGCTTTTTATCCCGGGAATATGTTTTCTTGGTATAATTTGCGATATTCACGCGCTTGTAGAAGTTAGTTTTATTATAACCTGAATTTATAAGACTGGCTTTATCGCGCGGCTTTGCTCCCGTAGCCTTTCTTACAGGAACCTTAAATTTCCCATGATGTAAAAAAACTGGCCAAGTGCGAGTTGGGCTCAAGTGCAAAGGATTTCATTAGCACAACACTTGCATTTTTCAAAACTATTTATTATAAAATTATGAAAAAAAAAATTACAATAAGCCCTTTCTTTTGATATGTACCACGGTATAGTTTGAAAAACTTTTTTTGTAATGTTCTATTTGTCCCCCATACTAATAGATGTTCATATGTGTACCAAATTTCAACAGAGTTGGCTGTGACAGACGGACAGACAGACACCCGAGTGATCCTATAAGGGTTCTGTTTCTTACTGTTCGGAACCCTAAAAAGCTTCTGGCACTCAGCAATAGTGTAGGTAGCTTTATATCAGAGATAGAAATAAACGAAATATTTTCGTGATCGGGGAGAGATCATCTAACACGGTAACAATTTTACCTTTGTTTATATTATTATTTAAAAATTGTTTAAAGAAAACTTATCAAAATGCAACATCACCAATCTTGATTAAATTACAAAGCCCATTAAAAGGCGTAATCCCTTCCATTAAAGTAAGACAAAACAAAATCCGGTAGGAAAACCCAATACGAAACGAAAAATTTAATACACAAATTGTCGGAAGACTTATTTCAGGGGTTTTAAAGTTTGTGAAAATTTTATGAGGACTCCCAAAGAGCATCAAATTTTAAATAAACCATTAGAAGCCTTTCGAATCTATTTGTGTTTACTGTGATTTGGACGTCTGATTATTTTGATTTTGCGTTTTAGCTAATTACTCACTGATTCGGAAATCAGCGACGAATATTGAAGCGTTGCCGGAAATGTCTTTGTGAATAATTCTGTCTCGTATTTCCGTAATTAATTTACGACTTAGGTACAGTTAAAAAAGCTATTTGGTATACAGGCAAAAATTTGATTTTTTCCACTGCACTGCCAATATTATGTATTTCTAATGTTTGCATTATAACTTTTTAAGCTTATGGCATACTTACGAGTGTGGTGTACAATAATTGCCTACTCAGCACACTCACAATATTGTATAAAAGTTGCAAGTAGCAAGTAAGCTGCCTGCAAACCAAATTGCTTCGTTGACTGTACATTTAATAAAAGTTGTTTTAGAGAGAAGTTAATAATGGATGGCGTTAACAAGAGGTAAATAAATCGGCCTTGTTTTTTCACAAGTAAATTGGGATTACTTTACAGTCAAACCAGATACAACTGAATACCAGTATTTTACATATAGCTACTTCCTGTTCACACACACCCCTTGAAAAAGGAGTGGTGTCACAATTTGTGGGATCTGACTACCGATCTACAAATGATAGCCGTAACCACTGGATTAACGTGTTTTCCGAGCCATGAAATGAATGGTGACCCATCCACGGAGCAGTCTGGGCAAGCGATGCTTAACCTTGAAGACTCGTTTGCCTGTTGTTGTTTATATGGTAACGCAAAAAAGTTTTTAGAATTGAGGATATTTAGCCATTTTAAGGAGTCAAATATTTTAAAGAAGGCACCAGGAAAGCTGGGCACAGTAGCAATATTACGTACAATAAATCATCAGTAACAGATCCTGATTAATGTAAAACAGATATATTACATACCTACACGTTAATAAAATATTCATACGATTTCGAGCGTATGAGTTTACCATAATTATTTATTCTACGCTTTACCGAGTTGTTTTATATTCGTAAAACACACAGTTACTTATATACTTAATTAAATGACTGTCTGAAACGGTATAAACATTGACAAGCGATATGATAGCACCATTGTTTTCAAAGCTTTCACAGAATTATCCACCATTGTTACCGTTGAAAATGGTTTTCCAAAACATTGGGATTTTAATTTCAATGTTCGAGCTCGGTGTATTGTTGGTTTTGGCAAAAACATTAATAGTGTTTGAAAACAAGTTTCCTGTTTGCAGTAATGTATTAGCAGGTTTATCTACCAGATTAAATTTCATGATTTTTCTTTGTTTATATGTATAACAGTATATTATGTCACCGGAAAATGGCAAACTTTGATAGTCTATAATATCTCCGGGCCGGTCCGAGAAACTGTGGACTAACATAAAATGGCGACCAAGCGTGGCGTCTCTGATGATGATGATGATGGTGATGATGATGATCATTGACATCCGTTCAGTAATCATTTGCGTGAAAGGCTATCAAAAATCTTGAACAACTTACGCCTTTATATAATAATAATAATAATAATAATAGCTGGCAACTCCCGATGTCAACACAAGTTTTATTTCCGTACAAGCAAATTTAAATTTAAAATAACAGTTTTTGATTGTATTTATGCACATTTCTTTCGCCCAAAACCTCCAAAAACAAACAGATTATTTACAATACAAACTTTATTAAATCATAAAGCCAATAAAATGGCCACAATAGAAGAAAATATGCAGTACAGACTGATGACATATGTCATTATGAAAATTGAATGACTATGACTACCTATACCTACGTTTAACGTACGTACTACGAGGAATGATGGAATGAAACTTGGAGTATGATAACAAGAGCAGCTGCCCGACGCGCACATCCTCCACCCCCGGGCTCGTCGCTCAGCTCCGCCTCGCCAACGCCGGACATTGGATCACAAGTGTCACCGGTGGTTGCAGTTGCGTCGAGCTCGAGCGACGAGTATTTCTCCCCGCCGACGTCGCCAACACCTGTGCGTCGGCAGGGGAGAGGCCGGCCACCGAGAAGCTTGGGATCTAGGGGCCAACCGGCCCCGAGCCGGGTCCCCGCTGCCGGTGGTTGTGTGCAGCGCATGCGATGGACTCAGTCAATGAACGAGAACGTCATGCGCGCATATTACGGGTCTACAGAGGGGGGAACTAACCTCACTGCGTATCGTGTCAGGATGCTGTCTCTGTTTCAGGACCTGGAACCAACTGTGAACGTCTCGGCCCAACGATTGTCGGATCAGGTGCGGGTCATCCAACATAATTGCAGGTTGGACGATGCCGCACTTGAAAGGCTGCGCTCAGAGGTACTGAGCAACCTTATCATCTCGACCCCAACACAGACCGTGGTACAGGCGCCAGCCAGTGGCGCAATCACACCGCGGCCCAACAACGGTAGTGATGAGGTAGATGATAGGGTTGTCACGGTAAGTAGCCAGTGCAACGATAGACTGAGGAGCGCACTGGAGGATGCGCTTCGCGAGTATAGATTAACACCGACCGAACTTAGGCCCCGACTACCACGTTTACCTATGCACAAAAAGAATAGGGCGTTGGTGTGTGCTTTGGACTCGCTGCTGCAGAACATCTTTGAAAGTAGCGAGAGCCTCGTTGATACGCACTCAATCCTGTTTTGCGGGGCTGTTGCGGCATGTCGTATAGCAAACGTAAAGTTTCCTAGTTGTGACGAAGCTATACGACCGAAGCCTGCTTCACCAGCCTGGCAGTGCAGGATCGAGCGGCGTATCGATGAGGCTAGGGCACTCATCGGCAAACTATACTGCTTCAGGGAGGGCAACACACGACCACGTGTGATGCGCTTTGTGAGGCGGGCGTTTTCGGGGACTGGAATCAGCCCCCGAGAATACACGTTCCGTGTCACAGAGCGCATCGACTTCCTGAAGCAGAAAGTTTGTGCATGGGCAAACCGTATTCGGCGGTATAAGCGGCGGGTTGATCGATACTCGCAAAACCGCATGTTCCAGAGCGATGAGAGGTGGGTATACAGAGCTTGGGAGCGACCTGAACAAAGTGTGACAGACGTTTACCGCCCGGATGATGTCGCCACGAGTACATTCTGGCGCAGCATCTGGTCGGTGCCCATCTGTCACGCTAAGGGTGGCTGGATGCGCGATGTCGAGCGCGTGTGCGAAGCTATACCACAAATGGAAAAAATTACTATAACCACACTGGATATAGCCAAAGCAGTCCGTCCGTTACCGAATTGGAAATCTCCTGGACCGGACGGACTGCACAACTTCTGGCTGAAGTGGTATAGCAGCTCACACGCGCTCCTGGCATCTCAATTCCAGTCATCCTTAGAGTCTGGGTCGCTACCACAGTTTCTAACAACTGGCATTACCCACCTGCTCCATAAGACAGGTAGTCCCGCGGAACCCAAGAATTATAGACCGATTACTTGTTTGTCGACGGTCTATAAACTTCTTACATCTATCCTGAGAGCGAAAATTAATGAGCACATTGAGAGTAACTCAATTATGTCCGCCTCTCAGAATGGATGTAGGAAGGGGTCCCGCGGTACTAAGGAGCTACTCCTCATAGACATGGCCATAAGCCAACAGGTTCGTCGATCCCGCAAGGATCTGTCGACATGTTGGATAGATTACAAGAAGGCCTATGATTTTGTGCCACATACATGGCTCATGAAGGTGTTGGAGTTGTACAAAATAGATGCAACCCTACGCACCTTCCTTGAGTCATGTATGAGGCAATGGAAAACAGTCCTTCGCTATCCAGGATGTCAACCGATCCAAGGGAGTGATGAGCCTGTTTGGATTAAACGGGGAATATTTCAGGGCGACAGTTTGAGTCCACTTTGGTTTTGCTTAGCTCTGAATCCTCTAAGCACACTGCTGGAGGATTCAGGCCTAGGCTATCGGTTGAGAAGAGGTGGTCAGGCCATATCTCACCTTCTTTACATGGATGATCTGAAACTCTTTGCCCCCAACAATTTGCGACTGATGGAGCTACTAAAGGTAACTGAAACCTTCAGTAGTGCCATCAGGATGGAATTTGGTGTGGACAAATGTGCAGTCATGCATGTAAAGAAAGGGGAGATTATGGAATCTGAGGGAATTCAACTCTCGGATTCCATACAGGTTAGATCCCTCAGCTCAACCGAATCCTACAAGTATTTGGGTATGTCGGAGGCGTTGGGCATTAACGGTACTGACATGAAGCAATCGCTGAGGGAGCGCTTCTTTGGCCGCCTGAAAAAGGTTTTAAACAGCCTTTTGTCGGGTGGAAATAAGGTGCGCGCCTTCAACGGTTGGGTCATGCCGGTATTAATGTACACTTTCGGCATACTCAAATGGACTCAAACCGAACTCGATGCCCTGGATAGGAGGGTCCGCACACTGCTGACCGCAAACCGGATGCATCACCCACGATCGTCGGTGATGAGACTGTACATCCCACGGAAGTGTGGAGGTCGAGGCTTTTTAAATGCTAAGACTCTCCACAACCGTGAGATGTGCAGTCTCAGAGAATATTTTCTCAAAGCCGATGTGGGTATGCACCGAGATGTGGTCGCAGTGGACAAGGGACTCACTCCGTTGTCCATGGCTAAAGAGAACTGGCGCAAACCTGTGATACTTACTACAGATGACCGCAAAGAGGTATGGAAAGGCAAGGAGCTTCACGGGCGCTTCTATCGGGCTCTTTATGGGTCCGATGTAGATTTCTCAGCGTCCGTGGCCTGGCTACGTTTCGGTGATCTCTTCGGGGAAACCGAAGGTTTTGTCTGTGCGATTATGGACGAAGTTATCTTGACGAACAACTACCGGAAGCATATTATGAAGGACGGGACGGTTGACGTGTGTCGGGCATGCCACCGTCCGGGTGAGTCCATCAGACATATTATCTCTGGTTGTTCTCGTCTTGCTAACGGCGAGTACTTGCACAGGCATAACCAAGTGGCCAGGATTATCCACCAGCAACTTGCTTTAAAATACAAACTTGTAGATTCCGAAGTACCGTATTACAAGTATGTGCCCGACCCAGTTCTCGAAAATGACCATGTCACGTTGTACTGGGATCGGTCTATCATCACTGATAGGACTATTGTTGCCAATAAGCCTGACATAGTGGTGATAGACCGATTAGCGCGCCGCACAATGATAATCGATGTTACCATCCCGCATGACGAGAACCTCGTGAAGGCTGAGAAAGAGAAGCAAATCAAGTATCTCGACTTAGCACACGAGGTTGTCGACATGTGGAATGTGGACTCGGCTGTCATTGTGCCGATTGTCATTACGGCCAATGGCCTGATGGCCAAAAGCTTCGACGACCATCTGTCGAAGCTGGCGTTACGCGGTTGGATAAAGGGCCTGATACAGAAGGCAGTACTCCTCGATACGGCTCGTATTGTGAGGAGGTTCCTTTCTCTGGAGCCCTAACCACCGGTAGCTTGGACCTTGCTCCCGACACCGGCGGACTACTGCTTTTTATATTTTTAAATGTTTTTTTTTTTAATGTCTGTGTGTGTGTGTTTTTTTTAAGAAATATTTAAAAATATAAATTAGTATGTAAGTGAAATGAATAAAGAGAATAATAATAATAATAAGCAATAAAATAAGCAATAGAACCTAAAAAAATCCAAAAAGCAAACAATATGCGAGATGAAAAAGAAAATGATTATACGACCGACATATTATGACATCTGTCACAATTAAATCACGACGACACACAACGAAAATATGAAAGGAATGCTTGAACTATGCTAACGAGAGCAGCTTTACAACGCGCACGCCCACCACCTCCGGACCCGTCGCTCAGCTCCGCCTCGCCGCCGCCGGACATCGGATCACCATTGTCACCGGCGGTTGCAGTTGCGTCGAGCTCGAGTGACGAGTATTTCTCCCCGCCGACGTCGCCAACACCTGTACGTCGGCAAGGGAGAGGCCGGCCACCGAGGGGCTTGGGACCTAGGGGCCAACCGGCTCCGAGCCGGGTCCCCGCTACCGGTGGTTGTGTGCAGCGCATGAGATGGACGCAGTCCATGAATGAAAACGTCATGCGCGCATACTATGGGTCTACAGAGGGGGGAACTAACCTCACTGCGTACCGTGTCAGAATGCTGTCTCTGTTTCAGGACTTGGAACCAACTGTTAACGTCTCGGCCCAACGATTGTCGGATCAGGTGCGGGTCATTCAACGTAATCACAGGTTGGACGATGCCGCACTTGATAGGCTGCGCTCAGAGGTACTGAACAACCTTATCATCTCGACCCCGACACAGACCGCGGTAAAAGCACCAGTTAATGGTAGGATCACACCGCGGCCCAATAATGTTAGCGATGAGGTAGATGATAGGGTTGTCACGGTAAGTAGCCAGTGCAACGATCAACTGAGGAGCGCGCTGGAGGATGCGCTTCGTGAGTATAGATCAACTCCGACCGAACTTCGGCCCCGATTACCACGGTTGCCTATGCACAAAAAGAATAGGGCGCTGGTGTGTGCTTTGGACTCGCTGCTGCAAAACATCTTCGAAAGCAGCGAGAGCCTCGTTGATACGCACTCAATCCTGTATTGCGGGGCTGTTGCGGCATGTCGTATAGCAAACGTAAAGTTTCCTGGGTGTGACGAAACTATACGACCAAAGCCAGCTGCACCAGCCTGGCAGCGCAGGATCGAGCGGCGTATCGATGAGACTAGGGCACTCATCGGCAAACTATACTGCTTCAGGGAGGGCAATACACGACCACGTGTGATGCGCTTTGTGAGGCGGGCGTTTTCGGGGACTGAAATAAGCCCTCGAGATTTCACGTCCCGTGTCACAGAGCGCATTGACTTCCTGAAGCAGAAAGTTTGTGCATGGGCAAGCCGTATTCGGCGGTACAAGCGGCGGGTTGATCGATACTCGCAGAATCGCATGTTCCAGAGCGATGAGAGGTGGGTGTACAGAGCTTGGGAGCGACCTGAACAAAGTGTGACAGACGTGTGCCGCCCGGATGATGTCGCCACGAGTATATTCTGGCGCAGCATCTGGTCGGTGCCCATCTGTCACGCTGAAGGTGGCTGGATGCGCGATGTCGAGCGCGTGTGCGAAGCTATACCACAAATGGAAAAAATTACCATAACAACATTGGATGTAGCCAAAGCAGTCCGTCCGTTACCGAATTGGAAATCTCCTGGACCGGACGGACTGCACAACTTCTGGCTTAAGTGGTATAGCAGCTCACACGCGCTCCTGGCATCTCAATTCCAGTCATCCTTAGATTCTGGGTCGCTACCACAGTTTCTAACAACTGGCGTTACCCACCTGCTCCATAAGACAGGTAGTCCCACGGAACCCAAGAATTATAGACCGATTACTTGTTTGTCGACGGTCTATAAACTTCTTACATCCATCCTGAGAGCGAAAATTAATGAGCACATTGAGAGTAACTCAATTATGTCCGCCTCTCAGAATGGATGTAGGAAGGGGTCCCGCGGCACTAAGGAGCTACTCCTCATAGACATGGCCATAAGCCAACAGGTTCGTCGATCCCGCAAGGATCTGTCGACATGTTGGATAGATTACAAGAAGGCCTATGATTCTGTGCCACATACATGGCTCATGAAGGTGTTGGAGTTGTACAAAATAGACGCAACTCTACGCACCTTCCTTGAGTCATGTATGAGGCAGTGGAAAACAGTCCTTCGCTATCCAGGATGTCGACCGATCCAAGGGAGTGATGAGCCTGTATGGATTAAACGGGGAATATTTCAGGGCGACAGTTTGAGTCCACTTTGGTTTTGCTTAGCTCTGAATCCTCTAAGCACACTGCTGGAGGATTCAGGCCTAGGCTATCGGTTGAGAAGAGGTGGTCAGGCCATATCTCACCTTCTTTACATGGATGATCTGAAACTCTTTGCACCCAACAATTTGCGACTGATGGAGCTACTAAAGGTAACTGAAACCTTCAGTAGTGCCATCAGGATGGAATTTGGTGTGGACAAATGTGCAGTCATGCATGTAAAGAAAGGGGAGATTATGGAATCTGAGGGAATTCACCTCTCGGATTCCATACAGGTTAGATCCCTCAGCTCAACCGAAACCTACAAGTATTTGGGTATGTTGGAAGCGTTGGGCATTAACGGTACTGACATGAAGCAATCGCTGAGGGAGCGCTTCTTTGGCCGCCTGAAAAAGGTTTTAAACAGCCTTTTGTCGGGCGGAAATAAGGTGCGCGCCTTCAACGGTTGGGTCATGCCGGTATTAATGTACACTTTCGGCATACTCAAATGGACTCAAACCGAACTCGACGCCCTGGATAGAAGGGTCCGTACACTGCTGACCGCAAACCGGATGCATCACCCACGATCGTCGGTGATGAGACTATACATCCCGCGGAAGTGTGGAGGTCGAGGCTTTTTAAATGCTAAGACTCTCCACAACCGCGAGATGTGCAGTCTCAGAGAATATTTTCTCAAAGCCGATGTGGGTATGCACCGAGATGTGGTCGCAGTGGACAAGGGACTCACTCCGTTGTCCATGGCTAAAGAAAACTGGCGCACACCTGTGATACTTACTACAGATGACCGCAAGGAGGTATGGAAAGGTAAGGAGCTTCACGGGCGCTTCTATCGGGCTCTTCATGGGTCCGATGTAGATTTCTCAGCGTCCGTGGCCTGGCTACGTTTCGGAGATCTCTTCGGGGAAACCGAAGGTTTTGTCTGTGCGATTATGGACGAAGTTATCTTGACGAATAACTACCGGAGACATATTATGAAGGACGGGACGGTTGACATGTGTCGGGCATGCCACCGTCCGGGTGAGTCCATCAGACATATTATCTCTGGTTGTTCTCGTCTGGCTAACGGCGAGTACTTGCACAGGCATAACCAAGTGGCCAGGATTATCTATCAGCAACTTGCTTTGAAATACAATCTTGTGGATTCTGAGGTACCGTATTACAAGTATGTGCCCGACCCAGTTCTCGAAAATGACCATGTCACGTTGTACTGGGATCGGTCTATCATCACTGATAGGACTATTGTTGCCAATAAGCCGGATATCGTGGTGATAGACCGATTAGCGCGCCGCACAATGATAATCGATGTTACCATCCCACATGACGAGAACCTCGTGAAGGCTGAGAAAGAGAAACAAATCAAGTATCTCGACTTGGCACACGAGGTTGTCGACATGTGGAATGTGGAATCGGCTGTCATTGTGCCGATTGTCGTTACGGCCAATGGCCTGATGGCCAAAAGCTTCGACGACCATCTGTCGAAGTTGGCGTTACGCAGTTGGGTAAAGGGCCTGATACAGAAGGCAGTACTCCTCGATACGGCTCGTATTGTGAGGAGGTTCCTTTCTCTGGAACCCTAACCACCGGTAGCTTGGACTCTGCTCCCGACACCGGCGGACTACTACTTTTTATATTTTTAAATGTTTTTTTTTTTTAATTTTTTAATGTTTTTTTAAAGAAATATTTAAAAATGTAAATTAGTATGTAAGGAAAATGAATAAAGAGAATAATAATAATAATAATTTATGTATTTGCAAATAAGGACACATAAAAAACACAATAGTTATAGAGAACACAATTTAAATGCTAATTTAGTTGAACTCTGGTACCCAAATTAAGATTTAACTTATGTTATGGGTACCAGGGCCCTCGAACTTATTAATCTATTACAATATTATATTAGGTAGCGGAACGTGTTCACGTGAGCAAAGTTGTACACAAATAATAAAAACTGTTTGCAATTGTAAATAAAAGAGAAATAAAGTAAATAATTAAAAACTAGATGTAAAGTATGTGGTATGTAGGAGTGAGTAATTTATGTAAGTGGTGTGTATGTGTGTAAGTGGTGTGGGGGTGTGTAAGTGGTGTGTGTGATGTGTGAGGGTGTGTAAATTTGCGTGTAGATGATGAGTGTACGTGATTGAGGTGTGTGATAATGCAGGCAAGGGGTCCCATTACGCTATTGATAATTTAAGGAGGTTCTCAGTTTCGTCATATGCTTTGTTTAGGAGCCAGATTGACACCTTCCTTTTACATTCGAATCTGGTGAGTGGGTAGATGTTGCAATATTTGTTTATTTTATTATATAAATGACATCCAATCACATTGTAGTGCCGTGCAGCCAGGGAGCTACGATACCGCTGGGTTTCACACACTACGTATGATCGGCGCTTTGCTGTTATAGCTTTGTCGTACACTAGAGTACTATGCTTTCTCAAAACCGTTCCCAGAACAAATAGCTGTCTCACCGATAAAGTTTGGCAGTCCTCCATAAGCTGAACTGTCGGATACCTGAAGGGTTTAAAGGACATGACCTTAAGCACAGCCCTCTGTGCACGTTCTAGAGGTAGTAGAAGGGTCTTTGCGGCACCTCCCCATACAGTTATACAATATGTCAGGATGGACTGACATAGGGCACAATATACCATCATCAGAGTGTTGAGTTCAAGAGAATAGCGAAGTTTTTTAAATATGTAGATAGTCTTACGAACTCGAGCGGTGAGAACCGTTAGGTGATTTTTCCAGCTGATAAATGGATCAATATATACTCCAAGGTATTTTACTTGTGTAGACCTGATTAAGGTGGGACAATCACAAGGTGAGGAGGAGCCACTTAAAGTTATTGGGTCGCAGCTATGGGCTTTGAGAGTAAAGTTCTCATTAGATGGTTGAGAGGAAGATGTCAGTGAATAGGTCATGTAGGTCGTTTTGCTTGGGTTAAAGGTTAAGAGATTGCCTGACAACCAATGCAAAACTTGACTTAGTGCCTGTTCGGCTCTGGTGAAAACCTCAGCCCAGCTCTTGTCATAGACGAGAAGCGCTGTATCGTCAGCGTAAGTGAAAATGGCACAGTTGGAAAGGGGGAGCAAGCAGAGGGAGTTGATATATAGGAGGAAGAGAGTAGGACCCAAGATCGAGCCTTGTGGTACCCCAAAGTTTAAAGAAGTAGTTTCACTTACAAAAGAGTCGATCTGAACAGACTGAGTTCTATCAGAGAGATAATCTTTGAAAATCCGGAGGGCATATCCACGAATTCCCATCCTTTCCATCTTCAACAAAAGCTGTGGAACAGAGACAGTATCAAAAGCTTTTGTGAGATCAAGGAAAATGCCGAGACATTTTTGTTTTTGATCA
The DNA here is from genome assembly GCA_905163435.1 of Mamestra brassicae. Taxonomy (NCBI): domain Eukaryota; kingdom Metazoa; phylum Arthropoda; class Insecta; order Lepidoptera; family Noctuidae; genus Mamestra; species Mamestra brassicae. The sequence continues at coordinate 18,240,414 of LR991001.1, forward strand.
AGGATAGTAACTAATTGATCGACAAGAGAGCCCACAGCATTTTCCGTAGATTTGCCATGCCTAAAGCCGAATTGGTTTGGCGCTAAAATGTTATTACTTTTCAAAAAATTTTGCAGTCGAATATTAACCTTTTGCGTGTCTTAACAGATTTTTATCGTCCAATCCTGACCAAGCCCTTATGTGTAACTGTCCGACTTAAGACATTTGGAGCATTTTTTCTTATGTCGAACTGTGTAACTTAAGACACGCAAAAGGTTAAGCAATTTCTCAAGGACTTTTGATAATGCAGACAACACGGATATTGGCCTATAATTATTTACACTGTCTCTGTTCCCGCTCTTGTAGATTGGGTGGACGATGGCCCTTTTGAAAACTTTGGGAAAGATTCCGCTTGACATGGAGACATTGCAAATATGTGTAATCACCGGTACTAGACTATTGGAGCACTTCTGTAACAACTGCGTAGGGATAGCATCCCATCCAATAGCGGTGTCACTACGTAGACCGAGAATAATTCGCTCCACCTCACATTCATCCGTTGGCAGGAGAACGAGGGAGTTGGTGACAGTTTTATCATCTAGCAAGTGGGCCGGGGTCTGTGTGGTGGACAGAAGTTTCTTTGCTAGTTGACTACCTATACTGGAGAAATAATTGTTTACCATGTTTACAGATGTAGTTTTGTCGGGTCCTATCTTCAGAAGTTCAGTTGGTGGGTTTTTGGAGCTGTCAGAATGTATAATATTTTTAATTATTTTCCAAGTTGCTCTAGGATTATCTTTGGCTTTTTCGAATTCATTCTTCTCGTAAGAATGTTTCAGTCGTTTTAACAGTTTGTTACAAAAATTGCGGTATCGTACAAAAGTGAGTTTAAGGGTATAGTTGTCAGGGTTAGTCTTTAACCGTCCACACATAGCGTCTCGATTGCGGATGCAACGAAGTAAACCATTACTTATCCATGGCTTAAGAATTCTGCATTTTGATGGAATAGACCTAGCTATTGTGTGTTTTTTAATTATGGAACCAAGAATCGAAACTAACATTTCAGCTGCCAATTCAGCATTTGTATTATCCATAATTGACGAGAAGTCAGTCTTTGAGATAGCAGTAAAAACTGAGGGAAAGTCCACTTTTGCAATTTTGGTTTTATGTTGAACTATTTTCTGGTTAGCTTTAATATTTAGGAGAATAGGCGCGTGGTCAGTAATGTGGGAATCAAAGATCAGGGTAATATTCTTTAACTCTGATTTCAGGAGGATATGATCTAAGCAGTTTTTACCCCGAGTGGGCAGCTTATGAGTAGGTAAAAGGCCATGAAGTGCGGCTAAGTTTAGGTACTCATTGGCTTGCTGACTTAAGTGATCAGGCATAATATTTATGTTGAGGTCTCCGATTAATACTGTGTTTTTATTGTTAGAAATAGATGTCAAAACGTTGTCTAAACCGTTTATAAAGTTATCAATATTGCGATTGCAGGGCGGGCGATATAGGGCTATTATTATCAGGTCTATGGATTCAATTTTACATAACATGCAATTAGAATCCAATATGTTAGGTTCAGTTACGGTATGCATTATGGAAGAGCGAATGTAAATTATAATACCATCATTTTGATTGATATTTTTCCCTGTATGATAGCTAACATAGCCATCAAGAGGTGGAATATGTGGTGTTTTACTTAGCCAACATTCAGTTAGGGTAATCACTTCTGGTAGTATACGCAGGGTATGTAAGAACACAGTAAGTTCGTCCATGTTTCGGTTTACGCTGCGTATATTGACATGTAATATATTTACTGTATGACTTGTATCATTTAGGATGGTTGCGCACTGTTCTGGTTTACAAATATAAGACTGGGTTGCACCGATGGCATCCAGCTCTTCAGATATTGATGTTAAGTCCAGCATTTTGTAGTAAAGCAAAAGAACACGTCATATTGGCACACTGTAGTTATTTCGAAACTGTGTAAAGACGCGTCACTAAAACAAACCTTGAATAAATAGCCCAGGAAAGAGTGAAGTCGTATAAATAACTTTCTTAAAATAGTTTCATATTTAGCATTGTCGATATTGGGACAAAGTGACTGTTGCAGGAACCGTACCGCACACTTGATAAAAAGAAACTGTGTCACAGTAAAGGTGTAGTGTGAGAGTGTGGAAAATGTAGATAAGCATTTACATGGTGTGATAATTAAAAGGTAAACAAAAACAAACAATAATAAAATATAAAATAAGGCCATAGCCCAAGGAATAGAACAAGATACAGTTATAAAGTGTTGATCAGAGTTGTTGCTGCAAGGTTTTGGGCAGCTTAGCCAGACATGACATAGAGGAGACGATGACTGAGTCCATGCCCTCCCGCTTGCGAAGAAAAATCTTGTTGTTTTGCGACCAACAGAACTTGTAATCGTGAGCGCTGGCGAACTTACGAGTTTCATAAAATAATTGTCGCAGACTATTAGGCAGATGATCGGCCACGTAAACCGGCTTAGACTCACCACTTATGCCAATATGAGTGCTATTTAATTTTTCCGCGGGGGGGCGGTCTTTGTTGAAAGCCCTGATAGAGTCGAGAATCTTTGTCTTAATAGGAACAGTGATCATCTCTGCAACGATTGGCCTACTTGATCCTTTTTTTCCCGGCATACGATAGACATCTCGCAGATTCGTCTCTTTTAAAGGGACCTGAAGAACGTTGCATGTTTGTAATACTAAGGATGTCAAGTTTTCTGTTGTCTCCTTCTCAGTAATCGGGATATTTCTTATTTCGAAGCAGGAGAAGCGTGAACCGTTCTGCAGATCAGACACCTTTTTCTCTAGTTCCAAGATATAAGAGTACTGTTCTTGTCGCTCCTTTTCAAGTTTTAGTACTGACTGTCTCATGCTCTCATACGCCAAATTTATATGTTCGATGGATTTCTCAATCTCGGCGTTTGTTTTTTGTATTTCCTTGTTTTGAAGCTTTACCTCGTTGATATCGGATGTTAATTTACTTAATAACTTATCCTGATCACTTTTCCAGGCAGTCAATAAATTCATTATTTTGTCCTCAAATGTCTTGAACTCACTTTGCGGGGAGTGACCCGGCGAAAAGTCTGGCCGAGGACGCTTGCTTCTTGAAGTTATATTGCTATTTGCATGCTCTGGCTCGCTACCAATACTCGAAATATCAGGCGATGACATTACCCGCTGAGTATCCATACCCGTGCCTGCAGGAGGTGACCGTTGAATCCGTGGCATTGCGGAGCAATTTTTATAATAAGACAATAAATACCAGCAAACCGGTCGACGCGTAGAACGTAGCACACGTAGCACACCTTCTGATTCGTAGCCGCGTAGCCGCTTACTAGATCAGTGACTCAGTTCGTAGGCGATGCGTCAGAGAGCGGCCCGTGGTGGGGATGTCACCGCGCGTTGTATCTTGCAAATTCGGCTTCTGCGCTAATGCTACTGTGGCTCGAGGCAACAGACAAGCGCCCGCCGCGCGGTGGTCCCGGGTTCAAATCTCACCAAACACCAATCACAGAAGGCGCACTTTATTGCGCAGGCGACGCACAACGAGAACCAATTCTATCCCTTTCGAGGGGCGGAGACCTTCCGTAAAAAGACCGTAGGAGGAAACGAGAATTTATTTTAAGGAATTTGACCAATAGGAATTTAGTATAATTAATTATTTGTACACGGTCCGAGCACACGCGACACACGTCCACTTCCAGTGACGGCGGAGCGAATGAGCCCTTCTATATAATTATAGAAGGGGAATATGACCACCAGAAAATACTTCGATTCCCTAAGCTCTTTTACCAAAAATATATACTTAACACCAAAACAATTAAGCCTAAAAAAATAATAGTTCTAGCTGTTTTATTCACGACTGTAGTTCAAATTGTATTTGGGGACCAAATATAGTAAATGATCACCAAATTTTTGCGAGCAAATTTCTTCTTTAAACAAAATGTGTGTGTGTTAGGTCAAAACTGTGACCTCCTACGCACGAGCCGAGCGAGCGAAGCGAGCGGTGCCCCGGCAGCGGCCGGCGAGTGCCAAAAACCACTTGCATTAATAGAAAAAAGAGATCGTTTTTAGTAGGTTACCCGGATACTAAATATTTGGCTTATTTGATAGGGTAGTAAGATGTATAAACTTTGGTTATAATTTCATATTAAACTGCGTTTTTAATTTTGGTGATCATTTACTATTTTTGGGTCAACTATGATTTGTTTGGAGTCATTTGCTTTAATAGGATAGCAAGATGTACAAACTTTGGTTATAGTTTTAAATTAAAATGCGGTTTTATATTCTGGTGATCATTTACTATTTTTGCCTGTGATATTTTACTAAATCAGGTGACCAGTTAAACATAAGCCTAATAGAAGTAGGATTATTGTGCCGAGAAGGTAAGAAAACATTGATTTTAAACACATCCGATTTTGAACATCAAAATCTCTAAATCCCCGTCAAGCGACTTCTTCTCAAACTTTGTTTTAGCTCGTAAAAACGTCTGAGGAAATTCTCTAACTTATCCTTGGCTCACTGAAGCCTTACTGCCTCATTGTCAATGTATACTCTACATTATCCGTGTCTGAGTACGTCTGCTCGTAAATCTGGGAGGCTTAGCAACAATAATGTTTGACTTTTAGACTTGCTGAGTTGATTCTGAGGGCGGGTACGCGCCACCACTTTGATTTTAAGATTTGATTACATTTTAATGCGGATAAACAACTTCAAAAACTTTAGCAGGCGTTAGGTCCCAATTAATGCAGGAACCAACTATTAAATATATACATATTACTGTTCAGTAATATATTTAATTTATTTGTGTCCATTAATAGTTATTTATGATACTAGTGCGGTAAGTTGGTTTTTACAAACGTGTAGACGAATGTAAGCCCAAGACGAAGTCGAAGGCTTACCATAGTCACGAGTTTATAATAACCAATTTCCGCTCGTATACAATGTTTTTCAACACATTTGCGAGAAAACAGCAGGTAACAATACTTTTAGTTTTTAGATAGAGAGGTTCGATCATTCAGCAATTTTTTTCTAGTCATGTTAAACTCCTTGGAGAAATTCTTATATTTTTTAATGATAATTTAAAAAAAAACCGTAAAGTATACGCACGGCGCTATAAACCGAGGGGTGCGGTAAAATAGGAACTTAGATGAGAGTTCCTATTTTACCGCACGTTCCAATGTATGGTGCGTAATTTTTAACTTTCGGACAGTGTATACAGGCGTCGTAAATGCATTTTTTCAGCAAATGTGTTGAAAATTATATTATCAATCTACCCATAAAACCCGGTGACGCATTTCTTGGCAATGGCAGAAGCGACGAGCATCGGAATGAAGTGAAGCGTGAAGCACAAGAGAGTTTTAAAAGACTACTGTGACGCCCTCTGTACCCCAGCTTGTGATAACAGGATCTTAAGCCAAGTAAGTCATGGAAAAATGAAATTAAGCTAATTCCAATTCCATACTTGGAATTAGCTTATTTCAACTAATCCGGAATTCTCAGTTTTGGCTTGGCACAGCATGAATCTTTGATATCAAATGTACGCACACCCAAACCACCGCGTTATTTCGTGTTTCGCGTTCAATCCGGTACGGGCTTGGAATCCCGAGAGGTCCTCTGACAAAAGTAGGTAATTTCCATTTCTTATTGTATTGTAAGCAGAGGACACCATTCATCCAGCCTTTCATCAAGTGGATGACCGACAGGAAATTTGAATTGAGTATGACTAATATCTCTAGTCATTTCATTATGCCATCGAAGGATTGTGATGTCTCATTCATTTGGGATATCTCCATAGTCATAATGCCTTTTCCTAATAATTTTGGGGTCGACTTCTATTCTAACCGATTTATCAAAAGAAAAGAAAGAGAGAAAAATATATATTTGGAACTCGCACAAAACAAACAGAAAAGTAAAATAAATTAAAACTACAGTCAGAGAGAGTCTTTCAGTATTTTACAAAAAGACACTGCCTATCTCTCTCAATAGTCCAGTCCCATATCTTTTCCATAAATTACTATTTATATACTCTTCCGTTACTAAACGAGTTACAAACAAACAACGCACAGCCGAAACGACTGGTCGTAGAAAGCTGAAATTTGGCATGTAGATTCCTTGGGGCACTAAGAGAGGATTTCGCGAAATTCCAACGGGAACGGAAAAAAACCGTTAATTGCGCGTACGACGTCGCGGGCAAAAGCTAGGTAGAAATATTATAAGAGTATCGGTATTTTATATGGAGCGATTGCCTATCTTAACTTCACAAACCATTACTCCATGTCCTTTGAATTATCAGCGCCCCTAAGATGGTCACTGCCATCATTCCTTTTAGAGATTCCGTTGAGCAATTAAGAGACGGTGCTATACAAGACGAATAGCACATCTTTTTTTCACAACGCAATCATGATGGCATAAAACATCTTGTAAGATATATGAATCTCATATAAAATGTTTCCTTCGCAAGGGTTTTATGCATGTAACTGAATTATGTTTCCTCTTTATAAGTTGCTAACTTTACTTCGAAGATTGCGTTAGTAAAAGTCTAAACATTACCTTAAAAGCACACATTACGGAGTAACTTAGTTGGAGTAGATACTTCCGCCATGTTGCGGTCTATGGGAAGGAATGGTTTTAGTGAAGTGCGTTAGAAGTAATGTGTCTTGGATGTGTTAGCTTTAATGGGAGTCGTAGTGGTCTCGAATGTGTTTTCCGGTTCTGGTGTGATGTTATTTATTTTATTCGTGGGAGGTTTTTCCTGCTATACAAGGTACACATATCTTAACTGATTTGAACGGGAAAAAATGCTTGTTTGTAAAAAGTAAAAGTACTGATTCGATTACAAAAAAACTCTCTCTAAAAGGCGAGTGTCTTTTCCTGGAAAAATGCACTATTGTAGTGGGATTTGCCACGGGAGTTTAGCTGCGACAATAGGCTATAATGTAGATTTTTATAACGATTACAACTGGTTGAAGAAACGGAGATAGTAGATAGCACAAGGACGTTTCTGTTCTTGTTGGAACATCAACCTATAAAGATTTTCATGGTGTTAAGATATTTTTGGAAAGTCAAAGTCAAATTCAAAACGTTTATTTCAATTTGAACGTCATCATTTACAGTTCAGTAAAATAATAATATTACATTAATAAAGTGACTCTACTGTCCATTCGGAAAGGTAGATTCTTATGGAGAAGAACGGACAAGAAACTCCATAGTTACTACTTTTCAAATAATGATTTTACAAAATTTGGTATACAAAAATTAATTTAATATTATATGAGGACGATGCACCCAGAGTATGCTACTTATAGGAACAAAGTATTACCAGCAGAGGTAAACTTATTAATTTTTTAAAGAAATTTAGGTAAATGGAGTTGAGATATTCTTTTTACCCAAAAACTTCACAGCACATTCACATCAAGTAGGACAAAAAAACACATAAAATAATATCGTCACACGTCCAGAAAAAGCTGCCCTGCGTGTACCCTGGTTGTATGACCAATTTCATGTAATGTAGGTCACATTTGGGTCACATGCAACACATTCATCATCCACCTGAGTAGCTCCACTCCGTCATAAGTTGTACTCTATTAACTTTAACGTACATGGTCATTATCGTTTTAGGAAACCTGCACGATACGGCTTACTTTAAGTGCTAATATTTTGTGTTATTTTAATAATAATAATCATAAACATTTATTTCGAAAGAGATTCCATATTTGTTAGTAACAATAGAAACTTTAAAAATATAAACGTGCATGCTAGTTTAAGATGTTGTTATGGCGGAAAGTAAACCGAGGGTAAGTTGCTGGAAGAAATTGTGTCCTAAAAATCCTTAAAGGTCTCACAAATACATGGAGTTGGCTAGCAAAAATCTTCATTAGTTTGTGGAGCATTTACTAAGAAAAACCAGATCATTATTTTGTTATCCGTTCATGGCTGCTCGTCGATAGTATTGATAGCTAATTTTGGTTAAATAGGTACCTACATAATTATGCATACGTAATTGTTTACGTAAAGATTTTCCCAGAAGTCATTGGCCTATTTTGATTTCAGTTCTATTTTATTCATAATAGCTTTTGCCCGCGACTTCGTTCGCGTGTATGTTGGAAAATAAAAAGCTGTCGCTAAGATACATAAACTAACAGTCAATATTCTGCATTACCTGACCTTCTTAGAATTTGGAATTTTGAAGAGTGTTATGCAAGACACTGACTGTAATCACCTCTTCCGTTTGAAATGCCGACCAGTCCTGGTATTTTTTGGAAATTAGAAACTTTTTAATGATAATTATCGCTTCTCTATAGGTACACGATGTTAGCGGCGGAATCAATTGGAGCATACTCATAAGTGATATAGTTGGCCATTGGAAAAGCAACCAGAAGAGAAGTCTACCCCCACAACGGATGATGTCTGGCCCTGGGCTAATCATGACGTACCACAGGCTCACTGGGAATTAAACTCGTTTGAAACTAAACAGACAAACGAACGCGCAAATACAAACAGTCACACATATGGGTCAAATACAGAACCTCCTGTTTTGAAGTCGGTTAATTATTGGGATTGAGACGGATCTTGGGAATGAAATGAAACATCATAAGGGAAACCTGTTAGGTAATGTTTCGGCTTGGATGACATTTTGTTGGAGATTTTTGATTACGAGCCGTTTGCCATTGCAAAGTTTTAGTACTTTAATATCTGAGTAGAAATCATAAAACTTTACCGGATAACGTAGGTATATCATTTTCTTCCATAGCCGTGTTTATGGAAATATATTCCCTATACCTGAAAAACATTTGTTAATATTTTGGGTAGTAATGGTTGCCGCTTGGTCGTTGCAAGGGGTCAAAATAGTTCAATGGATAAATTATTTTACTCTGTGAAGTAATGAGACAACACAGGATCTCTACTAAATTAGTCTAACCATGTTTTTGATTGTGGTGTGTGCTGTCACAATAATTTTACGGTAAATTTCTATTTCTATTTCTGCACATTGTATTGGCCTCCTAAAGATACACAATACAAATGTTTTTTTAACAAAAAGAATTGCAAACTTTTTAACTGAAGCAAAGTCATTTCCCTGTCCCTTTTGATCTCACTTTTGACCAATCAATTCGGTTCCATTGAGGGGTTCGGAACAAACGCCCATTTTCATTTGTAAACAATTTTGGCGCACCAATGATTTCGGGACCAAGTCAGAAGGGATTCTCTTATTCAAATTACTTACTTGTTTGCTCCTGGCTCACAGAATTGTATTACTTAGTATTTTGAACAAGAAAAGTTACAATATTCTGGTACGGTGTTTATAAATTCTGAGGCTTAATGGTACTTTGTAGAATTGGCGCCGAAGAACGTTGTAGAGAGTCGCGACGTTATCTTCAATATTTCTGAATTGCTGATCAGATGTTTGGAGAGAATATTTAATTTAGTGATAGAATAAGAAATTAGTTTATCAGAGGGAGTCGGAAAGTGGAACCGGTAACTGAAAATTCGTATGAAAGAAGGAGACATGTGGTCCAAATTAATTAGGATTAAATCATATAATAAACGCGGCGAGAAAGGAACGAAAAGTGGGCGAACACATAAAAATTAGGCGAACTTTGTGGGCGAATCCGGAACAAATCTTATTTTATCAGAATGATTAATGACAAAAGCCAGAAATTCTGACACCAGTCTTGCCAAGAAGTGTTACCCAGTTAATGGGTTGTGGAGGTCTGGTAGGCAGCCGCTTCACTTAAAACATTGGTATTCAGCTGAATCTGGTTTGACTGGAAGCCGACCCCAATATAGTTGGGAAAAGGCTAGGCAGATGATGACGATGATGAAGATTTAATTAAAAGACTATTTTCTTTTCTACACGTGCTACACTTCGAGCGAGAGTTTGGAATCTAACTTTTTGAACGTTAATACATTTATTATATAGAGATTAATGTGGAACAGGGTGTAAAACCCCGCAACCTCTATTGAAAAGGGTGGATTCTCCGACCAAAGGTTATTGTGTCTGCCTGCGGAGAACTTTGATTAACTTGCGTGATGTAAAATTTCTGTGACGTCAGATTTTTTAAGTTTCCGTACCTGAAGAGTAACCACAAGAACCCTATTACTAAGCCGTCCGTCTGTCCGTCCGTCCGTCAGTGGAGCTAGACCTCAAGAACCGTAATTGATAGACGATTAAATTTTCACAGAGTGCGTATTTCTATTGCCGCTATAAAAACAAATAATAAAAAAAAAAATTAAATTAAAAATTTAAAGGAGCTTCTCATACGAGAAAAGAATTTTTTTTCGGGGAAGAATTTCCCTTCGGGTGAGAGTCGGACTCGCACTTGGCCGGTTTTTTGTAAGGCGTATGCGGCGGTATACAAAGATGTGACAAAAATATTACGATATAACTCCTTTTTGTTGACGCAGACATATCTTTGGAAACCAATTAAAAGTCTCACAAACTTCAAGATCATATCGAACAAAATGAACAGCCCACACGCCTCACGTACTAAAGTAAATTAACAACTTCAGCCAATACACGAAGATACAAGTTTCCCCAACTATCGACTATAAGCAGAATACATAAATCACAGCTACTTACAAACACTACGTTCATGTTCGTAAAGTTCTGGTACTCTCTGTCAAGAAAGTAGATACTCGACGAACACTAAGACTTGACGATGAAGAAGACTAGAATAATACCTAGTATATGTTTAATAAGTTTAGTGTTGAATAAATTGTGAAGATCTTTCTTTGTGTATTATATTTATTTATTTATTTATTAATTAATTTATTTATTAATTAATTAATTTATTTATTTATTTATTCATTTATTTATTTATTTTTTGGCCTATCTACAATTGTTACACTGTTTGTCCTAATAATAAAAACAATATGATAAAAACAGTGTACAGTATGTTTATATATTTTTTATATGTTTTGGTCCGCCAGTGTTTTGAGCACACTTTCAGTTGCCAGCGAAGAATTTTCTTGATGCTCTGAAGCCGCTAATAGACCTCTATTCTATTAGCGGCTTCACTTGTAAGGAGCATTCTAGCAAATGTTCTTTAGTTTAAAATAAATAGGAGCGTTTTAGCGAGCATTCTAGCGAGCTTTCTAGCGAGCTTTCTAGCGACACTAAATTTGCTTCGAGCTTTTTGCCGAGACGAGCAATTTTGACATTTTCATGAAGAATACATTTTTTAACGAGCATTTACGAGCGTTCGCTAGAATGATAGTGAAAATATTCGTAGCGATGTTTGGCCTTATGCTCGGCTCTGTTTGCTGTTCCGTTCAAAAAATTTATAAACGGCGAATGCTCGATGTTCTGTTACAAGTGAATGATCAAGTCTATCAGCACCTTACGATGATCTTTTATAAGATCTACAAATGTCAGCTGGGACCAACGGTTCGTGCTTTTGTGGCACGTATGAACTGCTCCAATGGTCTCGCGGTCGCAAGCGCGACTTCCGAGCGCGGAGTCCCTGGTTCGATACCCAGGCCAGGCAAAAGGAGTTATTGGGTATTAATAGGAATTTCTCAGTGACGGCCTAGTTGGTGGTGTGACCCCCCCGTGCCTCGGTGCGCACATATCGTCGTTGGTCCTGCGTCAGATCTCTCTCCACTCGTGTCGGTTTGCCGTCCCATCGGAATATTAGAGTGATGGAAGAAGGAGTGCACAAGTATTTTCGCACACACTTGTGCACTATAATATGTACGGTTGAGATTGGCCGCCATGGCCGAAATCGGTCAGGAGGATCTATAGGAGTCTCGGTTTGGTTAGTCCAGGAATGCATTGCTTAATCTTAAAATTCAACCCGTACTGCTGTTGTTCTTTAGCCTGGAGACATTTCTGTTTTAACCATTTAAAATGACAGCAAATAAAAATGGTTGACAATCCATTTGGTAACAATCTAGCAGATACCCCAACTGACTAGAGAAATCTGGATTTAAAATTTCTTAATCGAAGTGTTTTCTCATATTTAGAAGAAACGTGCCAAGATAAATTTATTTTCGTCTCAAAGGTTTTCGTTTGTTTTCTGTTTTAGTCATTATAATAATCAAAGGAAAAGTTCAGGTGGACGTGAAATTAACTGGTAATGATATCAAAGAAAAGATGAAGATTATTTTAGCGGAAAAATGTCTAGGCAATATTTCTAGTCATGGTTGGAGGTTAAACTAAATCATTCAATCGTTTAATCTTTACTTCACCGCTCGGTTGAAGTAAAGGTAAAACGATTGAATGATTGATTTTATCATTTAGGCAATCGACCATTGGCTTTAATTAAAAAACAATTTAATTTAATTTAATTTTCAAAGATATATTTTTTAACATTTAGAACAAATACTCCAAACTTATTAAATCTTAAACATGGAGCCAAAAAATCCACTGCATCGTTGTCGACTTAAGTTTTGAAAATTCACACACTTTATAATCCTTTCAGGATCCGGTTGCAAAACAAGGACTAACGAATCAATAGCTCAATAAACAAGATTATCCATACGATTGAGTATAAGCTGGCTCGTACAACTTTCTCTGAGAGATTTTTTGTTTGAGCTCCGGTAATGATCACGATCAGCTATCCAAAGAACTGTTGAAGCGTCTCTCAGTCGAGTGTTTTTTTGGCATTTTTGTTAAAGTTTACTTTTATTAAGACAGTCAGCCCTTCATTTTCGTAAGTATTTGAAGATAAAGGTTGTTTAGTCTGTTTAAGATAGAAAGATAAACAGAATAATGCTAAAACATGATTTGCCTGCCTTTCCCCAACTATATTGGAGTCAGGTTCCAGTCAAACCGGATTCAGCTTAATTCCAGTATTTTACGTAGAGCGGCTGCCTACCAGACCTCCACAACCCATTAACTGGGTAACAAGGTAGTTTTTGGCAAGACTGGAGTCAGATTTTCTGGCTTCTGACAATCCTTAAGGTCTACAAATGACAGCTGGGACCAACAGCTCAATGTGCTTCCCGAGGAACGGACGAGACTCGGTATGTAAAGATGGTCACCCATACACAGACCGACCTCAGCAAGCGCTGCTTAACCTTGAAGATCGACCCTTGTGTCTGTTATTATTTAGCCGCGAGCTCCTTACACAGGCAGAATGTACTTTATTGTACCTACATCAAAAATAGTTACTCAACTTTTTTGCACACATTTAAATTCGATGGATTCCATCGCGATCTAGATGCTAACAGTGCTATCGACCAGACAACCTTTGGACGGACTGAAATAACTACACTAAACTAACTAAAATAAAAAGAGGATACTTTGCGGTGAAAGTACAGAGTTTGAACAAAACGTTCTTTTGTTGGCTATAATTAGCAGTTGCAGCCATCACTGCCCCTGTTTGCTAAGGTGTACCTGAATGGGATTCTGAAATATTTTGTGGAGTTGAAATAAGGGTCCTACTGTAAATTAGCCCGTCACTGGACCGAAAATTTGGTTTTCATTATATTCGTGCCTACATTGAGCTACACACGTGTGTATACAGATTGGCTATTACTCCCTCGGACCTTTTTCAAATAAATCATCAAAAGTCCAATATCGTAAAACCCTTTTCATACGCATTCAACCGATAAACTTCTCTCTACCCTTAATTACAGCGTAACGATATTCTTTCAAAGACAGCTATTACTGAGGAATACCCAGTTATTCGATAAACTAACTAGGGGTGTTATGGAAAGGGATCGTGGCTAAATGATAACAGCCGCAAGGATCGATCTTCAAGGTTTAGCAACGCTTTTGCAAAGCACGTTAAGCCATAGGACCCATTTGTCATTTTTCAAGAGATTTGAATTGATGGAGTGTCCTCATCGAGACGATCGGCGGCGGCGTCCTCTAGCATCCGGCCCTGGTTCAATCCATGGTCCGGAGTGAGGGAGCATGAGAAACAGTCACCTCCTTCTGCGAAGCAGTAATACAAGCGAAGGAGGAGGCGGGCCGCGTGAGGGAGAGGCAAAAGCCACCGCAACAGAAGAAGACGCCCCGGGCGTTGGGAGTCGCAAGGCGATTCCCGGCCGACCTCACCGTTCTGAGGATTTGTTGTTTGTGCATGGCCTCGTATTCCAGGATGACGTGGGCGGCTGATTCTTCGGCGTCAAAGCCGCCTCTGCAGAGCCCGGCTACCGTAGGCGCGGGTGTGCGGACGGCAAGCGTTAGGTAGCTCGCCGTCCGATAAGAACCAGACCCGGGTCGACGGCGCGTTATGTTCCACGCGCCCAAAGAGATGTTAGCATAGTAGATGGGGCTCGCTAGGGCCAGTGCTTGCCAGGGTTGCGGAATTGGTTCGAAAGCGTCACCACGGCCCTGGAACACACAGGGCATTATGAGGAACACGGATGGGTTTTAGTCAGTAAAAATCTGACACTCCCTTCCGCTCTACCCAGCGGAAGAAGGCACGCGATGATTTCCCATCCTTAAAAAACTTTTGAAGTCGTCACAGAAATCAGAACTTCGGAAGCCATAAAATCTGACACCAGTCTTGTCAACGAGTATCAGATATACAGTAGCTCCATGTAGAATAATGGTAATCACCTGCAGCCTGTTTGATTGGAAGCTAGAGGCTTCCAATCAAACCGGCTGCAATAAACACTGAGGCATAAACATAATTGGGAGAATTAAGGCAGATTGATTAAGGTTTTACGGGATTTTATAAACGGAGTGCGAAAACTTCGAGGTAATAAACCTTCAGTTTTGGCTTGAGCCGAAGTTTCAAAAACGAAGAGACCATGTGGTGGATATACTACAGTAAGGAGTTCTTGCTTTCTAAACCTCCGTTGTGTAAACTACACCAAAAAAATATGATTTACGATTCCTAGAGGAAATTCCATACCTGCGGAAACGGAGGCAAAGTTCCGTTCCGACACAACCCTAAAACGAACTAGAAGTCATGATTTATCACACAAAACACTAACCAGACCCTTGTATTCGTCCCACCACGTTTTTAATTACCAAAACGTGGCACAAATACTCGCTACTTTCAGTTTTGCCCGAAATTTTCACGTTTGTACATTTTGAGAGATTTTGCGAGCAGTAATTAATCAGAACAGCTTTTTAGGTACCCCGGATTCGGGTGAAAAGAGTATTTTTTTAAACTGGAATTTTTAGCGGTCCCCGGGTTCTAATAATGTTCGCTCGGAGATGGCATATTGTGTGATACTTGGTGCTTGATAATGAGAAAGGAGACACTAACTACGAAAGACTTATTTTTACTTGATACTATTTGTCACCCAGGTTTTTCAATATCTTGTCAACTGAACCTTTTCACAAACATCATTGTGCCTAGTGTTCCCAAAATTAATAAATGAATATGAACTAAAGCCAAATGATATTTATTTTTCAATATTTATAGGTTCGCGTTTGACCACTCTCACTTGATGGTAAGCGATGATGTAATGGGGCGCGCTTTTCTAGAAGTAACTTATTCACTCTTAACTTTTTGTTTTTTTTTTAACGATGGGAAATCATCAAATGACTTCTTCCGCTCTGGGTGGAGCAGAAGGGCGTATCAGACTCTTACTGACTAAAACCCATCCGTGTTCCTTCTAAAGCCCTTTACGTTCCAGGGCCGCGGTAACTCTTTCGAATAAATTCCGCAACCCTGGCAGGCTCGGGCCCTAGCGGGCTCCATCTTCGATGCTGACATCTCTTTGAGGCGCACGTGGAACACAATGCGCCATCGACCTGGGCCTGGTGGTGATCGGACAGCGAGCCACCCAACGCTCGCCGTCCTTAGGCCCATTCACTCTTGACTTAAATGGTTGTGGTTATCAGGAAACAAAGACTCCGGCAGGGAATACGCCTTAGATCTTTATAAAAAACAATAATGTGACGCTTGTGGACTTCTAGCATACTTATTTCATCATTTGTAGGCCTCCTCTGTGGCAACTGAACATCTTTCTTACTTTGTCTGCGACTAATTCTGTGACTATTATGTCCAGTAGTCAGGCAAGGAATACAAATATATCTTTAAAACTAACAGGCTGAGTTCCAGGAAACCAACCGCCTAAGTAAATGAAGAACTCTTCCCTACGATCAGATAGCCTAGTCTCTGTAGCAAGTCTCTGAAGCATTTCATCTTCAAAACGCAGTAGTCTCTAGCTACAATCGGAACAAAAGAATCGGATTTATCCTTCGTATAAACCTTAACTATCTTCACAGGAACTCAGTTCACAGCTCCAGAATAACATTCACAGTCAAATTTCACGCTCATTTTGTACCTATTAGATTTAAAATTTAAAGCTTAAACATCTCTCGTTGTTCAGCTGAATGTCAGAGATTTCAAGCTTAACGAAACGTAAATTAAGATTGTTTAAGAATAAAATTATTTGCTCCGAGTCTCCGCTGTAATTTGCAGTGCTGTTTAACATTCATTTCATAGAATTTAAACTTCAAAGACGGCTTTTTTAAATGGGTAGAAACGGATGCTGTGAATAAAAAGAGTCAGACTCGGGACCGTGGCATTAATTACCAGTCTCGTCATATAACATTCATAATTCACTATTCTTTTAATTAATGTGAAAGTAAGTAGGGTTATTTCAATCGTTTTCTTTCACTCTCCTCGTTCTATCGAAATAACTAGACATTAGAACATTTCTGTAGCCAATTGCATATTATAAAAGCAAAGTCCCCCGACGGGTCTGGAGCGATAAACTCAAAAACTACCGAACGCATTTTCATACGGTACGGAAAAAAAAACGTCGGATCGATGGAGACTTATCACATTTCATTTTAAATAATGGTTTTCCAAATATTCGTACACATTTTCAGTTCTATGCGATGCTTTATATATATTTTTTTTAAGCGTGGTACATCATCAAATGACTTGACGGGCGTGTCAGTGAAGACAGAAGGAACAGTGGTTTGTAGTTGTTCATATTGGTGCTGGGTGGGTTATTTTTAATTTTATTTTATGGATGGGAAATCATCAAATGACTCCTTCCACTTTAGGCGGAGTGGAAGGGAGTGTCAGACTCTTTCTGACTAAAACCCATCCGTGTTCCTTCTAAAGCCCTTTGCGTTCCTGGGCCGCGGTGACTCTTTTGAACAAATTCCGCAACATGTTGACGGACTATGTGTATGTATGGTTTTATGCGAATTGGCTGAAATATTTCTGATGTAGAGAGCGAGTAAAATAATACCATCAGCATCGTCCACACCAGTGAGCTAAGGTCTCTTCTCATACAGAGAAAGCACGTGTATAAATCACCGAGCATGCTCAATGCGTTATTTTGGAACTATTTCATCTAAAAGTAGGCGGACGCGCACTCAGACCCCATGACCGAAGCGTTTCGACCCCAAACGGCGCAAATACTGTAACCTTATTAGGAATTACAGTTTTGAGCCGTTTGGGGTCGAAACGCTCATGGGGTTCGAGTTCGCGTCTGCTTTTCAAG
Source organism: Mamestra brassicae (assembly GCA_905163435.1). Taxonomy (NCBI): domain Eukaryota; kingdom Metazoa; phylum Arthropoda; class Insecta; order Lepidoptera; family Noctuidae; genus Mamestra; species Mamestra brassicae. Next base: position 18,257,795 of record LR991001.1, read on the forward strand.
GACATCTCTAGCCGACTGATCGACACTTTGCGTGACCAGAGGGGTGGCTCGTTCTTTGCTCAAAGAATTAGCATTGCCATTCAACGTGGCAATGCTGCCGGCATTCTGGGCACGTTTCCGGATATCAGCGATGTGGAGGAATACTTCAACGTATGAGTGTTTTTGTATATGTATATACTTCGGTTTAGTAGATGTAAATAGTTTAAGTAAATAGTTTTAAGATAGTTATGTACATACATTCATGGTATTATGGAAATAAAATATTCACTAAAAGTACATTTTTGTGAATTGTGGTTTTCTCACGATGTTTCCTTCCACTTGGCTACGGGCCCACGGCCATTTAGCACCGGCATACATACTACCGTTTCATGTTTTCAGCCCAATAAGAGCTTCCTCCAAACGAAGAATTGCATGAACCTTCATTTCTAATATTGTACCAGAATATTACTTGAGCCTTAATTTCTTGAGTATTTCCACCTTTCATTAATTATGCACAGAAGTAATATTTCTTACAGTAGTATTTTCAGTGGTATATGGTCTAGACGCCTACACAATTATAATTTACATACGAGGTGGAATTAATTTCAACATGATTTTAATGATGAAATATTAAGCTAAGTGTGGCAACACTGGTGTAAGTTTAGTAGCGTAATTGTCCCGCAAATGGCTACTTTTAACACAACTAAAAGTGTTGTGTTTCATGTTTTATACATTAGTACGTTTTCAGCATTGTTCGTTATGTTACAACATTAGAAAACTTAATGGGATAATAAAAACGTCTGGAATGGTTTTGTTTTGGGTGAATTATTGGGTTTACTTTTGTTTATGTTATAAACAACAATACAATAGAAGTATCTGAAATAATATTTAAATGTACAAATAACAGCCCTTTAATGTCGTTTACGACGATACATTAATACCTGTACCTACCTATATTCCTAAAATTAATTTCTATTTTAAATATTATTTATTTATTGCACACTTGCCACAGTGTAGTATTTTTAGCCCAAACGTTGAGTGGTAGAGGATGTCTTGATGCATTAAGTCCGCCTGTGTACTACTGTACATAAAGTTTTAATAGGTATATAAGTTAGAACTAAAAGTAACATAATGAAAGTAGATATGTAGAAGTACGGGTATTGTGTCGGACGTACAAGAATAGCACCATCACATCACATCCCGTGGGTGTCGTAAGAGGCGACTAAGGGACTCACCAGAGTATGGGCAGCAGCATTCTCTGTGCATTGCAACAGCTACACTGCGATCACCAACTCGCCTATCAAACATGGCGATTATGGCAAACATCCCCTTTGGGGGAGGCCTATGTCCAGCAGTGGACGTCTTTCTGCTGAAATGATGATGATGATGGAAGTTACCTCATTGCACAGTAACATTTATACAAAACTAATTTACAAACAATTATTAATTAAGATTATTAGAAACTATAAATCAAACTAAATTGATAATTTTAGCAAGTATTTAAAGTTTCTCAATCCAAATGAGACTAGACAAAAGTTTAACAATTTATCAAAATTTTAATATCAAACTTAAATATATCTTAGTATTCCGAGTTTAAAATACCATTTCAGCAATTCCTAATCCAAAGGGTCGTTATGATTACTTGATTAATTTTCAGTGAAATAATTTGTTTCTGTATCGCGATTATTTGGAATGCTCGGAAAAGTCACAATTCAGGTTATCAATTTGTTACATCAATTCATACTATACTTCTATATCTATATCTATACTAAAATTATAAAGAGGAAAGATTTGTATTCTTGTATGTAACGAATAAACTTAAACACTACTGGACCGATTTGAAAAATTCTTTCAGCAATTATGGGTAGCTACATTATCAGCGAGTAACATATGCTATATTTTATCACCGTACTTTCACGGAAACGGGAACTATGCGGGTGAAACCGCGTGACATCCGCTAGTATATTATAATTGCGTAGGAATTCTGTCAGTCTATCTATATGCCTGTCTCTCTGTTACTTTTCACGTCTTAATGGCAGAACGAATTTGTGTGAAATTTCGCAAACTGGTAGACCTTGTTCTGAAGTAGGATATATAAGATTTTTTTCATCCTGGGAGTAAGATCCCCTGGGATAATTTTCGAATATTAAGCGGGCGAAGCCGCTGGTCGAAACGAGTTTACCATAAAATGTAATTGCTTCACAATAATTACTTTTTATCGTTACTAAAGGTTACGCAGATTTGATGAATTTAAGAATAAAAAGAAACTAAGCTCGGGAGATACTATATATCTCGTTCCTCGGGAGATACTACCAATCTCCACATTTATTAGGCTATAAAACCCCTAAGGCTACGGCTGTAAAACAGTTGGGCCATATAAATGAAAATAGTGTGATCTAACGCTTGATATAACGTATTTGCATAACTATAAAAATAGATTGCCTACCATAGATATTCATGTACTTATGTTAATATAACAAATCATCTAAGTTGAAATTGTGCAGTTTTCTACTAAATTGTCATCACAAACTCATAATTTTCATAAATCGTCTCTTTCCTTTTCAGAAATATATGAGTCACATGATACTGATATCCGACTCATTGCCACCATCATTTTCATGCATACTTTAGCCAGGCCCCGAACATTGGACGATGACGCGCTAGGCGCGTCATGCTATCTTTCGTGCGCTGGACGTGTGACGTCGTCACTCACACTGCACGACATCGTCACTGCTTCAAGGCCACGGATTGCACGTACGGCTGTGAGTCGGCCAGCGAGTGTAGTATACGCGGGGAATCCAGATAAAATGCAGCGATCACTGATTAAGTCCTCGTCGCATCCAGATCTTACCCTTCAAAATATATCAGAAGACCTATCTGATGAACAACAACTTGAGGACCTAAAAAGTGACCTACTAAAGTCTTTCAAGGAAATGATGACTGCTGAGATGTCTGTAATTAAACTGCAAAATAGTGAGATACTTCAGTCCAACCTCGAAATAAAAAAAAAAACTCGAAGAAAATGCTGCTAATTACAATGACATTCGCGACGGGGTGTTAACCCTTGAAACAAAGCATGAAGCAGCTATAGAGCGTATTAATCTATTGGAAACTCAGGTAAACGTTTTACAAAAACAATTGCCGAAAAACACAATAGAAATAAGAAATATTCCACAACACGACATCTTCGTTAGATGTGCAGAATATTGTTGATAACGTATATAACACCCTAAAAATACCACCAATTGATGAACATACGGCTATTTACAGAAGAGGTAAGAAAAAGGGACCTATTGTTGTCGAGTACCAGAACACTAAAAATAAAGAAGTACTGCTAAAAGCTGTGAAAAAATACAACTCTGACAACAAAGATAAACTATTAAGTATCATTTAGTATCTTGGAATTTACTGGAGCGTTCTCACGGAGTAATATATCAGAGTCTCTAATTTTGATGTCTAAAAAGGTTTTGGCTACCGCTCGAGAACTGACGGAAAATGGTTCGTATAAGTACTGCTGGGCCTCAAAAGGAAACATATTCCTACGTAAGGAAGACGGACAGCCTGCCGTAGTCATCAATTCTCTAAATCAACTTAAGGATTTCACCTCTGAATGACTAGCTGTTGTTGAAGATTATGTGAAAATATGGTACTTTTTCTCTTTATTTACTATTTTTTATACTTTTTTAAACTCTCACAGTAAGACTAAATGCGTTTTAATTATTATATATTATGTAATAATATTTTTATACTTCTATTATATTTCATTTTTTATATCTTATTTGGAAATCTATATGACATTATTAATACCAGCCCACTATGCAAACTTCATATCCGACAATAATAAAATTAACTTACTGATCTCAGAAACTACAGTCGTCGACCAAAAATATAATTTTACTACTATTAGTGTTAAATATGGTTCTTATGGGTAACAACATAGATGAGATGGTCACCGAGGTTGATAATACTATCAACGTTGGTGATTCATTTTTGGAGGAGGCGTTTCCGCAATACAAACTTGGAACGGAATCATCTCTTAGAATTATTGTTCAAAATATACGAAGCATACATAAAATCTTGAAGATTTTAAAGTTTTTATTTCTAGAAGTAAAATAGACTATGATATTATTATTCTCACCGAATGTTAGTTACAAAATTCGGACTTGATACCTAAACTAGAGTAGTTTGATTCATTTCATACTAGAAACCATATTAACCAGAACAGTGGTGTAGTTGTCTATATAAGGAGCTATTTACCACATGTCACAGTATATGAGCCTAACTTTGCCGATGCAGACTGCTTGGTGATAGAAATAGGTAAAAGCCATGCTTTTATCTGTATATACAGATCACAATCGTTTGCCTCTCTCGCCAATTTTGTTGAGTCCTTGGAAGAACTTCTTATAGACCTTAAACACGTACCTAATGTTTATCTAACACAGCCCGATGAACTCTTTTGTGTTATTGGAAACTGATGAAACAGAAGTTTATAAAATTCTTATGTCCTTAAAAAGTACCAATTCTACTGGTTGGGATGGGATATCTTCTGTGTTCTTGAAAAGAAGTGTAAACCTTCTCATTAAACCTTTAACACACATATTCAACTTATGTTTTACATGTGGAACGTTTCCTAACGTGTTAAAGGACTCAATTGTTATACCAGTTTTCAAGTCGGGGGAAAGAGAAAGTATAGCTAATTATCGTCCGATATCGCTTCTACCTACTATGGCTAAAATCCTGGAGAAGCTAATAAACATTAGGCTTGTAAATTATATGGAGAGAAATAATGTTCTTTCATAATATAAATAATCAATTTGGTTTTAGAAGAAACAAATCAACAGTAGATGCAGTTAGTAATCTCGACCACAACAATAAATGTGTTGGTGTTTTTCTAGACTTAGCCAAAGCCTTCGATACTGCCTCAATCCCTCTGCTAATTTGCAAGTTGGAGGCTATAGGTATTCGAGGTGTACCACTTGATCTTTTTAAAAAATATCTTAGTAATAGGACACAGGCTGTAAAAATCGATAATAACCTTAGCGCTAAGCTTAATGTTGGTTTCGGTGTGCCACAAGGTCATCAGTACTTGGACCAACATTGTTCTTGATTTATGTAACATTGAATTACCCGGTTCAAAAGTGATCACTTTTGCTGACGATACTGTAATCTTATTTCAACAAAAAACATGGAGTGATGTCAAATCGTCAGCTGAGATTGGTTTTAAAAAAATAATTGAATGGCTTGATTGCAATCTGCTTACATTAAATCTTAAAAAAACAAAATTTATAACATTTAGTATTAATAATAATTTGCAACCTACCGACTTTAGTTTAAAAGCTCATTCCTCGAATTGTTCTGCTCCTCCTAGTAAAAGTATAAAATACCTTGGAGTTGAGATCGATGAAAATTTAAATTGGAAAGAAAATATTCATAATCTAAAATCTCGCATCCGTAAACTTATACCGATTTTTAAAAAAAATAAGAAACTTAAAAGACAAAGCTACTAACAAAACTGTCTACTTTGCACTATGCCAATTGATAGTAACTTATGGTATCTCTGCCTGGGGTGGTGCTAGAAAAAGTACTCTTATAAAAATAGAAAGGGCTCATAAGATGTATTCTAAAAGTGATTAATTAAAAAAAAAATAGATACCCTACAACTGCGTTGTACAAAGAGTTTGGAAACCTAAATATTCGCCAACTCTTTATCAAAAAAATAGTCATGAGACAACATTTCTACGAAAAACCTGTCTCCAAATCTCTCAGAAGAGTGCATGAGGTATATGACGTCCAAGCATGCAAAACCGCTTTTACACAGTGTTATTCTTATTTCTTGGCTCCTCTATTATACAATCGCATAAGTAAAATTAAACCTCTTAAAGATATGACAAGATTTGTGTGTAGAAGGGCTCTGGATGAGTTTTTGAGTAACCTGGATTATGAGCGGACTGAGAAGCTTATACAAATATGTCAGTAATTATTTATTAATAAATATATATTTTATTGAATACCGATAAGTACTAATTACGTTTATATACAATACAACACCATAAAAACAATACAAAAATTACACGAATATAATAATACGAGTATGTAAGTAATATATATACAATAAAAACATTACATGAATATAATAATATGTAAGTAAAATATATAAATATATACACTATAAAGTAATAATTTTAAATTGAAGATTAGTACACAAACATTATTTGTATTATAAATATATACATATACACACGTACAGTAAATACATTACATTTTTAAGCTATGCTCTTATTTTTAATTTTATTATTTTCGTTTCAGAAACACCGTTTTTTTAAATATTTTATATGATTTTTGACACGCTTGTCTTACTACAAATTCTAAACAAATATTGTTTGTGAAAAAACCAAGTTTACATTGATGTAACTTGTGTAGTTGCATTGTCTGATTTCTTTGCATATACTACTTGTTTACGCTAAGCTTGTAACTCATTACCGTCGTGTAATAGTAGACGTCACCAATTAGAAATTAAATGTGCAAATAACTCTGTAGAAGATTGATTCAAAATTTAAATTAGACGACGACTTACCTCCTAATAATTGAATGAAATTTCATTTCTATGACATTTTATTTAAATATTTCTTTTTTATTCATTGTATTTTATAATTCTTGACATTATAATTGATAGCCCCTGACATTGTATTTAATAATTCTTAACATTATAATTGATAGCCCCTCACATTGTATTTGATAGTACTTAGTTAACGTTTTCCTTATTCTCGACAATGTATGGTTTATTATTAATTTTAAATTCTTTGGAATATTTGTACACTGGAAACAGCAGAATATTATGGACATCATATTTCGTGTAACACCAATGTAACAACAATATTCTAACAAATAAATTTTATTATTATTATTCCATTCATTTATTTTATATTACATATTATTTAATTACATTTTGAAATATTTCTATAAATTAAAAAAAATCAAAACATTTAAAAATATAAAAATAGTAGCCCACCGGTATCGGGAACAGGGTCCAAGCTACCGGTGGTCAGGGCCCTTGAGAGAGGAACCTTCTAACTATGCGCGCCGTGTCCAGGAGAGTACTGCTTTCTGGATCAAGCCCTTGATCCAGCTACCCAACGAGAGCCTCTTTAGATGTTGGTCGAGGCTCTTGGCAATTATGCCATTGGCCGTCACGACTATCGGCACAATGACAGCTGTTTTCCTTTCCCACATGTCGACAACCTCGCGAGCCAAGTCAAGATACTTCGTTTGTTTATTTATTTATTAAAACTTTATGCACAAGTAAAATCACTGTACAAAGGCGGACTTAATGCCTTAGGCATTTTCTACCAGTCGACCTTAGGGTGGTGCAGAGACAACATGGCAGGTGCAACTTAAAAAGAAAAACTAAAAATAGAGAGAAGTAAAATTAAATAAAATTATAAATACATAGATACATACATACACTTAAACAAAGTTATTAAGAAAAAACGAATCCAACGAATTAACGCTGTGATGATTCTACCAACTTCTTGCGAATGTGCTCACGTGCCTTCACCTTAAAGGACAACCGACTTGTTGCCGTCCTGATGTTCAGAGGGAGCTCCATTCCAAAGGAAAATTGCTTGAACAATGAAAGAGGAGCGGATAAACCCAGAGCGGTGAGGGGGGAGGGTTTATCTTTCTCAGTCTTCACGAGGTTCGCGTCATGAGGGACTGCTATATCAACAATCATTGCGCGACGCTCTTAGTCGATCTATCACCACTATGTCAGGCTTATTGGCAACAATAGTCCTGTCAGTGATGATAGACCGATCCCAATACAACGTGCAATTGCCATTTTCGGGAACTGGGTCGGGCACATACCTATAGTACGGTACTTCCGATTCCACAAGATTGTATTTAAGAGCAAGTTGCTGGTGGATAATCCTGGCTACAATGTTGTGCCTGTGCAAAAAGTCTCCGTTAACCAGACTAGAACAACCGGAAATAATGTGGCGGATGGATTCCCCGGGCCGGTGACATGCCCGACATATGTCAACCGTACCGTCCTTCACAATATATTTCCGGTAGTTATTCGTCATCATAACTTCGTCCATAATCGCACAGACAAAACCTTCGGTTTCCCCGAAGAGGTCACCAAAACGCAGCCAGGCTACGGACGCTAAAAAGTCGACATCGGGCCCATGTAGGACCCGGTAAAAGCGTCCGTGAAGCTCCTTGCTCTGCCATACCTCCCTGCGGTCATTAGTATCTAATACCACAGGTTTGCGCCAGTTCTCGTTAGCCAAGGAGAGCGCAGTAAGGCCTTTGTCCACTGCTACCACATCCCGATGCCGGCGGCCTCTAGGAAGAACTCCCTAAGGCTGCATATCTCGCGGTTGTGCAAGATCTTAGCATTGAAGAAGCCACGACTCCCGCACTTCCGCGGGATATACAGCCTCATCACCGATGACCGTGGGTAATGCATCCGATTTGCGGTAAGCAGTGAGCGTACCCTCCTATCCAGGGCGTCAAGTTCCGTCTGAGTCCATTTGAGTATGCCGAAAGAGTACATCAATACTGGCATGACCCAACCATTAAGGCGTGCACCTTGTTTCGCCTGATAAAAGACTGTTGAGTACTTTATTCAGGCGGCCAAAGAAGCGCTCCTTCAACGATTGTTTCACGTCAGCAGCATTGATGCCCAACGCTTCCGACATACCCAAATACTTGTAAGTTTCGGTTGAGCTGAGGGATCTAAGGTTTATGGAATCCGAGAGTTGGGTTCCCACGGATTCCATAATCTCCCCTCGCTTCACATGCATGACCGCACATTTGTCCACACCAAATTCCACACTGATGGCTCTACTGAGGGTTCTGTTACCTTCAGTAGCTTCATCAGTTGCAAGTTGTTGGGGGCAAAGAGTTTCAAGTCATCCATGTAAAGGAGGTGAGATATGACCTGACCACCTCTTCTCAACCGGTAGCCTTGGCCCAAACCTTCCAGCAGTGTACTGAGAGGGTTGAGGGCCAGACAAAACCACAGTGGACTCAGGCTGTCGCCCTGAAATATACCACGCTCGATCCTTATCAGGTCGCTGTTCGCCTGGATCTGTCGACATCCTGGATAGCGAAGGACTGTCCTCCACTGCCCCATACACGACATCAGGAAGGTGCGTAGAACTGCATCAACTTTATACAGCTCCAGCACCCTCATGAGCCATGTATGTGGCACCGAGTCGTAGGCCTTCTTGTAATCTATCCAGCATGTCGACAGATCCCTTCGGGAACGACGAACCTGTTGGCTAATGGCAACATCGATGAGGAGCAGCTCCTTAGTACCGCGGGACCCGTTCCTACATCCATTCTGAGAGGCAGACATTATTGAATTAGTTTCAATGTGATGGTTAATCTTTGCTCTCAAAATGGATGTAAGAACTTTATAGACCGTCGGTCAACACGTGATCGGTCTATAATTCTTAGGCTCCGCGGTACTACCTGATTTATGGAGCAGGTAGGTTATTCCTGTAGTTAGGAACTGGGGCAGCGACCTTGACTCTAAGGCAGACAGGAATTGAGATGCCAAGCAAGCGTGCGATCTTTTGAACCATTTGATCCAAAAGTTGTGCAGCCCGTCCGGCCCTGGGGATTTCCAGTTAGGCAACGGACGGACTGCACGAGCTACATCTTGGGGGCTGATGGTAATTGCCCCCATTCCTGGTATTGGATCGCACGCGCGCTCGACCTCCCGAGTCCAATCACCCTCGGTGTGACTGACAGGCACCGACTAGATGTTGCGCCAGAATGAACACATGACGTCATCATCCGGTAGGCGCGTATCAGTCACACCTTGGTCCGGTCGCTCCCAAGCCCTATAAACCCACCTCTCATTGCTTTGGAATGTGCGATTCTGAGTGTATCGCTCCACTCGCCACTTGTACCGACGTATACCCACGGTTTGCCCATGCATAGATTTTCTGCTTCAGGAAGTCGATACGCTCTGTGACGCGGGTCAGATAATTCCGAGGACTAGTATCAGTCCCCGAAAACGCCCGCCTCACAAAGCGCATCACTCTACGGCGAGTGTTGCCCTCCCTGAAGCAGATAAGTTTGCCGATGAGTGCTCTAGCCTCATCGATACGGCGCTCGGTCCTGCACTGCCAAGCTGGTACAGCTGTTCGTGTAGCTCTGTCACTGTTGGGAAATTTGACATGAGCTACACGACATGCCGCTGCAGCCGCACAGTACAAGATCGAGTGGGTATCGGCGAGGTCTTCGCTGCTATCAAAACAATTTGTTAGCTGCGAATCTAGAGCACACACCAGTGCCCTATTTTTATTATGCATGGGCAAACGAGGTAGACGGGGCCTAAGCTCAGGCGGTGTGGAGCGATACTCTCGGAAAGCATCCTCCAAAGCGCTCCTCAATTGCTCATTGCATTGGGTACTCACGGATATAGCCCCATCATCATCATCTTCACCGACGTTGTTGGGTCGCGGTGAAACACTAGATTGTATTTGCACCGCGGCCGGTGGTGAAGCAGCTGAGACGCGGCCATTCCGTGATTCCAGACGCAGTCTATCAAGTACGGCGTCATCCAACATACGGTTACGCTGGATGACCCGCACCTGATCCGATAGTCGTTGGGCTGATACGTTGACAGCTGGCTCAAGCACCTGAAACAGAGAGAGCATCCGACCACGGTACGCAGTCAAGTTAGTTCCCCCCTCTGTAGCCCCATAGTATGAGCGCATGACGTTTTCATTAATGGTTTGCGTCCATCGCATGCGCTGCACACTTCCACCGGGAGCTGGGCATCAGAGGCCGGTGGGCCTCGAGGTCCTAAGCCGTCCGGCGGCCGGCGTCCTCTTCGTCGACGTGCAGGTAGTGGCGACGTGGGCGGCGAGAAATACTCATCACTTGAGCTCAACGCAACTGCTACGGCCGGTATCACAGCACTCACGGTGGGACTGGGTTCTGGCGGCGGCGAGGCGGAGCTGAGCGTAGAGACCGGAGGTGGTAGGCGTGCTCGTTGAGCTGCGGCTCTTGTCAACATAATTTTTTCATATTAAATCGGTTTTCTTCATTTTATATCAGTTTTATTACACTATGCAATAGTGTAATTGATGAAATAATGTCTTATTGTTTTTTTTTCCATCTTATTGTCATTTTGTTATTATTTATTAACGGATTTATTGGTAATTAAATTTATTAAAATTGGACGTGAAAAAATTCGTGTCACTTGGTTGACAGTCGAGCCACAGATTATTATTATTATAATTTATTTCAACTAAACCATGCTAAACACGCTTTTACAGTAAAAAATTGCAAAAAAACTATCTAGTTGTCCATATAATATTTGTACACAGTAATAACTGTGGTAATTAGTAGTTTACCGTTTTTACAAATCCTAAACCGATTCTGTCGAGTTTTAAATTACTCAGCTATCAAGATTTCCCACTGACATCGACATTAATATTGCCGATGCAATTCAACAGATTGGCGCTGAATTGAAACGTTAGCATTTAATAATAGATAGGCCTAACTTTACCAAACTATTGGCTTGATCATTTGCAGAATGTCAATTCAGCTGTTCCATTCAAGGGAGAGAGCTTTCCATTTACTGATAAAGTGTAGGGAATGTTGATTTTGGGTTAGCCTTGGTTCTATTTAACGCGGATTTAGAATCAAAGATCGCCAAAATCGAGTCTGATGATGGACGATCGAAAGGCTTAGAATCAATCTGGAGAGCTACAGATTAAAGATGATGTTACGAAGATTTAAAAAAAAAGTTATTTAATATTCCACAAGCATTTGCTCGCGACTTCGTCCACGTGGAATATTTTCTTTGGGCAGTCAAAAATCAAAAAAATCAAAAGTCATTTATTCAAATTAGGCTGAGTGCCAGCACTTTTTGAACGTCAAAGTTCTACATAAAGACAGTTCCCCAAAACGCCCGCCCGTCACCACTTCCTACTGTTTTAGCTGGGAAAAAGAAGTGGCGCAACAAACTCCCCAGCAAAGTCATTTAAGATACAATTTTTTCAAAAACGATTGAACGCAGGTATATTTATTTATTTTTTATCAAGTGCCTTTAATACAAAGGTTCATGGTTTTATCTTCAATAATGACGGAGTCCCATACAAACTTTAATCCCCTATTCCAACCCCTTTAAGCTCTTTTCTCGCAACAAAATGTAACCTATGTCCTTTTCCAAGGTCTGATCTATCTTGTACCAAACATCATCTAAATCGGTTCAGCGGTTTAAGCGTGAAGAGGTAACAGAACGCATACAACCCTAATCTCTTCAAAATTAAAGTGAACAGGCTTCTTCTGGGTAAGCTCGCTCCATCGTCGACTTTGTCTCTGTCATCTATGACCTAGACTAGAGTCAAGAACAAACCCAAAACCCATATTAAATAAAAAAAAAAAACATACAGACAGACATACACACCTTCGCATTTATAATATTAGTATGGATTGAAATGGTTTGCTTTGTTAAGTTTTTGGTATTTAATGGTTTCCGTGTTACCCAGTTAATGGGTTGTGGAGGTCAGATACGCAGTCGCTTCACATAAAATCCTGGTATTCAGTTGAATCTGGTTGAACAAACAGCCAACCCCAATATAGTTAGGAAAAGGCTAGGTAGAGATAGCAGATGATGAAATGATTTATTCTTTTAAGTCATAACTCTGTCTTCTTTTGATTCTTCAAATCAATAATTTGTAACTATACTCAAAGTCCAGTTATGAGTTTTCATTATCCCGGATTTTAATTGTCATGATTCCATTTATGATTCCGGGATTTTAGAGCAGGTATTATTAACTCCATAGAAATATAAAAAACAGAAACTTGTTTATTATATCTATGATTAACTCTATGTTACTTACTTCCACGAACATTAGTTAAATATCGTCTACCTATTCCGATCTCTGTTTATAACATTGCCTTTTAATATTTATGGTTTTTTGAATATACCTAGTCTCTTAAGCCTACGCGAAGTGATACTTTGTAAAAGTAATATGGAACGAAACGAAAATGCTGAAATACAATGTGCTTTTTATCAACGCACCTATTTATATTGTTCTTTGCAAAAAACAAAGTACAGTTAGCATATGAAGAAGTGTTCAGTTTATTTTTCATTTTAGTAAATTAAAATACGGGAAAAGCGGCCGGAACCACTGTCAGAGGAAGTAAAAAATATATAATATTCTTGCTTAAAAACGGCTAGGCATAATTATAATATAACAAAGGTTTCATGAACACTGGCTGGGAAAAATACTTTTTTCATACATCACATAATTTTATCAAATTAAAGTGATGCTTTTATCTACAGCGAAATTACAAAATAATGCCTTTTTTTAAATGGTTAAGTAACTGTAAGTTTCAACCACCTACTATATTCCTACTTCTATTGCAAGCTATCAATCAGACGAAAAATCTTTTTAAAAATATAATGATCAATCGTATCACGTCAAAGTAAATAAATAAAAAAGTTATGAAAGTAAATGTTCTTGTAATTTTTGGCAACATGTTTCGGCTCTAAGAAGCTTATTCTAAGCCCTATTGATACCGACTTAAGTTGTTCATAAGCTTTAAGAATAAAAGGAGTGACGCAGAAATATTGTGTTACAAATAAACTTATGAATAGAGAGAGAAATGTGTTTGATGCTTTGGAAAAAATGTCGCCAAAATGTTTAAGCTTTTGTACGTTAAATAATACAAAACCTGACTGAACTAGTATTTTTCCGTGGCTGCGCCTTCGTAGCCTATTCCACAGGAATCGTTAATCGGTCTAAGGTAGAATGTTACTGATGGCAAGCAATTATGAAAGAAAGAATTTTCTAAATCAATTGTTTACCCACTTTCAGACATTACTTTTCACAAAAATGTATGAATCTTGTTTTGAATAATATTTATTTATTTCAAAAGTCAAAAGTCAAAAGTCAAAAGTCAAAAGTCAAAAGTCAAAAGTCAAAAGTCAAAAGTCAAAAGTCATTTATTCAAATTAGGCTGAGTGCCAGCACTTTTTGAACGTCAAAGTTCTACATAAAGACAGTCCCCCAAAACGCCCGCCCGTCACCACTTCCTAGTGTTGTAGCTGGGAAGAAGAAGTGGCGCAACAAACTCCCCAGCAACTTTTACTAGCTGGTGCCCGCGACTTCGTTCGCGTGTATGTTAGAAACTAAAAAGCTGTCACTAAAATAAGATAAATTAGGATATTGACGGTTGTGAATATCCTACGTTACCTGACCCCTCTTAAAATTAGGAATTTGGAAGAGTTTTATGCAAGACACTGACTGTATCACCTCTTCTGATTAAAATGCCGACTAGTTCTGGTATTTTTTGCACTGATTTTTTTTTTTAATGAAAACGCTTCTGTATAGGTACACGATGTTAGCGGCGGAATCACCTGGAGCATACTCAAAAGGAGATAGAACTACATAAATTTATTTATTTATTTAACATTTTATGTTAAGGACATTATACAAAGACGTATAACTACTTTTAACAAGCAAACAGCTATGCACAGATAAAAAAACATACGGGTCCAAAGCAAGAAGTCCTAGCACTTTCCAGTTCGGAACTGTAATAGTTTAGTCGTCATCATCATCATATCAGCCGAAAGACGTCCACTGCTGGACATAGGCCTCCCCCAAAAAGGGGTAGCTATAATCGCCACGCTTGGCAGGCGGATTGGCGATTGCAGTTTAGCTGTTGCAACGCATAGAAGCACAGAGAATGCTGCTGCCCATTCTCTGGTGAGTCCCTTAGTCGTCCGTTACGACACCCATGAGAAGTGGGGGGATTTCTAGTCAATTAAGCTAATAAGAGAGTCAAACTCGCGATTAGCGATAAGCTGGAATCTTATTGAAAATATTATTTTGATTTTCTAAAAGTTTTCTCAAATTTCTCACAAAATCTCGTGACCACTATTTGATTGGACTATAAATCATTTGTAGTTTGCTATTAGCATTACGGGAGTACCAAAAAATAAGGATCAGAAACGATGTAACACCTATATTCCCTGAAATATTTAGCAGAGCCGTGACTATGTATAATGCACCCACGTCTGTTGTCTAAGTCCGATGCACTGGAACACAAAGGGCATCTGAAGGAACATGGGTGGGTTTTAGTCACTAATAGCCTGAAAATACCTCTCGCTGCACCCAGAGTCCGTCACTTTCG
Organism: Mamestra brassicae; assembly: GCA_905163435.1. Classification (NCBI taxonomy): domain Eukaryota; kingdom Metazoa; phylum Arthropoda; class Insecta; order Lepidoptera; family Noctuidae; genus Mamestra; species Mamestra brassicae. The sequence goes on from LR991001.1 coordinate 18,272,942, forward strand.
CGATTCACAAAAAAAAATGACTGAGCTGCTGCTGAAAAATTGCCAACAACGAAAACCAGCCTTCATTTTAAATATTTTATCCGAAAAACCCCTTCTTAATCCACACACCCTATTATTAACCTCCCCATAGCCTTTAAACAACGAAAATCCAAAACAAAATAACCCTTATTTATTTGGGTAAACGCAAGCCCAACCCAACATCCCCTTTTTCATATTTTACATTAAATATAACTCAGGAAGCAAGCTACGTGGCCAGCAAAATGAATTCTACTTCGGGTTGGTACAGTAGGCCTCACTTCCGAAGTAACAAAACCAATATACGCTGACTTCACATCTCTAGGCTTGAAACTACGTAATACGCTGGACCAGATCAAAATCAATTTGGTCCTACTTACGTGTGGTCTATACGTACGAGTACGTACTGTCAAACCTTGGACCCTAATATTTATTTTCAATCACATTTTAGCTTATAAGACAAATTATTGAAAGTTGCTTCGTAAAATTTAAACAGTTTAGGTACAAGAAAAGTTTAAGGATAAAAATATGATTAATGATTGGATAACAAAAAAAGATTATAAACGACTTTGAAAGATCAAAGTCGTTTATAATCCTTATTTGTTGTAAGAGAGTTGTTTAGCTAAAATAATACACAAATCCAGACACGAGTCTTTATTGAATTTGTGTATTCTTTTAGATTGAGGTATGTTTGAAACACGCTTAAATGTGTTTTGCAACATTTGTTGACTCGTTGTTAAAGGAGTAAGTATTTAGTTTCATTAACACTGCACCTGTCATGGTAACTCTTCACCACCCTTGGTTACACATGGCTGACCCTTGGTTGAAAGCAAATGAAGTCAAGACAAGCCTAGGGTACCTCTCCAATGGCTGAAAAAATAACCCATCTAAAAAATGTTGTACCTGAACAAGGTTTATAGCAAGTTAATCCATTTTTATTATTATTATTAATTTAATAAAAAGGTTCACGAACAGCTTCTGTGTACAATAAATCTTAGATACAGGATTATACAACTTGGACTTACACAGTCGCCAATTACTGGTTAAACAGCATTTACAAACATTCGTGATAAAGAAAAAATAAAGATATATCAACAAGCTGTAGACATAAAATCTAAAAAATAAAAGGATCGTGTGGTTTTATGAAACCACGGTAAATGTGAAACTTTTTTTCACATTACAGATATTTAACTAAAATTTTCGGAATAATATTCCATTAAGGGTTTAAAAAACACTGACAAAAACAAACAAATTAGCGTGGAGCACTGGCACAAATGAGTAATAGTCTATACACTACACGTCAGCTGATGGAACTATAGACGCCGCCATATTGGCCTCGGCTGCTCTGACGAGCGCCTTTCACTTTATCCCTACTCCGCGGTCGACCGTCACGCGACATGCGATACACAGACCAAAAAATTTGAGACGATGTAATAAAAGTTTCACTTTAAAATGTTGGTAATAAAACAAAACAAAATGAGATGTTGCTATTCCACCAATTCGCACTAAACGTTTCCAAACGTCTTTTATAATGCGCACAGCAAAGGAGTGGAACTCTCTGCCTGCGTCAGTGTTTCCGAACGCATACAACCCTAATCTCTTCAAAATTAGAGTGAACAGGCTTCTTCTGGGTTAGCTCGCTCCATCGTCGACTTTGTCTCTGTCATCTATGACCTAGACTAGAGTCAAGAGCAAACCCATATTAAAAAAAAAAAAAAAGATCGAAAGTGAGGTAAAATGGTTTACTACTTAAAAACATTGTGTTGCGATTTTCGGGACCAAGACAGACCACAGGGAGTCTGGCTCGTATAAAATCGTTATCCAATCATACTTCCCACTAAAACGTGAAATAATGTACGTTCGGGTGTTTCAAATTGTTTAACGCCTAAACTACTTCACGGATCTAGATAGGAACACGTGTAGACCAATGCCTGGATTTTAGGACTTCTTATTTAGGTAGTACGTTACCATTGGATAAGTTTTCCTATTGTGCCATTTAATTCGTCTTTTAAGGATGGGAAATCATCAACTGACTTCTTCCGCTCTGGGTGGAGCGGAAGGGCGTGTCAGACTCTTACTGACTAAAACCCATCAGTGTTCCTTCTAAAGCCCTTTGCGTTCGAGGGCCGCGGTGACTCTTTCGAACAAAGGCGACCATTAATGTACCCGACATAAAATATCTCTAGGTGCGTTAATTTTTTTTTTAATAATTCGGTAAGATTATAGGTACAATAATAATATAAACCGCATTAGAATTATGAAACCTGTTAACAAATGTTTATGTATCAAAACAATGTTGCCGTTCCTTACCGCGCCGTCCTTGGAACACAAGGTTCGGACTGCGGTCGCTACAGGATGTTTCAAACTACGTCGTGCATCATGATGTTGAAAAAATGCGAGAGTGTGTTATTATTGATAAACGTATTATATTATTGATTTAAAACATTAACACTAAAGAAAGGGTCGTGACGAAAATTCGGGACGGAAAAATCTTACACTTTTTTACGCCTAGCCCCCATCCGCCAAGTCCGTACCGTGCGATAAGGAAAGTCGTTCCAATAATATTTGTTTTTAACAATTGAGATAATCATAAATACCTATATATTTTTTGTTTAGTACTTAGTCATTAGATAGATGAAGTGGGCTGCCGTTGAAAGATGACTAAAATAGCACCGTGTATAAACTTCATAACCATATATGCTTAGTTTCAATGCTGATTAGCAGATTTTAAATTTAAAATCTCCATAGAGTATAACGAATTTATTTTCACCAATACACTAAGATCCCAGAGACTGTGGACCAAAGATAGTAGGTGTGCGTACGTTCAAAGTACATACTAACATTACTGCATCCCACTGCACTGGCATCTTTGTCCATAGGTCAATGTGTATTTCATTCGTCATTCAAACAGCAGGACGAAATCACTGGCCCGCAGCACGTGACTGGCTAAACGCTCTTCCCGGAAATCATTGCCGGCCTGCTATTGGTGGATGGCTAATCCCGCTCAATAGGATGTAGTGCTGGCCCCTTAAGTGATTGCTGGCTAATGACTCATTAGCCGTAATGGACGTCTGTGAGGGCGGACTTAAATCGATTGCTAGCCAGAATTGTTGCGCGAACCTTGGAACAAATCCTACAGTGCTACTAATCCGACTTCTTACTAATATCCTAGGAAAATAATAATCATTTCTCTAGTGGAAAGACAGGGGATACCAAGATTAAGGTAAAATTATTTATTTAAACTTCATGCAAAAAGGTACAATGCCTTAAGCATTATCTACCAATCAAACAATGGTGGTGAAGAAATAACATGGCTGGTGATTTAACTAAACTGGGACAAAAAAAAATACGATCTTGATAGACTAAATGGGGAAAGTCCAAGAACCATCATAGAAGGTGCTTTTTTTAAATAGTTGACTGCGATAAAGTCGAAGGCAAGTAGGAGCGCGTGGCTAAATGATATTAAGCGCACGGGGCGATCTTCCAGGCCAAGCCACGCTTAAGGCTGTGTTTCCACCAGAGATGTTTGAGGATGCGTAGCGAGGAATGCGTGCCGCTAAAGGCTAGGTTAATGAAGCGATTCTATTGGTTCTTAAAAACACATCCCTCGCTACGCATCTCTGGTGGTAACGCACCCTTACGGGGTCGGGCCATAGATTAGTGACTATTCATCACATACCGAGATTATCTGTGCCTTGGAAAGCACGTTAAGCCTTTACTCCCGGCTATCATTTGAATATCTTTGACAGTCGTTACGGGTAGTCAGAAGCCAGAAACTCTGACACCAGTCTTGCCAAGGGATATAGGCTCTAAAACTCAGTAACTACATAGGTAACAACCAAGTACTGCTGGGCTGTGGAGGTCTGATAGTCAGCTCTATGTAAAATACTGGTACTCAGCTGAATCCCGTTAGACCAGAAGCCGAGCCCAACGTACCTTGTAGTAAAAAAGCTATGGAAGGCGCCAGATAAATGTGCAATAACGATCATTGACCCACAAACATTTAAAAACTTTCTTAATATCAAAAAAACTATGAAAGCAAAATATAGCAAAATGGAAGGACAAACTTAACTATGTTGGTAAAAAAATGTTCTCCCATACCTGTTGAATGTACGTCACGGTCAATTCTTCAACCGAAAATATAAGTTTGTAATCGTAAAAAATGTTTTTTTAATATGATAAAACTATAAATTCCCAATTTTCAAACTTTTTCCTGTACTTGTACCCTGAGATCTATCTTCTTGCAAAGTTTCATGAATCCCTCAACGGGAAGTACCCTATAAATTTTGATTCCCTTGAGTGTCGAAATATACGTTTTTTGCGGCATAAACGGCCGGTATCTTTTTTTTAAATTAACTTAGAAGTTTGAGTTTTTCACAGCTACGAACTGTAGATTTTAATATATGGTTTTAATTTCAACTCGATAACTCCACGCGTTCCCGAGATATTTAGGGTTTTGACAGACAGACAGACGGACGGACGGACAACAAAGTGATCCTATAAGGGTTCCGTTTTTTCCTTTTGAGCTACAGAACCCTAAAACAGAAATAAAGACATTAAGCTGTCCTGAATCGACTTCAATCGTGATCCTTCACGTTATCTAGTAATGAAAAAACGGTTCATAATTTATTGTTCAGGTGTCCACGAAGGGATATTAGGGAAAGGTCAATGTACTATATTGCAAGTTTAATTATTGATTGCGATCAAGTTTAAATTTACTTTTAATCGTAGGTACAACCGAATAATAAGATCATGCTTTAAAGTGTAATTATACAAAAGAGACACATAGTGAAGTACCCACTTCTTTGAAGCGTAATAATATAAAACAGGAAAAATAATAAAGTGCCTACTTCTACACTTCTAATAAAGTACTCACAGGTGGTTGCGGAATGTGTTCGAAAGAGTCACCGCAGCCCTGGAACGCAAAGGGCTTTAGAAGGAACACGGAAGGGTTTTAGCCATATGAGTCTGACACGCCCTTCCGCTCCACCCAGAGCGGAAGAAGTCATTTGATGATTTCCCATCCTTAAAAAAAAAAAAAAAAAACTCACAGGTACTTAATAATACAAAAGAGGCATACACGTAAGTACTGTACTACACTACATATTGTCCCCCGCCACGTCTGCCTGCCTATTTGCGATAAACTCAAAAACTACTGAACGGATTTTCATGCGATTTTCTCCAATGGATGGAGTTATTCATGGGGAAGGTTAAAGTGTATAATTTGTCCAGAAATTCCTACGGGAACGGGAAAAATGGGATATGCGCGTTCGAAGTCGCGGGAAAAGGCTAGTAAATAATATAAGTATATTCTCTCTTAGATATAACAAAGATAAGACATTTTACTAGCTCGTTATTGAACGTTAGACAGTGATGTATGCTCGCTTCTAGGTAGTTCGCCAACACCAGCATGCAATGGTTTCGATTAATACATGGGAATTAAATTATTGGTCCTGTGATTAAGTTATTTAGTACTATGTGTTTGTGTTTGAAGGCTGAATGATGTCTGTTGAAACATGTATAAGTTTCCGAGTGTTTACGAGGCATGTTTAGTAAAGTGAAAAATTATGATACCTGGTTAAAAACTTTCTAAGCTAGAAATATTAAGATTATTGAAAAGTATATTGTGATCTGATCATTAATTGAGAGTGGCAGTAAGAAGTGGATGAAAAAATATCTAAAATGTTGACGTTCCAATAGCACAAGTCAATCCCATATATTTTAACTTTATTGCAAGCGTTATCGCTGATCGGAAGTTACTTTGCCCTGTGGTTTTATAACAGGATGTGGAGTACATCTATTATTTGACTAAAATACCATTTTAAGGAAACCTAGACTTAGGCGTCGTCCTTATCGGTACCATTTTAGTCGTCTTTCAAAGGTGGCCCACTTAATGTACCCGACATAAACTACCTCTAGGCGCAATTATTAAAAAAAAAAGATTAAGATAAAAGGTACAACAAAAATAAATAATGCATCAAAATTATGAAACACTGTTATCGTTCCATTCCACACCGACCTTGGAACACAAGGCTCAGACTGCGCTCGCTACATGATGTTTCAAACTACGTCATGCGTCATGATAATGAATCAATTTTTTTTTAATAATTAAATGTTCATATATATATATATTTTTTTTTATTTAAAAATACATTTTTAGTACCTATCGATTTATGTACAACTACCTTTTAATATACCTACACTTAAGTAAAAAAAATAACGAACTAAAAATAGTCTAAAATATGGCTTCGAAAAATTCCTCCGCATCGCTGGCCACTGGTAATGTACACAAAAGGCTGGCAGCATTGCCACGTTGTATGGCAATGCTTATCCTTTGTCCAAGGTAAAAGCCAGCCCTTGGGTCACGCGGAGTGTCAACTAAGCGTCTTGACAGATCTTTAAACAAATTATGACCCACTCGGACCCCATGGCCCGAGAGTTTCAACCCCAAACGGCTCGAAAATATAACTACCAACGAGGTTATTATATTTCCGCCGCTTGAGGTTCTCCTTTAGTATATATCTTTTTATGAATGTGTAGTAGTCATTGGATAAATGAAGAAGGTTGTCGTCGCAAGACGACTAAAATGGCACCGTGTATCGAAAATCTAAAACGATCACCGCGCGAATACGCGATCGCCGCGTTCTTATATTTTGTACGGCAAACCTAATAGTGTCGTCGCGTTTACTGAGATCGCTTTTCGGTTTTGCCGAACGAATAAACGCAATAATCATGTACTCGTTGCCGCTTTCAATCAGAGCGCCATCTTATAGATCTGACACCATCGCAATTAACTAATTATTAGTAATTTTATGAATTTGTTGTTCCTTTCCTTCACCATACTGACCGAGGAATTTGCCATTCATTAACAAAAGCTGGTTGATATTGTATAGGTATTATATTCAAGACCCTAAATTCTACTTTTAGTGTAGTTAAAGTCGTTTCATGTCCATTGTTCTCAAGTAAATTTAATACTGCCTACATTCTCTACCTATATTATTAAATTGTATTATTTGGAACAAATTTCTTCTAATTAAGAATTCAAGGACTCAGTTAATTTTATTGTGACTATTTTTGCTTTGACTTTTATTAAAGAACAGCCATTTTGTTTTTTGTCTAATTGTGAGTAGGTAAACAAAGTCTGTTTCTCTAATTGTAGCAAATTACTTGATATTAATTGTTTATTAAGATAGCATTTTTCTCACTAACAATTTTAATTAGTACATTACTAGGAGTTTGCGCTTTGAGAAATGGTAACAAAAGAAGACTGTTTCTGCTTTAGAATGTAAAAAGTTTACTCATAATAATTGTTATTTAAAAAAAAAATGAACATTCATTCGAATTGAAAACCTCCTCCATTTTAAAAGTAGATATTTTTTTGTAAATACACAGAAAGCTCCATTATATACCATTAGAACAACAGATTTATTGCAGAATATTAATTATGCCGAAGAACGAGTGTAAATGTTATGATTTTATGAATCACGTGCGTTATATTTATTATATTTTAAAGTGTTGGGCAGTTCTCACAGTCTCAACCTTCGAGCATCTAAAAACTTACTTCTTCATATCCCTTCTCACCGCACCGGGTTTTTGTCTAATTCCTACGCTATTTCTACAATTAAACTCTGGAATATGCTACCCCTTGACATCAAGAAGGCGGAGTCAAAATTTTCCTTTAAGCGTAAAATCCGAAAACACTACTTAAAAGCTTGTCATTCTTAGTTGTTCTTCGTCATGATTACTATGAATTCTCTTAATCGGTATGATTATTATATATCATATTTATTAGTTTATTATTTTAGCGTATATATGTATTTTATTAGTATTATATATATTATCTGTATATTCTTTCTGAATTGTTAAAATTCAATTTTGAATCTTATTTTTATTTATTGTACACCTACCACAGTATAGTCTTTATAACCCAAAGGTTGTCTGGTAGAGAATGCCTTGATGCATTAAGTCCGCCCATGTACCACTATTGTACATGAAGTTTAAATAAATAAATACGCTTTCTAGTCATATTTCTCCACCAAAACAACCAGATTTGGTGTTACAGCAATAAAACTAACCATATTTTTGTTCATATTATTAGAGAATAGCGTGTTCTTTAGCAGTTTGACCGCATATGTCACAATACGACTCAAAAACACTCAATTCTAGTAGTTTTGGTTTTGTTGTTAAACAGGCTAAGGGCAGTGGGTTTACTGAGTCAAAAGAAATGGGCAGCACACGCCCGAAAGTGACAAACTTGAAGTATCAAAACCGGTCTTACTGATAGATAATAGTCACATACTTAATTAATTACTTGACGATAACATAATTTCTGTATGGTGCCGGACGTAAAAGAATACCACTATCCCATCACTTTTCATGGGTGTCGTAAGAGGCGACTAAGGGACTCACTAGAGAATGGACCGCAGCATTAATTCATGACTGGCCTGTTGGTCGAGTGGTTAGTGACCCTGACTGCTAAACCGGAGGTCGTGGGTTCGATTCCTACTCAGGACAAATCTTTGTGTGATGAGCATGATCATTTATTGTTCTGTGTCTGGGTGTAATTTGTCTATAATATGTATGTATTAAGAAATATATAAGTATGTTTATCAGTTGTCTGGTTGCCATAGCACAGTCTTTGCCTAGCTTGGGATCAGATGACCGTGTGTGAGTTGTCCCAAGATATTATTATTATTATTTTCTATGCATTGCGACAGCTACACTGCGATCGCTAACCGCCAGTTAAGCATGGTGATTTTGGCAAACCCCTCCCTTGGGGGAGGCCTATATCCAGCAGTGGACGTCTTTTGACTGATATGATAATGATGATGACATAATTTGCGGAGTGTGCGTCGGAATTGCACAATTTAGTTCCGCCGCGCCCGTTGCATCATCGGACTACAAGACATACGGCGATGCGCCACCAGTTGTACATGGTGGACATGCCACCCATATGCACAAAACCTGATTTGGAAATACTTTTATTGTGCATACAGTTAAGGAGTGACAGCTAAGACCTGTCGTACTTTACGGATAAGAATATTACGCTGTGAAAAAAGACGGATAAGAAAAGATTGCATTTAGCGGAGATGAGAATGTTGAGATGGATGTGTGGAGTATCGAGAATGGATAAAGTTAGGAATGAGTTCATTAGAGGTACTTTAAAAGTGGCGCCAGTAACTGAAAAGTTAAAAGAACTGCTTACCTTGGTTCATGTGAAGAGGAGGGATGAAATGCACGTAACTAAAAGAGTTATGGATATAAATGTGGATGGATGGACAGGGAGAGGGAAGTCAAAGAAAAGATGGATGGATTGTGTTAAGAGTGATATGAAATAAAAGGGAGTTAGTAATAGCGTGACGGCTTACAGGACAGAATGGAAGAAAAAAACGTGTTGCGCTGACCGCAAGTAATATGGAATAAGGGCAGGAAGATGATGACAGCTAAGGAGTGAAATTCCTTGCTGGTGCCTGTGTTCCCTGATAGCTACAATTTGGGGGATATTTAAGTGAAGAGTGAACAGGTTACTTCTAGGCAAGCGTGTTGCAACGTCGACCACACCATCGCTTTTTATCAGGTGAGATGTGGTGGTCAAACGCAATCCTATTAAGAAATAATTATAAAAAAATGTGCCGTCCTTGTCAAATTGTAATATATTATCTAGGTATGTCATTTTCTACTACAAGAGAAGACGCCCCGGGCGTCGGGAGTCGCAGGGCGATCCCCGGCCACGCGGACGGCGAGCGTTGGGTGGCTCGCTGTCCGATCACCACCAGGCCCGGGTCGATGGCGCGTTGTGTTTCACGCGCGCCTCAAAGAGATGTCAGCATAGAAGACGGGGCCCGCTAGGGCCAGAGCCTGCCAGGGTTGCGGAATTTATTCGAAAGAGTCACCGCGGCCCTGGAACGCAAAGGGCTTTAGAAGGAACACGGATGGGTTTTAGTCAGTAAGAGTCTGACACGCCCTTCCGCTCCACCCAGAGCGGAAGAAGTCATTTGATGATTTCCCATACTTAAATAAAAGGTATGTCATTTTCTGTCATACTGTACAGACGTGCGGGTACCTGTATTTTTATATGTAATTATAATGGTCTGGTGTTTTTGTTTATGTGTGAGTTATAATTGATATGGGATCGAACAGTATAGAAGAACAAACAATATAGTTTCGAAGTTATTAAGTCAATGCTAAATTCTTTTTATTTTGATATTCGAGTTGTATGTATCTATCTGTATAAGACCTACAGTTTCCTGGTACCTAATACCTTGCACGCGTTTTGGTTTAATGTGGGCATGCCCCACGACTTGTGAAGCGTCTAGAACGTGGGATTCGAGGAATATGAAATGGCTTATTTTTTGCGTGGGTGTTATAAAGCTTTTAGCAAAGATTAAAGGCATTTCGTTTATCATAAGAAAAATACCGCTATCACCAGGCCAATTTTATCATGCATTTTTAAAAAGGTCATTCATAGTTATCTCTCAAAGCGGGTCCCAGTAAAGCCTTATTATAAACTTAATTTTCAGTATCAGGCCGGTATGTTTCACTTCATTTAAAAATGGTGCAGCTGAATTGGTTAACGGCTGTCTATTTGATCTACACTTTACGGCTACTGGGCGCCTTTTGCTAGATTAGTAATATACCTAGTAATCAGACTTTCGGGCGTTCTGACGACCAGTGACGACTGTCAAAGATATTCGAACGATATGCTTTTCGAGGCACAGAGGTGTGTCGATGTACATACTATGGATACCGATGATTTGTAAATTGTAAAAAAAATATACATAAAAAATAAACATTGTTTTAACATGTTGCAAAATGTTCTGCACCTTCTGACCTACCTGCTTCATGGCAAAACGTCCGTTTACAACAAACGGATATGACGTACAGTTATAGCTCAGATAAGGGATTTATATCCTTGGCGTGTTCATGGGGCAATTACAAGCTAATTCGATAATTTACTTAAGGGAACTTCCTAAAGGGTGTGGGTAGTGGTAACTTTGAGATTTTATCAGTGGTCTGGGATTGTTTGCTGAAGCCGTTTGCGCAAAAGGCTTTCGGAACACAAAAGGTTCTGGAAAGCCCATATTCAGAAAGGCCCATTAATGGGGTAATAAAATTCCATGCCTTGGAGATTAAGTTAAAGGCTATACGACACCGATGCAACTATTTATTTATTTATTTTATTTATTAAAACTTTATGCACAAGTAAAATCACTGTACAAAGGCGGACTTAATGCCTTAGGCATTTTCTACCAGTCGACCTTAGGGTGGTGCAGAGACAACATGGCAGGTAACAACAACAACAACTACAACAACTATTCTTCACAGAAGAACACCAGTGTGTCTAGACTGTATTGAACCTCCTGAAACATAAGAAGAAGTTATAGTATACACAACATTGGAACCATTCTTGTTAGTAAACACCTTATGTTTACTAACAAGAATGGTTCCAATGTTGTGCCTCAATAAAATTATTATTATTACAATTAAAAGCAAGGGAGAGGCCACAATTGACCATTGACCTGGTGGAGCTCCAGTGAAGAAGTTTTAAGGAAGCTCAATTTCACGATACAACAACTCAAGTGAGATGACCCAACTCCAAATATTGCGATAAGGAGAGAAAGAAAAATAAAATTATCTCGGTATGTAACAATAGTTCAACCATAACATAGACGTGTCTTAATTTCTGGCCTTTTTCATTGAAATAAATTGAAGCCACAGGGTTGTCGCACGACCGTCTGTCGGAGCGTAAATTCATTCGCATTGTCATACCTATACTAACGTTTAACTATGACTTCTATTCGGTAACCTTAATATCGGACAAAAAGGTCTAAGTTACGGATATCGGAATAGCCTGGGTATTCTGGCAGGAATTAGGATTCTAACGGCAGTCCCTATGTGTGAAATAGGTCCTGATATTAAGCCACATCTGGTTGGTATAGAAGTAAACCCGAATAAATATGGAAATGGAACAAATTAGGCAGATAGTTAATAGTTGGGAAAAGAGGTCACAGTATTCTTCAATAATTACATTTTTCTGTTTATTGATTTAGGTTAGAATATAATAATAGGATACTATTTCTTATATATGCCACCGGAAAATGGCAAACTCCGTAAGATTATAAAATAACTTGAGATATTGTAAACTTTCGATAAAATTGTCAACTGAACATTTGGAATACCTTTTTACGAATCAAAATTTGATAGGCCTGCGGACGGCGAGCGTTGGGTGGCTCGCTGTCCGATCACCACCAGGACCGGGTCGATGGCGCGTTGTGTTTCACGCGCGCCTCAAAGAGATGTCAGCATAGAAGACGGGGCCCGCTAGGGCCAGAACCTGCCAGGATTGCGAAATTTGTTCGAAAGAGTCACCGCGGCCCTGGAACGCAAAGGGCTTTAGAATGAACACGGATGGGTTTTAGTCAGTAAGAGTCTGATACGCCCTTCCGCTCCACTCAGAGCGGAAAAAGTCATTTGATGATTTTCTATCCTTAAAAAAAAGCCATGAATCCTCAAAACAAAAAGAATCCGAAAGTTCAATATTCAAGTAGTATCAAGAAAAATGCACACTGCTACTCGAAATACACATGTTGGCTTTCTCGCGAGAAAATATAAAAACGAATATTTTTGCACCCCAAAGCTTGTAGCAAATAAAATGGCTCTTTACAATTCACTCGCTCTGTGTTTGTTTCGGCGACGAAAAGAGAATTTCGGAATATTTTCACTGCTAGATACAAAATAGTGTGAAGCTGGTTTTATTTTGTAACGTTGGTAATAAATTATGGCGCTGCAATAGACTTGCTACGGGAAATCGTGTTACCTAGTAACGGGGTTGTGGTGGTCAGATGGGCAGTACCTCCATGTAAAATACTGGTGCTGTAGCGGCATCAATACCGCCACATGAAAAACTGAGAAGCAAAATTTGTACGGCTACAAAAAGAACCGCAACTCCATCTATCCTTTCAGCAACGAACTACCAACGAAATCCTGCATCGCGCAAGCAAAGTTCTCCGTGCAATTTGAACGTATAAAACAGTCCGAATATGAATTATTGGGCAGTTGCCCACCGGACACCGCAACTGTCTGGTCGGAGGATCCTCCCATTTCAGTGGAGATGTGCGGGACTTTACTTACCACATACCTATATAGTGCTGCATCAGGTCAGGATAGACTGGAGGCCGACTCCAACATAGTTGGGAAAAGGCGAGGCTGATTGACTAATGGTGAGTTGATTGAAAAACTGCTCTTCTTTGTATGTACATTTTGTCACAAAAAGTTTCAAGAAAAAAAATAGTTCACGAAATATCAGAGGCAAAGTGATACTCGAAAAACATAAAGGCAAAAGTTTTGAATTGACGGGAATCAATAGTAAATAAGGTTAGACAGTTAAACGATGACCATTAAGTTTATATAAAAACCGGCCAAATTTCAATTGTCTTCCTATTACGGCTCTCTAGATACGGCCCGCTGACAGACAGACGGACGGACGGACGGACGGACTGACGGACAGCGGAGGCTTAGAATATTAGATTTACCACACACAATCTAGCAACCAGAACAGCAGTCTTAGATTTCTGTTGAAAAAACCAAAATATTCTGGTGACTACTTTACTTTTCTCAACAGAAATCTAAGACTGGATATATAAACCTGGTGTTTTATAAATAAAGTTGTTATGGATCCATTCCATCCAACAATACACTACAGATTTTCTCACACATGATAGTTTTACAATAATAATAATTTTATTCTGAGCCTGTATTAAATGGTTTGCTATGACAATATTCTTCAGTGCTTTCTAAAATTGTCTGTGATATTTTGAAAGAAATCTGGTAGATTGTTACATAATATTATTATTTGTCCGTATAAAAATGTCACTTGAAAAATTTAGCTGGTACATAAATAAAAGTAATAGTCACAAAAAATAAGGTTTTCCTTTTCAGTAGAAGAACAAATGATAAAATAGAGTTGCGCAATTAAAACAAAAACTGTTTCGCGACATTAAAACCTCTCACAAAACAAATCAAATTTTTATTCCAGTTAATTCCTCGAAATTACTTTTATTGTCGGCCTCATTCGGACAAATAAGGATCAATTGTTTGTTCTTTGGTAAATCTTTGCAGAAACCATTATTTTCTTCCAAGGACTTATGTTGGGAGCCTTCTAATTAAACTTGATGTTTCATCCGGTTTGTGTTAACTTCCTGAAGGTTTATTGACTTTCAGCCTGCGTATCAAACGTCGTATTCGACAAACTTCGTATTCGCAAAACGTCGTCTTCACAAAACGTCCTTTCGCAAAACGTTCTGTTCGCAAAACTTCCTATAAGCAGAATGTCCTATTGTCAAAGTATAGTTTATTTGTAAAATTACTTTTTACAGTTTTATATGGAGGCGACTTTCACATGGTAGATGGTACATTTGTATGTTTGTTTATTATCAGTTCAATGGAATCAAAATTTGCTTTTATCAACATAACCACAAAGTTTAAGTAAATGTTTTGAATGCATGCGTGTTGAAAGTGTGCCAAATTGCTGAATTTTCTAAATAATTATGCTGCAAAATCAGATAAGAGGAGAATACCAAAGTGAAATAATGCACCCGTTATAACCAGCTGGATATTGTACTCGTAACCAATATGTCATTATACTTATCATTGTGAGTACAATGACCCCTTAAGAGGAATTGTGTCTATTCTGTTACACTCTTCCGATACTGTGTGACTGAGTGATTCCTGGTCGTAGAACGCTGAAATTGGACAGTTCTTAGGGGAGTGTAGGGGAGCACTAAGAGAGGATTTCCCAAAATTCCTACGGGAACGGGCAAACACGGCATAACGAAGTGACGGGCAAAAGTTAGTTATGAAATGGAACTTGTAATGAACCTAGCATTTCGCAATAATTATTCATTATGATTCATTTACATGACTCATAATATTATTGTGAAGTAAGCTATTGTTTTCAACGTTGAATATGACTTATAATAACAACTTGAACACATTTACCACTGCATCATATGAATTTACAACAAGCACACAAACGAGGTAGTATTGTTTTTAAATGAAGAAAACCGGCCAAGTGCGACTCGTTCTCGCGCGGAAACGGTTCCAAATACGGTTAAAAAAAAGTTCATGTGGACTTACCAAATTTCAACTCAATCATTCCAGTTTGTACTAAACAGAGAAAAGCAAAAAACGTGACTGTGGCAGACAGACACACAAGTCATCCTATAAGGGTCCCGTTTTTTCAGTAGGACGTACGGAACCCTAAAAATACCACTGCACATAAATTTACAGCATCAACACAAAAGATACAGTTTTGTTTTTAAATCTAAAACAAAGCAACGCTACTGTGACGAGAATCAGAGACATTTGCATGTACAACTATCTGACAATAGGGGACAAAGAGTAGATAAAGAAGCCGAATCTCTTTCAATGAACCCGCTTCGGTGTAGTTATCCGTCGTTTTTCTTTATATCTGTTGTGTTCCGAGTCAGCAGTTTTATGCCTTTGTGCGGCAGTCTCTGCCAGCCCAATAAAACAAATGTCGTGTGTCGTGATGTTTGGCCTGGAGATAAGACGCGTGGCTGTCGTACCGTCGATTTTGAGTTATTTGTGGGTGTCACGCGAATGGGAGCGAAAGTAAATGTAGTGGCAAGTAAAGCTGGCGGTGATGCTAATATAATAGTAAGCGAATAAAAATTCAAAAAAATTCAAAATTCAAAAGTCATTTATTGAAATTAGGCTGAGTGCCAGCACTTTTTGAACGTCAAAGTTCTACATAAAGACAGTCCCCCAAAACGCCCGCCCATCACCACGTTCTAGTGTTGTAGCTGGGAAGAAGAAGTCGCGCAACAAACTCCCCAGCAACACATATGTCTGTTAAGCTTTTATAGTTTGGACCTATGTATCCCGGACTGCACCAGAAGGAAGATATTTTTTGTAAAGAGATTAATGACGAAGGCTGATGGTGCTGGATCATATGACGCCTTTCAAAGTGGTTGAGCCGAATGGTGCTAGCGCAGGCGTCATATTGCTGAGCGAGTGCCGTGAGCTAGACTGGTCATCTCTCAGTTACCACGGTTTATTTTAATTATTTATTCTTTGAATTGTTCCTTTTTTTTCCTTCGGACGCTTGATCTCGCAAGTCTTTCTACATCGTTCTCACATATGTATATGTATGTTTGTTTAATTTTCACACGAATGATGTAACCATCTCATTGTAAAAAACATTGATTTAAAAGAGTGTCCGTGGAGTGTCCGTTCTTCTCCATAGAGGTCTACCTTTGGAACGTGCAAATAGCTTCATCTCTTTGGACAGACCGACCTTGACAATACAAAAAATGGTTTAAATGAAACAAATGCTTTGAGTTGAGTTTGAGTTTGACTAAATGAACATCCTGTATAGTAAAACTCTCTCGAACGAAATTCAAACAATCGTAAATAGAAATGTATGTCAACTGATCCGATTGGCTGTTGATAATTCAGTTAATCAATCATTTGCCGCCGGCATGACCGTTTGTTCGTAAATTGTGTTGATTTTCATTTTTAAAATAGCGTAAGTTTTATGAAACTAAGATTTTCCTAGCAGCTGTATAGTATTAATTCAAGACAAAGAAGCAAATAATGGCTCGACATCCCCGCCAATTTCCAGAAAACCAATATTTTATAAGTTGCTGAAGATTGATGGTGCAGTCTCAATGTTCACTATGATGTGAAAACTTCCAATATGGCAAACACAAAAGCTGATATGAAAATTCTTTAATAAACCCAGTGATTTCACGTTTATTATTTCATATCAAAATCTTCACTCACTTTGAATAGCTCTACGCAAGAGCTTGTTAAAGTTTTAAGATAATTTTATGTTTCGTATTCCGTTGAGTGTCTTGCAGACGATTATTCTTCGTTTTATTGAAGTGCGTTAAGGTTGTCATAATTTCTGGTTTTTTTTTTCACTACTTAGGTTGCGATAACGCGTGTTCTTAGATCTTTTTCTATCTGTAGGCAATTTTGAGCGATTTCTATGAAAACCACTTTTCTCATTTTCCTTTTACGGCTATCTGCGGAACCTTTTATTATGCATAATATGCTGTGAGATTATATTGACATATGTTGTTGGTCCTTACTACAGGTACTTATAGTTTTTCTTTCCAACCCCGATTTAGATTGGCTAAAGTACACACTTCTTTTATGGGATATTGTGTTAAGTTTTATAATAAAATACCACGTGAGATTCTCGAACTGAATGAGAAAAAATTTAGTGTGTCCGTGGAGTTTCTTGCACGTTCTTCTCCATAGAGATCTACGCTTTCGAACGTGCAAATAGCTTCATGTTTTTGACGGACTGACTTTGACAATTCAAAAGTACCTAATAACGGTTTATTTGAAATAAATGCTTTGACTTTGACTTTCAATGTTCCAATATTTTTTCTTTTTCTAATGGAAGTTTATAGGAGTCATATGTCAGTTTTTTCTTTAATCTCTTAATTCAATTCAATTCAAATAATTGATTGTGGATCATAGGTTCATAAGATGTTGTGTAAGTTTCAGGTTCTGCTATGTCCCGCCATTGAGGCATATAAAACTCTTTATAAATATTAACTATCTCATCATCTGCCTAGCCTTTTCCCAATTATATTGGTGTCGGTTTCCAGTCCAACCGGATTCAGCTGAATACCAGTATTTTACGTGGGGCCGCTGCCTACCAGACCTCCATAACCTATTAACTGGGTAACACGGTCCTCATTGGTAAGACTGGTGTCAGATTTTCTGGCTTCTGACTATCCGTAACGACTGCCAAAGATCTACAAATGACAGCCGGGACCAACGGCTTAACGTACAAATCTTAACTATCTACTGAGTACATATTTTGCAACTTTCATCAGAATTATGTAAGTATAACTTTTTGTTATCCCCTTTAAAAACATTTCTACATAAAAAGTAATTTAATGTTAAATGGTTGTTATATCAATCCGCACTCACCTCAAACAAACAGGAGTCTTCATTGTGAATTCAAATAATTGGACTTTGTTATCCTGTTTTAGACCTTGAAATATACGGGACCATCATTTTGGCGGTTCTGTTCTAAAATGTTAGTCAGTTTGCGGTTTCTGCTCTAAATTAGGAAGGTTCTGGCTTTAGAATCTCATCACAATCGTCATCATCATCAACAGTCTTGTTTCACATATTATAATAATAATATAATATCTTGGGACAACTCACACACGGTCATCTGATCCCAAACTAGGCAGAGCCTGTGCTATGGCAACCAGACAATTGATAAACATACTTATATATTTCTAAATACATGCATATTATAGACAAAAGACACCCAGACACAGAACAAATGATCATGCTAATCACACAAAGATTTGTCCTGGGTGGGAATCGAACCCACGACCTCTGGTTTAGCAGTCAGGGTCACTAACCACTCGACCAACAGGCCAGTCATATTATTATTGATCTCCTCACTGTTGAGTTATGCTTTCCTGGTCTGTGTACGTCTAAACCAAGTCCTAACTTGACTTTTGTTATTTGCATATCTAGGTTTTCATCAAAAATAGTGTTAGTTAGTATTTACACAACACCTAAAATTGTTGTAAAACTGATTTTGAACACCACTTTTGCATTATTTGGCTTCAAAAACACTTAAAGGTACAATAAAGCATACTATTGTAGCTTTACAGATCTGGATTTTTGTTTTTTTTAAGCGTTTCTTTCACTTCTACATCGTCGTATTTCCCAGAAGTTTACCGCTTGTTGATATGAGTTATAATGTTTGGCGTAAATGTGTAATTCGGGTGTACCTCCTGTGTTGGGGTGCACACAGTTCTCTGCTCCTGAATATTTATCTTTTCAATGTCCGACCATTATGTATTCATCAAAGTCAGTTGGAACCCTTTTTTGTTTTCTACCCTGTCCACTGTTCGCTGATATTTTAATTTAAGAATTTTTAGAAGTGTGCAAAATTTTTTTTTTCATTGTTTAATGAGAAGTGGGGTGTTGTATTTGAACTTTTGTAGTATGTTAGGCTTTTGACGTAGATAAAGGAATGTTGGCTAGAGAAAATTATCTTTTTGGCTTAAGAAGTGTGAAGATAGATTTGTATCTAGTCATTAAAATTGCCTATAGCTTTGTTTATGCCTCACCTAAATACTGACGAATTGGGGCCGCCATTTTAATTCACAGCTTGAATTAGCCTCCCTTCGAAATGTTTTAAAGAGTTACCGTAATAACCTAATGGGTTATTTATTTGTGCTAGATTTGAGTTTAAAGGTTTAAAACGTCTCAAAAGCACTTAAGATTATTTGAAGAAGCACTTAAATCGGCACTAGGTTCGAAGGATAGATAATATTTGCAAAAAGAACATTAAATATGAATACTCTACCTAGTGCAGACTGCTACTTGATTATTAATGTGTTAAATGTGAACTTGATCAAGAGAAGGTAGGTACATAAAAGCAATTTCAATGATTTTCTTCTTTTTTTTTAAATAACGGGAGACTTAGAATATTAAATAAATAAAAATTCAAAGGTTTAAAAATTCTTGCTAAAATAAAAAAAATCTTCAAAATAGTAGCTTATTTGATTTGATTGTTATTTTTTTGTGTTTATTAATTTATAATGGAATAGTTTTATAATTATTTTTATTTATATTTTTATTTTTGACATGGTTATTGTATTTCGGTCTTAATAACTTATTTTTGTTTTTAATGTTCTGTTTGATTTTTGTTATTTAAAATTTAGTTTTAAACTTAATTTATTGTTATTTTATGAGAATGTTTTAATTAATAACATTTCTAGACATTTGCACGTCACATCATGTGGCAAACATGCTGTACCTAATAACGTGTTGAATCAATATTATCTTATCATAATTATACATATATGAACCGACCACAGATTTATAAAATGGCCGATCTCTCTATAAAATCTTCCTTCAAGACGAACATAAACTTCCATAATACAATATTTCTTGTCATAACCGGAAGGTTGTCCTTCCTGAATGTGATAATTTTCAAGAGTAATGGACGTCTATAAAACACGGCCTGACATAAATTTTATGCTTATACCTACATTCTTTATTCCAAGTTCCATAAGACTCATATTTGTTAAGCAGGTGTAGTTAAGGGCTTGTGAAGTAGGGATGGATATGTTTGCATGCTTACGACGTTTTCTTAAAGGATTAGGGCAAGGTTCGAAAACGTGAAGATGAATATTGAAGTGGTGGAAATATTTAATGGAGCATTTTGTTCCCTGTGTTTGTTTTTTTGCATGTTGAGAAAGGATGGTGGAGGTTGTGTATTAAAAACCACAAGTATTTTATAAAACACCCACATTTTATTTCTTATGATTTATTAGTTCTTGTGTGCGGTTCCGCCCGCGTGAATGTCCTAAATCATGTCAACGTGATACCTTACAGGATGTTGCAACCGGTCGATCCCGTAAACATGTTGAAGTGAAGGCTTGGGTGAAGTGAACTCGAAGTGAACTGTCTTGCTATCTTGATTACATGGATTCGTGATCAGTTCACCCAAGTCTTCACTTCGACATATTTGCAGAATCCAGAAGCGCATGGTCATGTAAGGGTGATGTAGGATAGCTCATAAACATTAAGGAAAAATTGCAAAACAATAAAATGATTTTTCAAAAAAATCGACCTCACAAAACGACTAGAAAGTTCCCAACAAATGGCTTTTCAAGCAGTTTGTTACATTTGGTGGCATTTACTTTAGTTCAAGCACAGATTTGATGTCACCAACTGGATCAAACAGTGTTCGCAATCGGTTTTTAGGAAAAAAGTTCTTTTTTTGTTTTGCTGGTGTTTCCTTAATGACCCTGAATATGACCACGCTCTTTTGAAACACCTTGTATTTGAAGTCATAATTCGAGATAATTTATCAAATTTTGGCAGAACAAAGTCAATGTTTTACTAAACAAACTTCAAGTTCCATTGCCAAACTACTTTTAGAGCCTTTTTAAAACTTGACAGTGGTCACTTAAAAATCAACTTAAATACAAAAACTAAAGTCGATACCTATACGATGGTGGTGATAAATTAAAATTATCTCAATTTGTTGAATATACAAATTGAGATAATTTAAATGTATTGATCACAGAAACAGTGAGAGTAGATAACAAAATATTTAAAACGATATTAAAACTTTATTTAAAACTAAAACCAAGACTTCACAAAATCTACATTTAAATCACATTTATCAGTTGCCAACAAAATCCTTAAGATCTTCCAAATAGGTAGATACTCTTGAATAATTTTCGTGGAACCTAGATAGACTTCTTGTGGCTCCCGTCTCGCTTAGATTACACTTGATAGATTCAGCTATTTTAGTTTGCTCGCTGAGTAATAGCGGGGTATTTGTCGTGTCTAATTTTAATTTAATTTTGAAATAATAAATGGTTTTTATAACTAATTGCTCAAAATAGTTTAAATGTTATTTATTGTGGGCTAATGTACTGTTTTACTTATAACCTAAAAT
Organism: Mamestra brassicae; assembly: GCA_905163435.1. Lineage (NCBI taxonomy): Eukaryota > Metazoa > Arthropoda > Insecta > Lepidoptera > Noctuidae > Mamestra > Mamestra brassicae. The sequence goes on from LR991001.1 coordinate 18,294,444, forward strand.
AATTAAGCAGATTTGTTTGGTTGGTCATGTCATCATATACCTCGCCTTTTTACTAATTTGGGGTCGGCTTCCAGTCAAATCGGATTCAGCTGAATACCAGTATTTTACGTGGAGCGGCTGCCTGCCAGACCTCCACAACCCATTAACTGGGTAACACGGTACTCCTTGGCAAGACTGATGTCAGATTTACTGGCTTCTGACAATCCGTAACACCTGAAATAAATATAAAAAATAGTAATATCAGAAAAGAGTACACGGCTCCAATCTTGCTGTGTCCAATTTAAATGACTGCGTGCGAAATGAAGGCGCGCTGTTCGGTGGGCTCGCGTTAGTTTAACCTTCTCCGAACAGTTCGAGCGCTCACAGATACTCCGTGGAAGTCGCGAAGTTGGTTTTGTATCTCAATGGAGGTAAGGTGACGATTTCTCAAGCTGGTCGTCACGATGAATCGATCCTGCCTTTCAGTTGTGACCCGAGATCGTGGCCTTCCTTGGCGACGAACAAAGCCGCCAGTCTCTAGGTACCTCCGATAAACATTTCGGACCGCAGATCGACTTAAATTAAGTTGAGCACTCACGTTTCTTTGGCTGTGTCCGGCCTGAATAAGTGCCACAGCTTGGGCGGCGACTTCAGGTGAAGTATCCATAGATTATTGATAGAACCTCACCTTAATGTTAAGAATAAGTAATGTTTGTTGCAAAACCAAAGATATCAATCACTTTTTCAAGAATTAAATCCAAGTAAACCAATAAAACCAAGTTTTCTTAGTATTCTATTGTTTGATATCAACAAACAGGCTCCTAATTGTCTTTTGTTTCTTTAAATTCTGTGTTCGAAATTCAAAAAAAGACTATTGAATGAAATTGTGAATGTGCCAGGTTCAAAACTGCATAAAACTTTTTGCTCGACCTAATATAAAATTTTAGCTAGGACCAAACGAAACTGAAAATACAAGGTGGGCCAATAGATGTGTCCAGAAGTGTATATCATGGGAGTAGGTACTGCCGGGGATATACACTATTAGGGTTCCGAACATCCGTAAGAAACGGAACCCTTATAGGATTTAATTTAGTACACATATGAAGTACTGTGACCCAAACATGAACGCGTTACGTAAATAACTAAATCTTGAGTTTTTTCAAACTGTGCCGTGTGACATATTAAATTAAAGGGCTTATTGTGAGGGTTTTAATTGTTTTTAAATATTAAAATAAATAATTTTGAAGTTATTCAAGAAATTGGACGAGAAATCACAATTATCTCCGAAACTACTAAGCCTATAATTTTTGAAAAGAAAAAATGCAGATAATAAATAGTTCTTTACCCATAGATTACAGGAAAAGCTATAAAAAGTATGTATATGTGACCCAAGTCACAAAAGATTAAATGTGTACTCAACTGAATCGGTCCAGTATATTTGGAAAAAATCGGCTGAGACAGACGGACCGACAGACAACCGAGTAATCCGATGAGGGTTTTGTTTTTCCGTGTAGTTTCAGAACCCTCAAAAAAAGGAAATCGAATAAACTTTTACTTCACTGTGAGGATTTTTCTTTTTACGTGTCAAACCATCCAAAAAAAATAATTCAACAATTAATCACCCTCGCCCTCATATCGAAAACATTTTATTTTACAAAATGAAAACGTCACTCCTGTATGACGGATGGCACTCACAAAACTCACATTTCACGTCGCGTTCAGCGGGACGGGGGCGTGGCGGCGGCGTGACGGGAGCTTGACGGGTGCGTGACGCGGCCAGCACGATAACGACACCTGTGAGTGATGGTATCGGTGACCGAGTAATGAACAACGAAATTATTTTGTTATGTTAATTTTGATAGGGGTTCCTCGTAGCCGTGATGTATGGACGGTATAATTTTGAACGGCATGTTTTGAAGTAGGGTAGTGGGTTATTGTAATTCTGTGTGGTGAGGTTCGTGGTGTCGACTGGATTTTTCACTATAATTTTGTAGTACCTATTATACTTTTTCGTGCTATGTCAATAGTGGCAGTTACACTGAACACAACTTTAAAGATAATGAGTCCAATTAAGTTTAGTATTATTGAAACCTAAATGTATACAAAGTGGAGACGACGATACGACAATAAATCATACTACTGGCAATTCTAGTTCATGCGATCCTTGACTAGCAATTGGAAAGTTTATTTTTAATTTTGGTGATAGGATTTATCATCATCATCATCCTCATATCGACCAATTGCCGTCCACTGCTGAACGTAAGCCTCCCCCAAAGAGCGCCAACCATCCCGGTCCTGAGCGGTCCGCATCCATCCTCTGCCAGCCACATTCTTCAAATCATCGATCCATCGTCATAGGATTTATAATAGTTTCAAAATATTCCTATCAACCAGTATTGCCAGTGATTTCTTTTATTGTTATATCGATGTCTCCACATTGTTTATATTTTATAGTAGGACAAATATTATCCTATAGTTCAGTTTCAATTTTCTCGAAAATTATAATATTATGAGTTTCTTATTTAGAATTTTTGATCAATAATATTTTATGAATTTGTTTGTTTGTAATTTTGGCATCTACATAATATATATAGAAACAAACTTTGTATATAGTAGTCTATACACAAAGTTTAAATAAATAAATACCCTTCTATCTACAAATTGATAACTATGCAAGGATTTAACTAGAGAAACTTGATAACTAGCTCCGTTTATGAAGGAGCCGTGCTTGCAATCAAGAATATTAATATGCAGTCGCATCACCCACATCTGGTGACTTGGTATAAGTAATGAAAACCTTATGCTATCTTTACTTATGTAGTTTGTAGTGATGTTACGAATATTCCCATTCGCATTCGCAAGAAACGATGAAATATGGACTAGGGAATATGAAATGATAATACATCTGAAAATATTTATATTTTCCTATTACTCTTACTTATATTTGAATAAAAAATGGTCATGGAACAGTCTTGAAGTAGGCAACTAAATGAGTTAGACTTTCTCTTTTATTCTTACAAATAAAAAAAAACAAATTCTAAATTGTAATATCTTTAGTATAAAACTTGGGAGGTTAAATCAAATTAATATTTGTACTTACATACTGAACACTTTTACAACAGATTATAACTACAATTTTAAATAAAGTTTACAAATTCTTTTTACAGAAAATAAAACAATTCGAAACAAAATAAGATTTAAAATCCAAAATGTTTGACTTTCAATATGTATTTTTTTTAGTAACTTCGTTTATTCACTGCGCTTGGCTATGTTCGGCTCGGTACGGTTTAAGCAGGGCCGACACGAAATGTCGGACCTCTTTAACATTTTGTGCGCATTTTTTTGAAAGTTTGAAGTTTGAGAAGCATTCGCGAATGTTTGATATGAATATTCGCTTTCGCATTTGTGAAAAATCCGACATTCGTAACATCACTAGCGCTTTGCTTAGACTTTGTGTGCAAAAGAGATAAAACGACGTCTACAAGTACACACACGTCTCGATAGAATTTTTCTGTTAAATCTCACAACTCAATAGAGGACCAATCGTGGGCAATTATTTTAAATTAATAACTTTTAAATGAAATTGATTTTAAGCCATGTGCGAATAACATATAATAATAAACGTAATACACCTATATTCCCGTAGGGTTAGGTTACTAGCCACATTTTTTCCAGTTATATGTGTCCAATTATATGTGTCCAGTTATTATGTGTCCAGTTAAAGTGCCATGTTATAGAGGGCAAGCTTATTCCCCTCGCCAAATCTTGCTATGCATAGCCATGCATACTGAGGAAGACAAAAAAAAATCCACAAGAACGTTGATTGTCCATTTTTCTTTTTGAGGTTCTGAGTGCTTCGTGCTCAGCAGTAGCATTAAGTGTAATGTATTCATCATCATCTGCCGAATGACGTTCACTGCTGGACATAGGCCCTTCCCAAAAGCAGGTGGGTTGGCGATCGCAGTGAAGCGGCTGCAATGCACAAAGAATGCTGCTGCCCATTCTCTGGTGAGTCCCTTAGTCGCCTCTTACAACACCCACGGGAAGTGATGGGACAGAGCTACTCTTTTACGTCCGACAACATACAGAACATAATATAATGTAATAATATCAGTTATTATAATAGAATATAATCATATTTTTTTAATTCAGGCAACAACCCTATTGTTTGTTTCCTCTTTTGTTTATAGTGCACTGAAATGGAAAAGCAACAGAAATATATCCTTTCTATAAATAACAAAGTTAATTCTCGTTCATCTCTCGAGTTGAACAACTTCGAAGTAATATTCAAGTTTCGATGGCATTTTAATCTGTGTGAAAATTCGCTAATGAATTTACGAAAGTACAGCGAGTTCTGTAACTGGTAATCAAGTGCGGAACTTTAGTTGTTTGTGGCATTTCAGGGTTATTTTGTGTTCTTCTTCTTCTTGAGTGGAGAAGGACGATTGCTTTGAAGGGTTTTAAAGTTTGTATTTTAGGGGTTTTATACTGAAATCTCTTAACCGATTCAGGGCCAAGGTTGGCCGTTGTACAAACAATCTGGCCAAGTGGGATATCATGGACCCATTCCAAACACAGTGCCGGAGTTGAGCCCTTTCGCAAGATATGCCACGCTTACTTTCCTGCCTGCCAGTGTCTTCCAGAACCTAAACGTGGCTACTGACAGACCGGTCCAAGTGGCCAAATATTGTTCGGAAAAGAATTGAGAAGTTGAGTCGAAATGAAGAAAATACCAAAAACTTGCTTATTTAACTCTATCCTGAAACAAATGTATTTGTGGGTTCATCCATCTGTTCTAAGGTGGGTATCAGGTTTTAAATTAGGTTCGATGGTTAGAAGATCACTTTTGATTAATAATAATATATCATTTATTTTAGTAACAAAGACCCATAAATACCTTACAGACTTACAGACATATTTATAAAAACCACAAAAATAGACAATTTTACACGAATTGACGGCGTCGTGTTGCGCTCCGTGGTGTCACGTAGCCTTCCGCGGAATCGCCGATTAATATTGTCAGACACACATTGAATAATACTTCAGTGTGCATAAAGAAGCTGTTATTTTCTATGATTAAAACTTTTCTCATACTTTAAATAAATTTTAAAAAAATCCAGAAGTCCCTTTCATGCTCTAATCTTGTCACATCTTTAAAAACATACAAAAATTTGGTCCTCTACTGGATTAGCCTTCTTCTAAACTTGACAAACTTTTTCCAAGTACGATATGTAAGCCTCGAAGAATAATTGCGGTTTCCCGACACTTGAAGAGCTGAACTTTGAAGAGCGCTAAAACTTGCGCCTTGTCTCGGAAGGCGAAAAGTATGAGGGTACATGGTTATAAATTGCAAGAGAAAGAAAAAGTATCGCTGGGTTTGGAAAGAAACCTAATATCTGGGTAGGGCTTTTGTATTGGAATTGTAACGTAAATAAATATGTGTAATGGCGGATGGCTTACGGCGGGCGATTACTTAATGAAACACATCGAATCTGGCGACACAGGTTTATACCTGTGTCGCCAGATTGCTAATGATCATTATTAATCATTAGCAAATATAACTTCGGTTCATTACAGGTATACATATAGTTCTCTTACAAGTTAGGTACGTTAGTACGTGTGGTGCGGCACCTGTTACCGTGCGCGCGGGTTGGCCGATTGTCCGCGCGGGCTGAGCGCGGTCGCAGGGTGAGACGCTTAACTTTGTACCGGGGCGGCGTACGTGTTTTACCTTTGTCGCGGGGTGCGCTTATGCAATGCTACATGTGTGAATTCTTGAAAGTTTGCCATAACCAACCAGTTTGAGGAATTAGTTCGAAAGAGCTACCGTGCCGCTAGAAAGAAAAGGGCATTAGGAGGAACACGGATGGGTTTTAGTCAGTAAGAGTCTGACACTCCCTTCCACTTCGCCCAGGGCGGACGGATTAATTTGATGATTTCCAATCCATAAAAGTAAAATGCTTGGAACATTACGAAGTAAAATGTCCTATTTTCAGATGTGTCCGAGAAAGTTTAAAATGGGAGATCAATTTGATTTTATTGCTATGTTTGCGTTTGACGATAATCTCACCTGATGGTAAGCGATTATGGGGTCGAAGATTGAGCACGCTTGCCTAGAAGTATCCTATTCGCTCTAAGCTACAAGACTCCCAGTTTGTAGATATCAGCAAATACAGTCTCCGACAGGGAATTCTTCTCCTTAGCTGTATGCACTAAGAAAGTATTCTGGAAGCGTTTTGTGGGTATGGGTAAATGTCCACCATGATAAGTATCGGTGGGTAAATATTTTAAACCTTACTCACTTATATTTTTACCGAACCAATCAATTAATATTCTTTTGATAAGCAGTAAACAGTAAAATTGGGTAGCTATACCTTTTTTTAAGGATGGGAAATCATCAAATGACTTCTTCCGCTCTGGGTGGAGCGGAAGGGCGTGTCAGACTCTTACTGACTAAAACCCATCCGTGTTCCTTCTAAAGTCCTTTACGTTCCAGGGCCGCGGTGACTCTTTGAAAGAAATTCCGCAACCCTGGCAGGCTCTGGCCCTAGCGGTAAAAAATATCAATAAAAGTTTATAAATTCCAAAATTTTACCGACAGAAATGAAACAAGCATTATATTTCAGCGCATTTTTTCGTCTGTTTTATGCAAAAACTTTTCCTGTGGCTCTGAAAGTAACAAATGTTTTAGTAGCACTAACGCTTATTTGATAAAACGCGTGTTAATACACGTTAATCGCCAGGCTTTAAGGTGATAAAATATGAAAATGTTTTGCTATCCGAAAAAAGTTCAGGATTAAATGTGTCATATTTTTGGCTAAATTGTTTTATGTATTACTTGGTTTATTTAATACTAGCTGCGCCCAGCGGTGTTACCCGCGGTTTATCGACATTCACGCGGAGTATCCGCGTGAATGTCGAAAATTATCCGAAGGGAACACACTCCCGGAATAAAAAGCCTAGCCTATGTGTTAAATCAGGGTGTCAGCTTCCTGCATACCAAATTGTATTAAATTGGTCTAGCCGTTTGCGTGTAAGAAGTAACAAACATACACACACACACACTCACAAACATTCGTATTTATAATATTAGTGTGATAAAATTATGTATTTACGATTGGACTTCATAATACCTGGACTGGTAAACGGATAAAAATGGTATTATTTCTCTACCTTTTTATTTATAGGGGTGTATACCTCTATAAATATGAATGTAAAATTAAGGCAATCTTTTTTGTTGTGTTGTGTGATTGTTATTCTAAGCAAACGTTAATTATTATTGTTTCTCGTGTTGGTATCGTGTATACTTCAAACTGCATCACAAAGGTTATCTTACCTTTCAACAACACGAAAAGTACAAAGACAAAATTAATATTCTCTCAGTTCGCGTCAGTTTTCATGAAACTGCAAATATTCTGTGTCATGCTAACTAAAAGCATCTCTTTGTTCCTGAAAACGTACATATAAGCAATAATAACGTACAAAAAATGGGTACAAAAGATAAGACCCATGCGGCCATGCAACGGGCGGAAACAGGCGCAAGCACACATAGACGCGTCCGTACGATGACTTCAAACAAATGCCGGTCGCGAGTGCGCTTGCACTCACTGTACGTGAAGCGTGTCTATGTGGGCGTGCGTTCTCGCCCGTTGTACGGCTACATCTATTCTGTGGTCATTGTACGGACAAAACGATACGGGTGACTCAACGGATTCCTAGGGAACCAGGGACCCGGGGCCCGGACGAAACTTTTAAACGGCCATTTTGTTTACCAAAACGTGGCTTTTGACCGCGAGTTAACCAGGGTAAAGTAACTGGTTGTTTGAGTTACAAACTGTTTGTGTTAAGCCGGGTTGCGTGAAGTAGGTAGGTAAATACGAGTTACATACGTTCAGTTACGCACTTTTACTTGAATATTTGGGACGCAATCCTACTAATATAATAAAAGCTGTTTGTAAATGTGTGTAGAAATATTTAATAAGATACCGAGCGACCTAAAATGTCTAAATATCAGATTATTTAAAAGTAAATTGTACGATTGGCTGTCACTAATAGTTTTTATAGAGTAAAAGAGTTCATTGACCAAAAAAAAAATTACTTAATTGTATGCAAGAAAAATTTGCACGCTTATTTATTTATTAAAACTTTATTTTACACTTTTCACATTAACACATTTTCTAACCGTCGACCTTAGCTTAAGCAAAAACATGTACTTTCTGTATTTAATTTTTGTTTCATCTTCTATACCATGTTTTTATGCAAATAAATTTGATTCTATTCTGTAATATTATAAATATTAAAGTTAGTATGTTTTGTGTCTGTATGTTTGTAAAATTTGGTACACATATAGATTTCATCCCGGCTTAAAGGTTATTTTATTACATGGGAAATTACATGGCTAAGGCTGGTTTTTCACCAAAGATGTGCTATGGAACGTTGCTATGGATGCGTTTTATATCCACCAATCATATTCATTGGTCCACATAGCATAGCACTAGTGGAAACTGATTTCACTTATCTACGTTTTTATTACGAAGGATGCGTGCTGTGGATGTGTGCTATGTATGCGAGCTATGGATGCGTGCTTATAGATAGATGGTCGCGAGTAATGTCTATATGCCGAGCAGTGTGCTCGAATTGCGCATCTTCCTTGCACAGCTACATAAAATTACTTTAGTTTCGGAAGCCGGTGTTAAAATAAAAAGAAACACCGGCTTCCGAAATTAAAGTTATTTTATACTTTGTAGTGTTTTTTTTTTATTTGGTAGTCGGTTACTATTTTGTTATGAAAAAGCATTTTAAATAAAAAATCGAAATTTTATGGGACCCGAACATTGCTAATACCGTAAACTTATAGGATAAATCGGACAGGATTGTAAAGACAAGATTATAAATAGTACCTAAACTATGGAATGTGTATACCTAGATCTATCTATTCACAATATTACGAAAGTTTAATCTAAGGTTTTTTACAAACTTACGGTGTAATTGTATAAGTCACACACCTACTGAAACCACAAAAATAACTGAATTATTTATAATCAGACGATTCAATGATAGATTTTTGTCACAAACCGATGTTTTCCCGATAACATTCGTTGCATATTATCATTATTTCTCGTATGAGTAATATGTGTAGTATTTATCCAGATGATCGTGTATTTCAAGCTAATTCATTATTAATCATGACATAATTAATTGGAACTCGGTGCGTAACAAAATAATAGACAAAATAAGTGATGGATGACAGCTAATTATAATGTTGCCAATTTGCAGGATTATGTATGATCGACGTACATAATTAGTTATTGGGAGTTTTGGTCGGTTTTTGTGGGGAATCTACTTTTATAGATAGATTTATTTGGTACATGAACAGAAATATGTTTTCTGTTCATGTACCAAATAAAAGCACAATTACATAAATCCTAATACTATAAAGTACAAGTATGAAAAAAAACATAAAAAAGAAAAAGAATGAATTTATGGCAATCTGTGATTAAAGTGCGAAACTACCTACCGACATAAAAACTATTTTCAGTATCTTTTCCCCCCAGAAAATCCAGGAAATTTATTTTTGGCTTTATCGTGAAACTACTAAAATAAAGGTATTATAGTTCTAGTAGAGAATTATAAAAACTATATTTTTTTTATTATATATACAGAAAAATCTATAAGAATTCTATGATTGAAAGGTTCATTAGAAAACCAGCGTCGGACAGCATCAGTCTGTCTGACATATCGCTGAAATGGACCTTTTTAGTGCAGCCGTGAGACACACACTTAGTTCTTAGCATACCTACATTTATTTTTTATTTCTATGTACCGTGCGTAGTTCATGTAAATGCTAAATAAATATTTATTCTTTCTTTCCTTTTTTTTCTTTCTTTATTATTAAAACTTATTATATGTTAAAAATTATATTTTTCGTTCGGAATTAGTGTAGCGATTGCTACAATTTTCAACCCGCACACGTAACGTCAAACAGATGTTAGATAAAAAGAAAAACAGTGTATAGTCTAGGTGTATTTTTAGAAGTTGCTTCCAGAGTATTATTTATTCACCTGTTAGGAGGCTCGACTAGGAAACTCGCGACTTTATAAGCCCATGATAAATGACGCATTCGAAATAAAATACGTTACGTATGACTTGAGAAATAAATTGCGGTCTTCTTTGGATTATTTCAGGAGACTGTTTTTTCGATTTCAGATAAGGAGGTGGTCAAAAGTGATTTTAATACCATTGGTTGTTTTAAAGCGATTCATGGAATATCACTCCACTATCAGGAGGGGGCGCCCCTGTGACACGATGGACATCGACTCCGTTATAATAATCAAAACATAATCAAAAAGGTGACTTTCGGCCAATTTATGTATAATATTATATAATTTACTTTATAAATGTGTGTATGGAGACAATGACATAGTACTTAGTGAACTGGTGGAAAATAAACATTAATCTCGTAAAAACTTGAACCAAATAAAGTGCAAATTACCTACTAACCTTTGAACTCCTAGGTCTAATGAGTGAATTTCACGTCTTTTTAAGACCCAGAATTTCAACCAGGAATACTTTCGAGTGTGCTCTGTGCAATAGTGCCAACAAAAAAATGCAAATAAATATAACCTAAATAATTGTTCATTTGCAATTCATCATCCGAGCAGCGCAACGTAGCACACACAGCGCCATCTAGGGGTCAAACACACATTTAATTATGTTTACACGGTCACACTCGTGACACAAACATTGATAATTATCTAGAATCGATCCATACTATTCCGCCTCAAAAGGCTAACTAATACACAGACTCACCGATAGAGGGCATCATCTGTACCAAAACAAACAACTTGAACCATAATCATGGAAGAAATGATTCATGTGCAAAAAACAATAAAAAGGAGCTGAACGAACAAATGTTACGGAACGAGTCACACAAATATTAGCGGTATATTCGAAAAGAAATGAAAAAATAGTGGAAAGTCAAGAAAAAATAATCTTTTATCTTGCTATCTTTATATTTAAAATTCAGTTCCATTTTATATGCCACGACAAGGTATTATGCCGTAGCAATGACACTACGTCAAAGTGCTACACCGTGACAACGACGCTACGCTGAGGTGTTACGCTGTAACAATGACACAACCTCGAGCTGCTACGTCTTAGCAGTGACGATACATCGAGGTACTACGCTTTAGCAGTGACGATACATCGAGGTACTACGTCTTAGCAGTGACGATACGTCGAGGTACTACGCCTTAGCAGTGACGATACGTCGAGGTACTACGCATTAGCAGTAATGATACATCGAGGTACTACGTCTTAGCAGTGACGATACGTCGAGGTACTACGCATTAGCAGTAATGATACATCGAGGTACTACGTCTTAGCAGTGACGATACGTCGAGGTACTACGCCTTAGCAGTGACGATACGTCGAGGTACTACGTCTTAGCAGTGACGATACGTCGAGGTACTACGCCTTAGCAGTGACGATACGTCGAGGTACTACGTTTTAGCAGTGACGATACATCGAGGTACTACGTCTTAGCAGTGACGATACGTCGAGGTACTACGTCTTAGCAGTGACGATACGTCGAGGTACTACGTCTTAGCAGTGAGGATACGTCGAGGTACTACGCCTTAGCAATGGCACTACGTCGAGGTGAGGAGAAAGCAAATGTTTCAGTTTGATTTTTGCCACATGCTTATGTAATGAAATTACTTTTTGAAATTAATTTCGTGGTAACCCGCATTATGTTAATGTTGAAGAAAAATAATACAGGCATTACTTTTATAACGCACAGCGTATGCCAGTCCCATCGTAACCTAATACAATATACACAAACATCCAACATACATCCAACTGATCAATGTATCAGGGCCATAAAGTCGAACAACTTTCTCGCATCTTCAGAGCTCGGCTTATTTAATATTTGGTGGAATGTACCTATATTGTTCTTGTTTAACTTCAAAGCCCTGAACAACTTACTCCTATCATCCTCATAGCGAACACATTCCATTAACAAGTGATGCATGTCCTCTAGCACTCCACACACCTCACAATTGGGAGAGGTATTTTTTTTTCATCAAGAAAGCAATCACACCCAACTTAAAGCATCGTAGTTTAAGTAATTTAGTCATAACCATAACTAAAATGTCCTTATTAACTACTTCTTATCTTACTTCAATATTAACAAAAAACTTTGTTTTTACGTACCTCAATGACACAATCTTGATACAACTTCAATTTTAACAAAGTTTACAAGCAGGATTACCGTAATTATTATAACATTTTCATTAAAAACTTTCTGACCTAAGACCTAATTTTTGGGGAAAAACTCCAGAGACTTCGAAAGATAGTACTTAGTGCTAAGACTTTTGTCAGTTGTAGTAATAACCTTAGTTCTTCTAGATCATTAATTTTAAGTTACCTTTGACAAAGGCGTAACTTAAATTAGGTATGCCTTCGGTAACTTTCACGACGAAGTTCGGCTTTTTTTTTCCTTTTGAGTTAATCTCTATTTTTCCAAAAACTTTCGTCTATTCAGGAGACTAGATAAGATAAGATATTTATTTTTTGTATAAACATGAGTACATTTACAATTGATTTGCATGGTCTTAAAGTAACGTTTGGGAACAGGATCTATATGTTTTTCTATCAACGGCGCACAATTTTTTGGTCTTGTTAACCATTCGAATTTATACATAACAATAAGAGTAATAATTAAGTCTACAGTTACGCCGGCACGTCGGTTATTCTATGAAAAATTTTAAAACTAAAAAGGTTTACAGTTTTGAGCTCAGAGAAATGTCATAATGATAGAAACTAAGTACGATTATTTAAATATTCTGTTAGGCAAAATAACTTTTGGCTTTCAGGTATTTTTTTTTAGATGTACTACCTTTCGGGCACGTGTCGTGTGCTTGGTGAGCTTGGCGGGCAGCTCCCCGGGCGGCGCGGCGTCGGGCTTGCGCTTGCGGCCCGAGGGCTCCGAGGGCTCCGAGGGCTCTTAGTTTAAATAGAGTTGCGGGCATTTGTCTAATGGGTTTAGGGATTGTATTGTAAAGAATGGCGGTAAAGAGAATACTTTTACGAGAGAGAGTTTTTTAGAGTTTTGATAACGCTATCCTGCGATATCGTTATCAAAACTCTTGCTTCTGCAAGCGAAGCTTATCCACTTTACCAAACCAAAGACCACTTCAGACATTAACCTACATGGTTCTCATATGTTTGACAAATACGATTGTATGAACTTTAAAAGAGATTTTGACCCCTGAGTTTGTTTCGCAGGGTAATCAGCTAGGAAACACCGGCCTCATCTAGTTTAAAATTACCCAAAAATATTGTCGTGTAAAAGTGTTATGTTTAACCTACTTACAAAATAAATATCATTTATTTTATCATCAATCTCTTGCCTTTATCTTAACCCATTCTATAAGGTTTCGGTGCAAAAAGTATTTGGTGCCATTTAATATGTGCACTCCTTTCATACTTTTGTAATAATCATTGCATCAGGAGTCACCCTCTTTCTAGCGTATATCTTCTCTGTATAACGTCCAGTGAATCAAGACGGTTTTTCCTACCTTGAATAACCATCACCACTCACGCAAAAAACATTCCTCACGGCATTGTCCCTGCAAAAAAATGTGCAGATAAAAATTTGTTGTTTGCAATGAATAAAAAACGGGCTTTTATCGCCTAGCTCAGGTTTGCTTTGCCATGAGATTGAATCCCAGACCTACTGATCCACAGTCAAACTGGCCACCACTAGACCCGACGTCTGTGACGTCTTAACGAACCTGTCTCAAAATAACTTCTTCAACAAGAACCCATTTATGAAGGCCCCTTCAGATGTAGATGGCATTCCCGGTGTTTTATAGTCTCGGGACAGAAATTAAGATAATTAGTGGAACAAGGAAAGGGTTGTAAAGCAGCGATAAATATGGAAGTGCCTCCGTCTTCTCTGGAAAACGACATTCTTATCTATCGCTGCAAAATTGGTAAGTACTTTGTCAGAATCTTGTTATGTACACAGCTGTCAATTTGTGAAGAAAGGCACTGGTAGAAGTCTTAAACAGTTTCGAGAGAAGGATGGTATGACTATGCCTTTTTGTATTTTCTGGACTTACCGCAGATGAACTTGCGATTAAAAGATTTAAGTGGCAGTGTTTAAGATTTTTTTTGTCCAAAACAGTAATAATACTCTTATTCTTTTGCCAGCGGTAAACTGAAATTAACAAGGTTAACTTCTGACAGAATTCACACGAATTTCTTGAATCTGGTCGGCGAATAAATCCGGTTTACCAAGACGGAAAAATAAAAAATAAGATCAATGTTTTGCGTACAACCTTCAAATACCAGTATTACAACACTCACTTTCATTGTTCACCCAAAAGGCAAACAATATATAAAACATACATACTTAAACTAAGGTATACGTATATCGACAAAACTCAATATTTTTCTTCCAACGCCTCAGCACACAGAACCCAAACTTTTTCTTGTTTATTTAACAAAAACCTCCACTCAAAATCCCAGCTCCGCCATTTAATTTCATTCGCACACAAATGAGGATTTAGTAATTAAAACATTAGTGTACCTTGGGGGCCGGACACCTGAATTTTTCCGTTATTTACGACGCAAAGTTACAATTTTGGGTTAATTACCTTTTAGTATTCAATTCCCGTCGCAAACTAGCGGATGTGGCTCTTATACTAATGATACTGCAGCTAAATGTGCGTTGTATGTTCTTATTAACGTATTGTTTCCTGTAATTATGTTTGGGGTGGGCTTGTTATTACCCTTTATTAATTTAATGTTGGTGTACAATCTTTATGGAATTATCAATAGAAGGATTTTTTATGATTTAGTTTCAGGAACAAACCTTCTTCCTTGCTTTTTATACTTCACCTAAATACACAAATATAACGTTATATTTAACTAAACTACACTCATATAACTAGAACCATACATAACTGCAACGACGTCCACTGATATCTATGTATGTCCAAACAGAACTTTAAACTTGATAATGTAAAGGCTTACAATAATAATAATTATAATATATTTTTTCATTATTAAGGCACCAAGTCCCAATATTAAAATTACACAAGCTCATATACACACATTTGACAATCACTCCAACACTAAAATACAATAATCAACAAAATTCATCAGTAAATAATAATAAATAAATCATGAAATAAAAAAAATAAAAAAAACAATATAAATCATTAAAATACAAAAAATAAATTCATTAATCAGGTAATTAATTCATCAGTAAACAAAATACAATGAGTTACAGATTTTGTATTTCACAAAAGCACTTAAAAGACACAAATTGCCATTTACAGTAACTACTTCACTTTACAAACCGGACAGGCAATTGCCAATCGTACATAATCCGCAAATTCCTGTCCACATTTCCATCCGAATCAGTCTTCAATTTGTTTCACAAAAAACCGTTTCCACAAAAAATCGGTAATACATCTCAATCAACATTCATTGATACAAAACGGACAGAGGTCAGTACCGGTACATCAGGCCACAGAGCAAGGAAACGATACGGTGGCCACAGCTAGGGATGGCCTGTTAAAACTGTGTTGATGACGTGTATTAGTGTATTTTTTTTTAGGATGGGAAATCATCAAATGACTTCTTGCGCTCTGGGTGGAGCGGAAGGGCGTGTCAGACTCTTACTGACTAAAACCCATCCGTGTTTCTTCTAAAGCCCCTTGCGTTCCAGGGTCGCGGTGACTCTTTCGAACAAATTCCGCAACCCTGGCAGGCTCTGGCCCCGACTATTAGTGATACTAAGCGATTTGCATTGGAAAAGTGAAAAACACATTTACCTAACAGGTTAGTTTTAAAAACAACAGTGACCCTGACCACTCAATAATGGTGTAACTTTCTATAAATGACGCACAAGTACATCATACTCGACTTTCCGTCCGTTCGTCCGTCCGTCTGTCTGTCAGTGGGCTGTATCGCTTGGGCCCAAGAAACGTGTTTCTTTCAGTTTATGGTACGGAACACTTCGTTTGCGAGTCCGACTCGCAATTGGCCCTTTTTTTAGTTTGTTTTTAGTAATAAGTTAATCTTAAAATTTGTCGTTAGTAACAACATTTATGTACTACTAAGTTTACGTACTGTTAAGAAATTTTATTTTAAGTTTTTAATTTTCAAACAAGAAACACGTTTTATTATTTTAGGTGGCATATTTGGTACAAAATTTATGCCACATAAAAAAACAGAAAACGTGCTTCGCGGGTCGATCAAGGTTATGCAACGCTTGCCAAGGTTGGTCTATGGATGGGTGAACATACCGAGTTTCCTCTGTGCCTCTGAAAGCACGTTAAGCCGTTGGTCCCGGCTGTCATTAGTAGATCTTTTGCAGTCGTTACGGATTGTTAGAAGCCAAATCTGACAAGGAGTATCCGTGTCACCCAGTTAATGGGTTATGGAGGTCTGGTAGGCAGCCGCTCCACGTAAAATACTGGTATTCAGCTGAATCCAGTTTGACTGGCTAGGCAGATGATGAATTGGTGCAAAACTTCAGAGATTAGCTGTAGTAAACAAACCGACATAACAATATGCTTTAATATTGGTTTAGATGAAGCCAGGCGCCATACTCCGTGATCAGGTTCCATGCTCTATGTCCGGCCATTATTCAAATATACTGTCCAATATATTACAACAATCAGCCTTTTGTTTTGACCTATCATGCTCGTAAATAAATGTATGAGCTCTATTTTTATTTATTTATACGGTTTTATATGACAATGTTGGCTTGTTAGCTTTGACGGGGTATATAAGTAATTACATGTTGTTGGCATTTAGTTTTATGTTTGAGGTGATTTTTTTTTGTATTTTTATGCTTGAGTCTAGGCAGTGTTTGTACAACCTGATGTTTTTTTGCTGTTTTGTTCTGGTTTATCGGACGTTACAGAATCACATTCCATCCCATACCGTGGGTGTCGTAAGAGGCGACTAAGGGACTCACCAGAGAATGGGCAGCAGCATTCTCCGTCCATTGCGACAGCTACACTACGATCGCCAACCTGCCTACCAAGCGTGGCGATTATGGCAAACCCTTTGAAGGAGGCCTATGTCCAGCAGTGGACGTCTTTCGGCTGATATGATGATGATGAAATTATTTTTCTACAGTAAACACGCACACGCACTAATATAAAAGTTGGCTGAAAAGTAATTCTTTCCATTCAATGTTCAATCACCAGATTTTCATTCCCACCATAGGCTATCTTTATACTATGGTAGACGCCAAACAAACTTGCAATGAAGTACATTGACCTTATATCCCTCCGTAGATACTCGAACAATCAAATATGAACCGTTCCAATACTAGAGATCGTAAAGGATAGAAGTCAGGACAGCGCATTTATTGCGCATATGTCGCGTGTGTCTTTATTTTTGTTTTTGAAATTAAGAAAGTCAATAAATGTATACGGGTCAACGAACGTTATTGCACATTTATCTGGTGTCTGCCATAATCGTTTACTTTTTGAGATGATCCTCCAGATGATCCTGATAATACCATCTACAAACAAACTTTTTTTAGTCATATTAGTTTAAAACTTCAGCTTTAATTGCTTTTACATCATTCAATGCATCACTGTTACAAAAACAATGCAGGAACTTGGAATGCTACAACATCGTAGATCGAAACTTCCAATAATACCATTTTTATCCGATACCTTTTCCATAACTCACGTCGCATAATACAACGTAAACATTATACAACAAAAATGGGAACCGAACGTGACCGAAAACCTTAATAACGTTTGTAAAGGTGAGAGAGTTGTAAAGCAATGTTTTGACATGTCATGCTCACCCCGCACCCGAGAGTTACCGTTGGAGCTATGGGGCTCATCCGTGGCCCGATTGAGTGACCCCTGCACCCCACGTGATTGACTCGGTCCCAGTGACCCAATTTTGTAAGGCTTTTTATGTTATGATGTTTTGCTATTTAAAAGGATCTTTTTATATGACTTCCTAAATATACTTGGATGTATTTTTAGTCCCACTTTTACATAAGTCTAAGGGACGAATCGCTTCACTTTTGCTTGTAACTGTACACCCGTTAAACGAAGATAAGTTGGGGTCGTCCCTTGGAAAAGGAAAAAGTATGTACAAAACAAAAATGGCGCTGTTTCTTTGAAAACTTATCGGCCATGACTAACTAGACGGCTTAAAATAAAAACCTAGTGTTTTTATGATAAGATTTTATATTGTTCAACAACAAAAAATTTAGAACAAAGTCAATTAATAACTGTCGGAACACTTCTGAATTAACAATTGTTTTAGAAATACTCCAGGGAGACTTTACATTGTACCACTCTCACAGAACGACAATAGAACCCAATTAATTTAGGTCTGTTTTCCAGAATTACTTACCTAAAAGAGAACCTCAATCACAGTATATAGATACAATATACTTACAGTACTATTTAGAACAGGACCTTAGTAACCAAGCGTTGAACTACTTAAATCTTTGAAACGATTTAATATTCACCCACATTCATTGCTTTAAAGGGTATCAAACACTCTTAGTTACATTTCATCATCATAATTTAAGCCGAACTACATCCATTGCTGGATATAGGCATCTCCTTAGTGTCGCCATATGAAACAGTTCTGTGCGTCTCCCATCCAGCGGATTCCCGGGGACTTCACCAGGCCATCGGTCCTTGTGAGAGACCTTCTAACGTTGCGTCTTCCGGTACGTGGTCGCCGATCTAGACTTTTCGACTCAATCAACTATCTGTTTGTTCTGAACTAATTTGATCCACCACAATCTTTAAATTCTAGCTACCCATTACATCTTTCAAACATTGTTTTCCTAAATATCAGCCTTTTAGCAATACTTTGATTTGCTGCTCACAAACCACTAACTAAATTTCTACGCAAAAAAGATCATTGTGTAGCAGTCCCTTAAAATGGTTTATCATAATCGCTACTCGGTGGGGTTTGCCATAATCGCCACGCTTGGTAGGCGGGTTGGCGATCGCAGTGTAGCTGCTGCAATGCACAGAGTATCTCACCAGAGTATGGAGCAGCAGCCCCCCCCTTTGGGGGAGGCCCATGCCCAGCAGTGGACGTCTTTCGGCTGGTATGATGATGATGATGAAGTTTAAACCTACATAAATCCCAAACCAAATATGTATACTAAACCTAACTACGTACATAATTATATTTAAAAACAAATTAGCGACCAGCCTCGACTTCGCATGGGTGCATAATTATACAGGGTGTCCCAAAACTCAACGTCAAGCCGAAACGGGGTGACAGGATTGATCATAACCATCACGAGAAAAATCTGAAAAAAAATCTATCCCATGCAGTTTAAAAATTATGGGCATTTTAAGAAAAACCTAGAAATTTGATCAAACTGTACCATTTTTCGGTTATTGTGGTTATTCTTTTTTATTTTTGTTCATTTGAACTTTGGAAACGTAATCCTAAATAACATTTCTAGAATCCCAATAAAAAATAATGACACAATTGCCTCAAGTTTCCGAGAATTGAGACTATTTGTTAAACTACGAATTTAAAATTTTCAAGATTCGTCGACTTTGACAGGCCCTCCTATAAAAAAAATGTACTAGAGTGCCTTGGCAAGTGGCATTAAAAGTTGGCGCATTTAATCAGAATTCTAAAATGGTACAATACTTGTTAGTTCCATACAATAGAAAAGAGTAAAAAAATTAAAACCTCAAGTAACCCGATTTTTGCTATCTCATTTTACTCAGTTAAAATGTTTTTAATTCACACAAGCTCTAGGTAGGTTCTTAATTTTAAGACAAAATGATGAGAGAGATGGATAATGGGTATGTTCGCCATGAGTGAGCGAGACAGATAGTGACGCCACTTTTACCAAAGTGAAAAAAAGTTAGTAAAATTAGTAAAATAATTAATACGAATACGAACGTGCGCAGTAGACGAATGAGCGAAACGTACTAACTGGTTGGTGTCGGACTGGTAGCGTAGCCATTTGCTTGGCTGAAACTAGTGCGAATGAAACAGATAGATGCCATAGCATCTATCTGTTTCATTCGCACTCGTTTAAACGACGCATCTCCGTCTCAATGCGTGGCGTCACTATCTGTCTCGCTCACTCATGGCAAACATACCCATTATCCATCTCTCTCATCATTTTGCCTTAAAATTAAGAACCTACCTAGAGCTTGTGCGAATTAAAAACATTTTAACTGAGTAAAATCTGATAGCAAAAATCGGGTTACTTGAGGTTTTAATTTTTTTACTCTTTTCTATTGTATGGAACTAACAAGTATTGTACCATTTTAGAATTCTGATTAAATGCGCCAACTTTTAATGCTACTTGCCAAGGCACTCTAGTACATTTTTTTTATAGGAGGGCCTGTCAAAGTCGACGAATCTTGAAAATTTTAAATTCGTAGTTTAACAAATAGTCTCAATTCTCGGGAACTTGAGGCAATTGTGTCATTATTTTTTATTGGGATTCTAGAAATGTTATTTAGGATTACGTTTATAAAGTTCAAATGAACAAAAATAAAAAATAATAACCACAATAACCGAAAAATGGTACAGTTTGATCAAATTTCTAGGTTTTTCTTAAAATGCCCATAATTTTCAAACTGCATGGGATAGATTTTTTTTCAGATTTTTCTCGTGATGGTTATGATCAATCCTGTCACCCCGTTTCGGCTTGACGTTGAGTTTTGGGACACCCTGTATACCTGAACCTTGCTCATTTATTAGTCTTTCTATTAGTGAAAACCTCATCAAAATTCGAAGCATGGTTTAGAAGTAAGCGGGAAAACAGACGGACATACTTTGTCTTAAATAAATGAAAGGAAGTATTTATGCCAATGAAAAATCCCATCGAGCGGCTTGTCGTTCTGTTGGTAACATTCATCGATCGATTGAAGGACGGGTCTGTATCTGTCAATCCTAATCTCTTCCGCCATTATCGTAATGTTTGATGACCGCTGAGCGCTTCGACTTAACAAACGGTTTTGTAGAAAATGTTTAAAGATGAGTTTTATTATTTATAGGCTTTTAGTTGAGTTGAGAGATTTTAGATTTAACGTTTTGCTCTGGTTATTCGTTTATTAGTTATTTTGATTATAATTATGATAATCTTAATCCTAACTAATATTATTACTGCAAAAGTGAATTTGTTTGTTACATTCTCACGCCTAAATCGCTGACCAGATTATTATGGATTTATAGAGGTATGCGGTACAGAGAGTAAAGCCACCACTGAAAAATGGGAGGATCCTCCGTCCAGACGGTTGTTGTTTATGGTTGGCAACTGCCCGATAGTTGATATTCGGACTGTTGTATACGTTCAAATCGCACACAGAACTTTACTTGCGCGATGCAGAATTTTGTAGTTAGTTCGTCGTAGATGGCGTTGCGGTTCTTTTTGCTGCCGTACAAATTTCGCTTGTTAGTTTTTAATGTGGTGGTTTTTCATTGATGCCCCTACAGATTTAGGTACAAGTGACCTAGCGCCTATTATAGGCAACTTTTTTTTGCGAAAATAAATTAATATTGAATGCGACCAAAGCCGCAGGCAAAAGTAAGTACCTACGTACGGTATAAAAAAAGATTAGGTGTAATAATGTCAATATAAAATTATTTTTTATTTTATAAACGATCCTCGACTCTAATATGTACTAACGGCGGAGCACCGTCAATGAATAAAATATTTACGAAACGGAACACGTGTAGGATTTTTACGAACCTTTTTTGTAAACGATAGGTACAGCCAGTCCATTGTCGGTTTAAATGAAGATAAAAATCGAATTTACCTGAAACAAAACAAAATACTCTCATAAAACCGGTACGTGGACAAAATTCACAAAAAAACTTTTCCTTGTACAAAAAATATGTGACAAATATTGCCTGATAACCTTGAAAAGATAGCTGAGAAAGGAAATTGATAGAATATATCTTTTTTTACCAAGAATAATGAGAAGGTTTACAACAAATTGGTACTTATCTAGCTTTTATGTTGCGGAGAAAATAGAAAGCGTCGCCGGCATGATAGATCGCTTATGACGGTCGACAAGAGGGTTCTAGAGATAACTGTGACATATTCTGGGAAAATAGACTCGCTGAATAATATCGAAAAATAAATATGTGGTATCCATACGTATCTGTAGCCCACTTGCTACAGCAATTTAGAATCAGAATCAGAATTATACGTATCTGTAGCCCACTTGCTACAGCAATTTAGAATCAGAATCAGAATTATACGTATCTGTAGCCCACTTGCTACTGCAATTTAGAATCAGAATCAGAATTATACGTATCTGTAGCCCACTCGCTACTGCAATTTAGAATCAGATTCAGAATTATACGTATCTGTAGCCCACTCGCTACTGCAATTTAGAATCAGAATCAGAATTATACGTATCTGTAGCCCACTTGCTACAGCAATTTAGAATCAGAATCAGAATTATACGTATCTGTAGCCCACTCGCTACTGCAATTTAGAATCAGAATCAGAATTATACGTATCTGTAGCCCACTCGCTACTGCAATTTAGAATCAGAATCAGAATTATACGTATCTGTAGCCCACTCGCTACTGCAATTTAGAATCAGAATCAGAATTATACGTATCTATAGCCCACTTGCTACTGCAATTTAGAATCAGAATCAGAATTATACGTATCTGTAGCCCACTCGCTACTGCAATTTAGAATCAGAATCAGAATTATACGTATCTGTAGCCCACTTGCTACTGCAATTTAGAATCAGAATCAGATTCAGAATTATACGTATCTGTAGCCCACTCGCTACTGCAATTTAGAATCAGAATCAGAATAATTTACTTGCCAGCAATGTAGGTACAAGTTTGAGATGGGTACAGAATTGGGTGTTTCCGCTACATTCTGCCTTACGGCATGCAAAATTATTATTTTTTGCAGTTCAATACAATAATAAAATTGTCATTGACTTAATACTAACATGTCATCAAAATTCACATAAATAACTCAATTGTCACATATATAGTCGATTACCAAATCAATAATCTTATCTAGGAATTATAACAAATTGTTATCATTAGACATTTCAATAACAAGAAAAAATAAGGTACAGTTAAGTTAAGGACACCCTCGCGCCATAGCATGTTCCAAGTACGGCAGGCTGTGCCGGCGCTGCCGCTGCGGCTGCTGAGGTCCTCAAGCGGCGCAAATATTGTAACCTTATTGGGAATTACAGTTTTGAGGCGTTTGGGGTCGAAACGCCAAGGATCATGAGGTCCGAGTGCGCGTCTCCTTTTCAAGGACATATCTCGCCGACTGATCGACACTTTGCGTGACCATAGGGCTGGCTCGTTCTTTGCTCAAAGAATTAGCATTGACATTCAACGTAGCAATGCTGCCAGTCTTCTGGGCACGTTTCCGGATGACAGCGATGCGGAGGAATACTTCGACGCCTGAGCGTACTTTGTTTTTGTATATGTACATACTTAGGTTTAGTAGATGTAAATAGTTTAAGTAAGTAGTTTTAAGATAGTTATGTACATACATTAATGGTATAATGGAAATAAAATATACTTTTCAAGTAAAGATGTGGATCTTAACTTGAAAGGTTAAATAAATATCTGAGTCCAATGAAATAGATTTCCCAGAAGAACCTTTAACGGCCATTTTAAAAAGTTATCTTGCTCTTCATCTTCCGTGAGAAGGAACGCTTTCAACGATTCCTTTATTGCAGTAATTTATACTTTATGAGTTACTATTAAAAGGAGGTCCTTCGTACTTTTGTTCATTGTCCTAACACTTATTGCTTTCTTGTTTCGTTGGAAAGCAGTTGGATGACAAAGTCAGAAGAGTTTAGTTATGCTTGACTTAATCGATTTGAATCCATCACCACCAACTCAAGTATCAACTTAAATATGTATTATAGGATGATTTTAAGGCACCATTTCTACAAGGTACTTAAATGACCTGATGAATGATGAACGAATGATGAGAAAATGACGACACGATTGGCGTAGTGGTTGAGCGATTGACTGCTGCGGTGCGTGTCGCGGGTTCGATTCCCGCACGGAACAAATATTTGTAAGGCCTACAGATATTTGTTCCGGGTCTGGCTGTTTGTGTATGTGAATTTGAATGTTTGTAAACGCACCCACGATGCAGGAGAAATTCCAAGTGTGGGGCAAAGTTTTTTTAAAACGTACAATTCCTTGTATCACGGCCTATCGATTTAACGCGTGCGGCTCATACGACAATAGCCCGAGTATGAAAATGTATGGCACCGCTTCCGAAGTCGGCCGCGCGCGTTTGGCGCAGACCTCGGAAACGGCGCGCACCATACATTCTCATACTTTGACTATTGTCACACGCGATAGACCGCGCGCGTCTGCGATCGGCCGCGATGCACGCAATCGAACCTTAAAACTACGGGTTGCAAAGGTATTTGAACGTTTTAAGAATTATATCCGGGATTCTTAATTAAAATATAGTACCAGCTTCCTTATGGTTTAAAAGTGCAACGGATGAAATAGCTGCAATCTAAAGAAAACCTAGATTTTTTAAACAAAATCACGGCTTTGTTTCATTACAGAATTAGCAAAGGAGTATCGCACACCACTTACATAACAGGACCCTCCTAATGTATATCCAGTAGCCCGACAATACCTACATACAATGAACAAGCTTGATGATCAATTTACACACCGACTTCGTACCTAGAGATTATTGCCCCAAAATACTCCTAACACAATATTTTTTTAATAAAACCTGAAGTAGTCCCATTCACATTTAATAAGCAGAGATACAATGAACGACGACACAGATTGCTCCTGAATTAAGCAACGTAATAAGATTGAAGCCTCTCAACTAGAAGATTCTGGAGGTAATAACACAGACTCAGATCAAAGGGAACATCTGGCTGTAATGCTACGTCAGAGAATATATTGGGCAAGTATGATAATCACTGACATATCTTTCATAGGAAAAGTTGTTTGGCGTTATGTGTGACAATGACACAGTTTTTGACGGTGTAAAAATTGACCAAATTGTCTTAAAATGCCTAGTTCCTTGTTAAGAATAATTATTGTTAAGAAATCATTTTGTCACAAATCGATTTGTTTTGATATGCAACGTGTAACAGAATAAACGCAATACCTCTAAGGGAGGTCATTGTCTTCGTAACCTTTTCCCAACTATATTGGGGTTGGCTTCCAGTCAAACCGGATTCAGCTGAATACCAGTATTTTACGTGGAGCGGCTGCCTACCAGACCTTCACAACCCATTAACTGGGTAACACGGTACTCCTTGGCAAGACTGGTGTCAGATTGTCTGGCTTCTAACTATCCGTAACGACTGCCAAAGATCTACAAATGACAGCCGGGACCAACGGCTTAACGTGCTTTCCGAGGCACGGAGGAGTCTCGGTATGTTAAGATGGTCACCCATCCACAGACCAACCTCGGTAAGCGTTGCTTAACCTTGAAGATCGACACGTGCAGCTGTTATTAATTAGCCACGAGCTCCTCACTAAGGAGGTCATTGTACTCATCATTATGAATAAATGATTGTCCTTTGTTTAATTTTCATTTTATCTTGTATGGGAGACCTACCTCATCCCTGATGCTTGCTGGGTCTCTGAGCCCAGAGGATGCCTGTTCAGCACGGATATAAGGTAAGTTAGAGGGAACACACACACTGGGAGTTAACTTTTTTTTTCAAGATTTATCCCGGACAAGTTTTTAAAAGATTTTGCAAAATGTAACTGTGTTCCATACTAAACTATTGAGCCTATAGTCTTACAGCACTGTCAAAAGTCAAGTCAAAAAGTCAAAAAAGTCAAAGCGTTTATTTCAATTAGGCCATTAAACGGCACTTTTGAGCATCATCATTAACAGTTCAGTAAAATAATAGTATTCAAATGAATAAAGTGACTCTACTGTCCATTCGGAAAGGTAGATTCTTATGATGAAGAACGGACAAGAAACAAGAAACTCCATAGTTACAATTTCTAAATAAGGTTTTTACAATATTTGGTATACAAAAATTAATTTAATATTATGTGAGGACGATGAACCCCGAGTGTGCTACTTATAGGGTTGCGGAATTTGTTCGAAAGAGTTACCGCGGCCTTGGAACGCAAAGTGGTTCAGAAGGAATACGGATAGGTTTTAGTCAGTAAGAGTCTGATACGCCCTTCCGCTCCACCCAGAGCGGAAGAAGTTATCTGATGATTTCCCATCCCTTAAAAAAAAAAGCTACTTATAGGAACAAAATATTAGTTTTGCTACAATAATTCCTTTCAATGACGTCAGAAGCAAGTTAGAAATACAGAATCATGTAAGGCAGCAGAAATCGCTTCTGTTAATAGCTTGGGCAAGCCGTCTGTTAATCTCACTTGGCCTGGCCTATTGTCTGCTTTGATTTAACGGCACACTTAATTATCCTGGATTTACCTCCCGGGCTATAAAGCCTCACTTATCTAACGAGAAAAGGATACTTTTTACAATGAATGTGCGTAATTTCCGACAGGCTGAACAGAAAGAGCTAAGAATTTCGCAATTTAATTTCACATTCAACCTAAACCTAGACCCAAACCTGACTGAAACTTGAACTCATATCTATATACATACAGGTAAATGAATTTAACTCATACACAACGTAAACTCACACTATTGCACACACTCACTCACACACACACACACAACACAAACAAAACACGTCACATAAATCACACAAGTGCGCTCTCATTTGTAGTTTTTGTATTTTCTTTATTTTATTATTCTGTTTTCAATTGCAGACTCTGTAAATGTTAAGTGGAAGAGCGGAGTCACCTAACACAAGCAACTTCTTGCTTAAAAGGTGATCTCGAAATATCGTACGTAGAAAGCTTATGTAAATGTACGGCTGAACCGATTTTCTTGAATCATAGCTCAGAACACTCTCGATTACATTACCTTTCTAACAAAAAAAACTTAATCAAAATTGGTTCATCCTTTTAGGAGTTACGGTGCCATAGACAGACACAGATACATACGTCAAACTTATAACACCCCTCTTTTTTGATCGCGAATCCGCTGTGGATTTCCGTAGGATGATGATGATGATGTAAACCCATCATAAATAACAACTCAACCAGGTAATTAGCATTCCTAGAAACTTCCTAAAAAATCCTTATTCATTTTGAAAATCCTTGAAGTGAGTAGTTTTTAATTAAAAATACAAGTAACCACAAAGTTTTAGAAACACTAATTAACTAGACAACTTTCAAAAAACAGCTTTTCAACACATTTTGCTTTCACGTTTTCAACATAGTCTCAATTTTAGACAAAAAATTCACCCGAATTTCGTTGGCTTTGAAGTACAGGGTGTGAAAACACTGCCGAATTTTCCTCCAAAATTGTTACACAGAAATAAAACATGAGCCAAATTGGAACCTTGTACTGTGTTAAACATAAAACGCGTATATGACATGTTTTTGTAACGTTCTTGTTCCTAAATACACTTTTGTCACTATCGAAGTATGAAACACTTTTTTGAGTCGTCTTTATCTTACCCCTTTTTTAAGGATGTGAAATCATCAAATGAGCTCTGGGCGGAGCAGAAGGGAGTGTCAGACTCTTACTGACTAAAACCCATCCGTGTTCCTCTTAATGCCCTTTGTATCCAGGCCCGCGGTGACTCTTTCGAACAAATTACACAACCCTGGCAGGATTTGCCACTAGCGAGCCCCGTTTACTATGCTGACATCACTATTCTTTTACCTTATTTGTAAGTATGTGAGTACCATGTACTAAATTTATTTAGAAAATGAATAACTTTACCGTTGCTGGTAATACTTTTTTCCTATAAGTAGCATACTCTGGGTGCATTGTCCTCACATACATATTATTAAATGAATTGTTGTATACAAAATATTGTAAAACCATTATTTGAAGAGTAGCTATGGAGTTTCTTGTCCGTTCTTCTCTATAAGAATCTACCTTTCCGAATGGACAGTGTCCCTTTGTTAATTTTATACTATTATTTTAACTGTAAATGATGACGTTCAAAAGTGCCGTTTAATGGCCTAATTGAAAATAAACGCTTTGACTTATCCTTATCTCAATTTATTTGAGGTCGTCGCAACATGTGTTCTGCTGCCAAACTTCTCTTTTAGTTGTCAATTGCGAAAACAACTAGACAGGGGTCTCGTGGTCCGAAGTTTGAATTCCTGGTTGGGCAAATATTGGTTTTGGATTTTTGCATTGGGAATTTATTAGTAGCTGCCTAGAGTTACGAAATTATCGTAAGTACATAGGTGAAACGGAGCACTGAGCACTGTTGTGGGCGACACATATGACTTGTTAATATAATAATTGTAATTTTGTAATATTATGTAATTTATAATGATGACCTAATAATGCTGCTGACATTTTAATTGTGACTAATGTGTGTATTATTTTTCTGTAATTGAGTCTTGATACTTGAAATAAATAAATTGATAAGCCCGAAACTACGGACTTCGGGTTTAGAGAGTACCCCTTGGTTTGTGTTGTACGGGAACATGTTTACGTATTTTTACAGTTAAGCCCGTGTATCGAACTAACACTTGAACAAAACGTTATAATCGATGCTCAGTTTTTTGTAATACATCCAACATAAAGTTTATTTTTATGATATGTCTGGTTTTAAATATTCTCATTTAATTATAATTCATATGAAAACAAACTATGTATAACCTCAAAATAACTTGTAAAAGTGTCCTAAACTAATTTCGGTTTCAGGTAATTATTTGCCTGAAACCGAATTAAGTTCAGGGCACTTTGAACCTATGCTTGTTCACTTGGTATTTATATTCGGCTGCTCTTGTTGTACTAATTAGGTACCTATTTGAGTAAGTAGTTTCTTTACGGGGTCGGACACCGAAGGTTTTTAGTCCTAATTAAGGTTTTACTGTTTCTAAAGCGCCTGTAATTATTTTGTGGGATGAAACGAGTTGTCTCCAAAGACAAATACTACCTACCATATCATTCTGAGATTTATCATTAACCGACTTCAAAAAAAGAAGGAGGTTCTCAATTCGGTTTTTTTTTTGTTTGTTTGATACCTCATAACACCATCACCTATGGACCGAAGAAAAACTATTTTTTGATACGAAAGAATATACTTTCCGATTGGTCCCGTACAAATTTCATCAAAATCGGTTCAATATTTTGGTTTTTAAATAAGCTGGGAAAATAAAATCCAAAAATATGATCCAAGTAAACGAAATTGCGCATTTTGTTTTCCAGTGGTGTTGTTAGGTGCACTAAAAACATTTTAATAAAAAAATACAACAGACCACCAAATAAAAATAACTTTAATTTCGGAAGTCGGTGTTAAAATACGAAGAAACAACCAACTTTATTGTATTTTTTTATTTGGATATCGGTTGTACTTTTGGCATTCAATTTTATTTTGGTCTAAAAACTACGTCTGTTCACAGTGTTTGGCGACGCCTCTCAAATGTACTGAATGAAAAGCTAAAAGATTTATGTTGTGCGCTAAAACTTTCAGAAATAATAACAGATTTATTTACCACAATTTGTTCGCTATATTTTTTTATTTTTTTTGCAACTGTGAACAGATTCGCCTAATTTTTCTACCTCCCAACAACGTGGCTAATAATTTAGAGGGAAATGCTAATACTTTTGGCTGATGAGTCGAGACTTAATGAGTCTTCTTGGCTGGGACCTGACATAGCCTGGGAACATCATGGTCATTTAGCTTATTTCGGGCTTACGACACTCGGCTGAAAATAAAAATAAATAATTTATATTTTTTTTCATTTACTGGAATCACTTTCTGTCATAAAATACTATTACTGAGTCCGTAATTTTGAAACTTGTAGAAAGTGTAATATTATGTCACTGAATATTGGATAGTCTGGTCACTCTAGTCATAATAGTATAGTTCAATCAATCTACTTTTTAGGGTTCCGTACCGGCAGGGTAACCAACGGAACCCTATTAGCCTCCGCTATCCGTCCTTCCGTCCGTCCGGCTGTCTGTCAGCGGGCTGTATCTCAAGAACCGTAATAGGTACACAGCAAATTTTCACGGAGTGTGTATTTCTATTGCCGCTATAAAAAAAATTAGTAAAAATTAAATTAAAAATTAAAGGGGGCTCCCATACAAGATACGTGTTTTTTTCGGTTTATGGTACGGAATTCTTCGTATGGGAGTCCGGTTTTCGGAGGCCTGGAGGAGTCTTTTAATGGATGGTCACCCATCCACAGACTGACCTTGCCAAACGTTGCTTGACCACGAAGATCGATCCATGTGGCTGGTATTAATTAGCTATGAGCTATATTTCAATTTCAATAAAACATTTATTTTTTAATAAACTTGTACATTTAAATACTAATTAAATTATTTAGATACACTTAAAATTAAAATAAAACTTCTAACTAAAACATGGCGTCAAAAAATTTGTCCGCATCGCTGTCGCCAAAAGACTGGCGGCATTGCCACGTTTCATAAAATATTGAATCCGAAAAGACGAAGAACAAATTAGGCGGTTGTTATTTATTTATCTGGCCTCTAGACATAAAATGTAGGTCTTTGAAGTTTTTCTATAAGTAGCTTAAGGCCTCGATTCTCGGTAGTCTGGTATGGTAGACTAAAGTCCCGAAAAATACGCGTTCCTTTTGTTACAAAATAAACAGCTTATTGTTAGAAATTTAAACACAATGAATGATATGTACTCACAAAGTCAAAGTCAAAGTCAAAACGTTTATTTCAATTAGGCCATTAAACGACACTTTTGACCGTCATCGTTTACAGTTCAGTAAAAATGATAATATTACATTAATAAAGTGACTCTACTGTCCATTCGGAAAGGTAGATTCTTATGGAGAAGAACGGACAAGAAACTCCATAGTTACTCTTTTAAAATAATGATTTTACAAAATTTGGTATACAAAAGTTAATTTAATATTATGTGAGGACGATGCACACATAGTATGCTACTTATAAGAACAAAGTATCACCAGCAAAGGTAAACTTATTTATTTATTTATTTAAACTTTATGTACAATAGTGGTACATGGGCGGACTTAATGCATCAAGGCATTATCTACCAGTCAACCTTTGGGTTATAAAATTTAGGTAAATGGTACTCACATATTTACAAACATTGTAACCATTTTTACCTATCTTACATAGAAACATATAGGTACATGGACGAACTTAACTATATTTACCTGTATCATTCTTGTTTAGTCCTAGTTTAGTTCAATTATTCTATTCTAGTCATACTTTTGTTATTTTTTGAAGTGATAACTTAGGAGGGTAAACCGCTTCGTAACGTAACGCGTTCCCTTCCCTTTCTCTCACGCATACGGCAGCGGTAGGCAGGCTCTTCCTCTCTCACTCTAACCCACAGTGCTAGTCGTATTTCGGACAGACGCTTCCCATATCGTTTTTTTTTTCTTATTTAGTTTTTAACGCGTCTTTACCAATATAATTTAAGAACTACTAACACTATCGTTTAAGGTTTAGTTTAAGACAAATATCTAATCATGTATGTGGGTAGTCAAACAAGTTATGTGCACTCGGACCTAAAGACCCGAGAGTTTCAACCCCAAAAGGGCTAAAATAGTATGTCGCTTTGTGGCAACTAAATACTTTTTTTTCTATCTTTTTTACTTCTTTCTACCAAATAGTTGTTGTTACTGTTCTGCAATAGCATTCAAACTAGGACTTATGTCTGGCAAACTTTCCATTCAGTAGAATCCGAGGGATTTTAAAGGAAACTGCTGCTCCAATCTTACTAATATTAAACATGTGTTTGTTTTTTACAGTTTCAAGAAAAAACTACTGACATGACATTTGGCTCACATAAACATAGTTTATAGCCTGGATTAACACATAGAATACTTTTCGGTAAATCTTCCTACGACATAGGAACATTTCCGATCAGGCGGAGACGCGGGTGGCAGCTATCATTGATATTATTACACACTTACCCCGCGGGAATTCTGCGGAAACCAATCAATCTCCATGACACTGTTACTAACCAAAGCGGATAAGTTTGTTTTGCCGTTTCTTGTAAGAACAAAACAACAACTCCGACAATAGGAAGCCGTGGAAAGGGGACCTTTTGAAGGCTGTCTATTGGAACTTCTACTTAAAGTGATCAGCCTTTTTCCAAGGTCAGTCGAGATCCGAAAAGAATCACAAATCTCAATCCATTTAGGGTGAAAATTTAACTTCAATTAATATTGAAGTTTAATTTCACAAGTAGTGTTGAGGCTAAAGGAAGTATCCCACCCTAAGTCCCATTGAACGTTAACGTCAAAAGTATTTGACGTTTACGTTCAATGGGAATCGAAGGGACGGAATCGAACATGGATGAGACTGGCACATGAGCGTGGAATTGGCACTGGAAAAGAGAGGCCAGCAGTAGGTGAAGTCGGTTTGTGGATGATGATGATGCTTGAGGTAATCACAACCGCTCTCCCAGCCCGCAGCAGGCGCATCGGGCGTCGGAGGAGGACATACGCTGCCCTCTTCCGGCCCCCCTAACTGGGTCCAGGGGCGGCGGACTTGGGGATGTCCGTCGCCCCCCATTCATCAGGACCCGAGGTGGCGGCGCGTGGTGTTCCCGTGCGCCCCTCTTTGACGTAGCGTGGGGAGGCAAACACCTCACTCCCCCGCTGACGCTAGGTGGCCCGCAGTGGCGGGCCGGCACCAGCCGGGGATTGCGGAAGTCGCATACGTTCCTGCGATCCCCGGCGTAGGTGGAGATGGAACACCGGGGTGGTTTTAGTCAGTAAGAGTCTGACAGACCCCTCCACCCGCCCCAGGGTGGAAGATTTCCCCCCGACGTCAAAAAAAAAAAAAGGCCTACATTATGTTCAGCAGTGGACGTATTTCGCTAAAAGTAATGATTGTGATTTGGTAGTAAGCACAGCAGTGTACAGTGTACACGTATTTAGATTTTAAACCGTTCTATGTGTAGCTTGTGACGAATTCATTTCACAGTACGTACCAGGAGTTCATAATATTTGCGGAGGCTTACTGCGAAGTAGCACGCAATTTAATCGATGCAAACGTTCACTCCACATAGCTGCATTTTTACACAGAGCAACTTTGAAAACGTTTAATTTTATTTTTCACGAATGGGAATCGTGCCAAGTTGCTTTAATGTAGGTACCAAGCTACCAGGCCAGCAGAAGTGCGAAGGGATGCCACAGTCATTTATGTCTGTAATGTCATGTTTAAAACGATATTTTAAATTATGATTACACTATTGAGTCGGTATTACTAGCCAGGAATCGAACCTCGAAGATTTTGGAAAAAAAACACACCCCGTATTATTTACACCATCCAAAAGTGTCGTTAGTAAAAATCAAATTCTAGCATGTAATAACATATGGCAAACTAAAAGAAACCTCATTTTTAACAAAATAGTTTAAAATAAAAATTAAAAAACAATTTATATTTTTTTCATTGAAAAATTGGTAAAGGCACAAAATTGGTAAAGGCACTACAGGGATTCAAATAATACATGTCTTTACACTGACCTTAGTTTACCCTTCATCGAAATCTAACCAAACTCCAATCAACCGCTGAGGCGTGATTGAGTAACATTTACTTATCAGACTTTCAAGTTTTTAATATAATGTACTAGTGGTCCCGGCGAACTTCGTACCGCCTTTGAATAAATTTTTGCCGTGTTCTTGGTCGCGGCATTGTTAATGATAATATCGGCACGATAAGCTAAAAGAAACTCGAAACAAACACATCAACCGGTCAACTTCAAAACTTCTAACTGTCAAATTTTCTATCATACTTAACCATAGATAACATTACGTTTAGCTGTCAGTTGCGTTTTTTTATTCCGTGTCAGTTGCGTTTTGTTATACCATTTTTAACAAATGAACGGCTAGACTGATTTTATATGTTTTGACTGATAAATTTTTCGTTTTTCTGTTTGTTGCGTTTTGTTATAAAATGGGATAAAAACACGCTTTTATAGAAAAATCCAAGTAAAAAACAGAAAATAAAATTTAATAAATTTGATTAAGAATAGTGTAAAAAAGAAATGAATGTACATTATTGTAAAAAAGCGCGGGTTCTAAGCTACCTCCCCACCAATTTTCAGCCAAATCGGTTCGACCGTTCTTGAGTTGTAAAAGTGTAACTAACACGACTTTCATTAAATATAGATGATAGGATTCAATCAATGTTTGATAAAGAATCACTTTCATTGAAAACTAGTCAAGTTTCGAGACGCGTACATTTAATATCTTCAGACGTGTCTTATTAGCCGTCTCAAGACATCAGTGTCCTTGACAGGCAGTATTGACGTGTTCATTTCAATAAGCATCAAGTAAAAGGCGTCAAGTCTTCAGACATCTGCGTTTTATAATTTAATTTCGACGTGACCTTTTTAAGGTGGGTCTGGATTTTAATGAGCAAAGCTATTCAAGATTCTGATGAGGTTGAATACAAAGCCGGAGTGCAATGATTTTTTGGTTGTATCTTTTGTTTAATTTTGCTTTAATAAGAGTTATTTTTGGGGTTTTTTGTCTTTTGAGCGTGCTTTTAATGACGAGTGTGGTTTAATTTTTGGGTTGGTATTTACGGTCTGAGGTATTTTAGAACGATGTGCAGTTTTGAAAGATTGACTGGAAGCCGTCCCCAATATAGTTGGGAATAGGCTATGCAGATGATGATGTTTAGTTTGATAGATATACTTCATCTTCACTATCATCATATCAGCCGAAAAACGTCCAATGCTGGACATAGGCCACCTCCAAGGGGGGGCTTGCCTTAATCCTCCAGTGTAGCTGTTGTATGCACAGAGAATGCTGCTGCCCATTCTCTGGTGAGTCCCTTAGTCGCCTCTTACGACACCCACGGCAAGTGATGGGATGGTGCTATTGTTTTACGTCCGACAGAATACAGTATACAGATATACAGTATTTTAAACTAAAATCTAGTTATAAATCAAGATTCATTATTGCGCCAGATTTTAATAACTTCTCTTGTCAATAGGGATTTTTAATGAAAAAAAAACAATCACGATGTTTCTAATCACTGTATTATCACGTTTTTTTTTCTTTCTTCACGTAGACGAAAATTGAAGATGATGAAAAGATGGGACTGACATACGCATTGCGTTTACAAAAGTCCCTAATAAATAAATTAAGAAAAAAAAAAAAAAAAAAGAATATGATGAAAATGAGCGTGACGGCTCTATAATGGTACAACTGGGTACAATTTTTATCAGCAACGTGACGTCACGAGTGTCATCGTAGATTTGTTCAGTAAAATACCCTATTGGAAGCACTTGCTGTATCGCTCGATATCTCGAAGGCCTTTGATAGGGTGTGGCACGCAAGTCTACTCAGCAAGCTTCCTGCTTATGGCATCCCAGCTGATTTTTGTAGCTGGATATCAGACTTCCTTAGTGAACGGTCGATCCGAGTAGTCGTTGACGGCTGCTTCTCTGACCTCATGGCTATTAATGCCGGAGTTCCTCAGGGGTCTGTTCTCTCTGCAACTCTTTTCCTGCTGCACATCAATGACCTGCTTCAGCCTGGTATTGTTGGGTATGCAGATGACAGTTCGGTTTCAGAGAGATACTTGTCTAGCGCAAAAACCAGCGGGGAAGAAGTTCGTTCCTTGAGAGAGGCCATGGTAGAGCGGACAAATTTGACCTTAAGTCTTGTCTCCCAGTGGGGTGATGACAATCTGGTCTCTTTTAACGCCACCAAAACACAAGCATGTCTTTTTACCGCGAAAAGGAGTCGTTTCGACCTAACTCCGACTTTTCGGGGTACATCTGTTCCTGTAACCGATCGGCTCGAGCTCCTAGGCATGGAGTTGACAACCAGTCTCAACTTTGGTGCCACCATTGAGCACAAAGCCCAAACTGCGGCCAAAAAGCTGGGCATCCTAAATAGAGTGAAGCGATACTTCACGCCTGGACAGCTTTTAACCCTCTACAAAGCACAAGTCCGATCCTGCATGGAGTATTGCAGCCACCTTTGGGATGGCTCAGCTAAATACCAACTTGCCGCGCTTGACTCGGTGGAACACAGAGCTAAAAGGCTCATTGGCGACGTAAGACTGGTGGATGCCAAGCTTCACAGCTTGGCTCATCGCCGCAAGGTTGCCTGCTTGTCGGTCTTCTACAGATTGTACTTCGGGGAGAGTGTCCAGGAACTCCACGATCTCATCCCACCGGCCCCCTTCTACCATCGGACATCTAGACGCACTGCAAGTTACCATCCCTACCTTGTTGCTATTCCACCAATTCGCACTAAACGTTTCCAAACGTCTTTTATAATGCGCACAGCAAAGGAGTGGAACTCTCTGCCTGCGTCTGTGTTTCCGAACGCATACAACCCTAATCTCTTCAAAATAAGAGTGAACAGGCTTCTTCTGGGTAGGCTCGCTCCATCGTCGACTTTGTCTCTGTCATCTATGACCTAGACTAGAGTCAAGAGCAAACCCATATTAAATAAAAAAAAAAAAAAAAAAAAAAAAATC
The DNA here is from genome assembly GCA_905163435.1 of Mamestra brassicae. NCBI lineage: Eukaryota > Metazoa > Arthropoda > Insecta > Lepidoptera > Noctuidae > Mamestra > Mamestra brassicae. Next base: position 18,330,943 of record LR991001.1, read on the forward strand.
GGGACATTGTTGCCTGGTTATGCGTCTTTTTAATTTCAAAGTTGTGAACACTAATTGGGTTGTGGAGACAGATAGGCTCTTGTAAAATTCTGGTTTTCAGCTGAAAGCCGACCATAACATTGTTCGGAAAAGCGAAGGCAAATGATTTTTAAAATCCTGAAATTAGTGGATATGGAAGTTTCATAATTTTTTTTTGACGTGACAACGTCTAATAAATCGATGATCGCCGGCTGCACGCATGAAAAAGGATGACAACGTTACGCTCATTGTAATGTTGCGATCGGAGCGAGAGCGCTGCACGATTCAATTGTATTCATAAAAGTATGCAATCATCTCATCAATGTTTTGTTATAACGTTGTCACGTTGAACTATCGTCCGTGAACCGACTTTACAGATTTTTTTTAACTTGTTTTCTTCCCACAGTTTTTCAATATCTTACGCAAGCAGTCGGTAAGATTGCCACCAATATTGCACAATATTATGTCACTGCAAGCAGTAAATGTCTCCAGTATTTCACTGCTGCCAAATAAAATGGCACATTTTCACAGCACAGTTCGCCTGTGACCCACCTTTTTAACTATAAGCCCTCCACTTCGCAAGTTTGTAATTAAAAATGACTTACTGTTATCATTATGGCAGAACAGGGTCTTATTTTATTTTTGTTCTTTGTTAGAAGAGAACAAGTGATAAGTAGAAGTATCATGCTCTCTCTTTCTGACTGTGCGAGCTTTGTTCGGAGTTAGATGTGTATGTTTTTTGCACGAAAGTGTAATTTCACAAACTTTTTTTTTTGTATTTCAGCGACAATGCTCTCGTGTAGACGGTAAATGCCTGATGTATTCTTTCCTTCCAAGAATTCTTAGAAAATTATTTAGAATTTCTTAGAACAGACTGTTTTACATACAATGTCGGTTTCAAAGAAGCTTTATTAATACTAGCTGTATACTGTTTACTTTTTCTTTAAATATAGTGGAAGATTATGAAAATTCTGCATTTTCGTAGTGTCCCTGAAAATGTGCATTTAATTTTGCAATATGCATTTCATTTTACACTGTCTCTCTCTCTTTGTGTTAGCTAGCTTTTTGTATATTTTTACTGCATTCTTGGAGTCTGCAATTTAGTTACAATATTAAAAGACATTATTCTTCTTTTTAGCACACTTTTAAAATATTGTATTTATTATAAGTATCATGTGTACAGTTTAGAGTCAACAGTGCAGTATCACCTTTCCAAAGCAAGTGTTTAATATTTCTTTGAAGAAGAAAGTAAATGGTCCACTATTTCAATCTGTAGTATAAGATCTAGACTTTAGAATTACATTAAACTAGTCATAGGCCATTAACATTATTCTTTGGAAGAGTACGACTGCGCTTTTGACCCCGACAGTGCCTAGCACAGTATGCGGGAACATATTTTTACTGCCTTTATTTGAACTTGTTAAAAAAAAAGCCGATATTAACAATCCATTTATAGAAGCTATAAATGGTTTATAAGAAAAGACCAACATAAAGTAATGGGAGTTTAATCAAGCGTGCAGAATAAAGTGTCCCAAATGGGGCTTAGCCGGGGACATCCCGTACTCGTCTGATTTAATTAGGTGTCGACGTCAGCCTGACGGTACTCATTTGAGGACAGCTACGAAGATTTAGGGGAGTCAATATTTTCGGAGGAAGAAAATGTTAGTTTTTTGGAGGAAAATGTTTTTTTTTAGAAGTAATTTTAAAAAACAACTTATCCGTGAATTCATTTTCTTGTATTTTTTTCCTCTTGTTGCCGTTTTGTCGCTTCCGCTGTGATAAATGTTAAAATTGTAGCAATTATGTAGAAACTGTTCTAAAGCTGTGCTTTTATGTTTTTGAATGTGATCATCGAAGAAAATGTTTTAGAAATTGTCCTGTCTATTTTATTTATCATCACAACCTATAAACTAGATAGTTAATATAACATCTAGGTAGGTAGGTATGTCTTCCTCATTAAATCCCAGATGAAGCAACTAGGTTATGCCTAAGTTGATTGAGCAGTCAGTCAACAGCATGAAGGCATCCATCAAGTTACAGCGCAAATTACAAAAGGATTACTTTGGCATAACTGTAGCAGTATCAATGCCGCCACATGAAAAACTACAAAGCGAAATTTACATACCACAACAAAAAGAACCGCAACGCCATCTATCCTGTCAGCGATGAACTACCAACGAAATCCTGCATCGCGCAAGCAAAGTTCTCCATGCAATTTGAACATATACAACAGTCCGAATATCAACTATCGCGCAGTTGCCCACCAGAAACAACAACCATCTGGTCGGAGGATCCTCCTATTTCAGTGGAGGTTTGCGGGACTTTACTCTCTGTACCGCGTACCTGAATGTTACAGTCTAGGATTATGTTATGACACTGGAAATGAAAGAATTTGAGGAGACTAGTGTTCCAATGCTATTCTTGTAGATTAGAACATTAAAACCTACATGCGATGACATTATTAAACGTAGATAGCATTATTAAACGTAGATAGATAGATAGAAAAATTGTACAACTAAACAAATCACAGTCATCTGCCTAGCCTTTTCCCAACTATTGGGGTCGGCTTCCAGTCACATCGGATTCAGCTGGATACCAGTATTTTACGTGGAGCGGCTGCCTACCAGACCTCCACAACCCATTAACTGGGTAACACGGTACTCCTTGGCAAGATTATCTGGCTTCTGACTATCCGTAACGACTGCCAAAGATCTACAAATGACAGCCGGGACCAACGGCTTAACGTGCTTTCCGAGGCACGGAGGAGTCTCGGTATGTTAAGATGGTCACCCATTAACAGACCAACCTCGGCAAGCGTTGCTTAACCTTGAAGATCGACCCGTGCGGCTGTTATTATTTAGCCACGAGCTCCTATAGAACTAAACAAATCACAGTGAGGGCTTTAAAATAATATGGTGTAACAATGGGCAAAACCCAAAACTTAAAGATCCTATGCATGAATTTGAAATGAAAGAAGAAATCATACTCTCATCAAAAATAGTTTTCGAAGCCGTCATTGGAATATCAGTTCGATTTTCGAAAAACACACACCAAACTTGTTTTGAAGTCCACCAATACCGAAATCAGTATGCAAAACCGACCCAAAAATGCAATCAAACCACTCCTTCAACAAAAATCCCTATCATAGAGATCCATAGAACATGGAAATGCTTCGGCGGCGCCTGCTGGTTAAATGTTTAGAATTAATATTATAAATGCGAAAGTAAAGTATCGCTAAATAAAAATTTTAGTAAAAGGTAGGCCCGTGCCTTGGAGACGGTTATATTAAGTTACTTTTTTCGCGAAAATCTATATGAACGCGAGCGAAGCCGCTGGCAAAAAATATAAAATTGTCAACACATTATACATTTATAAATATGAAATTATAGTAGGCGCCAGATAAATGTGGAATAAAGTACATTGACCTTTCCCTAATAACTGTTCATAGGTACCTGAACAATTAAATATGAATCGTTTTTCATTATTAGACAATGTTAAGGATCACGAGAGATGATGATTCGGGACAGCTTTGTGTCATTAATTCCGTTTTTCAAATTAAAAATGTCAATAATTGTAGGTGGGTCAATGACCATTATTCCACGATTATCTGGCGCCTACTATAGCTGTCTGTTTGTCTGTGTGTTACCTCTTAACGGCTGAACGGATTTGAATGGAACTTGGCAAAAGGATATATCATATCCTATTCCAGCACATGATCAACTGTTGAAAAAACAAAACATACTTAGAGGTAGCACTGTCAACAGTTTTCAAACAAACAAAGCGTGGCACCATTAACTCCAACTACTACGTCACATATGACGTTTGAAACATGCCAGGCTTTGACTGACGAAGATGACAGACTCTAAGCACTCAACACATTTTCAACGTCATTAATTTTATAGTACTCCCATCCCTAGACACTGCCGCGCCTCCGTGTTCTGTGTACATATCGAACCATAAACAGAGTTAGGAATTGAAAAATGAATGACCTGCCAATCGCAGATCCACTGATTTAGTGGATCCACCTTCCATTCCATTCTATTGACAAACAAAACCGAATCGAACGGGTTCAAAACGAAGCCGCTTGTCTTTTGTTTCAGCTTACTTTTTATTGGCGTTTCCATTAGTTTGGACTTTTGGAGTTCAGCAAAACGAACTGACAGTTTGAAAGTTGCACAATGTTGCTGGAAATTTGGTTGGAATAGTAGTTTTATTCGTGTTAAAATTTTGTTAATTAATCATTTATGACTGTAGTTGGAAATGTAAGTCAATTTAGTGCTACAGTGCGCTTTCACGATCCGTCGATTGCATGTCAGTTTTTGCATATCGAATGAAATGTTCTGCGGACATCGTGTTGGTATAATCAATATCATGTTGACAGGCGTTAAAATAATATTGCAGAGGCAAAATTTTGTGTTTATAGGGTGCAATATTTAGAATTACAGGTTTGATTATGATTTAACTAATCGACAGGTTTTGGGCGGAAGACGCAGCGTCGGAAGGCCTCCCACAAGGTGAACCGATGACCTGGTGAGGCGGCCTGGTAAAGGCCGCGGTAATCCGCTGGATGCAAGACGCACAAGTCAGCAAGATGTGGCGACCCTTGAGCTTTTATGAAGCAGCAGTAGACGTCTTTCGGCTGAAATGATGATAATGATGACTTGAAAAGCTACACTATCGCCAAATGTATCAGATTATCCTAAAAACCTCACGATCTTACGGCCATGGAAGCGAAGGCACGTAATGAAATTAATCTACTATTAAACATAAACTACACTTAAAATTTCAAAAGGAGTTTCTGTCTAAATAGTCATACTTGACAGATTGGATTTGTATACCAGCCTAAAACAAACGAACAAATCCCATTTCACAATACATTGCCAGTTAATGTAGTTCGATATGTATCCTCTATTTATTGCTTCCCGAACGTTCGGCATTCGAAGAATTTACGCCATTTTGATACGAGACATAAAATGCCATTTAAAATGGTCATAAGGAGGCGAGGTCATAAAATGGTTCGTGTTTATTGCTGAGAAAATGGCGGTTGTACCAAGTGCCACTTTTGATGTTAGTTTATATAACTGTAAAGTTGTGGTGAAGGTGTTAATGTGTTGTTGAAACTTACATTTAAGAACATTACTGATATGAGTCCTTTTTTTTTAAGGGTGGGAAATCATCAAATGACTTCTTCCGCTCTAGGTGGAGCAGAAGGGCGTGTCAGACTCTTACTGACTAAAACCCATCCGTGTTCCTTCTAAAGCCCTTTGCGTTCCAGGGCCGCGGTAACTCTTTCGAACAAATTCCGCAACCCTGCCAGGCTCTGGCCCTAGCGGACCCCGTCGTCTATGCTGACATCTCTTTGAGGTGCGCGTGAAACACAACGCGCCATCGACCCGGGCCTGGTGGTGATCGGACAGCGAGCCACCAAACGCTCGCCGTCCGCAGGCCCGCACCTATGGTGGCCGGGGATCGCCCTGCGACTCCCGATGCCCGGGGCGTCTTCTCCTGTAGCGGCGGTTGGGGCGAAGGCCTTGGTTTTCCCTCGCGCGGCCTGCCTCCTCCTTCGCTAGCATTACTGCTTCGCAGAAGGAGGTGACCGCTTCCCAAGCCTCTTCGCTCCGGATCATGGTTGATGTCCACACAACCACACCAAATCTTGTTGCGTTGTCGCTAGTCGTTGCGATGTGATGACGTTGTGGCTAGTGTTTGCAGACAGACAGATCCACTCCGGCGCGCAGTAGCTTTGTGTTTGCGAGTCGGCCGGCCGCTTGTGCACGGTGTCGCTGCGTTGTGGTTGCAATGTGATCGATATCGCGACCACATGGTTGAATGTAGCGGCAAAATGTGGTCCGTGTGAAATAAACTTTACGTTTTCATACAAATTAGTGACTACGTGTTGATGTTCAGTCATTATTTTTAATTATTGAACCATGTAGGTATTATATCATAACTTAACTCGCTCTCCGTTTCCCTGCTCACCCCAATACAAAATAACAGAGCCCAACACCCTTTCTAACTTAACCAAATTGTATTACAAATGAAATAACCGTCGAAACTTCCTACTAATCACACACGACACTCACGAGTAAGCCTCAAGGCAAGACGTGTGTGACATAAAAGTGACATTTCGTCGGAAATCCGTCATTTTGTGACGAGATGGCGGACGCCCACGGATTCATTATGGAGGACTACATTTATAACCTGTCGTAGCAGGCTTGGGTTTAGGATTATTAATTTTCTCACGTAGGTAACGTAACTATGTACCTTAATTTCAATGAAGGGTTGGAATATGGTTGTCTGGATAAATGAAGATTGGTTAGATTGTATGATTAAGGTGTTAAAATTAAAAGACTGACAAAAGGAGTGGAACTCTCTGCCTGCGTCTGTGTTTCCGAACGCATACAACCCTAATATCTTCAAAATTAGAGTGAACAGGCTTCTTTTGGGTAAGCTCGCTCCATCGTCGACTTTGTCTCTGGTATATATGACCTAGACTAGAGTCAAGAACAAACCCATATTAATAAAAAATAAAAAAATCATTAAACCTATGTTTTTATTTCAGTAAACAATTTACAGTGTCTGTTGAACTGACAAAAAGTCGGTCATTTCGTCAGAAAGTGGCAGCTAGCTAGCGAGAAAAACTAATGATATAATAATGAATGTTTTATGAAAATAAAATATTCTTATTCTTATCCATCAAAATTATTGGCTTTTGGAATGGATACTGAACTGAGTTATCACGTACAATGAGTACGTGATAACTCAGTTACACCTTGGAAGATTTTTAGCCAGTTCTATAAGGCATATGAATAAGATTAGGTAAGTACATTTAACATATAGCCTTAGCCGCAGCGTAATGACGAAGTATGTACTTTTTCCATTTGAATTTTTTATATTTGTAACTTGACTTTATTACCATGTCAAATTTAATTGTAATTTTTAATTTGACATAACACAACAATTTAATTTATTAGAATAGCAAAATTATTATTCAGTGAAGCAATTTAATTTACTGGAATAATTTGAATGTCTCTTTTTTATTTAATTTAATGTAATGGAATGATTTTTAATCTATTTTTAATTTTATTTTGTGTATGCAATATTATTCTGTTTTGTAATCCTAGTTATATGTGCATGCTGTGGTCTCCTATAACTGAAGGAGCACACGTAAATGATCCACTTTTATTACTGTGACTTATGATGTTTTGTGTATCCTTTGTTGGAGATCCAAATATAAAAAATCGTATACGTCTCAGGACGCCCGAGTTGAACTATTTAATATGGGACGCGTCTGTCCGGAATACGGCTAGCGCTGTGGGTTAGAGTCAGAGAGGAAGAGCCTGCCTACCGCTGCCGTATGCGTGAGAGAAAAGGAAGCCAGACAGACTGGCGCCTTAACGCGTTACGTTACGAAGCGGTTTACCCTCCCATAAGAAGTTATCACTTGAATAAATAAACATCTATTGCATCCCCATTTAGCTTGATTATGAAACTATAGTAGGCGCCAGATAAATGTGGAATAAAGTATATTGACCTTTCCCTAATAACTGTTCATAGGTACCTGAACAATTAAATGTGAATCGTTTTTCATTATTAGACAATGTAAAGGATCACGAGAGATGATGATTCGGGACAGCTTTGTGTCATTAATTCCGTTTTTCGAATTAAAAATGTCAATAATTGTAGGTGGGTCAATGACCGTTATTCCACGATTATCTGGCGCCTACTTATATTTATGACCTAACCTAACGAGGCTAAGTACCTATTGTCCCAACGCAGAGCGAAGGCTTCACTGTTCCTTTTTTACACAGTTCCATTTTCTGCTAGTCTGGGCCAGTCCTCTCGCTAGGAAACAAGCTTGGACATCATTTTCATTTCACTGGAAAACTTACTTTCAGAACTTAGTTACTTTTTGATTTACAAATTAAAACCAAGTCAATACTTAGTATAACAACTTCAAACACTTGACTCCAACGACGCGTATTTTGCCCAGAAACTCTAAAAACTAGGTCAAAAACATTCATTAAGGTATAGACGTTAGCGGCAAAATGATAGATCTAAAAACTTTACAGACAGACCCTGAGGAAATATTTGTGTTCGTTTGAATAATATCGGGAATAAACAGTGGTTTGTAGTTGTTCACACATTTAATTCCCCGATTATTCGAAGATGGCTGGACCGATTTGGATATTTTTTTTGTTTTCATGGGTATACTTCCCAGGCGGTCCCATGATCATCAAGTCAGGATCTGATGATGGGATCCTGGACAAATAGAAAGAACTCTTCAAATTTTATAGGCACACTTAAAGCGATTTGGGTAGTTTTTGGAATAGTACTTTATCGGAGTGGTCTCATTTCAATTCGGTGAAGATCTGATAAAGAACTTCGGAGATAGGCAACGGAACTCCTCAATAAATGATAGCAAAAAGACTAGGATTGCTGAAATCTCATGTCTGTTTATTGTTTACACCAGTTTATAACATAAAATCACGCCGGTACGCTGTGAAGGGGTAAGCACATGTGAACGACAAAATCTCTGGAAGGAAGATCTGGAGGCGAGAGCCCTCGCGCACGTCTACGCGTGGCGCGTGGAGGCGCTTCGCCGCGCGAAACTCCGCTGCCGCGGCAAATTGCATTGCGGTGGACGGAGCTCCGGCAGGATACCATGGCGGTATGGAGACAGCGACTATCGCGGCCCAGTGCTGGGCACGCCACTATTGCGGCGGTAAGGCCCCTCTTTGAGAAGTGGCTGGAGATGCGCCACGGCGTCCTCACCTTCCGCCTGACGCAGGTACTGACCGGACACGGCTGTTTCGGGAGGTACCTGTTTCGGATTAAGCGGGAGGACACGCCCGGGTGTCAGCACTGCGAGGATCGCCCGGAGGACACGGTGGAGCATACGGTGGAGGTCTGCCCTGCTTGGGCTGAGCAACGCCGTGTCCTTGTCGAGGCGATCAGCGTCGGTGACCTCTCGCGTCCGGCCCTGGTTGAATACATGGTCCGGAGCGAGGAGGCTTGGGGAGCGGTTACCTCCTTCTGCGAAGAAGTAATGCTAGCAAAAGAGGAGGCGGGCCGCGCGAGGGAAAGGCAAGGCCTTCGCCCCAACCGCCGCTACAGGAGAAGACGCCCCGGGCGTCGGGAGTCGCAGGGCGATCCCCGGCCACCGTAGGCGCGGGCCTGCGGACGGCGAGCATTGGGTGGCTCGGTGTCCGATCACCACCAGGCCCGGGTCGATGGCGCGTAGTGTTTCACGCGAGCCTCAAAGAGATGTCAGCATAAAAGACGGGGCCTGCTAAGGCCAGAGCCTGCCAGGGTTGCGGAATTTGTTCGAAAGAGTCACCGCGGCCCTGGAACGCATAGGGCTTTAGAAGGAACACGGATGGGTTTTAGTCAGTAGGAGTCTGACACGCCCTTCCACTCCACCCAGAGCGGAAGAAGTCATTTGATGATTTCCCATCCTTAAAAAAAAGTGTTTTTTTTTATTTGGAAGTCGGTTGTAATTTTTGTAAAAAGTTTTTTTATTTATTTCATGGATGGGAAACAAATTCGAACAACTTCCGCAACCAAACATTGAAAGAGTCACCGCGGCCCTGGAACGCAAAGGGCTTTAGAAGGAACACGGATAGGTTTTAGTCAGTAAGAGTCTGACACTCCCTTCCGCTCCACCCAGAACGGAAGAAGTCATTTGATGATATCCCACCTTAAAAAAAAAGAAATCCTTAACTATGGTGGGCTCGGCTTCCAGTCTAACCAACTGCAAATGAATATTAGTTTTGTACATGGAACGTTGCTTCTCCGAACACCACAACCCAGTAACTGAGTAAAACAAATTTTAATAATGCTACTAACTCCTAAACTTAACACGACTAAAGTCTCTCGAAAATTCAGAACAGTAGCTACCTTTACAATTCAAAGTTAAACACTCCCGGCCAGAATTAATTGGTCACCGTTCTGAGTATAACATCGCTACTCAAACAAGCCGCTGGTCACTTACAGACTAGTGGTAAATGATATTAGATATATTATGTCCTGTTCCTGAATAACTAACTTAGTTTGGTCTCGGACTGTGGTTTAGGGGATAAAGGTATAATAGGGTTGTGCAATTTATTAGACGAATAATATTTAGAATGTATCCTTCAGACTACTGAAAAAAGAAGATATTTTTGTAAAACGATTTTCATATCAGGTGTTTGTTTGTGAGAGCACGTTCAGAATACCCCCGGAATCAGTTTTTTTTTTAAATAAAGTGCTTTTTACTAAATTTTCTCGGAAGTGAATATGCGGTACCAAAAAATCAGTGATATTTTTAGACACAACATTGGCAACTGCTAATTTCATAACAAGCCAGTTTTATCCTACGGTTTCAAAATAAACTAAACTATTTTGCTAAATAAACTATTTTTCTTATCATAATCAGTTTAGACGAAAACCTCAAATCTTAAAGCATCGACTGTTTCATGATTTGAACAAAGAGTAAAGATTTTATCCTATCAACCAAATTCTAAAAATATCAACGCCTCCACATTTTTATTAGCACAGAAAATTACCTTCGTAACGTATACTTTATTTCCAATCCGTCTCGCTATACAGAGCCTTGAAAAATACGAAAAGAAATCACTAATATCATTGTTATGCTCATACACTGACATACACTTAGACATACACGCTCGCGAACGATTACCATAATCAAATGCTAATCCGACATAATATAATGCGTAGGGATGGGAAGCCGGATCCGAACTTTATCCGAATCGACATTATTATATCCGAAACCTTTCGTAAGCGGATCTCTAATCATAATTTGGGAAGATAGGCGGCTATTTACTATTGAAGACTTCAAAGGAAATAATATTGTATCGTGCTCCAATGTTGAGTAAAGTTGGCATTTTTGTAATAAAATTGCTATTTGATATCCGAATTTTCGTGAAAGGTTCGGTGTATAATCTTGTTTATATTTCTCCTTGTTTGTATGCTTACCTTTAAGTTGCCTTTGTGTCGGCAAAGGTATAAACTAGTTTTTTATGTGCCTTAATTCTGTACCTGAGAAGCATATATGTAACTGTTAGTACCAAAATCAAATTTTACAGGAGAAGGTTTTTTCTCAAAAATAACTGACAACCTCGACTTGGAGGAGCTTGCAAGACAAAATATGCCAACATTTTGGACAAAATGATTTATTAGCTAATAACTACACTATTAAACTTTAATGAAGTAACAATATTGAGATCAGTATATTGCACCTTTTAAAAAGAAATAAAAAAATAGGTTTATTTAAATGTAAAGGTTGTCAATCCAAATAATCAAGATGTCACGTGATCACGAAGTGAACTGTCATTCTATCATGATTATATAGATTGACAGCTCACCTCGTGATCACTTCACCCAAGCCTTCACTTCAACATGCTTACAGAATCGACCGGAACAGGGATGGCGAACAATTTTTATTCGAAAAAAAACATAGTTTTCACAATTTGGGTATTTGGGCTGTAGAAAGGTGATGGAATTTAAGAGTTATACCTGAATTATGTTCTTGCAAATGAACTATTCCTCGTAATGTCACGGAAAACTATCAAGTACCCACTTGACTATGGCCTACTACCTGCCTGCAACATTTTTCACAATTTGTAGTACAAATAATTACGCGCTACTAATTTAATCATACTTCAGAATGAATTATGAACCCTTCCATTAAGGTTAAAACAATTATAATCTCGTTTAGTAGTTTCAATTATTTTTTCACTTTATTCAGCTTACATTTTGCATCCGTCGCGTGAAAGTGTAGAATTAAAAGGTTAATAATTTAACGCGGTATTTATTTACAAGGTTGAAAACGTTTTGAATTAAAATTGTTGGATTATAAAATGAAAAGGCGTTAAAGTTTATAAACTGCTACAATTATGCATTTTTTTTTTCTTGTGCAACTTAACTACTTAATAATATTGCACCTACAAGGAACGATTATACATTAAGTTTATGGTAAAAAAGTTTCGCTTTAAAATTAAGGTCAAGGTATAATATAAAAGAATATTAATCAAAGGGGTTCGAACTTTCTTCTATGGAGTTTATTTTTAATGATTTTCATTGTTCTCACATGGTGACTTTACATTTTGTTTGTTGAAGTATCTTCTACCAATATATACCTACAATTATACATGTTAGATCATGCGCTGCAACTTTGAAAGGCTGTAGTGTTCCCAAGAGGCTGGCGGCATTGACACGTTATATGGCAATGCTTAGCCTCGGGCCAAAGTTAAAGCTAGCCATTGGGTCACGGGAAGTGTCAACCAGCCGTTTCGAAATTTATTTGAAAATGTTGTGAGCACAAGGGCCACGGCCACGGCATTAAAAAACGATACAAACACGCCGAAAAATATCCGAAGTTGAAAAGATGTACCATCTCTATCATATGGAAATATCGATATCGATAGGCGTTGAAAGAAAATCCGCATTACCATAGAGATGGGTCGCGGTTGGAGCGCACTCGGCCGTCATCGGTGACAGTCGGAAGAAAGTACACTGGCGGCCAGAATTATATTGTCATACTATTATGGAAAATTGAGTTTGTTTGTTGAAAGTTTCGTTTGATATGAAAAAGTTATTCGATTGATACGATTCTGAAAACCTGATATCCCAAAGGGTTTGCTTTGATTTGTAAAAAAGTTGGACGGCAGTATCAAAGTTGAAGCAAGGTTACGGTTTAAATTCCATATGAATTCACAGATCTGCTATTTTTATGACATCTTTGCATTTCTCAATGGAGGATGTCTTTAAGGTTTAGGAGTGAAAAAAGCTAGTCATTAATGGCAATAGCGAGTACATAACTTACCTTTGATTTGCCGACGATATAGTCGTCATGATTGAAACTATGGAGGACCTCAGTCCAATGCTTGATGATCTCAGTAGAGCTACCGACAGAGTGGGTCTTAAAATGAACATGGACAAAACAAAAATCATGGTAAATACCCATGTAGCACTTATCAAGATCAGAGACTCTACACTCGAAGTTGTAGACGAGGATGTGTACCTGGGACTAATAGTCCAGTTAGGTAGGGCTAACTTCGAGAAAGAGGTCAACCGTCGAATCCGACTCGGCTGGGCAGCGTTCGGGAAGTTGCGTGGATTCTTCTCGTCTCACATACCACATCGTCTTAAAACGAAAGTCTATGACCAGTGCGTGTTGCCAGTGATGACTAATGGAACCGAATCGTGGTCGATCACACTGGGCCTCATCAGAAGGCTTAAAGTAACCCAAAGGGCAATGAAGAGGGCAATGTTAGAAATTTCCTTCGAATCAGGAATGATGATATCCACAAGAGAACCAAGGTTACCGACATAGCCCGAAGGATCGCCAAACTGAAATGGCGGTGGGCATTGCTCGTAGAATAGATGGTCGAGAGACGCAGCTTTGGTAGGCCTCCCAAAAGGTAGATCGATGACCTGGTGAGGGTCGCTGGTAGCCAATGGATGCGAGACGCACAAGACCGGTTGTTGTGGTCTTTCGACTGTAATGATTTAGCGATAAGAAGAGAAATAAAGTAAGATTTTTAAAATTGCTTCTGCCAACTGCTTCCACGGGAAAAAAATATCCCTAGGGAATGTTCCCTTGGGATAGTTTCTGTTTCGATTTTTTTTTATTTCCTATTTTAGGACAGTCAGCCATTCAATCGTTAAGTCGCGATGAAGATAGACAGACCGACAGAGTTAGTTTCGCATTTATAGTATTAGTATGGATTAGGATGACATAAATGTACTCCGTTTTATTCCTCGCTATTGACGATGACTTCTAAAATGCATGTCACGTGTACGACTGTAAGGTACACGAAAAGGCTCGTGATATTATGTTACACTTTATTTCCGTACGAAACCAATAACTTTTTACGAGCATCGGGAATGTTCATTTAACGTCAGCCATAGGATATATTTATGAGAACTTTTTACACATAGCGAAAATTCTATAGTTTTTAAACTTACAGTTCCTATTCAATCTAACCAAGAAAATATTAGTTAAATAGGAAAGAACGACTCCGTAAATTACAATGAATAGTTTTTTGACATGTAAAAGTGTTTATCCAAACCTTCACACAAGTATATTTTAATAATTTTTCACGTAAATTAAATATTTTTAAATAATTTTGCTATTTTGTTTGAACGCCAGTGTATCTCATGTACGATTATAGATAAGTACGTACAGGGAAATATTCTGTTATTGCATTCCCCGGATTTTGCGATTCATGATATTAAATATTAAGTTTATTTGTTCGCTCCAAGACGGAGCAATAATGTTGTTCCGGTAAAATATCATTTCAGTATTTTTACAAGGCAATATCTTCATATAAAACAGGTTTTACAGAATATAGAAGCTGTAATAATTTTAAATGGTATCTCTGTCATTTCGTTTTAGGGTTCCGTAGTCAACAAAGAACCCTTATACGCCATGTCCGTCGGTCGGTCTGTTTGTCCGCAGTTTACCGGAGAGACGCTTAGCGCCAGAAAGTTAAAATTCGATATGGGTATACATATCAATCACGCCGACAAAGTGGTAAAACAAAATATTGAAAAACATTTTTTTTAGGGTGGCCCATATAATGTAAAGTGGCGATGAAATTTCTTTATTGCCTTCCCCATGGAGTGGAGTGTCGTTGGATAGGTCCTTTAAAAATATTGAGGGTTTGCTAAAACCATTGTTCCATCCAAGGACCCGTTTGCGAAATATTAAGCTTTAAAGGGCTAATTTTTGTTAGAGTCAAGCGTGTCTCTCTCTCTGCCAGCTATACGGTTGTTTTTGTACGTGAAAAAAATCATAGTAGTTCCGAGTTATGGGCACATAAATGTATTGGTAATAGTGGTAATAGTGTTGGTCCCATAGAGAAAGTTGTTCATAATGATGAGTACAATGACCCCTTAAGAGGTATTGCTTTTATTCTGTTACACGTTGTATAACGAATTTAAAAGGAAAACTATCACAGGTAAGTAGCATTTACAAGTCAACGAGTAATGGTCGACTAACTTATAAAATGTAACTGATTAGGTATAAATTACATACAACCCTAATCTCTTCAAAATTAGAGTGAACAGGCTTCTTCTGGGTAAGCTTGCTCCATCGTCGACTTTGTCTCTGGTATCTATGACCTAGACTAGAGTCAAGAGCAAACCCTTACTAAATAAAAAAAAAAATCGTAAAGAATTACCCCATACCCCCATAGAAAATGACTTAAAACCAAGTGCATTTGTAACTTTGTAATTTAATAATAGTTAAGTACCTTTTTCTATTTTTCTGGCATGGTTTAGAAGACGGGTAACTACGGAACCCTACACTGGGCGTGGCCCAACACGCACTTGGCCGGTTTTTTTTAATACTTAACGCAAAAAAGTGTTAAATGAAATCATTTGTGTGAAATGGTTCGGCTTGATCTCTCCATTGAGGAAAAATTTGCTGAATTCACAAATTAAGTGTGTATTCATTTTAAATTGGACAGCCTTTCTGGCTTTATTCGGAGGCTTTGAATTTTTAACATCCAGGAAGTGTCTGCCCTTTTTTACAAGTAACAGCGTCATTGGTCAGAATTGATTCTTAACATCTCCAAATTTATCATTCTCATTCATGAGTGATATGGATGGAATATCAGTATTTACAAATGATATTTATTTTGTAAGTAGGTTAAACATAACACTTTTACACGGCAATCTTTTGTGGTCATTTTAAGTTAGATGAGGCCGGTGTTTCCTAGCTGACTACCCTGAGAAGAAACTCCGCAACAAACTTAGAGGTCAAAGTCTCTTTTAAAGTCCATACAATCGTAATGGTCAAATCATATGAGAACCATGTAGGTTAATGTCTGAGGTGACCTTTTGAGGAAAGTACCACACAGATTTGAGTTGACCTCTCCAGACAGTGCAAGCATTTGTCAGTTATCGTGTAGCTCAAACTTAGAACTTTACGGAGCTCAACGATTTGACGAACAATACCAATAGAATAGTAACGTTACATGAATACGTCGCTCTTTTGTTAAGAATACGAAATTAATTAAATTAAAAAAAAAGCTGTTGCCCACAACTCCGTGCATATTCCGCATTCGCGTTTTTTCTCGTTCCCGTAGGATTTTCGGGAAATTCTCATTAGTTCTCTCTTAAACCCTCCAAGGACCAGTAGTTTCGGCTGTGCGTTGTCGGTCAGTTACTTAGTACCGGAAGAGTTTTATATATATATATATTGATTGATAACACCAGCTTGTTCCCCGAAGGGTTGGCCAGAGATGAAGCTACAGTAAAACATTTCACCAGTAATGTGTAAGTTATGTGATACGGAACGAACCTATTGCCACCAACGAGGCACAAATCGAGATTCCAGGCTATTACCGAGGCGCGGACGGCGAGTGTTGCGTGGCTCGCTTTCTAATCACCACCAGGCCCGGGTCGATGGCACATCGTGTTCCACGCGCGCCTCAAAGAGATGACAGAATAGGAGATGTCAGTCTAGCAGAGCCTGGCAGGGTTGCAGAATTTGTTCGAAAGAGTCATCGCGGCCCTGGATCGTAAAGGGCTTTAGAAGGAACACGGATGGGTTTTAGTCAGTAAGAGTCTGACACACCCTTCCGCTCCACCCAGAGCGGAAGAAGTAACTTGATGACTTCCCATCCGAACCGAGAACCACGTCACCAACGAGGCAACTACCTACACAAACTTACGAGCCATCGAAATTTTCCTGTTTTAATAATCGCTTTGTGTCAGCCACTTTCCATTCAAAGTCTTCACAAAGAACATTGATTGTCATCAACCGTACTAAATGGCTTCCATCAATTTTACATTAACCTCTAATAATGTAGGGGTACCCACGCCCTGTAATCTGCTTTTCTCGGTTTGAGCCGTAAAGCGATTTGTTACGATTCATATAATGTATATACTTAGGTACTACCTATTTGTATTATTTTTGTGGATGGAGTAGGAAATGTGTTATTTTAGGGCTGTTGATCTTTTCTTTCTGTGACAAGACCACCAAAAACATAAACGAGAATGAATGCCAAGTTCTTTATTATGGCTTGAGTTATAAGAGAAGTGAGCTCGCGAAGCTCCTATCATGCACAACCTTCTTCAATTGCTTTGAAAGACATTTTTTAGGGTTCCGAACATCTGTGAATAACGGAACCCTTATAGAATCACTCGGTTGTCTAGCTGGCTGTCCGTCTGTCTGTCACAGCCAATTTTCAGAAATACAAATTTGGTACACATATGACCTTCTGCGACGCAAACGCGGACGTGCTACGCAAGTAATTAAGTAAATATTGAGCATGGCGGTCACTTTTGGGGGACAAACTTGAAAACTTCAAAAATAAGTTTTTCCAACTATAACGTGTTTTGAAGCAATTAAAGAAATTAGATGAAAAATTACCATTCCACCACTTTTGAGTCCGAATTTTGAAAAAGTGTAAGTGCTTTACTTACCTATAGATTACAGTAAAACCTATAAAAAGTTTATACTGTTAAAGAAACATGTTACAAAAATTAAATTCGTTCGAACTGGCACTTGGCCTGCTTAATATTTTTTTGGCACTCAATAGTGTAACTAGACAATGATATGTGAGATCACTAACGTCCCTTCAGTTTTTTTTTAACTTCCGAAATCTCCTGATTTTTGATACGTGAGTGACTACCAATAGCAATAATCGGATTTCATTATAAAAGGGTTTGAAACTGAAATGTAGGATTTGGTAATTAGAAGGGGGTTTCTTTTAACAATTAATTTACTAAAAACAGGACGTAACTAGATACGCAAAATTGCAATTGAGTCAAATAGATTTCAAGTTATGAGGTGGTCAAAATTGGACCGATATAGTTCGTGTAATAGAACCCACGGCCAGTGTGTCACTATTTTGCTTTGCGAACTTGGCTGATAACTACCATGTGTCTAGATAACATCTATTGTTGTAAGGCTTACCTTTTTAAGGATGAGAAGTCATCAAATGACTTCTTCCCCTCTGGGTGGAGCGCGACTCTTACTGACTAAAACCCATGCGTGTTACTTTCCAGGGCCGCGATGACTCTTTCGAACAAATTCCGCAACCCTGGCAGGCTCTGGCCCTAGCGGGCCCCGTCTCCTATGCCGACATCTCTTTGAGGCGCGCGTGGAACACAACGCGCCATCGACCCGAGCCTGGTGGTAATCAGACAGCGAGCCACCCAAAGTTCGCAGTCCGCAGGCCCGCGGCTACGGTGGCCGGGGATCGCCCTGCGACTGTGGCAGTTGGGGCGAAGGCCTTGTTTTTCCCTCGCGCAGCCCGCCTCCTCCTTCACTAGCATTACTGCTTCGCAGAAAGAGGTGACCGCTTCCCAA
The DNA here is from genome assembly GCA_905163435.1 of Mamestra brassicae. NCBI lineage: Eukaryota > Metazoa > Arthropoda > Insecta > Lepidoptera > Noctuidae > Mamestra > Mamestra brassicae. The sequence continues at coordinate 18,349,289 of LR991001.1, forward strand.
ACCTCCTGGCTCCGGACCAGAAAAGCCGAAGTTGGTCATATAGATTTGGGAAACGATCTGGATTGACGTTTTAACTTGACCACAGTCGTTGGCAATAAGCCTGTCACTATAACATGGAACTTAAGTATAACTGGCTAAATGTAGTTGTACCATGACTAGAACTCTGCCTAACCTTTTATAATACAGGCTTGGTATTATGTTTTATATAAATGATAAATGTGAGTAAATGAATACTGTAATTACTTAAATGTTACGTATGAAGTTTAAAGATAGCGGTACTCATGAATATAAAATTAATGCCGTACTTACCTACTCGTTTTTTGCAATCCTAACTCCACCTTTACATGAGAGCTATCAGTAGGTAATTAAAATCTAAAATAAACGCTTATTAAAATTAGCCTTGTGTAATGACCATACCTTTAGAAATAATTCGTAGAATCCTTTTGTCGTTATCTATACTATATATATTTATATTATAAAGAGGAAAGATTTGTATTTTTGTATGTAACGAATAAACTTAAAACGACTGTAACGATTTGAAAAATACTTTCAGCAATGGATAGCTACATTATCAGCGAGTAACATAGGCTATATTTTATCCCCGTACTCCTACTATTACGCGAACTACGCGGGTGAAACCGCGTGACGTCCGCTAGTCTTAGAATATAATAGAATACTCTTTATTATATGAAGTTACAGAAAAGATAGAAGATGAAAACATTGACACAATGGGTAGCCTTATCCAGCAATTTTAGAAACAACCCATTTGAACGAATTTCTTTGAGAACCTGTAACTAACAATATCAATATCGTTACAGCGATTTAATCAGGATGGTCACCAACCGATTAGTCTTCAAAGTTAAAGTTCGCGAACACATTAGTATTAGTTGGCAGTGGTATCATCACATCGCTAATGTTTTCCAATTACCTATTTGTTATAATTGTTTAAGTATTTCGTGTACCTATTTATCATGTTAATTTGAGTATTTCGTGTATATTTATATTGTATGTATAGTTTATATATTCGTTTTATTTATTTAAATGTTTGTATGTATTAAATATCAATCGCTTTTTATTCGCCATATTGCATCTACCACAATTCTCTGCATCACTCAAAGGTTGACTGGTAGAGAATGCCCATGGTATTAAGTCCGCTTCTGTACATTTGTGTGCGTAAAGTGTTAATAAATAAATAATAAATAAATAAATTTTAGCTTGTAAGCGTAACAAGCAAAATCACTCTCATTGAGTTACAATTCCTTTACCAGTAAAATTATCATAATTCATTCTCGAAACTATCAGACTGTGTAAAATAACACGTAGATACGTGAGTATCGACGGTGTAGTGTGTCGTAGTACATCGACATTTTCTCCACCTGACCCAATTCCAGCCACTCGTTACTGCCATCTTACTAAAAAATATCCAATTTGTACCGAAATATGACTGCTCCTAAGTCCCAAAATTTTTCGGAGCAAATGTTCAGGTACCTAATAGAATTGCGCTTTGGTGGCCCGAGAGAAAATAATTCGACCTCTCGCCGTTCTGAAATAAGGGACTCTATCGAGTTACGTGTGTTTTTTAACTTCTGAAATTAGGTGCTTAGTTCGCAATTTCAAGTTGAGTAAAGTTGAAGAAGTAGAATTGGGTTAGTGTTCGTGGGTGCTTATTTAATTGGGGTGGCTATTACCCTAATACCTATTTGCTTATAACCTTTAAGGTAAAATAAATTCATGAACATCATTTCAACCGAACTTAAACTATCAAGTCGTGCGGTCTGAGTGCGCATAACTTGTTTAAAGATCTCTCAAGACGCTTAGTTGACACTTCACGTGACCCAAGGGCTGGCTTTTACCTTGGCCAAAGAATAAGCATTGCCATACAACGTGGCAATGCCGCCAGTCTTTTGGGTACACTTCCAGTCGACAGCGATGCGGATGATTTGACGCCATATTTTAGGGTTAATTTAGTTAGGAGTTTCCATCTTTTAGTTAATTTTAAATTAGTTACTTTATGTGACCACAGATGGCGTAACCATCGAAACAAATGAAATTTTGTGACTAGAAAATAAATAAATTAAATAATATTTTTCAACCGAAAGACGTTCCATGTGTGATATTGTCTGTGAAAGTTTGAATCCATAGCGGAGACTCGCGGTCTTCATCTCGTAATCAACCCATCACCATTGTTTTAAAAATATGTTACCTTATATTGGTACATACCTACATTGTGTGTATCTATGTGTGCCAAATAAACAAGGTTTTTTTCATAATGTTCATCTTGTGGGGTCACCTTCCAATTCTTCAGAACCTTTGGGCCCATGGGTGGGTCATCCGTTTTGCGAAAAATATGACCTTCACGTAAAATTTAAAGAAAGAAAGGTGTTTATTTGGGACTCGCACAAGACAAACAAAATAGTAAAATAAATTAACAACTAAACAGTTATAATATTAATTAAAATATAGGCTAACATACATGAATATTATCTGTGCGAGGCCAAAATGCGGGACCATTTTGGCCTCAGCATATGCTGCAGTGTCTAAAACATAAATAACGCAGCGCTGGCATTCTGATAGGGCCAGTCAGTGGAGCCACGGAAACACTCACGGAGCACATACTAAATTAAACATACAAATACAAATACAATATAAGTTATATAATATAAGTTTAAAATAATAATTATATAATATAAGTTTAAAATAATAATTAAATTACTAATTCTAAGTTATTTATCTGCAGTTACTATTGTTCAAAAAGATTGATCAAAACCGGTACCTATAGTTCTAGTGTAGTGTATTTTTAAAGTTTCGCTCGATTTATTTATTGCATTTTAGGGTTTCGTACCCGAAGAGTAACCAAAATAACCCTCTTACTAAAATTCGTTGTGCGTCCGTCCGTCTGTCTGTTAGCAGGCCTGTATCTCAAGCACTGTAATAGGTAGACAGTTAAAATTATCACAGAGTGTATTCCTATTGCCGTTTTATTAACAAATAATCCAAAAAAAAATATTAAAAATTAAAGGGGGCTCTCATACAAGAAGCATGTTTTTCTTCCCTTCGTGTGAGAAAGAGAGATTTTTCCTTAATATTTGAATCCCTTAAGTGTATTCACAATTAAAGTGCAAATAATCACTCAAGATTTTGAAGCTACTAGAAGTTTCAAGGCGTCGACAGATTCAATTGATCGAAAGCACTCAAGCCAGAATTCTAAGACGATTTGATTCGGAAACCACTCGCGTCACGAGCAAAGCTAGGCAACTTGAGTAGGTTCTAGTTATGTCACAGGGTAGGGACGTAAGAGGATAGTCTAGCCTGTGTAAACTTATTGATGCCTTAGGAATGTCTCTGATAATTACCTATTCTGCGAATAAAGACATTTTTTTTTATGAAGATATAATTATTATTTAAAATTTTTGGGTAACCTATTATTAGGGAGGATTATTACTATAAGATTGTTAATTTTATTTAATTAAAAATTCAAAAGGCGTTTTTTCAAATTAGGATAAGAATCAAAACTTTTTGAAAGTCAATTTTACATAAAGACATCAATTCCTGGCGTTTCAGCTGAAAAGAAAAATTCTCTCCTCAGCAAGACATTTATACGAGACATTTATACAAGGGTGTGAGAGTAATTTAAATTATACGATTTTAAAATATCCTGCTAAGTGCGAGTTGGAATCTGATTTTTGTCTTATGTTACTTTAAAACTCTCTCTCTTTCTTTGTTCAAGCAATTTTCCTTTCGAATGCGCTCCTTCTAAACATCAGGACGGCAACAAGTCGGTTGTCCTTTAAGGTGAAGGCGCGTGAGCACATTCGCAAGAAGTTGGTAGAATCATCACAGCGTTAATTCGTTGGATTCGTTTTTTTTTAAAAACTTTGTTTAAGTGTATGTATCTATGTATTTATTATTTTATTTTATTTTTCTTCTCTCTATTTCTAGTTTTTCTTTAAGTTGCACCTGCCATGTTGTCTCTGCACCACCCTAAGGTCGACTGGTAGAAAATGCCTAAGGTATTAAGTCTGCCTTTGTACAGTGATTTTACTTGTGCATAAAGTTTTAATAAATAAATAAATATTAACTACCCACACATTCTTCTAAATAACTTCAACATAAAGTATATTTACTTGTAGCCATTTGAGTAGAAAACCCTCAAAACGAAACGCATGACATAACCGGCCCCGCGCGATACAGTAGAACCATCCTTTTTATCGCGCAAGCCAGGAAGCTTACTCGAGAAAAAAGGAGATTTCTCGCTAGAAAAAACCCAAGTAGCCATGCAAAGGGCTCTTGGCCAAATTCAAGTTTAGTCCCCCAAGAGCATTGAAGCGATCGGCAGAAAATATAATATAATCTTTGCTTATCTGACGTGTTTCCAGGAGGCTGGAGTATTCTGATAGCCGTTATAAAAGGACGGGCCAGATAACGCGGAGAGGATGAAGTAAATTAGAATAAGGTGGACGTACTTCTTGTGTTATAAATAAGCGTAAAGATGTCTTTTTGAATTATGAACTATGTAGGAAATACATAAATAATAATAAACAATCAATTAATCGGTTTCATTTTAATACTTTTATGGCTTCTTTAGAGTTTAGACTGCTCGATATCTGACTGCAAGTCAGTCAGATAGATATCAGTCAGATGACGATTAAGAAATGCTAAGGCAAAAAGTTTACGGGAATTAATTTATTTGTAAAGGTATTTTATGTGCCTCCAATGGATACAGTTAAAACCTCTACAATTTGTGACTACAATTTAGCGATCATCATTATCAACCGAAAGACGTCCACTGATTTATCTCCAGGGGGGCATCCCTTAGTCACCTCTCACGACACCTACGGGCAGTGATGGGATGGTGCTATTATTTTACGTCCGACAAACAGAACAATGCAGTTTAGTGGAACGAATGGCTATTAAGGAACATCCCACAAGTGTTATTTGACTGCATTTACAAAACATTTCCCACTATCAGCTCAGTCTCTCTCCTTATCGAACCATAGAATAGACAGTATTATTCCGCGATGGCGCTGAGTAATTGCTTCCCAGCACTCAAACTGCGAGTCCTTTAGGCTGTGATCTATGACTTGGCAGGAGCGGGGCGACATCATCGGCGAAGCGGGCAGAGGTAATAATAGTAACAGTACTAGTCAAAGGCGTAGCCAGCCGATGGAAGGAGGAAGAAGGAGGGGAGGAAGGAGGTTGCTGTCGTAAGAGCGTACCTTGCGTCCCTAGTACTTTTTTTTGTATATGAAATCATGAAGTGCCTCTTCCTGCTCTGGACGGAGCGGAAGGGAGTGGCTGACTCGTACTGAAACACACTCGTGTTCTTCCAAATGCCCTTTGCGTTCCAGGGCCGTGGTTACTCTTCCGCAACCCTGGCCCCTAGTACTACTAGGGGCCCTGCCAGGGTTGCGGAAGAGTAACCACGGCCCATGCGCGTGCAGTGGGCTACAGTAAGAGTAGGCCAGCCCATACATAAAGCCCTAAAAAAAATTTTCGTCCACTTCCAAAGTGGACAAAAATTCGCATCGTCAGTATCGTGATTTCAACCCTGAATAATGTGGTGAGTTTATTTTTTTTGGGCATTATGTATGTTCTCGCCTACCTTTACTGTAGCCTACTGCACGCCCATGCCTAGTACTCTGCGACACTCCTGCAATACGACGGTCTTGACTCTTAGGTGATCATAAAACCAGCAGCATAGTGATTCAACATGGCAATGCTACCAGTGTGTTCGGTACTTTCCCTAGTGACAGCGATGCTAACGATTTATGCTTTCACATTGTTCGGACAACGGCGCTCTCTGCCTTCCTCTCGTGAGACATGACTATGGTGAAATAAATATTGATTTTAGTTTTGTTCCTCTAACCGCCTAGCCTTAAACAGCAATCACGTGTCACTACGTCACAGTCGCCCCGCTACCGCCTATGTCCAAGCCCACAGCCATATTGCTCGATTCTCACCCTCGTCGAATTGATCGCTTAAAACGAAAGGATTAGTGATCGGACGAGGAAAAATATTTAAAACAAGCTCGTTCCTTGTAAATTGGATTTTCCCGGCTTACTTCAAATGGTTACTCAATAATGTGTAAAAATTGTAAGCATCTTGTTGTTTTTAAAAGGTTCTTTGGACATAAATCCTGAATATTGTATTCGAGTCACGAAAAGCAATATTATGTTTGGAGATGGTACTCAACTTTAAGTGTTACCAATAGCCTCCAGTTTTTGGTTACTAAACCGTCTGCTTGAGATAATATTCTGTATTTGATATAAGAAAAATAATAGACTTTGCCTTCAACACTTCTTCTCTAATAGAAAACGTCAAAATTATGTGTAGTTCTGAATGCCATCGGCCGGTCAGGTTTCTTGAAACTGCGGAAATTGATCAGTCTGTAAAGCTTGCCAATGATCACTTCAAGCGTTATGAAGTCTCCCGCAGACAATGCAAAAATGTCAGGACAAAGATTTGTCATAAAATTGTTTGTAGTGTCTGTCCCGTTACGCGTATCTGTGGGAGCTTAACATTGATGAAACAATAGTTAAAATCACGAGTAAACGAATAACTGCAACGTGTAACAGAATAAATGCAATACCTCGTAAGGGGTCATTGTACACTGAAATCACGAAAATAAACCATTATCAGGTACTTTTGAATTGTCATAGTCAGTCCGTCAAAAACATGAAGCTATTTGGTCGTTCCAAAGCGTAGATCTTTATGGAGAGAAACGTGCAAGAAACTCCACGGAAACTCTTTTAAACCATTTAATGTTTACAAAAATCCTGGTTACATTAACCTTGTTGATGTGAGAACAATGTAAAGAATAAAAAATAAACCAGTATCAAATATTAAAATGAGCTCATATTTACAGAAATTAAATAAAAAAAATGCTTCTACTTTATATTATTATAAAACTATGAATATCAATTTAAAAAGATAGAAAAAATAGAATATATAAAATAGATATATTCCAAACATAATATAAGATATGTGGAATAGTATTATTATTAGACATAAAAGAAGGTGAGCAAAGCATCTCTTCCAAATATAAATCCTAATTAGTGGAACCCAGCGGCTGAGGCTGTAGATCAGGACCGGCATTTAGCCAAGCATTTTTATAAAGGACTAGTGGCCCGCCCCGGCTTCGCCCGAATGTATTTTTTTTTTTCAAAATTTGCTTTCATAAGAACCATCTCCTGACAATAGCAAACACAACAAAAGAAGAATTAGCGAAATTGGTCCAGCCGTTCACGCGTGATGCCATTTCCAAGGGAAATAGGGATGCATTTTTATATATATATATAGGTATAATCTTCCAGTTTATTATATGCTTGTCTACATAGAGTGCGTTTTATGCATGTTTTAAATTTTTTCTCATTCAATTCGAGAATCTCAAGTGGTATTTTATTATACAATTTAAAACAAATTCCCATAAAAGAAGTGTGCTTAGCCTATCTGAATCAGGGTTGATCTAATTTGTTCATATAATTAGTATTAATAAAATTATGCCGATCACTAATCTTACTAAAAAGATGAAGATTTTTCCGAACATACACATTGTTTTCGTATATAGGTACCGTTATTATGTTAATATCCTTAAACAGTTCCATTAGGGAATCGCGCCGACCAAGATGGTATATGGCTCTGATGGCTCTTTTCTGCAGAATAAATATAGACTCGATGTCTGCAGCTCGTCCCCATAATAAGATACCGTAAGACATGATACTATGAAGGTAACTAAAATAAACCAGCCTCGCGGTATCTATATAAGTAAATTGACGGATTTTTCTGACAGCATATGCTGCTGAACTTACCCGTCCCGCAAGAGATGTTAAATGAGGACCCCATTGTAGCCTTGAGTCAAGCGTGATCCCTAGGAAAACTGTCGATGAATTCAATTTGCTCTTTGTTCAATGCTAAAAGTTAAGCAAATCTGATATGATAATCTCTAGTTTTTATCCCATTTAGTACTGGTACCTAGATGACCGAGCTTTTACCGGTATTTTTTTTTTGGTAAACGTTTTATAAAAATGAAAGCTAGATCGATTTATTGCCCCTGAAACCCCCTGAAAACTAAATTTCATGAAAATCGTTGGAGCTGTTTCCGAGATTTAGAAGCTATCAGAGCTCGTTTAAAGGTATCAGATTATTGGCAGTGAATAAATTTTAAACCTGCTGTAGCACGTTATAAATGACGTCGTCAAGATTTGTAGAACGTCTATGTATCTTAAAAATTAAGGAGGTAGCGTCAGAAAATAAAACCATTTGTGGTTGATTTTTTAAAAGATGGAGTAGATCATTTATGTATGCTAAAAAGAGGAAAGGACCCAATATTGAGCCTTGTGGTACCCCCATTTTGACGCTTAAACCCCTTGAATGAACAAAACCCCTTGAATTGATTGAATTGTCGTAGCATTAGGCATACTTTATGTTCGCTTCAACCCCATGAGAAAAGATACGAGTTTACGTATGTATGTATAAATTCAAAAGTCATCAGCTGTCATACAAGATAACACACTGGTTCCCTGAGCACGACATAAAAACAAAATCATCAACTTAGTTGGGATTTCCCTAAGGACCCCTCGACAAACACAACTAGCTTTATTCAATGTGCCCTCGTAGGAAAATAGACTGAGAGCACTAGAAAATACGCATGATTTTTGAATGACATGGCATAATTAAGGCTTAGTAGCTTTATATGGTTCGGTTCTTTCAGTGGATTTGTTTATTTTCTATCAAATAAAAGAAGAATTTAATTAGAAGAAGCACTAAGCAATGTGGTTTGAATGTTACACGATCATTAATATTTTGTTAGTATAGATTACAAACTGCTTTAAAGACCAACTAAAAACCAATGTTTTATTCTTTTTGGACAATTTTCTCAATTTTCTCAGTTTATTATATTAGATATCCCAATTAGTTTTAAGATCAGCGTAGCATTTATTTTTCTGTCAAACTCCTCATTTAGTTGTGATCTAGGTTGTCATTAATTTTCTTATTTCTATGTTCAAGCCAAGCAAGTATTTTGGTCTTCCCCTATTCTTATCTCAAAATCAAAGTCAAAGATTTATTTGCAAGTAAATATGGTTACAAAAGTTCAATGGTAGTTAGTATAGTAGCTTAACATATTCAATCATAACATAATGACATGCAAATTTTTCACCGAGGGTACATGGGTTTCCGAAGTACTTAGCCCTGTAATCAGCAACTACCGGGCAGCTTAGAAGCGGATGTGCTGCAGTCTCATCCTCCTCCATGCAGGCTCGAGAGAGAGAGAGAGTGGGCTCTCTGTGACTTCTATGACGTGTGTTTATTAAAATCCCCCTACCCTTATTTCCGAAACTACCGAGAAAATATTATTAAAAAAAGATAACAGGTCTTCAACAGCAAAACTAACATCTCAATAATTTCCGGTTTTTTATTCGGAGTTTTTAAATTATCATCAAAACCTATCACTGTGACTCGATCAATTTGACGTATCCCCATAATTTCCCTTCCAAATATTCTTCCAAATACTAAAGCAATATTTCTTGAACAAAGCCTCCCAATTCGAAGCGATTCCTTTTCGCATAAGACCCCCCAGTTACTTCAATGATGACAATTTAACTTTCCTTAAGATCCAGTGATCGTTGAGTGAGCAATAGAGAGGATTCTGTAACTCCTTTAATGTTCTCTGTAGGTAACATCTATTGGACGTTCACCCAGGGGTCTACTTTAGGGCTTAGTTTGATTTTTAAGGAACGATGACACTGCGAACTGAAATTGCTTCAGTCTGAATTACATGAAATCTTTTTTGTTTAAAAGGGTCAGCAAAAAAAGTTTCAACTAGAAAATGTTCGGATTTCACCTGTTTCAGCCACGTGTTTGTACGAAATATCTCGAGGCTGTACAAATGACTGTTAGGATCTGGGATGAAGCTTTTTGGCGCGGGAAGTTCATGGTCAGCTGCGGCAATGACTAGTTCGTGTTCGTCAGAAACCTGTGCTGTGCACTGATTTGATGGCTTCAACGTAAATGTACTCACTTTTATAGCAAAGATATTTATGCATTGGGTTTGAGGGTAAAAGTAAAATAGAATTGAACGGGTTTATTGCAAAGCTTTGAGTTTTACAGATGTTTTTATTAGACATTTGTACTGAACATTTGGCTTTCGAGCAGATAAAGTTAGGTCTGTAATGGCTAGTTTACACAGTGTGACCTACTGCCTAGAGACAGTTATCCGGATTGTCAACTCGTATGCCAGTAGCACGGTTCGCCTTAGATGTCTTCGGGATGATAGTAGCTGCACAGTCTCTTACGAGTCGCAGCACACAAAAAATACAGGTACCAGTCGCAACTTTGTTGATTGGCTGACACTGGCGAGCTACTGCCGAGTTGCTGCCATGTGTGAGTTACTGTCAAGCGGCAGGCGAGTGAAAACATAAAATGTTGAAGTAACGCGGATGCGAGCTACTATCCAACGATGCGAGCTACAGCTACATTCGTATTTGTGCAAGACCATTGACTATAGTGGGCGCCAGATAATCGTGGAATATCGGTCATTGACCCACCTACATTTATTGACATTGTTAATTTCCGAATCATCATCTCTCGTGATCCTTAACATGGTCTAATAATGAAAAACGATTCATATTTAATTGTTCAGCTACCTATGAGCAGTTATTAGGGAAAGGTCAATATACTTTATTCCACATTTATCTGGCACCTACTATAGGCTGTTAGCCCAGTGCGAAGCGGAGCAGCGCAAGAGGGCCTTGCACAAACCAGATTTATCTTTTAATTGCGAGTCAGTTGCTAACGCGGAGTCATATTGCATAAAATGTTTGTTATTTAATCTCTTGTTAGCAATTAAGTCAGAGTCAAAAGATTAACAGTTTGTGCAATTGGCTCTAAGCTCTTATTAAATTTGTGAAACTCAAAGTAACTACGGGTTTTAAGCGACTGCAGATAATGCCGTTACATTAAATCCTTAGTTAAGAGACTTTCTTATGTATGTCTGTATCTACATATGTACGCATATTCGCATTTAACCAATGTAGAAGTTTAACAATACATTGTTAAAATATATTCTCAGATTTTATAAATATGGTTCAGTGAAGTGGCTTTTAAAATCTAATCTTGAAAATGTACATTTTATTATGCTACTCAATTAAAATTCAACGAAAACAAAAAGTTAGTTTTCTCATTTAAAATTCAGACTTTTATTCAGAACCCTAGAATTTAATCTAGGTCGTAAACAAGACGAGACGTAACATTTATATTTTTATGGAAGAACTTAAAATACGATGTTATTAACACTGGGATTTTTATATCGTGTAAAGGTTTATACTGGAAATAATACTGGGTTTAATACCCATATTACTTCAATACTTTACAACTCAAATATTTATTTTTAGTAAGCAATTTCATATTCAATAATGTCGTCAAAAATAAAAAGGGTCTAATTTGGGAAAAAGGTTTTACACAACATTTGTTATGTAGATATTTACCCATATATTTTTGTTTGTATTTATCTTTTTGTTACTTTATAATACTTGATCAATCAATCAAAAGTCATTTATTCAAATTAGGCTGAGTGCCAGCACTTTTTGAACGTCGAAGTTCTACATAAAGACAGTCCCCCAAAACGCCCGCCCGTCACCACTTCCTAGTGTCATTCATCATTGATGTTCATACATAATTGCTTATAATAGGTACTAAAACTAATATTAACATACTTAATACTATGTGAAGACTCTGAAGTTCCTATTAAAACTTTTGTATGAAGTTGTAAAGTTGTAAAAGAATTCTAAAAAACTCAGACGTGTTAGTAAGTTCTTAAATTAGCAATACTACTCCATGACGAACTTAACCGACTTGAAATACCTTCCAAGTTAAGTGTGGGTGGTTGATAGCATAGCACTGTGTGGCTTACCTGTTAACAAAGAAATAAAACAATTAAATATTAGTTCAATTCAGATAAGGGAAGTACCCCTATTGTACATATAGGTTAAATAAATAAATAAAATAGCCTATTAAAAGATAAATCAAGTTTCCTACAAGCTATAAAATACATATTTAACGCCATGTTTTGGGCTGCACACACCAAATAATAACAATTGAATGTTTGATTCACTGAAGATTTGACTGAAGAAACATTATTATAATAATAATAATTATTATTAAATAAAATGTTATTCACAATGAAAATGCAAAACTTTTATTTTCTAAACATGGCTGGTGTAATTTAAAGTAAAGACAAACAAAAAATAAATTCAACATTAAAAACACTATTATTATGGGTGGTATTATAAGATTTATATTTTCTACAAATAAACAAAATTAACAATGTAATTGACAAAAACGAATCCAATAAATCAACGCTGTGATAATGAACTTCATTCACTCTTAGCCTATGCAATACACCTGCATGAAAATCAGCTAACATAGCTTCAAAGCTTGCTTATGACTACAGGCTTCGTGTATGACCAGACAGGCAGAATGCACGGCCATGATCACGATGTACCTATCTATCAGTTACTGAATTTCAGTCGCTGAAACCAAATTTTAGCCACGCTAAAGCTATCGGACTCGAACCGATGACGTAAGGATCAAATTCTGACGAATTTAGACGGGATATTCCTCCTTGTCCGTTCCAATTAGAGTTACGTCGTCACTAGGACAGACAAAGTGATATTTTGTCAGATATACCAATTGTCAGGGTTAAAAAATCGCTATCGCTGTCAAGTACAGGCTTCTTCTGGGTAAGCTCGCTAAATCGTCGACTTTGTCTCTGTCATCTATGACCTAGACTAGAGTCAAGAGTAAACCCATGTTAAATAAAAAAAAAGTCCAAATTGTAGAAATTATTCTATTTTGTCCGTCTATTCGCTCGACTAGTAGAGCGGGTGGATTGGCCACATTTTTGGAGTTTACTCTGCCTCACTAATACATAAATTCATTTTTATGGTACAAATTAGACCAATTCAAAATGTTTAGAATTATTATTGAACACACGATATTTCAATAGCACTGTCCATTCCATACCTTTTAAACTTTTTGACAATCGTTGACAAAATAATGTCTGGAATATCGCTTTGTTTAGTACCTATTCAAGGTCTCGGTCAAAATTTAAAAATGAAACGCTAAGTTTAAAGTACATTTCTGCGGAGACCAATTTGTTTCTGAGATGAGAAATCCCTATTAATTTTCTGCGCACATAACAACATAACTGTTTGTCATATTTCACGAAAATAATTTCGTATTTTAGCCGTGAAAATGTACAACACATAGAGAAACTAATTTCCTCACATAATAAGCCCTGCCACACTAAAGGCTGTAATACTCTGCGCAGTTTCTTGTAGTCGTCAGAACAGTATGGCTCCGACATAATTACCTAACATTAATCATAATAAATTCGTCAACGAACTTCTCTTTGACGTCACACCTAAGATGCAGATAGTTGCAGAAGGTCTATTCTATAATAAGGAAACGATTGTGCTTATAATATATGGTACGCAAAACATTAACAAGTCGGACTTGCGCTTGCACACATATGAAGGGTATCGTACTCGTACCATACCGTAGAATTTACTTCGAACTTTTGATTCTAGGTAAACCCTATAGGTTTGGCACCCTAGTTACTGATTTCTAATCGTTGATTTTTTCAAGTGTCTAAACAGCTTTGTGACAACATATGTATATAAAACTTTTTACAAAAAAACACAACCGACTTCCAAATAAAAACACTACAAAGTATAAAATAACTTTAATTTCGGCAGTCGGTGTTTTTTGTTGTTCTTTCGTTTTTTGACACCGACTTCCGAAATTAAAGTTATTTTATACTTTATAGTGTTTTTATTTGGAAGTCGGTTGTGTTTTTTTTTCTCACTTTTTAGTGGTTCACATGTGCTTACCCCTTTTTATTGATTTTATGTTATGAACTGGTGAAAACAATAGACAGACATGAGATTTCAGCAATCCCAGTCCATTTGCAGTTCCGTTGCCTATCTCCGAAGTTCTTCATCAGATCTTCACCAAATTGAAATGGAACCACTCCGAGAAAGTACTCTTCCTAAAACTACCCAAATCGCTTCTAGTGTACCTATAAAATTTGAAAAGTTCTCTCTATTTCTCCAGAATCCCATCATCAGATCCTGACTTGATGATCACGGGACCACCTGGGAAGTATACCCTTTCAAACAAAATAAAAAAAAGTCCAAATCGGCCGAGCCGTCTTCGAGTAATCGGGGAACATACATAAAAAAAATAAAAATAAAAGAAAAAGGTTCCGACGAATTGAGAACCTCCTCCTTTTTTTGAAGTCGGTTAAAAATCAGTGTTCGATTTTAAGAAAAGTGAGTAATGTTTTTTTGTAACTATAGCACCTAGATACCCGTAAAATGACCGAAGCGTTAAAAGTACTACTCTATCGCATACATTTTGTTACTGAGAAAATAAGTAAGTATTCGCCTAAAACCAAGAACATGGCGGCGTCGACAATGTGTTGAGACCCTTAAACATACGCGCATTTTATAGTATTTTTTAATGCACGACTATTCCTAGCCACCAGCTAAAATCAACAGTCGGAACCACCAGAAAGGCGCCTAGGCGACGAAGCTTATTAGTAAGTAGGAGACAAACAGATCACTCTTCATCGTCTTACTATAATACCTAGTAAATCTACCTCTATTATGTCCTCAACACACATACTAATCTTCTCACACGCTTATAGGCCTTTTGTGTCCCGTAAGTACGACGTCACATTACTCATAGGGCCCAACTAATGAGGTTACACGCCAATTTGCTTGAGCTAAAGCGATTGTGTGTGGTTTAGTCTCTGTAAGTGTGTAGTAATGATGTTAGTGCCGACTCGGCAGTAATGGGGTTAGACTTGAGGAATTTTGGCTAAGTAGGACTTATTTAGCCAAACTTCCACTGACAGACGTCCACTGCTGAACATAGGCCCCCGAAGTGTCGCCACAAAAACCGATCCTGTGCATCTCGCATCCATCGGTTACCCGCGACCCTCACCAGGTCATCGGTTTACCTTGTGGGAGGCCTTCCAACGCTACGTCTTCTGGTACGCGGTCGCCACTTCAAAACTTTTCGGCTCTATCGACCATGTTCTGTGAGCAATGTTCTTTGTCGGTAACCTTAGTTCTCTTGCGGATATCATCATTCCTGATTCGATCACGTAAGGAATCGGCCCTCTCCATTGCCCTTTGGGAGACTTTAGGCCCATTGTGAGCGACCACGTTTCGGTTACATAAGTCATCACTGACAACACGCACTGGTGTATGTATATGAGACGAGGTTAGTGTTTGCTGCGATGAAGTAAACTGGTCGTTGTAACGATGTTTGGGGAATGTCTAATAGTGAATGTCTTTAGTAGCTATAAAGTGATCCTCGACTACAGATGCGACTCTATGAAACCATCTCCTAACACGTGAATTTTGTTTTAAATACCCGGTCATAGGTGAGGCAATGCAGTTGGCCGGCGGAATGAAAGACATAAGGGTTTAGGTCACTGTTTACATATGAAATGAAATTTATTAATTTGCCAGAATAAAGGTACTTAGGTACAATAACATGGTAAAATAATTTTAGTCTCACTATATTCGACTTATCAGTCGTGCAAATATTTCTAGTACTTACATGCATTAATATCATGAAATTACAACAATATAATTCGTCATACACATTTTAATCATAATATTAAATCATATTTGGCGTTTGTCAGTAACTTCAAAGTAAACGGAGGAAGGGAATAAGGGAATGAAACCAGTGGATTTTTTATCATTAGTTACTGGTTCACACAACGTTTGTTTATGATGTTTGCAGGATCTCCTAATTTAAGATTAAAACACGTTAAATATATTTGTAGCAGAGTAAAATTAGTTCACCCAGGGCGTTGGCTATAAAAAACCCATATGACCTTTCACCATTTTCAGCATTCAATGTTTTACAGGCTGACCATGTGATAAAGTTTCGAATTAATACTACTTATCTTACTGCTGAATTGCAAATACAATAATCCTAAACCAATCACATAAAAGGTGTAATACCCCAAGGCCTATTTCACCTCATACATATCCGATATTTTCAGAAAAACAAATTCTGTATTTTTAACAAAAAAAAAGGTATTTGTACGTAACATTATTCAGCCTAGCTTCGAGCCTAGATGGTAACCGTTTAGTACCCCTCATAAGAAAGAATGACTGCCAATATCTTATGTAAGATCAGAACCTATTTCTGTCATAATGCGGTTACAAAAAAATCGAATTATGGTAACCCGGGGAGTGTCTCATCTATCAGCCCAAGGCTAGTTCGCGAAGAAATTGAAAAAGATTAATATTACTCAACTTAAAGGATAAATATGAAAGCAGTTGAAGGAAAAACATCAAATATTATTGAAGGCGACATATTGAATTTTTATTTGATCGCAAAACTAGGAATGTTTTTTACTACGTAAAACGGATCAGCAAAGTGATTGAATGTTTCAGTTTCGTGAGGATGAAATTGACAATTTTTTATGCAGTCAGAGAAAGTTACCTGGTCGGTCGGATATATTTTCAGGTAGACCCATTTATAAACTTGCTTTTGGATGTTTATCAGTAAATGTATCACACATTTACTGAAAAAAAAACCAAAAGCAAGTTTACATTACATGATTGATGATGATGATCTTTGGGTTAAGGTCGAATAAGGTGGAAATTAAAAAACATTTCTAAGTTTTTTTGGATTTTGTCTAGGCTTCTGCTTCATGATACTTTAAAGCAGATTAACTACAACTAACACGTCTTTTTACCCCATAAACTTTCGAAGCATGAAGATAACACAACAATAATAAAATCAAAGCAATAAACATTTATTGGATAAAGTGAGACAACTGATATTTATACGTGCTGGAGCATGTTTTACGATTGTGTACTAAAAGATATATTATATACGTGTGCACATTGACACCTGAAGGTTTTATGGGCCATGATAAACAATGTAGGGGTTATGGAGGCCTATATTTTATGAACCTTCAAGAGATTGCAGGTCCAAAGATACGTTCTTTAGAATTACGCATTTACTTCTTAGCTTTAAGTAGGATCGTTATGACTTAGCATATTTATCAGCCTGTAATGTTCGGAACGGAATGACGATATCCGCAAAAGAACCAAGATTACCGACATAGCCCGAAGGATCGCCAAACTGAAATAGCAGGGGGCAGGGCACATTGCTCGCAGAAGATGGTTGATGGAGCCGAAAAGTTCTAGACTGGCGACCGCGTACCGGAAGACGCAGTGTTCGAAGGCCTCTCACTAGGTGGACCGATGTCCTGGTGAGGGTCGCCGGTAGCCGATGAATGCGAGACGCATAGGACCGGTTGTTGTGGTGACCCTTGGGGGAGATCTATGTCCAGCAGTGGGCTTCTTTCGGCTGATACGATGATGAATGTTCCGATTGCTTGGACACAGGCCATTCTGTGTGAGGGAGTGTACACTAACCATCTCGCGGACCCTATGTGGATTGCTCGAGACCGCAAGTCATCGATTTGTTACCCGATTAGTCCAGATGGAGTAGTCATGTGCTTCGAGAATTTGTATTTAATTCACACCGGTACCTACCGGGTTCCTAACAATCGTTATGAAGGGCAAGAAAGACCAAAGAAACGATGAATAGTGTGAAAATATAGCTACAAAAGAGGTGACTATCTAGATATCAGGAAAAAAATAAATATCGGCATGGAGACAGAAGACATGCTGTCTACCCGAAATAATCTGAGATAAGGGTAGGAGATATTTTGACCGACTTCTAAGAAGCCTTAGATAATAGCGAACTCAAGTATATATTCAGCTCAGTCCTTACAAAAAAAGAAAACATTAACAGGAAATCCGCATTTCCTTCTAATTTTTCCCTTACTTTTCATGGCTGATAATATCCTGGTATTCTATATGGAGGCCATAGAATACTTTTATGTTTTCCTGTTATCTATGTGTAAAAAAAACTGATTTCTGCTATTTTTTTCAAAATCGGCTCAATAGTTTCGGAGATATGGGGCAAATGGTAAACATTTTCATTTATTTTCTTAAATATCTTGAGAATTAATGAACTTTAGCCATACATATATCATCATATATGTATAAATATGTTAACAGCATATTTAGCATACTAATAGGGTAGTAATATTTATACAAAAGACCAACCTGTGAGCCTTAACACAACCCGCTTTCTGTACGCCGACGACCTATAGTAGGCGCCAGATAATCGTGGAATAACGGTCATTGACCCACCTACAATTATTGACATTTTTAATTTGAAAAACGGAATTAATGACACAAAGCTGCCCCGAATCATCATGTCTCGTGATCCTTAACATTGTCTAATAATGAAAAACGATTCATAGTTAAATGTTCAGGTACCTATGAACAGTTATTAGGGAAAGGTCAGTATACTTTATTCCACATTTATCTGGCGCCTACTATAGCTTTTACTAGCACAGTCACTGATTTTGAGGCGATTGAGGCCAACTTTTCTATCGCCCTTTCAGATCTTAGCCATTATTATACTCGTACTGATGATGCGCTGAAGCCGAATCCCTCAAAGACACAATCGTACGCCTTCTAACTTCGCAATAGACAGCGGGCCGTTCCTTAACATCCCACGGCAGGGATTGCCAATCATCCATAGTCTTTACCCAAAATACCTCGACATCACTTTGGACAGGTACCTCAACTACAGGAAAAACTGTGAAAATATCAAACAAAAAGTACACACGAAACAACCTGCTTCGCCGCCTCACGTCCACTAGATGGGGGGCGTCTCCTCAAGTCCTGCGAATAACTGAAATGGCGCTTTGTTTCTCTGCTGGTGCTGGTGGTTTCAGTATGGAGCCGCTCTACTCAAATCAAATTAGTGGACACAGTTCTAAATGAGACGTGCCGGATAACCACTGTATGCCTTAAACCGACTCCAGTACGAATTCTGTTTCCATTTATCGACATTGCAGCCTCAGAAATTCGCAGGACTATAGTAAGCCGTAAAGAAAGGGCGAAATTAGAACACCACTCACGCCACCCAATGCACAATTACAGCTGGGCACTAAGCTGTAATTGTGCATTGGGTGGCGTGAGTGGTTTTCAGACTAAAAAGTCGAAAAAGTTTTCTTGGTTGCATGAGAACTTTGGCGAGAGAAGCTCAACCCTCCTGATTACTTCATCGGGCCCTCGGATAACCCCCTACCTGGGATTGCTCCGCCGTGGCCGACCTGGAAAACTCTAAATAGACTCCGCACTCAGGTTGCTCGCTGTAAAGAAAACCTGCTCAGGTGGAGGTTCTCGGATGGCTCCGATCTTCAGTGTTTTGTGGCGTCGCTCCGCAGTCCAGTCCAGGCCCACCTTTTCTCTTGCGCCGCAGGGTCACCTGTACATGTGAGGACCTTATGGCTGGGTCAGCAAATGGTGTTGCCGGTGCTGAGCACTGGGCCAAACATAAAACATCTATCACTCTATTTGCCTTCGACACCCTAAAAGTGAGCACTGACAATGTCCAATGTAACATGTGAATGAGAAATGTAACATGTTACAAAGCGAACATTTGTGAAGTCAGTACATGGAAACGAGCACCAACGTGATGCGTCTAAGAGAAAGATAACATGCTCGCTGCGAATTACATTACGGCCCGTAACACCGGTCAGTACCCAGCTTAAGAAAAGAGTACACATTTTTGCCTTGACCTTATTTTAACATATTTTCTTATAAAATATACCTACCTACCTACTATAAAATTACCCTTAAAGTTATTTGCCTCCTCTCACAGGGTTTACGAGCGAATCTGATAAAGCATATAAATGCGTTCGATTCCGCCTGACGTATTGAAATTGCGTTGAGCATTGCAGCACAAAATGGCCGATTCGAAGTAATAGGGTATTAAAGGGATTCGCGCTTTTTCCTTGTGACGATGTGAAATTGGAGGGAAGTTATTTTTTTAATGTGTATGTACTTCTTAGGGTCGATAAGTCATCTTCATAATGACTTCGTTCTAAGTTTTTTTTTTTTTTACCAATTTATGTACTGTGTATGTGTTTCTAAGTGGCTCATCATTTTTATTTCATTGTTAGACTCGCATGTGACCACTATCTCACTTGATTGAAGGTAAGCGTTGACGCGGTCGGCGATAGGGCACGCTTATCTAGAAGATTCTCGACTTCAAGACTACCAGGTTATAGCTGTATGAAATTGACATTAAATGCAAGACATGAACAAGTAAAGCCTGTCTATTCTGTAAGCATCTCTCCGTGAAAACTTAGGCAGAGTGAGCTTGAAGTGAGCTGTCATTCCACCTAGATTGAATCGATTGATATCGATCATTCACTTTACATAAGATTGAGACGTTTACAGAATCGCACCGCTGAACATTAAATGAATTAGTGCATGACACTTTTTTTTTTTAAGGACGGGATATCATCAAATGACTTCTTACGCTCTGGTTGGAGCGGAAGGGCGTGTCAGACTCTTACTGACTAAAACCCATCCGTGTTCCTTCTAAAGCCCTTTGCGTTCCAGGTCCGCGGTTACTCTTTCGAACAAATTCCGTTAAGTGCATGACACTTGCACACACGAACATTTAATAATGTTCTGGTTTCTTAGCATTTATTACACTGCAAGTCTTCTAACTGTTTAGTGGTTACTATCAGCTTGCGTCATTCCACTGCTTGACATAACTATCAGCTCTCAAGAATTCCAGCTTTTTCGTTCTTAAGGCTAGTATTTTAAACTGATATTATATTGGAATCTTCAGACTGTAGCCTCGCATCATCATTAAGTTTCAAACCATTGAGTTTTTAAACATAACAATTGCCCTTTGTTTTGGATGGGGAATCATCAAATGAGTCCTTCCAATTTGGGCGAAGTGGGAGGGACTATCAGACCCTTACTGATTAAAACCGAACGTGTTCCTTGGAATGCAACTCTTTCGAACAATTCCTTAATCCTGGCAGTATACTGCGCTGTATTTGCCCTGAAAGTTCTATGAACTTCAAAATGAAGAGTCAAATACCAAAAGTTTTTATTCAGTGACAACTGAACTATTCTCAATAAAAGACTTTGATATTCTGTCACTAACGTTAGCTTCGTGGCGGTATTGCCTAGGGAGTGACTCGTGCATACTCCTACAAACTACCAACAATAAACTCTGACATGAGTCCCTCCCTCCCTCTGTGAGGACGCTTTATTGTTTTAGCAGACTTTTGTGATTGATAAAGGAGGGAAAACTATGTCAGGGATGATATTGCGGGAGTAGGTAGATTTTTTTGTGATGTTGGTAAAGTGAAATTTTACATGGACGTATAACGTAATATGATAGGTTGGCAAAAGTATTTTTATAAAATATTTTTGAACACTGAAGGGATTTATTAAAATCTAGGCAGTTAAGCACACGTTAATCATTACTTAATTATGTTTGTTTTTTTATGAATAAATCTCTTTAATTTTTAGGGTTACCATCTGAGCCATATTACTAAGCCTGCGCAGTTCGTCTGTCTTTCAGCGGACTATCTCTCATGAACCGTAATTGAAAGACAGTTAAAAACTCAGATATTGTATTTCTATTGCCGCTAAAAAAACAATAAATTCAAGGGCTGCCATACAATAAACGTGAACCAACGAGGAACCATTCGGGCGCTCTTCACGACGGAACCAGTACCAATGCTCCCAGAGGAGCGAGACAGTGCTACTCTATTAGTAATGGCGATAACCGAAATGCCAAAATAAAAGGAACTAGCTCTTCGCTACTTTGTACGCGAATATCCCGTTTTTTTCCCGTTCGGAAATGTCAAAGTTTCAGCTTTCTACGACCAGTACTTTCGGCTGTGCGTTGTCTGTCACTCACTCAAACAGCAGTAATGGATGAATTTTATTTGAATTGATTGATCACGCGACGTTTAGACGGCGTTTGTCAACTCCATGATTTTTTGACGTTTTGACAACCCGCTTTGAGATGCTACCGCTGACAAGATGTCATTTGTGCTCAATGACTCAGAAAAAGGGAAAAATTAACCTTTGCCAAACAGTTAGTAAGAACAATCATACCTTCCGATCTATAATGTCTTTTTGATTACCCTTTACGACATCAAAGTAAGTAAATAAATATTAATTTCCTACCTTCCCCTCATTTCCGTGTTTCTTATAACTAAAGTCATAAATCTCTGCGCATATTGCTAATATTTAGTACAATGTTGTACATTAAGTTATTATTAATAAAGGCTTATGTTTAACTGGTCACCTGATTTAGTAAAATATCACAGGCAAAAATAGTAAATGATCACCAAAATTAAAACCACAGTTTAATATGAAATTATAACCAAAGTTTATACATCTTGCTACCCTATCAAATAAGCCAAATATTTAGTATCCGGGTAACCTACTAAAAACAATCTCTTTTTTCTATTAATGCAAGTCGTTTCTGGCAGAAGGTCGCAGTTTTAACCTAACCTAACCTACACATTTTGTTTAAAGAAGAAATTTGCTCGCAAAAATTTGGCACGGTGATCATTTACTATATTTGGTCCCCAAATACAATTTGGACTACAGTCGTGAATAAAACAGCTAGAACTGTTATTTTTTTAGGCTTAATTTTTTTGGTGTTAAGTATATATTTTTGGTAAAAGAGCAATATATATACATATTTAGGGTATCGAAGTATTTTCTGGTGGTCATAATATTTATTCCCATTAATAAACATTACATTTTTAGTTTCATCAGTCTACCCAAGTTGGAAATGCAATAGTATTTTAAGAAATTAGGTATTTACAAATATTAACAATTTACATTTTTTTCAATTTAATATAAACATATTTTCTTTTCATTGCCGAATAGCAGTGACATATTATGTAGTTTTACATCATTATTATTAATAACTGGTAAATAAATGTCATATATAAAGTTTCCGAATGACTGTATCTTTTAGAATTTGGTTTGAAATTAAAATAATGCATATTGTTTTTAACCAATTATGTATGTTTATCAGTTGTCTGGTTGCCATAGCACAGGCTCTGCCTAGTTTGGGATCAGATGACCGTGTGTGAGTTGTCCCAAGATATTATTATTTCCTTTATTCATTTGTATATACATATAAATTACATTTTTAAATATTAAAATACAGAGATATAAAAATATTTAAAAATATAAAAAATAGTAGCCCACCGGTATCGGGAACAGGGTCCAAGCTACCGGTGGTCAGGGCCCCTGAGAGAGGAACCTCCTAACTATGCGTGCCGTGTCCAGTAGTACTGCTTTCTGGATCAAGCCCTTGATATTATTATTATTTTTATTAATTAAACATATTAAGAATTCAAATATACACACATACGTAGGGCAACCAATCAGTAGGACCGAATGATACTGTTCCATTTTGTGTACTGACCGCAAACAGTCATGAATGAAATAATAAAAGGTAATATGAATTGTTTGTATGTTGCACGTTACCTATACCTACTTACTTTAATTTATAATTCGAGATTATGATAATCCGTCCCCGCTAACTCAAGTGTCCACTTTAGAGTTTTGAATTTAATGTGACTAGTCTATACTTTTTCATAAGTACTGTCAACAAAGCTGTTTGGTATACAGGCAAAAATATTATTTTTTCCACTGCACTGTCAATATTTATTTCTAATATGTGCATTATAACTTTTTAAGCTTATGACATACTTACGAGAGTGGTGTATAATAATTGTCTACTTTGCACACTATTTCAAAGTAGTTGGAAGTTAGATGCCTACATACCAAATAGCTTTGTTGACTTTACCATTTGTCAAGCTTTTACTGAACTTTATGTGTCAGCCTTCAGACAAACCGGATTCAACAGAATGCTAGTATTTTACGCAGAACGACTGTCTATCTGACCTCCACACTTTTCTGGCTTCTGAATACCCGTAACGACTGCTAAAAATGTACAAATGACAGCCGGGGCCAACAGTTGGCATGCTTTCCGAGGCACGGAGGAGTCTCCGTATGTTAAGATGGTCACACAACACAACACTTGGCAAGCGTTCAATTATTATTTAGCCACGATCACTTTTCAGACCTTGGTAAGGATCTTCA
This sequence comes from Mamestra brassicae, assembly GCA_905163435.1. Lineage (NCBI taxonomy): Eukaryota > Metazoa > Arthropoda > Insecta > Lepidoptera > Noctuidae > Mamestra > Mamestra brassicae. Next base: position 18,373,354 of record LR991001.1, read on the forward strand.
TCAGCCGAATGACGTCCACTGCTAGACATAGGCCTTCCCCAAAGGCCAAAGGCTCAAAGGTTTGCCATAATCACCACGCTGGGCAGGCGGGTTGGAGATCAGTTAATCAATGAACCATTTATTTGCAACGTAACAATGTAGGTTACATCAGAATACCAGTCGCAGTGTACCTGTTGCAATGCAAAGATAATGCTGCTGCCTATTCTCTGGTGAGTCCCTTAGTCGCCTCTTACGAAACCCACGGGAAGTGATGGGATGGTGATTATTTTATGTCCGACACCATACAGAACGTGGGTAACGAGGGGTAAATTAGACCGGATAGGGTGCGGCGGTGTTTAGCCGCGCTGTCAGTCGAGGGAGGGGCCCGTTGTGTTTGAGCAGCGATTCGGATCCGCTTTGTCACTATTAGGAGGTCGTATTTATGTGTTTTTTGAATCTTGAGTTGCTACATATAAAGAATATAATTACACAAAAATAGTAAAAGAAATAATAGTAAACAATTGCGCTGAGGGTGCCCATACTGAAACGTTTACAGAATTTGTTTGGCATTAGACATTCAACAATGGTTTTCAGTTGGTACCCCGCAGTGTCACGCAGACGAGTGTAAGTAATATAAATACTTTATTACATGTTAATAATGTTTAGGTGTAATAGGGCTATCAACAAGGCAAAATTACCTCCGGGCTGGTAGGTGAAAATTCCAGAGGAAAAACGCAATCATACTTTGCCGAATGCCAAATCGAACCTGGGGTCCTGGACCTGAACTACTACTGAGTTAGGGACCACTGGACCTACAAAATCAACTAGGCAGTACCCGTAACAGAAGCAGCATAAGACTGCGGAACGAGGGATGTGCGTTTGCGCTGAGCGAGGCTAGGTAATCCTCCATCCGTGTTCCTTCTAAAGTCCTTTGCGTTCCGGGGCCACGGTGACTCTTTCGAACAAATTTCGCAACCTTGGCAGGCTTTGGCCCTAGCGGGATCCGTCTCTTATGCTGACATCTCTTTGAGCCGCGTTCGATGCGACATTCTCTTTGGAACCCAACGCGCCATCGACCCGGGCCTGGTGGTGATCGGACAGCGAGCCACTCAACTCTCGCCATCCGCAGGCCTACGGTGGCCGGGGATCGCCTTGCGACTCCCGACGACCGGGGCGTCTTCTTCTGTAGCAGCGGTTGGGGCGAAGGACGTTTCTCTCACTCGCGCGGCCCGCTTCCTCCTTCGCTACCATTACTGCTTCTGATGGAAACGCAGCCTAATAATATATTTTATTACTTTTCAGTACCTTTCAATTTCTAGATAATAATTTGAAAAGGTAAAGTACACGGTTGGCCTTTTGTTGATGAAGGAGAATTTATAGCTGAGGTTTGTTGAGGTTGTTAAGTACTTACTGCCGAAAACTATTTAGATTCAGTGCCAAATACGAAATAGGTAGAAATTCTATTGTATCCATTACTAAAGGATCTTAAAGTAAGGCATAACAATTGTTTTATTATAAAATGTTTTGGAAATACAAACTACAGAATTACTTTCAAAGTCATCCCAAATAATAAAAAAAATATTTTTTGTTATAGTGGCAATAGCACGCCACACTCTGAAAATTTCAACAGTCTACCTATTAAGATTTTTGAGATACAGCCTGCTGACAGACAAACGGACGGATGGACGGACGGACGGACGGCCAGCGGAGGCTTAGTAATAGGGTAACGGAACCCCGGTTACCCTTTGGGTATGGAACCCTTAAAATTTAATCTGCCTAGCCTTTTCCCAACTATGTTGGGGTATGAAAGCCGACCCTGTGTAACCGGAAACAGCTGAGACACACGCCCTTCCGCTCCACCCAGAGCGGAAGAAGTCATCTGATGATTTCCCATCCTTAAAAAAAAGGGCCTACGGCTTCACGTGCTTTCCGAAGCATTTAAGAGTCTCGGTATGTAACGGATTTTCACCCATCCTCGAACTGACCTCGTCAAGCATAGTCTAACCATGAAGCGACCATCAAAAACTTAAAAAAAAAAAACTGAGCTTCGACCAATGCTGCTGTTCTTATCCAAATAATAATAAATCACCATTTAAAACAAGCAGAAAATATTTCTCAGCAGTATTTTACGGCAAACACTTCAATGAAAGGAAATCCAGCCTAAATAAATAACCAAACTGTCATTCCTTGAAACAACAGACCTAAACACTTACTTTCAGCTGAAAATATACCCGAATTCCTACCACACCAAGGGTTTACCAACCTTGAGCGCAGGTAATAAGGTCGTAAATTAAGTGAACAGGTGATTTTCCCGAATGAGATAAGACGAGCTTACCTTCTTTTAATTTAATAAAAAACTTGAACAGTCTCTGGTTCTTATCGGGTGTCAGAAAGGAAAAACTTTATTACTCAGTCCATTTTATTGCAATCCCCGAGGACATTTTGGGCCAGATACTTTGCTGAAATAATTATTATTTCTGCTTGTTGTGTTCATTTAGATTGAGTGGGAATTTAGACCTTATGTGATGGTCAAAAGGTTAGTTTTTGAATGTCTGTGTGTTAGTCAATGAAAGATCTGTGGCAAAAAGTATTAGTTTGGATTTGGTCTTGCTTAATTGAGGTTTATAAAATTTGTAGTAAATAGAAGAAGAAGAAACTAACTAAATTAACTAGAAATATTTTTCCAGTGTTTATTTTTAGATGGAATGGTATAGTAGGCGCCAGATAATCGTGGAATAACGGTCATTGACCCACCTACAATTATTGACATTTTTAATTTGAAAAACGGAATTAATGACACAAAGCTGTCCCGAATCATCATCTCTCGTCATCCTTAACATTGTCTAATAATGAAAAACGATTCATATTTAATTGTTCAGGTACCTATGAACAGTTATTAGGGAAAGGTCAATATACTTTATTCCACATTTATCTGGCGCCTACTATAGTTTTATTATTGGCAGCTATGTTCCACCCATTGTTGAGTCTTGGGCTTTCTCGCTACAGGCCAAACTTTTCTGATCTGCACGAGTCTCGACGTAATAGCATAAAGCAACAAACAACAGAGAAAAGATACTAAACCTTCAACCCAAGCCAGGTTTATGCAAACTGATGATCTTATTAACCAACTTGAATAATGTAAAGCCGATACTAATCTCTTTAATTAATGTAAGCTTTTGACGACCCCTGACGGGATAAGGCGTGAAGATCGCAGGGGTCACAAATACCCCCGGGCGAATCACAATGAAACACTCCGGAGAAGGTTTTGTGAGAGCATTGTCAAACATTCTATCTACCCAGAGGTATTCGCGATTAGATTATTCCCTCGGCTTCTCTGCCGTGGTTCCAGATCACAGGAGCCGTTCATTTTTCCGGGATAAAAACAGCCTTCAGCAATAGTTGTAGCTTTTATAAGTAAAACATGTTCGAATGAGTAGGCAGCTACAAACAAGCAATTAATTTTGAATCTTTATACGTTCAATAATATTTTATTAAAAGTGGCGCCAGCAACGGAAAGTTGAAAGGGAACCGCTTATCTTGGTATGGTCATGTGAAGAGGAGGGATGAAATGCACGTAACTAAAAGAGTTATGAGTATAAATGTGGATGGATGGACAGGGAGAGGGAAGCCAAAGAAAAAATGGATGGATTGTATTAGGAGTGATATGAAAGAAAAGGGAAAGGGAATGGAAGAAAAAAACGTGTTGCGCCGACCCCAAGTAACACGGAATAAGGGCAGGACGATGAAGATACGTTTAATAATATTATTTGTGGGGCAATACAGTATGAGGACATTAAAGACAGCGGGTCTTATAAAGATACAAGCTGAACACGATTGGCTCAGGGATTCACCAGAGAATGGGCAGCAGCATTCTCTGTGCATTGCAACAGCTTCACTGCGATCGCCAACCCGATTGTCAAGCGTGGTCATTATGGCAACCACCCTCCCCTTTGGGGGAGGCCTATACCTACCAATGGACATCTTTAGGCTGATATGATGATGATGATGAACACGATTGAGACCGACAGGAACTTTTGTAAGAGGCCCTCACCCGTGGAGAAGCATATTGTGCTTGTAAACGAGCAGATTATTAAAGTTACACTTTGTTTTTTCTATTTTGATGGCTTTATCGCTAAGCGATAACGTCGCCCTGTAACATCAACATAATCACTTACTAACTAACTACAGTTCAAATTTATATTTTAAAACAAAAAATGCCAGTTTGTACAGGATTCTGGCTTGAACCGATAATGGACAAGCCAGGATGGCATTGCACTCTCCTTCATCGTAATTAAATGTGGATCCGAGTAAAGTAAATCTTAAAGCTCCATTCCGGATACACTCCATCAAAACGTGTTGCACATCTTTGACTACTCCTCATTTCTCACAGTTGGGTGACGTTACCTTTTTCATCAGAAAACTAAACCTTTTTGATGGAATGTGACCGGAGCGAAGTCTTAATGCCATAACTAAACCTCTTCGACTTAACACATTTTGGTCAATCCAATAATTATTTATCATTTCGAAATAAGTTTATCAGTATTTTTTTTTCTTTTTTTTCAGTAAGTATGACAGAGTTATGATTGGATACGGTCTATTCTCCTTCAAAGGAAAAACCTAACTTAGAATGCATTGGGAATACATTAAGGTCCATAATATTATGTTATAAAGGAGCGACGTTTTCATTTTGAAATAACTTATCATGTAGGTCATCTTCAATTTGATTAAAATTTTCCACATGAAAAGAGTCGCGACAGGTCTCATATAAATAAGCTTGCTTACGTTAATATGATCAATATTATCATCTTCAATTTTATTAAAACCTTATACGCTTGCGAAACCCCGATGCACTGCAAATCTAAGTGAAAGCTTCAAAATGTCTGGGGACGTTTACGTGAAGTCACGGCCATCAATATCTTCCATGTATGTAAATTAAAAAAGTTTACAAGGTATAGACAATGATACGGCAATAAATCAAACCACTGGCAATACTAGTTCATACAAATATGGTGTCCTTTATTACAAACTAGCTGTTGCCCGCGACTTCGTACGCGCATATCCCTTTTTTTCCCGTTCCCGTAGGAATTTTCCGTATAGCCTATAGTATTTCTCATGAATGTGGCTATCTTATACAAAAATAATTTTCAAAATTGATTCAGTAGTTCCAGAGATTACCCCCTTCATACAAACTTACAAATTTTGCCTCTTTATAATATTAGTATAGATCTGATAGAATATTTCGTCAGAATAGTAGTCACAATCCTTGACTAGTTTGAGTTTTATTGACGTTTTATGCAATAGAAAAGTTTATTGTTAATTTCGGTGACAGGATTTATGATAGTTTCAAAATATTCCTATGAAAAAATATTGCCAGTGTTTTATTTATTGTCGCGCCGATGTCTTCACCTTGTATTTCAATTCGATAATCAAGAATGGTGATGATGGTGTAAAAAAAGTATTAAGTAAATGTATCCAAAATTTGTATGCCTATTAGGTTAAACATAGCGATCCTGACATTAGAATAAGATCTTATTATATTGCACTTGTGTTTTACAAACAAATAATTTGAATTTAAAAATGTAAAATTAAAGTATCCAATGGTCATTTTATCTTATTATATAATAACGGAAATACTGGAATAGTAAATCTTTAAGGTAAAACTGAATGTGACAGTTACCACTCTCAGTTCGTAAAACCTTGGTAAGCTGATTGAACCGTCACTTTTAAAATTGAAAACTAGCTGCCAGCCGCAACTCCGGCTACGTAAAATTAGTTCTTCATATTTAAATTATAGCCTACTACCTAACCCCGCGACTTATATCGTATATCGCTTTTTCCCCGTTCCCGTAGGAATTTCGGGAAATCCTATCTTAGTGTTCCCCTACACTCCCCAAGGAACCTACATGCTAAATATCAGCTTTCTACGAACAATAGTTTCGGTTGTGCGTTGTGTGTCTGTCACTCAGTCAGTGACAGAAGAATTTTATCAAAATCAAAAGTCATTTATGCATATTAAGCTGAGTGCCAGCACTTTTTGAACGTCAAAGTTCTATATAAAGACAGTCCCCCAAAACGCCCGCCCGTCACCACCTCCTAGTGTTTTAGCTAGGAAGAAGAAGTGGCGCAACAAACTCCCCAGCAACACATCTGTCTGTTAAGTTATAAAAACTTGAATTTATACATCAGTATGCAAAGTTTACAAAACATGACACAGAAAATTATATGTCTAACATGTAAATCAAATTTTCTGAAATTTGTTTGATGTATTACTCTGATCTACAAGCTTCATAAAAATCCGTTCTGTAGTTTCCTCATAAACTTTCACATTTATATTAAACTAGCTTTTGCCCGCGACTTCGTACGCGTATATCCGGATACGGAATTTTGGGACGAAATTTAAACCTAAACCTTCCTCATGAATAACCCCATCCATTGAAGAAAACCGCATGAAAATCCGTTCAGTAGTTTTTGAGTTTATCGCGATCAGACAGACAGACGCGGCGAGGGACTTTGTTTTATTATATAATATAGTGAAGGAGGATTTATGATATTAAATAGGATTGTAGGATCTAGATTTTTTCCACGCTTTCACTCTAGTGACCCATCCCGTTCATTCAAACAAAAAGTTGTGAATTACATTCAGCGACACTGTAGTTTTATTTTAGTGACGCTTAAGGCTTTGTGGGTTGTAAAGTATTATAAATAAGTCCTACAACGAAAGCCTAATCTATTTTTAGCCACGCTAAGCCTTAGTGTGGGTTCAACATTTTCTAATCTATTCAGAAAAGTTTGATCGCAATGTCGGTTTTTATCTGGCTCTCCTTGTTAGTGTCAGTGCCAATCATGCTCCAAGAAAAACTTATTTATTTATTTGAACTTTATGTACAATAGTGGTACATGGGCGGACTTAATGCAACAAGGCTTTCTGTACCAGTCAATCTTTGGGTTAAAAAGACTAATACGTGAAAAATCTTAGTCTAAAAATAGCGACGAAATGGTTCTTTCTGGGTTTACTGTTTAAAAGGTGAATTAGAGAAACTTTATTTTGTCTTTTATTCAATTTCAAGACAAGCTTGTCAGCCCAATGTTTGGTTTGAATCCCGGATCAAGCGTTTTAATTTTTTTCCATCTATATTTTCGCAGTTGCAGTCCGAAGTCGATTTGAGTCCAGTCGATGGCTATAGGCTCATTAGGCTCTGCCCTCTATGACTTGGGACTCCAACTTGGGTAACTGGCGAATCTGTGGGAGTTCTATAAGTACACCTCCACCTAATTCTCCGAGAAAAACAGGCGTGATGATACGTGCTTTCTTGTTTAGAGCCTACTGCCAAAGCTTTTACACTAGCGCCCTATGGACCAACTACTCGCAGCGGGCCTACAATACTCTCAGAGTTCAATATAACAACGCCTTTAGGATTCTGGTGCGGCTACCTTGTTTTTGTAGTGCCTCGGGCATGTTTGCCGACGCGAGTGTGGATGACTTTTATGCTATAATGCGCAAAAAGTCAGCTTCATTAATGCGAAGAATTCGAGGTACTGGCAACGTAATCCTAAGGATGATTGCGGATCGACCAGTATCGCCAGTGGTGGGACGGCTCATTAGACTACATGTTTTATAATGAATTTAATTCTAATTATGTAATTATTTGTATTGTATGTGTATGTGTAAATTTTATTGACATGATTTTTATTTTTATTTTTAGTCGACATAACTTTCTACTAACATAGTCATAAGTGAATTCATTAATTGTTACTAACAAAGTATGGACAGCAATGGTCTGAAGTAAACGAATTTTATTTTATTTTTTTTATTTATATTTTTGTATCCTCCCCTTTTGATAATAATGACACCACAGTCACCTGTAATTACCCATAATGTGCCCCCATCGCAAGATCAGCACCCTAGCTGAACCCGTAATGGTGGCTAAATGGGCTCAGCAATACGAATGAGGATATTAACTCAGCAACTGTCCCCAAAACCGATGGCGAGGCAGCATAATATATCTTGTTAAATGAGAAGAAGGATTTATGTAGGTATCCTGCAAACGGTGGGGTAATGGAAAGGAAATGTCTTAGGGCTTGTAATACGTTTGTGTTTTACCGTCTACGTTGTAGTTTGTTTTGTTATTTTTTAGTCAAAGTCAAGGTCAAAACATTTATTTTAATTAGGCCATTAAACGGCACTTTTGAACGTCATCATTTACAGTTCAGTAAAATTAAATTAACAAAGTGACTCTACTGTCCATTCGGAAAGGTAGATTCTTATGGAAAAGAAAGAAACTCCATTTTAGAAAGAGGTGTTATGTTAACCTACTTAGGATCTTGTGTATGGAGGAGATTGTTGCTAAATCATAAGGGTCTTCAAGGCTTCGCAACGCTTTCCGAGGTAAAACTGTGAATTGGTCACCATCCATTTCGTTGCCTCACACTAGGAATTTCTCCAGCCGGTCGATAATGTAAACATTTAGAAGTGAAGGCTTAGGTGAAGTGATCACGAGGTGAGCTGTCAATCCATACAATCAAGATGTCACGTGATCACGGAGTGAGCTGTCATTCCATCTTGATTATGTGCATTAACAGCTCTCCTCGTGATCATTTCACCCAAGCCTTCACTTCGACATGTTTACATTATCGACCGGCTGTATCGTGGGTGCGTTTGCAAACATACCAAGTCACACACACAAACAGCCAGACCCGGAAACAACTATCTGTAGGCCATACAGATATTTGTTCCGTGAGGGAATCGAATCCGTACCACTCAGTGCAGCAGTCAATCTTTCAACCGCTGCTGCCGTTTATCGGGTCATACTGAGACTTCTCCATGGCTAGAAAGGCACGCTATGCCGATAGTCTCGGATGTCATTTGTAGATATTTGATAGTCGTTACGGGTGAAAAATTTGACGACCAGTCTTGGCAAGAGGTATCGTGTAACTTAACTGGATGGTGGTTAATGTAAAAAACTACTGTGTTGATTTAAAAAAAATATCATTAAAGATATAGGTAGAGATGTTCACTTCATCAAAGTAGATGAAATGTACATGAAGTGAGCTGTAAATTTATCCAATCAAAGTGGAACGACAGTCCACTTCAAGTTCACTTCACCCAAGCTTTCAAGGTGAGAAATTTACAGAATAGACCGTCATCGTTCTGCATTTCATTTGCCTGGAGATCAACCCAAAATATGACTTAAGCTGTAAAAAGTTTAGGCAGAATGATTGATCTTGAAAAATCATGATAAAATGCGAAAACCCGCTGACCTCAATATCATGTGTTTGAAACAGGTGAAATGGGTTGACCTATTGTGACCTTTACACCGATCGCTCGACCAGATAGAGCCATTAACTTCTTCTTCTTTTTTTCTTCTAGTTGAATTTTCGACACCGGAATAGCTTTTGAATTTTATTGTGGGATCATTTTGTGCTATCAAAACCATTTGGCTGCATTGCTGGTAGCATAAATATAAAACTTATGTCTGAAACTAAATATATATAGGTCTGTGGTGAATATAACATCTATTTTCTTACTGAACACGAGCATAATATAATCACACAAGTGGCAATTGGCGCACTAGTCACGGTCCAAACTAGGTCTTAAACGATGTTTAACTTCTACATAAGCCAATTATGAAGAAGCTAATTCCAAGTAGACGTGTAATCTTGACACAGACTTCACAAGGGTACAAATAAGATGATTGATTAGTACTTATTTAAACTGTCACACATCTATTTATTTTTATTGGCATCTTTAAAAACAATAACGTCTGGCTAAGGCAGACGACGAGCGAGGAGGCTTGGGAAGCTGTCACCTCCTTCTGCGAAGCAGTAATGCTAGCAAAGGAGGAGCCGAGTCGCGCGAGGGAAATATAAGACCTTCGCTTTTGACTGCTATGTAAATGCAAACGCTCCTTGAGGGACTTGATAAACAAAGCGTTCAGCCGGTCGATTGTAAGCTGTTAATCCATATAATCAAGATGCAGTAGCGTGCAGTAGTTGCACATTAAGGGTAGGCTAGCCCATACATAATGCCAAAAAAAACTCGCCTCATTATTCAGGGTTGAAATCACGATACTGACGATGCGAATTTTCGTCCACTTCAAAACTTATGACTTCAAAAACTCACCAGATTACTTAAAATTTCTAGAAAGATTCAAATCATGAAATTCTGATGATGAAAATAGAAGAAAGATTTGGTCACCTCAAATATCTTTCCAAGTGAGTTTTAGTTATAAAACACGTCACTTGCAATATTTCCCTATTTCATGTGACTCGCATTGTATGTATGTACATATATTTAATAAGAAAACCAAAGGTTTGCAATCTTTGTTAAACTTTAAGTTATACTCATTTAATACTAGTTTCAATACGTGATTTACCAAATAAATGTATTTAACTTTAAGCAAGTCTCTAGATGTTTTTCTGATCGGTTATGCTTTTTATACTGAGGAATGAAAATTATGCAAATATATAAATCCTAAGTATTGAACAAAATGCACGAAAAACAAAATAATTTATTTGTGTGTACACAACCACACAGCCAGTTATATGTTTCAATCCTCAGAGTTTAGAATTTATCCAAAAATACGATAATTCATCTCGATGAATTATCGTATTTTTGGATAAATTCTCGTAACTCGGTCACACATCTACCTTTAGACACAAGTGGAATCTTATGATTATACGATAGCTGTGAAAACTTACTGCTTTTTATCTCAATTAAACACACAGTCAGCACAAACTTCACAATCTAGGACCATTTTTAAGTAGGTAAACAAACAAATAAACTTTAATATTTATAATACTTTGTGTTTCAAAACGAATTACTTATAACTCACTATGATATAATAAAATCAAAAGTAAATAAAAAGTTCAAAACTATCACTATTAAAAGATTCGCGCGATTATTGCTTGTCACATAAAACAATATGGCTTCTCTAAAAAAAATATCACTTAAAATGTCTCGATAAAACACTTCCAAATTAAATTGCCATCATTGTCCTATCGTCATCTTTAAGAATGACATTTAAGAAAATTTGCCGGATTATACTGATATCTATACTGACAGTAAAACACGGGGCTGCCGATACTAAATACTCATTTTTGTAATTGAGGATAAAAAATAATTCCTGTAGTTTTTAATTATTTTTAGAGGGCTGTTGCTATTCTTTACAAATTCAAACTTCTTCTGAAATGTATAAATTTGACAATACTACCCTTTTTTAACTGTCTGTATTAGTTAGGAAATTGACGTTTTGTGCGTAAACCTTGTGGCGCCGCGTAGCCAATCACGACACGCGTTGGCCGGCTCCTTCGGGCCTAAGAAACGCCCATATTTATACATGTGTGCTGTTCATACACATGAAAATATGAACACACATGCATACATTTATGAATGACATGTAGGCAATGCGAAGTCTTGCCTTAGCCAGCGTCTCGTAGTACATTTATAATGTGAGTTACGTCACACGGGCCGCTTACAGGCGCGACAAGTTGCTATAAGCATTTTACTAGGAGTTAAGAGTTATTTAATATTTTTGTTTTATTTCATTACATAGTTTTAATAAATGCATTTGTTTTATTTATCCGTTGTTGTGGTAGGGTAGGCTTTGCCTGGTTGTCTACAGGGTAAGCACGCCCATGTCAAGATGTCACGTGATCACGGAGTGAGATGTCATTCCATCTTGATTATGTGCATTGACAGCTCTCCTCGTGATCATTTCACCCAAGCTTTCACTTCGACATATTTACAGAATCGACCGATAGGGCGCGCTGCGGGCACACGGACAGGGCGCTGTGACGCAAATGTATGACGCCTGTCCGCGTGACGCTAAGTATATTTCATTCCTTTGACGCCATACATTCTATCTTGTCAGCGCTCTATCCGCATGCCCTCTCCGTTTTGTATATCAAGTCCCGTAAAATACGAGAATTGCTCTGCAAATATCTAACTTTCATCTCAATCACGACACTATCAGTTTAACGACCTCCAGAATCTCATAAACAAAGAATCCAGGATTCCTATCATGCTCTCTCCACCAATCACATTCTTCCTTAGGCACTAAACATTTGCAAAAGGGTTTTATGTCACATTAGCATATTCTCTACCTTCAGGGAAGCTGGAAATTGTTTTTTTTATTTGTCAGTAAAGGGATTTGTCTTTTTCTACGATTTATAAACGGTTTCCTCTTTGAGAGGTTTTTAATCTGTACTATTTTATATGGGACTAGCATTTTTCCGCTAATTTGTTCGCGCATTTCCCGTATTTTCCCGTTGCCGTAGAAGTTTCCCGTTCCCGTATAGCCTTCTTCATGAATGTGGCTATCATATATAAAGAAAAATTTCCATATTTTAGGGTTAATTTAGTTAGGAGTTTTTATTTTTATTTCTAGTGTATGTAGTTAAGTATTTATGAAATAAAAATATTATTTGACAATTGATTTGTAATCTTGAATACATGTTTAATGGTAAACATAGGTTATATATAACTAACTGTAATATACATTTTCAGAAAATCGTTAACAAAAACCAAGAATCTCATACATAAACGCCAATAAAATTATTTATATAATTAGTGTGGGACGCCCTGCGGCACGATGGATCGATGATTTGAAGAAGGTGGCTGGCAGCGGATGGATGCGGACCGCTCAGGATCGGAATGGTTGGCGATCTTTGGGGAAGGCTTACGTTCAGCAGTGGACGGCAATTGGCTGATATGATGATTCCACTCAACTCAACGAGACGAATCACAAAGACATCAATCAAAGAAGCCTACTTTTCTGCTGACCACAAAGCATCATAAAGACGAAAACACCACACAACTGTGCCACTATACGCCACTGCAAGGTCAAGGTCATTAGCCAAGGGGCACGTTTAGCATGCGACCTTGAAACTACTGAATGAAGTGTGACTTAGAAGTTGTGAAGTGTGTGTAGAGTTGGTAGGTATAAAACTGGAAACAGAAAATAGGTTGGTCATAAGGTTTTGTATTGATTTAGTTGATAATTGAATATTCAAGGATTTTAGTTTTTTTTTTAGTTACAATAGTAATGTAAACTATCTGTTTTTGTTATAAATAGCTTTTTTTTTTATGGATGGGAAATCATCAAATGACTTCTTCCGCTTTGGGTGGAGCTGAAGGGCGTGTCAGACTCTTACTGACTAAAACCCATCCGTGTTCCTTCTAAAGCCCTTTGCGTTCCAGGGCCGCGGTGACTCTTTCGAACATAACAATATATATATAGATAGCGGCCCTAGCGGACCCCGTCCTCTATGCTGACATCTCTTTGAGGCGCGCGTGAAACACAACGCGCCATCGACACGGGCCTGGTGGTGATCGGACAGCGAGCCACCCAACGCTCGCTGTCCGCAGGCCCGCGCCTACTGTGGCCGGGGATGGCCCGCGCCTACTGTGGCCGGGGATCGCCCTGCGACTCCCGACGCCCGGGGCGTCTTCTCCTGTAATAATTTTGTTTTATTTGAATGTTAAGAAGTGGTACAAATGCGTACTATGTAATAAGGCATTGTCTACCAGGAACTCGAATACTCAAGTTATTTTTGTATTAAGGTTCTAAATATTAAAACCACACTTTGTAAACAAGCATATTGCAAACTAGATGATTATATTATTAAAGATAAGAATGCTTGGAAACATGCTGGTACCGCTCCATAGGACGATCTAGGGTGTAGTAGACAAAGTCAAACTTGTTGATTTATTTACTATACTGTTTTTTTTTAACATGAAATTTAACTCAGACACTGATCCATTGTTGTTAACTATATAAATCAACAGTTGCAAAATTTGTTAATATGTGAGTACCATGTCCCTTACTTGCAAACTTAATTTTACCTCTGCTGGTATTGCTTTGTTTTACCTATCTATCTATATAATAAAAAATAATCGCTAAATGTGTTGCTAAGCGTAAAACTCGAAAACGGCTGGACCAATTTCGGTAATTATTTTTTGTTGTGTTTGTTATTGTCGGGAGAAGGATCTTATAAAAAAAAAATTTTGAAAAAACATTGATATCCGGGCGAAGCCGGGGCGGTCCACTAGTTGTAGTATATAATATATTAGTGTTATGTTGGGTGCATTGTGCTCACATAATATAATCAATTTATCAATCTATGTATAGAAAATATTGTAAAACTTATATTTGAAAAGAGTAACTATGGAATTTCTTGTCCGTCCTTCTCCATAAGAATCTACTTTTTGCGAATGGACAACTAGAGTCACTATTTTTTCAATTTCAAACTGTGAATTTGTTCGTACGTTCAGAAGTGCATTTAAATGGTCTAGTTGAAATAAATGAATTGATTTTGAATAAAATGTTAGATCCCTGCTGATGGGATAATGTGATTTTTATGAAACTGTGCTCAGAGTAAATAGTTTCTATAATCATTTTAAATAAACTCTGCCAAAAGGGATGACGTACAAAATTACTAAAACCTATTAAAATAATCACAACCAAATCTAAAACCATTACACACTACAACAGCTTCTAATTTGCCAACTTTTAATTAACCCACTGAATCGAACCTGCAACTACCCGCCATAGGCCCGTCACCGACAGCCCAACAAAAACTAAGTTTTCGTCAAGTAATCCCATTTAATTGAGTGGGCCCCTAAAAGGAGGCAAAATCGACTCAAACAAATTGCCCGCGACCCTCCGCCCATTTGTAGGAAATTTTTTCGACATAAAAAACGTACCATAATAAATTATTGAAGAAAATAAACGATTGCTGTAATTTTTCATGATAAAGGAAATATGAGAAATCACTTTTCTTTGAAACAGTTAAGAGTTTGGAATGAGGTTAACTTTGGGGTGCGCTTTGTTATAATCCGGTGTTGCAAAGTTTTGGACGGAACCCTGTTTATGATAGAATATTGGATCAATTTTTGTTTGGCACAGCTTACACAAAAGATATTAAAACTCGTTTAATGTACTTGTGTGCGCGTGAGCTATGGATTAGTAACACAATAGTCGACCAATCAGCACAGCCTTCTCTCAACTATGTTAAAAAATAACAGCCGCACACGGGTCGATCTTCAAGGTTTTGTAACGCATACCAAGTTTGGTCTGTGGACCATCTTAACATAACGAGATTTCTCTGTGCCTCGGAAGGTCCCGGCCGTCCTTTGAAGATCTTTGGCAGTCGTTACGGATTGTCAAAAGCCAGTAAAACTGACTCCAGTCTTGCCAAGAAGTACCGTGATACCCAGTTAATGGGTTGTGGAGGTCTGGTAGGCAGCCGCATCAACGTAAAATACTGGTATTCAGCTGAATCCGATTTGACTGGGAGCCGACCCAAATATTGTTGGGAAAAGGCTAGGCAGATGATGTTGAAATCGCTTTCAAGTCTTATCGGATGCAGCTAAATAACAGTATTTTACAAGGAGCGTCCGCCTATCAGACTTCCACAACCCAATAACTGGGTAACCCCTTGGCAAGACTGGTATATTTATTTTTTTTGCTGTTGATTACACGCGTTTGACTACTATCTCACCAGTTGGTAAGCGATGATGAGGTCGAAGATGGAGCACGCTTACCCAGAAGTAACCTACTCATTTCTGACTTAAAGACTCCTAGGTTTTAGCTATCAGGAAACACAGACTCTTGGCGTACAGCCGAGAACAAACGCTTAATGTGCTATCCAATTCGAATTTCGGTATGTTTGACCAACGTCGGCAAGCAGTGCTCAACTTTATAGACCGACTCGTGTGGCTGTTTCAAACCACAAAAGCCACAAAAGTCAAAGGTAAAAGTACGTAATTTGTTTTGTTGGTACCACAGAAGTACTTTTGCTAATTAGTAAAGTAACAAAGCCAACAAAAACCCTAATAGATTCCTCCGTTGAAGCAGACCCAAAAGTAAACTCACAAAGTTATTTCAAAGATCATTATTAACCGTGCCTTGGGCTATTCTTTACAGGTCGCTTTACCAGTCCCAAAGGTCAAAACGAATATAAAGATCCCGGAATAGAAACTCATAAATACAACTCCCATACATGACTCCCTTGCGGATCACATTTTTCAGCCATACTGACATGAATTCCAAACACACTGATTTCAGAGATCCTTCATTATTTAGAAACCTCACGAGACAAGTTTCTCCGTGAGAACATTTCATGAAACAAATCGTACGTGAGACAGGAATCTAAGTAAGAATTTATGAAAGACTCGCAAGAGGATTTTTGGGAATATAACTTGGTTCTGATGTGTCGCGCTCATAAGTATTTTAACTTTCGTGATATAAATTATGTATGTCCGTCGTCTGGCTCCGAACTACGAAAAGTTAGTTTTGTTTGGCCAGTGTATTTGAGATGACTAGAGAGCCTAGATAAAATATAGAAGTTTTCATTTTCGTTGCTCGATAGTGTTGTCACATTTTTTAATCATATCATATTAATTTTCTATACTATTTTATTACTAGCTATCGCCCGCGGCTCCGCCTGAGTGAATGTCAAAAATTATCCAAAGGGAACATATTCCCAGGATAATAAGTATCCTGTGTTATTGCAGACTATAATCTACCTCTGTGACAAATTAAGTACAAACATCCATCCATTCAAACTTTCGCATTTATAATATTAGTATAGATTAATCAAGATTAAAATATTTGAATTAAGTAATGCTGTTTCATGAAACTTACTAAATAATAATAATTATTAAAAATAATAAAATTAAAACTTTATTTCCACATTAACATTTTTTACAAGAATATGTAGAACAAGGAAAAAATATATTTTTAAAAAATTGCAGATGTAACGAATAAAAACAGACTTGAATTTGTATTGAATGTTACTACAGTATGGTTCCCATTTTTTCCATCTCATACCGCGGTACCAATGTAGAAAAGAGTTCAAAGACTTTGCTCTCAAAGACTTTCAAAGCGTTTCCGGCTTCGTGATCCCAACAAAGCACTATAAATACCTACGCAAGATTCTCAAAACTGTCACGTGACCGGGCCAGCGTCCGGTTATAGCACGTGCCGTCACATTAGGACACGCCTAATAGCCGTGTCCGTTTGGGGCCCGATCGAGTCCCGATCGTTTGTCATTTTTAGTGGGATACCCTAGCTAGCAATGCTGCAATGGTAGCAAGCAATTTAGTGGTCACGCTTCCTGATTAGGGATGGGGAAAATCAAATGGTACGGCTCTCAATCATTGGCAGGACCCTCTTTCACGTCAATCTATAAGCCCTCGTTCCTAATTAGTTTGTTCAGAACGTTGATTTACGTGAAATAAATGTGTAGCACCTTAAGAAACAGAAAATCGATTATGTATTGGTTGAAAACACAGTGGAATTCGACCCAAAACTCACCAACATTGATGATATCTAGACAATGTGCTTTTCTAAGCGATGGTGATCGTCGAAATGCCAAAATAGAAAAGATTGATAACGTAAATTTTTTTTTTTTTGAGAAATGGGCTTGCTCTTGACCTCGATCACGCCTGATGAAAAGTGATGGATGAGGTTTATGATGGAGCGAGCGTGCCCAGAAGATGCCTGTTCACTCTGGCTTTGAAAGCTGACGGGTTATATGTGGAAGGGAACACAGAAACTGGAAGAGAGTACCACGCTTTGGCTGTGCGCATTATAAATGTGGAGGAGAAGCGCTGAGTACGACTCAGTCGGGATATCGACCAAGTGCAGATGGTACCCAGCAGTACGTCTGGTATTCCGGTAATAGAAAAGCGATGGTGGGATCAGGTGGTGGAGTTCATGCGCACACTCTCCAAAGTACAACTTGTAGAAGGCCGACAGCCACCAACGTCTCGTCGCCTATTAGCATTTTGCTCTGCGTTCCACCGAGTCCAATGCATCAAGCTGGTATTTTGGTAAGCCATCCCATAAGTGGCTGCAATATTCCATACAGGACCGGACTTGTGCTTTGGACAGACGCTGTTCTGATGTGAAGTATCGCCTCACCCTATTTAGGATGCTCAGCTGCTTGGCTGCAGTCTGTGACTCGATGGTTTAGCCTACATTTCAACAGCGTTGTTCAATTCCATACACCTTTTACGTTTTGACAATCGCCTTTGCCACGCCATCGCTGACAGAATGGCAGTTTTGTAGAGCCTCTGCTATTGTTAACCGTCGACGACTTTTTCAACAGTCAAGGCATGAAATTTTAGACTTGAAATGACAAGTAGTTTTTGTACTTTTGAATTGGAATTAATTACTTTTGGCATATAAAATACACGATTTCTATAGTTCTTTTCATTTATTGAACATGAATGTAATCGATAGAGCGTGATAACTTACATAACCATTAGCTTTTCCCCGCTCTTTCTATTTAAAAGGCCGTGTATTTTTTCGGGTTCATATTTTAGCCTATAGCATTCAGCGGTTGTGTAGCTTTCTACTTGAAATTGAATCAATATTCGTAATCGGATCAGTGCGTCCAGAGAATGCTTTTTAAAAACCTAATAATTCATAGAATCATTTTATCTCTTTATAATAACCAAGTTAAAAAGAGTTTATATCCTTCAAAGAAGACTTAAAGCCTCATTTTACCGCCATCGCCAATAACTTTGCAACATTCTCGTCCGATTCCAACACTTTTATTGCTCGCATAAATTCTATTCCAATCGTTTTGCCGGTTATACACTTCGAATAACTTGGAATAACTTTACCCTTACGCGAGGTAAAGTTTTGGAAGATTTTATGAAAGAAAGTTGAAGAGTTTTCAATAACATGAACTTGTACTGGCTACTGGGGAATACATGAAGATCTGTTGCTTTTCAAACTTGAAAGTTCGACCGCAAAACATCGCGAGAATTATGTATGTCGAACTTTTAACCCCATCCGTGATAGTGTGGGGTAAGCTTCTTATAGTTGCATTCAAAGACTTTGATTGTTAGTGATTGATTAAAATAATCAAGTGATGATGAACATTTTTACTATGTCGAACTCATTTTAAGAACGGTGTTTGAACGGGGCTCTATATAATATAGAGCCTATAACCATTACATAGCTAAAATACTGATAAGCAGATTCTTCATTCAAAATTTTCTTTGGAGTATTTGAATTTAGCATCTCTTAAACAGTATTTTAACAAAGTAATATTTAAAAAAGTTTTTAAGAATTAGGAAAAAGGGAGTTGCTTTCCTATAGTGCGTGTTGGTCATTGTAACTTTCTTACCACTTTTAAATAAAATTATGAGCTAAATTCATTTCAATTAATTCCACAGGTAAGTTTTGTGTGTATGTCATATTAAATAAAAACACACACAACAACATACTAGACTACAATAGACATTAAATAATCCCCTTAACTTCACTCCAAATACTGAAAGAAATAAAATCTGTATAGAGAACGGCGTCCGAAATCGTTTATAACTGAAGACAGCCATTCAAAGCGATCGCGATGTATTGAGCACAATAATGTATCGAGTGCCATTCTTATCTGCCACTCTTACAATACCGACGCTGAGCGAATATTTTCAAAGTCTTTGATATGGAGGGGAATTAGAATATGAAAAATGTTTTGCCATCAATTTTATGTATGAATAGAGTTTAAAGTGTGTATGAAAACTACATTTTCTTGTATTTTGTAGTTTATTTGGTAGAAGTTGGCCTCAATTTTATTATTTGACTTGAATTTGCTTACGTCTTCAGGGTACTTTTTAAACTATTTATTCGCGTACTCATCATCATCAGCCGGAAGACGTTCACTGCTGGATATACATAGGCCTCCCTCAAGGCGGCCGGTGGGTTGGCGATCGATGGCAGTGTAGCTGTTGCAATGTACAGATAATGCTGCTGCCCATTCTCTGGTGAGTCCCTTAGTCGTCTCTTACGACACCCACGGGAAGTGATGGGATGGTGCTATTCTTTTACGTCCGACACCATACAGCCCCATACTAAAATTCATCTAAATTAGTTCGGCGATTTAGGTGTGAAAGTGTTCCAAACAAACAAACACACTCACTTTCGCATTTATAATATTAGTTAGGATTCGGATAATATCTATTAAAACAGTGCAAGTAAAATCTCAAAAAAAAAAAATCTACTCTAGCACGCATAAGCTCAAACCTCGTTTCCCTTGGGGGAGAAAGTACTATACAAAGGAACCTTTTACGATCCTTAAATACCCTTAGTATTATTAATAATTTCTTAATTCAAGTAACAAGGACTCATAGTAATAGTAAACTTAAGAATTCATCATCATCACCATCATCATTATCATCATTATCATCATCTTCATCATCATTATCATCATTATCATCATCATCACCATCATCATCATCATCATCATCATCACTATCATCATTATCATCATCTTCATCATCATTATCATCATTATCATCATCATCACTATCATCATTATCATCATCTTCATCATCATTATCATCATTATCATCATCATCACCATCATCATCATCATCATCACTATCATCATTATCATCATCTTCATCATCATTATCATCATCATCATTATTATCATCATTATCATCATCTTCATCATAATCTTCAAAATCATCATCATCATCATCATCATCATCACCATCATCATCATCATCATCTGCCTAGCCTTTTCCCAGTGATATTAGGGTCGGCTTCCAGTCAAATCAGATTCAGCTGAATACCAGTATTTTACGTTGAGCGGCTGCCTACCAGACCTCCACAACCCATTTACTGGGTAACACGTTACTTTTTGGCAAGACTGGAGTCAGATTTACTGGCTTCTGACAATCCGTAACGACTGTCAAAGATCTACAAATGACAGCCGGGACCAACGATTGCACGTGCTTTCCGAGTCACGGAGAAAACTCAGTAAGTTAAGATCCACACCCATCCACAGACCAATCTTGGCAAGCGTTGCTTAACCTTGATCGACCCGTACGGCTATTATTCTTTCTCGGTGGAACACAGAGCTAAAAGGCTCATTGGCGACGTAAGACTGGTGGATGCCAAGCTTCACAGCTTGGCTCATCGCCGCAAGGTTGCCTGCTTGTCGGTCTTCTACGATTGTACTTCGGGGAGAGTTTCCAGGAACTCCACGATCTCTTCCCACCGGCCCCCTTCTACCATCGGACATCTAGACGCACTACAAGTTACCATCCCTACCTTGTTGCTATTCCACCAATTCGCACTAAACATTTCCAAACGTCTTTTATAATGCGCACAGCAAAGGAGTGGAACTCTCTGCTTGCGTCTGTGTTTCCGAACGCATACAACCCTAATCTCTTCAAAATTAGAGTGAACAGGCTTCTTCTGGGTAAGCTCGCTCCATCGTCGACTTTGTCTCTGTCATCTATGACCTAGACTAGAGTCAAGAGCAAACCCATATTAAATAAAATAAAAAAAAAAAAAAACGCCACGAGCTCCGTCCCGACGCACGCGTTTATTTTTTACTCATTTGCTATTTTTTTCAGAAATAATGTCCAGGACTTCTTGTCGAGTTTCATTGATTGGAAGATTTTCTGTTGGTCCTCACTGCTCATTCTAGCTTCTAGGAGTTGCTCTGTTTGGATATAGTTGAACGGGCTTTTCACATACCCGAACACAAAACCCAGATCGACTCATCCAGAAAAGCATTCCAATCTAGTCTCGTCCTAACGTTCTTCCTCGTAAAGAAAAAATCTCAAAAAAAAAAAATGTCTTGAATTGAGCTACTACGTAAATGATTTTCAATGATGTCATCTACCAACTAAATCATATTACATGCTCAGAGGAACTAAAGGCTACTTATATACTTAAGGACTTGTGACGTACAAATTAATTTGTTGAGTTTCTGATTAGTTTGGCCCTATTTATTGCTTTTGTATACCTACAAAGACGTATAAGTACTTTATAAACGTACTTTACGGAATTAGAGGTATTTGAAACCGTAAATGGACGGACATTAGGTGAAAAGGTAGCTGGGACAGAACCCTGGATGCCTAATACGATATTTGGGGACGTTTTGGAAGCAACGAGAACTGTCAGATAGGCGGGTTTATTAAGTTATTATTGCCAAGAAAAATATCAATGTTAATACGCCTTACTATGGATGGATTGTGGGAGGAATGATATGAAAGTAAAGTTAGTTAGTGATAGCATGGCCGTTGATAGGGTTGAAAGAAAGAAGGAAACGTCTTGCTCCAAGTTCTGCAAGTGCAAGTATTGTGATATGTTTCAGTGAACTCATGTTCTGATACAAAAATGAATATGTATTTCTAACGCGTCTTTCCTTATTTGGAGTTTATTGTACTTATTTTCAACATTATATCACATTATCGGCACTATAAGGTCTATTGTAAGGAACCAATTGTCTTAAGAATTATATTGTTTGTAAATGACTGTTTGATGCCAAAATAAAACAAAAAAAAAGTCCGTGTTATATAGGACAAGCACAGAATAGAACAAATTATGATGATTAATAAATAACACACTCGCACATGAACGGTTTCATACCGTAAGTAAAAAAAAAATCTTGAGGAATCCGTGCAAGCAAAGCGATGCTTTGCTTTTGATTTAATTCGAATTTTTAAATTATTTAAATTTAATCTCTAAATATATGCGTGAAGTAAAAACTTTGTACGCCTTTTTACGAAAATTATGCGGACGGAAAAGTAAAAGTACAGTTAAAGTTTATATGGAAAGTAGTGCAGAAAGATAATTAATTTTTTTTTTTAAATGATGCTTTAAAAATACATTAAGTTAAAAAATTATGATCAAATTTCGACCACTGGTCGACCGCTACCACTAGTTATTTTTATTTGCTTTTATAATGGTAATGCAAATAAACACTGAAAATTTATTTTTATTTACATACGGACGGACAGCAGAGGTTTGGCAATAGAGCTCCGATTGTTAATCTTCGTGTACGGAAACCTAAGGCCTGCCTGTCCATTGACGCGGAGCGAGGTTGCGGAGCGGAGCAACGGAGTAATGCGAAGCGGAGTTGCGGACGGTGTCTGTCTATTGATTTGGAGCGAGGTAGTTCGGGACAGAGTTGCGGACTGTACGGAATTCACGTGACGAGTTATTTGAGCCCGCTTCTCGGTTTTGTATGAATTTTTAAACTAGTTCGCAAATCCTTGACCACCGAAGCGGAGCGGAGATTTTATACAATTCCATTGGTAAATATTGGCACAGCTCCACTCCGCCCCTCTCCTCTCCGCTCCTGTGGACAGTCAGCCTTAAAATACCAATGCTCATCCTTAATGTGAGATGTTAAAAGTTTTATTTCTTAAAAAGGCTTTATAATACTTTTTCCTTTGTCTGCGCTTTCTTAATAGCAGAAAATAACATACACTTAAACCAGTTCATTAACTGTCATTCTAAGCACAAAAGGTCTGTATCCTTTGTCGGTCACATATGTAATTACGCGGTACGTGTGGCGTTCACGTTGTTTACGTAACCACGTAAATACCACGTAAAGTTCACGGTTAATTGCAAAACAATCACTAGATTATACGGTGTAGTGGCAATTACGTTTTCAATTGGTTTAGGAGCCAAAGGGTAATGTTTTGCAGGAAGTATCATACAATATGTTTGGTGTGGTATTATAGAGGTGTGTATTTAATGGGTTACCCTCTTTTTGAAAGTCGGTCCAGCATGTTGTGAAGGGTAACATACATAACGTAGCACATAACGTAATACATAACGTAGTAGTTGGCCCTATTCTATTGAATCGGGCCCTCTAACCTTAACCCGTTAACCTCTGAGGTGGCCTTTTGAGGAAAGTGCCACACAGATTTGAGTGGACCTGTCCGGACAGTGCAAGCATTTGTCAGTTATCGTGCAGCTCAAACTTTACATACAGTGTTATGCGTCTTGTATAGCTCCGTCTCCCTCCCACACCAGAGTCATTAATGGTTAAATACGTGTGGTCCAGCAGCCTTGGATCCGAAAAGCTGCCAGTCATCGGGAGCTCGGCTGTTGCATAATTCCAGCCGTTGGTAACTATAATCCAATTTCAGTTGTTACAAATAGCCATTGCCTACCTAAGTGGTTTACGACTCATGCTTCAACTTAGTCATTGCTTTTAACCGAAATAGGGTAACATTACTTGGGCCTTACCACAACAATAGGACAAGTGGTCCTTTCCTGGACAAACATTTTCACAGGACCTTTCATTCTACCGCGGTATCCCTTTTTTTTTTTTTTTTTTTTTTTTTTGATCTCGGGGGGAAATCCTCATGGAAATCCTCCACCCTGGGGCGGGTGGAGGGGTCTGTCAGACTCTTACTGACTAAAACCACCCCGGTGTTCCATCTTCCACCTGCGCCGGGGATCGCGGGAACGTATGCGACATCCGCAATCCCCGGCTGGTGCCGGCCCGCCTCTGCGGGCCACCTCGCGTCGGCGAGGGGAGTGAGGTGTTTGACTCCCCTCGCTACGTCAAAGAGGGGCGCACGGGAACACCACGCGCCGCCACCTCGGGTCCGGATGAATGGGGGGCGACGGACATCCCCAAGTCCGTCGCCCCTGGACCCAGTTAGGGGGGCCGGAAGAGGGCAGCGTATGCCCTCCTCCGACGCCCGATGCGCCTGCTGCGGGCAGGGAGAGCGGTTGTGATCTCCCTCTCCCTTTCCGCAGCCTCCTTCTGCGCGATAACTGTCTCGCAGAAGGAGACCACCGCGTCCCAGGACTCCTCACCGCCGACCATAGCATGGACTACGGCCGGCAGCGAGAGGTCACCGCCTACAACAGAGATGAGGGCACGGCGTGGCTCCTCCCAAGCTGCACACTCTGCAAGCGTATGCCGTGCCGTGTCCTCCCGACAGTCGACGCAGTGGTGACATCGAGCGTCCGGCTCCCTGCCTATGCGACACAAGAACCTCCCGAAGCAGCCATGCCCCGAGAGGACCTGCGTCGCACGGAACGACAGGGAGCCGTGCCTTCTCCCGAGCCACAGGTCGAGCACTGGCCGGATGGCCTCGATGGTGATGAGGCCGGCGGTAGGGCTCGAAAGCCTGTCCCGCCATTCCGCCGCCAGGACCTCGCGCAGCTGCGACCGACGCACCTCCAGGTGTCGCTGCGTTAGTCGCTCGCCACGCGCCCGCGCGTCCTCGCGCCACCTGTGTAGTGACGCGAGCACTTTCGCCTCCAGGTCCCACGGCGGAGATCCGGCCAGTGCGCAAGCCGCCTCGTAGGAGATCGTGCGATATCCCCTGATGACTCTGACGGCCATCACCCTCTGCGGCTTCCGCAGAACAGTGATGGTGCTGGCCGTCAGATCAGCCGCCCAGATCGGGGCCCCATATAGGGCCATCGATCGCACGATCCCCACGTACAACCGCCTACAGGCGGTTCTCGGGTCCCCCAGATTGGGAAGCAGCGTTGACAGCGCCCCCGCCGCGCCCAACAACTTGGGCGCCAGCCGCCGGAAGTGGGGGCCGAAATCCCACCGGCTGTCGAGCACCAATCCCAGGTACTTCATGGTGGACTCGACAGCGATACGGGCCCCCCCGACCACAATGTGCGATCCCGGCGGCGGCGCCCGCCGGGGGCCATGAAAAACAATGGCCTCCGACTTGTTGAGGGCCACCTCCAGGCCGAGGCGCCATATGCGGCTCACCACCTGTGAGACCGCAGCCGTCGCCAGCAACGCTGCCTCCCTGTGCGAGCTCCCCCGGGCAGTGACCAGTGTGTCGTCAGCGTAACACACCAGCTGCACTCCCGGACGGAGCTCGCCCCTCAGCACCCAGTCGTACCCGATGTTCCACAGGAGCGGGCCCAAGACCGAACCCTGCGGAACACCGCACGACATGGGGCGCTGGTATCTGCCATCGCGTCCCAGATAGGTGACACACCTTTCCGCCAAATAAGCCCCGACGACGCGGCGGAGGTAGGAAGGCACTCGATGATATCGTAGTGCCTCCCGAATACAACTCCAGGGCAGGGTGTTGAAGGCGTTGGAGATGTCCAAGGACACCGCCAACAACACACCGCCCCGCGACACCGCTTCCTCCGTCAGGACTCTCACTCGGGATATCGCCGTCACAGTGGAGCGCCCTTGCCGAAAGCCGTACTGGCATTCGGCCAGGTCCGGCCCCTCTCCGCACAAGTGGCTGACGAGGCGGGCTGAGACTATCTGCTCAAACAGCTTTCCCACCTCGTCGAGCAGCACTATGGGCCGGTACGCGGACGGCGAGTCCGCAGGGCGCCCCGCTTTCCTGAGCAGGACCAGACGACCAGATTTCCACTGAGCGGGAAACTGGCCCTGCTCAAGGCACGCCGAGTAGAGTCCTCTCAGTCGGGGCTCCAGCTCCTTCAGAGCTAGGGCCAACGCGCAGCCGTGAATTCCGTCGGGCCCCGGGGCAGTGTTCTTCGCCCGGAGCCGTGTCACGGCCGCCCTCAACTCTGGTTGTGTCACCTCTGGGACGCTGGCGTCCTCTTCGGGCTCTGCGGCTGTGGGCAGAGCCATCGGCGGTGGAGCGTGCTCCGCTCGTGCCGGGAAGAGAGCTGCTACCACGTCCTCCAGCAGCTCGGGTTGGAGACTCTCCGTAAGCGGGGGCGCCCATGGTCCGAGTTTACCTCGGACCGAGCGATAAGGACGCCCCCACGGATCCCCGTTGAGAGTCTCCAACATCTCCTCCCTGGCTCGCGTCTTCGCCTCGCCGATGGCCAGCCACAGAGCCTTCTTAGCCGCGCGATACACCTCATACCGCGCGGCTTCTTCGTCAGGGACCCGACGACGTCTT
Organism: Mamestra brassicae; assembly: GCA_905163435.1. NCBI lineage: Eukaryota > Metazoa > Arthropoda > Insecta > Lepidoptera > Noctuidae > Mamestra > Mamestra brassicae. Next base: position 18,399,971 of record LR991001.1, read on the forward strand.
CTCCGGTATCGGGTGTACTGGCGCCTGACCTCCACGCACGAGTCGCGCAACTGCGTGATCTCGGCGGACCACCAGTACACCTGGCGCCTTCTGGGTTGTGTGCGAACCCGGGGCATTGACGCATCGCAAATTTGCGTCATCGCCCCGTGGAACCACTGCGCCTCCTCTTCGACGTCGACGGGTCCGGTCGTTGCCGACTCCCGGATCCAGGCCTGCACAATAGCAGCCTCCTCGAGTAGCTCCCTGTCGAGGCGCTTTCGCGCCCAACGCGGACCGTCCGTTCGCGGGGCCGTTGGATTGCGGCCGCCCGCGGTCTGGGGGGAGACGTTGAAACGGATGTATCTGTGATCCGACAACGTCTCCACCTCCACGGCGACACGCCAATCGCGGACACGGCTTGCGACAGAGGGGCTAGCGAACGAAACGTCCACTATAGAACCACCCCGCTGTCGCACGCACGTGTAGACCGAGCCCCGATTCAGGACGGTCAAGCCGGTCGTGACCGCCCACTCCTCCAACGCCTCGCCCTTGACATCGGTGACCGGGGATCCCCACGCCGCAGACTTGGCGTTGAGATCCCCGAGCAGCAGCACCGGGCGAGGGTGGTACCGGTTCACGACGGCACCCAACTCGACAAGGAAGCTCTCGAAGTCGGCGAGGCTCTTGTTGGGCGAGAAATACGCCCCAACAATGCCAACGCCGTCCGCGAGGGCGGCCACCCAGCCGTGACCTCGGGACGGGTCGACAAGAGCCCCGCCGATGATGGCCACCGAGCCGTCCAGGTCACCCACCCAATCATCTCGGGGGGGGACGTAATACGGCTCGGCGACCACAGCCACATGGATCGACCACTCTGCCATGCTCTGGAGTAAGAGATCCTGAGCCCTGGCAGAGTGGTTGATATTGCCCTGGAGGAAATGGAATTGTGCCATTACGCACAATCCATTCCCTCGGCACCATTCTTAGGCCGGGAGTCGGCCGAAGAGCAACCAGGCTGAGGGGGGTGTAAAGGGCCCCCGACAGCCTTGGTTGTCCCCTTCTTGTTGCCCTTTTTTGGGGCACCGCGGTATCCCTGCCTTTACATAAGTAAGTGTTAAGGTTCTGTTACTAGACAAGTAGGTCACCCATCCTCTTATCAACCGTAACGATACATAAGTAATGAGCGGTGACAGTCCTTTCATCAATAAGATATTTTGTTTATTTGTAGCACTAGACACTTGTGTATTAGCAGACATGCGGAGTTAGGGATGAAAAAGTAATATGACGAAAAATAAATAAACATTGAGACCTCTCAATTTATGATTGACATTGATAAAACAAATACGAATCGTCTTTTGACGCGACAACGTCTAATAAATCGATAAACGACGGCTGCACGCATGAAAAAGAATGACTTACTGTAACGTTACGCTCATTGTAACTTTACGCTCATTTCATCAATGTTTTGTTCTGACGTTGTCAATTTAAACTATCGTCCGTAAACCGACTTTACAGACAACAAATTTTTTTATTTCAATATTGCACCTACCACTATTTGTCTCTGCATATTTCAAAGGTTGACTGAATGATAGATAACTGAAAACACGTTTTCCATCCGGGCTGCTTAATCAAATGTAGTTGTCAGTACGATAGAAAGATATACCTACCTGCAAACGACTTGGTCTTAAAATACACATGTAACCACATGTCGGTATTGAAAGTCATTTCTCCCCGGATAAAAAATTGTAATCAGTAAGAAAAAGTAATAAAAAAAAAACAGTTTGCAATATGCCGTACATAAATATAAATATGCGATACGTGCTCCTGCGTGACACCCTTCAGGGCATCAGCTGACGATCTTCCCAGGCAGCTGACATGTTTATTTATTCACAATATCATATAAACTGTCATCTGATACATTTTAAATCGATAAGAAATGACTGAACATATACTATATTTTTTTCTCCAACACTTCACAGTCAGCTGAATTTTATTTTTCTTCAAGATATTGGGTTAGTTATAATTTGATTTTTTTTCAACGTGGGTGGGAGGTTACCGCTGCTTAACCCACCGAACCACAGCTGTCGTTCACAAAGCTTCATGACACAACTCTCTGAAGCATTTTACAAGTTATCGCCCGAGAGGAAGTTGGTTATGAAAATCTGTTCATGGCTCGCAGGCCATAAAGAAGCCTTAGGCGGTTAAGAATAAAATACAGGAAGGTACAATTCGGCTGAAGGCTTGTAAGCTAGCCTTTTATGTTTATCTTTGACTTCACGAAATTATGTCATAAGAAATTATACTAACTTAAAGAAGCCTGGAGTTGACAGTTCCAACCATTAGGTTTAAGTTTAGCTCTTCAGTACACTGAGAATTACGAACACGTACCGAGTAAATCTTTTTTATGTCTGTGTAAAAGACAAGCCCTTTGCTTCGAGAATATTTATAAAGAAATACTAGTTTTTGCCCGCGACTTCATACGCACATTTTCCGTTTTTTCCTGATCCCGTAGGAATTTCGGGAAATCCTCTCTTAGGGGAGCACTAGCTACACTCCCCAAGGAACCTACATGCCATATTTCAGCTTTCTACGACCAGATTCGGCTGTGCTTTATCTGTTAGTCACTCAGTCATTCAATCACTTGGTCACTCAGTAACAAGAAGAATATTCGTTTACAAAATATTTTTGAATTTCATTGTAGTTCCAGTGGAGTGTGAAGTTTCAGTGAGTCTATGTTTCCCGATAGCTACAACTTGGGGTCTTTTAGTCAACAGTCATCACCGCTTTCCACCAGGTGGGGCTGTGTTCAAACGACATCATCATCTTCCTGCCCTTATCCCATGTGACTTGGGGTCAGTGCAACTCGTTTTGTTTTTCCATTCTGTCCTGTCAACCGTCACGCTATCACTAACTCCTTTTTCTTTCATATCACTCCTAACACAATCCATCCATCTTTTCTTTGGCCTCCCTCTCCATCCACATTTATATTCATAACTCTTTTAGTTACGTGTATTTCATCCCTCCTCTTCACATAACCATACCAAGATAAGCAGTTCCTTTTTAACTTTTCAAACGACAGTCTATCAATAATAAAATAGTTATCAACCGTGAAAATTAAAAAAAAAAACCTTTTATGTGAAAGTTTCGCATTTCGTTGACCTCAAATAAATTGAGATAAGGGCAAGCAAATGACGATAGTTTCTATGTTCAAGTTATGTTTACCGCAAGTTTAACGCGACAAACAAACATTTCGCTTAGCTACCACGTGTTTCTCCAAACTATGTTTAAACATGTTCAAATTCAAAGTTCAGCCACACACAATACATCAAGATCTTGCTTCGGTCTCCTTAGCCCCAAAACCCCGAAGTTCGATGGCTAAACTTGGCTGATCGGGTCATCTAAGTTTCGCCATCGAAGTTCAAGTGAGCGTAATGAACCTGCCGGATGTCGACGTCGTGGGTTGCAGTTACATTTAAGTTTTTAGTGGAAGGTTCTTTTGGAAAAACCAATCAAGCACTATTCTAAGTACATTTTTATTTTCAAAAATAAACCAAGCCTATGAAAAATAGCAGTTAATTAAAACCGATAGCATACCAAGCTAGGCTTCACGCAACGTCTGTCGACCGTATTTTTCACGGCGGGGTAACGACTCTATAGAGCGGCTGGTCGTGCAGTGAAAAGTAGATGGAACTAGTTCGCGCGGCAGGACACCTATGCGCTGGACTCATCAAGTTAAATCTGCACTAGAAAGCCGCGTATTTGATTACGCCAGACAGTCTGCCAACAGGGAGAGATGGCGGGTGATCATGCGGGGAGCTGTGTCCGCCTCTGCCACCGAAGTGGACGCCTCGACGTGATCACGACCTAGAGCGAAACGACAGAGAAAAAGAAGCTTATATACCAAGGGCAAAGCTAATTTAGCTAAATCGCATAGCTCAGACATTTTTTATACTTATACAAATATACACACAGCCTAGTTTAACGTGGTCTGGTACTATTTATTTATTTATTTATTATATACTTTATTGTACACCTCATAATAAGAACAGGACAATCATACATAAAATAAGTGAACAATGGGCGGTCTTATCGCACAAGGCAATCTCTTCCAGACAACCTTTGGATGGATTGAACGAAGGGAGATAGATTTAGGGCTGTCAGTGTACAAACGTTTTAAACAATACTAATTAAATATAATAATATAAATACATAAATACTATGAAGTTATTAAAACCATCGTGATTCCGTGTGGAAGAAAAACGAAGCTATACAAGACGTATAGCACCCTCCCTGGTCCACAGTATGATCATGATGGCATTGATATGTCATAGAAGAGCTGCAAACAAGTAAAGAAGAACTAGATCTTGCCCGCGACTTCGTACGCGCTTGTACTGTTTTTTCCCGTTTCCATGTGAATTTTCCCGTTTCTTTATAGCCTATAGCATAATATTTATGAATATCGGAAAAATATTAGGAACCATAATTGATTACTTTGTTAACAATTACTTTCAATAAAACAAAATTAACCAATAGTTTAAAGCTACGTCTTATTGTTCTATTTGTTGCTTTTAAAGGTCGCAAGTCGCAAACTCACTTGTAAACACTTTTTCTAATACCTAAAAGAAATCTTATAAAATTAACTTCGAGAATTATTAAGGGACCTCCAGAAGACTTTAACGTCTCGGGGGATCCTAATAAAAAGATTTTATGAAACCGGATCTTCAAGGGGTCTAAAAATAAACTTCTATTTTCGCTAAATTAACAGTTATTGGAGCAAAATGAATTTCTTACTTGAAAAGTCGTTGTAGGTTAGGAAAATTAAATAATTGCTTGAGTTTTGTTGCTACATGATTTGTTATAATAACAGATGGATGAAAAATAAATACATTTACAATGTAAAGGAAATATGGTAAGAAAAGGTTTAAAGCTATGAAATAATTGCCTTGGCTTTGTAGACTTGGCTGCTCTAATAGCACAATAATAATCATTTATTAGTAAGAGAACATGGTCGGTATGTATATTAAATGGTCTTAAGTGTACATAGATTGTCTCATCACATTCTACCATATGGACGTACAAATGTAATATAATGTCAACTAGCTGTCGCCCGCGGTTTCACCCGCGTTTCTCTAGATCCCGTGGGAATATCGGGATAAAAAGTATCCTATGTATTAATCCAGGTCATAAACTATATGTGTGCTAAATTTCATCCAAATCCATTCAGTACTTTTTACGTGAAACAGTAACAAACATCCATACATCCATTCATCTATCCATACTTACAAACCTTCGCGTTTATAATACTAGTTGCCGCCCGCGGCTCCGCCCGCATGTTTGTCGAAAATTATCCCAAGGGAACATATTCTCGGGATAAAAAGTATCCTATGTGTTATTCCAGACTATAATCTACCACTGTGCCAAATTTCATCAAAATCCATTCTGTAGTTTTTACGTGAAAGAGTAACAAACATCCATACATCCATCCATACTTATTTGTAAACATTCGCGTATATAGTAGGAAGTAGGATATGTTAATGTCATCTGTGATAAACAATTAAAATCCAGCCAAATCTAACTCTATTATGATATTTTAATGTTCTTATAAACAGCAACACACAAACAGCTAAATTAATTTTTTGCTTGATTTTTGTTATATCAGATTCCTTCACGACGTTTTGCCAGTTGACTTAAAACTCAGTCTCCTGTCGCAGACACCTTTATCTATTTAAGACCATGCATTAAATTAACCACTGTTTATAATTTCATATCGAGAAAAATCGGGGTTAAAGGTTAAAGGAACTCATAATAAGAAGTAAGCAAAAAAAGCAAGGCAAGCAAGGTAAGGCAAGTTAATAATAATTAATAATAATAATTATCTTGGGACAACTCACACACGGTCATCTGATCCCAAACTAGGCAGAGCCTGTGCTATGGCAACCAGACAACTGATAAACATACTTATATATTTCTAAATACATTTACATTGTAGACAAATTACACCCAGACACAGAACAAATGATCATGCTCATCACACAAAAATTTGTCCTGGGTGGGAATCGAACCCACGACCTCCGGTTTAGCAGTCCGGGTCACTAACCACTCGACCAACAGGCCAGTTGTAAGTATAGTAAGCAATTGTTACGAAATAAATAAATAAAATTAGCAATAAATAATCTTCCCATCACTCAGTGTGAAGTAAATTCTTAAGCCTGTTTCAGCTGACGACAGAAAGTTCTTAATGGTTCTGTTTGTACCAGTATTTAAGAACTTTCTGTATTTAAAAAAGTGTAATGAGCAGTAAATTCAAAACCACATAATCTAAGTAGAAAGTCGATTACTTTTCACATTCTTTCGGGAAGCTTAAGTTTCCTTAGTGTGGGCGTAACAAATAGATCGTGTAGGTGTGTGATTAATATGAAATTAACTACCCAAAACCAAAGGTTAAATTTTGTTTTGATTATTTAGCATTGAATGTTGAATTAGTAAACTACAATCGTTTATTGTTGAGTAGGTGTAACGAATGAATCACTATTTTAAACATTCACTGTGATTCATAGGAATAATAAAATATCTATGCTCTATGATTCAATATCTAGAACAAAATTTGGCGCAATACTATTTAATTAATCGTCAAACATACTCGTATGTTAGCGCCAGTGATTGGTTGAATGAATTTTCAACACCCAGTCAGTCCCAAGACATGCGTTTGATTTGTAACGTGTCGATAATTTATTTATTTCCAGTAACCTAGGGTTAGTTACCTCATCATCATCATTCTCATCATGATCATCATATTAGCCGAAATACGTCCATTGCTGGACATAGGCCTATCTAAGTTACCTACTATAACATAATTACTAAAAATCTATGTTGCTTTCGCAAAAAAGGAAGAAATAATAAAATCCATTAAGAACATACCTATGTTCTTAATGGATTTTATTATTTCTTCCTTATTTGTACCTACATGAAACGGGAACAGTCCATAGAAATAACAAATCAATTCTGTATCATTTCAAGCTACAACTTATCGATAACTTCGTCAAAATTAAACAACCCTATATTCCAACATGCTCAAACGTCCGTTTACTCACCAACCACCCACTTAAGCGTTCCAGACCAAAATGCCAGAGGATTTCACCTCCTCAAAGAGCGGGCTCTCATACGCTCAGTGTTAAACGGCTGCGCTATCTTCGGGTAGAGGTCCTATAGCTCTCTTAAGCAAAATTCGTATGCTGATGCAAGTTGCTGAAGGGAATTTAAGTAGATGTCTATATGCATATGAACTGCATGAATATCTAAGGAAGTGTGCTTTAGAATCTTGTTTGCATTCAAATTTTCTTATTTTGCGGTTAAAGTTACCTTTGGTAAGTTTTTTTTTCTGGTTACTTTTATACCTCAATTTACAAAAACTTGGTGTCTTTGTTTTTTTAAAGGGAAAATTGTAGTATCTGGCAATGATATTATCTGAAGGTATTCATGAAATAAAGTAATGGTTATAATAATAATGAGAATTTCGATTTTATTTTTATTTTATTTATTAAGGTATAATAAACAACTACAACATATATACATAACACATAATTTTAACAAACTTACAGTAATAATGTTGCAGTCCACTGCATTATCCGCAGATAAAACATGTTTAAAGATCGGTGGTTGGCACTAAACGATCATTACCAAAATTATCAAACATTTTGAAATAAATAAAATAAGTACTATAAAGCTAACTATAGCTACAAAACCAAATCAGATCAGAGACATTAATTGTGCAATAAATCCTACTTATATACTATTATAAAGGCGAAAGTTTGTAAGTATGGATGTATGTATGGATGTTTGTTACTCTTTCACGTAAAAACTACTGAATGGATTTTGATGAAATTTGGCACATAGGTAGATTATAGTCTGGAATAACACATAGGATACTTTTTATCCCGGGAATATGTTCCCTTAGGATAGTTTTCGACAATCACGCGGGCGGAGCCGCGGGCGGCAACTAGTAAATAATATTAGTAGAATTACAATTTTGATAAAAGTAGACAACTTCAATGCAATAAATCAATAATAATAAGATATATAATAGAATAAGATTAGAATTATGATAATTTTTTCATAACATTAATTTTAAATTTATTTTTTGAGCATGCAATTAAATCAATATCAATGAAATTTGAATTATAGGATTCCAACATTCTATGAATAGGGCAGCGTAAACCAGAGTTCGTACGGCAAGAGTTTAGTTCGTGCACGAACCTGACGCACCTGAACCGTACGGGGGACAGAATAACACAGCTTACTCGTTAGATCAATGGCATCAAAATGATTGTGAGAAATATCACGAAGTTCATTGGCCTCCAGGTACTTGCGCCGGTTCTCCAAGCTGGTAAGCTTGTACTTATCAAGAAGTTGGGAGTAAGACAGATAAGTCTTAGTCCCAAAACATCTGTAGCACATAGCACGGAGGTACTTGCGCTGGACCCATTCGATTCCAACTACGTACTTTTGGTAGAAGGGGTTCCAAATAGGCACCGCATATTCCAACTGAGAGTGAATGAGCGTCTTGTACAGATAGAGATAGGTTGAGGCACGCTTAAATTTTGTTGAAGATCTCATCACAAATCCGTACATTTTAAAAGCTGTATTGACTATGGCTTCGATATGCTGGTTCAAGGACAGTTTGCCATCAAAGAGAACACCTAGATCCTTCGCTATAGAAACATTAATTAAGGGGATACAGTTAAGGTTGTACTTGAAATTTAATATGGAATTATTCTTAGTAAAGTGTATATAGTTACACTTGGGGATACTAAGATGCAGCTTATTGACCTAACAGTAGACAGTTAGTCTGTCTAAGTCCTCTTGAAATGACTGGAAATCGTCCAACGAACGTATCACATGAAACGCCATTAAGTCATCAGCGTACATCAAGAATTTGGAGTTTTTAAAACATTTCTTTATATCATTGATATAAATAACAAATAACAGGGGTCCTAGAATGGAGCCCTGTGGGACTCCAGAAGTAATATTAACAAAGACAGACTGGTGACTATTAACCACAACCCTCTGCGACCGGTTCTCGATTTACGACACAAACCAACGCAATAAATTCCCACATATCCCATTGTAAGCAATTTTATTCAGCAGGATTTCATGATCGACCTTGTCAAAAGCCTTCTTAAAGTCAGTGTATACAGTATCTATTTGCAATCGCCGATCTATATTTTCAAAAAGAAAATTAGCAAATATTAACAGATCAGATGTAGTAGATCGGCGCTTAACAAACCCATGCTGTTCCGGGATGATAATATTATGCAGAAGAGGGTAAATCCCGTCGTTCAAAGATGAAACGCTATTTAAGTGATCGTACATCCAGATTGCTCATTACTCTCTCTTCAGTCTCTTCTCTACAGTCTTGGATTCAGTCCAAAGTTTGTGAAGAAAAGGCTGCAAAAGCGTGTGTTCCTCGTTTCATAAGACTATCCATAATACAAGGAGCGATATAGTTCTACACATATAGATTCTATAACCCAAATACGGACAAATAAAGTGAATTAACACTATAGAATCTTTGAGTATGGGTCACTCTGGGGGGAAAATTAGAAAATATAAGTGAAAAAATGGAAAAGATATCCGATTTTCTTAAAGTAATATTAGCTCTTTATCAAAATCCTGAATCTTAAAACCATTTCCTTCAAACGTCTGATGGTATTCACGGTCAAATATTTAGAGATAACCTCAGGAATTTAAGTAGAATACCTTTGCGGATTACCGACGAAGCTTATTTATAAAGTAAACCTCCTTTGGAGGGTACTCCGTCTTTATTTGAATAGAAATGTGTATTTAGACAGGTTGAGGAGTTCGTGGCTAAATTATAACAGCTCCATGGGTCGATCCCACAGGTTAAGCGAAGCTTGTAGAGGTCGATCCGCGGATGGGTAACCATCCATTACATACCGAGCCTCCTCTGTACCTCGGAACGCACGTTTAGGCGTTGGTCCCTGGTGTCATTTGAAGATCTGAAACAGTCTTTACGGATAGTCAGAAGCCAGAAACTCTGACACCAGTCTTGTCAAAGGGTATTGTGGTACCCAGTTCAGTAACTGGATACCACTGGTACTCAGCTACATTCGGTCAGACTTGAAGCCGACCCCAATATAGTTGGGAAAAGAGTCGGTGGATTGATATATAGTGTGTTTAGACTGGTTGGATTTACTCGTATGAAGAAGAGATGTAAATTAAATTATTATTGAACTAGAATATCCGCCGATTCGGAAAATTAATTAATATTCCGGCTTAGCTTTTGTGAGAGTGTAATGGATGATATTATCTGCGGTTTTGATGTGTAAACCCGCTTTCTCAGTACCGGTAATGGAGAAACCCGATATTGATGTTTTTTTGGTACAATTCCCTATTTCCAGGAAATTATTGGAATTATTATTATTTGTTCAGTTGATAAATTGGTATTGGCGAAAGTAGATAAGACTAAAATGCAATTTTTCCATTCCAATAAAGTTATTGTATAGTTTTTAAACAAAGATAAATCAATCTCATACAAAAAGACTTAGGTATCTCTCTGCATCACTCAAAGGGTTCGTTATGGTATATCATCATCATCAGCATCATATCAGCCGAAAGTTGGACATAATCGCCACGCTTGGCAGGCGGGTTGGCGATCGCAGTGTAGCTGTTGTAATGCACAGAGAATGCTGCTGCCCATTCCCTGGTGAGTCCCTTAGTCGCTTCTTACGACACTCACGGGAATTGATGGGATGGTGCTATTCTTTTACGTCCGACACCATACAGAACATAAAATGGTGTTTTAATAAAACATAAAAATTAAGAATGGTACCTGGTTGTCGTATCCGGGACATCAGAAACGTTAGTAGTCCGAAGTTGGCTTCGCTAAGTCTTCTGCGAGGTTACTCTCAGCAAATGAAATTCAAGTTGACCTGAAACAATAAAAATAATATTTATAACTTCTAAAGGTAAGGGCGCATTTATATGAGACGAATATGGTCGCGTGAAACTAACGCAATCGGCGCGTGCGACCGCGTAAACCTCGGTGTTACAGCAAAATACGAGTTTGGTGCAGGGTGGTATTATATGCGGTGGAGTCTTCCTAGGGACCGCACGGTTCCGGGATTCCGAGGTATTTATGTATTTTATTTTACTTATTTGAGGAAAACTTGACTGGCCTGTCAAAAAAATGGTGTTCACAAAACAAGCGTGCGATGCGAGCCCTCATTCTAACCGAACAAGTGAAGCCAGCCATCCAAAGGTGCAAAAGTAAATGACGTGGTAAAAGAAACTTGTAATTATTTTACAACACGTTTTCACGAAACGCTACGGCGCGGGTTTGAACTGTGCCTCCAATTCTGTAATATGGCATACGTTCCTACTTGACTGGCCTGTTGGTCGAGTGGTTAGTGACCCTGACTGCTAAACCGGAGGTCGTGGGTTCTATTCCCACCCAGGACAAATCTTTGTGTGATGAGCATGATCATTTGTTCTGTGTCTGGGTGTAATTTGTCTGTAATATGTATGTATTTAGAAATATATAAGTATGTTCTTTCTTTACTGCAGCGCTTACGTAACAGTCGGAATAGCATCCTGAAAATGATTGCTGACAGACCGGACTGCCCCATCCAAAGACACTGGGTGGAGGTAGCTACGGGTTTACAAAAATAAACTCTCCTGTAATTACCTACTAACAATACTAATATAGTATATAAGCACGCATATTATGTTACTAACTTAGCACTAACAACATATGGATGTGATGTCTGAAATAAAGATCTTTTATTTTATTTTATTTTTATTTATTAGTTTTCTGGTTGCCATAGCACAGGCTCTGACTAGTTTGGGATCGGATGACCGTGTGTGAGTTGTCCCAAGATATATTATTATTATTATATTAAACTTACAGCTAAACAAATCCAGTAAATAAAATTAAACAAAATATAGCCAATAACAAGTTTCCACATGGACCACTTGAAACAGAAAATATACAAAAAAGAAAACTATACATATAACACAAAATAGAAAACAAATAAAAGCTCTTAAGCTTGTTTTAGCTTGTATTTGAATGTTGTAACCTTATAAATATGATTCACAATCGCCATTAACATGTCTTGAAGCGCGGTGCCCTTGTGATACCAATTCAAGACTAAAAAAAAAGTCGTTTTGCAAAAACGATAAAAGAGTTTTTATGCATTTTTGACGTTTAAAAAACAGAACTGCTGATAGAACGAGTTTTGTCCCAACCTCGATCACGCCAGTAATATTTCGCTCGTCAATTTCATTTGACCGTGAACCCAACCTAACTCAAGATTTCTCGTGACAATCTTCCTCGCACAAAAACCTAGGACAGTAATTAATTACCAGACAAACCTTGGCTACACTGATTTTAAGCCCCGACCATAGGAAACCGTTAATCATACGATTTTCAACGAAACGCGCAATCATCTTGTAGCTGTTTGAAATGATATTAATGATTCGTACTTTTTTTTAATATTTAGTGGTTCAGAAGATGGATCAGCACTAAAAGTACTGCCTCCACATGATTTTGAAATAAAATTCCTCAAAATATGAATTATTAGTTGCCGCCCGCGGCTCCGCCCGCGTGATTGTCGAAAATTAGAAGAAGAAAAGGGAACATATTCTCGGGACAAAAAGTGTTTTACGTATCCTATGTGTTATTCCAGACTATAATCTACCACTGTGCCAAATTTCATAAAATTCATTCAGTAGTTTTTGCGTGAAAGAGTAACAAACATCCATCCATCCATCCATACTTACAAACTTTCGCGTTTATGATATTAGTAGGATAATTCTAAACCGTAATATTCGTTGAAAGTAATTATTTTTAGGACCATTTCAACGCTGGTGATCCAGTAGCGTATACCGAATCCATGGTATCTATTTATGCGCCGATGTGCATCCCTCCCCTTCCCCTTCCCTGTATGGTAGAAAATATTACCTTATTATTACTTATTAATATTATACACTCCGCAACATCCAGGACAACCGACGAACTTAAAGTGGTGTCTGAAAAACGGAGAGTGGAGGGCCAGAACTGCGCCGAGTTGATTGATGCAGATTTATACATAATATAGTCAACTATGTATACATGATAAGCTTGATAGATCAATTTAAAAAAAAGGAATGATTTAACTAATATTATTTATTTGCCTCTAGTGTAAACGAGTCCTTAGATTTCAAACATTAAAGCAAAGATAACGAGTCACTGCACTTCGACCGCGTCAACACACCGCACGGCGGTAACGGCTTATAATGTTAACACTTATAATAAGCTCGTGATACTCCTGGACAACAACAAATAAGTAATGTTTAGTATTTATTTCTGTACAAGTGATTTATAATCTTTGGAAATAAATAAACGAATTCAAACCGTAATTACAAATTTCAAGCCAATAGTCTAAACAGTTCGAGTTTAATTGAACAGCCTACATTGTTCCTCAAACAGCCTGTCGACTGTTTGAAACGATAGCGTCACGTCAACAAGGCTTAGTGATTTGCTTACTCAAAGGGAAAACGCTAATATTCGCACTCATGAATCAATTGGCATCGTTCGTTCGCACATGTCGCAGTGATTAATGTATTCATTCGTTCGTTGAATGAACGTGAATGATGTTTATCTCGTTCTATGGGTTAGGTGCTGACCTTTTGCTTTGAAGAGTATCTATTGGATTTCAAACATTTAACGCAATGTTGAACGTAAAAGTGTAACAAACAAACTCATTTTTGCATTTATAATATTAATTGGGAAGAGAAATTATTCATCTATCTTTTTTCTCATAGGTAGGTACCTTAAAGTGCCGCGACCATGAAACACTCTCAATTCGAAAATAAAAATTCACTTCAAAAATAAACATTACATTGTTTCAACGACAACTGTCTATGGGCGAATGTTTTTACAGACTCCAGGGTTTAGATATTTCCTCTTCCAATTTGACTGTCCAAGAAAATTCAATCTCGAAGTACTTTGGGACCGAGCGCATCAAAGTTACCCAATACCAAAACAAAACAAGGAAACATTTTATTTTTGCACAAAAACAAACACTGCCCAACTCAATTCCTCCGGGATTCACAACTTGGACACCCCATGAATAGGAAGCATGTAGGGATTCTGGTTACAGGATTATAGACTTTCGGCGGGACCACCATCAGGCAGAATTTTGTGCCTCAACTTAACAACGGATTAAAAGTTAAACCCAATCAAAATCCGATGTGAATTTCAGGCGCGAAATTCAGAAGTTGCAAATATTTTGCGAAGCTGACGTTATTTTTGTTTAATTTTCTATAAAAAGCAACGTTGTAGTATAAAAGGAGCTATCGCGAAATTGCTTCCGATGTGATTTCGGAAGTTTTCAAGCGGATCAGTTTGATAAAGGAAAAATAAAGGCTGCAGCTGACGATGTATTCGTGGAAGCACAAAAAGGATTTTTCAAATTCCTCTTCCCCAATATACGTAGGTACATAATATACGGCCCTTTTCCCCTTATGAAGGCTTCGAAGGGAAGTACTACTTAACTTTAAGTATCAATAAAGATTACAGTAAAGCTGTTACAGGCATCTTTGAAAATATCGAAAAATCAGGTAGCTTAATAACGTGAAGGTTTTGTGATTATTTCATTACTCATATTTTTATTTTTTCCTTCGAATATTGAGCTACAGCGGGTTGTATTGCAGCACTCGCATCAACTTTTTGTTAAGTAAGTTTCTACTGATTTAATCCAGCCCATTCAGCTGTACTTTATTTTATTCTACTTCTAAATCCCATAAAGAATTTGCTTTAAATTTAAATAGAACCCAATTTGTGGATCCATGTTTCGCCTCAACAAAATTTTATTTCAGTACCGATATCCTCATATGACTTTAATTGCTTGGGTCAAAACTCGCTCTAAGCCAGTTGGCCTATTAGCTTGATGCCTATCTTTACGACTCCAGTGCTCCATAAGTGCTCACATATCCGTAAAAATGTTATAGCCTCGTTCTGGATGACTTTCAAAATCAGGACTGTGGGGATTTGCTTTTATATCTGCTTTAAGCTCTTTCACTTCATAAATTATGTCTATGTCGACGGCATTGTTTATTTTGACATGTTTGTTTATGTAGGTTACAGTCTCTGTTTTAGCCTTAAAGCGTTTTGTGTTATTTTATGAATCAGAACATTTTTCAATAAGTTAATCTCTTCGAATGTTTGAGACGTCCTTGAAGAATTATGTCACTGTTTATGCTTTGACTCTGTATATTTATAAATATAACTACAAGCAATGTATCAGATAGGATTTTTTAGAAGCATATATAACGAACTTATTTTATGTTCATTAAAAAATATTTAAAAAAGACTTTTTTTTTCATTCTTATATTATGGTAATTTTGTTTTTTAGAGCACACTCGTGCAATTAACATCTAGACCTAGGGATTACGTTGTGTGTTTTTTAGGGAATTGATTCTATTTTCCCAATTGTTTTGGCCAAATCAGCCCCGTCAAATACCATTTTCGCATCAACATAATGTAACCTGAATATCATCCCAGTTAACATTACATTTAACAGCCAAATGGCAAAGAAAATACCGTGAGCAAACGCATATGGTGGCAATAAAATGGAATGTGCGTTATCTGATAAAGGAGGCGGTAACACTAAATGTATGAGTACAGAAGACCAGTTTCATGCAACGAGCAAAAACAGGCGCACTCACTATACGTAGGTACGTCTAAAAATCAGCCTTGGATTTTTCCAATTGATCGGTTTCCTCTCTGCACCTGATGCAGCTAGGTACAAGAACTTTACATGGAGGCACTTCATATCTAATATAACCTCCACAATCCGTTAACGTGCTGTCCGAGGCACGGAGGAGTCAGTGTATGTAAAGGATGGGCACCCATCCATGGACCGACAACCGCAAGCACCCGTACTGGTATTATTATTTAGCAACGAGCTCGTACGGTGATCCAAATGGCTAAATCCCTTTACCTGACTTGTAGCCATAGCTGAATGCGCCAGTTCAGTGCTTTATATGGAACTGATCTTCTGTACTTATCTATACTGTGGCGCTAAGTAGCTACCTGGTACGAGGAGCACGAACGAATGACCTGGATCCCGTCAAAGACATCCATTCAACGCAGCTGAAATGGAACTATCATTTTTATGAATCGTTTTTAGGATTATTGAAGTTTTTAGTTTCTCTTGTGATTTTATTCTTCTATTTGTTGTTTTACCATTTTTTCCTAATAAAATATTATGAAACTCAGTACGTAGCGAGTGTAGTCAATGATTTGTACCATGCGATCAAAGGATATTTTTATATTGCATGGTAGAACACGATCGGCATTTGTTTTCATTGTGATATTCGATCAATTTATGAGCTTCGATCTTTACGTCTTTGTATATTGCATTGTACAATGTAATAAAAGCTTTAACACACATACACATACGCATATACCATAAAACCTTTTATTTTACCTCCTCCAGATGAAAAACAAGAGGAAATATTCCTTATAGCTGATCTAAAAATACGTATACTCGTATTAAAGTCTAGCATTTTTCAGCGGCTCCGCATTATGGCCAATCGCCAGGAACTTCATCATTTAGAAATAAAAATTATCCAATACAAGTAAAACGAATGCAATGAGATCAGTACTTTCAGAGTTTAACAAACCAATCAACCGGTTTAACTGTTGGTGATATTGTTGATTTACATCATAATGTAAAATACAGTATTTGTTTTCATTGTAACATTCGATCAATTTAAAACCTTTGATCGTTATGATTTGTAGATTACACAAAATCAAACAAAGACTTTTTACACACAACATTTACCATAAAGCATTTTATATTTTACCATCTCAAGATGAAAGACAAAGCAACCATTCCTTGCACCCCTTCTTAAAAATATTCACGGTAAAACACCGAGACATTTCACCAACACACCTACAACAAGGGCTGTATCTTTCGATATCTTTCCATCTACTATAGTTAAGGAGAACCAATTTACAGCGTGGCAGGTGTTACAGTCGTCCTTTGTTCCAATTTGTTACATCCACATTGCGAGCAATCATAGCAGACGAATATATTGGAAAAAATTCACTCGAAGCCAACATTCCTTTGTGACAAATATTTTGAGCCTCAAGAAAATGGCGACAATCAATTTTTGTTGGGTGTTTATAGCGAGGATCTGGCGAGGAATACTGGATATTGGTTCTGCAGATTTGCTTTTTTTGTATTTTTTCTGGTGTCATGCTGTATCATGTTTATTTATTTTGTGTATGTAAAGTAGTCTTGAATTTAGGGGCTTTCCAAATTGATTTTATTATGTGAAATGTTGCAGTGTTTGCGTAATCAACTTAGCTCGTAAACGATTAATTACTTGTTTTAACGTCCGGTGGCCTGTTTTACTGCAACCATGCATTTTCCAAGAAAAAATCTAAAGCGGCCACTTTGCAATGGCAATGTTTTTATTAACTGATAAACAATCTTATCTTTTTATTGATGCCCGAAATAGGTGATGATATCATTTGGACCTGTACCATGACAGCTGGTTCGCTATAAGTATACTTTGAAGAACTTGGCCCAGCAGTGAGATCGCCATGGCTAGATAAAAACATTACCCCTTTCTGGAGCAGGCGGGTAAAAAATAGTATAAGTTTAGATGGCGAGGTACAGCCAACAAAGCTATTTGGTATGCAGGCAGCTAACTTACAACTACTTTTAAACAATGTTGTGAGTGTACTGAGTAAACAATTATAGTACACCACTCTCATAAGTATGTCATAAGCTTAAAAAGTTAAAATGCATACAATTAGAAATAATATCAAAATATTATTATAAAAAGAAATATTTTTGCCAAATTACCAAATAGCTTTGTTGGCTGTACATATTATACTTGTATCAATTTAGGAGAGTTCGTTGATTGCTTCATTCGGGTGACATATTGCAGCATTAGCTTAATCAATTTAGTTCATCACATAGTAATTATTAACATGGTTTAGTAGAGCGTAAAGTTTGTGCAAAAAATAATTTTCCATAGTAAAAGAGACTGACGGAAGTTCACGAATTTGATTTCGTCCGCTCTATGGACTTACAAAATACAAAAAACGAGGGATACTGGAAGTAAAGTTTATAAGAAAACCAGACAAGTGCGAGTCAGTCTCGCGCACTGGTTCCGATCGAGTTTTGATTTTTTCCGAGTATATGTTACCTACGGAAGTTTATAAACTATGAAAGCAAAAAATAGCAGGTAAGATTGAGGGACAAACTTAACTTTGTTGTTGAAAAAATTGTTCTCATACACATCAAAGTACGTTAGGTCAATTCTTCAACCAAAAATATATGTAAGTTTGTAATCGCAAAAAAACGATTTTCTACATGATAAAATGCAAATGACCAATTTTCAGATGTAACTGTAAGATCTATCTTTTTGCCAAATTTCATCGCTTTTGGTCAACTGGAAGTATCAACCCTACTGACGGAGAAGTTTGATTTTTCAGTGCTCCAAGTGGTAGACCTTTTCTTTTTAAAGGATGGGAAATCATCACTTCTTCCGCTCTGGGTGGAGCGGGAGGGCGTGTCAGACTCTTACTGACTAAAACCCATCCGTGTTCCTTCTAAGGCCCTTTACGTTCCAGGGTCGCGGTGACTCTTTCGTAAAAATTCAGTAACCGTGGCAGAGGCCTAAGTATTTGATATTAAGTTCAGTTTTATTCCTCCACGCGTTCCTGAGAAAAAGGGTCCTGACAGACGGACGAAGTGATCCTAAAAGGGTTCCGTTTTTGCCGACTGCAGTACGGAACCTTCAAAACCCCCAAAAGTGACGCCATACTCAAAATGTGTTTATCTACGTTACTTATCCGTGAGTACGAACAGACGTTTGTAGGTGTACCAAATTTCAATTGAGACGGTCCTGTAGATTCTGACCAAATTGGCTGTAACGACGCACAGAAACCCAAATGAATGATCCTTTAAGGTTCACGTTTGTCTATCATGGTACATACAAGAGATAGCTAAACCGCAAAAAAAGATAAAATGACGATATTCCAAAAACTACAAATTCCATTCACCTATCTTTACTTCCTAAAACCGACAGTCCCTAAAAAACTGCTCGCGATAAATAACCGAAAGTTTTCGCAAGAACTACTAAACGTTATCGCGTCAAATTGATGACTCCTGGAATATCCACTTTCATGGCTGCCTCTGAACTACGTCATAACGGTGACGTCATTGCTGGGCCATCAATCATGGCCTAGTTTCCGACCTCATGTGATACTAGTAGTAGAATGGATAGACGGAGAAAATTACGTATGAGTTTTGGACAGTAACAATATTATGGAATAACAAAGGTAATGGTGACGATTCCTGTTACAAATGGTTTCTCAGTTGGTAATGTCACCGGAAAATTGCAGACTCCGTAAGATTGAAATAAATCTTGATTAGATTATAATTTCTCAATATATTATGAAAAAATTGCTTTCTATACAATAAATCCCATCCAAATTTAATAGTTTCCAATATGAATGAGTGTGTCTTATTTAGAAAAAGTAGTTTACAATTTCACGCAATATTTTACAATCTTACGGCGTTTGCCATTTTCCGGTGACAGTAATATTAGTGTGTTTTTGTTATTATAAAGATAAAGGCATTGGTAGATACAGAAAAGTAATAAAGTAATAAAAATAAAATTTAATTAAAAACTAAAGCGGACATACAAGAAATATATTTTTATTTTCGGTTAAAAAGCAATTATACTGCTTTAAAATAATGATTATTTTCTAAGCCATACGTGTTCTATTCACATATCAGCCCCATACACATTATAAATAATGTGTACATAATCGACCTACTTGGTTCCAATTAACCCCCGATCCCCTCTTCCACGGCAAAGTCCTCCCCTTCGCTTATTCTCGTTATTATCGATTCTTCACCGCAGAAAGATTTACAGCGCCATCGGTAGAAATTAATTCTCAAAATTAATTACTGAAAGTTAATTGACTTTCATATTTCCTACATTAATAAGTTCTTGTGAGTTCACTAAAGCATTTCTATATTGAAAAGAAATTGAGTTTTTCTTTCAAATAACGGTTGGGATTGTGGAGTAATTATGTGAGTCGTCGAAGTGCGCCTAATGGCTAAGAGCTCATAATTATAAAAAAAACTTGCCAAGTGCAAATCGGACTCGCGTGCAAAGGGTTCCGAACGAATTGCATTATTGTAACATGTTATTTTAACACTATATACTTATTATAGGTTTTCCTATAATCTATAGGTAAAGAACTACTATCTACATTTTTTTCAAAATTTTAGGCATGTTAATTTAGAAGATAAGAGGGGGGGAATAGTCATTTTCTCAAAACTGATTATTTTAAAACTAGAAAAACTTTTTATTCTTTTTTCTAGTTTATCCCCCAAATACAATGTATTTATTTTTATAACGCTTTTGTGTTTGGGTCACAGAAGTTCATATGTTTACAAAATTACATCAGGATTGGTCCAGTAGATTCAGAGAAAATTCGCTGTGACAGACGGCACAGAATAAATTTACTTAAATTCAGTCGCTTGAATTAATAAATGAAATATATTATGATAGTCACCATCTTCATCATCAGACGAATGACGTCCACTGCTGGACATAGGCCTCCCCCAAAGGGGATGTTTGTCATAATCGCCACGCTGTACTATAGTGGTCTAGATTTATGATGTAATTAATTTCTGTTTATGTTTACTTTCTTTTCAAAAGGAAGTACCTTTGTGCTTTTTTCACTGTATTATTTTATAAGTGTATTGTGTGTACATAAATAAATAAGTAAAAGTAGTTTTAAATCGTAGTTAAATGATTCTCATTTCAAACAAATATTGTCTTCATCTCAATCAAACATTATAGATACCTAGTCTTTCATATTTTACATCAGCTTTCATATCAGCATTTTTTTTTTCATACAGCCATAAATGAAATCTGTGCCAATCACTCAAACGCGTATTTCGAAATCTCCGTCACGTATCATCTATAACTTAAGCCGTGGAATCCTTACAATGCATTAGCGTACCTGTATTTACAACATTCATATTTCAACAAAGCGGCTTAAACCCTCCTCATAATGCATGTATGAGTTCACTCTAGCTGAATATGAACGTTTGACTTATACCGAGTTTAAAGAGAAATTTTGATAAAGGAGGTAGGCTAAATAGCGGTTTGACTGTACCTTTTGTAGCAAATTTTGGGTGAAAATATGTAATGTTTAAGCCGTATAGCCGGTAGTTGGTCAAAGAGATGTGGTTTTACAATTTTCCGGGGTGAAAATTACTTGATTTCCTAAAAGGCACGCGGGGTATTTTTTACGGATAATGTTGAAAATTTGAAGAAATTCGAAAGAAGTGAAATTCTTTTTCGGTTACGCGTCACATTTTTCCGTTATGCTCTATCTTTTTCTTGTCCCTATCACGGTTGATACGAAGAGTACTTTCTCCAGCGGAGTAGGGATAGCATGTCGTTTAAGCGGACTTACTCCCACCACTAGACTTGACCGTTTTTTGTATTAGACATAGTAGTTGTTGTGTGTTGTTGTTATAGTTGCTGTGGTAGTTGTTGTTGTTAGTTGTTGTTGTAGTTGTAGTTTTTTGTGTTTTGTTTTACAAACTAAAAATTAAAACAAAAGTAGATCATTTTTCGCAAAATAAGGTAATAAAGAAGTTTCACTTCTTACGTGTACTTCTTAGTACACGCACACTTTTTTTTATTATTACTTTTTGGCTTTCGTTTACCACAATCTCATCACATGGAAAGAAATGATGTGGTCGACGATGGAGCATGCTGGCCTAGAAGTAACCTACAATAGATATCTACAGTAAAATACAGAAACATTATCTCTTAATAGACTTATCTCTATTACTTCTGCAAATATCCATCGACATTGGATTATCAGATAATTTGGAGCATCGTATCTTCGTCGCAAATTCTAATAATCCTGATAGAGACACTCAGTTTATTATTGTTATAAGAAGGCCCAGAGTAAATCCGAGGTATCACAGTGTAGCCTTATTACGTCATTGTTCAGTATTGAAATACCTAAATCATTTCATAGCTCAAACAGCACGTTTAGTCACTGTTGGCACTGACATCAATCAGGAGTAAACAGCGTTAGGTTGACAACCAGCTGATTTTGGACCAAATGTAATAATAGATGGAATACTGAATTATTACCAACCGCGTCTAGACTGCTCGCAAATAATTTGAAATGGATCTTATTAACGATGTTCTTTGGAAATTTCAAGTGGGTGGTACCGACCTTGTTACCATAGCCAAATTAAATAAAGTTTAGTGATTCAAGTATCTACTCTTAGGTCACTGCTGTATCTTTGCTTGAAAACAGGATTTTCTTAATAAAACTCGAAGTGAAGCATTGGAAGTTTTTATTAATAATATTAAGAACAGAAAGGAAGTAATGAACGTCCACGATGCCGTGCCTAGTGACAGAATCTTATTATCTCTCACAAATCCACTTATAAACGTCTGTAACTGTACTTAGCTACATGTGACGCTTCTTAGTTTTTTAGGTTATGTTTGTCTGTCAAGTCTAGTGTCAGTATCGGGTCTGACTGTTTGTGTATGTGACTTTGTATGTTTGTAAACGCAGCCACGATAAAGGAGATATTCCTAGTGTGGGGCAACGTTTATAAAAAAAAAAACAAAACAAATGTGTCATAATTATGTCATTTCAAACAGTCTGTACTACGTTTCATTCCACACTATGTACAACTGCTGGCTCTGAACTTGTACTACTAGATTTAAGAGGTGTCGTGCCTCCCCCCATGTGTCACTTTACCTGCCTACCATTTAGGGACTCCTGGTTTACGCCATTAATGATATCAAAAACATGAATAAAATAATGTCCTTGCTCCGGTTATACGGTTGGTCGGTAAAGGTCATTTAATTTAAATCCACCAAGTAAGTGAAAAAATGAAAACGCACATAACTCGCTCCAAGCTTGCAATGAACATTCCACCATATTAGATAAGCCAAAAGCCAAATACATATATGTAATGCATGTTTCTCGATAGTGTATTAGTCTCTAGAGAGTAACATAACATCGTCGCCTCGTCCTATAATGAGAAAAACGTACGGCTCCCGCATCACGTTCCAACCACGTCAACGCGTGACATTTCCTTTTGTATAACTCGCGCCTTGAGGACACGAGTTTTCTTCCCTCTCGTGCTGTGAATGGGACGTGGGAGACATACATTATATTTTTTTAATGGAAGTAGCTTGCACCGCGGTAGTGGTCTGAGCAAATGGAGGCAAGATGTTTCTATCTTGCGTGATATAGTGACACAATTTTATCGAAGTCGGTGTCCGGAACCACGACGGATTAACGAGCTAATACTGAACACAGTTCGTTTCATTTTGCTAATTATTCTATGACAATGTGAGTGGGACTTATTGAAAGACTTTCTGCTGCATACAGTAAGTATTGGTTTTGCAGAACCACCTCTCAATTGCACGGTTCACACAGTTCTATTAGATTTATTTATCGAATTATTTCAACTGATAGGCATTTAAATTTAAAACAGTTTCCAATCAAAATAATCAGGTTAAAAAACGGGCTATAAGTAAAAAAACTATAACACGATAAAAAATGGGGCGCGAATGCTTATTTTTCGTCTATTTACTTAAATAACTTCAAAAATTCAACACAAGTTTTTTCTAAATTGGTTGGATACATTATAACGCCACTATACAACTCTACTTTATTTTTCTAAGAGAGGCATTATCTAGTAAAGTGCAAACTGAAAGAAAGAATCTATCGAACACCCACAACTACCTAACGATCTTAACTCGAGTTTTCCTCGAGGGACACACACGTGAGTAAACAACCTCAGATCAAACTTTACTTGACGTCATTACTTTTAATCGATACAAAACTCGTAAGTTCGTAACTTTGTGGATGTTACAAGAGTCCCGAGTTCATAACAAGGAGAAACAAACTTGTACATTAATAAGTTTCTCAGAATTACATACATATAGGTATGGCTTATATATTTTTTTTTTTGTAAAAGGGGTGATATTAAGTCACTGACTAGAATGTTCTTATAAACCAGAATTGTTGACCTTGCAACTAATTTATTTCAGACAAAGTTTTTCATCCTCACAATCTCTAAAATGTATTTATGATGGTCAAAGGGGTATGTTAGTTCACTGATTAGGATTTCATAACGAACCAGATTTGTTTTCCCTGTTAGAAAGTTCGTCAACCTACCATCATAATGTATCTATTTTACCGCACGTTGCATTGTATGGTTCGTAATTTTTAATATACGAACAATGTATACAGGCCTCGTAAATGCATTTTTTGAGCAAATGTGTTGATTAAGCTATAAAGTGCAAATTTTGGTTGGAGTCAAGTTTAAACGGTTGTTTTTGGAGATGTGAAAAAATTCATGGTTGTAGCATATTGAATTTAAACGAAAAACTGTCACAGCTAACTTAAGTAGTATCTACAAGTCAACGAGTAATATAGTCGACCAACTTAGAAAATGGAACTGAGTAAGTAAAAAAATTCCTTACGATTCCATAGAAAATTCCTTAAAACCAAGTGAATTTGTAATTACTTTGTAGTCTAATAATAGTTTAGTACATTTTTCTATTTTTTGGCATGGTTTAGTGGACGGGTAACTACGGAACCTTACACTGTGCGTGGTCCGACACGCACTTGGCCGGTTTTTTTAATAAACTTTCTCCACGTCACTTAAATCATTTCACATGACAACGTAAAATACTTCCGAGTTGAGAAAAATTAGGAAGAATGGAGTTGTCATAAAGATTTAGTCTAGAATAAAAGATAACATTTGGGCGTATTTAACTATGTGATTTGCTTTATCCCAAACAGAATAATGTCTTATGCAAAATTAAAGTTCAGTAAAGTATTGCTCACTTGGCACGCTCTTCGAACTTGGCCGCCTCGCACTCCAATAGCCAGGTATGCAACATTACCAGAGATAGAGGAGCACATTATATGTACTGAGAGAGTCCTACTGCAATTACCATTAGGTCCAATAACAGTAACAGTGCTATAGTATTCGTAAATGTCGCTTGGAACGGTGTTTATTGGACTAAAACTTTCCAATTTCGACGAGAAGTTAACAATCCGTTTTAGTTTTTCGAGGAGGAATATTTTCAGTTGCACCTCGTTATATGATGAAAAAGGAACAAAATTTGGCTTGCTGTGGAAGAATTATTTTCCATCAATGACGCTTCGTTTTTACACTAAGAGTTTAAGCTGAGCATTATTTTTTTTTCAACTAAATCAGTAAAAGCTTATAAATGTAAAATTTGTTTCCTACGTAAAACAGGCATTCAAAACAATTGTGCGAATGCTTAAAAAATATTAAGATTCCATTTGAGGAATATTAGGTAGCTCTCAATCTAAGGGCAGGTTTTTGAATTGAGCTAAAAACATGACAAACCTTACGTTAAAAGAGTGTCCGTGGAGTTTCTTGCATTTTTATGACCGACCTACCTTGACAATTCGAAAGTGCCTGTAAATGGTCTAATTGAAATAAATGCTTTGAGTCTTTGAATCTTGAGTTAATTTTAAATTTTAGGAGATTTTCAGACAGAGAAGAGTTTGAAAAATAGTCTAGATACTTGAAAAGTTTAATTCAGAAAGCGTGGTAAGTATAAGTATTTAACTGCTACGGACGTTTCTGCAATTTAAACTAATATTATCGAGAGGTGATATCGTTTTTCTGTAGGAGATAATCTTTGCTTGAACTGATTCACTAACAAAAGTTCTTTTACTGCTAGGAAACTGGACGCTATTTATAACCCTAAGTGCTACTTAATCCCGGAAAAATACACGGAACATAAAGAGCCACACACGAGCAAAGCAAAACCGCAAAAAAGCGAGATATACATAAATTAAATATCCAATTATACCAAACCTGTATACAAAATTCCTGAAAAGATTTCAAGAAGCCGTTGTTTGATCTCCCCAACGCTTGTTCAAAGTCAAACTGTATATCAGGGAGGAACGTTTGTTTTAATATAAGAAGATCTGTTTATTTAAACTTTACGTAAGCGGAGACTGAAGCATCGGGATTTAAGGCACGTGTAGGCAGACCCGTGCTGAATAATAATGAGAGCTAGTACATTCTGTGGAGAAAGTTAGTAGTTGCGTGAGGCTTGGGTGTTTAGGCCCGCAGCCCTGCTGACTTGCTAATCTTTTCACCTGCTATTTTTTGTGCAGGTCATGCTTATCCTTTACTTTTATATATCGTGGTTACCCTTTATAGTTCTCCTGACCGATTTCGGCCATGGCGGCTACTCTCAACAGAGATTAGCGATCGGCGCGGGACATATTATAGTGCAGGCGTGTGCGCGCAAACACAGGTGCACTGCCTCTTCCATCACTCTCATATTCCGATGGGACGGCAACCCAACACGACCGGAGTGAGATCTGGCGCGGGACCAATGGCTTAACGTGCTTTCTAAGGCACGAGGGTGTCACACGACTAACTTCTAAACTCCGGGAGGTCGTGGTTACCACAGAAATGTAACAATATCTGAAATGTGACACGTTCAGCAGGCTCGCGTTTAACCGTAATCATATTTTGTGGAAAGCGATGATGTGGTCGACGATGAAGCACGCTTGCCTAGAAGTATTAAATCTAACTTAATTTATTATTACCATAATCTTATTTAATTTATTGTATTCAAATTTAATAATTTTTAGTTAATAATTTTTATTTTCTACATTTCTACATTAATCTAATTGTTATTATTTTTAAATTTCAATTAATGTTTTAATCATTTTAACTAATTATGTTATTATCTGCGCATAATTTAGTGCATGTTGTGCTTCTCTGTAAGTGATGAGGCACTTAGTCTTAAGATTGCAATGTACAAATTTTAAAGCTTTGGTGTACTCATTGTTGAGAAGCCTTATAATAAATAAATAAATAAGTAACCTATTCATTCTTGACTTAATGTTGTAGGTATAAGGAATCAACATAATCCGGCAGAGAATTCCACACTTTAGCTAGTTGCAATGTACTTGGTACTTTACTATAATAGGCAAAGCAAGTAGCGAATTATCAATAAGATCAAAAAAATTGCCAAGTTTAGGTAAATCGTTACCAACTCTCCATGAATTCAATAGTAAATTTACCTATATTTCGTACTAAAGCCGACATAGGGACTATGAAAAAACATTAAAATCCCTCTTCCAAAATCATTATGCTCATCACTTGGATATCCTAACACAACTTTCTACTCAACTCCACGTAATGTTTTACTTATTTTACGACATTAGACAACCCATTCGGTAAAAGTCGGCCAATTCCGTCGATCTTTGGATTTCCCCGAACCAGTGAGAAAATAAAATACCCGAAAAGGAGGTAGCTTGTTCCTTAATTGGCCCTTAAATTTTTGGAAGATACGAAACGAAATTAAGGCAGGTTGTGCAGTGAATGTAGCAGAAGGTCATCAATCAATTTAGTTAATGAGACCCAATACGGAATTAAAGAGAAGAAAACAAAACGTAGCATGCAAATTGGAATAAAGTTAGGATTTTCATTCCTTTTAAAATTGTTTGAATTACGACTCAGCAGGCATTTCATTGAATTTCAAAAATGAATTATATTTGATGTTAGCATTGCAGGTTAACCGCATAAGTTTTCTCTTTGATTTTGGTACTTTTTGAAATGCAACTTGATTCTAATTATTACAGGTACTCATTAAGCCCTGGAATGCAAAGGGCTTTAGACACGCCTTTCCGCTCCACCCAGAGCGGAAGAAGTCATTTGATGATTTCACATCCTTAAAAAAAAGATATTCATTAGACTTAATATATCTATATTTATATGTATAAAAATATACACAGCCGAATTGAGAACCTTTTTTGAAGTCGGTTAAAAACAATAAAATTACTGTTCGTGAGCCTCGCAAAATTTCAAAAACGGCTCGGTTGATTTAGTTTTACTTTTGGGATGGTTTAAAAAAAAAATAACACTCAAAGCAATACTTAATAGGTCGTACAAATTTCACAGAGTATTTTTTTTGTTTTTTCTAGTTCGCTACCTACTAAAACGCTTATTAGTGTTATCCTGACTTATCTTCTAAATTTAATTACTTGCAAACTTTTTCCTCAAAAACACTTCATTACCTCATCGCCAAAGAAAAATATAACAAGGAAAGCAGTGCTTAACACGTAGACGGAGCCGCAGGGCTGGCTTGTCATTAAATAAATTACGCCATTACAGACGCTTCGACAACTTCCAAGCGATCCCAAGCACCCTCCGGCTGAATGGGGTAATCGATTTACAGGTAAATACCCGTGTTAAAGAGGTTAATGTACCTCGTACGAAGAGAAAGCGGTCGAAAGGCTGGAGGAAAGTCTTAAGGGTGCACTAGTCGAAAGGCTGAATTCGTTAACGGACGCGATGAAATGTATGACATGCATTTCATCGCGTCCGTTAACGAATGATTTTGGATGAGAAAACATTGTTTTCTCATCCAAAATCATTTAGAGGACGGAATAAATGCTGGGAAAAGACGCTAGTGCGCATACACACATCCGTCAGATGTACAAATGATATGCGTGTCTACCGAAAACGAGCGCGCAAATTTTAAAAGACCTTTATGGATATTAACGCCCAAAATGGCGTTAAAATTTGGAAGAAAAATAGTGACGAGATAAATACCTACATCATAATTTTTTGAAGTATCCCGTCAATCAGCAGAATAATCGCCATACTAGGTTTGTTTGGAACAATGACTGACAAACTGAAATCGGTGTCAGGTGAAATTATACACAGTCTTCAATTTCCTTAATAGTGTAAGTGTAATATTATTTCTACAGAAAAAGACGACCGGGCGTCTGGAGTCGCAGGGCGATACCCAGCCACCATAGGCGCGAACCTGCGGACGGCGAGGGTTGGGTGGCTCGCTTTCCGATCACCACTATGCCCGGGTCGATGGCGCGTTGTGTTCCACGCGCGCCTCAAAGATATGTCAGCATAGAAGACGGGGCCCGCTAGGGCCAGTGCCTGCCAGGGTAGCGGAATTTGTTCGAAAGAGTCACCGCGGCCCTGGAATGCAAAGGGCTTAAGAAGGAACACGGATGGGTTTTAGTCAGTAAGAGTCTGACACGCCGTTTCAACCGAAAAGCCTTACGTTCTTATTTACAATGACCGCCGTCGTTATACGTCACCTTCGACTACCTGTCAAATTTGACATTTTCATTGACATTCACTTATTTATTAAATTCAGGGATCGCTAACAAAACCGTACCCTTAATAATACATAAATCATGAAAACCATGCATAAATCCTTTTCAAATGTTAATCAAACGTACTTTTAAACAAAAGCAGCCACAATACGTTTAGCATATAGCCCTGCTCACGGCACCTTCCATTATTAGCGTCGATGTTGTAACCTTGTTACATACATATTAATGGGAAAGTTCCCATTGCTGTATACTTACGCCCTTGTAAATATTTAGTATCCACCCTAAGTGTGAACTAAAGATGGAGTTACAGTAGAACTACTTTGGATGACAGTTGAAATGGATTTGTGCGTGCAAGCTCAGACTTCAGATAAGCGTCTTAGAAATACAAAGCGATTATCGCGCGAATAAGTGATTGTCACGGTAATTTGTATGGCAAACCCGATCGCCTCATCGCCTTCCATTTTTGCCGAATATAATAGCGACATGCGACGATCGATTTGAAAAAGTTGTTCGCTAACTGGCTGTTACATAATATACTGACTTTTCAACCATGCCTTTACATACATTGGGCTATCAGTTTAAATGATACGTGCTCCAGTGACTAAAATATGATCTATGATGATAGTATCTTACTCTATATGTAAATAAAAGGTAAACTTTGGAAGTTTCTAATGACCCGATTACAGTAAATACTTTGCTGATAGAAAACACGATTCCTGTGGGATGGGATGGGGCACGGAAGACGCAGAATAAAGCTACAGAATAAAAAGTCCACTAAATCAAAATCTTCCACTGGTCGTAGAACTTATTTTTGCTGAACTTAAAATGATTTTATTTATTACGGAGTCGATTTTTATGAATTTTGGTACAGGAATAGATGTTTTTAGTTGCGGATAAACGCTAGTATTTTATAAGTGAGTCTTCTGGACTTATTTTGCATGTGATTTCTTGTGAATTCTTGTAAATGTCATGTTTACGTAGATATAGAGCAAAACTTCGATTACACTGATAGTGTTTGCTTGAATTTTGGCATATTAATATACAGGTATTGTAAATGTTTTTATAACCAAGTTAAATTTAGCTGAATACACATATAACATTATGATTTTCAAAGGTTAATTAATTGTATCAATGGTTAACCGATATTTTCAACGTGTCAACATTTATTTATCAGTAATGTTACTCAAATGTCTTCGCATTTGGGTTTATTATATAATGGATTGGCCATTCATATCATTTTAGAGTAAATATATAAAAGATCTAGATATAATGCTTTGCTTGTATTAAAGAACTTTCTCACGAAACCAATATCTTTTACAGCTAATATATTTATTGTCTAATGTTACTTATGATAAAAAATCGAAAAGGAAATATTTTCTGCATGTAATAACAGTATATACCTATGTCACCGAGAAATTGTAGACTCGATTTCGATATATTATGAAAAAATCGTTTTGTATACAACAAATCCCATCCAAATTAAATTGTGTAATAAAATATATTTTTGTCTTATTGAGAAAAAATAGTTTACAATTTCACGCGATATTTTATAATCTTACAGCGTTTGCAATTTTCTGGTGACATATATATAGGCTGCTAAACGGGCGGTGTATTGCTTTTATCAGCAATTTGCAGGAGCGATGAAAAATAAATGATGCTCAAAACTTTAATTTAGTGTTTTTAAACGTTAGTGTTTAATAATGGATCTAAAATTTTATCACACCGATTTTTGTTTGTGTGAATTTTTAACTGACTTCAAAAAAATTGAGAAGGTTCTCAATTCGGTTGCTTGTTTTTTTTCGTTTT
This sequence comes from Mamestra brassicae, assembly GCA_905163435.1. Taxonomy (NCBI): domain Eukaryota; kingdom Metazoa; phylum Arthropoda; class Insecta; order Lepidoptera; family Noctuidae; genus Mamestra; species Mamestra brassicae. Next base: position 18,430,998 of record LR991001.1, read on the forward strand.
TTTTTACCTAGTCAACTTCGTCATTTATGAACCGATTTGAAAAAATATTTTTTTATGTGAAAGGAAAAATAAATATAGACATTTTATCAAAATAAAATCGGTTCAGTAGTTTGGTTTTTAAATACTTTTGACGACATTGTAAGTTGTTGTAAGTAAATATGATTTTCTATTTTTGACAATGGTGTGTAAGTTATTTTGATAGCCCTGCGTATATTGTCAATAGTACTATTTATTTACATTTTTAACTGACTTCAAAAAAAAGGAGGAGTTTTCAATTCGTCCCATGACCATCAAGTAAGGATCTGATGATGGGATCCTGGAGAAATAGTGAGAACTCTTCAAATTTTATAGGCACACTTGAAGCGGTTTGGGTAGTTTTTGGAAAACTACTTTCTCGGAGTGGTCCCATTTCAATTTGGTGAAGATCTGATGAAGAACTTCGGAGATAGGCAACGGAACTCCTCAATAAATGATAGCAAATGGACTGGAATTGCTGAAATCTCATGTCTGTCTATTGTTTTCACCAGTTAATAACATACCACGCCGGTACGCTGTAAAGGAACACCACTAAAAAGTGAAAAAAAAAAGTTTTTACAAATAAATGCAACCGATTTCCAAATAAAAAAAAAACACTACAAACGAAGTCGGTTGTATTTTTTTGTAAAAAGTTTTTTACAAGTCAAAAACGACCAGTTTCCTTACAACTTCACAAGTTTTATATTTCGAAAATTTCATTGCTCCCATATTAATTGTCTACATATTCTGATCTTCGGCACTCTGTTATATTATTATTTTCATAAGGAAACAATAATATTAACTATATTAATATTAACAAACAACCAAAACATCAACAATGTTATTTTGATAAATCGATTTCCGATTATATACACCCTTATAAAACAATACACCACCCTCTCTTCCTCCCCTACCCTTATACACTGAAACATGGCTTCCCTATGGCGTTCTATATAAAAACACCATAAAATATGGGTTGTAAATCAAGTTTAACATAATAAAATACCTTTATCGCGGGTTTATTGGCCCTCCACAGATCGTTTGGCTCTTGATCTCGCCATCATAAAGTAGATGCAGAAGACTACCACAATCATCGAGGAAGTATAAAAGTACTTTCGGTACGATGAAAAGTCGAACAGGTAGGTAATAATCATTTTATTTTCATACAGTGGGACATTACATAGTGACTTGGAAAAAAATGTATCCATAATGCTCACTTTCGTCACCATGATCTTTTTTTTCCCTTCAAATTAGAAAATGGTTTACCGCGTACCGGAACTCTTGGAGGAGTCCTATGTCCAGCAGTGGACGTCTTTCGGCTAAAGTGATGATGATATATAAATAAATTGATTTTAATTTCAATTTTGGAAAGCAAAGAATGGAATACCGGCTACTGTTCTTCATTTGATGGGTTTTAGGAACTTCTTTAACTTTTTTCCTGTGGAAATTATTTCTATGGCCAATTTAATATAAATATCATATTTTTCCAGAGTGAAAAAGTAGCCTACGGCTTTCAGCGGTGTTGCTTTCCACCGGTGAAAGAACTTTCATAATTGAGTATTTTCCTGTGTCTATTTTTGTACAAATTATTTGTACAAAAAAAACAAATAACACTATGATGAAATTGTTTTCTAATAAAATGTAAGATTATTTTCTTTATCTAAAATGTAGAAAATTAACGAATCGAGCTGTAATATGAGCTATCGGAGCATAACCAATTAACCGGTATTATAATCTTGGTTGGTTATGGAGACTCTGTGCCACTTTCAAGCTGCTTACTCAGAACTGCTCCATCATCATCAAATCAGCCGGAAGACGTCCACTATTGGACTTAGGCCTCCCCCAAGGGGGGGAGGTGTTGCCAATCCAGCAATCACAGTGTAGCTGCAATACACAGAGAATGCTGCTGCCCATTCTCTGGTGAGTCTCTTAGTCGCCTCTTATGACACCCATGGGAAGTGATGGGATGGTGCTATTCTTTTACGTCCGACACAATACAGAAGTGCTCCATAGTACCATGTAATTGCAAGAGTTATGTAAGGATACCCAGTTTAAATTGAACTTAAGCATGCAATTACATGGTAAATGGAGCAGGAAGTTGCTGAAGAAGGTTGCCAGAAAGTGCTTGAAATTGGTTACTATTTTTTAACCGGACGCACATACGAACAATCACGAATAACCATGGTCATATTATCCTAAAAAAACTATACTTTCTAACGATCATATGCTTTAGGGCAAAGTGGCAAACATCACTATGAATATTTTCTTGTCTTAAACATTTTAGAGCGTGAATCTTCAGTAGTCAGATTTTAGTAATTGAACTTACTTTTTTATTATTAGGTTTTATACTTTCCTTAAATATGTGTTAAACTTCGGTATTCACGTTATTGTTTCGTTCAAGATGTTTGGCAAATATTGTTGTAACGTTGCGTATGTTTTATGGTGTTATCGTGACATAAAACTGTACATTATACTTTTTTGTAGTCTATTTTGAATGTGTTGAGAGAGATAAAGCGTGAAGCATATTTAGAAAGACAGTAAATTGTATTGGGGACGGAAATTATGTCTCAAATGACAATTCCAGATTTTGACGGGACTTTCACTGGTAGATAGTCGATGTTATAAGGAGTTACTTTGGCTACTTTTATTCAATAAAAAGCTTAAGGTTCCGTGCAAAAAAAACCGTGAAATTGTTAACAGATGCGGCCAAAGTCACGGGCAGCAGTTAGTTCGAAATATTTTCAAAGTCGTAGAGACTTCGTAGAGTAGTTAGAGCTTCGTAGTCGCAGAGCTACGGCGTAGCATAGTGCGTGCTACGCCGTAGCTCGAAGTTTGAAGCTTTCGTGTTTACAAATTTCATAATGCTCTTACCTTTCTTGTGTCGTTTCTGTACATTCTCGACGAACACAGTTACTTCATAATTGTTAAAATCGCTAGATCGAATGCTCTCTCTTGTGTTCTTCGTATCCCCATACTTTTAATTTCCTTTTGTATATTTTTTGATCTCAATACTGCCACGATGTTTCGGAATATTTGGAATGTATTCATTACTTTCTGGAAAGCGTATAAAGCTTTTATAGAGTTTACGAGGAATGTTTTCTCATTTCGGGAATGTTTTAATTGAATTGAATAAGATAAAGCCAACGGGCTTAATTTAATATGTAATTATATTTTGTTGTGTAAAAATCGACCTATTTCTATGTATATTGATATCATCCGTGGATAAGAGGACTTTTCTCACATAGAGGGTGCAACTGTAAATTTTTGGGGTTCCGAATATCTGTGACAAACGGAGCCCTTGTAGGATCACTCGGGTATCTGTCTGTCTAGCTGGGTGTCTGTCTGTCACAGCCAATATCTCCGAATCTTCTGGATCGATTCTATTGAAATTTGGTACATATATAAACTTCTGTGACCCAAATACGGACGCGTTACGTAAATAAATACATTTTGAATATGGGGAACAAACAAAATTATACAAAAAAGTTTTTCAAACTGTACCGTGTCCCATATTAAATGAAACGACATATTGTGAGGGTTTTAAATATATTTCTTATAATTTTAAAATAAATACCTAGTTTTAGAGCTACAATTACGCTGAGCGTGCCTACCGAAAGAGTAACCACCTTAACATTTGCTGGCAGTCAGACTCAGTGCTGGTTTTCAGTTGGCACCCCGCAGTGACACACGAAAAAGCGTAAATAGGATAGAATCTTTATTTAAATATTGATATTATATAGATATCAATAAACCTCCTCAACTGTTTTCCACTTTTGAAAGAATTTTCACCATATCAAAGTCGAACTATTTCCCTGAAATCGCAGTAGAAACAAAGAAAAACGATAACATATCAAATACTCGTAGTTCGCATTCCACTATTCCCGATTCTCTTTTGTCTACGTTCCGTGTTTCAGCATTCGCACATGCACTAAATCTATATCTGAAAGGATTGGTTTTGTCAAAGACAGGAAGAAAAATAAAGTGCATCTTTCATCATCATCCTCATATCAGCCTGCAGACGTCCACAGCTGGACATAGGCCTCCCGCGCGAATCGCCATAACAACCAGTTCTGTGCGTCTTGCATCCATGGGCTATCCGCGACCTTCCAGGTCATCGGTCCACCTTGTGGGAGGCCTTCCAATGCTGCGTCTTCCGGTACGCGGTTGCCACTCCAGCACTTTTCGGCCCCATCGACCATCTGTTCTGCGAGCAATTAACTCTGCCCACTGCCACTTTAATTTGGCGATCCTTCGGGCTATATCTATTTTAACCTATTTTATATATACGTCATCTTTATTTTAACAATAATTGGTACTCGGGTAGACCATGTACCAAGTTTCATTCAAATCTATTCAGCCTTTAAGTCGTGAAGAGTTGCGGATGAAATAGACAGACAGAGAGAGTTACTTTTGCAGGTATAATATGAGTATAGATGAGAACAACTACTGACAGTTACTTTTGAAAATTGAAAAGATGGAGAAACAAATGACTGACGGTTTTTGTTTTCGTGCTTATAGACCACTCTGGTTATGAGAGAAAGCAAAACAAAGCATTTTATACTACACCTGCTTGGAAAGTACCTTGATACTTTATCAAATTTACGGTAGAAAGTACGTCATTGCATATCGAACAAATATGCGGGGAGAAAACGCATCTGAGCGGGAGAGAAAAGTGTATGAAAATCCATTTCTTACGTGGTTTTTCTTTTTTAATTTTGGGTAAGACTATGCGCCGGTAACCTAAATATCAAAAGCCAAAAAGTTTTTACAGTGAGTTTTTATCTCCAAGTTCGCAAAATGACACTGGCCACTAGCTGTGTGTTGGATGGTGTCGGGCTGGCAGTGCGACCCTGCGGCGGCAGGATAAACAATTTGAAAAAAGAACATGTGAAAATTGCAGACGCCATTGGCGCCATTTCCAATTTGTGTGTTGTTTGAGGATTCAGTTTTAACTGCAACAATTTCAATATAAATTTCAATTAGTAAAGATTTCGTTTTTTATTTTCCTTCTAGGTGTAGTATAAAGCACTATGTATCACTCGAGAGAAACTGCGATTCCCGATCTTGGGTGTTTTAAAGCCCTCGCCCACGGCTCGGGCTTCAAACGACACCCTCGACGGTAATCGGTCACTTTCTCCTCTCGGTGAACAATGTACTATTTTTTAATATTGATGATGAAACTAACCTTTTCCTAACGAATCTATTGTTATTCAGGAAGTTATTTAATGAACCAAGAATGTACAACACAGTAATTAGACTATTTAAAACACTAGCTTTTGCCGGCGACTTCGTACGGGTATTTCCAATTTTTTTCTCGTTCCAGTATAGCCTCTAGTTTTCCTCATAAATGTGGCTATCATACACAAAAATTTTCCAAATCTGACTAGTAGTTTCACAGATTAGCGCGTTTAAACAAACAAACAAACTCTTCAGCTTAATTATATTAGTATGGATAAAGATTTCATAACTTTGAAGACTTATTAACTTAATTAATTATTCAGTAGTTTTGTTAATAAGTCTTCGAAAGTTTATAAAATAGAAAGTGTATTCATACACAAACAATAAATTAAAAACTTCTGTTTACACAATTACTTTACCATGAAGTAACTTCAAAAGCCGTCGTAAATAATAAATTATATGTACAGAAAGCTAATGGACGCATTAAAGCCTTGTACTACCGAAGGGCGCTCAAAAATGTAAATATAAACATGAAACAAACGTTTTAGAAAAGGTTCTCTGTTTTATTAAAATGTTAACGTAATCTCCACGGAATTTCTACTGAAAGCTTAATAAAAATTAAAGGTAAAAATCTTTCAAGGTCAGTGTCTTAATAATAATCGTCCCGACCTATGTCGACATAGAGTTAAAGCTGCGTAAACAGGAGATACATATGAAGTGGTTGACGTCCACGCAGACTCAACATCGACGTTTGTCAGACGTAATTAGTATTAATATTTAGTATAATTATCTAGAATTTAAGTACATTAAATCTTTAAACTAAAATTTATATTTAGAAAGAGCATTTTGCATGTTGTGTTTACCTGTAATTGGTTGTGCAGTTAGATATAAGACACAATTACTTATATGTTCCTATCTAAGTAATATCTGTAACAACTGTTGGTGAACCTTAATTAAATAAATAAATTAAAATAAAGTGCACAAGTACGCATGTGCGTCGCAAATACACGTGCATAATCTGTTCCTTTACTCGCATAGTCCGATAGGTTGGCAATCTGACACGGGGCTCAGGCGCAGGACCAACGGCTTTACGTACTTCACGGGGCTGTCACACAGCCAACTTCCAATCTCCGGGTGGCTACTGTGAATTTCCTAGTCGAAAAAACCAGTAACACTTTTTGCCCTTCCTAGGAATCGAACCCGAGGACCACATGCTCGGCAGGCGTTGTGGGACCACGAGACCAACGGGCAGGTTTGTGTGCCTATGGCCCAAGTGTAAGGTACACAGACCCTGAAAGATTAAATATTTAAAAGCATTGTCATTATGCCACGGGAACCTTCTGCAGCTGAACAAAGAGTACGCTATGTCCTAATCCAAGTAATATTCTATTCGTCTCCAAGTTTAATTTAAATCCGTTCATTTGGAGGGATGATTCGCTTAGGAAGTTGGTTTACCATTCGTCACAATATAACCAGTCAACAAACGAACGACTTCCAAATCTGTTAGTCTGCGGTAACAACGCTAGTTACCCATTGTAGGTATAAGGGTATGAATACATCGACATCAGAGACCGCAGCTAATTGCAGAGCATGCTCGCTAAACCACGTCAAATGGCATCGTTGACGTGGAAATACGTCAACACGTAAATACCAGCGTAAACGCGGAAATACTGGCGTCAACGCGGAAATACAAACGTCACCGCGTCGAACACGTCCACGTCAAATCGAAACTCTGCCGCAAAGTTCGTAAAAATAGAAATTCGAGTCTACCTGCCAATTAAGAACAATTTGCAGACTATCCTATTGTTGTAATACTGATCCAATATTTGCCGAAAATGGACGGTTTCGAAAAGAATTCCCAGCAGTATTTTTTCGGACGAAACTTTTATTTATACACACGCTTTTCAATTTGTATTCCGCACTACATTTTGGTTTTTGCTGATTGCGAAATATGCTTTGTACTGGACGCGTAAAAATCAACAGTTTTAATAGAAAAAGTTTTCAGCATTTGCAGTAGGTACTTCAATTACTAACGCTACGAATATTAATTTATGTAGCTACAGATTTCCAATTTGTTTTGCATCCGATCTCGGGAGTTAAAACAACACAAAGATTGTATCGGGTTTCCTTCTCGTTGCTAGGTTGTGAAAATCAGGATACGGATTTATTACATTTCTCTTGTATAGTATTTTCTCATCTTAAGGAATAGATATAATATCTTTTGATCTTATTTTATATATTTTACGAGATTGCAAAGAATTCAGGTATACCCGCTTCTCCCAGCGGATCCGCTCGCATGTCGGAAATTATTGCAAAGGAACAAACTCCTGGGATAAAATAATGTTTACCTACTTGCTTGATTTTCCAGTTTATAATCCATCTCTGTGCCGAATTTCATTTAGATCCGTTCAGCCGTTCCGGAAGATTGAGTAACAAACTTTAGCATTTATAATAGTAGTAAGAAGTAAGATTTAGCCACGGTACTAATATTATCCTATTTTGTTAAATTTCTAAGTATGTGACATAAAATATTTAGTTTGAACATCACACATCAGCCGGAAGACGTCCACCGCTGGACATAGGACTCCTCCAAAGAGGGGGATTTGCCATAATCGCCACGCTTGGCAGGCGGGTTGGCGATCACAATGTAGCTGTTGCAGTGCACAGAGTATGCTGCTGCCCATTCTCTGGTGAGTCCCTTAGTCCCCTCTTTTGCGCTTTTGCGTTTAGCTATTCTTTTACGTCTGATACCATACAGAACATCGCAAGATGGTAAAGATAGTACGTATTAATATGACCGAGTTTTACTACGACATCAACTAAGAAATAAATATAGAAAAACATTTTGAGTCATAAACGCGACAAAGTTAGTAGAACAGCTATTTTTCGCGATTTCTGGATTGATCTCATAGTTAAAGTACACTCAAGTCCCACTGTACAAGTCATACGCCTTCAAACTAAACTCAATCCACGGGATAATCACCTAGAAAACACATCCACAATAATGACAAACACTTCTGAAGAAACATTAGCCAAAACCAAAATAACTACCCATCAAGGAAACGCGAACATCAAGCAAAGTAATTAACGCAGCAAGGCGACTAGCGTGTCCTCGACAAATATAAATGGGGCTCGTTAATCAGCAACCAATGGTGGAATGTACGAGGCTATGCTGGGAACTTGTCCATGGTTATTTAGTGAGGCGGTGTTATTCATTGGGAATGCTGTCAAAGGTGTGTGATTTAGAAGTTATAAATAAGTAGGTGGTGGTGAAGATAATTAAGGCAATGGCATAATTATAGCAGTCTGTAAAGGTTTCTATCGATCACGACTATATTGACAGCTATGCTAAGAATGCTTTAAGTCAAGAGTGAATAGGTTACTTCTAGGCAAGCATGCTCCATCGTCAATCACATTATCGTTTTTCACCAGACGGTCGATTCTGTGAACATGTCGAAGTGAAGACTTAGGAAGTGATCACGAAGTGAGCTGTCATTCCTTGATTAAATGGATTGACAACTCACCTCGTGATCACTTCACGCAAGCTTTCACTTCGACATGTTTACAGAATCGACCGGCAGGTGTGATTTTGGTAATACTCAAGCCATAATGAATAAAATTTCATAAAATAGTAGTCTATAAAGGCTTCTATCGAAAATGGTATTTAATTAACAGCTGCGGCCAAAGTCTACAATTAATATTGCACTGGACAAACAAATTGGTGATAAGGATGTTGTAAGTAGCAGTTAGGAAGACAGTGACTTTATCAATCCATTGCTCTACCTGCTAAATGAAAATCTCACATTAATCTACCTGCTAAATAAAAAAACACATAACATACAGCCTTAACCGCTGGTCCTAAAGCATGATACATAAGAATCCCTTCTTATAATAAAGAGAGAACTAGGGAATCTATAAAATTCACTCTTTAAAAGGAAAAAATACTTGTACTAAGCTGCATTCAGTTAAACAGGAAGTTGACTACAAAATATTTGAGAAAAGGCTGGGTAGCAGCTAATAGCAGAGCTGGTATTGTATAACACTAAGTATTAATTTCACCAAGCCCGTTTCCTTATCAGACATCATGACATACGACGATGCGCTACCGTTACATGGGGAACATTTTATCCATAGGTACGTAGAAAACGTTTAGGAAATTCTTTCATTGTGCCTACAGCTAAGGAGTAGAATTCCCCGCCACAATATGTGTTTCTTGATAGCTAGTACCGAGAGAACTGTAAGTCAAAAAGGTTACTTCTCTCTCGACCACATCATCGCTAACCATCAGGTAGGATAGTAGTTAAATGGAGGTCTATTAATAAGATTATAAAAAAAAAATACTGCAATTATTTAGAAATAAGTATTACTTAAGTATATGTACGAATATAAGGTTCGTCGATCATCAATATGGGGATGCTTTTTATCAATTACAACATGTTTCATAGCGTATCTATTGCGTCATTTCCTTAATGAAACTCGAGTTCGCTAGCTAAATATTTATTGAAGTATTAACAAAATTCGAGTTATTTTATCAACTTCTATATCTATCACGTCAAACAATGAAATGCAAACAATTATGTTTGTTTTATTTTAATTTGGAACAATGTACTTTAAATAAGATGACAAAATGTAAAACAATAGTCTAAAAATAATTACTAAAGCCAAATAAACAATCACTACAAACATATTTATAGATACGGAAGTAATAATAATAATATCTTGGGACAACTCACACACGGTCATCCGATCCCAAACTAGGCAGAACCTGTGCTATGGCAACCAGACAACTGATAAACATACTTATATATTTCTAAATACATACAAATTACACCCAGACACAGAACAAATGATCATGCTCATCACACAAAGATTTGTCCTGGGTGGGAATCGAACCCACGACCTCCGGTTTAGTAGTCAGGGTCACTAACCACTCGACCAACAGGCCAGTCAAGTAGGAACGTATGCCATATTACGGAAATGGAGGCACAGTTCAACCACGCGCCGTAGCGTTTCGTGAAAACGTGTTGTATAATAATAACAAGTTTATTTTACCACGTCATTTACTTTTACACCTTTGGATGGCTGGCTTCACTTGTTCGGTTAGAATGAGGGCTCGCATCGCACGCTTGCTTTGTGAACACAAATTTTTTTTAGGATGGGACATCATCAAATCTCTCTGAGCAGAGCAGAAGGAAGTGTCAGACTCTTACTGACTAAAACCCATCCATGTTCCTCCAAATGCCATTTGCGTTACAGGACCGCGGTGACTCTTTCGAACAGATTCCGCAACCCTGGCACGCTAGGGCCAACAAATAGACGTATTGTCCCGACATCTCATTGACGCGCGCGTGCCGCACAAGTCGCGCCTGCAGTGGCCGGCTCACCCTGCGACTCCCGACGCCCGGAGCGTCATCTTCTGTTGCAGCGGCTGCCTCTCCCTCACGCGGCCTATTTCCTCCTTCGCTAGCATTACTGATTCGGAGGAGTTGACTGCTTCCTATGCCTCCTTGCTCCGAACCATGGATTGAATGAAGGCCAGATGCATGAGGTCGACGCCACCGATCGCCTCGACGAGGACAGGGCGGTGCTTCGCCCAGGCAGGGCAGACCTCCTCCGGATTCGTGAAAAGGCTGGGTTCGCATTCGCATTACAGTAGTAAATCGTCAACTACACCTCGAATTTTCCAAGTATTTTTCAATGATTATGACTGAGATAATATTGAGATTTAAATTTTAACGCTTTTGAAGTACGTGAATTTGTCTTCGGATCAACATAGTGACAGCTGTTGTATAATTTCAAATAACAATACACTAACCGCACGTTAGAAAACAGTTGTAACAGCATAATTATATTATAATCCAAACCGAGCGTTATAATAAAAATTATGTAACGTAATGTAAGTTGAAGTTAACATCATGTCATTAGAGTATTATGGCTTTTGATAACAGAGTAAATATGATTGTACTAAATGATAGACACCAGGCATTGTTTTGTGCTATCAATACGGGTTGTTAGAAACACCGCTTTAACTGGAGTCCCAATAATAGACAGGTAAACAGTCAGGTTCCCTACGTCATCCAGTTGTCTTTCATTATGCCACATGTTTTTAATGCAGCACCATTTATTATTAACTCCTTGTCGTCATAATGTGTGAAAAAGTATTCATATTTATGTTGCAATGCAAGAGAACTCGAGACTGAATGTTTGGTTGAATGGTTTATCTTTCGTTTATAACAGTTCAAATAAGGCATGCTTCTGTTGGGGTAGTCAAATTTGACTAAGATAAGATATCTTCACATTGAAGACTAGAGAAGAAACAAATTGGACATAAATTTTATGCACTTTTGGGAAACAAATAAAAAAAAAATAATGATTTTCAAAGTGAGCCCTGTGACATTATCAAATGCTTATGGTAAGGATCTCAAATAAATATTATTCACTATTGTACTTGGCCGGTTTTATTACGTAGGTACAGTTACTCAATATAAAAGCAGATACTTTATCGGAATCTAAAACAAGTATTAACAGTGCAATGGGTAAAAACCGATGTATTGAGTTAGGTAATCTCCTACGGTCAACATTTAGTTGGATTATCTTTTAACCCTAAAAAGACAGAAAGTTATCACTAGACACTTAAATCTCTGAGGACCTCTGGTGCCTAGGTACAGTTATGTCTTACGTTTGAAAGACGTAGGTATAATATTTTCTGAATTTTAAGTAATACATTTGATTCTTTGTTACAAAATAAACGCAGAACCTGAAAAGAGGACATTGTAGGTATTCATAATTATTGAATGAACAACTTTTACTATGGGACCAACACTGAAATCGCCAAAAAAACACCTGGTCAGTACTGTAACACCAGGGACTCCGCTAGTGTTACTTATTGTGATTGTTATAATAAATGAAAACGATATTGGAGATTTATAACTTTAAATATATTTTGGCATCTGCCTTTAGCGAACGTTGGAACCAGAGTCTTTTATAAAAAACAAAACATATTTTCACATTCGTATTTCAAATTCTTTTAATTTTCACCTGACGCTTCCAAAGGCTATCTTGTCTGCCAGAGACCTGCAGACAAGGATATCCTCCTTACATGAGCTACGCCCCTACGAATAGAGGATAAGAGGAAATGCCTCGCAATCATCTATTCCAAATCTTTGGAAGGGTCAAGCGTAACCTACCTATACCTAAAAAGACGTCCCTACCTATAAGCGGATGTGGACGAACAGGGGTGCGTATGCTTCTATAGAAGCAGCTTACACTATGACCTGCGATCAATAATCTTATTAAAATTTACTATGCACCACTTGTGCTTATCAACAACGCAGTCATACCGAAGCCCTGCCGGGGCAAAACCGCTAGAAAAGCTCCGGCACATCGCGGTTGCTTTAACAAATAATGTGAAAACTCACATTCATCCAGATGGGATTTATATCTATAATTTATAATATTATAACTTTAAATTCCTCGGACGCTATCGAGTCAGAGAAAAAGAAGGTCATACTAATATAAATATACCTAACTCTTGAACCTACTCCAGCGATCCGCACATAACAAAGAAAATCAAATATACATTATTAATTGACATTAACCAACAACTGTGGGTCACCAATATCAGTTGAACCAATGGTGACAACTAGTCACCCTCTGCGAAAGGCTATGCCCCGTAAGCAGAGTTGGCATCAACCTCCATGGCGCCCTCTTACTCCCCTCTCTTCAGGATGGGCCATAGTTCCCTATAGTTAACTTATATTTTTCAAACTGGAGTAACTTCAGCCTATCTGACTATAACATTCTGTCTTCATCTTTGAACAAGTGACCTTCTCTTCCTCGCCCGGCTGCGTCCCTCACGCACGTACGAGTCCATTTTCAGTATCCACATGAAAAAGAATAAACTGATTAATAAACTATTTAACAAAAAACACTAAAATAATGGTCTGTTTACATTAATCAATGTATCTATTTACATGAACTTGAAACTCATCCGATGATAGTTTCGGATACAAACAAATATTTTTTAAAAGGCCCATATACAACCTACGTAGTTTGATACTCCTAACTGTCTGTCGCCTAGAAGTATAAATCATCACTTACATACATGGAATTCTGTTCAACCTGTGCTTTTTATATTAACTATAGCACAACATGACATATTATTTTTCATTTTATGACAACCTATGAATGAAATTAAATAATAAAATTATTTGTGTGTCGACACTGTCGAACTTAATAAAATATAATGCTAAGAGATCAGCAGAAATCTGGAAAAATATCTAACATACCAAATCTACCTAGTATAAAAAGTGGAAACTCAAATAGTTATAAAATTCTCAAAACGTTACGTTTCCTGACTTTATAATTGTATACAATTGTTTCGAATTTCTTTCTAAAACATTTCCAAAATTTACATTTATATATAAGTGACTGTTTTATCAAATCATCCGTGGAATATTTTGTATGATTTGAAGAAAATGACTTTAGTTTATATGTATAAATATGTGTGGAATACTTCCGTGTCTTTCTTCTTACCCTTATCTTATATATTTTAGCTCGGGCATTAAGAGAAAATTTGATATTAGTATTCAAAGACATATTTGTTTGCGTGGTATGGGTGTTCGTGCTGTCCCCATCGAATAAAATCAAATTACTCGAAATTATTGTTTTACAACCATTTGGCTCAACGGCTGAGTCTACTAAAATGACCGATTCATCCAAATCCATGGACACCACGGGGAATTGAACCTCGTATTGGATCATCTCCTTCGGTTCGGTCTGCAATACAACGGATTCTTCGACTACCTTATCCTCAAACACGCGATCCACTTCAATGCAAGCATTGGTGTTGTTGTCGGGATTACGTAGAGGTTCCGACAACAGTTTCTCTTGCTTCTCTGGAATCAGATTATAATTAAATATTGGAATGGACACACCCGCTCCTTTATCTTCATCCGTCAAATCATCTTCATCCGTCAGTTGTACATTATCATGGAGTGGGCTGCTTTCTCCACAGCTCTGCTCATCATCGTCACACTCGTCATCATGGTCATCATGGTTGACGTTCGTCATCACGCTAGAATATAAGGGTGTATTATTCTCAACATCTATAAAATCTGGTCGTTCGCATTTTTCGAATACAACGGCGGTCGTCGTTTCAACATAAGATGCCTTTTGTGCACGTTGTTTACATGACATGCATTTGCACGGGAATTCGTTTCTAATTTTATTACACAACACATCAAAATCAATACCATCATGGTATGTGTAGTTATAAAAATGTTTTGCTGCGCTTTGCAAAAATGCGCCTAATATGAGCGCGTAATCGCTCTCTCGCCATTCACCGTCGGTGGCGATGAATCTAAACTCTACTAAAAAATCTTCAAAACAAACTCGGTCTATGCCGGTAAACATTAACATTTTGACGTTTTCATTCAATAAAATCTTTTTACACTTAAATCATTACTTTATTCAAAACCACTTAGCTTTATTTTCCTGGCGTTGGTCTCGCCTGATCATCAAAACATACAGCAATCCTCTGAGATGCTTTTATTATATGGGGGGTTTCTTCATGCAATGTCACGCCTTGCACACGCGGGAAAAAACCGGACCTCCACCATTTGTAACACCAGGGACTCCGCTAGTGTTACTTATTGTGATTGTTATAATAAATGAAAACGATATTGGAGATTTATAACTTTAAATATATTTTGGCATCTGCCTTTAGCGAACGTTGGAACCAGAGTCTTTTATAAAAAACAAAACATATTTTCACATTCGTATTTCAAATTCTTTTAATTTTCACCTGACGCTTCCAAAGGCTATCTTGTCTGCCAGAGACCTGCAGACAAGGATATCCTCCTTACAGTACCATTTGTCAAGTTATGCAAATTTGCACACAGAAATGTACGGAGCAGTCGATTTTCCATACTAAAAGATGTGCGTAATATTTAGTACACTGACTGAATTTCAGTTAATTCTGTTATACGTTGTTTATTGTGATTAGAGTGTCGTTTTACTTAAACTTATTTAAATTTTATAATTATGAAACGATGAAATTACTACTTGGACTGCATTATAATTATTAATACAACAATAACATAACGTGAGTCTTTGGGACGTATCTTTAATACCATTATAAAATATATGATATCATCTTTCTAGTGTTAAGTACAGATAAGAAAATAAAGAGATACAAGTCAAGTATTTGATTGTTAATATTGACTTAAATCATATTATAGCAATAAGACTACACATAAAATGTCTTCTATACATAAATTGTGCATTTAAAAGCATTACAAAAAGAGGAATAATTAAAATTAACGATAGGACAAATATTACTATTTACAGACAAACTAGAAATAATTTATTGACGACAGATAGTCACAATAGCATAGTTTATTGCAACATAAAAATACCAATGTTATAGGTACTAAATTAATTTTTGTACTTATTGTAGTAATGTTTAAAAAAACCATTTCTGAAGAATGACCAGTCTATTCCATTACGTGCTCTATGTCATCAAAACAATTTGACAAACAATATAAATTACACTGTTTTATTTATATATTAATAACATACTCATTTTGATTATAACTTCGATTCAGCAGTTGCAAGTGTTAGGTTAGTTAATGTCAAAATGGGAGAAGACGAAAAATTGCAAGAATATGAATACAGCAAAGTACCAACGCAGCAAATTATTGCCGGTGAGTTTTGATTTTTTTTTTTTTAACTTGTGAAGAAAAGAAAAGAACGGTAGTAATATGCCTTTAGCAAAGTTTAAAGAAGTCAGCAAGGAAGTCACCTCAACTTATACCAGGAAAGTGCACGTATGCAGGCAAGAATTTGAAGCCGAGGATATTGAATCATACGGTAGAGAAGTACACAACATATTGCAGCATCGGGACTCCTTCAATGGTTTGAGCAACTGATCCACGTGTTGGTTGTTTTTATGATGAAGGGTAATACTGGGAGCTACTGACATCATTTACTTCGAAAATCCCATTGAGGTGGCAAAAGGGGAATCAATTTTTTTTTAATATTTCCCAGCCTGCATCAGACGCACCAGGCTCTCTTGACCTCTGGTTCTTCACTGTTTGATACCTTGCTTATGTCCACTTCTGGATATCGGCCTCCCCAAGCGAGCCTTCCCACTACCTGTATCAGGTCATTGGCCTACACTGATGGAAAAATTCACCGTCACGTCTTTCAGTACACTGCAGTACGTTCCAGCCCCATCGATCATTCCTTCCTTGGCATTGTCCTACCTACAGGTAGTTATATCTATTTCCGGCATTTCTCGAGGATACGATTTATCTCATTTTAATCTTTCTTTTTTTTTGTTTCAGAAAAGCAAGAAATACCCACACATTACGGTTACGGGGTCAGACATATCCAGCTTTTGATATGCTTCCTATGCATAACGGTCAGCTTCATAGGAAGAGGTCACATGGGGGTCACTGTGGTATCTATGACAAGTCCTTCTAAACATATAGCAGTTATAGATACAAACCTCACTGGACAAACTAACTTTACGAATTTCGAAGATATAACTGACCAGAATATGACCATAGAAGATAATATTAATGGTAATTGTACAGACAATAAAAATATTGATGGAGTCGCATTTGTGAATTCAACAGAGGATCACCGTAAAGTAAGCAACAATTTATTTAAAATATAAACAAATTTACAAAAAGTATTTTCATAGTTGTACCAGTAATTTATGTTGCTATAGTTTAAGTAGTTAACCTTTATTGTATATTCCAGATGTTTGACTGGCCAAAGTCGACGCAAGAAATGGTGTTAGGTGCATTCTTCTTGGGATACTGCATCATGACAATCCCCATGGGACTAATCGTCCAGCGATGGGGAGGAAAGATACCGTTGCAAATTGCCTTATTTGTCAATGGTGTTGTGTCTATTTTGACCCCATGGTTAACTAATTGGGTAAGTCCATCATTCCAAGTTACTTTGCCTGGAGACAACCGGATAGCTTAGTAAAACTGGATGTGGTAGGAAATGCGACGAAAAAAATTCACCTACTCGCTGTTCTGATCAGATCAAGGCGATAACAGGACTCACTTTAATCAATGCCCCAAGGAAAGCCGAAGACAAATGGGCAATAATTCCATCAAAGCTTGCCAGAACGAGGCATGAAGATCACGATTAAGAAAAAAAAACCTTCAACGATTACGTTGTTTATAAAACGTACTATTGACTGTTATTTCCGGATATACACAACCAATCAAAGCGACAAGTCTTATTATATCTTTTGCATCTAGTGCATCTCGTGATCATCATCAGGTCATCAATCTAAAGCAATGCTTTGGGTAGGCAAGTCCAGCAGTGGACGTTAGTGATGAATGTCGAGGATGATGATGATTGTCGATTCTTTTTCAGGGTGGTTGGAAGGCGGTCTGTGCCTGTCGTATTGCTCAGGGTCTGTCTCAAGCAGGAGTTTATCCCAGCATACAGAATCTAATGGCAAAATGGGTGCCAATAAGTGAACGTGGAACTCTTACCAGCTACGTGTATACAGGTACATTATATTTTCTATTGTAGCTACAAAAAATGTATGAAGTAATAAAGCTGAAGAGTTTGTTTGTTTGAATGCGCTAATCTCTAGAACTACCAGTCGGATTTGGAAAATTATTTTTGTATATGATAACCACATACATGAGGAATGCTGTAGGCTATATGGGATATACGCGTACGAAGTTAGTACTCAAATAAAGATAATAATTATGACGTAATTATAGTAGATGTGATTGACATTACCATTAATGCACAAATATGCGTTATACAAATATATAAATTATGTAACATTAGTCGGTTATGTCAATTTGTTTTGCACATAATTGTCGCTGTGTAACACTATAAACTATTAAAAACCAGGCTGAGTAGTTTCGGAGATAACAGGGGGTGAAATACCCATTTTATAATATTAAAAAAAAAATAGAACCTCACAGTAAAGCCTTATTTTTATAGTGATTATATTTTCCTTACACATGTCAATCAAAACCTTCCTCATGGCGTGATAAATTGGTCATCATTCCTCATTGCATACTTAATATTTTTTTTTTTTGTTTAACTTTACAGGCTCAACCACAGGCACAATAATTGCTTTCCAGTTGTCTGGTTACCTGAGTGAGAGCCGGTGGGGATGGCCTTCCACTTTCTGGGCTGTTGGTCTAATATGCCTCGCTTTGTTTGCTATCCTGACCATATTCGGAGCTGCAACGCCTGCAGTCCATAAGACCATAAGTGAGGAGGAAAAGACTTTCATTATGGGTCGAGTTGATGATGGCAAAACCAAGGTTAGTAACAATCTTATGAAACTTGATGTCGCACCTAAGTATTTTCTGCTGTGAATAATATCTATGGATTTCAAGGTTCAAAACCGTAAATTGCTCATGAATACGAAATGAGATTATATTTCTGTTATAATTATTTTCCGGGTAGTTTCAAACTAGTTCTGATATTTCTCTTTAATATTTTTGATAGTTGTATCTTGTTCTGATTACTTCTAAACAAACTTATGGTGTATTATTTTTACTTGATTTATTATCTTAATTTTAGAGATTGAAGACTCCCTGGAAGGCTATCATCTGTTCAAGGCCCATGTGGGGTGTTCTGGCTACGCACATCGGCAGTGGTACCAGCTTTGTATTTTTCTTCATCCAAGTACCTTCTTATATCCACTACATCCTTGGCGTCAATGTTAGAGGCGTAAGTATTAGACCTTAGTTATTTATTAATTAACAGAAATCCATTAGGTTATTAATAATATTCTTATCATCTCATCTTAACTACAAAAAGTGACTTCTTATAGACTAAAGATGACCCTTAAAAAATATTAGTGCTGACCGAAAATTTCTATACATACAAATGTTAAAGATGTGATTTGTGGTATAAAAAATTGTATAATTTCTGATTAAAGAAATTTTTGGAAAGTGTCTACATCATAATGTTGAAGGAATGTTTAAAAGGACCATATCTAACAAGGCGGGCTGAAGACCTGATGAGGGCCGTGAGAGTCTCGTGGATGGGAGAAGCATAGAACGGTTGATGTGGTGATGTTTGGGGCAGACTTATGTTCTGCAGTGGACGTCTTCTTTGCTGAAATGATAATGATGATGATGAGAATATCCAGAATTTAAATTATACTCGTACTTTATTTAATTTACTTCATTTCAGAGTGGTTTTCTGTCATCGTTGCCATATGTAGTAAGTTTCTTCACCAGCATTTCTTTTGGATTGATATCAGACTTCTTAACAAACAGAAAATTTCTTACTACAAAGAATGCACGAAGATTGTTTAATAGTATATGTGAGTATATTTTCTCAATGTTAAAATACATTTTTGTTTTTGCAATGAATAAGGTGTCAATGTTCTGTATCACTTTTGAAAGGGGTAAAGACGGCTTGTGCATTGTTATTTCAAATACTACATTAACACAAACAGACATCTGCTGTTCTAAAAACTATAACAGTTTCCTTTTAACAATTTAAAGCTGCTATTTATGAACGTTTTCTAACGAAAACTTCGTTTTGACAAGTTTGATCATTCATCATCATTCTCTTGCCATTTTCATATTTTATTTCAGGTCGGTGCAGCACGTCCTATTCTTTCATAACGTCCTCCTTTCTACCCATAATCTTCCACACAATCCTTCCATCTTTGATCTTATTTCTTTGAATCTGCTCTGCTCTTATAAAAGTTTGCTAATCTATCATATTTCCTTATTTCTTTCAGCGCAAGTTGGTGTAGCGGTAGCACTTGTAAGTGTTACATTTACTCAAAGCACGTCAGTCGCGGTTATGTGCCTCGTGTTCTCCATGGGATGCCATGCGGCTGTGCACGTCGGATGGATGGTGAGATTAATCTTTTCAAATTGTATTATTTTCTATTGCTAAAACAGATAAATCTTGCGTCCGGGGAGTTTATTACTTTAGCAGTGAAAAAAGTGGGTTCTCAGACACATTTGGAAAAAATATTTAGATATATTATGTCGTAATTACCTATTTCAAAACCAAAGCATTTATTCATACAAGCTCTTGAGTTGTCAAGCCGTTTATGAGCGAGTCAGAATCTTACATGTTTTCCTTTTTTCATCATAATAAACCTATGTTACCTGTGAGTAAGAGTAATTATAACCAACTACGCGGGCAAAGTTTATAGTTTGTAGGCGTCACAAATATCTTAAAATATTAGGTTCCAGGTCAAGGGTTCTACCTTTAGCGGCCGGTCTCAATAACGTATCTACCTTTAGCTAACTGTCAAATTAGCTACCAACAGTAGCTGAAATGTCATGTTACAAAGGCAAAAGTGACGTTTCAGCTACTGTTGGTAGCTAATTTGACAGTTGATTAAAGGTAGATACGTTATTGAAACGGGCCGCAAAGTCAATAGAATGGATTCTATCATAGTATCAAAAGTATTGGTGATAAATAAAATACAGAAAGTAATGCGACTGTCGGGGTTTGAACCCACAACAAATTGTACAAATAATTAAAACTCCTGAAATCTAAACTAATATAATAAAGCTAAAGAGTTTGTTTGTTTGTTTGTTTGAACGCGCTAATCTCTGGAACAACCCTTGGGATTTGAAAAGATATTTTTGTATATGATAGCCACATTGATAAAGAAGGCTATAGGCTATACGGGAACGGGAAATGCGCGTACGAAGTCGCGGGCAAAAGCTAGTAAGAAACCTAGCCCTGTTCAAAATCATTAATAACAAGAAAGATTCCTAGTAACATACCAGATTTTAGTGTGACTCAGCAAATATTGAGCAGTGGGCAGAATAGACAACTGGGCACCACTGGTAGTTGCTTATTTAAACTTCTGTCTTCCAAGGTGAACCACATCGACTTGGCTCCAAACTTCAGCGGCACACTGATGATGATGGGCAACACGATGATGAATATCGTCAGTATACTGCTACCTGTGCTGGTGTCATACGTCGTCACGGATGTGGTCGGTATTAATCCGTCTTATATGCTAGTTAGTGGTTTAATGTACGCCGAGAAAGGCGTGTGTGTGTGACGATTTAGAGGCGTTTATGAGGAGTTGGTCGGAGATATCAACCGCGAAGACTGGAAGACTCTGGAGATGTTTGCTATGCTGCGGCCAATTCTCGGGTCGGGCAAAGTTATACAGGGTTCCATCCATTCCTTTGTTCATTCATGGTAATCGGGTTGCCCTATTGTATACCATTATTTGTATTATAAAGTTGAAGAGTTTGTTTGTTTAGCTGAACGCGCTTATCTCAGGAACTACTGGTTCGAATTTAAAAAATATTTTAGTGTTGGATGGCCCATTCATCGAGGAAGGCTATAGGGTATTTAACATCATTTTTTTTTCCGACAACCACACGAACCAAGTCGAGGGCACAGCTGGTTAAATGTATGACAATGATACGTAAGTAGCAAAATATTGTTGAACTTTAAGTACGCCCTGATGTTGATTTTTTATTATACCCTTTTTCTTAACATGCAATTTCGTCTGCAACTTCGAATTTAATTAATTATATTTTTTTTGCAGTACAACCAGTCACAATGGCGGACTATGTTCTTGACTACAGCAGGGTTTGCCATCTCAACGAATGCGCTCTTCGTCATTCTGATGTCGGCTGACTTACAACCTTGGAACGACGGTTATCAGACAGGTATACATTTACTTCAGCGCCATAATTGTGACTAGGAAGCGGCTAGTTATAATACGAGCATGTATTGTAAATGCTGCTTCGAAGTCGACCATATGTTGCAGGTTTGGTTCAATTCAAACGTTTCCAAACGTCTTTTATAATGCGCACAACAAAGGAGTGGAACTTTTTTTTTTAAGGATGGGAAGTCATCAAATGACTTCTTAAGCTCTGGGTGGAGCGCAAGGGAGTGTCAGACTCTTACTGACTAAAACTCATCCGTGTTCCTTCTAAAGCCCTTTGCGTTCCAGGGCCGCGGTGACTCTTTCGAACAAATTCCGCAACCCTGGCAGTACCATACAAACCCTACCGTTATAGACAAGTCTCAGGCGTCGTCCTAATTGACTAACGATCGTACGAGTTAACGATGCGATTTCGTCGCGGAGGGCCGCGGTGACTCTTTCGAACAAATTCCGCAACCCCGGCAGGCTCTGGCCCTAGCGGGCCCCATCTTCTATACTGACATCTCTTTGAGGCGCGCGTGAAACACAACGCGCCATCAACCCGAGCCTGGTGGTGATCAGACAGCGAGCCACCCAACGCTCGCCGTCCGCAGGCCCGCGCCTACGGTGGCCGGGGATCGCCCTGCGACTCCCGACGCCCGGGGCGTCTTCTCCGGTAGCGGCGGTTGGGGCGAAGGCCTTGCCTTTCCCTAGCGCGGCCCACCTCCTCCTTCGCTAGCATTACTGCTTCGCAGAAGGAGGTGATCGCTTCCCAAGCCTCCTCGCTCCGGACCATCGATTTAACCAGGGCCGGACGTGAGAGGTCGCCGCCGCCGATCGATCGCCTCGATGAGGACACGGCGGTGCTCCGCCCAAGCAGGGCAGACCTCCAGCGTATGCTCCACCGTGTCCTCCGGGCGATCCTCACAGTGCTGACACCCGGGCGTGTCCTCTCGCTTAATCCGAAACAAGTACCTCCCGAAACAGCCATGTCTGGTAAGTACCTGCGTCAGGCGGAAGGTGAGAACGCGGTGGCGCCTCTCGTGCCACTCCTCAAAGAGGGCCCCTCTTTACCGCCGCAATAGTGGCGTGCCCAGCGCTGGGTCGCGATAGTCGCTGTCTCCAAACCGCCATGATATCCCGCCGGAGCTCCTTCCGCCGCGATGCAATTTGCTGCGGCAGCGGAGTTTCGCCCCGGCGAAGCGCCTCCACGCGCCACGCGTAGACGTGCGCGAGGGCTCTCGCCTCCAGATCTCATGGCGGTAATCCGGCAAGGAGGCTCGCCGCCTCGCCGGAGACAGTGCGGTATCCCCGAGCCAGCCGGATGGCCATGACCCTTTGGGAACTCTCTGCCTGCGTCTGTGTTTCCGAACGCATACAACCCTAATCTCTTCAAAATTAGAGTGAGCAGGCTTCTTTTGGGTAAGCTCTCCCCATCGTCGACTTTGCCTCTGTCATCTAGGACCTAGACTAGAGTCAAGAACAAACTTAACTCAGAAAAAAAAACTTGCTGTGTTTCTCTTGGACATGATTAGACACAGATTTTGTTTCGGCTGTCGCTGTGAACCAGCGCTGTGAATCTGTCTAGCACACGAGTTATAGCGTTATGCTGAGAGATGACCGTTTTGCGCGGATAAAATGCCATGACTTCTCAACTTGTGTAGGTTATGCTTGGCGCAAATTAACTCTTTTTTTCTATTTACTAAATATCACAAAATATACCATGAATGACCATAAAATATGAATAGTGGATTCATACAATTAGAAAGTATTTCGATCATCAAGATGCCTTAATGATGTTACGACCAAACATGTTGAGTTGTAATTTAGAAGTCGTGGCCTTGTAAGGTATTTTTCACGTATAGGTAACGACTAAAAAGTAGTAGATATTGTTATTAAACTATTTGTTCACGACATAATTTTTTCAGATAAGTGTGTTGAAGAGGCAGAATCAAAAGATGACAAGGAACAGGAAGCAAAGCAATAATTAAGTAAGAAAGAAAAAAGTAATGAAAGAAAAATAATAAAAATTAAAGAAAAATATTTTTTCTAATAAATGTTAGACTTACATTTTGACTCTTATGTATTTCATTTTAGATTTTACTCTAAACTCAGTCTACGAGCAGGTAAGTCAGTCGATAACTTTGTGAGGTTAGAAAAAAGTACACATGCATTTGCAGGTAATCTATTTCCAAAGTTCATCAATCAACTATTTTCTATCAGCGGCTTCGACTTCGTGAAAGTCGGAAATTATCCCAAGAGAACAAATTCCTGCTAGGAAAAGCCTTTATCCTGTATCCTATTCTAAAATATACTAACCTGTGCCAAGTATTATCTAAATCGTCTACAGATTTACTATATTTTTTCTCTATAATGAGACTGTTCAATAAAAACAACACAAAAGAACAATGACTTTCTATACCTACAAACATACATACCTACATTTACTTCTGTATATTATTCCTGTATCTTAGGCGCCCATGACACGGTAGGTTTTGCTGTCAGTTTAACTACAGCCAGTAAAGCCGTAATTTACGGATAACTTATCGTCTAATGCAGTGACTGTGGTTGCATGAAATGGATTGACGAAAATCCGGATATTAGATTAGTCACGTCTTTTAATAATACTATTCCGCATAATCTTATATTATGTTTGGAATAAACTTTTCTTTTTCTGTCTTTTCAGATTGATATTCATATTTTATATAATGTAAAAGCAATTTTTATTTCAAGTTCTGTAAATGTGAGAACCATGGAACCATGTATCGGATCATTCAGTTCCCTTCAAAATGGTTGAGCTGAATGGTGCTGATGCACGCGTCATGTTCGTGAACGGGCGCCGTCAGTGGAGACTGGTCATCCCTTAGTTGCCACTGCCTCTTTTTAATATTTCATACTATAAATTGTTTCTTTCATTCTTTATATTGTTCTCATATATAGAAGCAACAAGGTTTATGTAACCAGGGTTTTTGCAAACATAAAATGATTTAAAAGAGTGTCCGTGGAGTTTCTTGCACGTTCTTCTCCATAGAGAACAACGCTTTCGAACGTGCAAATAGCTTCATGATTTTGACGGACTGACTGTGACAATTCAAAAGTACCTGATAATGGTTTATTTGAAATAAATGCTTTGACATTGACTTTGACTTTTAAGTGAATGGGTCTGTTTTTTTATATGTTTATGAAATGGGTCCTTGTCCTTTTTGAAATCTCGTGTATCAGCCAATAATATTTAGTCACCATATTTAAGATTATTTTAAGTTTACGGTAATATCGATTGGATTCCATCACTCACTATCAATAATTCGTCAATCATGACTTCTGGAATTGATTGACGTTTGCATGAGCGTGTAACGGACGCTTTAGATTCTCTGCGTTCATTATCGTTGCGTATCGGATTCCTTAATGATACACTGAGTGCTCATTAGTACGAGTACCTACTACTAGCCTTTTAACCTAGCATTTGGAAACTGATATTTTTGTTTATCTTTTGTGCCTAATGCTTGTGTTACTTGAAATTAGGTTATTCAAAAAGACAAAATCTGGTGTACAGACATCAAGCTACTATAATTTGTCAAATTTCTTTAACAGATTTTCAACTTTATCGCTAAAGCGTTAGGTACTTAGGTTCAAGGTTGATTGAGAAAATTTGACAGTTTCGGGTAGCTTGATGTGCTGATGTCTGTACAAACAACTTATAAGTAACAAAAGCTTTACTAAAATCATGTTAGTCTTCAAATACCCTTGCAGTTTTCAAACTATTCAAGCGCAAAACTAACATCGGTACTATAAATATGCATTTGTATGTTTAGAACCTACATGAGTAAATAGTGGAAGTTCTACTGTACATTTAAAATCAATGGAAATAAACTTCTGGTTCAGAGTAGGCAGAAACTACATGACGCTACATACTCATCATCATCTGCCTAGCCTTTTCTCAATTATATTGGGGAGTCAAACCGGATTCAGCTGAGTACTAGTATTTTAAGTGGAGCGGCTGCCTACCAGACCCCCACAACCCATTAACTGGGTAACTCGGTACTTCTTGGTAAGACTGATGTCAGATTGTCTGGCTTCTGACTATCCGTAACGACTGCCAAAGATCTACAAATAACAGCCGGGACCAATGACTACATACTTAGATCCTTAAATATCTCTACAGTAGTATGTGCATCATTGAATTAATTAATTATTAATCACGTTTCTTCTTTTTCATCATTGCACATACCACTATTTATGTCTGCATCACCCAAAGGTAATGGTAGAAAATGCCAAAGACATTACGTCCGGGTCTGTACATTTGTGAGCATACATTTTTAAATAATTTCAAAAGTCCAGTAAAAATCTATCGCCACTAAGAATCACAACAATGTGCAGTACATTATAAGTTATATTCACGTCCTTACCCCACTGGCTATAAGATACTGCTGCAATAAATTACAAAATCTATTGTTCGATTCGCAATCTCTCCCTACTACAATTCCCATTCATAAGCGTGCTGCCTGCCTTTCTAGGCCATGCATGCGACAACGCCCAGCTAGGCACCGAGCCAGCCTTATATTATGCTCCGCGAATGTTTGCTTCAAGATGACCGAAATTTAGGTCAGACGGACGTGAATAGAGGTCAGTTTCCTTTGGCAAGTTTGATGTAAACCTACGTATTATGCAGCTTGTAAGTAAAGACCTTGCTAGGTGTCGAGTGAGAGGGTTGATATTGGTTTTGGTGTATGATATTGTTAATCGATTCACGAATCTTAATTAATTAGATAGCTAGTGGTTATGTTCTGAAGCAATTAATCAATTTCCATGGAGCTCAGTTTCAAATTAATATCTCGTTCGTTATATATCATCGTTACTTCCTGACCACCTGTTATATCATTAAGGGTGGGATAAACTTATTATTTTTATTTACTCCCTTTGAAATAATATAAAATTACAACAAATTCTCGTTTGACAGTCCAGAATCCAATAACGACTACACAATGTCGTCTAGGAATAGCTTCGGCATCAGCATATTCATTCAGCATATCAGCAAATTAGCTTCAGTATTTCATCTATTGCTGGTTGCACTTTAATATTCTAGAATGATCAATATCATAAGAAAGTAAATATTGGTTACGATCTTACCCATATCAGCAGAAATTGAAATATAACACGTTTCAGATCTAGTTTTATGAAGGTACCAATAATATTGGGAACTGGTAGTAGGCCGAGGCTAGATCGATAGACGATAGAATTAGCTACAACTAATCCATTGACCCTCGACTCAGAAGCTCAATATAGAATCGTCTGATGGAATAATTTCCAAGTTATGTATCGAGATTAAATTCTCTCTTATGAAATCAATTTACGCTACACTTTATCTTTTTATGAGAAGTATGTGGGTTGGTTATGTTATTGCATCATTTTATTTTGTTTGCTTTTCATTTTACAAACATTGAACTATTCTTCAGTTTTGCTTATTTCTCTGGTGTTCATTTTAGTTTCATTTTGTTACGCGGTTCAAGATAGTGGTTTTTTTTCTCCGAAACACATTGAACTCCCTGACTCTAGAGTTGCAGTAGATGGGGCTTGTAAGAATACTTTCATTATATTTAAATAAAAGTAATGATTACCTACTACAATGCGCAAAACTATTCGTACATAAAATAAAGAAAAACGGTCGACAGCAGCATTCCACAAGTTATCCACTTTTCCGATAACTACGAATTGACAATCTATTAAAATTGAATCGGAGTGCAAATCGAATGATCTGTCAACACCATTCCATCGTTTATACGTTCCTACTTTAATTTTTGATTCGCTACCCTGACGTCGCCAGTGAAAACAACTTTTTACATTTCGCATTTTCGAAATTAATGTCTCAAAGTTTTTAT
The DNA here is from genome assembly GCA_905163435.1 of Mamestra brassicae. Taxonomy (NCBI): domain Eukaryota; kingdom Metazoa; phylum Arthropoda; class Insecta; order Lepidoptera; family Noctuidae; genus Mamestra; species Mamestra brassicae. Next base: position 18,458,718 of record LR991001.1, read on the forward strand.
CAAGAGGCAGCAGTTGTTGCGAACTCATTTTGTCGATGCAATGAAATTAATGGTGCAGAAATAAATTTCAAAAATGCTGAAAGTGAATATCTTTGTCATTTACTGAGTGGTGGTGATTTTCAGGTGATTTTCAGTCATTTTTTTGAAATGATCGAATAAGTTTGTTAAAAGACATGTTGCAACGAAATTTTTTTTTTCTAGTTTCTTCATAAACTAAAAGTATTTACAAAGAAAAATGCTCGTGACAGAAAATAAGAAAGCTTGCAATATCAAAGAAGAAACTGTACTCATGCGGATAACGATAGAAATGCAACCACATCCGAAACAGCAGTCGAACTTGGCAAAGAGCCAAAAAGAAAAAACGAAGAACCTTCATATAAAAGTCACATTATATTGGGAACCCGTATGTTTCCGACCGTTAATAGCACTTATCCGGGCGTCGACAGATCGCGTCATATTTACGGCACCATTCTCGCTAATCTCCCGCACTCGCTCGAACCATTACACTCAACATATTTCAGATTTGGCCCAACATTGGCTAAATGCATGTCAAAAACCGTTACTGTTTAAGCTAGCGCGTCGTGTTTAGCTTTGTGCTCGTCTCTTTATTTGTGGCGTCATTATGCTGTTCTATTATTGTCAAATGTAATTTTGAAATGTTTGCAATGTTTGTTTGTTTTACGGTAATGTATTTAAAAGTCACGTCTTTTGCTGGCCATTCAGTAATTGCTATTGGAGCTAGACATTTTTTGCAATTTGAATTATTTCCTTTGTTGTTAATTTTATTTGTTGCCACCATGTTTTAAATAGCTATTTTTGATAAATTAATGCAAAACAAAAACGTCTTACTAGTTTGCTTTTGTATGTTCATCATCATCATCATCATCATCATCATCATCATATCAGCCGAAAGACGTCCACTACTGGACACAGGCCTCCCCCAAGTGTCGCCACAACAACCGGTCCTGTGCGTCTCGCATCCATGCTACCCGCGACCCTCACCAGGTCATCTATCCACCTAGTGGGAGGCCTTCAAACGGTGCGTCTTCCAGCACATCACGCTTCATGTGGTTCATGTTTATTCTGTATTCCATTATTTCAAGAGAATGTTCATTTACCGACAGTTTTGTCTCCATATTGCAATCAGCTACTGTAGAAACTGGCTAAGTGCTATTAATATTACTTAATTTCACCACCAATTACTTTCATTATTTATCTTTGTCATAATAATTAATGATGAAGCTAAACTATCTCTACGCAACGCATTAATTTGAATTTGGCCTGTCCTAATATAAGCTTCGCAGTATACTTCCTCATACTATCAATATTGGGAACGTTATTTATCATCAGATATAAATTATTTAAGAAGGTATAGTGAGGGGGACCCGTAAAGTTATAGTGAAACGGTATGAGATGTTTTTAACCCCGTAGCTTCGCCCTGTAGATTGAATTATATTTGAAAAATTTACTAAATTTTATGTCTAAATACTCATAGATAAGCGATTGAGCAGCGTCAAAAATACATGGTCAATTTGAATTTAAGCTTCAAAGTTGCCTTAAGCCAAAATTAACCATGTATTTTTTTTGGGATTAAAGTGGCCTATTACTGAAATATTTTTAGCAGTACTCTCACAAACAAACAAATTAAAAGAAAACCTACGTAATTTGTTAGTTCAAATGATATACAAATATAATGTGTATGAATATTAAATATAACTATACAAAATGAAAGCTCCAATTGCAAGCCCCAAATTGTTGACTAGAATCAAAACCGATTATGGACTTGTGAAACATTTTTTAATCGGCTCCAAGTAATATTTCAAACTTCTTATCAAGACATATTTGCAGCTTTTCAATCTACTCTAAAAATTGTTAGTTTTCCAATGTAAACAAACACAAACTACTCTTTTAAATCGAACTCTCGCACAAATGTTACCGTAGAAGTAAACGTTCAGAAATTGCAGCGTTCATGCAAATGGCGCTGAATATTGCGAGCCCAATAATAGGTTTCGTTCTGACTCCAGAGTAGCGACGTGAATAGACTCGGAACTTGTCTAAACGCTTCTTATTGTAGTAGTGTGGGTATTGCTGCTATGTGTTTGCGTTACATTATTAGTAACATGTTTTCTTTTATTAAAATGGTAAATATGTCCTTGCGTTTTGTTGTTTTCGAAAGTGTATTGAATGATATTATTGGAATGCGACAGTTAAAGGGGAATACTTTTTTGACTTCAGGTAATACCAAGAGCCACTTTCACTAGGCACAATACGTTTGTTTTTCTATTTTCGTTCTTCTTGAACATTATATGCTATAGCACTTCTTTTTGTATGACTGCTATAATTTCTAGCGGTGACTTGACTTAACACCCTATGTCACCTAGCTGGGGCTGAGGGCGTCCACAGTAGTCTTACATCGCGAACGGTTTTGAGCTTCACGATTCACGGCGCTCCAAGACATTCCGATGCTCGTCGCTTCTGCCAACACGATGCGTCGCCAGGTTTGAGAGGGGCGGCCACGCTTCCTTGAGGATTCTAATCCTTGGCCTATTTTGAAATATAATTGGGATGTGCTTGATCTGGCGGTCAATCGGGTTCTCGTGGCATTTCTCTAACAGAACTCCGTTAGATATGGTCTCGGGCCAGTAAATTCTGAGTATGCGACTAAGACATCGGTTGACAAAGACCTGGGTTTTACGTAAGAATTATTTTGTTACCTTCCACGTTTTCCACGCAGCATGGATTTAAGTTTTCTGGTCAGTTTTCATGATTTTCAAACAGGTCTTAGCTGCGTGAAGGTAGCTCGGGCTTTGACAATCCGTGATATCCTCTTCAGTCCCTCCAGCCTCCAAAACGACCCTTACGAGGTAAGTGATTTTGTGGACGCGTTCCTCTGCCTCTGCTATTTCCGATCACAAATATTAAGAAAAAATCTGTTTATCTACCATAATATCATGCGATATTATCTCCAAGTCGCTGATTATTTAATTAATATAATATTTAGCTAAACAATACGAAATAATAACGTGGAACATATTCGGAATAATGCTGGATAAATTGGCAACCATAATATTATACTGTTGGCAGCTGCTGTGGTCTTGGTTATGTTTATACATATATTTATTTTGTAGTGACTGGGGAATAATGTAATTCTATGTAGTAATGTTGGGCTCTCGGTACTAGGCATAAGATTTGAGAGAATAAAATAATTATGATTACTTTGTAGCGGCATGAAAAACTAAGAAGCGAAAATTATACGGCAACAAAAAGAAACGCAACGCCATCTATCCTGTCAGCGACGAACTACCAACGAAATCCTGCATCTCGCAAGCAAAGTTCACCGTGTGATTTAAACATATACAACAGTCCGAATATCAACTATCGGGCAGTTGCCCACCAGACACAACAACCGTCTGGTCGGAGGATCCTCCCCTTTAAGTGGAGATATGCGGGACTCTCTGTTCTGCATACCTCTACAAGTTTCTCTACTCTTAGTTGTTTCTTGCCCGTAGATTTGCTAGCGTTAATGTACCCTATTACCGTCTCCAAGGTCAGTGCATCAAAATTCAACAAAATCAGCTCCGCAATTAAGGCGTGAAAGCGTAACGAACAAACAAAGAAGTAGTTTCGCATTTATCATATTAAAACTAGGAGGTACCAACTCCTTCACAGTTGTCCCATTCTTATATTTTGGAAGATATCTTATGAAAAAAATAACTGATTAAAATTAATCAAGAGAATTAAAATAAAATAAAACATAAAATCTGGACCAGACAAAGCTAAAGAAAGTCTGATAGAAACCAAAATATTTCGAAACAAAGTGTCAAAGTCAAAGTCAAAGTCAAAGTCAAAGTCAATTCATTTATTTCAACTAGACCATTAAAAGGCACTTTTGAACGTCAAAAAGTTAAAAAGTGATAACAAAACATACAAAAACAACTGGTTCTCTGTAAAACAATTTGTAAGAAGTTCATTTCGGTCGAAGAAAAACAAAAATTGGGGCATTACAGTTTACAGAAACTCTTGATAAATGAGATGTCAGCCTTTTCGTCGTAATCCTAGGAGTAACGGTCCTTAATACTGCAGTCAGTTTAATATCGCGTCCATCAAGAATAAGTATGGCAGGTTTGGAAGAAATATCTTTTGTTTAAGCAGGCCTTAAGAATTGGGTCGTTGTTTTCCGAAGTTGGTTTATTATTAAACAGGAATAATATAAAAGGGATTATCAAACATTTGTAATAAGGGGAACAAAGAGCTTTGTTTTCCTGGCCGTACTTGAAGGTTGGCGGGTACTTTATAATGTAATAGAATTTAATTGAGATGACGTTTAGAGTGTTTGTTCAAGTATCAACAGTTTTGACCGTGAAATACCACCACTTGTAACATATGTAATTGACTAAATAAAGAATATGTATAAAGAAATGATTTTTTTTTTCTCAACCAAATATTAAATAAATATACCTACTTCTGAAAATATGGGACCATCCTTAAAAAATAATCTGATATTGCGCTCAACATTGAAGTAACACGAAGAAAATACTAAGAGAAAGGCATAATAATACTATGTCGATTACAGAACACATTAAAGCTAAATTCTTTTTTTTTGTACAATAAAGTTGAATCCATCTATAGAGCAGCTCCCATGCCATAACTTGCTACTGCCGGCACGTTTTAAAAAACGAATATATATAGTATATAGTAAATTGTAAGTTGGCTGTAAAAGTATAATACTAGTTATACTTTTACAGCCAACTTACAACTTACTTTGTAGCTTTTGCCCGCGACTCTGTATGCGCATTTCCCGTTTTCCTCGATTTCGTATAAATTTCGGGAAATCCTCTTTTAGTGCTCTCTCCCTAAGGAACCTAGCCAAATTTTAGCTTTCTACGACCAGTAGTTTCGGCTGTGCGGTGTCTGTCAGTCAGTCAGCCCGTCACCAGTAACGGAAGAATTTTATACAATACTAGTGGTCCCGACAGACATTGTCCTGTCCAAACGTTTGCTTTGTGTCTGACGAAAAATTATAGAAACCGATTGCAGCGCCACCTACCGGGTCCAATTGTGAATCTAAACCATTCTCGAATCCCAGTGAACACACACAAAAAATGTCATTAATATCGGTCCAGCCGTTTAGGAGGACTTCAGTGACATACACACGTACACAAGAAATATATATGTTAAGATTAATTTTGTGCATCTTTTCTGACGAAATAAAACAGTTTTTCTTTTCTTGTGTTGAATCATGATGGTAGATTCTAAGTCTATATAGGCCCCTGCTGCAGCAGATGTCTTATATCGACAGTCGTTACGACAATATTGTAAAAGGCATAAACGTTTAAAACACAAAAGCTCCTTGTTAGACGACCGGGTCAAGGGTCGGATGCAGTAAACGGTATTCTTAGAGACGGTACGCATTGTAAATGGATTCTTCCTTATAGAATTCTTAAGTATTAGAAGCTTTGATTTTATTCCTTGTGCCATATTGTTCGCATTATTAGAATTGGCTTTATTGGATGCTTCTTATAAGAGGATTGTATCTATGTCTTTATGGCTATCTAAGTTTTTTTACTGGTAAAGAAAAACCGTTTAACATTTGGATGTTAAGCGGTATGGTTTTAGATTATACTTTTTCAACGTTTTCTGTAATGTTTTCGTGCCAAAAGATGTAATTTGATCCTGACATTTTATAAGCTACCTGAAGAATGTCTTGTACGTATTTATGCCGAGAATTTTAATATCGCCGTAGCCTTGTCATCGATTTGGAAATTACAATAGCAAATTATTATCTACGGCATATCGTCTTGGGCACAAAGTACTTAAAAACCTATTAAAAAGAAAGCACGACAAGAGCCTAATATGTCTACGTTTGTAAAATATATCGAAAGGAACTGACAGACCATTTTGTATATAATTTTAACACCGTAAATAGGTACGTTAATTTAAGATCCTTTTCTAGACCTTAGAAATAAGCCAACCTTCTAAATTCAGTTGATCCCTAAACCTTGCCCTAATATTTAAAAAAACAAGCTTTTCATTGTTTTTTACTCTTCAAGCCGAAGATAGGCTAAGAAGATAGGATAAGGGGGTTGAAAAAGAAATGCAATCCGTCATCTTGGAGTGGCGGCCATATTGAATTTAGTGTGATCATTATTATCTTTGTTCTTATAATTATTATCTTGGAGTGGTGGTTATATTTGTTACAGTATTGAGTATTGCACATTGTTTTGTCGCCAGAACTAAAGGTATATGCAAAATTTCTGCTCAATCGGATACCAAAAAATGGTCGAAAAATGTAAAAATAGATCTCAATCACCAAACAAAAAAATAGCTTACACCAGCCCAATATACCTTTATAGGCACAGCATTAGGTTCGCACTTGACCGATATTCGTTCATTACTATTCAAGGCAGGACTTCAGCCGCGGAACCCTCACCACACCGCATTGGTATTCTGGGTACGAGTAGACAAATAAGTTAAATAAGTTTGGGCGAAGATGGCGCACTCAATGTGGGTTGTGATGAGCTGTCAAATATTTAAGATTGAGGTGTCGGGAAATGCTGAGGTGGGGTTTGACGGGGCATTAAGCAAGATTGTGTAAAAATGTCTTGCTTTTACGGTTCAGTACCGCACAAGGAAATAAGCAAACCCTTTAAGGATTACTTTTATTGTCCGCCCGTCTGTCTGTCTAAAGCCTTTTTTTCTGGAAAACGAGGAGGTATCGAGTTCAAATTAACACCAAAGACGTTGGATCTACGATCTTCGAAAATATTGTGTTGTTTTGCCCCGTTAGCTGTGTAGATCATTTGTTTCCTAACTCGTATTCATGCGTAGATTAGCCGTGATTTGCTGTGGAATATTCCTATTTTCATACATAGCGATGCTAAGATATACATACGTGTGTAGTTTAGCCGTGATCTGCTGTAGAGCGACATATATCAGTTTATGAAATGAAGGCAAGTAATTAATGAAAGTTTAATTGAAATACTTGCAAAAGTTCCACATGATTTATTGATAAACTCAACATACACATGCCTCTAAGCAGATTAACCCAAGTACATTAAAACTTTATTATTTATGTATACACAAAACAAACTATAAACAATGTTTCAACATCTACAACGTGTATTAGGAAGTTTGTTTCTATTTCATTTTACAATATTAAGAAAACCAGCTTTCTCTAATGCAAACTTATGTTGCACAATGAAAGCAATAAAGAAGAGGTCAGTCAAGCGTAATGTGAAGTGAGGGGCACGTGTATTACTCTATAGAATTCGACGCAACACGTGTATTTCTAACTTGTTTTGCGGCCACACTGCCATTGAACGCGGCCTGAATAAAATGCGTCTATAGGGCAAACCAATGGAAATTCAGTCTACAAAAATAGAGCTTTTTGCGTGGTGTAAAATTGCCGTCCCAAATGCAGTGTATTTGTTCTTCCTACAAGGAATTTGATGCTTGTTAAAAGCATTTAAAAAAGCGAAGCCATGCATTCAAATGTTTTTAAAGGCGCATTTTAGCTTGACATATGAAGGTGGAAAGACGAACTTACTCCACTTATTCTACTATCGCAATCTATAAGACTGACCCGCAATGGGACACCCATGTGTGGAAGAACGATCGCTGGGCCGTTGTCCAGAAGACACGCTAATTAGATAAATTTAAACTAGACATAATCATGTTCAATTTGTCAGTAAAAGCTATAGGGACATTTTTTGCTATAAATTCTGGAAGCCATTACACAAATCACTAGTAAAGGTACATCGTTACCGGCGGGGCACAAATGTATCGCAATTGTGTCGCCGTTTTTCGTACTAATCCCGAACTAAACGAGGTGCCGTATACCGTCTAAAATATGTGTCAAGGAGGCATTTTGGAAGACTGTCTTTATGTAGACCTCGACGTTCATAAAGTGCTGGCTCTTAGCTTAATTTAAATAAATGACTTTAGATTATCTAATCAAATAAAGAGTCATTTATTTAAATTAGGTTTTGATATTAAGATTCAGGCTCAAAACAATGCAATACGCTTCTTTTTTTTATAATATTACAATTGTATTTTTTTTAATAGGGATAATTGTGTAATTTAGGTGGGTCGAGGTGAAGCTTAAACATTTAGGGACAACAGACGTTATGTTGAAGTAAAAATAAAGATGAAGCAGTAATTTAGCGATGTAACAGGAAATTAAACATCATAGCCATGTTTTTATTCACACAAAAGCCCGAACTAACTTACATATTTACAGGCCCTTCCACGAAGGCCTCTCATTACCAATAACATACACCACATTGCCCACATACCTTCGTTCCTATACCAGAAACCGCTGACTAAATTCAGACTCATGAAAAATTTAAATGGCTCGCCAATCGGTCAGACCTTTTTCCCTTTAGAGGTATCAGAACTGAAAGGTAGCGATACATTTGGTAGATAATGTTTATTGAAGGTATTTTGGTTGAAAAGCAATTTTGTGCGAAGTGAACTTTGAATAACTTGTTTGAAAGAGCTTTTGTGAACGAAAGAGAGATTCAGGGTTCGTTCCCAGTCAGACGGACCGTCTGTTTAAATGGATGACAGCGGCCGTATGTACGTGTTCACACTTAGACGGACCGTCTGTTTAAATGGATGATGGCGGCTGGATGTGCATGTTCACACTTAGGCCGCTATCCCACTGGCGTTTTACAAGCGTTGGCATTCCTCAAACTGTTCCCAAAAAACGCAACGTTAACGTCGTGTTGACGCAACGTTAACGTTTGCCACTACAGGCTCGCGACGTCGGAGAAACGCTAACGCTCGTAAAACGCCAGTGGGATAGCGGCCTTAGACGGACCGTCTGTTTAAACGCAAGACGGCGGTCAATGATCGGCAGATTCATTCACACCACATCCAAATCGGGCGTTTAAACGGCTCTTTGCAGTTGCAAAACGTCGGTCTAAAAACCCGGATCCGTTCTTTTTCTCGGATTCGTTTGACTGGCCTGTTGATTGAGTGGTTAGTGACCCTGACTGCTTAAACGGAGGTCGTGGGTTCGATTCCCACCCAGGACAAATCTTTGTGTGATGAGCATGATCATTTGTTCTGTGTCTGGGTGTAATTTGTGTATAATATGTATGTATTTAGAAGTATATAAGTATGTGTATCAGTTGTCTGGTTGCCATAGCACAGGCTCTGCCTAGTTTGGGATCGGATGACCGTGTGTGAGTTGTCCCAGGATATATTGTCCCAGGATATATTAACAGTGTCACATAAATTGTATTGTCACGTGCAACAGACGGTCTGTCTGAGTGAGAACGGTCACTAAGTGGGAACGGGTCCTTAGTGGTGTTGATGTAAACACTTAGCATTTTGGGAGGTAAAAGAACAAATACAGTTCTTCTGAGGTAAATGACTTTTGCCCCTGTTTCACAGAAAGTTTTCGCTTCGTTACGAGTCGCATGCTTTTAGACTAAGTACAGTTTGAGGTACCTAAATGTAATTTGAGGTCAGTTACCACTAATTATTAGATAAAGTGAAATATTCATATTTTTGCGTGTGATGTCAGTTTTATTTATTTACTAGCTTTTTCCGCGGCCCCACTCGCGATTGAAAAGATTTTTATAAAAAAAGTAAAGTCTATAACCGCCTCCAGCTTCTCATCTATCTCGGTATAAAAATTCATAAAAATCGGCTTAGCGATTTAGGCGTGAAAATGTGACAGAAAAACTCACTACTTAAACAAAAACTACATACATTGAGTTTCGACGTAACACTTTATTTTGCCAGTAATTTGGATGACTTATCGCGTAAAATTTGTCTCTTAGACGCACAGGCAAACGTCTCGCGCGACGCGCCCAAACTTTCCTTCGAACAGTGTTGCCAATCGATGCCGCGGGGTTCTCATCTGCGGCGCCGCGGCAAATTTTAAAATCGCGCGTTACAGTTATAATCAGCATTTAAACTTTATGAACTGTGGTGGTACCTAGGCGGACTTAATGCAGCATGGCATTCTGTACCAGTCAAGCTTTGGGTTTGTGGTCGATGTGCAACACTTAATTGGATTGACCATTATGATCATCCTTATGTACCATAGGGATGATCATAACTACTATGGATTATGGTGCTACTATGGGTAAGCTATCCTTACCCATTGTAGCATCGGCTCAACAATTCTTCCATTAACGGCCAATGATATAATGAACTTTTCAATAACCGCTCAAACGGGAAATGAGTAGCTTAATTCCCCAAGTCCAATAGAACAGGGATTCTTAATAAACGGACACATTGATAAGTACGTGGCAACAAAATTTATAGCCATTTTTAGGGTTCCGTAAAAGGTAAAAAAGGAACCCTTATAAGGTCACTCTCTTGTCCGTCTGTCTGGCCGTGTGTCACCACCTATTTTCTCAGGAATTCGTGGACCTAGCAAGTTGAAATTTATACCAGATACTGAGGAATATAGTCCTTATTAGGTGTAAAATCAAGGTCCTGAGTCATCTCGATAAATTTAAATTTTCGCGAAAACTTGTAAGCACCAAATTTTACCTTAATTTTCAACTTTTTTTTATTTTTCGGAATTTTCCCTTTACTTGTGCTGCAAGACCTTGCTTTCAACCAAAATTGACAATTTTAGGTCAACCGGAAGTACCCTATATGGTAGTTCCCGTGGTTTTATTATTGATAGGCTAGCGTTTGATAACTATCTCATGTGATAATTAGAACAGATCTTATCGCCCATGGGGCACGCTTGCCTAGAAGTTACTTATTCACTCTTGCCCTAAAGAACCTGGGGGAGGTTTGTAGCTACCAGGAAACACAGACTCCGTCAGGGAATTCCACTCCTTAGTTGTACGCACAATGAAAGTGTAATTTCCAAATTACTTAGTAGAACCCTTGATAACCCTACTTGCGTGTTTAACAAAGGGCCTTGTTCAATGTGTAATTATTCTATATGTACATCGTACAATCGTTACTACTGTTCAAGAAACCTGAGAGGTATTTAAAGAAGGCTTACACAATAGCTTTTATCTTCGAACATTTTCTTAAAAGAAAATAATGTATTTTCTCTGAAATTACTACGTCAGATTATCATGTTTGTGATCAAAGATGTATGGGGCAGGATAATTAAAGTCTTGTACAGTCAGCAACATTATTTCTGCTGGTTTCTATTGTTCTATTACATAGGGGAAAGCGGTCCTTCATACAGGAAAAAACGGTCTAGCTGTTTTCCTGTATCATTAGTCAGTGGTGTATTGTTTCATGATTCTATTATGTAGCGGTGCCATACAACCATAACTTGATTTGTTAACCTTACAGTTGATACCTACCTGAAAAGCTGGCCTAGAAAAAACCCGGCTCAATGCGATTCGGGCTCTCACACGAAGGGTTTCGTACCATAAACCGAAAAAAACACGTTTCTTGAATGGGAGCCTCATTTAATTTTTAATTTAATTTATTTTTTATTTCCTGTGAATATTTCAACTGTCTAGTTATCACGGTTTATGGGATACAGCCTGGTGACAGACAGGCAGACAGACAGTGGAGTCTTAGTAATAGAGTCCCGTTTTTACCCTTTGGGTACGGAATCCTGACATCTATCTGCGGTAACGATCGACCAAATTCAAATTGGCAGTCAGTTCATTCGACCAGTCTAGAAAAACACATGGTCGAACAAGTCCTATCCGTCGATACCGGTCTGAAAAGCTTCGAAGACCCCTCCAACCTAGATGCCCGTCGTAAAAAAACGACTTGATGGCTGATATCGAGGTAAGGCTCAGCAAATAAAGAGGTTCCGACAGTCTAGAACTCTAGCAATCCGTAAGTCGTAGGAACCTAGACCTAGGTACTTGTGATTTGCTGATAAATATTACCAAATATTCATATATAGTTGACATGACCCCGAGAACAAAAAAATCGTACTTAACTAGCCAAATTTACTAACCAGTTTTTTTAGATCTTGACATGGCTGTTTACCGCCATGTCCGGATCGGCTTCCGGTCTAACCAGGGGGTGCCACTATCTAGGCTTGAAGTTCGTAATTTCGGGCTTAGTTGCGGGCGTATTCTAGTCCGTATCACCTAACCACTAAGAATTAATGACAACACGATTTGACAGTAACTGACAAATCGTGTTGTCATTAATTCTTAGTTCGGGTTCGGAACTAATCGTAAGTCCGTAGGTGATACGGAGTAGAATACAACCGCAACTAAGCCTGAAACTACAGGTTTAGAGAGTAGCCCCCAGATACCGCTAGATATCACTATTATATATAACTAGCTTTTGCCCGCGACTTCGTACGCGCATATCCCGTTTTTTCCCGTTCCGTTAAAATATCGGAAAATCCTCTCTTAGTGCTCCCCTACACTCTTCAGGAACCCACATGTAAAATTTTTAGCTTTCTACGACCAGCTGTGCATTGTCCGTCAGTCACTCAGTCACTCAGTCACTCTGTTACGGAAGCTTTATACTTACGTGTGCCTATTAAGGATGTACAACTACGTTTCTGGGTAAGGACACGATACGGCTAGACCAGGCGTTAAGGAGTCCAAGAACCTGCCGTAACAAAGTTGTAGCATCAAGGCTTAAATAACTAAAATGCAAGATTTTCATTGTGTTACCTGCGAAACTTTATACTACCTTCACTTTATTTTGATGCCGACTATACCTGCTTTATTTCTTGCGACCCTCTTACGGGAGATAAGTGCGCAGTAAGATAAGCATGAGCGAAATAAATGAGTGTCTGCCGTTTACTGCGCTCTTTAGATTATGTTTTATTTCAGTTTTTATCCAGTCTTCAGTTTGAGAGGGATTTGCCTAATGTGTTTGAAGTATTTGTAAAGGGATTTGGATCGGCTAGATGCATGGGGTCATTGTCTTTTGACTTTGGAATCTCAATTATAAGGTGATTTCATTTATATTATCTACTACATTTTGCCCGCGACTTCGTCCGCGTGGAATAGTTAATTGGGTCAGACATTTTTATTTTAAGATTATAAAGTTTAGTAAAGTTTCAGTCAATGCTACTAAACAGAGAAAGAATAGATAGATATAGATAGTTTAACAAATGTTCGACGTGATTCTTTAAATTGGCATAACTTTTTTATTTATGAACCGATCGACATGAAACAAACATTAAATGTTAAATTAAGCTTACCACAATGATGAAACCACATCTTAATCGGAACAGCCATTTCTGAGGTTAGCGTGCACAAACGCACAGACAAACAAACAAACAGATAAACAGACAAAAATTCTAACAATCATTGTTTTGGGTGCTATTTGCGTCGATAAAGGTCCAAATAATATTTTTTCTCATAAATCTTCCATGTACAGACAGCGATCCGTTACTTTTTATTATATTCATAGATAGATAGACAGAAGAAGATTGGTTTTAAGGCTATTCTTCTAGTTCAACTCCTTTTTTCAACTGTATCATCGTCTGCGACATCGCACCCATACGCACAAAACTTTTCAAGCTCAGGAGTGCCGGATTCTGTGTTTTCTGATCGCTACAACCTGAGGTCTTTAAGTGAAGAGTGAATAGGTTACTTCTAGGCAAGCGTGCTCCATCATCGACTACATCATCGCTTACCATGTGGTGTCAAACGCGAGCCTATCACTACATATTATAAAACAAAGTCGGCCGTGTATATCAGTCTGTTCGCGATAAACTCGAAAACTACTGAACGGATTTTCAAGCGTTTTTCGCCAATGGATGGGACTATTCATGATAAAGGTTTAGGTGTATAATTCGCCCGTACCTTACGGGAACAGAAAAACTGAGATATGTACGTACGAAGTCGCGAGCAATAGCTAGTCTATATATATCAAAATTAATCCCTATTTCCCTTGGTCACGGCATCACGCGTTAACGGCTGGACCTATTTCGCTAATTCTTTTTTTGTTGTGTTTGTTATTGTCAGGAGAAGGTTCTTACGAAAGAAAATTAAAAAAAATATATAAACACCCGAGCGAAGCCGGGGGGGGGGAGGGCACTAGTCAATAATAAAAAAGCTGAGGTCCCCTTCCCATCTAACTAGATCCACATAAATACCAGTATAATAGATGGATCGACTGCCTATCTGATCAATAAAACTGAGATACTGGGTAGCACGATGCTCCATGATAAACTGATTCGTTCTCCATCTCAGTAAATTGATGGTACCCATATATAACGTACACGTCAGGCTACCCAAAACTCAAATTTTCCCAATCAACCTGGAACCTAATACTCTAGCGATAGAGTAGAAAATCTATTGAAGAAATTTGATAGACTGTTGTAGCTTGATGTGCTGGCGTGTATGTACGTTTCTAAAACCAAGATATTACCTACATACTATAAAATTAGGTGTAAAGATACATTAAACACTTTTTTTTTTAAGGATGAAAAATCATCAAATGACTTCTTCCCCTCTGGGTGGAGCGGGAGAGCGTGTCAGACTCTTACTGACTAAAACCTAACCGTGTTCCTTCTAAAGCCCTTTACGTTCCAGGGCCGCGGTGACTCTTTTGAACAAATTCCGCAACCCTGGCAGGCTCTGGCCCTACCGGGCCCCGTCTCCTATGCTGACATGTCTTTGAGGCGCGCGTGGAACACAACGCGCCATCGACCCGGGCTTGGTTATGACCGGACAGCGAGCCATCCAACGCTCGCCGTCCGCAGGCCCGCGCCTACGGTGGCCGGGGATCGCCCTGCGACTCTCGACTACCAACACAAATAAAGCGTATTATAAATAAAGTGTGGTACATTCGTAACAAAAGCTGTTTCCCGGCGCCTACATTTTTGCGGCCACCAACTTCTGAACTGGTTTCATTTAAGTTGAGCCTCATACTAAGCAACTTTTAGCTGCTATTGCTCGTCGGATAATAGTTGCTACAGGTTACTATAATAATTTCTTTCAATATGTCACATTTGATCCGTATGCCAAGTCTGAAGTCAGGTAGGACATAGTGTCCATGGAGTTTCTTGCACATTCTTCTCCATAGAGCTCCTCGTTTTGGAGCGTGCAAGTAGCTCTCATTTTTAACCGACTTCAAAAAAAGGGGGAGGTTGTATTTTGTTTTTTTTTATATGTTTGTTACCTCATATCTTCGTCAGAACTGATTTGAAAAGTTATTTTGTTCATGTGAAAAGATATATGTTCCGATGGGTCTTATAGAAATTTCATTAAAATCGGAGCAGTCGTTTGGTTTTTGAATCAAAATAGCTGGAGGAAATAGAAAATATATCATCCAAGTGAGTTAATGAAATTGCGTGTTTGCTTTCCTGTTATTTTCCAGTGGTGTTGTTTAGTGTGGGCCCTCACTAAAAAGTGAAAAATACAAAGCTTTTTCTGACATACTGTGCAAGTCATTCACAATATTATAAAGTGCTGTAATTTGAGAATGATATTTATTTTGCAAAATGGTTAAAAGTAACACGTTACTCATTTTGTCAAATGGACCTTTGTTTCCTAGCAGACTGCCCTGAGAAGAAACAAACTTCAAAGTCAAAGTCTTTCTTTTTAAGGTCCATACAAAATGTCAAATTATATATGAGGACGTAAAACAATATCCCCATCCCATCACTTCCCGTGGGTGTCATGACGACTAAGGGACTCACCAGAGAATGGGCAGCAGTAATCGCTGTGCATTGCAATCGCTGCGTTCACCAACCCAGTGCCAAGCGTGGCAAACCCTCCCTTTGGGGGAGGCCTAAATCCAGCAGTGGACGTATGAGAACCAAGTAGATTAATGTCTGTGGTAGTCCAGTGGCTTTGATGACTGGCCTGTTGGTCGAGTGATTAGTGACCCTGACTGCTAAACCGGAGGTCGTGGGTTCGATTCCTACCCAGTACAAATCTTTGTGTGATGAGCATGATCATTTGTTCTGTGTCTGGGTGTAATTTATCTATAATATGTATGTATTTAGAAATATATAAGTATGTTTATCAGTTGTCTGGTTGCCGTAGCACAGGCTCTGCCTAGTTTGGGATCGGATGACCGTGTGTGAGTTGTCCCAAGATATTATTGTCCCAAGATATATTATTATTATTTGTAGAAATAAAACCTTTGACTTTGTATACTGTGTTACAGTTTTGTCTAAAGGAAAATGTACTAAAAATGTTGATCAAAGACTAGAAGTCGACGCGTCTTAAACCGTTTCTGCTAAGCGCGGTGTACCATTATTTGAGCTTAGCAAATTCTCAGTACATAATTATTTTCGCTCAGTCTAACTTTCATTTACCGTGCAAGCAAACGTTTGCTTAGACAGAATACTAAGGACACGATTCACATATGTGTGTACCAACACGTCTTTAAATTTACCTTGGTAAGTTAACGTCGTAGACGAATTCATATTCGTCCTATAGTTTATACATGATTATTTGTAAACCACTCTGACTAAATAGTTTGTGGGTAAATAAGACGCACAATTCGATCTTCGAGGTTAAGCAACGCTTGCCGAGGTCAATCCGTGGATGGGTGATCTTAAATTACATAGTGACACTCTTCGTGCCTCTGGAAGCACGTCGAGCCGTTGGTCCCGGCAGTCATTGGTACATCAATGGAAATCGACACCGTATTTCCAGTAGCCAAAAAGCTGAGGTCAGATAGGAAGTGTAAAATACTGAAAGGCACTCAGCTGGATCCAGATAGATCGGAAGCCGACCTCACCATAGTTGGTTTAAGGCTAGGCTATACAAAAAACTTTTTGACAAAAAAATACAACCGACTTCGAAAATTATACTTTGTAGTGTCTTTTTTTATTTGGAAGTAGGTTAATACAACCTACTTCCAAATAAAAAAAAAACTTTTTGTAAAAAGTTTCTATTTTTCACTTTTTAGTGGTACCTACCGCACACCCAACAACCACTGGAAAGCAAAATACGCAATTTCGTTTACATGTTTCGTTTCTATTTCCCCCAGCTATTTTGATTTAAAAACCAAAGTCTGTGGGAAAAAAATCTATGGGACCAATCAGAACGTATATCCTTTCTTATGAAAAAAGAATTTTTCAAATCGGTTCATAAATGACGGAGTTATGAGGTAACAAATATAAAAAAAAACAAACGAATTGAGAACCTCCTCCTTTTTTTGAAGTCAGTTAAGAAATGTCTGTCATAAGTTTGGATCCACTAATAGAATCAACTCGTGGCCGCAACTGGTCGCTTGATTTGATTTCTGGTGGCCCAGTGTGTAACGGATGTATATACAGCAATGTTTACTTATGTAGCTATTAGAAAGTTTCAATGTGGACTTTTTACTGTAAATAGGTTAACTTCGCTGCTGAGTGATTCCGTAATTATCATGTTTTTAGTAAATATTTTTACAGGGATTTGAGCTGGCTGGATATAATGGTTATTTAAGTCACTAATATGAGTGCTTTAAGTAAAAAAAAAAACTGTTTTGGTGAAGAGTATTTTAGTAGTCACTACCTAGAATTCTAAGCTTTTATACGATGATAAAAAATTGGCTGTCTGTTAAGTCGGTTTACGGACGATAGTTTAACGTGACAACGTGATAACAAAAAATATAGATGAAATGCACGTTACAATGAGTCATCCTTTTTCGTGCATGCAGCCGTCGTTCATAGATTTATTAGACGTGTTCACGTCAAAAGTTACAGCAAAGTGGCATTTTGCAGAAGTAGTAACTAAGATATTTTTGCGCTGCTCTCGATAAGGTAACGTTCGCGTCCTCCTTATCCAAGTGCAATCTTTATATCCTTCATTACTATTAATATTTAGCGTCTTAGCCGAAGGTTTTCCTCTTCTCATTATCGCAATATAAGCGAATGGGGTGCTGTTGTATAAGTGTCAGAAAGGTTGCTGATAGCAGTAATGATATTAGGTTTAACAGCTGATTGTGGTAGCTAATGGAAGATTTGAACTTAGGTAGTGTCGTTTGGGGTTTATGAACTTTTTCATTACCAGCTACAGTTGAGATGATGGTATGATTATGTAACTGTGAAAATAATGAGCCGAAACTTTAAGAGACAAATCTTTAAGATGGTTTAGTAAAGCTTTCTTGAAGATTCGGCTTTGAATGAAAAGCCGGGAGTTTGTTGCGCCACTTCTTCTTCCCAGCAAAAATACTAGGAAGTGGTGACGTGACCTGGGCAGGCGTTTTGGGGGACTGTCTTTATGTAGAACTTTGACGTTTAAAAGTGCTGGCACTCAGCCTAATTTAAATAAAAAACTTTTGAATTTGTATTTGAAAACAGCTCGGAATCTTTGCGTAGGTATCGAAGTAATATTTAGAGAACAGCAGAAATATATACATCATAATCTTAATTACTTTAACACTAGCTTTTGCGCGCGACTTCTTACGCGTTTATCCCGTTTTTCCCGTTCTCGTGTACCTAATGTGTGTGTGGCCTATAATCTCTCTTATGAATATTGCTATCATTTAGAAAAATAATTTTCCAAATCCAACTTATTGTAGATACCAGAGATTAATGTGTTCAAACACAAACAAACTCTTCAGCTATTATATTAATATAGAAACATTGACTACATAATAAATTTTGAAGTCATCCTGATGACACCTTACAACTTGATGTAATAGGAACAAATGATCCAAATATATCCACCAAAAGATTTTCAAAATGATATGTTATATAATAACCAAAACCCGATCTGCGAAAACCAATAAATTAATTAAACTTAATCCCGGGACCACATCGGAAACCGATTCCAGAACCAATCTGTAGTAACATCCGCTCCGCGATCGTGACGTCACAGTGCCGATTCTCGATAGTCACGCTGTAATAATAACGATAGAACCGCAACCACAGAGCATCGACACACCTCGATGGTTACTGCTTTTTTTAACTATGGGAAATCATCACATGACTTCTTCCACTCTGGGGGAAGCGGAAGGGCGTGTCAGACTCTTATTGACTAAATCCCATTCGTATTCCTTCTAAACCCCTTTGCGTTCCAGGGCCGCGGTGACTCTTTCGAACAAATTCCGCAACACTGGCAGGCTCTGGCCCTAGCGGGCCTCGTCTTCTATGCCGACATCTCTTTGAGGCGCGCGTGAAACACAACGCGCCATCGACCCGGGCCTTGTGGTGATCGGACAGCGCTCGTGGTTACTGCTAAAGATTTTCATTTTTAAATCATACTTTTTATATTGTGTGGTGGAACTCTTCAGTGGTTGGAGCAACCTTAAGTAGCTTCTTAGTGTTATACTTGATGGCGGTGAAGACTTGCTAATTGCGTGAGTAAGAATAATGATTGAGAATTAATTTCTTGTAACTTATCAGCCAACTCGCACAAATCTTCGAGGCATGACTGAGTTTGTGCAGCTAAAATACCTTATGTCTGATGTTATTTCAAATAGCCCTCAGGAGCTAGGAAAGCTGAGCTGGTAAAAGTCCTGAGTTGTCGCAAGAATGACTTTGAGTACTTATTTCTTTAGGCTCGGAAAGCACGTTAAGCCGATGATCCTGCGCCAGATCTCTCTCCGGTCGTGTCGGGTTGCTGTCCCATCGGAATATGAGCGTAATGGAAGAGGGAGAGCACCTGTGTTCGCGCACACACTTGTGCACTATAATATGTCCCGCACCGATGGCTAGTCTCGGTTCAGAGTGGTTGCTATGGCCGAAATCGGTCAGGAGGACTATATCTTCAGGCCAAGATGAGACAAAGTAGCCAACTAGAGGATCCACTTTCCACCTCCCATACGTCTATATATCAGACCCTAGCAAGGGTCCCTACCTTAATGAGTACGATCCGAATGACCCCAACCACGACAGGGAAACTTGTAAGAGTGGATAAAAAGTAACGTTTTAATAATTTGTGTGAAAAAATACTATGTCATGTAATATTTATGCGTTAGCCAAAGAAATCGAAAAAAAAAAACTTTTCCGTCTCAATTTTGCCGAAGTCTAGGTGAGAAATGACCACTGTTCATTGCAGCGCATATTACGCGAGTATATACAAATATTATAGCTAATGACGTCACTATTCACTGCTGGCACGGGTTTCCATGCTCTGTGACCGCAACGATACGGGAACTGCCTGGAGTCGGCAGCAGATGTCCTCATGCAAATGAATCTAACTGTTGTCTTACATAATTACAATTTGCTTCTGCAGCTGGATTTAGATTTTAGATGCAAAATTTGTTAAGTATGTGAGCACCATGTTCCTATTTAGCAAATTAATTAATTTACGCCTCCCGGCAATATTTTGTACTATTACATAGAAAGAAAGAAATAATAAAATTCATGTAGCACAGGTACATGAAACACGCAGGGTAAAAATAACAAGAAAAAGGTAGTTATGCCAAAAACCAAGTGTGTGTCTCACGGCTGCACTAAAAAGGTCCATTTCAGCGATATGTCAGACAGACTGATGCTGTCTGACGCTGGTTTTCTAATGAACCTTTCAAAGGACGTACATAGTAGTGTCTTGATTTTACTTAAACATTATTTTTAGCTTATTCGTATAGATTTTTGACGCTAAGTACAAGACTTTTTTTGCTGCCAGGTTGGAAATGAACGAGCCCAGAAAATTTCTGTGCATATGATGGTTCAAATTAATTATAACTTTAGGTTAAGTATGAACTACCACGTCCCGGCTTATACAGTGGCATGCTAAAATCTGTAAAACAAAGATTTTAATTCCAATGAAAATACGTGATTGCAATTTTGTTTCCTCATTGAGTTTGTAAATTATCCTATCTGTTACGATTTAAAAAGACCAGGATATTACAAAAACATCCCATAAAATAATTATTTTAATTAAGTCTTGCAGTTAAAATAGATAACTATTAAATTAATTTCCCACGTTGAACAAACTTGAAGTATTTTTTCTTTGTATAAAAGTTAGGTTCTAAAGTAAGAAAGGAGGTAATTAACGAACGAGAACAAAAAATAAAGGGTACAAATTGTGACTGTAGCTTTTAAGGGGATAGAATTTTTGTGGCATAGCTAGCCGGCCGCCATCTTGTTTTTTTTTTTTCAAAATTGCGAAATATGTATAATGTATATATGGGTAGAGGACACACTAATGTATATTTACATAATTATATGAGGAGGAAATGGTTCGCATCTTACCTACAAAATCGAGAACAATTCGTAGAAATTGAATATTTGGATCAACAAACAGGAGAACTTAACCTAATACGTTCGAATGGTCTTTGGATTGGACATTCTATCCCAAAAGATAGTGTTGTCGGAACTAGCAAGGTTTATTGTTCCTGGTTTACATCAACGACCTTCTTAAAATTATGACGGATTTTTTTTTAAATTACTTGCTGCATCAACTATCAACACTTAAATATTAATCTTATGATATACAAAATTGGCTTAAAGACTTCTATTTAGAAATGAGCTTTTCAAAAATCTAAATAATGCAATTTAGACCTCGCCGAAAGAATCCCTTATTTTACGTTTGACGGTATAAAATTAGAATGCGTTGACACTTAATTTGCTAGATCTAGATTTAGATATTCACATGACATGGAAAGCACAAATTGAGAAAATCGAATCAGAACTATCTAGCTTCGTTTATGCATTACGTGAGCTAAAAAAGACAACCGATTTGAAAACTAGACTATCCACCTACCATGCATATGCTTATGCATGACTCACGTATGGTTCCTCTGGGGAAATAGTGTAGACGGCAACGATTTGTTTATCCTACAAAAAAAATGTAGGTAGGTATTAGAATTTTTGTTAATATTCATAATGATGAAAGTGTTGTAGACCGCATTTCAGGAAACTAGAAATTCTAACTCTATTATTAATAATTTATCCTACTACTATTATAAAGGCGAAAGTTTGTAAGTATGGATGTATGTATGGATGTTTGTTACTCTTTCACGTAAAAACTAGTGAATGGATTTTGATGAAATTTGGCACAGAGGTAGATTATAGTCTGGAATAACACATAGGATACTTTTTTTATCCCGGGAATATGTTCCCTTAGGATAGTTTTCGACAATCACGCGGGCGGAGCCGCGGGCGGCAACTAGTATTTTATAAAACTGTAAATTTGTGAGACACAATCCAAATTTTTACCAAAAAATTATAGTCCAACCGCGCCAATATGCACCGCGTCCAAGATTTGAGCACACGCTAGTTATACCTCAATTGAGGTTAAAATAACACATTACGTGTCTAACGTCGTGTGTAACGTCAATTAAAATATACAACTACCGAACGATGTCAAAAACGAAGAAAATAACAAAAAAAATATCAAACGCCTAAAAAACCTACTTGTCGATAAATGCTATTATACAATGAATGATTTTTTTAACGATAACTATACGTAAAACCTTTTGACTTTGAAGACATTTACATTATGTAATTTTAATATAATGTATGTTGACCTAATATGACCATTTAATTTTAATTGATTTGTTATACCCAACCGTGATTAGTTGATTTGACATTATCGTGACATTTTACACCTACACATTATTATTGTCATTTGTATTTTCATTCAACTAAATTTTTATTTTCAGGGGAGCTCTTGGCTAAATAATAACAGCCAAACGGGTCGATGTTCAAGGTTAAGCCACGCTTGCCGAGATTGGTTTGTGGATGAGTGACCATCTTAACATACTGATACTCTCCGTGCCACGTTAAGTCATTGGTACCGGCTGTCATTTGTAGATCTTTGTCAGTCGTTACGGATAGTCAGAAGCCAGACAATCTGACACCAGTCTTGCCAAGAAGTACCGTGTTGTGGAGGTCTGGTAGGCAGCCGCTCCACGTAAAATAGTGGTATTCAGCTGAATCCGATTTGACTGGAAGCCGATCTCAATAAAGTTGGGAAAAGGCTAAGTACATGAGATTTTTATTTTCAATTTAATAGACTTCCAATTTAATTTGACTTATATTTCCAATTCATTTGACTATAACTTCATTTTAACTTATTTGTTTATATCGTACCGCTCCGTTTTATGTTTGTATCGTTTGTATTTAATTTGTAATAAAGCCATTTTTATATTAAATTGATGTGCCTGACAGGGTCCCTGTTAGCTGTAAAACTATAATTTTGACACATGTGGTTGCAATCCAGATTTGAATTGAATAGTTTCATGTATGAAGTTATCTGAAGGGATTTTTGTATACTTTTAAGCAGCGTTCACATTTGCAAACTGTCAAAAGTACTTCTAATTTCTCTACATTTTGACAAGTGTTTGATATTGATTGTCAATGATATCTATTGCAACTTGAATTTTACGATTTCTTAGTACGAGAAATGGTCTTCTGGTTGACAACGCTGCCAGAACTAGCTTATGTCAATGAGCATGTGTTACAGTAGAAAAAAATCTCACGGAAAAGCACTGTCTCGATCAAAAGTATACTATGTCCTGTCATGTCAAGTATCTAGCTGGTCGATTCTGTAAACATGTCGAAGCAAAGGCTTGGGTGCAGTGATCACGAAGTGAGCTGTCATTCCATCTTGATAACATGGATTGACAGCTCATTTTTTAAATTTGTTGGTTATTTTCTAGTTGTGGATCAAGATTCAGACTTTCAAATGAATCTTCTTCTTCCTGCCCTTATCCCATGTTACTTGGGATCGGCGCAATATCACTCCTAACACAATCCATCCATCTTTTTTTTGGCCTCCCTCTCCCTGTCCATCCATCCACATTTATTTTCATAACTCTTTTAGTTACGTTTATTTCATCCCTCCTCTTCACATGACCTATTCAAATGAATAACTTATCATTTGATAATTAGTAATTAACTATACCTACATATAATATCCTAATAAGATTTACCATTGAATAAACAATACTGTTTAAGTGACTACTGTTTTAATCTTCAATATCATCTTCCTGCACCTATCCCGTGTCACTTAGTTCGGTGCAAAACACGAATAATAATTGAATTCATGAGTCTTCATAATTTAAATGAAATTATAACAAATAAATAAAGCAGCCAGTTAACTAACCACAGGCAGCCCCTTAAACATTTTGTTCTAATTAATATCGCAATTAAAATATTTGAATCTGTTCAAATTAATATTCGTGATTTAATCATTTTGAATTTGTAATTCTTCTTGTGATTGGGGCACGGATTATTAAATTAAAAATTTTAATTATTAAATTATTTCACTCTGCAAGCTTGTTTCGAATTGTTATGGTTGTCAAAGAAAGAAGGCAAAGAGGTGGCCTTAAGTAAAAGGAAATACTGGCTGCTTTTTCTAAGGAAAAACATTTATAAAGTATCAATCAACAAAGAGCTCTTTTTCAAAATAAATGGTAAAATGAGAGTATTCATTGTGCTTAAAACATGATATTTTTGGGATTTCCCGTAAACCCTATAAATTGATTCTCAGAACCTGTAACTCAACGATGCTGGGCTCAATATTTTTAGATTTTATTGGGTTCAATGTTTTTTAAGACCAAAATTTTATTAAAAGAACAAAATAGAAATCACGAAAGAAACTATGAGTGCATAATATAGATGTTTTGTGAACCCAAAATGATATCTAGGTACTGGTATCAGAGTATTCCCGTATTTCCAATCCATTTAAGACATTTTGAATGTTTTTAATTTTGTAAATGATGGTTATTTAAACCTTGAAATAAGGATAGGAGTAATTAAACTAGGAGCTTTTTGGGCTAAAAACTTTGACTTATTATTTAAAACTTTTTTTTCTTCACGATTTTTTTTTAAGTTAAAACTTCTTTAGGCGCGTTGAGCACTTTTTGGGTGAACAAAAATCATGGAACTCGCGTCATCGTCATCGAACGCTTTAGCTTTCGCTTAGTTTTCACTTCGGCAGTCCCCGAAGGCTGTTTTAATACAATGTCAAAACTGCACTAACTTTTTATAAAACCACATAAAACACCAAACTCATTGGTACGTATTTCTGCAAGAAATTTATATGACGCTGCCATAACCCGTCTTACATTTCCCCGTACAAAAGCCAGCTGGGAGTAAGTTATTATTTCTGTAAAATTGGCACTTAGCACCTGTGTTCTAATAACATTACAGCGTGCGATATACCGCTCATATATAAGCTTGGAATATTATGTCATATTTTCCTTATAAATAGCTTTCTTGGTACATCGTTTATGGAAATTGAATAGAACGTGTATTTAACGGTCGGAGTGACGTAGCTACGTGGTTTGGTGCGTGATCGGTTTGAGTGGTTCAGATAGACGGGTGGTCGTGGAAAATGAGATGAGTTTGACAATCGACGGCCATGTTTGTCAAATATCTTATCAGGTTTAACTTGGTCATTGAGCAATGTGCGTAGAGTAAAATATTCTTTACTGTATAACAAAATAGTTTTACTCATCTGTTTTACAAGAAACCTTAACTATAATTTTATTAATCTTACGGACTGAGATCCCAGAGCTGCGAGACCTCCCGGGATTATTTTCTCACTACTTTATCACACACATTTTCTTTGTTAAAAAATAAGGGAGGTTTGCCAGCTCTGGGATCTTAGACCAGTATTGTGGCGGTCTTCGGTTGATATCTACCAGACAAAAGCTATCTTCGGATGAACTGAAAGGGGATGTACTTAGTATGAAAATAATATTTTTGACTGGCCTGTTGGTCGAGTGGTTAGTGACCCTGACTGCTATACCGGAGGTCGTGGGTTCGATTCCCACCCAGGACAAATCTTTGTGTGATGAGCATGATCATTTGTTCTGTGTTTGGGTGTAATTTGTCTATAATATGTATGTATTTAGAAATATATAAATATGTTTATCAGTTGTCTGGTTGCCATAGTACAGGCTCTGCCTAGTTTGGGATCGGATGACCGTGTGTGAGTTGTCCCAAGATATTATTATTATTAATATTAAAGAACGCGAAGATAAATAGTAGGTATTTCCTACTATTTCTCCACATTATTATTATAAAACTGTAAAATAATAAATTACGTATCACTCAAACTCTCTGCATCGCCCAAAGGCTGACTGGTAGAACAGGCGTATGACATTAAGTCCGCTGTACATTTGTTCTGTAAAGTGTTAAAATAAATATATTCGTCGCATTTAAAAATCCTCATGGGTCAAGTTAACACGTAAAATAGGTGATGAGTTATGACGATGTAGATATTGCGATAATGTCGCATGCGTGTTGTAATGGCTTCCATTTAATACGATAACGACGTCCTTTCAGGCATTGCAACCACTCGATCACATTAGCTTAATGAAAGGTTTAGTAAATGGGTCACAAATTATATCATGACGCTTTTATTTCTCGAACAGATGGGTAGAAGAGTCAATTAAGCTGCCTCGTCTTTTCAACTAAGTCCTCTACATCGGCTTCCTATCTGACGTGATGTGAGTATTAGTATTTTCCACAGACCCTCCAGGAACCACCACAACCCATTAACAGGGTAATTCTACCGGGTTACCCCGTTAATGGGTTAAAAACTGACAGCAGTCTTCTTTAGCGGCGTTGTGCACTTTTTGGGATGGGTAAAAAAAGTTAAACGCGTTAGGACACGTGATCTGATCGAAAATTCGTAAGACGGAGGGAAAGTAGAACGCCAGCGCGGCGTAGGAGAGGAAGTAATATCCCCTCTCTTTTTCACTTCTGCCGGCACTCCCGGAATGCAACCCGTTGTTTTTTTTGGCTACTGAATATCAGTAACAACTGTGAATGATCTACAAATGACAACTGAAACTAACGTGCTTTTTGAAGCATGGAGGTGTATTGGTATGCAAGGGATGGTCACTCATCGATGGGTCGACCCATGCGGCCATTATTAATTAGCCACTCCTAAATAAGAGGTGGGTGAAAGAGTGCAGGTAGTAAACTTTTGTTTCATCAATAATTATTATTGTGTTTAAAGAACATCAATTTCGAGCTACTACTCAAGTTCCTGATGAAAAAATCTATAACAATTTGATCATCTTGAAAATTTAACTCAGGATCTCCAGGTTTAAAATTAGAGCTTTGCAACTACTCGACGTACGAGAGACAATCTAAGCATAGCTCGATCTTTACTCAGTACAAAATTGAATATTGATCGCCCAGATGAGTTGATACAAAAATTTAATGTTAGAAGAGAGATTTTAATATCAAAAGACTTGCTAATAGTTATTATCGTCGCCTAAAATTGGCCGGCACATTGCGATTTTAATATTTAATCATCTTTAATGGTAACGTAAGAAATCATTTGGAGAGAAAACCTGATGTCTAATACAAAT
This sequence comes from Mamestra brassicae, assembly GCA_905163435.1. Taxonomy (NCBI): domain Eukaryota; kingdom Metazoa; phylum Arthropoda; class Insecta; order Lepidoptera; family Noctuidae; genus Mamestra; species Mamestra brassicae. The sequence continues at coordinate 18,485,811 of LR991001.1, forward strand.
GCTCATCGAGAGAGATTAGGTTTAATTTATAATGATGGTTATTTAGTTTGAGGATAAGAAAAAGCTTGTGGCTTATAAGTTTATAACATCTGGGAGGGTTAAACTTTAAGGTTAAGTAAAGCATGTCGAGGTCGGTGTGGGGTTAAGTGACCACACGTTACATACCAAGATTCATCCATGCCTCGGAAGGCACGTTAAGCCTCCCGACTGTCATTTCTAGATCTTTGACAGTCGCTATGGGAGTCGGAAACCAAAATCTGATACCCGTCTTGTATTATGACACCCAGTTACTAGGTTGGGGAGTTTAGTTTAGTAGGTGCTCTATTTAAATTACTCAGCTAAGTACTCAGCTGCATCCAGTTATAAAACCGACCCCAGCATAGTTGGGAAAAAGCCAGGCGAAGTGGGCCTGGACTTATGGCCTATTTCACCAACTTCGATTAAGTTCCAGTGTACTTGGCAGATAATTCCATACAATTATATTGCATTTTCGAATTTATTTAATGATTATTGGCTTTTCGGAGGTCGTTTTTTTTTAGTCTTTATTTATTTAGGGGCATTTATCTCCATGAACACGAGAGCCCCAACGTTTGGAGGTCGTGAAACAGGCCCTTAGTGTGATAAACTAAAGTCGGAATTTCACAATGCATTAAATCATCAATAATCGAAATCAAATAGCCTCCTGAAATAACCAACATTAATTAGAAGAAATGCTGATGAGAAGCAGAATGCAGATGCTGATTAGAAGGAATGCTTTAGACAGAAGAATCTAGTTCACATTAATCCTAATGTCTAGCTCCAAATGTGTAAATTCAAGATTCATGACTGAAAGTCTAGAATACTTGGCTGTAAGTCGGAGCAACGTGGTTTTTGAATAGAATAAACCCTTTATATTTCTTTGTTGAGATTTACGCGTTTTATACACACAGAGCATATGCTGGCTGGTAAGGCTGTATAGCCTTTATACCGGCGGCGTGAAAATGGGTTACAGGATTATGTCACCAGAGTGAGCAAAAGGAATTCTTATAAGCTTTAGAATACACTAATGTTCTCGTGGTTTTTCTCCTGTTGGCCCAGGGACAGCATTTTTTTCCGGAATAAAAAAAGTTTCAAAATCAGTTCAATACTTCTGGAGATATCTTTCTAGTAAAAATCAAGCAAACGATTTGCCTCTTTAAATATTTAAGTATTTTTTGAACGAAGAAGAGTTTTGTTCGTTTTGGTAAGAGGTTCTATTTGTGGTCCGTGGTCTACTGGTAACTTGAATATTTTGACAACGGAATGGAAAAAAAGGAATGAAGATATCCGGAAGAGAACCAAACATAGCCCGACACATCGCCAAACTGAAGTGGCCGTGGGCAGGGCACATTGCTCGCAAAACAGATGGTCGACAGGGCCGAAAAGTTCTGGAGTGACGACCGCGTACCGGAAAACGCAGCGTCGGAAGGCCTCCCACAAGGTGGATCGATGACCTGGTGAGGGCCGTAGGTAGCCGATGAATACGAGACGCACATAATCGGTTATTGTGGTGACACTTGGAGAGGCCGATGTCCAGCAGTGGATCTTTCGGCTGATATGATGCATTTCTTGACCAACAATGCTAATCGCGTTGTGGCGCTCCATGTAAAATACCAGTAGTCAGGTTGTTTCCGGATAGACTGGAAGCCGCACCAATACGCCTACCTTCGATATAGCTTCTTCCCACTATAATTTTTTTTTTTTTTTTTTAGGATGCGAAGTCATCAAATGACTTTTTCCGCTCTGAGTGGAGAACCCATCCATGTTCCTCCTAAAGCCCTTTGCGTTCCAGGACCGCGGAGACTCTTTCGAACAAATTCCGCAACTACATAGGTATATTGTTGTTTTAATTTTGCAACATAATTTTAAATTGTTAGATAATGATATTGTTTCGTGAGACTCGAAGAATAAATTATGTAAAACCAGTATTTTCTTAACGAAACATAATGTGCGTATATTTCGTCTCAAACAAGTTGATTAAATTTTATGTTGATACTCGTTCATTTTAAATTCTATCTCGGTAAACATTACGCTGTAGAAGCTTTATTAATTTTTTTATTTATTTTCTAAAAAATTTGTTTTTGTAGGACTAATATTATATTCTTACATTAGTTCTCAATTAGTTCTAGATTACCCATTGAGTCGGTAACACGGTAATCCTTTGCAAGACTGGTGTCAGATTTTCTGGTTTCTGACTATCCGTAACGACTGCCAAAGATCTACAAATGACAGCTGCGACCAACGGCTTTCTGAGATACGGAGCAGTCTAGGTATGTTAAAATTGTCACCCATCCAAATACCAACCTCATTAACCGTTGCTTACCTTGAAGATCGTCCGACTGTAATTGCGACCCGTGCGGCTGTAATTATTTAGCCATGAGCAACTACGGACTAGACTAACATATTATTTTTGATATTTCTTAATTTAATATCTATACTAATATTATAAAGATTTGTATTTTTGTGTGTGTATATTTGTAATGAATAAACTCAAAAACTAATGTGCTGATTTTTAAAATTCTTTCACCATTGGAAAGTTACATTATCAGCGAGTAACATAGGCTATATTTTATCTCCGTATTCCCACGGGAACGGGGACTACGCGGGTGAAACCGCGTGACGTCCGCTAGTTTAATATAACTTCATTAATACCGCTTGTTTAAGGCAGGATGGTAATTTCAGAGTAAGCCCTGGTTTCGTAGATAAACTACGAAAATACATAATATTGAAATAGCTTATGAACATTAATTTGTTAAAGGTTGATGAAATTTTTTTTGAAAAACAGGACTTGTCCCTCCATTTTTAATCAGTAAAATCTTACACACTTGATTCTCCAGTATACTGTAGACTATGGCAGAATAGTCAACATCAGCTTTGCCTGCTATATAAAAAACGAGAACTTAAACCGATTACGCAGCAACGGAAGCTCTCAAAAAGGAATATTTTTTCCCGTTTTTGCAACATTTTTCATTTATGCTCCGCTCCTATTGGTCGTAGCGTAATGTTATATAGCCTATAACGTTCCTCGATAAATGGACTATCTAACACAAAAATCATTTTTCAATTCCAACCAGCAGTTCCTGAGATTAACGCGTTCAAACAAACAAACTCTTCCGCTTGATAATATTATTATATTATATAGATAAAATAGACTTGGTTTGCTATTAAAATTTATAACGATTTAATAACTGGATACTATACACTATATAATAATAATAATAATAATAATAAAATTCATTTATTTTCTCACCACAATATTAAAGATTACAAGCGACATATTGATTAGAAATAAAATTAAAATTTTACTACAATATTGTGGGAGACTGGTGCCTAAGCTAGGCTAATAACCTGTGTTATAGGACACCAGGTCCCCACCCCGATTAACATTGTCAGGACGTACTAAATCAATACACCATTTGTTGCGGCAAGTACAGTGTGGTGGGAAGTAAGTAAAATGAGCGTGTGTTTTAGTGTGTGTATTTGCAGTATGTCTGTGTGTGTGATTGTGTGTGTGTGTGTTTGTGTGTGTATGTGGTGTGAGATAGGTGCACACGTTAATAGCATTGTATAGGGTATATAGGTGAATAATAAAAGGCATAGGTACTATAACTTTAAAGACTATAAGTTAACTACAAGGACACGTTCGGTGCTATCGTAAGACAACTCCTGTAACCAATTGGTAAGCTTTGTTATCAATTTACGTCTAGTGAGAGGATATATATCGAGAAGACGATGGATTTTATTATATATTCTAACACTGAGGACGCTGAAGTGGCGGCCCGCGAATGAAGTACGACATTGGGTAGAATTGCAGACTGGGTGACCTTTGCGCTTCCTTAAGACTTTGTCGTCAAGAGGAAGCAAAGAATGACGGCGTAGAACAGCACGCAGAATAAACAGTTGGCGCACCGTTAGGACCTTTGCCTCAGAGTAGAGCTGGGCAGTTGGATAATCTCGGCGTTTGAACTGCATAACTTTTAGGACTGCCCTTTGAGCTCGTTCAACCTGAATTAGGTGGGTTTTGCAGGTTCCTCCCCATGCAGAAATGCAGTAGGTAAGAACAGAGACACACAGGCTCTGGTACACAAGGAATAGAGTTTCCCGATCAGCTGAGTGTCTGAGTTCCTTGAAAATATATAGCAATTTCCTGATTCGCGAGCAGAGTGCTTCAGTGTGGGGGCGCCAGCTAAGGTGCTTATCAATGTGGACTCCGAGGTATTTGGTACTTGAGACCTGTGAAAGGGTTAAGCATGTGCAAGCATTGGGGCTGTGATCCAAAGAGTTTAGGCAAGTATGAGCTTTGACTATACTAGAACTCCCGGGAGGTGAGCACGTGTGTGGGAGTGTGAAGCAAACAACCTTGGTTTTCTCAATATTGAGGGTTAATAAGTTCGCCGAGAGCCATGTCATCACTCGTTGAACCGACCGCTCCGCCCTTAGCCTACAGTTATCCCAGTTATCGTCATATATGATTAGTGCCGTGTCATCTGCATATGTGAATATGTCGCAGTGAGGTATTGATAAGCTGCACAAATCATTTATATAAAGTAAGAAAAGGGTTGGACCCAAAATACTACCCTGTGGCACACCAAAATTGATGCTCCCCTCATCACTGTACATAGAGTCGATTTTGACACATTGCGAACGATTTGTCAGATAGTCTGAGAAGATTCTTAGTGCCAATCCGCGGATTCCGATGCCTTCCATTTTGGAGATCAGTTTAGGTATAGAAACCGAGTCAAACGCCTTTGTCAAGTCAAGAAAGACACCGAGGCATTTAAACCCCTGGTCCAACTTGCCTACCACCGTACTTGTAAGGTCTAGAACCGCATCCTCAGTAGAGATTCCCCGTCTAAAACCATATTGATTATCTGCTAGTAGCTTATATTTTGCGAGGAACGTGGTAAGACACTCGTTAAGTATTTTTTCTAGCACTTTAGATAGGGAACTCAAAACTGAAATTGGCCTATAGTTGGTGACGTTGGATCTGTCTCCACTTTTGTAGATTGGGTGAACAACAGCCTTCTTGAACGCGCTGGGGAAAGTACCCGACTCAATGGCGCGGTTACAGACGTGCACTATAGGAACTGCTAGGACGGAGCTGGACTGCTTGAGAACACTAGCAGGGATATTGTCATAGCCAGTTGCGCAGTCACTACGTAGGCTGTCAATCACCCTTTTTACCTGCACTTCGTCGACCGGCATAATGACAAGAGAATTGCGTGGCGGCGGTTGTGATGAGCATTCGAGAAAGGGGTTTCCAGAGGGAGATTTAATTTTTGAGGCTAGTTCTTCACCAACACTAACAAAAAAGCTATTTACTTGGTTAATAGATATTTTAGTGTCTGGGGAGCTTGTTAGAAGCGCAGTAGGTGACTGCGGAAGAGAGTTTTGGTTTATTATACCCTTAATAGCTTTCCATGTGGCCTTGGTGTTGTTTTTAGCTTTAAGTAATTCATTTTTGTCGTATGATCGTTTCAATTTTTTCAAAAGACTAGTGAGAAAATTTCGGTATCGGATATAGGTAGTTTTATGAATATCGTTATCGGGAGATGATTTAGATATAGGATTTAGATTTACTATAGGTACATATCATTGCCAATAATTCAATGATAGCAATTAATTAGTTTTAGACCAATCTAATTAACCGCGTGTGACTTGATATCCTAATGATTCTAATTGCACTATTGTATTGACGGTTTGACTAGTTTACACTCAATCTTCTTGGTTGTCCAAATGATTGTTAGCTACTAGTGACTTCGCCCGCGAGAAAACCGGAATTTATCCCTAGGGAACAAACTCCCGGGATAAATGTATGTCTGTGCTATTCCAGACCATAATCCTCTACCTCTGTGCTAAATTCCTTTCGGCCATTCTAACGTGATTGGGTAGCAAACACCATCCATCCAAATGTTTGCACTTATTATAGTAGTAAGGTAATATTAAAGGCCTCCCTTTTCGCGCAAATGAAAGCCTATAATTTATTTTTTAGCCTGTATAAGTGTATTTATCCTTCTTTATCCGTCTGTCAATAATGGGTGCCTACTCATCCCCACCAAAGGGTCAAAAACAACTTAGGGAAGAAAAAATGAAGATGACACTCAGTGCCTTACTAAAAAAAATCACAACAAACGAATATAACCAAAAACTCGAATCCAAAGGGTTCCGAACGAAAGTTATTTTTGTACATTTTATTTTCAAACCTCTTATAGCAACGAATTATTTTTTGTATTTCTTTTCAACATTTTAGACGCCGTAGTATCAAAGATATCGGTCGTTTTTCATTAAATTTCATGAATCTTATTCATCTAATCACAATACCGGCGGGTATTGTACTTTCAGTTGATATGTAACACGGTAGTAGGGAAAAGCATTTGTTTTCGTTACACATCCGTGCATGGGTCACAGAAGATTATTGAAACTGTACCACATTTTAACTGAAACGGTCCAGTAAACTCGGAGAAAATCGGCTGTGACAGATGGACAGACAGTGATCCATTACGGATTCCGTTTTTCCATATAGAGGTTCGGAACCCTAAAAATGTTTGGTAATTGAGGCTTCTTGGGCAGATTTCGACTGACATGCGAATGTAAACGTTGCTTTTAAGCAATGGTCAATTAGTAGAATTAGCTCTCAGGATTGTTCACTAGTTACACGTTGTGATTTTTTTTATGAAATTTAATTGTCCCTCTGACTTGCAGAATCTATTTGAAATTTTCAAAAAGATAATTCAAAAAAGTTAAATCTGTATTTAACTTATCACAGTAGTTAGATTTTTTTTTAAATAAGGTTGTAAGCGTTTGTTAATTACATAAACTGAAATTACCCATTTGAATGCCAAATGAGGTTGTGTGGCCGAAACTCAATAGGCAATAATCTTTTTTTCATACCCTGTTCAAAAATCCTTCAATCTAGGTAAAAATTTCGTAAAGGTATTGAACATAAAAGCTTCCTGACAATGGGTAAGTACCTATTGGTTGGCTTAGCTGTCATAGTCCACAGTGATAAAAAAAAAACATTTTAAATGTTTCTTGTGTATTGATAAGGTTTTCGTTTCTTATTTCACGGCTTTAATATAGCGTCTTGATAAGTTTTAAAAGTCAAAAATTATTATTAATTTTGATTAGAAAAAGTTTGTCCAAATAAAACTTTACAATGAACCTGGAAAGTAGTAAATACACAACAGTTTTATGGTATTAACAAATAAAAACTTGCCACATACCTTTCAATTGAAGATCACCAACAGAAGAATCAGCAATTAAAAACCAACTTGTCCAAAAAATCACACTCAAAAACAAAACTCACTGGCACTCGAGAAAGCGAAATTCGAAAAAACAAAACACTAATCCGATACTCGAAAAAGTTTGAAATATGAAATGTGTAGTTTGCGAGCCTTCGGGCGGCTTCGGCGGGAGGAGTGTCCCGTTCGGTGGTCGGGAAGCTACTGACGAAGCCTACGAACTACCCCCAGTAGCGCCCTAGCTCATTGAAACTTTTATAACCTTATTTTATGCAACGGCTCAGTTTACGCTGTCGTGTGTCCTTTGAACTTCGAATCTTCGGTTTCGGCACGCAATTTGACCGTTTGATAGTGAGGGCAGTGTTGAATAGCTGAAGTAGTGGGTAGTGTATACGGAAACGGCTTGCTATCACGGCTCAGTACAAGCGTAGTACTAGTCTCTGCGGTTTATAGTAGTCGGATTGTTTTATAGTCGCGTGTGTAGTCAAATCACGATACTTCCTGTACTACTGTTTACTTAGAGTTATCTCTGTCATGTGACAAAAAGGTTTTCTTGTAAGTAAATTAGCGATGTAAAGACATTTGATTTCAACCAATGTTATTTGATTTCGAGTCAACAGTTGAGTTTTGTAGGCATTTCATTGTAATGAAGGTGGACACAGGAGTATTCTTTGGAACTCGGACATTCAAATGTTCTTATTATTGTTATCTTTTATTATTTTGCTGATATTCTATTTTTGCAAGCTTTTTATTATTATCATTTTTTTTTACATGTCCCGATGTTTGTGTGTAATCCTAATCACACTTGTAAGTTAAATTTGACACACTTCCCGGTTTCCGATTGAGCTAAAATTTTGTGCGCATATGTATATCGCATGACAATGCAATATTATATTAACGTGGAGCTGATCTGATGATGGAGCTGGAAGGTGGCCATCGGAACTCTGTAATGAAACGACGCAGCCCCATCGAGTTAGGACTCGTTTGATTCGTTTTCACGAAAACATTGTTTTTAAATAGATTTGGAATGATTATATTATTGTATCCATGTAAGATACTGGTACCAAATTGTCTCCGGTTAGACTAGAAGCTGTCGTAAGCCCCCGTTGCAAGTGTGCGAGGGAACACGGGGTGGTTTTAGTCAGTATGAGTCTGACAGACCCCTTTGTCCGCCACAAGGTAGTAGACATAGGTACATCAATGATTTCCACCTGTTACCAAAAAAAAAAAAGCGGTCAAGTGCGAGTAGGACTCGCGCACGAAGGTGTCCGCACCATTATCTATAAAAACGGCAAAAAATCATGTTTATTGTATGTAATTTTTAAAGTGAATATATAACTAAATATTCTGTGAATATTTCAGGCTTCTACTTGTTGCCGTTATCAATATCGAGCAAAAACAAGCAAAAAAATCACGTTTGTTGTATGGGAGCTCCCTTAAATATTTATTTTATTCGGTTTTTTAGTTGTAGCGGCAACAGAAATACATCATCTGTGAAAATTTCAACTGTCTAACTATCACGGGTCATGAGATACAGCCTGGTGACAGACGGACAGACGAACGGACAGCGGAGTCTTATTAATAGGGTCTCGTTTTACCCTTTGGGTACGGAACCCTAACAAGGAGCCGAAGTAACGTAGTTGAGTAAATACTGGGTAGATTGATTGTATTAATATGAAAATACAGTAAGCCCGTTACTAATGTTCTGGCTAAATTTGCCTGAAACTTACACTATCTCTTACACAATCCTTCGTCATTTCCCAAATACTCAAAGAAAAAATGAAGCAAGCCTCGTTTTTAATCCGAGGATGACATAAGAGTATGTTTTATACCCCAGTGCCACTAAATTAAACGCTTCTTTCCATGTATGTAATTAGATACATTTGTATGTAAAAAGTAAATTGCCGTCATTTACCTCTCGTGTGCTTTATCACAAAAACTTTGTGTTACGCGCGCGGTTAATGTTAAAGGCTCCCACAGACATGCACGGCGTGATACTGTGGCAACGCGTTTACTTAGGTACATATTATGATATTAATAAATTTAAAATAAAAGCGTCTTAACAATAACATAATTTTAAATTATACCGAAATAATATAAATATAATTAATTCGAAACAACAGCCGGTCGATTTTGTAAACATGTAAACATGTGAAGGCTTGGGTGAAGTTATCACGAGGTGGGCTGTCAATCCATATAGTCAAGATGTTACGTGATCACGAAGTGAGCTCCATCTTGATTTAAAAGGGTCTTTCACTGGTGGATAAGTGTTGAAGAAGTAACTAAAGATACTTTTTAGATGTAAAAACATATATTTTATTTTTATATTAAAATTATTTTAAAAATACTTTTGTTTATTAATTATAAAGTGATTTATATGTATGTACAAAAAATAAAAATGTATGTTCGTAGAAAAAAAGAAATACAAAAGGGTTGTCGCATCGTTGTCTCCCATCTTTCTGTGGAAGCCTTTACTCAGGGAAACAGGCATAGGTTATGAATGTAGGAAAATGTTATTGTTCCACGTGTACGCTTGTAGCTGTCGTTTGCTGTTCAATCTGGTTTTGTCAAAGTTTTTTGTAATGCCAACTTTTAATATATTACACTTGTATAATAATGTAGTAAGGAAATATTTTTAAAATATTAGCGAACGTTTTTTAGTACTTTTTTTTTCCTTTTAGGATCTTAAATACATGTTAGCATTGTCACGGTGAAGATCATTATGTTGCATGTTGTAAAAAGAAACATATTATATAACAACAACAAAGTAGAAAACTTGGTATAGTAGGCGCCAGATAATCGTGGAATAACGGTCATTGACCCACCTACAATTATTGATATTTTTAATTTGAAAAACGGAATTAATGACACAAAGCTTCATGATGATTCGGGACACCGAATCATCATCTCTCGTGATCCTTAATATTGTCTAATAATGAAAAACGATTCATATTTAATTGTTCAGGTACCTATGAACAGTTATTAGGGAAAGGTCAATGTACTTTATTCCACATTTATCTGGCGCCTACTAAAGTAGATTCTATGTCCTTTTTCAGATCCTATATGTATATACATATAGTTTATTTATTAGGTTTACAAACAATTGCTTAGTACATTTACAATTTCATTTTACTTTCAATATACACATTTAATAAAAATATATTTCTTATTAAAAATATGGAAGAACAGTTAATGAGCTATTTTAAGTACAATTAGGCAGTCCGTTTTCTATTTGATAATGATGTAAATCCTATGATGATAACTAAATGTCATCATGAACATCATTTCACCCAAAAAACGTCCACACGAGGACTAAGCCCTCTCCTAAGCATCACCACATTGATCGGCCTTGTTTCTCAGCTCCAATCCATCGGATACCCGCGACCTTCACCAGTTCTTCGGTCCACATAAAAACCCCATCTTCAAGCCCCATCGACTCTCTGTTTTGATCGAAAATACATCACATTACCTTCAAAATTACTGACTACATTGTGTTTAATTCAAGCCTACACATAGGATATACCTACTAATTAAATATCAATTAATTAATACGTTCATCAAAACTCACGATCACATTAGACTTCTAAATATATGTGTGTTACACTGGTGAGTGTTCGGATATTTGTATGCCAGTGAATAGCGCAACATGTCAGATCCTGATCCAGATTTGTTTAATAAGACATTAAATGTACCATTTCTTTATACAAATTAAATATTTTTATTCTTATATAAGGGTAGGCAGATTGATTTTACAATTTATTGCCAATTAAACAAAATTGTGTATAAGTATAACTTAAAGAATAATTACTGAAGACACAACTGTATCACTTATTCATCCACTTGTTGATAATAAGAACTCCAACTGTGAGAATAGGAAACATTACGACATTATCGGTCCTGGCGAGTGCCCAAGTTTTCTGGTAATACGATTGCTGATTTATCATGACATCAAAAAAAATATCTAACATAAATTAAATTATTATAATTAATTCAATTCTTATTAGAACAACTTTACATTAAATTTTAATCGAATTAGAACTATAATATATTTGATATAACTCTTTCCTTTTCCCAACAATACACAACAAGTTTTTTTTAAACTTAACAAACAGATGTGTTGCTGGGCAGTTTTTTGCGCCACTTCTTCCCAGCTTTAACACTAGGAAGTGGTGACGGGCGGGCGTTTTGGGGACTGTCTTTATGTAGAAATTTGACGTTTAAAAAGTGCTGACACTCAGCCTAATTTGAATAAATGACTTTTGTTTTTTTTTATTTTTACATATTATACATGGAGCTACTGTTTAGAATCTGACCTCTAAAACCCATTAACTGGGTAACACGATACCTTTTAAGCAAGACTGATGTCAGGTTCTCTTGCTTCTGACTACCGTAACGACTGTCGAAGAACTACGAATGACAGCCGCGACCAACGGCTTAGTGTGCTTTCTGAGGCACCCAGAGATCTCACTATGTAATCCATCTAAGAACCGACCTCAGCAAGCATTGCTTAACCTTGAAGACTAACTCGTGCCTCTATTCTAATTTAGTCACGAAGTCACCTAATAAGATAAATAACAAATTGAATCTAAAAACAGCAACCAAAGGCAATCAACTACAAAAAAATCTACGCCAATTTCAGCGAAGTATAAATATTAATTGCCTCAATAATCGTGGGTGGTACAATAAGCATTTATATTGGCAACTGAGCAACAATACCTTCCTACGTGGAACTAATGAAATCACGTCATTGAGCAATTAGGCTTCCTACGCGGAGGGCTTGAAAATCACGAAATTAAACTGTAGGGCTCAGTACTTATAGAACGCGGTTGCGCGATCATGAATAATTCTCGCACTATTTGATGGTACAACTATACCGCATTGAACAAAAAAGAATCACATAAATCGGATCAGAAACCGCGGAGCAATCTGTGTAAGCAAGATTAATATGTATTATGTTTTGTATATGATTATTTATATTTTGTATGTCTAATTTGTGTATTTAAGCTATAAGCCTTAGTTGCCTGACAATAAAGATAAAAATTATTATTCCACTAATTTATTTTATATTAAGTACATATAAATTAAATTTTTAAATATTGCTATAAAAAATATAAAAAAAAAACATTAAAAAATGTAAAAATAGTAGCCCTCCGGTATCGGGAAAGCGTCCAAGTTATCGGTTATTATTATTACTATAAAAAAACCCCACTGAATAACCTGCTCTTTTTTGGGGAGTCGTTTTAAAATATTGAATTCTAAGTCTTGCTAATTTAAAGTAGATCTTATTGACTTTAACGTTTGTTTGTTTAAAAAGAGGATATTTCTAAAGCTGCTTTGTAAGGTTCTACAGGGTGTTCAAGAAGTGCTTAGTCATATTTAGGTGTGGTGGTCTGTAGTTGCTAAACAGTAAAGAAACAATAAACATTTTTTTTTTTGATAGTGTGTCTTTACCGTGGCTAAAAAATACGTTAGCCTCCTTGCTCTTTGGGCCAGAGCCTGCCAGGGTTGCTGAATTTTTTTGAAAGTGTTCACCGCGGCCCTCGAACGCAAAGGGCTTTAGAAGGAACACGGATGTGTTTTAGTCAGTAAGAGTCTGACACGCCCTTCCACTCCACCCAGAGCGGAAGAAGTCATTGGATCACTTCCCATCCCTAAAAAAAAGGATCGATGAAGCAACGCTTGCCAAGGTTGCTCTGTGGATAGGTGACCATCTTAACATACCGAGTTTCCTCCGTGACTCGAAAAGCACGTTAAGCCATTGGTCCCGGCTGTCATTTGTAGATCTTTGGAAGTCGTTCCGGATTGTCAGAAGCCAATAAATCTGACTCTAGTCGTGCTAAGAACTACCGTGTTACCCAGTAAATGGATTGTGAAAGTCTGGTAGGCAGCCGCTCCACGTAAAATACTGGTATTCAGCTAAATCTAGTTTGACTGGAAGCCGACCCCAATTTTGTTGAGAAAAGGCAAGACAGATGATGATGAGTGTGCCTTTACCGTATAACAGCTACGGAACTCCAATATGACCTCGCACTTCTGTAGCAGTCTGTATAATCGAAGGGTTACCAACGGAACGCTATTACTAAGCTTCCGCTGTCCGTCCGTCTATCAGCGAGCAATCAATCAATCAATATATATAAAACTCTTGCGTTACTGAGTGACTGACAGACAACGCACAGCCAAAACTACTGGTCGTAGAAAGCTGAAAATTTCCATGTAGATTCCCTAGGGAGTGTAGGGGAGCACTAAGAGAAGATTTATCGAAATTCCTACGGGAACGCGGAGAAACGGGATATGCGCGTACGAAGTCGCGGATAAAAACTAGTGTCTTACAAACCGTAATAATTATACAGATGAAATTTTCACTAAGTGCGTATTTCTATTACAACTATAACAAAAAAATAATCAATACCACGAATGAAACGTTTTATTTTTGCTGGTAAACGGTTTGTGGTGAGGAACCCCTTGTTGGCGAGTCTGACTCGCTCTCGGCCAGTCTTTAGGTTATAAAATAAGCCCTGCCTCTATGCGTAGCTCAGCCTAACATGACAAAAGGTCTCCAAATTCTAGACCTTAGTCATTTATATGCGACCTGCGTCATGCTTTTACAATAAACAATAACTCACACAAAGCACCAATAAAGATAAATACAATAATCCGAATAATCCATTCAAAATATAACTTTTATTCGTTTGACATTGGAAAGAATACAGAGATTTATGTGGAGAGCAAATTTATTGTGAGAATTATAGTTATTGCTAGAGACGATAAGATTATGTTGTCCTCCGATTTTGACGATAATATTCGATCCAATGGAAAATATTTATCCGATGGCCATTATTTTTTTAAGTTCTGATAGACTATTTAATAAGTAGGTGAGCCCTCTCATGAATCGCTCTCGTTCTTCTGGGATAAACCGTATGAACATCGGTAGTTTTTAAGTTTATCGCGTACAGAAAGATAAACAGACAGACGCGGCGGGACTTTGTATTATAATATGTATCACATGGATCGAAAAACTATCGTCATCACGACGATAGTTTTTCGATCCATTTGATAGATAGTTAGAACTAGCTTTTGTACGCGACTTCGTCCGCATGGAATTGTTACGTTTCGCAACCATTTATATTTTTAAGATATTAATTTTTCAATAAACTTAACAATTTGTTTTTTTTTTTGTTTGACAACGATTAATAAATCGATGAACGCCGGCTGCACGCACGAAAAAGGATGACTCATTGTAACTTTACGCTCATTGTAACGTTACGATCATTTCATCAATGTTTTGTTATGATGTTGTTACCTTAAACTATCGTCCGTAAACCGACTTTACAGTACAATTTTTTAAGTGCCTAAATACTTTAATTTATCTTCAATAATGACAGACTCTCACACAAACTTTCATCCCCTATTTCAACCCCTTAAAGCCCTATTCTCGCGATAAAGTTTCATCTAAATCGGTTCAGTGGTTTAAGCGTGAAGATGTTACAGACAGACAGACACACTTTAGATCCGATCGATAACATGATTCGCGACGTATAAATTTTAACTTATTTTTATTATTTATTGTTTATTATTTATTATTTATTGTTATTTGTGTATTATTATTTGGATATTAATCTGGCAATAAACAATTTCATTTCATTTCATTTCATTTCATTTTTCATTTAGCATTTATCATATTAGTACGGATTATGATTTCAATTAACATTGGTAATTCGTAACCGTTTACGAATTAGATTTTATGTACCTACGTGTAGTTTATACAACCTGCAACAGAATAAGCGCAATACCTTTTAAGGGGTCATTGTACTCATCATTATGAACAACTTTTACTATGGGATCAATACTGAAATCGCGAAAATAAAATCAACTGCCCCATACATTTCTGAGCGCATAACTCGACAAAATGTTTTTGATTTTTAATTGAATGATTTTTTTTTTAGTAATAATAAAAGTTGTTCATAATAATGAGTACAATGACCTCTTTAGAGGTAATGCGTTTATTCTGTTATACGTTGTATTTCATAACACGTAACAATTTCATGTAATCAACGTACAGTAGTAGCTTTAAAATATTCACAGACTGATTTAAAAATATCCAAGATATGTATTTAAGCTAAGACTCAGATAATTCGATTTACTTATTCATCACAATTTCTAGATCCAATATTTTCATAGGTCCATTCTGCAAATATTTTATTCAATACAAAAATATGATTACGTAACGTAATAAACATTTGCCTAGAAAATACATAGAAAAAGCGTTCTTATGTACAAAAACGTGTTTTCTGTCGTAGGATAAGAACGTGCTTCAAATGAAGTATGAAGCTGTGTAGAAGTTTTATTTCGAAACAAAATATAAGACGTGTTTCTTTTTCATAAAATTGTTGCTTACATTAAAAGGTCTTTCCGGAATTTTCGGCTTAGATTGGATTACTAAGGTCATTTTCATGTCTTCATTTTCTCGTTGATTAGGTACTGACTGATGATAGACGTGAGAAAAAAAAGAAGAAAAACCGGCCAAGTGTGAGTCTCACCGGACTCTCAGACGAAGAGTTCCGTACCAAAACCAGAAAAAAAACACTTTCTTTGTATGGAAGCCCCCCCCCCCTTCGATTTTTTTTTATTTGTTGTTATAGCGGCAATATAAATACACAATCTGTGAAGATTTCAATTATTGTCTACATAATATTACGGTTCTTGAGATACAGCCCGCTGACAGACAGACGGGCGGCTGGACGGACGTACGGCCGGACGGATGGACAGACAGGCAGTGGAGGCTTAGTAATAGGGTTCCGTTGGTTACCCTCGGGTACGGAACCCTAAAAAGTTATCCTGGTAGAGGGAGATAGCTATAGCTACGAGTAGTAGATAGGCGTTTCGTGTTTATTAACTTACACACTTTTTCTCTTTCACTTCCGGAGTAAACTAAACGGCACACTTTGCTATATCATTTCACCCAAAAGACGTCTGCTCCTCCCTCGTCCAGCAGACACTTGGGGAGGCCTATATGTCAAGTGTTGCCACATTGACCGATGCTGTGCGTCTTGCATCCAGGGGATTGCCGCGGCATTGACCAGGTTATCGGTCCACCTTCGGGTCTTCGGTCGGGTCAACGCTGCGTCTTCCTATGTGGTCGCCACTCCAGAACCTTTCGACCCAATCGACTATCTGTTCTGCGAGCAATGTGCCTTGCTGACTGCCACTAAAACTTAGGTTTTCTACGCGCTATGGCGGTTGGTTCCCCTGCGGATATATTCATTCCTGATGAAACTTCGAGCAGCCCTTTCCATAGCCTTTTGAGTGATTTTAAGCATTCTGATGAGGCCCATTGTCAGCGAACACGTTTCAGTTCTGTCTGGCAACACGCACTGGTTATAGATTTTTGTCTTAAGACACTGTGGTATGTGAGACGAAAAGATACCGCACAGTTTCCCGAACGCGCGTTTAGTCTATGGTAGGCGCCAAATAAATTTGCAATAGCGGTCATTGACCCACCTACATTAATTTCAAAAACGGAAAGAAAGACAAAAGCTATCCTGAAACAACATCTTTTGTGATCCTTTACATTTCCTAAAAATTAAAATAGATATCAGGGAAAACTTTATTGCAAATTTATTTGGCGCCTACCATTTGATTGTCGTATTGGACCTCTTACTCGAAGTTAGACTTCCATCAGGATCTGTAAAGCGGGAACCAGCAAACGGTTCTGTAGTTGTTTTTGTTGTGTACCTCTGAACAGACTGGCTGCTAAATTCAGAAGAACATTTTTAGCTACATTATTACAAAAAGTTATAAAAAAAAAAAATTACAGGAGGCTCCCTACAAGAAACGAGTTTTTTTTTCGGTTTTGATACGGAACCCATCTTGTGAGAGTCTGACTCGCACTTGGCCGGTTTTTTTAAGCAGGTACTAGAACTGTAACAAGCTAAGTAGGTAGGTGTTGACTGTATTTTTAATCAAACTAATTAAAGTGCCCTGCATTAATGAGTGTTTTGCAATCATGGGAACATGGTTGTTATACGCCTCTCGACTTTTCTTGCCACAGACACGCCTTGAATCTACCTAGTAGCTCCAAAAAAAACAAAAAAAAAGGCACAATCGACACCTCCCACGCAAAAAGTCGTAACATGTTTTATTGGCAAAATTAGATTTTAGTTCCATTATGTTATATTATATAAATAAGTACTACACATTCTTAAAAAATATATTTTGAAAATAGAGAAAATCAATACCTCCCACGCAAAAGGTCGTAACATGTTTTTGTTAGCAAAATGAGATTTTAGTACTTTAATGCAATATTATATAAATTCTACACAATTCTTAAGAAGAATATTTTCATATTTTCACTAAAACTCGAGTTTCTAACCCGCTAATAGTCTTATGTTTTGCGGATCATCAACAAAAAGATGAAGTTAAAAATTTCCTTCTTTAAAAGTCACAAATTTAAACATACGACCTAATGCGCGGGAGGTGTCGACTGTTCCTTTTTTTTTCAGTTAAATTTTAATCTATACTAATATTATAAATGCGAAAGTTTGGACGGATGGATGGATGAATGTTTGTTTGTTACTCAATCACGTTAAATCGGCTGTACGGATCTCGATGAAATTTGGTACAGAGGTAGATTACAGTCTGGAAAAACACATAGGATACTTTTTATTTTGGGAGTTTGTTCCCTTGGGATAATTTTCGATTTTCACGCGGGCGCAGCCGTGGGCGGCAGCTAGTCTAACATAATTTTATCTATTTATACTACAGTTTCTGATTTTAGATTATTCATAAAAATCTAACCATTATATTGAAGTGTGAAAGTATAGTTGAGTGAAAACCGATTGGTCGGCTTAGAATCTGAAAGAAAGAAAGAAAATCAATTTATTCTGCCGGAAAAACGCACAGCACACTAAAAACTAAAAATCTTATCAACTGTAGTTGATAAGTTTTTTATTTAATTTAATAATTATAACAAAAATAAATAAAAACTGCTAATTAAACAACTACAAATAACTAATTATGTGGTTAGATTTTTTGACTAAATATGGTTTTAAGTTAATAATATGTCTGCATGTCAGATCTGAGGTAAAAACACTTCATCTTTTCTTTCTTTCCGTCCTTAAAAAAAAAACAGAATTTTACGTATGTGTGTCGAGCTATCAACAACGTTCGCGCTTCCCCCTCGGGACCCTATGAAGCTTGCAAGCCTTGGAACTTTAATGGATTAGTTTATTATTAATCTTTTGTTTTCCTTCCGGCTTCGGTACTTTTGTATCTATAAGGTGAGTTCGTGATAGATAATGGGAACTATTCTAATTAGAACACCATCAAATAAAAGACGGGTATTGTTTGCAAAATTTATAACTTTTCTTTGTCAATATATATTTATAAGTAGCTTCTGCCAGCGGGTTCGCCTGCGAGAAAGTTTTGTTTTTGCATTCATTCAAAGGATATGTTTAATACATTTATTTCTCAATATATAAGATCAATTTTTTTTAACCAATAATGAATGACTAATAGAAGACTATAATAAGAAACCCTGACTTCTATGTAAACTAGGTTTATGTACCTGTATCTTAGAAGCCTGAAGCCTGCCTCACCTTCAAAATTTGAGTGCAGTATAAGCCTCTGACGTTATACCTAGATAGGAAATGAGTACGTACAATAAAGTTAAACAAAAAAAAAAAAAATTAACAATAATAGTTGAAAATCATCCCATCCACCTACTTCTAAGATGATAAGTATATTTTTCCTACTTCTGACCATGGTCTACCCGGGTGTCCACTTCCATCCAACGTAACTTTGTGGAAAACTGAATAAGTTCGTAATAATTATGATGTATACTTTGCAACACATAAAATTGTATGCAGATGTGGTCTGAAAGGGGTAGGCAGTGGTGTATTAGTTCAGGCAAATATTGTTTTATGTATCAAGCATGTCAGCAGCTTCACCCGCTTGAAAGTGAGTTTATTTTTTCAAAAACATACTTTCCTAGTCTAGGAACGTGTTTTTTAATCACATAATTTATTGAATTAATTATTATATAAATTCGATCATACGAAAATATGTTGCCATGTTGTATATGTCAATCAAAACACTATGTCAATCTAAACACAAAAATATTTAGTAAAACGCACAAATTGCAAATTATGTATTATTTCAGAAAAGTGCTGAACTGGAACGCTTATTTTAGGCAAGACAATAAATTACAGTCTTCCAAATAATCAATGAAGTCAGCACGTCTGTTCCATTAATCAGTTTTACTGGTAGATGGTCCCTTGCATGCCATTAAACCGAATTAACAATTTCAGGGGATCAAAATTATTATCGCTTTAATACAGGAATATTGCTGGAGTTTCCTGTAAACTTATCACTGTACAATATTGTTGATAATTATAGCCAATAAGAATCTACGCTGTTTGCCTGGATGGACTTTTGGTCAAAAGCAAAACTGTTGTCAATAAATCAATGTCATACAATTAATCTGCCTAGCCTTTTTCCAACTACGAGTGTGTTGGGGCTTACTTCGAGTATGTTACGAGTATATTGGGGCCAACTACGAGTATGTTGGGGCCAACTACGAGTATGCTGGGGCTAACTACGAGTATGTTGGGGCCAACTACGAGTATGTTGGGGCCAACTACGAGTATGCTGTGGCTAACTACGAGTATGTTGGGGCCAACTACGAGTATGTTGGGGTTGGCTTCCAGAACCGGATATAGCTGAGAACCATTGTCTTACATGAAGCGACTGCTGATTTGACTTCCACGACCCAATAACTGGATAACACGAAACCTCTTTGTAATACTAGTATCAAGTTTCTCAACTTCTGACTACCGGGTGTATCGACTGCCAAAGATTTTGAAATGACCAACGTTCCTTCCGAGGTACGGAGGAGTCTCATCCGCGCCATCACCCATCCACGGACCGACCTCGGCAAGCGTTGCTTAGCCTGAAGACCAAGCCGTATGGCTGTTATTTTTTGGCCAAAAGCTCCTGATGCCAATGCCATCATGATTCCGTTCCATTTTTCCGTTTGTTTTGATTCTTTTCCATTTCGTCCCACCATGTGATGGAACAAAAACAGTGCTCAACGTCCAATTACGTTTATCATGACACAGACGGAAAACAACGTCAACGCATTGACGACATAGCAACACGGTGCGAGGTGGTCGTGGAGATAATCTACATTTGTCGCTGAGATTTTTGTGAAAGATAAAAATAATAAATCTCGACATAGACAGCAAAATGTTGCTGGGATTACAAAGAATATTATTACAGGTCATACGTTTATTTTTGTTGAGGGTATTATTGCGGGGAGATAAAAGTTGTACGCCCGTAATTTTTTTTTTGTAGAATGATGATTAATTTAAAAACTTTTTGCAAAGTGTATCTCTGCCCCGTTGCTTAGTCTCATACCGTTTTATTTGAAGTTGGATCTGTTCATAAGTCTTATAAAGAAATAGATTTTACGTTTTCAACGAATTATGTTGGTACTTACTAGCTTTCTCGCGGTTTCGTTCCTCGAGCCCATCCCACAGAAAATCAGAACATATAATTGCATTCAATTAGTGAAATAACTTTCAAAATTGGACTGCCAGAGATCAGCTCTTATAAACAAATAAACAATTTAGCTCTGAATCATGTTACGAATGGTAATATAAACAGTAGTACTGTGCCGTAATTATATTTAAATGCGAAATTCGAATTAGGTCTGATAACAGGAAAAATATTTATCGGAACCATAAGATCTACAGTCAGACTTGTTACACACGTACCACAACCACAACCATAACACGTGAGCGGGCGCTAATTTGTATGAATATTAATAATTAAATTCACACGGACCACATTTTGCCATCAGTATCGACCGCGTGTGCGATACCAACCACATCGCAGCCACGTCGCAACCACAAGCGACACCAAGAACTAGCGGCCAGCCGCATCGCGACCACATTTACATTTCGTAGATACCACAACGCAACCGCAAGAAACCACAGTAACACTATTCACACGTAACCACAGCTTAACCACCTTTTGTCGTGATGGTGTGGTTGGTTGTGGTACGTGTAAAACAAGCCTTATACACGTCATAAAAGTTGAGTGACCTTCTCCTTTGACCGCAACAATTTTCCTTTGAACTGACAGATTGGACTGTCAGTTTCGAGAATCTGGGTCATTTCCTATCACGTTGATTCCATTTGGATCAAACAATTCCAATTCCTTATCTCGCCTGTAAGAACAAAGAATAGAATTATCTTCCCGTATTATTTTTACTTCAGTAACTTCCTCATACATTACTGAAAAAATAAATAAATGGGACTTAGAGACAAAAAACCTACCAGGAAAAATATATTTGCAGTGTTATTTAATAAACAAAATACCGCGGTCCGTATGTATGTTGTTCTATTAAATCTTTATTTATGAGCCTAGTTATTGAGGCGGCGTTTTATGATGAAATACTTTGTTTATGACTTAGTCTTTGTAAGACAGGGCTGGCAAGCTTGCGGACTTTCAAAGTCAGCCATTTCACTTTTACACTTGATATTAGTTGTATTGAGGTGGTTCGGAAAAATAAGGCCTGGAAGGATATGGGGCCTTTGCCCAGCTGTGGGAACGTACAGGCTGAATAAAAGAAAATCATTGTGTGTGTTCAATTCTTTGACTATTTATATTTATCCTCGAGTCAAAGTTTACTTGAAAACTCGAAAAGAGGAAATTAAAAACACAACTTAAATACGTTTACAAACATATGAGCTTTTCCTATCAACAAAAAGCAGCTATGGCAGCAAATACTGATAAATCAAATCTTCATTTGGGCTCCACTATGAAAACCAAGTTGTTTTTACCTCACCCTAACCTAGCCCCCTACTATGATATGCCAACAATGCTGTCATGAATCCGTTGTCAGAAAGAGTTAAAACCATACAAGATGAATAACACAATCTCTTCTTGCATGTGAATCATGTCAAAGTCAAAGTCAAAGTCAAAGTCAAAACGTTTATTTCAATTAGGCCATTAAACGGCACTTTTGAACGTCATCGTTTACAGTTCAGTAAAAATAATAATATTACATTAATAAAGTGACTCTACTGTCCATTCGGAAAGGTAGATTCTTATGGAGAAGAACGGACAAGAAACTCCATAGTTACTCTTTTCAAATAATGATTTACAAAATTTGGTATACAAAAATTAATTTAATATTATGTGAGGACGATGCACCCAGAGTATGCTACTTATAAGAACAAAGTATCACCAGCAGAGGTAAACTTATTAATTTCCTAAAGAAATTTAGGTAAATGGTACTTACATATGTACAAACATTGGAACCATTAATTTAACAGTGTGTAAGTCAACAGAAAAATAGAAACACAAAAAAAAGAAACAGTATATCTATAAAGTTAATACATAAATCAACCAGTTGGATTTTGTCTACACCCTTGATTGTCCTATGGAGCAGGACCAGCATGTTTCCAAGCATGATAGCATTGCCACGTCGAAGAACGCTGAATGCCTATTTAACTGCACGTAGAATACCAGCTACCAACCTTTCTAATTCCAGAATTTGACAACCCTAAGTATAGTTTGTTACGTGACCCTTCGTTTTTGTCCCATTTTTATTTTTATAAGAAGGTAAAAAAGAAACAAAAGACAAACGCTTCTGCTTCCGAGGTTGATAACCGTTGCAATAAACAGTGATTTATTAAATTATGGTTTGCTGTATATTGTTCGTTATTTATTAGTGGTTATTGCAGAAACCCTGAGGAAAGGTAACCGTTATAAAAGTAGAATTTCGTACGACATGACAGATTTTGGAAGAAATTGTTTCATTCTTGCTACGACGTAGCAAGCGTAGCAACGTCTACGCTTCATAGCCCGTAGCAATGTCTACGCTTCGTAGCCCGTGGCAATAAATACGTCGTCGAGTTGAAGAGTGTTTTTGTACATGTTAGATATTTAAGTTATAGATTTCAAGAGTTCGTATTGGGTTTTATAATAAAAAAGTAGCATTATTCCCATAAACATATTTTAAGGCCGATTTTTCAATCGTCGGAAAACTTTTATTTGTGGAATAAATATGATGGTTTGACTTAAATTTTTGATGCAACAGCTGGCAAACTGTGATATCCTTGGAATAAAGTTTTTTAGTATTGTAAAATCAGCCTTTATTTATTAAGCCAACATTTGTATTGGTATTTTACAGGTTATGTACATACATTTAAAATATAAATAAGAAGAAGGAAACAGCAAAATAGGTACAAAGGTGATGCTTATTTCCAAAGATATCTCATCTTTGCATACCTGCGAAAGGAGAGCCAAACAAAAAAGATGTTGACACCGTGTGTAAAAGTTATTCGTCAAAATAAAGCCTAAAACTTTAAACATACAATACACAAATATTACTTCAATAAATAAAACCCTAAAACATACATTATGATATTAATAATCCCTGTATAGGAAACTAATCAATATTTTTTTCCCCTCTAAAATACTGAGTCTAAACCAAAAACCGATCTTTGTTTCCCTCTACCAATGACATGACCACAAATTGTTTGACTTTCTTTTTGTCAGGAAAACGTACTGGCTGAATGTAATTGGTATAGACGAGCATTGTCTAACTCTACACAATGCTCTGCGACTGTTTTGTATTATGCTACGTAAAGACTTGTGCACATCCGCGAGTGTTTTTGTTTTTTTTTTTGAATTGAAAACTTTTAAGCGGCGTTGTGCAAGACGTACACACACGACAAAGTTGTTCGTAAGACGGAGGGAAAGTTCCAAAGTGTAAAATTTTTAATGTAATATAAAGTGTCATGTTTGTGTACGATACCGCAATAAATGAATAATGTATTTTACCACATAAATTATAGTACTTTTATACTGATAATTAAAGCAATTCGTGCGAAATGAATCCCTAACATTCCAAAATATCAAAAATGCACAACGTTAATGTTCAAGTTTTCACATCTGCCGGCACTCCCGGAGTGCAACTCGTTGTTTCATTTTTATTTTTTTACTTTATGTTATGTGGATCGATTATGTGTTGATGAACAACTACTGACGACAAAAGTTTGAAAAGTATTTTAAATAATTATTGTACATATCGCCAGCTTTCTCCAAAAAGGTATGTACATATGTTAAGTGTTAGATGTGCTTGTAGCCTTTTGGCATGTACAAATTTATTCATTTTCCTTCATGCCTAGCCTAGCCTGCCTAGCCTAGCCTTTTCCCAATTGTATGGGGTCGGCTTCTAGTAAAAACGGATTCAGCTGAATACCAGTATTTTACGTGAAGCGGCTGCCTACCAGACCTCCACAACCCATTGACTGGGTAACACGGTAATCCTTGACAGGACTGGGTGTCAGATTTTCTGGTTTCTGACTATCTGTAACGACTGCCAAAGATCAGAAAATAACTGCCGGCATCAACGGCTTAACATGCTTCCCGAGGCACAGAAGAGTCTCAGTTTGTTAAGATAGTCACCCATCCACAGAACAACCTCGGCAAGCATTGCTTAACCTTGAAGATCGATCCGTACGGCTGTTATGATTTTACACAACATCACAAATATTATATCATGATTGTCGGTAATAATGTATTCACAAAAACGTCACTACACTATCAGCACATTTTCACCCTCACCAGACCCTTACAGAAGAAATGATCTAAATAAAACAAAAGAGTTGTCATTGAACTCAACCCCTAAGGGTATCAAAGGGCGATGACCGAGAAATGCTCTCTCAATACACAATCCATACTTCTACAATATCTTCGTATCTATGTTCTTCTACACCGACGCTAGGGGTGGAGGGTTGCATTGAATATGGAACAACTTCTGTGATGATATCCCGTTCCGTTTTCCAACAAAAAAAAAAAATTGTTTCGATTTCTGTTCACAATTGGTTTTATACTTTTTGGGTCAAGTTGAGGTTCAGTTTATGTTTTTGTCGATGTTCAACAAAACGTGTCATTTATTTAACCAAATAAACAGCTATATTTTATTTGAACACAATAATATTGAATCAGAAAACATGCGATTTACGAATGAATGCTTTCAAATAAATTTTCACCTTCTTGGAAGTCATCTCCAAACTTGTCTGCGACGTAAAATTAGATATTGGTACCTAGATTCTGAGAAGTTACAACTTGACAAGAACTTCTGCTACTCAGAAGTGTCTAATATCATTTAGTGTCTCTAAAATAAGCTGCCATGGTAACTTTATTGTTCTGTACTCACCGGATTTGTATGACATTTTTATTTGAATTCGGAATTTGAGATAATTTATACATAACTGCTATAAATTCTTTGTTATACATAACTGTGTCATATGTTCTAGTTCTATTGGAACCCGCACTTATATGGAAATTTAGTACAAATGGTCCCTTAACGATTAATTTAAAAAATACATGGCTAAAGATGGTATTAATATACCAACTTTAGCCATGTATTTTTTAAATAATAATAGACTCGCGTTTGACCACAATCTCACCTGATGGAAAGTGATGATGTGTTGGGACCTTAATATAATATATCAAATTGCTCTTGAGAAACTTAACAATTCATGATATAGGATTCTAATATTTCATGACTAGTATCTCTATTGTTTGACTGATTCAGACGAACCATTTCGATGTACCACCATTATGTTTTTATTTAAAATAAGTATAAAATACCAAATTTTTTCGTTACCGAATTGCAGCACGGATAAAAAACATTTCAAACAAGAACAAAATAAAAACGAGGCTGCTTTAGTTTCCACGGTTAATTTTCACCAGAATTTTCCACATTCCACAATGTGAACCTAACGAGAATCCATCACAAATTCTACATGGTAGGTAGCCATGGGTTTCTGCCATGGAATTCGGATAAATAACATTGTACAAATACATAACACACCACAGAATTTTATGGTAACCCAGCTTTAGTTTTAAAACAGCAATTTTGCATGTGCCTCTGGGAGTCATAAAATGCTTTTTTGTGTAAAACCTTTTTGGATTTTGGGTCCAGAGGCTGTTTTAGTGGGTATAAAAGTAAAATTGAGAAGAAAATGCACGGAATTTATTTAAAACGAAATAGGAATTTGAGTTTTAGAAAGTTGTGTGGGAAAAATGTAAATTTTATTAAAATGACACGAACTTGTACGTACAAACGTAACAATGTCCACAAAACATTTTCATCATGCAGATATAAAACGGTTGACGAGTTTTGCATAAGTAGGGCTCTTTTTTGGTTGGGAAATCAAAAAATTACTCCTTCCTCTCTTGGCGGAGTGGAGTATCAGCCTCTTAATGACTAAAACCCACCCGTGTTCCTCCAAATGCCCTTTGTGTTGCAGGGTCGCGGTAACTCTTTTGAACACATTCTGCAACCCTCGCAAGAAGTGCTACTTAGTTCACTAAACATTCACTAAACCGCCAAGTAGACCAATTCAGTAAGGGGGACAGATAAGAAACTGTAAAAAGTGCATAAATCTTTATTACTTATAGAATTTTAAAAGTTGTCACAAAAGTGTCATAAAATCTCGTAAGATTTGAATATCTCGTCTTAAGATATTCAAATTTAAAGGTCACACAAATAGGTTTTTCGTAAATAACTCGATTCATATGGGTCTAATGATATTTGCATCTTTGAAGAAAATTGTAGAGCAAAAATCAAACCGATCAATTTTTACGTCTCCGAGAAACATAGATTGAATTATTCAAAAACACAAACGCATAGTTTTCTTCGTTTTCACAATTTCGGATGGCACAGACTATAAATCTATATAACTTTTCCTGTTTATTAAGCATCTTTTCCCTCAAACACTTGCACTCTTTTACGGCCGATTGATCATTCCTAAAGACCCAATTTTATGAGTTGCGGAAAATAAACAACTGATTTTCCTTCTTTAGTTCCTGTCATTATCATAAAAACGTAAGTCCTTATTTCCCGAGCGTACTCGGGGGACAATAAATAGGCTATTTCTTTCCCAAATTTATGCAAATTGCTATAAATCGCATCCAGATAGATGGTCCCTTATTTTATTGACGTCAACATAAGAAATTGGTAATTTGGGGTAATGAGATTCTTTTGATAAGATTCGCAATAAAGAAGATTATGAAAGACTGTTTTAAATAACGACAGTGGGTGACATTTAACTACTATTTAGGTTGATTATGGGGGGAAACTCGTTGAACTACTACAACTGTGGAATCAAGTTTTTCCTAAGTAGGTATGTTGCTGTTAAATTTAAAAAATAAAATTACTCTTTACGACTCTTCCATGAAAACATGCACCATAGTTAGTACTCAAGCAAAATTTTATTTTGCTAGAATATTCTGTTACAGAATTTTAAAAACAATTTACGACATGACCGCCTAATGGTTGAAAGCATTTCACACGAACGAAAATATACTAACAAACTCTGGGCATGTTAGTTTTTAAATTCTGTTGAAAAATATTTTTGAGGACCGTTATTTAAATAACTTCAACACTGCTAACCAACGCAACAATTATGAAAAAGTTAACAAAAGCATTGTGACTGTGAGCAAACAAAACTGCAACTCCAATTAAACTGGCAAGAAGATATTTTATTATTTTAACGTACAGTTAATAAAAATTAATTTTAATAAAAAAATATTGGACATGCGCCATTGTATGTACAAAACATTTGAAAACAAGTTTAGTATATAGAGGTATGCGGTACAGAGAGTAAAGTCCCGCACACCTCCACTGAAATGAGAGGATCCCCTTTTTTTTAAGGATGGGATATCATCAAATGACTTCTTCCACTCTGGGTGGAGCGGAAGGGCGTGTCAGACTCTTATTGACTAAAACCAATCCATGTTCCTTCTAAAGTCCTTTGCGTTCCAGGGCCGCGGTAACTCTTTCGAACAAATTCCGCAATCCTGACAGGGTCTGGCCCTAGCGAGCCCCGTCTTCTATGTTGACATCTCTTTGAGGCGCACGTGAAACACAACGCGCCTGATCCGGGCCTGGTGGTGATCGGACAGCGAGCCACCCAACGCTCGCCGTCCTCAGGCCCGCGCCTACGGTGGCTGAGGATCGCCCTGCGACTCCCGACGCCCGGGGCGTCTTCTCCTGTAGCGGCGGTTTGGGCAAAGGCCTTGCCTTTCCCTCGCGTGGCCTGCCTCCTCCTTCGTTAGCATTACTGCTTCGCAAAAGGAGGTGACCGCTTCCCAAGCCTCCTCGCTCCGGACCATGGATTCAACCAGGGCCGGGGGAGGATCCTCCTACCAGACGGTTATTGTGTCTGGTGGGCAACTGCCCTATAGTTGATATTTGGACTGTTTTTTTATGTTCAAGTCGCACGGAGAACTTTGCTTGCGCGATGCAGGATTTCGTTGTTAGTTCGTCGTAGATGGCGCTGCGGTTCTTTTTGTTGCCGTACAAATTTCGTTTCTTAGTTTTTCATGTGGCGGCATGTATGCCGCTACAAGTATTCTTAAACATACAAGTAAAAATACATAATTTGTGGAAAGATTAATAAAACCTGTATTAGGCACGTACAGACGCCAGCACATCAAGTTACAATAATCTGTCAAATTTCTTTAATAGATCTTTAACTTTTTCGCTAAAGTATTTGGTTCAAAGTTGATTGGGAAAATTTTACAGTTTCGGGTAGCTTGACGTGCTGGAGTCTGTACAGCAACAATAGAAAACACATTATACAAAAGCACGTGTAAAAGTTATTTGTACCTGTTTAAAAATTAGTATCTTTTATCACAGCTACTAAAATCTTAAGGTAAAAACTAGAAAATACGAAAAACATTAAAAGAAAAACATAAGCCACACTCGATGAAAAATCACAACAGAAATAATACAAATAAGCACGGAGAAACTCCCAGATGCGTAATCACAACATCCAATTTTTATATACACTAACATGTTTTCAGAAAACTAACGACATAACAATATAATTCATCACGAAAATTCAACAACCCACCTTTAACATAATATAATAACGGTCCTAAGGTGATAATTTTTCATTTTACCATCAAAGGCCTGACCTCGTGAAATACTTTGTTGATGGCAAACAATTTTGTCAGGGGTCGATAAGACGGCTGCTAGAACCCTCTTACACATTTTTCTCATTATTAGGGTTAGTTCACACTCAGGTACGCGACGCTGAAAATTGTGAGCTGCGTTAAGCGTGACGTCGCGCGTCGTCGCGAGCTACAGGCGCGATGCGGCTAGGATAGAATAGAATAGAATTTATTTCCAACGTAAGTATTACATTGTAGTATACCACAACTTAAGACTAAGTATTAATCAAAATAAGTAGGTTCTTACAATAAGTTCACAGAACAAACATTCTTAGAAATTGATAAATCATTTCGTACGCTAAAATTATGCGTTTTTGTTTGAACTTCCAATCAAACATAAAAACTGATGTTAGAATTATGTTAACAAAAAAATAACTAATATTGGTGGTATACAGTTAAAAATTCTTTACCTTCCGCGCTAGTCAAAGACTGTTACGGCAAGGTAAGGATTCTCGCTCCAGAAATACCAACTGTAAGTTAATTGACATAAGGACAGTTCTCCATTTTTTATGGTCATAAAAAATGAGTAATGAGTTTGGCATAAACAAGTAGTACATGCAAAAATGTCAGACAACATGACTTTTAATGCGTAACAAGATGCGTAAACCCTATTACAGAAATTATCCGTATAATTACGTCTATGACAACGAGTTGTCAATTCTTTGCTGCTTGTCGCGTTACGCCTGTCAGCGGGAGTCATAAAGCCGCCCACTGTTTCGGTTTGTAAATTTTGTTACCAAAATACTTGTGGCGATCAGTAAGTAGAGTATTTCTGAATAGATAGGTCCAAAAGGCATACTTCATACAAGACGTAAGTAGAGAAGTATGTTAGTAAAATAAAATTTGCGATTGTGTGACGTACACCGTGCGTTTCTTCTCGTTACAATTTACCTTCTCAGTGAATATTATACAAACAAAAAACAAAGCTTTCGAACTTTTATTGAAAGTGCCTTTTTATCTAAAGTTAAAAGTGGGCGTCTCATCGCCTCTGCGTGTGATCTAACCCTAATAAGCATATTATCAGGTCTCAGGAAGGTTACGGCTATTTCGGATTTTGTAACGGGTAGTATATTTTGAATTTTGTGCGACATTTTTGGGGTAAAATGGCTGTATTTCGTACGGATTAGTTGGAGAGGTTTGGTTAAATATTAGTTGCTACGTTTTCTGGTAAATGAAATCTTTGTACTACATAATAATATACTATCAATCCGTAGTGTCCTTCAAATTCTAATTTGAAATTTTTTATTTCGCTTAGGTCTACATGGGCACTTATTAAACGTAAATAGCTATAGTAGGCGCCAGATAAATGTGGAATAAAGTACATTGACCTTTCCCTAATAACTGTTCATAGGTACCTGAACAATTAAATATGAATCGTTTTTCATTATTAGACAATGTTAAGGATCACGAGAGATGATGATTCGGGACAGCTTTGTGTCATTAATTCCGTTTTTCAAATAAAAATGTCAATAATTTTAGGTGGGTCAATGACCGTTATTCCACGATTATCTGGCGCCTACTATAGTGCACAGTTCCAATTGATATTTTTCTTTAGCGAAGAACCGACAATAACCTCCATAGCTTCCTAATTATTATTATTATTATTTGTTGTTATTTAACTAGAAACAGTCAATAGAATGACCAATTTAGTGTACGTACTTTACAAAAAAAAAGTGAACATCGAACACAATAAAAACTTTAATTTCACTGTAATATTTAAATTGCTTGCGGCCTTTTATATGAAACAAAAAATAACTATGAGCACATTTTAGCAAACATTATTTGTACGTTGTGTGGGTACTGAAACAAAAAACTGTGTAAATAAGCTTGTATGTTTATAGTAGCGCCAACGTGTTTACGACTGATGTTAATTATGCAAAATAAAACCTCACTAATTAAAAATGTATGCAATTCAAACAATTTATGTAAACTCTTTGAAAGTGGTCATAAAATATTTACAAAGACTTGAGTGAAGGACAATTATTTTTGGGACTGCTTTAGGGCTGTACACCAACAATGAACTATTAATAGATTTCAGGGAGCGGGTTCTATTTAGGTATTTATTATCATGGACCAAGTCTGGGATTATGTCAATTTAATTTGTGCTTGTGAAGCACTTGTAAGATTTTTTCAGCAGTTTTGTCAAAGTTATACTTAAATTATCTCACAAGAATGTGCCACGGAACGATTATCGCGCAAATACGCGGTCATCGCGTTGATTTGTTTGTCAATAGCGCCCTATGTTGGCGCAACGACACGATCAAATTTGCCGTACAAATATGAAAGCGACGATCACGTATTCGCGCGAAGATCGTTTTGTTTTAGAACGACGATTAAAAGTTGAGGACGTGCAAACCCTGGTCTACCTGTGTGCTAATTTCATGTAAACCATTCAGCCATCGCTGCGAAGGTTTGATCAACTAACAAACAAACATTGAAACATCAAAGACTTTCTCATTTATATTCGTAGAAAAGAACGACGATTTCAGTTTGAAGTAAAATATGAAAAAGAAACGTTAAAAACTGTTACGTAAAGGTCATGATTTAGAATTCCCGGAAAAAGTTAATTACATAAGATCTTAATACTTACGAAAGCGAACTGAATGTCAAGTTAACTACTAAGGGCTGAAAACGATAATTACAGCCAGAATACTTCCAGGAATTTCCGGTTTTATAAGTATATTTTCTTGGTGCTTATGAGAGAGGCCAAGTTTGAAAGATAAGTAAGCCTAATAAAAATGACTTTAATTTAAAAAAATTATAGATCACTAGGTTTTGCCCGTGACTTCATCCGCGTGGAATACTTACATGGGGCAGACATTTTTATTTTAAGATTATGGAGTTTAGTAAAGTTTCAGTCGATGCTACTGAACAGAGAAGGAACATAGATAGATATAGAGTTTAACAAATGTTCGACGTGGTTCTTTAAATTGACTTAACTTTTTTATTTATGAACCGATTGACACGAAACAAACACTAAATGTTAAATGAGGCCACTGTTTATTAGTGAAAACACACACACATCTAAATCGAATAAGCTGTTTCTGAGATTAGCGTGCACAAACGCACAGACAAAAATTCTAACAGTAATTGTTTTGGGTGCTATTTTCGTTGATAAAGGTCTCAATAATATTTTTTCTCATTTATCTTCCATGGACAGACAGCGATCCGTTACAATTTTATTATATGTATGTATACAGATGTAGATATAATTATGGCATTTTTAGATTAGAAACATCATTCATAAGTGTTGAATGAAGTTTGACAGTGAATCATTAATAGAATTTAATAAAAATGTGTAGTCATCGAATATTTTTGCAGATCACCGGTGACTGCTCTAGTTTTAGCATAAAATGTAATTTTGTCATTTTAATGGATTACCTTAAATTATATTTGCCTATTCATCCATGTTTAGTAAGGGTGAACTTGGAGATATCGTTTTAATGTCATTCGAAAAAGCAAAGCAGGTTTTGTATAAAAATCAACCCTTAATCATAAGGTACATTGATCATTCTGTCGGAGTGGTTGCAAATTTTACTGCCGGGCTGAAGTGTAGAGAAAAGTGTTAATGGGTTATTCCAAACAAAATTCCCCAGTAACAACCTTTTTTATTATTTTATTTTTAAGGTTGGGAAATCATCAAATGACTTCTTCCGCTCTGGGTTGAGCGCGTGGGCGTGTCAGACTCTTACTGACTAAAACCCATCCCTGTTCCTTCTAAAGCCCTTTGCGTTCCAGAGCCACGGTGACTCTTTCGGAAACATTCCGCAACCCTGGCAGGCTCTGGCCCTAGCGGGCCCCGTTTTCTATGCTGACATCTCTTTGAGCCGCGCGTAGAACATAACGCGCCATCGACCCGGGCCTGGTGGTGATCGGACAGCGAGCCACCCAACGCTCAACGTCCGCAGACCCGCGCCTTCTCCTCTAGCGGCGGTTGGGGCGCAGGCCTTGTCTCTCCCTCGCTCGCCCTGCCTCCTCCTTCGCTAGCATTACTGCTTCGCAGAAGGAGGTGACCGCTTCCCAAGCCTCCTCGCTCCGGAACATGGATTTAACTAAGGCCGGACGCGAGAGGTCGCTGCCGCCGATCGCCTCGACGAGAACACGCCAGTGCTCAGCCCAAGCAGGGCAGACCTCCACCCAGTAACAGCCTGGAGTCTGCATCTGCGCTCGGTGCATGGCAATTAAATTGACTTAATGAAATGTGGGAGTACTTATACATGTTGTTCCAGAAGTGCGTGGTCGTAATTAAAGGTCATATACATTAAAGAAAATGTATCAAGACATACAATTTTTGATTGCCATACTTATTACTGTTTTCAATCTATCATACAAAGATATAATTCCATTGCAACCCATGCTTTATTTACCGGTGCTAGTGCAAATGGTCACTTTAAAATCAACTTAACGATAATATGTATATAGTATGTACATAGGTGGCATTCAGTTGAAGTTTTCTCGAATCAGTCTTTGTAAAAGCTCCCCTTAGGCAGGTAATTAATTCACCGAGAAGACTATGAATTACCCTAGTTTAAGGTAAAATTGATTGATTGATGAAGAAAAAAAGCTTAATACTTTTTTCTTTATCGATCAATCAATTTTAATGAAAAAAATACTAAATAAGGACTCAACGTTAACTAAACTTCAAAAAAATGTAGCTAAGCCTATTTACTGAGAAATCCCTTTCAGCGCCAGACTAGCTCTAAATAAACCCTTTCAAGGTAAGAAGGAGTCTTGTTTGATGGTAAATCCTAAAAAATAAAGATCGTCTACGGTAGGTACACTCAACCACACGTCACTGGTACCACTAAAACTTGAACTAATAATTTAGGATTTCATGGTTTTCCTATCATTTAAATTGTCAAGTTTCTTAGAGAGATTTCACCCTTATAATTGATCCTAACGATCAATGCAATAAAAGTACAGGTTGTAAGTTTTACAGATTTTAGTCAGTTCGATTCCCGGGTGTAGCAAGCGAATTTTCGAAAATCTTTGAATGCAGTTTTCTTTCCATTCAAAAATAAAGGAATGTTTTCTTTGAGTTAAATTTTCTATGTACAGTATTAAGAGTACTTTCCCTTTAGGTGGCATTACAAAATTCCACCCTGTATATGAAAACGCTTTGTCAAAATTTCGCATCGTTGCCAGCCGGTCGATTCTGTAAACATGTCGAAGTGAAGGCTTGGGTGAAGTGATCACGAGGTGAGGTGTCAATTCATATAATCAAGATGTCACGTGATCACGAAGTTTTTTTTTTTTTTTTATTTTTTTTTTTTTATTTATTTATTCAAGAAAGTTACATGGAAAAAAATACACATTTCATCTGCCAAACTGCTGTACAGTTTGTCGGCAGTGTTCTCGTGGATACAGTTTTATAATATACAAGTACTTATTACCCTATACTATGGGTACATATACGCAAAGTCGAAACAAAAACACAAACATTAACAAAAAGGGGTACACACACTAAATATCTAATAATGGGGTCAGGTCGCCTTGCCCACCAGGCTAGCATGAGCAACGCACGCAAGCACACAATCGTCCCGACCGCCGCCGCACCCCGCCCCGCCGGAGGGAGACAAGCAACCCAGCGCGAGCGAGACGCCGCGACGGCCGCTCGAGCGGCCACAACAACAACACGGCGCGCGCGCATGCTAGACCGGTCGGCCCGCGTCCGCCTCTTACAGTCACTACATAAATAGGTTCTTACGCTAAGGACATAAACCTAAATAATGCTTACGCAGGACATTTTTTAGGACATTTCTAGGAACTGCTTCAGTTGTAATTTGCGTAGGTAATTCATTTAATAATGTCGGAATGAGCCATCGCTGCGTCCTTTGACCAAAATAATTCTTTACTTTCGGAACTAAATATTTGTTTCTTTGCGTCGCTTTACGGGTTTGCCGGTTATACACTCTCTTAATGTTGTGTTCGTTTTTATTGTGGTGTCCTAAGATTATAGTTATCTTTACTTTTTGCTGAATGGGTAATAGTTTACAAATTTTAAATAATTTTTCGTACTCCTTATTAATGTTGTCTTTAGTTGCCTTGTTTGTTAGTAATTTTAACAGTCTAATTTGCAATTTTTTTATTTTATTTAAATGTACCGGAAACGTCAGTCCATAAGCAGCCAACCCGTAATTTATTGTTGCATCTGCGAGTGCGTGGTAAAGGATGTACAGTATTCGCTTACTAACTATATATTTTAAATTATTCAGTTTCCCTAGTACTGAGCGAAGTCTTCCACACACAGTGTCTACATGTGCGTCCCAAGTAAATCTTTCATCGATTGTTAGTCCTAGGTACTTGTAGTTCGCTACGCGCTCAACACACTCACACTGACAGTTTGCCTTGTTATCATGAAGGCATTCATACGAGTGGCCCTTTACTGAGATATAGGCATTCTTTGCTACACGGTTATACGGAGATGATATCAACATACATTTGGTTTTATTTAAATTGATAAGAATGCCATTATCGTGCGCCCATTTAACTAAATTATCCAGATCTTCTTGCATTGCGGACTGGATCAGTTCACAGTCCCGGCCACTGTATGCCAAGCACGTGTCGTCTGCATACATATAGGTATTACAATTTTTTATGACATTGACCATACTATTGACGTGCATGATATACCCAATCGGTCCATAAACTGATCCGGTCGGCACCCCATAATTAACTTTGCCGAGTTCACTGTCTGATCCTTTAACCCTAACTTTTAGGTACCTGTTGTGCAGATATTGCCTGAACCACCCCTTTACAGGACCTCGTATTCCGCACTCGTCCATGGCCTGCAGCAAGCCCTCATGGTCCAGAGTGTCGAAGGCTTTTTTAAAATCAATAAATGTTAATAAAATCACTTCTTTCGAATTTAGTGAGCTATTTATATCATCAGTAAATTTATTTAAAGCCGTTGCTGTGCTTCTATTTGGCCTGAAACCGTGTTGAGTATCAGTTAGAATATTATTACTTTCTAAAAACACTGTAATTTGGCCCATTATTACTTTCTCGACTATTTTATTAACTACGCTCAATATCGCGATAGGCCTATAATTTGTGTATTCTTTGTATTTCCCCCCCTTGAAGATTGGTCTTATAATTGAAATTTTTAAATCATTAGGGTATAATTCTCGATCTATACATTTATTTATGAAATGAGCAATGACTCCGCTAATTGGATACTTAATTATTTTTAAATCTTGAACTCTAATATCATCAAAACCAGGTGATTTGTTGCATTTTAACTTATCAATTATTAAACATATATCTCTCGGGCATACCTTTTTAAATCTGAAACTCACATCACTTTCCTTTACATATTCACATCTTTCATAGAATAAACGGTTACATACATGCTGCTGTTTTAACGAACCAATTTCATTAGTAAATGTTTGACAAAAATTGTTACATACGCTATCCAGTTTCTCGTTACTTCTTATAAAATACTTTTGTATCACGTCATCGATATTCATCTTTTTTCTGCCAAGCCACTTGTTCGCACACTCCCATACTTTTCTCATGTCTCCATTGCAGTTTTTTAACTCTAGTCGCCTGTGCGCATTTCTAGCAACATTTACAGCTTTATTTGTTTTATTTCGATATTTTGTGTATTCTAATCGTAGTGTCATATTTTTAGGATTTGCTTTCCATTTTCGAAACAATGCATCTTTATATTCTAATATTTTTTGCAACTTTTTATCAACCCAAATATGAGATTCACGTTGTTTAGTTATTTTGTCAGTTTTCGACGTGCTGTAAATATTGCTAAAAACATCGCACAGTCGCCTATACAATTCCAAAGGGTCTTCAATACACAAGAAATTATTCCATTCTACATTTAATAACTTAGTTTTGACCGATTCATTATTGAGTGTCGTGCGATAACAAGGAGGCATCAGCTGTTTATCCACTTCCATTGAGAGTCCCGTTAAGTAGTGATCGGATACTTTAGTCATTAGTACGTAGGCGTGCAGCTCGCCGGCTGGTCGCGCACTTCGCACAAAAATATGATCGATGCATGATGTCACTCGTCGCTCCGATAACACTACCTCACGCGTAACATCTTGGATGCAACATTCTAGGCCTAACTCACTCAAAGTGTCTAGATATTCGTTGGCACGTAAGTCGGTTTCCCCTTGTAATATGTTGATGTTGCAGTCTCCCATAAACACCAAGTCATTTCTAACCGGTATATCTTGTATTAGGTTCTTGAGTTCATTAACAAAGTGCGCTTTATTCATTCGTGGAGGCCTGTAAGTAATTATTATGTCAACTTTTTTACCTTTCGTGATTATTTGACCATGTATTAGCTCACAGTATAGACTATTATTCTGTATCATTTCAAACTCCAAATTTTCCTGTACATAGATTATAATACCACCTCCCCTTCTTTCTTCTCTAGTTAAGTAATATGAGCAGTAGCCATTTATTTCATAATTATAAACTTCCTCCTCTTTTATGTTTATTTCGGTAAGACAAATTAGGTCCAATGTAGGTAAACAGTCCTTTATTAGTACAATAAACTCATTAAAATGCTTCCTTAACGAACAAATATTCATGTGTATGATATTTAATTTACTTTTGTTTTGCGTAACATGGTTTATCCATTGCTTTGTAGACTCATATTTTGAGTATGTAATATCCTGTAGGTCTTCAGCGTTCATGTTTTTATTTAAGTAATTAGCTGTTTATTTTTATTTTTTTTATTTAATGTTCAAGTGAGATGTCATTCCATCGTGATTATATGGATTGACAGCTCACCTCGTGATCACTTCACCAAAGCCTTCTACATGTTTACAGAATCGACCGGCTGATTTTGAAAGCCTTTATTAAAACACAAAAAAAACAGCATTGTGCGATTGACTGTACCTTCTTTCTCCACTTTTTGTGAACCTCAGAATTATGGTAATACGGACTCATTCAACCTTATTTCAGCTTAAAACCGGCCAAGTGTGTGTGGTACCGTGTGTTTAAGGGTTCTGCAGTCGGTATGCATGAAAGAAGGAATAACATTTATTTGTCACAATCGAGATACCAAACTAAAAGAACCTTAAAGAATGGACAAAAATTATATTCACAAAAATTTTAGCTGTGCCTTCAAAGAATTGGTTTTGTCGACTGCATGAATAAGTTTGTTTTTGATCGTATTTTAATCTCAAAGGAACAAAGTTACATTTGCCGTTTTTTAATTAAAATACTGGCTAGAATCTCCGAGTAAAATGACAGTGTAACATCCGAATATACATAAATATATATTTAAAAAAAAAAGTTTCTTGCCATTTTCCTACGGAACCCTAAAAAACTTCACCTACAAAGTGCTCTTTTAGCCCACTTTAATGAGTATAATAGGATTTTTTATTAGAAAAAGTTACATGGATTTTGTTCTGCCTCACCTTTGAGTTTAAATTGCACCTTTACGAAGAAGTTGGAAACGTGCGTTACGAACGTTAAAGCAATTTTGGGGAAGATTTTGTTGGTATTTATTTTGCATTTAGGTTATTAGCGGTATTTATTTTATTAGTGGTAATAATTTATGGCTAGGGGTACTGGTTTCCGTGCGAGGGAAAGGCAAGGCCTTCGCCCCAACCGACGCTACAGGACAAGACGCCCCGGGCGTCGGGAGTCGAAGGCGATCCCCGGCCACCG
The DNA here is from genome assembly GCA_905163435.1 of Mamestra brassicae. Lineage (NCBI taxonomy): Eukaryota > Metazoa > Arthropoda > Insecta > Lepidoptera > Noctuidae > Mamestra > Mamestra brassicae. Next base: position 18,524,753 of record LR991001.1, read on the forward strand.
TAGGCGCGGGCCTGCGGACGGCGAGCGTTCGGTGGCTCGCTGTCCGATCACCACCAGGCCCGGGTACCGATGGCGCGTTGTGTTTCGCGCGCGTCTCAAAGAGATGTCACCATAGAAGATGGGGCCCGCTAGGGCCAGAGCCTGCCAGGGTTGCGGAATTTGTTCGAAAGAGTCACCGCGGCCCTGGAACGCAAAGGGCATTAGAAGGAACACGGATGGGTTTTAGTCAGTAAGAGTCTGACACGCCTCTGTGCTCCACCCAGAGCGGAAGAAGTCATTTGATGATTTACCATCCTTAAAAAAAACGGGTACTGGCTTTTTAGAAATACAAAATTTACTGATGGAGATGATCATGTAAATTTAATATGTTGTTTGAATGGTTTGGTGTTTGAAAGTTCTACTTCGTAGCTCATGATCCTAGGTTCGATTCTCGGATCGAGCAGCATGCAGTCAGTTGTCTAGATTTGAGCTCGGTTGTTGGCAACAATTTTGTTGTTTTTTAGGCTTCTTTGTACCTACACAATATTGTACCTATGTGCGTCACTTTCACGTGAACAAACAATATTTCTTTCTTTATTTTTTCTAAATATAACTAGTGAAAATTTGTGGTGTATTAATATATCTAGAGACAACTCGGTTTAACAACTCCGAAATTCATATAAATTATGTATTTCACCACCAACTCTGTGTACCCCAGGGGAAGTGAATACATTTCAGATATGCATAGGGAACAAATCCTTTATTTTCACGTTTTTCCTCATTGAAAATGTCGCAGAAATACTCTTTTCCTTATATAAATAGAGTGTTACCAAACCAATCTTAAATTTACCATCTGCCCCAGTTTAATTTTAGATCAAAATATTTTACGGGATGCTAACTTTTGCTAACAGTTTTGTCTGCATTCGAGGTTATTTTTTTTTAGTACGTTCTGTATGTAGATTTCGTAAAAAAACGTTACAAGATAGTTTCCAGTAATAATAAATAATAATAATAATAATAATAATGTTTATTGAAATAATAAGTTTACATAAAGTGTACATATGGTTCAATATTATATATTTTTATATTGGCCTATAATAGTATTATAATAATCTGGATAAAAACTATGGTATGACAAGTATAACATTACAGTTACAAAAATAAAATTCTGAAGGCAATATAGTGCGTTGCCCGATCTAGGTTTATTTAAACCTGTGTTTCAGGCCATCTCTCTACGACGGTACTTTTTAAATAGGACAGTCAATTAATTAAATTAACATATATTTTCAATATCCAAGTAGGAACAATGTTTTGCGCTCTCTTATGATAAACTATGCTTATGGTATGTATTTATAACTAAAACTAAAATTATTATAAGTGATCTACCAGTGATCTATCTCTGCACAACATTTCATCAAAATTGGTTCAGCTATTTAGACGTAAAAGCTTAACAAACAAACAGACTCACTTTCGCCATAATAATAATAATAATAGTTAAGGATTATAGTAGGACTAGGTTTACCTCGTGACTTCGGACGCACATATTTCGTTTTTTCTTGTTCCCGTATATAGTCTTTCCCATGAATGTGGCTATCATATACAAAAAGAAATTCCAGAGATTAGCACGTTCAAACAAACAAACTCTTCAGCTTTATAATATTAGTATAGATAGTATATAGTAAATAGTATAGATGAGTCTACCGACTAGACAACTGTTTAATTTAAATTAGAAAAGTTTCTCTAAGAAATGAATAAACGTTACCTTTAAGAAGTTACCTCGGAACCGCTCTGCAGTAATAACGTAGGTACTAAGTTTAACTTTGCAATACAGTTTTAATAGTAATAAGTTGGCGGTAACTCAATGGTAAGCTTGGAACTCGTTCTGGAGCAGTAATGTTAGTATTTACAAGGTTATGTAATCTATCCTGTTCCAAAAGTCCGTTTGGATAAACGGAACCTTTATAGTATCACTCGTTTGTCGATCTGTCCGTCTGATAGTTCTTTACCTATAGATTACAGAAAAAAAACCGGCCAAGTGCGAGTCGGACTCGCGCACGAAGGGTTCCGTACCATTACCTAAGAAAACGGCAAAAAAAAACACGTTTGTTGCATGGGAGCCCCCTTAAATATTGATTTTATTCTGTTTTTTAGTATTTGTTGTTATAGGGGCAACATAAATACGTCCTCTGTGATCAACTGTAGATACAGCCTGGCGACACACGGACAGACAGATAGCGAAGTCTCAGTAATAGGGTCCCGTTTTACCCTTTGATTAAAGAAGACTAAAGATTTTTTCTTTTCTAGATAATGTTCTACAAATAACAACAGAAGCAAAAACTTAACGTGCTTTATGAGGCACGGAGGAGTCTCAGTATGTTAAAATGGTCATCCATCCATAGACCGACCTCGGAAAACGTTGCTTAACCTTGGTAATCGACACGTATTATTTACTCAAAAAATCCTCTAGTAATAATAACGTTCGCATTCGCAATCTGTCAAAAAATTCCTTGCGACTGACATGCGAATGTGAACTTTGCTTAAGAATTAATAGAATTGGCACTCATCCTTTTCAAATCTACTACAAACATGGCAAGAAGTACTTTTATCCGCTATCAGAGATTTTATTTCTTATCTCCGCATGAAAAATGTTACAGTTATTTTCCAGAAACGTAGGGGAGAACGGGGCTAAACGTGCCGCGGGAAAATTGTTCCGATTGAAATAAGCTTTATAAAAAAGAGATAAACATATAAGTAAATTAGTCAGAAAACGGAACGCTGCAGCGCACCGATGGCAACTATCTTAGTTTGGCCAGCAACGTCCGGTACATTGTTAAATAATATCGAACAACTTCCCCGCGGCACGTTTAGCCCCGCTCCCCCCTACTACAAAATTGGCATAGTCGGCAATCCTAGATAAAATGTGGCTGATAACCACGCCAAATGATCATTTTTATAGTCTGTTTTCGTGGTATATTTTGTGTAGGAGCAGTGACATATTTTTTATTTAATTATTTTGATTAAGTCTGTTTCCAGGTACTATCCTGGAAACGGACTGAATTTCAAGTTACTGTAAAAATGTAGTAGTAGCTTCTCGATGGACTGTTGTTTTTGTTGTATTGAGGTCGAACATTTTTTAGGAACTTTTTGAAATTTTATCTAAACTATAGTACTCATCCTGTTTTTTCTGAAGGATTAGGCAGAGAGCTACCTATAGTACACCCACTATACCATCCATTAGGCTAAGCTCAGACTCAGAGTTGCTGGTTAGAAATTCCAGAAGTTCAATCATAACCCGGACCTCAAGTGCAGCAGCTGTACCTATGTCGAAGCGCGCTTGCAAGACTGGTAATATCCTATACCATTTGTTTTTATTCATGGGAATACAAAAAGGTTATCCATTTTGCGAGCAGTATTAATTACGCGGCTAATTTTAGTTTTGACTGTCTGGAAAATTGTTAAATATCACTATAAAATATTGGCAGCCAATTTCGATCCCTAAATACCCCAAATATTTTTATAAGACATGACAATATGCATAGTCATTCGGTAGATTAAAGGTAAAATTGTTGCTGGTTATTTCAAGAGATGTCCGTATAAAATGGCTTCGTTGTATAACATAAAATAATACTAATCTGCTTCAGAATTTTGGCGAGATATTTGAAAAAGGTTTCAAGAAAAATAAAATAGGAAACGAACCTTTTAACAGTAATAACTCTAATTAAATAGACTAAACTTATATAAATTTATAATTGCCGGACGTAAACTTGTCGCAAAGACAAAGAAAGTTCAACCATCCAGATGATAAGGCCACACTTCCAGCTGACGGCTTTTTAAAATAAAAAGCTGAATAAATATTTGATTTCTTATTCTCAAGGATATAATACGGTTTGATGAGAAATGTATGCTTGCATGCATATTTGTCTTTTTCAATATAATTTCTTAGCTTTCTAACTTGAACCATAATGGTTAAAGTTATCGTCGTTATCGTCATAAAAAACGTCAACTGCCCCGGCATACACCTCTCCGAAGTGTCGCCACATCGACTTATCTTGTCCGTCTCGCCTCCTGCTGATTCTCGCGGGCCACCTTGCACGCCCAACCAACGCTCCAACGCTGCACTTTCCGGTAAGTGTTTAAGACTCCAGAACCTTTCGACCCCATCGACTATCTGTCCTTGCCCTGCCAAGATGGCATAAGCTTACGGTGAAAGTAAGCTTGTAATATTTATAGAGGGTATGCGGTACAGAGAGCAAAAGTCCCGCACACCTCCATTGAAAAGAGAGGATCCTCTGACCGGACGGATATTGTGTCCGGTGGGTAACTTCCCGATGGTTGTCGTTCTCTATTTTGTGTAGTAGTGATATTTTGTAACAATTTCATCATGTTAATTTACGAGTAGGTGAAGTGAGTTTGAAGTGAACTGTCAATCGCTAGCATCAATTGGTATGACTTGACACTTCATCTTACTTTTCACGGCGGTATTTCCTAGAATCGACCGCTTGTGTACTACTGCATACCTAAGTACCTCTCTGCCTATCTTGTCGGGGGTTATATTGGCTTGATGTTATGTTATGTTTATACTTGCCTGTATAAGTCTCCTATTTCCCAACAAACTAAATGTTATCAACACTCGCTAACACTACAAACAAAGCCTTACGTGTGTTCACACACATTTCCTACGCTTAAGGTATGGTTCCCACACACGCGACGCCGCTATTGCCCTACGTCACGACCGAGAGATAAAATACAAGTGCACACCAGTCGTAATGTGGGAACCACCCTCTTAGATACATTACACTTACGTAGTTGAGTTTATGAATGTTTGGTTTCTTTTTGAGATTTTTGTTGTGGCCGTAATCAAAGAGCTTCTCGCTAAATAATAACAGCGACACGGTCTGAACTTTGGGGTTAAGAGACGCTTACCGGATCTTTGATAGTCGTTACTTGTAGGCAGAAGGCAGAACATCTAACACCAGTCTTGCGGGGTATCGTGTTGCCCAGTTACTGGGCGTTGGAGGTCAGATAGGCAGTCGCTTCTTATAAAATACTGGTATTCAGCTAAATCCAGTTTGACTGGCAGACAGACCCTAGCGTTGTTGGACAAAGGCTAGGTAGAATGAATACAAGATAATTCGTTGTAAATTCGTTGATTTCTTGCGTTATTTTCATGAAAACCTATATTAATACATTTGACCTTGATCTGCATCACCAAACTGTGCCTAAAAGTCTAAAACTTCAAAAGAGTAAGGTTTTCATAATAACTAAGTAACCCTTCTTAGTTATTATGAAAACCCGGTTCAATTTTCGGTTTCTACAAGGTGTTATTTGGTTTTCCCATCTGGTCTTCTACATAGCTGCCTAGACTTTGGATCTATAACCGATTGATTGCAAAAATGTTGCTCCGTATAAATAAAAGGTCTTAAATAAATGGTGAAATGTGATTAGGTAAAGATACAACTCTGCCTAACCTTTATATTACATCATTTATTAACATACCTAATATCGCTCCGTATTCTTAATAAACTACACCGCATAATTTTTCATCCAAATTTAATACCCAAATATTAAGATTCTCCGAATATTTAAACTAATTCGCCGAACCATCAATTCTAATAGTTGCAGTAAAGTTCAGGGCCCGCCTTCCATCAGTCACTCTGATGTATAGCCGTGCTGACCTTTATAAGAAATTTATTGCCCATTGACACTAACCTAGCCTTATTTGTGATGTATCGATCAAAGCTGCATTGTTTTGTGTTCGGACGGAAATAGACTGAGTGAAGGCTTTTGGTGGAGAATTGAAGGACAATCTTAAACCTCATTGAAAACGTTTTTATTTGGGTTTGTGTTAAATGTTAGCGACACACAAGGTAGACTAATAGCCACCAGCGGGGACCGCTGTATGCGAGATGCACAGAACCGATTGATGTGGCGATATCTGGGAGCGGCCTGTGTCCAGCAGTGGACGTCTTTCGGCTAAAATTCAGATGAAATTATATCATTTTTTTAATTTGCCTGTTGACTTAGTTGCTTGGCTTTATTTGCTTCTGTTAGAAATATGATTTTTGAGCCTGCTGTAAGATTTTATATGGCACATGAAATATTTGTACAAAATGGAACTGAGATCTAAAACTAGACTTTTTTACAGTTACCCCTATCAACCCTAATCTCTTCAAAATTAGAGTGAACAGGCTTCTTCTGGCTAAGCTCGCTCCATCGTCGACTTTGTATCTGGTATCTATAACCTAGACTAGAATCAAGAGCAAACCCATATTAAATAATAAAAAAGGCTTATTTCTATTTGAATATGTAGTCATGCAAACCACCCTTAATGTAAATTCCATGTTACACGAAACTCCAATCACAAAGCATTAAATTACAAACTTAAAACTTAAACAATTTATAACAGCGATATGTAAAATGGCGACCCAATAACTTGAACATAATATACATGCATTACAAACCTACATGTTACAGTCATTTGTCGAAACCGGTTTCAAGTGGCATTAGTCAATACCGGTTTTGACCAATTAACGAAAAAACTGTGATGCGTTTTGTCATCTTAAAAATCAGTTATTACGTTAAACATCCAAGTTACCTATTAGGCTGTGTAAAAAAAAATAGTACGTCTCAATATTTTGATATTTCAAAGGGCACAAAAAGTCCTACCATGGCTTAAACGTTATATGTATTTTAAAAAAGAAAACTGATCAAAACTTGTTTCGACTAATTTTAGCAGGTTTGACTACGACACATATATTAGGACTCTAGTGTGTAAACTTAGGTAAATTTATGCGAATATATAATTGAGCAAGACGTGTTTTAGCAGTTTAGTATTTGCTTATTTCGGTAGGATTCTGAAACGCTGCAGTCAAATAAACCTGAGCGACTTACTGGCTTCACAGAATTTGGTTTATATGCTTATAAACAGCCGGCTGTCGCAATATTTGAAGAAGGACTTGAATAGCAAAGCGTCTCTTGAAAGGATTCCGAGGAAATACTAGCCTTATGTTTGTACCTGTTTGCACAGCGTCTTTAAATCATAATTGCCCAGGAACAGTTTGAAGCTTAGGTAAGTATTTACTTACATAAAACGCAACGTAACGCCTGTTTATCCCGAAGCGTTAAACAAAAGTGTAACTCTATAGTTACACTTCTTTTTAACGTTTAAAAATAGGAGGAGGTTCTCAATTCAGTTGTATGTTTGTTACCTCATAGCTCCGTCGTTTATGAACCGATTTGAAAACATTTTTGGTCCCATAGAAATTTCATCAAAATCGATTTAGTAGATTAGTTTTTAAATCAAAATAGCGGGAGAAATTAGGAAATATATCATCCAAGTAAACGAAATTGCGTGTTTTGCTTTCCTGTCACTTTCCAGTGGTGTAAGATGTAGGGTACCATTGTTATTATTTGGAAGTTGGTAGTATTTTTTTGTCCAAAAATTTTTAAGTCCTAATGTACTACATAAACAAAAGTCCTCATATGAAGTTGATGTGGCTTAAAAAGTTGCCCAACCTAAATGAGACTGGGCTGGACATGTCTGCCACATGGACGGAAAAGCTGTGTACCCTTAAAAAAACAGGACTGGTGCGCCCTTAAACAGCGACACAAGTCTGCGGCAGACCGCGAAGGAGATGAAGGGACGACCTGATAGATGTCTTCACTACGAATAAATAAATAGATGGAAAAGGCAAAATCGTGACCGTTGGAAAGATTGGCGGGTGGCTTTTACCCAGTAGTGGCAAGTTTAAGTCCCATGTAGGATGAGATCCACTTACCATCCACAGTTTGTGAATGTGTGTGTACATATGTTTGTTACTTCTTCACGCGCAAACGGCTGGACTGATTTAGATAAATTTGATATAGAGATTGTTTGAGTCCCGGGAAAGGACATAGGATGGTGGATGGTAGATGGTGAGTTTTTATCCCGGAAGTATGTTCCCTTGGGATAATTTTCAATTTTCGATATTCACGCGAGCGGAGCTGCGGGCGGCAGCTAGTTTATAACATAAAAATTATCATGTTAGGATATAGGAAATTAATATAAACCACCATATTTATTACCTAACATACCATACCATACCATAACATACCATATTCCTAACATGATGGCAATTCAGTGGCATGTCCAATCGTAATAATTAATATTTCATGTTCACCAAACGTTAAACAGACACCATTCGTGTGGTCGGTCCATGTTTGAACCACTAAATATTAGTTTATTTAAACCATAATTTAAACTAACTAACTACATGCAAATAAACTGAACTGTTTATTTATGTGCATGATATTGAATTTCAATTATGTTTCAGTTTTAATATTCACTAGCTTCTACCAGTTATTTCGACCGTATGAAATTTAAAAAATAATCCCAAGAGAACATACTCCTGGAATAAATCATGATATTCTGTATCTTATTCCAGGGCATAATCTACCGTTGTGCCAAGTTTCATTTAAACCTGTACAGGCGATAAGATGTTACTGACGGACATACAGACAGAGTTACTTACGCCTTTATAAACGTTAGCATGGATGATTTGAATGTTTAATGGCAATTAATAAAATATCATAAATGCATGGACAGCTGTGTTTGTTTAGTGATGACAGAGGCCCTGAATCGTGTTACACAGTAACTGGGTTTTGGAGATTAGATAGAAAGTTGATCCTTGTAAAATATCATAAATGCATGGACAGCTGTGGTTGTTTAGTGATGACAAAGGCCCTGAATCGTGTTACACAGTAACTGGGTTTTGGAGATTAGATAGAAAGTTGATCCTTGTAAAATATCATAAATGCATGGACAGCTGTGTTTGTTTAGTGATGACAGAGGCCCTGATTCGTGTTACACAGTAACTGGGTTTTGGAGATTAGATAGAAAGTTGATCCTTGTAAAATATCATAAATGCATGGACAGCTGTGTTTGTTTAGTGATGACAGAGGCCCTGATTCGTGTTACACAGTAACTGGGTTTTGGAGATTAGATAGAAAGTTGATCCTTGTAAAATATTATAAATGCATGGACAGCTGTGGTTGTTTAGTGATGACAAAGGCCCTGAATCGTGTTACACAGTAACTGGGTTGTAGAGATTAGATAGAAAGTTGATCCTAGTAAAATACTGCTACTCAGCTACCTCCGGTTTGACTGAAAGCCGATCCTGATATAGTTCAGAAAACACTGGGCGGATTGATTGATCAGGAAACTCTGAGCTCGAAGTCGGTTTTTTCATCGCCTGTGTTACAATATAAGTTTTCTAAATTTGGATGTGTTTGTTAATAAGTTCAAAGGCGTAGATTTGCCGGTCCTTTCTAAAAAAAAGGTAAATATTGCACTAGTTACATTTATTTTAACCCAGCACTTAGTACAAAAACAAGACCAACTATTTTAACAAGATTTTTTTACAAAAAATTAAGTAGAAGGTAGGAAAAAGTAAAATAATATCCTATTCCTGCTTTTCCATTGTTGGTATATTTCCACAAAATACAAAACTACGTCATTTTTCTCCACAATTCAAACTGCACCAACCATATTTATTCTCGAAATAACAGATCCGTAAATAAAATGGAATCATATTTACATTTTCTATCGAAGCGGAACGTTTTTCATCGGTTTTTGTTTGATTCCGAAGTCGTTAAGGTTCAGTGAAGACTATTTGCCGTTTAGTATGCGACTTTTAATTTATTACGACTTCCAAATAGGAAAAGAAAATTTGAATGCAACGAGTTCTAGTTTGGTTTGAGTTTTGATGCATTTTTTATTGTTATGCTTTGATTGGATTTTTATTCGGGAAGAAATATTAATGATTGGAAATAGCTTTAATTAATTGTAAATTGGGCTTGCATTTTTTTCCCCTATTATTACGTTACATTAAACATGAAAATTTTGATTACGGTCGCTGCTATCTGCCCTGCATTGAAGGTTTAGTCACCATCAGTATTATGTATGTTTCTGTTTATAATATGTATTTTTAAAGAGTTCAAAAAAGTTTGTTTGTAGAAAATAATTCGCTGAGAGTTCCGATCTAAAAAAAAAGAAAGAAAGAATAATATTTATTTAGCACTTACATGAAACACGCACGGTACATAGAAAAAAAAAATATAACATATCTCATTTTGACAAATTATTGAACACTTCAAAAGCTATCTCTGTTCTCAAAAGGTTAACATCCCTAAAAATCAAAATTCTGAATTTATACGCGATCAGCCATGGGAGAAAACCGCGAGAAAAAACTACTTTCAAAATACTAAGGTGAATTTTTAAAGTGGCGAAATCTAAAATTAAGAGGAATATCGAAAAACATTGAAAGGAGTCTCGAGCCCCATTTTGATGAAAACTAAAATTGGATTATTGGATATGTGAAAAATCGGTTTTCCTAGCTAGGAATAAAATCAGTTAAAAAAAAAAAACTAATATTACACCATCCGATAGAGTCTCAATAAGAATTGAATTTTGGGAAGTAATAACATATGGCAAACTAAAGAAAAATGCTCATAAAAAAAAAACACTTTTTTAACTAAAAAAAAACACTTTTTTAATTTAAAAAAAAAACACTTTTTTTAATAAAAAAAAAATATATCAACTGATAAATTTTCCAAAAATCTATGCCGCCGTTAAAAAATAGGAACGTTTTAGGTGGGTAGGTTTAGTCAGGAATAAAAAAATATTGTTAAAAATTTGCATTTTTCTTTAGTTTACGATGTGTACGACTTTCCAGAATTTGATCCTTAGTAGCGACAATTTCAGATGGTGTAATAATACAGGGTTTGTTTTTTTATTTTCAAAATTAACTTTCTATTCCTAGCTAGGAATTCCGTTTTTTTTCTAATCCAATGATTCAGTTTGAGTTTTCATCAAAATCGCGCTCGAGACTCCTTACAGTGTTTTTTGATATTCCTTATAGTTTTGGATTTGGTCACCTACGCACACTTTGAAAACTTACCCTGCATAATTGTAATTTTCTTTTTACGATAGATAGAGATTTTTAGATGATTTTAAAAGTAAACGGATTTCTTATTTAAACAACACTATCTCAATTTCCATCCCATCAAAAATCCTAACACACTTTCAAAGAAATCAAGCAAGAACAATACCTACTACAGTACTGTCAGGCGAATATCAAAATAATGGATATTTGACAAGCTTCCATTACTTACTCAGAATAAGCACCGACTATCGAATTACTAGACTCACTTCGAAGTTTTGGTTTCATTATAACCGATCAAATGGAATTGACAGTCGAGTTTCATTAATCAATTTTGGATATCAAAATGAATTCAATTAACAAAAAGATAGAAGTGATTATGTATAAAATTGCAAAGTCAGATTCTAATGTAGTTTTGATTGAAAATCTATTTTGAGTGACTGTGTCTTTAGAAATGCTAAGGTTTGATGTGTAAAAGTTAATTAAAAGTCAGTTACCAATCACATCATTCTCATTGTGTTTTAGAAAGAAAGATTCCTTTTGATTCTTAGCTTAACAAATTTATATTTTTCCAATTCTAGGTAAATTCCATAACACGTTTTCCAATATCGAAGGATATTGGAAAACGTGTTATGGAATTTAAGTGAAGCACTGCAGGATACATGGAAAGTCGCGGTGATGACACGTAGACTATAGACTGAGTGGTGTCTAAAAGCTGTTAGAAATAATGTTGGTCGTCCGGCAGCAAGATGGGCAGACGAAATCACGGGCAGAACTTGGAAGTTAGTGGCTCAGGAGCGTAGGTATTGGCACAAGAAAAGAGAAGCATATCAGTGAGAAGTGAAGGCAGGCTGTGGGTGACGAAAATGATGAAAGTTAATAGGGACTTCGGTCTTATTTCCTCGAATCATCTGCTCAGACGTGTTATATAAAGTTCCACTTCCAATATTACTAGGTGCAGCTGTGTACCCACCAGCAGTGTTTTTCTGTAAATATCTCTCCGTGAAAACTTAAGTGAAGTGATCACGAAGTAGTGAACTGTCAATCTATGCAGTAAGGATGGTGCGTGTTGTCAAAATTGATCGGCTGGTGTAACCACGATCTATAGTTTATATATTACTTTTTATTTATTTGAGATGAGTTTGCTCTTGACTCTAGTCTAGGTCATAGCTAGTAATCTTTCGTTACGTTCTCATTTAAAACATCAAACGGAATATTTATATGAATTTGAATAGATATGGCTGCTTGCTGATTAACTTAAACTAATAGTGAAACAACGCCAGTTCAATTGAGAGCACGTACCTACATTACATTGCAAATTATTCCAATCTACTGACTAGACGGCTGACTTTCTAGAATGGGTCCCGACTGCACTTAACTTAAGAATCTTGGCGATTCTTAAGTTAAGATAATCGCGATTAATAAGTGCAATCGGGTATGATGACTTTCTTGTTTTAGGGTTTTTGCATTTCCAAATTACACAGAAACGCAGTCGGGTTTTTTGTTTTTTAAATTACCGCTATTTTTTTTTATTATTGTTTATTTTGATATACCCAGTGTCACTCTCACAGTAAATACGAATCTAACGACACCTCTCAAGCTAAAATCCGCAAATCTTAAGGCCGCAGAGCGTGCCAAACAATTATACATACATATGTACATACGTACATACATACACTCGAAAAACATAACCCTCCTTCTGGCGCAGTCGGGTAAAACTTAAGGTTTGACTTTGACTAGACTTTTCTCTAAAATAAATCTTGGTAATTTGATTCAGGCTTAACTTTCACCTCAACAATCAGCAAATAATACCATTTTAACATTGGGTAATAAATGAATGTTACTTCGTTCGCTAACATTACGACCAAGTCTTAAAAATAAAACGATTCATATCTTCGTTGAATTTCATGCTTTTAAATGAAATAATGTAAAAGCTCTCATTTACATATGTTTTCGTTTAAGACGGGTCGGGTTAACATGTGCTGTCAAATAAATCTCGAGTGGTTTTCGTACAAAAAAAATTCAATTAACTGAAAGTTGTTCAATTAAATTGCTTTTAATTTAGCATTTTTGTTGACGGTGATTTATAAGTTAGGGTCAGTCTGTCAGTTTATAACTTTAATTTAAATATACAAAAGATTGTACAATGTAAATGATTCTGTACCTATTTTTTCCAGTCTATCTAAATCATTACAAATATAAACTTGTTAGCTAGTTTAAAATTAAAATTAACACAGCATTGAGCAATTAAAGTATTTATATTTTAAGTTGTTTACTTATCTATTTTATTTGTTTTAACGGTTATTGTGAAATTCAAGGTCAATTCAATGAATATCAATATTTGGATTGTTTGGTAGAAGGTGCATGAGTATAATACGGTAGCGAGATGCGCAGACGACATTGTTGCCTTCGAAGGTAGAATCTGGATGAGGCAGGGTAAATTAAAAATTGAAAGAGAGGCCTATGCAAAGCCTTACTGTGGATGATGGTGATGATGAAGGATAATTCTTTTTCTTTTTTTTTTCAAACTTTGCCCCACACTAGAAATTTCTACTGTATCGTGGGTGCGTTTACAAACATACACGGTCACATATACAAACAGTCTTAATGGAAACTATTTATGCCTTTGAAATTGTTTATTTTCTTGTCATGAACAGCCTATGTCCAGTAGTCCATTGCTGTCTTTCCGATCGCAGGCGATTCATGTCGATTCTCAGCAACTCACACCCAGATGCCACCAGCCACGAAGTTCGTTGTTCATCGCACCACTTAGATTTATTTATTTTTTCTAAGAAGAATCCAAAATAATTTATTAAACAAATATGTTCGATTTTTAGTTTAACGTAATATCAATCGAAGCAAAACCGCTAATATCAAATAAGATCTAATGCATAATTTATTTAAAGTGCGTCTGAAAGCATCCAAATGGTTAGCTCATATTTACTCGCTACGGGATGAAGTTTGGGTTGTGACAAGTCATGAGAGAGAGCGATATGAAGACGCATTTGTTAACTAATTCAAAATGGAGATGGAATGGAGGGTTCCGATAGAAATATCTGAACGTATCGCGGAGACACTTCTTTACTTACTAATCAGCCGATCGATTCTGTTAACATGTCGAAGTGAAGACTTCGGTAAAGTGATCACGAGGTGAGCTGTCAATCCATATAATCAAGATGGAATGACAGCTCACTTCGTGATCACGTAACATCTTGATTATATGGATTGACAACTCACCTCGACCGGCAGTTTACTTCAAAATAATAAAAATAGGGAAGTTACAAACTTTTAATTTATTCTTCTATCCATGTCACACAAAATGCAGTAGATGGCGCAAATTCCAATGACTATTGTGGTACGACTATATTATGACGATATTATTGTACTGAGTCTTGTCTTTTGAGAAATGTTTTGAAGAAAATCTAAATAAATAGCCCATTATCTCTTAAACTAATAGCTGTAGTACTGACGTCATCACTTGTACCACATTAAACCATAATGAAACTTTGCCTCTACAATTTGTTGCGAGTCTGGTCTGACCGCCCACTCTTCTGTCATCGTAACGCACTGTATTTTAGACGATGCGAGTGAAGTGTGCGGCTGTGAGCTGCGGTTCATTTACTTGAATTAATTTCTATAAATGACATCAACTGTCATTCATAAAAATCTGTCGTGTGGCTACACAAAGTTTAAATCAAAATTTGGATAGCCAACATATTCGAAGTAGTGGTACCACAGTACTCTTTAGTTTATTGACTTCAGGCTACCCTTAACGATTGTCAAAGCTTAAATAGTGACAGCCGCACGGCTCGATCTTCAAAGTTAAGCAACGTTTGGCAAGGTCGGTTTGTAGATGTGTTTTCGAAACTCCTCCGTGTTTAGACAGCAAGTTAAACCGTCGGTACCGGCTGTCTATCTATGCCAGTTTTATGTGATTGTCAGAAGCCTGAAAATGTAAAAGTATTACCAAGAGGTACCGCGTTACCCAGTTACTGGGTTGTAGAGGTCAAGTGGGCAGCTGCTCCATGAAAAATACTAGTCAGCTGCATCCGGTTTGACTGGACGCTAACCCAAACATAGTTTGGAAAAAACTAAGGAGATTGATTTCATAATTTTCACTTCACTGTTAATAAATTACAAACAATGAGACTATTTGATATGACTTAAGAAAGTTTAATAATCAACAACCGTCGTCTTTAACTTCCTAAAGCTAACAAATGGTTCATCCTACTTGAAACCTGAAACAATAAATCTTGAGTATCTTTATATTTTAGTCTAATGAAAAATAAAGATTGCTTTCAAAGAAAAAATAGGTCAAGCCTGCCGTAAAACCTGTGTAAAGTTTCCCTGAAAGTTGAAGAATTTGATGAGAAATGCCGTGTAGCAGCCCTAGGTCAAATGAAAAACAAACTTGTTGTAAACGTTTACGAGTTCCATTTAAGTAATTGTTTCAGGAATATTGTTGAAAGAAATTTGTTTTTGAGACTATTGAAACTTCCTTTTCTGTTCAATATATTTTTTAAGAACCAGTAGCTTCGATTTTCGGCGCGGGATTGACGTATGTAATTTTCACCTGAAATTTTTCACTTTTTGTCCAGTTGATGGCACTAGGCTCGCCTTTATTAAAAAAGTTTTCAGAATGAACTGGTTAAATGTGGGTGTACGATGGTAAAGCTAAGTTCAACCCTTCGGGTAAAACAGGCGTAATTTTATGTTTACAATTTTATTAAAACAAACAGAGATTTGATTCATCATGTTTAAAACCACTCAACAACAACCAAATTCTCGTAGCAGATTTCGTAGCACTCATTAAAGTGCTACGAAACAGCGTAGCACGAAGCTCGTAGCGTCGTAGTCACTGCAATGTTTATTTTCAATTTCAAACTACTCTTAGTTTATCATCCAGTTTGTCATCCATTTTTAACAGGAATAAAATACAATTTACGATAAAATTGTATTTTATTCCTATTAAAAATCTAAAAAATAGACTACCTAATATAACCTACATAAGTTAATTAAGTTTTTAATGGAATTTTCATTTCAGTTCTTCCTGCACTTTATTTAAAACATAAATTATATTTTTAGAATATTTAGATAAGCTCAACCTCGAGTAGCATTTTTCTCGTATTTACATAGTAATCTAGCTCTGAAAACTAACATTCAGGTTTTACAGCTGCGAGCATATTGCTGCTTTTTTTTGAGTTGGTATTTATTATTAGTCGTGTTCGTTGAAATAAAACAAAAATGTACTGTAAAATACTTGGATGTTTCTTTGAACCCCGGGGTCCTGAACCTTTGGAAAGCGTACGAGAGGTCAAGAAGAACAAATCAACGTGCAGAGGCCCGTTAGACGATTTCAATGTTATTAAATGGCATCAATTGGCGATTATCCCTGTATGTACCTTTTGCAAGTACACTCAAGCACAACCCGCGGTTGGTAGGGGATTATTATAAAATATGGAGACAAAAGATAAGAGGCTATGAGCCTACCACTGTTAATATACATGCCTTTAAGATGGCAGGGGGTGAATTGCACACTCAACAATGGGCACACTCCCAGAAAACACTGGGCACTGAACTTTATAAATAAATCAAAGACTTTATGATTTAGACTAAGGGTGCGTTTCCACCAGAGATGTGCGAGGAAAATGAGTGGCGGGAGGATGCGTAGCGACGCTGTGACACGGTGCGCAGATGACCTGTGCGAGAATGTGTGGTGGACTCTTTTCAGTTTCTCGCTCGCGTCCTGCTCTCGCACACATTCCTTGCAAACTTTCCTCGCACCCATCCTTCGTTTGTTTTGTACGTACAAAAACTTCGCGTCGCTAAGCCTTTTCTGGTGCTGCAAAGAGCGCGGCTAGGTAAGTTAAGTGATTTTATTGGTTCTCAACAAATACATCCCACGCTACGAATCCTCGCACATCTCTGGTGGAAACGCACCCTAAACATCGAAAAAAGTATGTTTGGAGATAACACTGGCTATAACTTTACTATGTTTTTAATTATAAAGACTCAGGGCAATAGGTAACTTAAGTAAAACTTAAAAACAACAAAGGCAAGACTAAAACACAAAAACTTAATTTAGTTACAAAACTAATCGTTTTCACTAGAACAACTACATAGAAACACTTTTCGAAATTCCACGTCAAAAGCGAAAATTATTCGAAATATAATCCTCAAATAAAGTATTTCAATTAGATTTAAAGTTTTCTTCAAAACGAACGCCTTGATTTGCAAGTTTTTCCTTCAGATTAGAGGGTACTATAATAGGATCTGAATTGAAACAGGCTGGAAACTTGGTAAGATTTATCACCCAATTATAAATGGAACTTCAGCGTGTTGAGTTTCATTTTCTTTTTGTTTATTAAATAATAACTATTTGGCCAAGGACTTTTCCCGCGTGAAATATGAGAATTATCTCACAGAAACGCCATGTCAACAGATATTAGATATTACATAGTTCAAAAGTGTGGGTGCAAACACAGGTGTGCACTATTTGTTCCTTTATCCTCGAAGTCCGATGGGGGATAATCCAACACGAATGGGAAGACATCAGGCGCAGCTTTTCTAAGGCATGGTGATGTCACCCAAAGAAGCAAAATTGTTCCTAAGAAATACATTATTTGGCATACGCTGAGAAAACTAGTGTTGATACATAAAAATAATGTACTACGTGATTTAAGTGCTTATTATACCCTTTAAAAAAATCCAGAAGAGTATGTGTCTAACTATTATGGTTAAGTCACAATGACCGCTTTTTGTTTAAATTATTCAATCAGAACCCGGTTGGAATAGAAAAGTGGTGATTTTGGTATCATGATATCAATACTTATCCATTTAAAAAATTTGATAATTAAGATTGATTATGTACATGTGAATTACACTTTAAATTATTAAAATTGGACCTTTGTCTAAAATTTAAGACGGGTATAAAAATGCTCTAAGTAGGAAAAATGTTGCGGTTTCAGCGAACTGAGGAGAATCTTAATGCTTGGCCCGATAAAGTTGAATGATTTCGAAAAAAAAATAAGAATAACAAATGTTTGGATTTTTCGAAAATAAACCCCTAATAGGTCGAAGAGGGGTGATGAAGTTTTAGGGGAGGACACTATTGCTTGCTTCAATTTACGTGGAAATGGGAATG
This sequence comes from Mamestra brassicae, assembly GCA_905163435.1. Classification (NCBI taxonomy): domain Eukaryota; kingdom Metazoa; phylum Arthropoda; class Insecta; order Lepidoptera; family Noctuidae; genus Mamestra; species Mamestra brassicae. The sequence continues at coordinate 18,542,795 of LR991001.1, forward strand.
AACACACAAAAAGTGGGATAATTGAAACAGATCTAACAAATTTTGCATAATCAAAACCTGTCGGGGTGAACGGGGTGTACAGTTGTGCTGACCCTGTGACCACGGAATCACCATCAGAAATGGCTGGGTAATAAATTGACACGGTTGGCGCTGTGGTTGCGCGATTGGCTGCTGCGCTGCGGAACAAGTATTTGTATGGCCTATAGATAGTTGTTCCGGGTCTGGCTATTTGTGTATGTGAGTTTCTATGTGTGTAAACGCACCCACAATACAGTAGACATTCCTAGAGTGGGGCAACGTTATTAAAAAAAGTTGTGCTTAATTTTCCAAAACTAACCTTTAAAAGGTGTTGTGAGCGTTGAAGTTTGTGGAGTACCGACTAAATCCGCGCGGACGAAGTTGCGGGTGAAGTGCTAGTACGGTAATAAAATCAAATATAAGTTTGCAAAAAACTATGCAGTTAAAATTAATATTCAAAATCTATAATATACTATAAGAATGGAATAAATATAAATAAATCTTTATTCAAAATTCAAATTATGAATTATTTCAATTATTAACTATGTACGAGTAGTTTGAAACTGCCAAAATGGCATCCAGTCATATTCATATTCATTTATTGCGTTCCACAAGGTAAAATAAGATGTTAACAAAGCATAGAGCTAAGAGCCATCAGTTGACCTATGGCTAGTCTCCGGGCCGGTTGACGTGGCGACGGATTTTTGACGTAAACACATTGATCGCAGAACGGCGCGGCAATTATCCGACATAAGACACATAAATCAACCAGGTTTGACCCATTAATCAATATTGATGTCACGTTGTCCATATCTGGTCTATATCTCTCATCAAAACTATAGTGAGGTTGATTCAAAGTTTGTAATTTGTTATGTTTCGGGTAGATAACATCCGGGTACTGTTGGCATTGAACAAAATTGAATTAAACTTTAGTTTGGACGGTAGGGAATGGGTAAAGCAGATGGCTATGGGTGTATTTGAAGTCTATCAGTAAATAACAGAAATATGTTTCCTTACACTGGCTTTTGTAGTTGCCATTAAATAAATATAGATCCGTGAAAAAAAAACATTTTTTCACGCTGTCCAATGAGAGGCTAAAATGACATAATCATCATTACCATTCTCTTGCCTTCTGCGCAACATTTTATTTATTTAGATCCAACTTAAGGATTGCAGATCCTTACAAGGTAACGCAATTGTTCTTTGCTTTTCACATATATTACGACATTGCATTCGCAAAAAACAACAGAATCTAAATATATTTCCTCACAATATTAGTATACTTTCTTCCATACTTCTCTACCGTTTATGTTCTCAGTAGATAGCCATTTTTCACACAATATGACGTGACAACTATTTTAAAAACAAAGTCAATTTTTAACCGACTTCAAAAAAAAAGAGGAGGTTCTCAATTCGGTTCTTTGTTTTTTTTATGTATGAACCAATTAAAAAAATATATTTTATGTGAAAGGATATACAATTTTCCGATTGGTCCCATAGATTCACCAACATCGGTTCAGTAGTTTGATTTTTAAATCAAAATAACTGGAAAAAATATATGTCATCCAAGTAAACGAAATTGAGTATTTTGCTACATAAAAAACTATTTTATAAAAAATACAACCGACTTTTAAATAGAAACCACTACAAAATATGAAATAACTTTAATTTTCAAAAACAACGACTTCCGAGATTAATGTTATTTTTTTGAAATAATGTTTTTTTTTCGGTTCAGATAATCAAGTAGCAACAGCTGCGCAACAGTTGCCCAACTATCTTTACTCTTCAGAATACTCCTGAGTGTATAATAAGTACGCGGAACCATTCTCTTTGATTTGCTCATTTCGTAACTTCAAACATTATTGGATCCATTGATTGACGTGGTGCCAATATAATGAAGTCATCGATTGATCGCGAATTCTATCAACTGCTCATTAATTTAAAAGTTAATAATGTTCGTCTTTGATGTGTTATTAGTGTCTGTAATTAATAGAAAATTCGTTAGGTTTTTTGCTAATTGAATTAGTTATAAGGTAATTTTGATTGAAGCTATTTTTTGTTTCTTTGTTTTTGGGAAACGATGACAAATATCTACTTTGCAAATCTAGTCAGAATTAGGTAAAAATATAGCCATATACTTCTCCAAGCTGAACTTTGGTCACGGCAAAAGTAGTAAGTATTGTCTAAAGTAAAATCAATTTATTTCACAGAAAGTCTCAGATATTACATGCGAATGTTGTAGCTAACTCAATTCCACTTCAAATACTTGTTAATTTTTCAATTCTCTTCAAATATTAGTTATTCATGTCAACAAAACAATCTTCTTCAAAGGAAAACAAGCAGTGTGCCTGACAGAACAATGACGTAGGAAGCTCCTTGCAGGATCCCATGACGGTATAAACGGCGCGGGCGTCCCTAGGTGTCAGTTCCATTCTATCTCAATGTAAGTTAAATAAACTATTTCCCTGGTAACCATATTGTTACGCGCCAGAATTAATGTCGGGTACATTAAGTTACTACTAACGCCATCTAGTATCGAGTCGCAGAACTAGTAGAGTCAAGTACCTTCTAGACATTTCTTTGCAAGAACATTCTACACTAAGACTTCTTGATATCTGGTCAGTCGGCAGCCGTAGTTACGAGTACTTTCCAGATGTTTCGACAGTACAAGTTTCTAGAATTAACTGACCTATATATGGAGCGCATATTCCGCGACCGAGATAGTATTGGATTTGCGATACAAACGAATATTTCGAAAGCGATCTTCAAGTGCGAATAAAGTGTTCAGTAGTGAACTTGTGTTTTATAATTAGTGAGTTTAAAGTTGTAATTAGTGTTGTTAAATTAAAGTGTCATTTTGGTTATTTGATCGGCTGTTTTTATTGTCACGAACCCCAAGCTCATAACAATATTAAACTCAAAGACGAAAGTTGCAACCTCATTGAGTGCCTTAAGCAGATACATTTTATAGGAATAATGTCCATGGCATTTCCTAGGCTTCATTTGGGATAGGTGAGAAAAACGAAGCCGAAGAAAAACGCAACTCAAAAATAAAATTTACAGAGATTCACCTTTTTATCTTACTCTCATTATTAATGCGAAAGTTTGGATAGATGGATGTTTTTATTGTTGGCAGAACTTAGTTTCAAAATAAAGTTCAAACAAAAACCGGCCAAGTGCGTGTCGGGCCACGCACAGTGTAGGGTTTCGTAGTTAGTAAGCCGTGACAAAAAATAGCAAATTTTACTGTGACATGACAAAGCTACAAATACACTTAGTTTTAATTCATTTTCTATGGGGTTCAACGAAATTTTTACCTAATCAATATAGTTAGGTACATTTTATAAGTTGGTCGACTATTACTCGTTAACTAGTACAGCCTACTTAGCTGTGATGGTTATTTTTTTTAATTTGTTATAAATGCTACTACTATGATTTTGTCACGTCTCCAAAAACAACCGTTTCGCTGGCAAAGGGACACTCGACTTTAAAAAAAATTAGAGCTTTAAAGGATCCTTGGATGGTAAAATAGGTTTCGCAAACCCTCAATATTTTTAAACAACCTATCCAACGACACTCCATACCATGGGATGAACGATAAAAAGAAAACATCGCCACTTTACGTGTGGCGATTTTTTTTTTAATATTGGCTTAAAGAAACAAAATCTGTATTTAATTTAACCACTTTGTCGACGAGATTAATATCTATACCTATACCAAATTACAATTTTCAAGTGCTTAGCGTCTCTGAGCTCCAGGGTTGCGGAATCTGTTCGAAAGAGTCACCGCGGCCCTGGAACGCAAAGGGCTTTAGAAGGAACACGGATGGGTTTTAGTCAGTAAGAGTCTGACACGCCCTTCCGCTCCACCCAGAGCGGAAGAAGTCATTTGATGATTTCCCATCCTTAAAAAAAAAAAGCGTCTCTGAGCTATAACGGGAACAGACAGATAGACACACGGACGGACATGGCGAAACTATAAGGGTTCCTTGTTGACTACAGAATCCTAAAAAGCGCGTCTATGGAACAGATTAGTGAACAATAGTAAGCCTAACCATTCAAAAAAACAACTTACAGAAAATCAGAACTCAATTTTTATACGTTGTAGTGTTTAAAACATTCTCCTGTGATGTAATGAAGCCGCACGGTTTGCAATGTTTGCAACGGATTCGGTTTGTACCTAAATGTTTTCTATTTAACGAGGCAGTCGATATTGTTGATATGAAAATGCTCTTGTAGTCTATTTTTAGAAGACTTTTATGTGCTGGGAAATTGTTAACTAGGTTTGGAATTACAATTATAAAAATATTAGATGTTGTTAAAAGTAGCCTATGACCATCTTCAAGGTAATTTTTGCTGTCCTTTGGTGTGTCTGGTGTGCTTGGTTGCAAAATGTTCCGTAAAAAGGGGTTGATTTCTAATATTTATTTATTTCTGCTCCTAAATACACCCTGAATAATGCACAAAGCACATTTAGATACAGACATACCACAACTATTAAGACAAATAACCTTTCAAAAACTTCTGTTTATCAGATCCTATTGGCATTCTGAGAATTAAGATAAATAATACAAAGGTTCAATCTTTGTATTATTTATCTTAATTCTCAGAATGCCAATGGTTAACAATATTTTACTAAAACACATTTTTACAAAAAAACAACACAACCGTCTTCCAAATAATAAAAAAAAACATTTCAGAATAACTTAAATTTTCCGTAATTAAAATTATTTCATATTTCGTCGTGTTTTTGTTGTTTCGTATTGTAACTTTCGAAGTCGGTTATATTTTTATAGTCAAAAAAGTTTTTTATTTTTCACTTTTAAGTGGTACCCCACATCTAATAACACAACTGGAAAGACACATGAAAACACAATCGAATTCAGAACCTCCTCTTTTTTTTGAAGTCGATTAAAAACGTAGCCTGGTTCTACTCTGTGTAATCCAAAAGTCGTATCCCAAAATATTGACCTCCAAATATTTTGACAAACCTCTATGATCGTCGTGTCGATGGTGTGGTAGGTTCCTACTAAATGAATCTTTCCATTACAGTCACGTCAATTTCAATTTCATAAATATTCTGTGCAGAACTAAGCGTACTTACGTCTTATAAAACATCAATCATTTCCCGATTTAGTACATAACCCTGAAAACACCCACACATTCCCACCGATACGTCAAGTTGACGTATGACATAACGACGTGACGCCATTATTGCGTCGCTTTCACTCCGCAGAGCTCTGTTTGAAACTGTACGCCGCACTATTTTGAAACAATGCAAGAATGTAAGCAAATTGTTTGGCTATATGACGTAACAGTATGTTCTGGATTTGTGGTGCACCGTATGTGGTAGTGCCACAAAGTTTGTTTTTTTTCTAATCAGGTCGTTCATTCACACTTTTTATCCCGAGAGTAGATATGTTTCTTTGGGTTATTTTTTATTTTCATGCGAGCGATGTCATTGGCAGAAGCCAGTATTGTATATTGTAACAAAAAATATGCAACTACATACGTAATTATTTATGTGATTCCATAACAATCCAAAAACAAATAATTGAAACACACCCACAACACACCATGCTCCGAGTTATATTTACTGAAGGCACACAAGTAAATATTGAGCTTAAAAAGTGATTAACAATTACCGGTACACAAACACTGCGGTTAATGTTCAGTGAATATTGTTATTATAATTACTACGTTGGGACGAACATTGTTTTTAATCGCTACGATAATAAGTGGGAGGAAATTGCTTGGCTGTCGCTGTAAAAATATTAAGGATCAGCATTTTCTTTTGAAAGGGTATTTTTGTGATATCACCAACTTATAATGAGATTGCCTCGATGGTAGTTTTTACAAATTAGCTCAAATTTTCTGCCGGAGGCTCTGTTTATTGATATCAACATTCTGGGGTTATTTAAATCAAGATTTTTACATGAAGGCATGTGTGCTCCTTCGACATAACATCGTTTTCCAATACTTGAGATTGTAGTCAAACATGAGCTTATTCATTACGTATTTTTATTTTTTTTTTATTTGGAAGATAAACAGCAACAATTCTCATATTTAATAAGTGTCGGTTCAAGCGATCGTTTACAATTGCAGCCCACTGCATTACCCACATACATATTTAAACATAAAAGATTACCGGCAGTAAATGCCGCTGGATAAAGAAATATATAATACAAATCAAATTATTATTACTTTTGTTAAAATTTAAGATACAAATACAACACAAATACAAAATATATTTTTTTGCAATTAAATTATGTAGTAGAATAGACTGATGTACTAGCACTTTGCCCGCGATTTCTTCCGCACTTTTTTTTTCGCATTAACCATACAGTTTGACAAATACCCATATGTCTAACAATTATGTTTACGTCACAAGGACCGCTTTTTATTCAAATTATTTAATCAAAACCCGGGTGGAATGAAAAGTGGTGATTTTGAAATCCTTATTCATTCAAATGATTTAATAATTAAGGATGTTTATGTACCTTTTTTATTTATTTTTTATTTATTTATGATAGAAAATGCCCAAGGCACTAATTCCGCCTTTGTACAGTGTTTTTACTAATGCATAAAGTTTTAATAAATAAATAAATAATTATATGCAAAAAAAACATAGTGAACATATTTATTTTCTTTATTTATGTAGGTTGTTGTTATTGTAAAGTCTGTACAAATATTATATAATAATATTAGTCATAAAAAAAACCTGTAGTAACGAGATCTACCAAGTATAAATGCAACCATCCATACGAACATACCACTCAAAGCTTACAACTTTATTCAAACGAACATGCCAAAATAAAAGGAGCCTTTCTCCTTAAAATGGATGCCTAAATTAAAGGCCGACCAGATAAAATCCTGGCTTGTAAAAGGTAACGGCTTTCATTGATGAGTCTCGTGACGCAGCACTTTGAATCCTTTTCATTACGCCATCAGACTTCAGCCACTGAATAGATAGGTTCAGTAGGTCAACTCCATGCAAAATGTCCGAGCAAGAACGCACGCACACCTAGACGGCTTCAGGTACACCGAGTGCAAGCGCACTCGCCACCGGCATTTGTTTTGTGATCGCCATATGTACGTGTACGTCTGTTTTCCCTCGCTGTAAGAAACCAACCTTCTGTGCTTACCTTTTGAGTATTTCAACTGTTTCTGCCTGTTTTGAAAGTTTAAAAAAGAAAGCCTTAGTAGAAATAAATGCAGAAAATTCCCTGCATTGAAATATTGCGTGTGGAATGAGGGTACATTAAAATTGTGCTGTTATTAATAATTATCGGGTGTTAAAAAGGAGGGTTTCGTTTTGATTTATGATTTTAGTTAACTATTTCATTTTAGTGTGAAGAATAAAAAGTTTGCTATGATTTACATAAAAAATGTGGCAGGTTTTTAAATGCACTGTTTGAAGTCACGTTGCAAATTTTCTATTTAACAACCATTGAATACAATTTTCGTTGTGAAGCGCTAATGTGAGCTCTTTAAGAGCGTTAATGTATGTTTAAATTCAATACTCTGTGCTCATCTGTATTCCTGGAATCACTATCGTTAACATAAAACGGTATGGTAGGGTGAATATGTAAATGTGGATATTTTTGGAACGTAACCTTACGTGAAGGGTTAATAACAAATATAGATTGAGGAGCTCGTGGGAAAATCATTACAGCCGTAAAGGTCGATCTTCAAGATTGAGCAACGCTTTTTTTTTTTAACGATGGGAAATCAAATCATCAAATGACTTCTTCCGCTCTGTGTGGAGCGAAAGGGCGTGTCAGACTATTACTGACTAAAACCCATCCGTGTTCCTTCTAAAGCCCTTTGTGTTCCAGGGCCGCGGTGAATTTTTTGAACAAATTTCGCAACCCTGGCAGGCTCTGGCGTTCCCGTCGCCTATGCTAACATCTCAAATTTCGTGCTGGGTCCTCAGTTTGGGTTGAAACAAAAGCTGACAGTCTTCAACGTTATACTTAGTCGCTTTTAAAACACACATTCCCGTTAAGATGCTCTTCACAGTGGGAAAAGATTCAAAAAGACGATCATAAAAATGATGTCCTCATCTCACACTGAGAGTAAATGTAACATTCCCATTTGGCAAGCATTGCTACGAGGTTCAGTTAGTGAGAATGTCGTTAAATAAGCATTACAGTTTGGTTACAGCTGAGCTTCAATGCTCTATTAGGTAGGATTAGCTTAGTCCTTGAGTTCCCTAGAATAAGGTTTTAGCTGAAAATAGTCTAGACTCCTAAACGGTTCCTATTTATGGCAGATTTGAATTCCTTAAGAGCCTATTCCCACAAGTATTATGCATTGTTAAAACTTAGATTCAGGTTTCAAGAATCTAAAACCTGGTGAATATAATACCGTTGATTATTTGCCACTCTAAGGCATACAAAAATCAATAAGATTACAATTGTGTGGCAGTATAGGTACAATTTCAAACAATTCTATTAAAATCACAGTAAATGACGACATAATTTTTCATATAGTTTTAAAAACCGGCCAAGTGCGAGTCGGACTCGCACACAAAGGGTTCCGTACCATTATCTAAAAAAACGGCAAAAAAACACGTTTGTTGTAATTGTAATATAGTATTTTTTATTATAGCGGCAACAGAAATACATCATCTGTGAAAATTTCAACTGTCTAACTATCACGGTTCATGAGATACAGCCTGGTGACAGACGGACAGTGAAGTCTTAGTAATAGGGTCCCATTTTACCCTTTGGTTACGGAATCCTAAAAATGTAACAATACAATCTGATTTTCGATAAGTCTTTACTGTTGCACACGGCAAAATTACATGGTACAGTAAATTGCACATTAGTGGTACCAAAACCAATATGAGCTGGCCTCGGATTATATAGAAACTTCGTAATGCTAAGTCGACTAGCTCGAAGTCAAAGCATTACTACTAGCAGCTCGAATACCATCATTGATAGAAACTAAAACGTTCGATGGCTAACAAAAGACTTGGGGAGGGCTTTGTGATAGACGAACCATCTTTTGTCCTGACTAGTCTCTTTTGGACGTTTGTGTGTTTCGACATCGGTGCAACTCTATACGCGATTAGCTTTTGCCCGTGACTTCGAACAATGCCTTGAATAGCCTTCCTTATCAATGTTGCTATTGTTACGCGCCAGAATTAATGTGGGGTATATTAAGTTATTACTAGCGCCATCTAGTATCGAGTAGCGGAACTAGTAGAATCAAGTACCTTCTAGACATTTCTTTGCCAGAACATTCTACACTTCTCGATATCTGGTCAGTCGGCAGCGGTAGTTACGAGTACTTTCCAGATGTATCGATAATATAAGTTTCTAGAATTAACTGACCTATATAAGGAGCACGTAGTCCGCGACCGAGTCAGTATTGGATTTGCGATACAAGCGAATACTTCGGAAGCGATCTTCAAGTGCGAATAAAGTGATCAGTAGTGAACTTGTGTTTTATAATTAATGAGTTTAAACTTGTAATTAGTGTTGTTAAATAAAAGTGTCATTTTGGTTATTTAATCGGCTGTTTTTATTGTCACGAACCCCAAGCTCGTAACACTATCATATACAAGAATTTTCCAAATCCGACTGGTAGTTCTAGAGATAAGCGCGTTCAAACAAACAAACTCTTCAGCTACATTCCCGGCCGACCGACCGGTCTCATCTAACTTTAAATTACCAAAAAAATTGACGTGTAAAAGTGTTATATTTAACCTACTTATATATATAAAATATCATAAATTATATTAGTTTAGATTGAAACATAATTGTAGAGAAGTACCTACAGACGAAATTCGAGGAACGGCAATAGATTTGCAGGAAATTGTTAAATGTAGTATTTGACGGCATAAAAGCACAATATACCTACTGTAGACTAGGCTAGACGAAGTTCTTGGTGATTTTTTTTTAGGAAACACTAGAATTTGAAGATAAAAATTCTGAGATTAAACAAAAACCGGCCAAGTGCGAGTCGAACTCAACACGTTTCGTGAATGGTCCGAAAATTTCAATCGTCTACCTATTACGGTTCTTGAGATGAAGCCCGCTGACAGACAGACGGACGGACGGACGAACGGTCGGACGGACGGACAGACAGCGGAGGCTTAGTAATAGGAATCCGTTGGTTACCCTTCGGGTACGGAACCCTAAAAACATCTAATTCTGTTTTCATCAGTCAGTACTTTCATATAGTTTTCGTACATTCACCAGAAACCTCGCAAGCATTTCTGAATTTACAAACTGTCGTTATTCACAAAGCTGCATTAAAAACATTTCAAAAACTAAAACTAGAATTTTAAATTTATGAACTCCGTTCAAAACTAGTGCAGAACCATAACAGTAAATCTTAATTTTCAAAAAATCTGTCCGTTTTTCCAGCCTTAAAAATGCGCCGCTACAGGGTGAAGCTATTGCTTCATCCTGTAGCGACGCATTTTTTGTACCGTCCTGTATCAGAGTGCAAATACAGACGCCTGTCGGTTCCATTTCTCTAATAACGAGAGACAAAGGTCCGGACCTTGCGATACTCCAATTTACATGAACCTTAATACCCGCAAATAAAGTATATTTTGGCTTGGTTAGAAAAATGGTTTTGTCAATTGCTTCCGGTACCCTCGTGACATACAAATATGTTATTGAATCCCGGAAAAAGGTGAGTTTTCAGGTTTTGCTCGGGATACGATTCGGGCCGAGGTCGGACTCGAGTTGATAAATGACAAGTCGTTTCGGGGAAATCTTTTTTGATTTGATCAGATTTGTCGTGGGAAAAGCCTGTTGATACGGACCGATTGCTTTTTATTGTTTCTTTTTGTAGATTTGTTTACAAAATAATAATAGAACCACGTTATCGTATTTATGATAGTGTATCATAGTTGTTTAATTACACTAGCAAACACGGTTTTTGACCCAGAAATACTATTATTGTTTCCGGAAGGTGTTTGATGCGCTGAATTCAAATTTAACGTTCATTTTTTTCTAGCACGTCAGGATAACTAGATACCTAAACTGAAAATCGCAAATTTTCGAGTTTTGAGGCAACGTTATATCATGACGTAAATTGTAAGCTCCATAAAAGTTGGCTATAGTAATTTAAAATATTTGCCTTTCTCATAAAAATCCAGTTTGATTCTTTATGATACCACATTCCATCTCCGAAAGTTTGCTATCAAATTGTATGAAAAATTTACTATGTAAAAATATACCGTCATATCATTGATCGACGGTATAAGATGAAAAAATTAAGTCCGAAAAATATTATTTAAACATAATGTAACATAATGTTTAAACTGATGGTAGTAATTTTTCGAAATTGAAATACTGCACGCTGTTGCGATATGTCGATAATCTCTGTTAAGATACAATTTCGCATTTATAATATAACCTGCCATGGATTGTCTTGAAAATGTTTTAAAGAATTACAATAGTTATAAATAAATCACGAAAAAAATAATCTGGATGGCAAACATAACAATTTATTAATTTAATTCATGTGATTTATTATGCAAATAGTCGTAGCTACACGTATTACTTTGAAAAGCTCATTAATTTCATTTCACCTCGTTCGGTCGTTAGTCATTAAGTGTGTGTACTTACAAATTAATAAAAAGTGCTATCGTGTGTATTAACTGTGTTGTAAAATGTAAATACGTAAAATGTGGCTGGCAATTTTCTTTCCTAGACTGTTTTGAATTACGACACTTGGTTATGATTTTTTGAAGTGAAAACTTCTTTAGGCGCGTTGAGCACTTTTTGGGAGAACATAAATCCTGGAAATCGCGTCATCGTCACCGAACGCTTTCCATGAGCTATAAGCATACTGTGTATATATGTGTACTTTTTGGGTGAACAAAAATCATGGAACTCGCGTCATCGTCACCGAACGCTTTAGCTTAGTTTTCATTTCTACCGGCAGTCCCCAAAGAGAATGTTTTCTTTTTCTCGAGTTAGGTTTTTATCTATTATTTAGAGTTACATTCTCGAAGGGTAACCAACGGAAACCTATTGCATAGCCTCCGCAGTGCATCCTGTCTGTCTGTCCGTTGGTGTATCTATCGTGTTGGTCTAGCAGGCTGAATCGCATGAACGTTACGTGTATTTTCCTTGCCGCTTTAACAACAAACAACATACAAACACGGTGCCATTTTAGCTCACTTCGTCTATCCAATGACTACTACACATTCATGAAAAAATATATTAATGAACATTTGAACTATTATAAAAAATATATTATTCAGTTTCATGACGCATGACGTAGTTTGAAACACCCTGTAGCGAGCGCAGTCCGAGCCTTGCGTTCCAAGGACGGCGCAGAATGGAACGGCGACATTGTTTTGATACGTAAATATTATAACAGTGTGTTTCTTAAAGCTTATGCATTATTTATTTTTATTGTACCTATTATCTTAATCTATTATTTGAAAAAAATAATCGTGCCTAGTGGTGGTTGGGTACATTAACGGCCGGTCTCGATAACGTATCTACCTTTGACCAATCATCAAATTAGCCGGAACCGCCTTAGTAGACGAATAAAATAGCACCGTGTATATGTTAAAAATAGCATTAGAGATATGGGACCCCTTTCTTTTTTTTAGGATGGGAAATCATCAAATGTCTTCTTCCGCTCTGGGTAGATTGGAAGGGCGTGTCAGACTTTTACTGACTAAAACCCATCCGTGTTCCTTCTAAAGCCCTTTGCGTGCGGTGACTCTTTCGAATAAATTCCGCAGCGACCCCTGGAGACGGTTATACGCTACTTTAAGGCGAGCGAAGCCAACAAAAGCAAAAGCTAGTAATATTTATAAAATATAAAAAAACCCTCGCTTATGAATCGTTTCAAAGGCACAAAATACATAATTAGGGTCACTCTCAATAGCCTCATATAAGACAACCCGCGGGTCACAGGTCCGCCCCAACTAATGCTGACAAATTACAGTTTTACCTTTATTTAATGACGTCATTACTACGGCCATTCTGCGGCCAAGAAATTAAGCTGGGTAGTTTGACTTTAATTAATTTAAGTCATTTATTTTTGGCTACAGGAATACTTTTTTCGTTGTGCCTGCTTTTGGGGCAACAATCTGTTAGGTTTACTTTTTGATTACAGGTTCCCTGTGGTCTTATGTAGAATGATTTCTTTTATAAATAATTTTGAAGATTATTAGTTTAATTTAACTTACAACCTTAATAAAAAAAAAGTTCTAAAAATTATACCAATTATTGAAATAAAAGAAAATAAATTAATAATTAAAAAATATTTATTTTTAATAAAAAATTTAAATCATTTTATTTTAAAATAATTAAATATTAAAGCTGAATATCCAATACGAATATAAAAAAAATAATATGATTAATTTCATAAAAGTAAAAGTAATTAAATATAAATTATTATTAATTAAAAAAAAAACATTCATTTAGGAAAAATCCAATAAAAGGAGGAAGTCCTCCTAAAAAATAAAATAAATTAATAAATTAATCTGTAGTGTCGTTTGTTAATAAATTGATCAATAAAATTATGTACAAGAAATAGTTTCTGACTTTGAACAAATGTTTCATACATTGTTTTGCATAGTTAACAGAGTTATTTTTTTGTCGTAAAGAAACCTTACAAGCAACGTTAATCAACTAAACGAATTCTTTTGGGTAATCTTTTAGGAAGTCACAGCTATTGCAATTAGTTTCGCTATATATTTTTTTTAAATTTCTACTTTCCAACCGACTGTGCATATTGATTTACAAGTAGGTCGACTTTTAAATTGACTATTGTCAATTTTAAAGTCGATCTGCAGGGGATATGCAGTTTTTATACGAGAATTATAGCAACCCTAACTCAAATAAACGCACCTTATCATCTGTATGCCCTCGTGTGGTTTGTAGAACCTCTTTTGCAAAAAGGCAAACGCGTAGTACAAGCGCTAAACTATACAACGATTTGAATAAGAAACTTAATATCGTTTCATTAAGTAGATGCAAAGTTAAAGTGAAAGTTACTGAATGGCTGCAACAACTTGATTATCAAACAACCGAAGACCTTCTTAGCTATCTAATATAAATTCCACTGATTCCAATTTATCCACTCGTACACAAACACATACACTCCCTCACACACACACACACTCACACACATACACACACACACATACACACTCCACGACACACTATCAACCACAGACTCATATACTCGTTTACTAACACAAATCTAAAGCGTATTTAACTTAACAAACAGCGACCTTATGTACAAATAGTATTGTGTACCTTTTGCTGCGACTGAACCCTGTCTCCCAAGATACAGGCCCCTGGCCTAGTTTGGGATTCAGTATCAGTACATATATATTGTAATACACATCCTAAGACTGTTCAAACTTAAGTACCAATGTTGCATTTTTTGTGTCAATAAACAATTTTTATTTTTTTTAAATTTATTTTATAACGTTGTCTCTGTCAGCTATGACCTAGACTAGAGTCAAGAGCAAACTCATCTAAAAATAAAAAAAAACAACTTTGACTCCGTCATCTATGACCTAGACTAGAGTCAAGAGCAAACCCATCTCAAATAAAAAGAAACACTTTTTAAGACAAGATGTTGAAATTAACTTAAGCATCGTTTAATGTGGTCCTATTTTTTTAGCCTCAAAACTAGGCGACCAAGGTCAAAGAGAAAAATTTCCCTAAAGGCACACTCGCGACAAATTTACTCAGAATTTCAACCATAACTGCTGTTTTTGGGGCAAACCATTTATAGCACTTTGTCACAGGATGTTTCAGAGCTCTTTCTTAAAGTGGTAAAGGGAAATGATCCTCTTAAAGAAGTATACTATACTACATATAACTTAATAAAGTAATGTTACCAAAAAGTCATGAAATGGAAGTCGTTAATGTTACTGGGTTTGATTTCCTACCCTCGGGCCGATTTGAGATAAAGGGTGCAATCAACAGCATTACGTTTTAAATTATTCTCCAGTAACTGCGCCCTGCGGTGTTACCCGCGGTTTATCAGATACTCCGCATAAATTTCGAAAATAATCCGGAGGGAACTCACTACCGGAATACAAAGCCTAGCCTATGTGTTAATCCAGGGTGTCAGCTTCCTGCATACCAAATTTTATCAAAATTGGTCCAGCCGTTTGCACGTGGAGAAGTAACAAACATACACACACACACACACAATCACAAACTTTCGCCTTTATAATATTGGTGTGATAATTATTTTATTGTCTTCCACCGTCTAGGTATGCTTCCTAACAAACAACTTTTCCAACAACGTCAAGATATGCTATACAGTCTTGAACCAGTATTATTCAATGCGCATTATGTTTTAGATGCACTTCTTACTCACATTACGTTGCTGCAGCTATCTCGATGAATATTATTATTTGCACAAGTTCCACATTTCCTATCAAAACAGCAATTTTGCTTTATAACCTGATATTGTTCAGTTTCAGAATTAACAAATCGCAAAGAAAATTGTAGTGCCTGCTGAAGCAATATCCTAACAACAAACAATAATAATTAGACAGTATAGAAGATTACATAGCGTGGTTAAGGCCACCAATAGATGGTGAGTTCAGAAGTCACTAAGGTCGATCCTAAGGTTACACGAGCTTCTGGCGACACCAACTGTAGTGAAAACAAATAAATAAATAAATAATTTATTCTGGACCAAACATTTTACACACCCACCAAAACTGCGGAACAGTTCGTCGGCGAGACAAATTAATGAAGTTCTTTATAGCGCGACGCGAGTCATATTAATTTTGTGCTGTAGAAGTAAATAACGAAATATTCGAAGAGAAAAATTTGTAGACTTATCTCTGACAATGCAACACCGGGTGGGTTCATTTGTTTGTCGGGTGCTCGTCATTTGTTTTCCACCCACTAGAACCCTGAGAGTATCATCAAGTTGGTCTACTGCTAACAGTGTCGTTAGCCACGAGGGGAGCGACAAGCGAGGGCGATCTGTCAAAGTCGCGCGCGGTGGTCGCTTGGCGCAAGCCACATCGCCCGACACCATGAACAGGGCTTAATTCTACCAATCAAACAGTATAAGAAAACAAAGTAAAACACAAGCAAAATACTGAAGCTCATTCTATAAAAACTTGACTCCTTAAAACATACATCCCGCACAAATTCAGAGGATTTCACTTACAAACAAACTTTGCAAGCAATGTACTTGTGACTCCTACATTCGTATGTAGGTCAAAACATGAATAATATTACGATATTACGGGCCTAAACGTGCTGAACAAATACTAGAATATCTTCGTTTAGTTTGTCTACATAGGAAAACAAAATGCAGTAAGTCAATTTAGTTATACAATTTTTGTAAAGAGTCAAAAAAGTTCTTATGTAAACTCTTCACGGTGTTTCACATAAACTTTCCAATTTAAAGACACAATAGAAATTAATTAAGTTATAGAAACTAATCTTTTTCGAATAGATTCGTTAGATAGGTGTATCCCGCCTCGACACAACACGACACAGTAATGTTAGTTTAGCTTAACTATTTAAAGTGTCATCAAAAGAATAACTCGATGCTCATTTATTTCCGTTTCAAACTCATATTGAGAAAGCCGAAATGACATCGGAAAACATTGTGGAAATTATTTGGTCCTACTGCACTTTAATATTCAGAATTCCTGCACTGTGGTATGAATTCCTCCCGTGCAATAGATGGCACTCAGTGTTGATATATCTATAGAGTGGACTCTTCTGCATTCCACCGGGCCTTACTATTGTCTGCAGACTGCACCAACTCTGCAGTTTCATTTATAACATATTTTTTACTGAAATATAGAGTGGGGTTGACGTAGAAAATGGCCGCTGTTTTAATAAATGGAATATGTGTCGCTAAACTAAGTATCTACTTATATCATGTACTGGCTTTAGCTCGCGTAATGTTGAAGTTAACTTAGATGTTCGCGAAGAAGTAGCTTATATCCATATCCAAAGTCCCATCTATCTTTGTACCAAAATTTACTAAAATTGGTTTAACAATTTAGGCGTAAAAGCATTACTGGCAGACAAACTCACTTCTGCTTTTATAATATTTTATTATAGTTAGGCTTATTTCGTTGTGTATCGTATAGTCGTGTGTTAATTAGTATTGTTTAAAGGTTTCTTTTGTCACCCACTTTATAAACCTGTATTTAGGATGAGAGGTCTCCAGTCATTCACCTACTATTCAGATTTAGTAGTACCATTTTAATTTTACAACGATCTCATAATAGTGTACTCTGTAATAACTTGTATTTATACCCAAGCACACTTAAATCCTTACGTTAACTACACTTCAAATTAAAACGAAAATGATAAGCAAGAGCGTTGCAACAGTTCTCTAATTAAATGTAAGCACCGCGCGCAAACCGAGTGAGATCCGAGGGTTGCTGAAAATGAGCACGACTAACTCGAATGAAGAACTGATATTAATTATAACGTGATTCAAACGACATCCGAACACGGATGTATACGCACGGATGCACGGATGTACTGTACACTCAGAATTGTGAAATCCTCTCGTAATTTATTTTTGTGTGTGCTATGCAGGCGATTTAGCCGCGTTTGTACCGCCATCATTTAAGGATTTGCTTGTAAACCGTTGACTACAAAATTTTGGGAGATTTGTGTGATAGTCACTGCGATATAGAGAGAATAATTGCTTGGCATTAAATCACAAACATTTGCGTCGTAGGGTATTTAAAGCTACGATGCTCATTTCACCCGTGAGTTCTTTGCATCCCATGTGGGACATGACAAGTATTACGTTTGGCCGTGAGATTGTAGTCTCATAATAATATTTTTTTTATAGAAATATTTAAAAGTGTAATTATACATTAGATAATAATTTTTTTTACAGAAATATTTAAAAATGTAAATATACATATTAATAACATTTTAAATATTTCTATAAAAATGTGAAATAAATAAATGGAATAATAATGATAATATCTTGGGACAACTCACACACGGTCATCCGATCCCAAACTAGGCAGAGCCTGTGCTATGGCAACCAGACAACTGGTAAACATACTTATATATTTCTAAATACATACATATTATAGCCGTGCTATTATGGTCATGCGAGGATAAGTAGCATTTTGTTCAATGCACGTTCAGATTCTAAATGAGTAGGTACATGCTTACAAGTCTTAGGTCGTGTTTACTGCGTGCTATCGAGGTATAATGAGACCAATCAAAGTCAAAGTCAAAGTCAAAGTCAAAGTCAAAGTCAAAACGTTTATTTCAATTAGGCCATTAAACGGCACTTTTGAACGTAATTTTTTACAGTTCAGTAAAAATAATAGAATTACATTAATAAAGTGACTCTACTGTCCATTCGGAAAGGTAGATTCTTATGGAGAAGAACGGACAAGAAACTCCATAGTTACTCTTTTCAAATAATGATTTACAAAATTTGGTATACTTACAAAAATTAATTTAATATTATGTGAGGACGATGCACGATGCAATCATTTAATCGTGCCCCACAATATAATTAAACTGGAAACGCGAACTAACATTTTTCAGCTCGTAAATTGAACCTACAAAGTAAAAAAAAAGAACGCGCAGTTATATTAGTAATTTCACATGTTTGAACACCATTAAGCAAAATAATAATATTGCTCTATAAGCGCACTTTTCAAATAACTTCTCATTTTGCACTTAATTACTGTTATAACTTCACTGATAATTTCTGCATTTATTTCAACCTATTCCTGAGAAAAACACATTACACTGCCCGTGTTACTTATATTCCTATTAAGTAGTCCAACTAGAAATAAGTGGACTTTGTTAAGCACGCCAACTTAAGTAACGAGCATATAGTTTCAGTTAAAAGGCATTAATATTCACTTAGCGAATAAAATTGCTTTTTAGTTTTGCAAGTTACAATTTCTTTTGAAATAAGTAGGGCAATATTACAGAAACAAACTTAAACACAAAACTTAGTTTAGTGTAGATAATTCAAAGTCGAACCGATGCTGTCAAAGTTCAAAGTAGTCCATTTAATAAAAAGAAAAACGGCCAAGTGTGAGTCGGACTCTCACACGAAGGGTTCCGTACCATAAACAAAAAACAACACGTTTCTTTTATGGGCTCTCATAGAAGAAACGTGTTTTTTTTGGTTTACCTTTGGGTGGTCCGTACCCAGGGGGTTACCAACGGAACCCTATTACTAAGCTTCCGCTATCCGTCCGTCCGTTTGTCTATCAGCGGGCTGTATCTCAAGAACCATAAAAGGCAGACAATTGAAATTTTTACAGAGCGTGTATTTCCATTGAAGCTGTAACAAAAAGTAATAAAAATTAAATTAAAAATAAAAGAGGGCTCCCATACACTTGTTTTTTCGGTTTCCGGAACGGAACCCTTTATGTGAGAGTCCGACTCGCACTTGGCCGGTTTTTACATTTCGTATCCATCTAGGATTCATAAAACTTTGGAGAACAATCAGTGTCAAAGCACAATTTTATTATTCGCTTTAACAAATCAATAAGAACGTTTACCGAAACTTGATATTTTCGCATTGAACTAACACAACTTTTAAGTTGTAAAACTGTCCCTTAAGCCCAAAGTCCCCACAAAAGTCATTTTAACTAACCTCCCAAATGCACACAACTATATAGTTTATAACGACTCAAAATTCCAACATATCCGACCATACCCCCGAGAAATAAGGCCCATTTACACTTGACTTACTTCCCAACGGGCCGGCAACGCGACGGCCTGACGCGAACAACTTTCAGCAATGCATCAACGACATATATTATAGGTACAGTGTGTTAAAATGTTCACATATTTTCCCGTCACTAACTTGTCGACGAAGCTCAGGTATGTGTGAAGGGACCTCTGGTTTGGGATGCAGTGGATTTATTTACTTGAGGTATTTTGCTGATGTTTCTAGGTGGATTTGTAGAGTTAACTTTTGGTGTTGTGACATGAAAACATTTCGTCTGTTGTGTTGCTATATTTTTCTACGAGGACGCAGAGTCTAAGTGAAAAAAATATCCATAGCATAATTATTTCGACAACGTAATGCACTTATTTCTATCAAGATAACAAAGATGTCCGCTTTCGAAATCAACTTTTTACAGCTCTGAGTCGACCTACGACCGTCTGTATGATTTTAAAAGAGATTATATTTTTTTTAAATTCATATAATTGCCACCAATTCGAGTATTGACTTTGACGGTTTCTGTATTAAGTTGATTTTTAGGTGGTCATTTGTATTAATGCCGTAAAAAGGTAGGAGTTGCAATGGAATTTCAACTTTGTCCTGAGTGACATAAAGTTTGCTGTTCTGAAATTTAGCATTTAGCCCGAATTCTCACTGGCTGCAAAACATCGACACTCCAACCCCAATAGACTACCAATGTAGGTAAACCAAATATTTTTGAAGTGAAAGCTTCTTTAGCGGCGTTGTGCACTTTTTGGGATGAGTAAAAAATGTTAAACTCGCGTCATGACACGTGACCTGATCGAAAATTTGTAAGACGGAGGGAAAGATCTGAAGGGTTACATTTTTAATGTAATATAAATTGTCATGTTTGTGTACGCTAGCGCAATAAATAAATATTGTATTTTACCTCATAAATTATAGCACTTTTATACTGAACAAAATATCAAAAATGCACAACATTAATGTTCAAGTTTTCACTTCTGCCGGCACTCCCGGAGTGCAACCCGTTTTTTCTTTTTTCAGTAATGTATGTTACCATTAGATAGCTTAACTTATTGTCACCAATTGCACTCCATCTTTCAGAAAATTCATTCACAGAATCGAACTTGCAACCCGCTGAGTTCAGGCAGCCCATTTTACAATGCGATGATGTATAAAAACAGGATATGACAAATGTAGTCGAAATGTACGTCATATAAAAAATGCACTATATAGTAAAAAGCTGTTATCGTATTGTTTGACAATAACTCGCGTGACTGTCGACCTCAAAATTAACGAGTTTTATATAATAGGACTCTGTACAGTCAGTCGCACGTCTGCTAACTCTTGATCTGTGAAAGCCGCCCTTACTGTTATAATTTTAGGGCACTGTCAGTCTCAAATAGTAACCAAGGACGTGGGGTTAAATCGATATTTTACGGACGGTTTCAATAACGTATCTACCTTTAACCAACTGTCAAATTAGCTATCAAAAGTAACTGAAACGTCATGTTTGAAAGGCAAACATGATGGTTCAGCTACTGTTGGTAGCTAATTTGACAGTTGGTCAAAGTTAGATACGGTGTTGAGACCGACCGTAAGACATACATCAACCTACTCATTATAGCTACGAGTCTGGTACACAGAGCCCTAGCTTGAGGCTTTAAAAATTATATTAAGGCAAGCCCGTTTAAGCAGTCGACAACCTCATAGGTTGAACAGCGAGACGCCACTCAAACAAAAAAGAGTCTAGTACAGTAGTACTCTAGTGCTAATTTGAGAAAAAAAAACATTCGGGGCAGTCTTTGGAGACTGCCGATAGAAGTGAAAACTAAGCGAAAGCGAAAGCATTCGGTGACGATGACGCGAGTTCCATGATTTTTGTGCACCCAAAAAATCGCGTCGATTTCCAGTCTGGATGCAGCTAAGCACCAGTATTTCACATGAATCGCTGCCTTTCTAACCTGCACAATCCAGTTACTAGTGACGGACGATATCCCTCAGCAACTAGTCGTCAGTCTTTCGACCGTCAGAGGGCCTAGCACGAATGTTTTTAACAATTTAATTAAATTAATTCAGTTACAATATACATTGTGTTCGAATATCAAAATCATAAAACAAAAATATTAAAATAAAAAGTAAACACCAAACAGAAAATAAATTAAACAATAAATTGACATAATAAGACATTTAGTAACGTAACCTAAAATTTTACTGCACCGCACATTATATTTATTTGAATTTTTTGCAAATTGTGTGTGTCGCATAAAATTAAACCAAAATACTATGAAGTGTAGTTTTTTATATTCAAAATCACTTACTTTAACGATACTGTATCGTTACATTACGTCGAAACATTTATGCTAGGCCCTCTGATTACCCGTAACGACTTTCAAATATTGATTAATGACAGCCGGGACCAACTTCTCGTAACGTGTTTTCTGAGCCACGGAGGGTCTCCAGGTGTGATTACCGGGCCATATACGGACCGCCCTCTGCAAGCGTTCGGTTAACCTTGACCATCGAGCCATGCAGCTGCATTTAGCACATCAACTTTTTTTTTTTAAGGATGGGAAATCATCAAATGACTTCTTCCGCTCTGGGTGGAGCGAAAGGGCGTGTCAGACTTTTACTGACTAAAACCAATCCGTGTTCCTTCTAAAGCCCTTTGCGTTCCAGGGCCGCGGTGACTCTTTCGAACAAATTCCGCAACCCTGGCAGGCTCTGGCCCTAGCGGGCCCCGTCTTCTCTGCTGACATCTCCTTGAGGCGCGCGTGAAACACAATGCGCCATCGACCCGGACCTGGTGGTGATCGGACAGCGAGCCACCCAACGCTCGCCGTCCGCAGGCCCGCGCCTACGGTGGCCGTAGATCGCCCTGCGACTCCCGACGCCCGGGGCGTCTTTTCCTGTAGTTTTGGTTGGGGCAAAGGCCTTGCCTTTCCCTCGCGCGGCTCACCTCCTCCTTCGCTAGCATTACTGCTTCGCAGAAGGAGGTGACCGCTTCCCAAGCCTCCTCGCTCCGGACCATGGATTCAACCAGGGCCGGACGCGAGAGGTCGCCGCCGCCGATCGCCTCGATGAGGACACGGCGGTGCTCCGCCCAAGCAGGGCAGACCTCCACCGTATGTGTCCTCCGGGCGATCCTCACAGTGCTGACACCCGGGCGTGTCCTCCCACTTAATCCGGAACAGGGACCTCCCGAAACAGCCGTGTCCGGTAAGTACCTACGTCAGGCGGAAGGTGAGGACGCCGTGGCGCCTCTCCAGCCACTCCTCAAAGAGGAGTCTCCTTTGAGGAGTTACCGCCGCAATAGTGGCGTGCCCAGCGCTGGGTCGCGATAGTCGCTGTTAGCACATCAACTTGCATTTGACTGTACAAAACGTCCTTTTTAGTTTGATTTGTCGTATATATGAGAATTTTTAAATTAAAACCGTTGGTTGAAGTTAGTGATATGTGCCCGTATAACTCTGCCTGTCACACTTTTAGATATATTGCCTAAAAAACGTAGAAATGAAAGATTTACGAGCATCGCAATGTAATCAAACTGGATTTTGTTGTTACTACTACAATTTATGGCTTGAGTGGGATTTTATTTGATTTTTAATATTACTTTTGATATCGTTAATAAAACCTTTTCAGTTAATAAGAACACCCTAGTCATTGGTTTTAGGAGCATATTTGCATTTATATATTTTTACATACACATATATTGTTCTCTTCCGGCCGGTTTCAATAACGTATCTACCTATAAACAACTGTCAAATGAGCTACCAACAGTAGCTTAAACGTCATGTTTGAAAGGTAAACATGACGTTTCAGCTTCTGTTGTTACTTCTCTTGTAACTTCGTTTTGTAAAACACGTTTCTTTGTTGTACAAAAAAGGGTTTTTTTATTACATAACTAATTGCCGCCCCCGTCTCCGCCCGCGTGATAGTCGAAAATCATCCCAAGGTAACAAATTCCCGGGATAAAACGTATCCTATGTGTTATTCCAGATTATAATCTACCACTGTGCCAAATTTCATCAAAATCAATTTAGTAGTTTTTGCGTGAAAGAGTAACAAACATCCATCCATCCATCCATCCACCCATACTTACAAACTTTCGCGTTTATAATATTAGTAAGGATAAAGAATATTCTATACTATTCTATTAACTTACTGTATAAGGTCACTCAACGCTCTGCCAATAATAATACAAACAAGTATCTTGATATCAGATTTATGGAAATAAGCATCAATATAATAGGAATCTTAAACATACTACCAAACTGCGCACACTCAAATCC
The DNA here is from genome assembly GCA_905163435.1 of Mamestra brassicae. Taxonomy (NCBI): domain Eukaryota; kingdom Metazoa; phylum Arthropoda; class Insecta; order Lepidoptera; family Noctuidae; genus Mamestra; species Mamestra brassicae. The sequence goes on from LR991001.1 coordinate 18,566,751, forward strand.
TCTTGGACTATCTCATGATAGTCCTAGAGGATTTGAGTGTGTGCAGTTTGGTATACAAGTGTTCCTCATCGTAAGGAACATGAACTCAATAAAAATATAAAAAAGGGGTTTCATGATATGAACGTTTTTATAACTTCATCATTAATTTGTCGTAGAGAAAATCCCATCACACGGCTTGCATCTACCACTACTACCGTAATTAAATAATAATCCTCTTTCTTTCATTAGTATTTCAACTTACGCAAAAGGAACTACAAACAAATGAATGAAGAATGAACAATCTTCACGCCATATCCTTTGCAGGGTAAGTAGAGAGAATGAATGAATAGTAAATGTCAACAATGAGAGTAAAGTCACATTAGTTATTTATATCCACTTGACGAAGGATTTGTAAAGGGTTAGCGATATACCCGGGATTTACTTACTTAGTTTATGATTATATAGTGCTCTTAGATGAGGTAGTGAGAAGTTCAATGAACTTAATAAGGACCTTTTGCGAATTTGACTTCGTCACCCAAATGACGTGAAATGACTAGCCGGTCGATTCTATTTATTTTTGCGAGACGTTTCAACCTCAGTCATGTCGAAAACTATCCCAAAAGAACATAGGTCCTTATTTTGATTTTGCTCTTCCGGTGTTTCAAGTTTCATTCAAATCTGTTCAGCAAACGTACCGATTTTCATATTTATAATATTTATAGGAACAAGCCCAGCTTTAAAACAGAGCTCGAAGCATATACTTTTATGTTTTTTATGGGCTACTTAATACTCACGACACTTCGTTCCATCAGTAACACCAGAGTTACCGGAAAAGCGTCGCAATAAAAAACAAAACAGATAACACAAACCGCAAAATAAATAAATAACTTCATCCATTCCCTCATTTATAACTTCAACATTTTCCTCCTGAAATAACTACAGAGTTGCAACGTTAAAATTAGCATACCCAGTAATACATAGCGCGGATCCAGTCCCAGTGCAATCTCGGCGCGAGAGATTTATGCGATGTAATGTACAAGTATTTCTCTCAATATTCAATAAGCTGCTATCTCAATTGGAATGAAAATTTATTGTTGGTTATCTTTTAAAGGATCTAAGGTGGAGATGCGATAACTAATTTATTTGGTTGGAAAGCAGATAATCTGATGGAGTGTTGCCCTGCGAAAAAAACTGCGACTGCACATTTGAGGGTTTTACTATTTTAGATTTTTTACTTCACCGGAAGGCACCTACAAAGAGACTAAAAAGACAATGGGGAGGGCTTTGCTCCCAGTGTCCTTGCGTGATCTAATCAGAAATGAAGATGCAGGAGAACCTAGGTTACTGACATAGCCCGAAGAATTTAACGCCAAATTTAAACATCAGCATGTAGGGAATTCTTCGTCCACAGCACCGATGGTCGATGAGCCCAAATGGTTCTGCTGGTCGATTCTGTAAAGATGTCGAAGTGAAGGCTTGGGTGGAGTGATCAGAAAGAGAGCTGTCAATGCATACAATCAAGATTTCTCGTGATCACGGAGTGAGCTGTCATTCCATCTTGATTATATGGATTGACAGCTCACCTCGTGATCACTTCACCCAAGCCTTCACTTCGATATGTTTACAGAATTGACTGGCTGGACTGCCGGCCGCGTACGAACGTAGAAGTCGCAGCGTTGCTCTCACAAGGTGAACCGATGACCTGGTTAAGGCCACGGGAATCTGCTGGAAGCAAGAGAGAACAGGACCGCTCGTTGGGCTTATGTCCCGTAGTTGAAAAATATTGATTTGCTGAAAAACACAACATTGACGTTGATCAACAGATCGGTGGACGTCAGTCTTCTCTAATCTTATGACTTATGATGCGTTGGTTCACTGACGTAAGAAATTTGAGTTTTCAACAGACGTGGATAAAGATACCGGATCTTTAAAAAGAACTGATCCAACTTCCGATTGAAATCTCGTATTATTTTGTGCTATATATTTTTTAGAAAACTTATTGTGTAAGTAAAAAAACAATTAATAAAAATACATCATGATTCTAAGGATCAGCATACACATCACAAACCATATCTTTGTCAGCACCTTAACAGTTTAGATTAAGGAAATTATTCGAGATAGCAAGACGCACTGAATCTCGACGCTCAGCGGATCAAGTTAATCCGCGGATTACCCAGCTGATCCGACTTCCTACTCGAGTGACGTATACAGTCCTTATGCTTTCATAAGTCTTAAGGAATATGTTTGGTGTTGAAGTAAGAAAATGTATACGTTAAAATAACGGTGTTTATACAGTCGTTTGTCATTGTAATATATTCTATGACAGTCGTTACGGATAGTCAGAAGCCAGAAAAGTTACAGGGTGGGGGAAGTAGTAAGCAGGGATGTAAAATACTGGTACAGAAAGCCGACCCCAATATTTCACACTCTTAGAATTAAAGTGACCTAACTCAAACTTAACAAACTAAACTAAACACTACTAACTAATAATCGGTACAAAGTAATAACAGCAAAGGTAAAATTAATAAGTTTGCTAGAAAGGAACATAGCATGCAACCAATGATTTATATAATTAACAAAACTGGATCGTTGTGTGAATATAGTTTAATATCAACACATACATAATTATCAACAAGTTTCAAAGTCAAAGTCTAAGCATTTATTTCAATTAAACCATTACAGGCACTTTTGAATTGTCAAGGTCGGTCTGTCTAAAGAGATGAAGCTATTTGCACGTGCCAAAGCGTAGATCTCTATGGATAAGAACGCGCAAGAAACTCCACGGACACTCTTTTAAATCAATGTTTTACAATGATATGGTTACATCATTCGTATGAAAATTAAACAAACATACGTATATGTGAGAACGGTGAAGAAAGACTTACACGATCAAGCGTCCGAAGTAAAAAAAAAGCAATAATTCAAAGAACAAGAATTAAAATAAACCGTGGCAGCTGAGACATGACCAGTCCTAGCTGACGGCGCTCGCTCAGCAATATGACGCCTGCGCTGGCACCATTCGGCTCAACCAGTTTGAAAGGCGCCAAATGATCCAGCACCATCAGCCAGACTTTTAAGTGAGCATGACACTCCCAACCGCCAGGACACATTCAAGACAAAGTAATTTATAGTTTAAGGTACACAGAACTCACACATGTACCGTTTACTTATAATTAATTACATTTAAAAATTTATGTTACTTATAATTTTGATATATAACTGATCTTAAAAAGCGTACTCCAAAACCCTGTGGTTAAAAAGAGTCCAAATTATGAGTGGGAAAGGGCAGCTTATACATAGGTCACAGGAGAAGTTATTTTTTTAACCTAATACTACTTTTTTAAGATTTTCTTGCTTGTTGCTCGCATATTTTGCTTTAGGTAACTTTATTTCTAAGGGTATAATGTAGTTGGGAAAAAGAAAGGCGGTGAGAACTAGTCTATTTAAAATGAACCAAAAATCATAGAACATAATGGATTTTGAAATAAAGAATAAATATAATGTAATTTTTGATGTAAGAAGGCTTATCGAGATACTGGAATAATATAAAAGTTTTTCTGAAATACTATATATTGTGTTAGTATTGCAACATTTAAAATACTCATGTTAAAAATCAATTTAACTTTGAGGTATTACTTTTGATATCACCTGTCTGTTCATCAAACAAATATTTAAACCTACGACGTTCTTTGTAAAAGTTGAATTCAATTACTTTATTTTCTGTATTAAATAATGCAGGTTTACTTTTCCGATGCTTTCTATAAAAATATTAAAAAAAAAATCAGCATGGCTGCTGTAATAGGGCTGTATTCAAACAGTAGTAAAAATAGTTTTTCCTCTCTTTTTATGTGAAAATAGTGTTTCCTCCTTTTCTTTAGGATGGGAAATCATCAAACGACATCTTCCGATCTGGGCGGAGCGGAAGGGAGTGTCAGACTCTTACTGACTAGAATCCATCCATGTTCCTCCGAATGCCCTTTGCGTTCCAGGGCCGCGGTGACTTTTTCGGACAAATTCTGCGACCTTCTTACTGCCCTGGGCCCAATTATTTTTGTGGTCGTTCATAACAATAGCCTCGCTTATGTTTGTTTGATAATCTATTTACTATATTTTTAACACTTGTTTTTAACGACTTCAAAAAAAAGAGGAGTTTCTGAATTCGGTTGTATTTTTTTACTCATAACTCCGTCATTGATGAGCCGATTTGATTTTTTTTTATGTGAAAGGATATACGTTAAATTTAATTTTATCCAAATCGGTTCAGTACTTTGGTTTTTAAATAAAAATAGCAGGAGGAAATAGAAAAAATATCATTTGATGATATTTTTGAGTAAACGAAATTGTGTGTTTTGCTTTCCTATGACTTTCCAGTGGTGTTGTTAGGTTTGGGATACCACTAAAAAGTGTAAAATAAAAAAACTTAAAAAATACAACCGATTTCATCGTGTTAAAATACGAAGAAACAACCAAAAATACCAACTTCCGAAATTATAGTACATTGTTCACCGAGAGGAGAAAGTGACCGATTACCGTCGAGGGTGTCGTTTGAAGCCCGAGCCGTAGGCGAGGGCTTTAAAACACCCAAGATCGGGAATCGCAGTTTCTCTCGAGTGATACATAGTGCTTTATACTACACCTAGAAGGAAAATAAAAAACGAAATCTTTACTAATTGAAATTTATATTGAAATTGTTGCAGTTAAAACTGAATCCTCAAACAACACACAAATTGGAAATGGCGCCAATGGCGTCTGCAATTTTCACATGTTCTTTTTTCAAATTGTTTATCCTGCCGCCGCAGGGTCGCACTGCCAGCCCGACACCATCCAACACACAGCTAGTGGCCAGTGTCATTTTGCGAACTTGGAGATAAAAACTCACTGTAAAAACTTTTTGGCTTTTGATATTTAGGTTACCGGCGCATAGTCTTACCCAAAATTAAAAAAGAAAAACCACGTAAGAAATGGATTTTCATACACTTTTCTCTCCCGCTCAGATGCGTTTTCTCCCCGCATATTTGTTCGATATGCAATGACGTACTTTCTACCGTAAATTTGATAAAGTATCAAGGTACTTTCCAAGCAGGTGTAGTATAAAAGTTATTTTATACTTTGTAGTGTTTTTTTTTTGTAGTTGGTTTTTATAACAAATGCATGAAGAGAAAATTCAATTATTCAACGAATACCTTAAACCTAACGGTATATGAATATTACTTAGTATTGAAAGCAATCAACCAAACTAAATAGAAGGTGACAGGGGGAATGGGGAGGGCTGGTGATGAGGATAAATAAATAGACATAACAATTAAAAGTCATTGATTTCGGTCATAAGTTAGGTATTTATTTATAGGCATGTATTTACAAAATTTACAGACGTTTATCATGATAGCTTGTACAGCTGCAAAATGAGAAGATCTACGGTAAACAATGAACTCACCTCATTGTTTATCATATAGGTATCTTATCATTGTAGCTGTACTAGGTTTCAGATACACTGAAGAGGTCAATGTATTTCCACGAGTTAGAGCATCAGATGTAGAATTGTCAGTCTTATGTAGAATTGACATTCAAAACCAAAAAATGATCGACTGCTGGATCTTTTTAGAGACCTTTTTTTTGTACTTCTAAGTAATTGGATAAAGGGAAACTTCAAGACATTTGCTTCTAGTAAATGTTTTATATCCGACTGCATCTGGCTTGAATGGATACCGACCCTGATGATAGGCTAGAAAGATGTTGCCACAATCGTTACTTCGTTACACTATTTTATTTGGAACATTTTCAGGATCTGAAATGATAAAAAACATTTGAAATAAATGATTGAAATAGTTATGCATTTAATGGCCTGTAATCTACGATTATGAAGAGGTAAAATTGTTTCGACTGATAACTTAAATGTACACTAAAAATAAATGCATAACTCTCTTACGCAGACCTAACTCTATGGTTACAATGGCGCCCTCAGCTGTATCTGACAACCATAACTGACAGCTGAGAGCCAATTCTACTATTTTTTAAGTATAGATCGCATTTGCACCTCAGTCGCAGCCTGTCAAAAATGTATTGAAACTCTGATTGTTTCTTTATTTGTTATATCGCTGATTAGCACAGGCACTCTTTATCCTGAAAATTCGCAAACTAGTGACACAATAAATTCACCTTTACCAGGATTACTGTCAACATAGTCAGGGTCATTCCAGGGCTGCCTCGCACTCGTGCCGAAGATGATGAACACCGTGTTGGTCACGAAGTAGACACCAGACGTCACATAGAACACGAAGTGCCATTCATCGAAGTCATACTGAAATAAGTTATTTTATTCAGCATTGGAAAGAGACAAATGAAGATTAATAGAGATAAGCGGTACAGAAAGTAAAGTCCCGCAAACCTCCACAGAAAAGGGAAGATCCTCCGACCAGACAGTTGTTGTGTCTAGTGGACAAGTGCCCATTACTTGATATTCGGACTACTGTCGAGCGCGATACAGGACTTCGTTAGTTTTTTCTTGTGGCGGCAATGATGCCGCTTTAGTTTTATTCATTGCCTTGCAAGCAAAGGGAGTCTGCTGGTCATAAGTCTTCTTCAAGCGTCGCTTTACGATTGGTCTGGTGGTCTGGGTTTTCGAGTAACTATGTTTTATTTGTATCCAGCGAGTTCCACTGATCTCCACATGGTTATCAGTCAACCTAGTGGTGGTCCTAGCAACGCTATACTCTTTGTTTCGGTGGGACTAGAACTTTCCAGGTTTATTGGTCCTTTATTTTGCGAGAACAGTGCCCACCCATTGCTACTTAAGTTTAGCTTCAATTTACCTTTGGTTACCTTCGACCTACTTATATGTGTAGTTCTACTCAGTGTGATATGTATGTACCTCTATTTAAATCTTACATTGTCCTCTAGTATGAGTCCAGCGATTAAAGGTGCAGAGATGGACACGAAGTTAGCAAAGAACTTGGTGATGCCCATCATTATTCCAGCGAAGTTTGGAGCCATGTCAATGTGGACTAGCTGTGGGAAAAAAACTCGCTATGACTAAAAGCAGTTAATCGGTAATGATGGAAAAAATTTAGGGTCTTGAGACTTATTGGTCCTCACATTAATTTTCCATCCATCGTCATCATCATCGGCCTTTAATTCCTTAATGTGGACAAAAAAACATTTCAAAACATTTTCCAAAAAAAACCTCCTACTGTCCGATCCTAACGTACGGGATCCTTCAACTGGATTCGCTTAGTTCAGTGGCCATATTTACAAAAATAACAAAATAATCCTACCATAAATCCAGTTAGATGTGCCGCGTTGAGTCCAACTACCACAGTGAGAAGACCGACAGCCCGAGTGACGTCACCAGGTGGCGAGTGACATAATGCTATCAACGCTATTGCAGGCCCAAATTCACCTGAAATTTCCAAACGATAAGAACAAAGAAAAAAATCAAGTTTCTGTGTTAGAAAACCAGTTTAAGAAGTCATCACATAATCCTAAAATTCGTCATAAAATATTAGTGTATTGATTTAACGACAGAGCAAGGAGGTACATTGTTCATTCACGTACCAATAGAATTAGAAACTTTTCTGCTGGTATTGAGGCTGAACCATTTTTTCTTCAGTCCATAATCCGATATGAAACCGCAAGGAAAGCTTAACATATACATCGCGAAATAAGGAAGAGCTGACAGAATACCATTCTGTGAAAAAAAATGTTTAAAAGTATTAGCTAACTTGTTGAAAAATAACAAAAGGACGATGAATGATAAAGATGTTTAAATGGAAGAAGATACGCTAAAATAATCATAGTAGAAACTCACTGATTTAATGTCAACATCGAGCTCTCGTTTCATATAAGATGGCATCTCAGTCATGAGGGTCCAAAAGCCCCAGTTGTGTCCACAGTGCACCACGATCAAAGACAAGAAAGGTATGCTCGTGGCTAACTTCTTCCACGGGGTTTTCAATACCTGCAAATATAGAACTTGTTGCTTTTTCTCTCCAAAAAAACTACAAATCAAACTAAGATGAAGCTAAGCTGTCACTACAATGGATAGCAATATCCTTGACTCTTCAAAATAATAATGATCACTGAACTCAGACCTGAAACAGCTTAAAAAAATTGAATTGACAAACCTTTTCATCACCTGTCTGTCCCAGTGAAGTCTGTATAAACAGTTTCTCTTCTAAGCTGATGATCTTCGATTGCTGCGGCGAGTCAGCCCCCAGGAGGAGGTAAAACATCACCCAGATGGCAGCCAGGCAGCCGTTCACATAGAATATAGCTGGCCAGCCCCAGTAGTCCGCTATGTAGCCTGACGCTATCAGCTGTATGGCTGTTCCAAGCATTGAGCCTACAAGTTTTTGTCTTTTTATGTGAAGTCATCAATCAAATGACTTCTCCCACTTTGGGCGGAGCGGGAGGGAGGCTCTTACTGATTAAAACCCAACCGTGTCCCTTTGCGTTCCAGGGCCGCGGTAACTTTTTCGAACAATTTCATAACCCTGGAATCATCATCTCCTTGCCATGTTACTTGAGGTCAGCGCAACATTTTCATTTTGGCCTGTCAATTTTGACCCAACAAGCAATTTCTATTTTTTCATAATATTTCTTATATTAAAGCAATCACCTCTATTCCAAGCGCTACTGTATAAATAATTTTGGTTTTAATGTTACCTCCATAAATCCAGGTGCCAAGCCTGCCTTTTTCTTCCACCGGAACCCATTTTCCAATAAGATGATGCATTGTTGGATACAGACAACCTTGAGAAAGGCCTTGAATACCACGAAGAAGGCAGAGAGCTTTCCAGCCTCCCTGGAAAACGTAATAATATGTTGGTAGCTAAGTGATAGAAGACAAGTTAATGAAGAGCATGGCACTCTTACATTTTAAAATTAACCGGATGGCAACAATGCAAAAGAACAATAAAAAGCCCGTGAACTATTATTTTTATTGATTGTCCCAATGTCCCAATTAAAAATTCAGTCAGTGCCACAATTCTAACCACTGAGCAAAGAATAGAAAAAAATAATAATAGAAAATAAAATCTGTACAATAAGAACTGACAGCCCTCATTTCATAAATATGTAGTTGATGATGTATAAATAAATGCAAGAAATAATGAATAACCACTTCTTGCTTACATGATGTGCTCCATAAGGTGTTAACAGCGACACTGCTGAGTTGACAGCGATGGCTATTGTGATGAGGATCATGCCACCATACTTGGCAGCCAGTATTCCGCTGGGAATCTGCAGCACTATGTATCCCCAGAAAAAGGAGGAAAAAACGACACTTTGCGTTTGCATGTTCCAGTCAAATGTCTGTACGGAAATTAAAAAAATGAATAACGAAAAATAAAATACAATTAATGACGAAGGTTTCATGGCCATGTTTTAACAGCCGCATGGCTCGACCTACAAGGTAAAGCAACACTTGCCGAGTTTAGTGGATGTCATTTGTTACTTAGTGTTACCGCTCCAAGCCTCAAAAAATGGCCGCAAGTTCCGGCTGACGTTGTAGATCTTTGGCAGTCGTTGAGGTTAGTATGAAGTTCAAAATTCTCTTATCAATGGGTTTACTATTATCCAGATGCTGGTTTGAAGAGCTTAAATTAGCTGGTATTCAGCTGCATCGGAATATGCTGGGAGCTGATCAGAATGAAATCAATCTACCTAGCGGTAGATTGATTTTGAAGCAGGAGGCAGAACGTTACATAAACCACACTTACATCTTTTCTGCGCTTGTCTGTCATGGCAACTATGGCCACGCTGATGTTGACCCTCATGGCGATACTGAGTACCATTGCAAAGAACAACATTAACCCCTGCAGGTGTCGGATCCCAAAGATCTTATCTAGAAATATGGATGGATTTAATTCTTGGGAGCACGGGCGTAACTATAGCTTTCACACCCCCCCCCCCGGGTTCAATAGTCCAGAAGTTTAAAAAAGCTCCACACATAAAAGGGAGAATTCTAAACGCGTTTCTCATAATAGCAAGCAAATTAAAAGGTCTGAAATTTTAATTTTTCAAAACCCATTTCTCATTACGATTTTTAATTTCATCGTATGCAAAAGATACCTCTCCCAAACACCCCCCTTTTATACGTCTATGCTTGGGAGCTCCTGCTCCCCAGTTAACAATGTCTAATCAAGGTCTACAAAAAACTCTAAATACATGATCGTACTGGCAGCCCTGATCTGTGTAAAACCTTTCCATCTCCTACTTTTACCCAGTAACGAGAGGAATCAGGTCAGTGGGCGTACTATGAATTATGTAAACGCCTTCATACTACCGTTGTGAAAAAATTAAAGCACTATGTCTTGTACAGTTACCTTTTTCTCTCACAGTTGAACCATGTTAGTTTTGTCACGTCATAATTAAGTCCCCAGTGGTTCTACGTATTATTTAACTACCGGTACCCATAGAACTTCTATCCAGTAAGTCAACATCGCAGTAAATTTTACCTTATGAAACTTGGATGTGGTATAAAGTATAAACACAGAGTGCTATGTTTATGTCTATACTTACTGCAACACATCTGAAACACTGCACCTAATAACAATCCAGTAAAGTTTTCGATCCATGGAAGTTCTGATTCTGCACCTAAAAACCTATATTTTGAGCTCGGTCATCATTATAAATTATTATGATCGGCCTTGCCACATCGAGTGCTTTATAAAGTTACATTCACCCCTGCTCAAAGAGAATAAAACTATGTATTTTATGGAAAGACCTGATAAAATCAAAAACCATGATACAATAAACCAGTAACTGTCTTCGTTAACATGACGCTCAGTGACGGATAAAAGTATTCATGTCAATAAGTTATTTATTTTTAAAACTATAGAGGAAGATTGAAGTAGGTTTTAGTTTTTCTTGCAACGAATATTTTATAAGAACAAGAATAAATTTATTAAAAAAACTTTTTTCTTCTTTCACTAAAAAGTATAAAATAACTTTAATTTTGGCAGTCGGTGTCAAAAATGAAAAATAAACCAAAAATCGGTTGAAGGAAGTCGGTTGTATTTTTTTGTAAAAAGTGAAAAAAACAGCGTACCGGCGTGATGTTATGTTATGAACTGGTGTAAACAATAGACAGACATGAGATTTCAGTAATCCCAGTCCATTTGCTATCATTTATTGAGGAGTTCCGTTGCCTATCTCCGAAGTTCTTCATCAGATCTTCACCAAATTGAAATGGAACCACTCCAAGAAAGTACTCTTCTATTAACTACCCAAATCGCTTCTAGTGTGCCTATAAAATTTGAAAAGTTCTCTCTATTTCTCCAGGACCCATCATCAGATCCTGACTTGATGATCATGGGACCACCTTTCAAACAAAAAAAAAAACCAAATCGGTTCAGCCATCTTCGAGTAATTGGGGAACAAATATGAAAAAAAAGAAAAAAAGTTCCGACGAATTGAGAACCTCCTCCGTTTTTTGAAGTCGTTTAAAGAAGAAAATATAGGTTACAAATTGTGTGTTATACAAGAGTGTTTAGTTTCTTTCAAAATTAAGCAAACATAAAATTCAAAGTCTTCTTGCACTAGACTATGCCTGTCCCGCAGGAAGCTTTTAGGATTCCTATACAGTTACAAATTAACTATGTGTACAATAATGAGCAATACAGTAATTTTTTTTTCGTTAAGTTTAATTCTCCAGGGAATTATAGTTATGTTATAACTTATAGTATAAGAACTTAGATTAAGTAAAACTAGATAATTGCATTTAATGCCTATATTTATTTAAAGAACTATGAGATCACAATAAGTGTTTTGTAAAATTTTCCGTGTTTTCGTATGTCCAGTCTGTTAACTCTTTGGTAATTTTAATTTTTGCTTCACGCAGTGATAGGTTTCTTAAGCTACACAATTTAGGTAAGTTATTTTAGACGAGTGTTTTCATATAGGCGCTGAACCTTTTAGCGAATTCTGTTATAACAGGGATGATAGCTAACTTGAAGACACGCCTCCTTGCCATGTGTTTATAGTCAGGTGAGTTAAGGACTTTTTTGTGGGTTACATGAGTGATTTTTAGTAGGTAAATTCTTCTAACACTAAGTAATTCGGTTTCTTTGTAAAGGAGAATGATAGGGAAACGGAAAGGCTTTTTCATCATTGTTTTAAGAACTCCTTGTTGTGATTTTTTTAACCCTATGAGATGGGATGTAGCAGTGCCACCCCAGGCTAGAATACAATAAGATAAGATCGACTGACATAGTGTGGTGTAAATTGTCCTTAGAAGTTTTAATGGCGCTACATCCCTCAACTGTTTCATAACGTGTATAACCTGATGAGATGTAGCTGCAATACGCTCACTGAAATTAAGTTTTTCGTCTATGATTACTCCTAGATATTTCGTGTGTGTTACTTTATTTATCTGTTTGCATGTACATGATGGTAAGTTCGAGTTGAGATAGAGCTTGGCAGATGGTTGACAGCTATGCACTATTAACCTTAAGTCAGGTGAAGCAGCTGAGATGGCAGTTTTATGAAAGCAGAGGAAGTTTGTCTTCGACTTGTTTAAGGTTACTAACAGGTTACTATTCAGCCAATCCACAACTCGTTGGAAACCAGTTTGTGATAAAGACTGCACGCTATCCCACGTTTGACCGTGACAGATTATAACTGTATTGTCTGCGTAGTTTAAAATATTTGCATTTTCTATGTGAATTGAGGAGAGATCGTTTAGGTATACAAGAAAAAACGTGGGTCCTAAAATACTGCCTTGAGGCACAGAAAGCGATGTCGTGTTTCTTACTAATGAAAGAATTCGTTTTAGTGCATTGTTTTCTACCGGTATTGGTTTCGCAGCTAACTTAAGCTGCGAAACCATTCGAGACAAATACCTCGTTAACTGCGACCATTTTAGCGAAAACTTGGTGTAAAATAAGGTTTGTGATAACGTATACATTCATTTGGTAACACATTTTATTTATGAGTATATACAAAATTTACATATAATATGCATAACAGTAGGCAGGTATTTTATTTTTTTCTTATACTACTTTCTCAGCCTTCTTCTCTTCTCCTAAAACAAAAATATGAAGTGTTATTGAATTAGGAAAGCAGAATAAATCAGTTTTTTTTTTTTTTTTTTCTTTATTTATTTGGGACATTTGTGATCGCAATGCGTATGTCAGTCCCATCGTACCCTAAATACACATTAGTCATATCTGGGCCATGAACCTAAACAGACTCTTCGCATCATCGCCATTTGGTTGAGCTAAGATTTTATTAAATGTGCCTACTTCAAGTCTGTTCAACCTCAAGGCCCTAAACAAATCATTTCTCCCAGACTCATACCGAACACAGTCCATCAATAAGTGGTGTAAGTCTTCAACAACTCCACTCTCAACACAGTTAGGAGAGTTCGTTTTCCTCATCATGAACGCAAACTTATTGCATGGAATGTGTCCAGATCTGAGTCTATGAGCCGTTACAACTAATTTTCGACTTAGATTACTATTTACAAACCAGGGCACACGAAAAGGCTGACCCTGCATTGTTTTATACCAGATTCCTTTGTCTAAAGACCGCTGGTCAAAATCTTCTTTTTAAATTTAGGTAAAACTTCTGAATAGTCCAAAATGATACTAGTTCCTCTTAAGTTTTTAGCTACATATTTTGCCAGCATGTCAGCCTTTTCATTGCCCTGTATTCAATATGCGATGGGACCCATTGCAATCTCAATGTAACACCTTTAAGCATTAATTCATCTATCTTAGATAGAATAAATCAGTTATTGTGATAAATATTTTGCTATAAAATTACTATGATTAATCATTTAAGCTGTAGCTACTGACAAATACATGTAGTACCAGATCCTAAGTTCAGCAATGTGAACTTGATCATTTTTGTTCAATTCTCACCTGCAGTGATTTCTTTGGTATCGGGTTCGTTCCAGGACTGTCTGTTACTGGTGCCGAAGATGATGAAGAATGTGTTGCTGATGATGTAAGCGGCTGAAGACACGTAGAATACTTGATGCCATTGATTCGGGTCGGTCTACAACATAATTTTTGGGTAAATATAGAGAACCTCGTTACGGATAGTCAGGAGCCAAATAATCTGACACCAGTCTTGTCAAGGAGTACCGTGTTCCCCAGTTAATGGGTTGTGGAGGTCTGGAAGGCAGCAGCACCACGTCAAATACTGGTATTCAGCTGAATCCGGTTTGACTGGAAGCCGACCCCAATAAAGTTGGGAAAAGGCTAGGCAGATGATGATGATAGAGAAACTGTCACAAGTTTGCAAATCTGTTGCAAGATTCTGGAACGCGTTCAGATTATGTTGCGAGACTGAACGTCAATGCCACTTAGTTGTTAGATAATGGCCATGTTAAAATGTCCCCAAATGCAATTATTTTAATAGAAACGATAGTGAGCGTATCAAACGCCCAAAAGGCATCTGATTATCGTCATTGTCAAATTTTGCGCAGATAAACTTTTCCCGAATACTTAACGTAACATGTTTTTATATTTATCCTCAAAATTCCTCTAAGTGTATTAATATAAAAGAGACTGCAATGGTATGGTAGGTAACGATATCTCGTAAAAATGTATGTACTAAAATATTTTATTTCAAGTTTTTGTAAGTAACAGAGTGGTAATTATCGGTAAAAGAGCATAGAAAACAGTAACGTAGTTGTTCATTGATCTCATTCGGCTATAAAATCTGGGAATGAAAAAACCTGAGCATAAAAGTCTAGCTTTATACTGCGTTTGTCAAGTAAATAAATATATATTATTTAGTTTTTCGTAAGGGGTTCATCATGTTATAAATATAAGTTTCTTTTAAGTCGCGGCTACCTGCACAAAATTTGACAATGACCAAATTATACAGCCGTTATGAAAACGTAAGATACGTTTAACCAACCAGGCTTGTAAATGATAAAACACATTTTTCTCAATGTCATCTATACTAATATTATAAAGAGGAAAGATTTGTATTTTTGTATGTAACGAATAAACATAAAAACAACTGGACAGATTTGTAATTTTTTTTCAGCAATGGATAGCTTCATTATCAGTGAGTTACATAGGCTATATTTTATCCCCGTACTTCTGGAACGGGAACCATGCGGGTGAAATCGCGTGACGTCCGCTAGTAATGTATAATATGAGAACGATCTTAGTAGCATACATGTATAGTAACATCATCTCATCTTACCTCATCCTGAAGAATAAGTCCAGCAAGTAAAGGAGCGATGATAGCGATTATATTGGCAAAGAAGTTGGTGATACCCATCATAGTCCCCGCGAAGTTCGGTGCCATGTCAATGTGCACCAACTGAAAAAAGGAAAGTATCTCTATTTTAGTTCGGATTTCATTCGTGGGATTAATGGAATATTCTTTCGTAGCACTCGTCATGTGATTGTTAGGTTCTTTGTTTGTGTCTCTTTTGTTTTCCATCATGTTGGTTCAGTGTTGCTGTCATTGTGTTGTAACTTCAATCCAATATAAAGGAGTATATATGTTTGTACACTTATAAGCTTACCATTAATGAAATTCACACTTGTTTTTTTTAAATAGGTATCTGTACTTCATGACCTAGTGCCTAGTGCAGTAATGTGTGTGCAGCGGTGACACATACGCGGTTGCAGTGCAAAGGTTAGCAATCAGTTTTACTTGCCATATTTTATTGATTGAGAATTTATTTGACTTTTTTATTGAAGAATTTTCAAAAATGACTTACATATTTACCATCGAATATCGATTTTGGAAATGTCCCTAAAAGGAACAACAGAGTTTTTGTTACATATTGTATGTACAGAAAATATCAAGATTGCATTTACCATGAAACCAGTCATGTGTCCAGCATTGAGTCCAACTACTAAGGTAAGCAGAACCACCGCCATCACGATGTCACCAGGAGGGACGTAGCACAGTCCTATCAGTGCTAGTCCTGGACCATACTCACCTGTAAAATGTATGATATATAAATCATTATTGTTGGTTGCCTTTTTAACCTAGTGGTGGCAAGCAAAATAGGTGATGGGTGTACGCATGCTTGGTAAACATGTTTTTCAACACACTCACTGCTACCAACAGGGAAATCGATCAGGACGCACGAAAAAATCCACGAGCACTATCTCTCAAAAATGACAAAAACAGTAAAAGAGAGAAAAATGTTCATGATCGTATTTAAGAACTCACCAATAGCACTGGAAAGTTTTCTGCACCAATTAATGCTGAGCCACTTCTTCTTCAAAAAGTAATCGGATAGGAATCCAAAGGGAAAGCTTAGCAAATACATCGCCAAGTAAGGAAGAGCTGACATAAGGCCATTCTGAAAACATTGAAAAGGAAGATGATTGTAATCAATAAATTATTCTGCAAAATTACTCTCGATCTATGATACCAGTTTTAGAAATAACAGTGTACATACAAAAGGGAAGCTTATTTTTAAAATCATCCTCTATTGTATTTAGATCTAAAGATGATGTATCATTGTGATCACAAAGTTATCAAATAGGAAACCGAGTCATTGAGTTGTCATCGTTAAAAATGTGTAAAGACTAGATGTTGTATGTCAAATATAACAATCTTATTGGTAATAATATGTTTGAGCCGTTTGTAGTTGAAATGCTAAGGTCATAGAGTTTTTGCTGTCGCCTTTTCACGTGACCAGAAAGCTTAGTCGGCCAAAAAGTCAGCATTGTGGAAGATAAGTAAGTAATATTATTTTTAACTTACTGCTTTAATATCAACTCCAAGGACTTGCTTCATGTACGAAGGCATCTCTGTCATGAGGGTCCAGTAACCCCAGTTGTGTCCACTGTGGAGCACGATCAGTGAAATGAATGACAAATTAGTGAATAACTTCTTCCATGGAGTTGGCAGTCTCTGAATGCAAAAAGATAAAAGTACATGAGACATTAAGAAGCAATAGTCAACCAAGATATTTATTCAACCTATAACTAGCCCAAAAAGGGTCCATCCTCATTGGGCACGATTTTTACTCCACCAGTTTTTACCTATTAGAACAGACCTAGCTTAAGATCATTTTTGTATACCAAATTTTGTAAATCATTATTTCAAAAGAGTAACTATGGAGTTTCTTGTCCGTTCTTCTCCATAAGAATCTACTTTCCGAATGGACAGTAGAGTCACTTTATTAATGTAATTTTATTATTTTTACTGAACTGTAAACGATGACGTTCAAAAGTGCCGTTTAATGGCCTAATTGAAATAAACGTTTTGACTTTTTTTTACTTTTGATCGTTTTTACAGATTTTGGTCACCTGGTAACAAAGAATTACATTTAGTAATGCTTAGAAGTTCCGGAGCAAGCTAAAATATAATTGAGCTTTCCAAGCTCTGGTCACATTATAATAATAGCCTTCCAATTCTTCCCTCCTTTTTTTCTATTTGGTGAAAACGTAATAGTGTTTTGTTCTCCAACAATAGTTTAAGTCTCAGTGTTTTCGGTCCTAAACTGCTCTTATTTAAACAATATCTTACCTTCTGCTCTCCAATCTGTCCGAGCGACGTCTGTACATACAGTTTTTCTACATTTCCGATCATCTTCGACTTCTGCGGTGAGTCAGACCCCAGAAATACGTAGATCGTCACCCAAATGGCGCCGAGGGCTCCGTTTACGTAGAAGATGGCCGGCCAGCCCCAGGAATCAGCTATGAAGCCTGATAGCATCATTTGTAGTGCTGTTCCAAGCGTAGGACCTAGATAATAAAAGGGACGAATGAAATATGTATATGGGCCATAGTTGAGCAGGTACTCAAAATAACAGAGTTATGTATAAGTCATTTATGGTTAAAAATCCAACATACAATTGCAGACTTCCCAAAACGTTCTTAATTTCATATTGAAATGTTTTTTTCTTCTTCACTATCTAATCGCGCATCGGTACAAGCCTGTCGTAAAATGGGCAATGTGGTCGACCATTTCATATACATAATGGCTGGCCACTTCACGAAATGGCCATCTGAACCATCTAATCTCGACGACGAAACCAAAGGAACCTAACATGAATGGGATGACGGGAGCTCTGGCTCCTGTGAACGAGCAAAGCGAGCAAATTAAAGTCAGGGCATTCAGATATACTTATTGAGTGTTAAGTGTTAACTTTTCAATAGGATTTCCTAAAAAAGTACCAATTTCCTGACACTCACGTAACTAACTACGGGTAAAACTCACAGACTGCTCAGGGAGGTCGTTTCTTTTCTGTTTACTATAGCGTACCTCCATATATCAAAGTCCCAAGACGGCTCTTCTCCTCAATCGGAACCCATTTGCTTATCAGACAGTGTGTCGCTGGGAATAAGCAGCCTTGAGACAGGCCTTGAAGGACACGACAGGCGCACAAAACTTGCCAGCCTCCCTGAAAAAAGGTATATTTTAAATGTGTAGGAAGAGGTAGACGATGCAATAGGCATCTTCCTTTGACCTATCTAAGGCGTTTGATTGCGTAAATCACAAAGCTTTACTCCTGAAACTTGAAAATTACGGACTGGGCAAAACAGCGTTAAGCTTTGTTAAATGATATTTCAATGATAGACTGCAATGAGTTACAATAAATGGTCAATTCGTCGAAATTAAACGAAAACATGGGGGTACCTTAAGGCGATATTTTAGGTCCTTTCTAATTTTCAATTTTTATCAATAATTTACCTCATTTAATGTGAATAAATAACATGGTGTTGTTTTTCTTTAATTTTTAATAAAATAAAAAGACAAACTAATAAACCTGAAGACTTAAATAACGCTGTGACTGTGATGCAGGTTCAACATTGCTTCTTCTTAGCGTGTCAGTGGTAAATATACTCATTAAATGTTATGCTTGCAGCAACGGCGACTCCATTCACTGCTAATAATTTAGTTTTTAATGTAAAAAAATAAACAAGGGGCATGAGATTTGCATTAAAGAATATACAAAGAGACACTAAAATTTTCGAGAAAAAAGGTTTCATCTCTTACAGGATGACTAAGTTCAACAACATCTGCTGTTCGAAAAATCCGCCAATTATCTGATGAAGAGGTAATTGACATTACAATACTAAATAATCGTCGTCGTTCGTTCGATGATTTATCCACATCTTATTTTGTAAAAGAGGCAACGGGCATAAAGATTATTGAAATAGGGTCAAATTAGTTCAACCAGGTTTCAGATCAGCTAAAGTAGTATCATCTGTCATGAGTTACTGTTTAAAATGTTATTATTAACTACCTCCTCATATATAAGACCTGAACGATACACAGGCAAAGACTATACAGGCAAAGTCGGTGTTTCTGGTTTAATTTCTTCATTATTAGACAATATCATCGGAAATCAAAGTAAATTTGCCTTCACCTTTTTTGAAGTCGGTTAAAATGTAGGCGGGATTATCTACAGCCTGCTATGACCACTTGCGCACGAGTGACTGGCTGGCAAACAAATGAACCGCGCCGCTACCGCGGTAGAGCTCTCCGAGCACTACTACTACATAAAATCATTCACACTCACATAATAAGCTGCAATAGGTATCAGAAGAGACACGGCCGAGTTGACAGCTACACAGATCGTGATGAGGATCTTGCCACCGAACTTGGCAGCCATCTCCCCGCTGGGGATCTGCAGCACTATGTACCCCCAGAAAAAGGACGATAGGATGATAGACTGAGTCTGCATGGACCATTCGAATGACTGAAATAGAGGAACGATTTCATTAGTTTTCATTATATACATTTCATATGTACATCTTTCCACATAAAAAAACTTATATATATTCGGAGTCTTCGAGCCGGTTCTTGCATTGCAAAGAAGCAAGGAATATGCTATAAGCTCAAGTAAATCTGGTTCGCAATAACGAAAATGGTCTCCAATTAAATCCCAAGTTGCCGTCAGTGATGCACATTTCCTCATGTGGGATGGGAGACATTTTCATGGTGCAACTACGGAACCGTATACTGTGCATGGCCCGACACGCACTTGGCTGGTGTTTTTGCATAACTATAACATAAAACTTTCTCATACGTTATAATAATATTATTAAATTCATAGTGTGGTAGATTAAACTGCGAACAATAGAGTTTCATCATTGTTATCTCAACCTTTCCTGCCGCACGTACCACTCTATCTATCTGTGCTAAAGCAAGTCATTCATAACAAACATCTTAACATAACATCTTAATATTTTTCTGATCAATGTCAGATGTAAATCAGATCTAATCTTCCACTTGATATTTTATCTTCCACTGACTGTTTGAATCATCTTTTATTATCTCTGACTTATCCATAATATTTGGTCACATTCTGATGAAGCAACTCTTATATTACCCTTGAAGTCTTTCTAATACCAACAATTGCTTTATGTGGTTTATTCCGTTCGAATATAGACACGTTGTATATGTATTTCACATAGCACAATGGACAATTGAAACAATATTTGAAGGGCTTTCTTTTCCGTTTTTATAACCCTATCTGCCCCAGTTACATATGTCTTCACATTTTCATAAATTAACATTTTTTTTCAGTTCAAAGTAATGTGTGTCAAGTTACTGTTTCTAAATGTCTAATATTAAGAGGTGTTAATTTGTACCTGTGGAAAATAATAGAGGTAGATAATACTGTAGTATTGGCAAAATGACGATGACATTATTTATTTAATTTTTTTGTACAATAGTGGTACATGGCTGGACCATCTCAACCGAGACTAGCTATCGGCGCGGGACATATTATAGTGCACTAGTGTGTGCGCTAACACATGTCCACTCCCTCTTCCGCTGCCCTCTTCCATCACTCTCATATTCCGATGGGACGGCACAACCCGAGAGAGATCTGGCGCAGGACCAACGGCTTAACGTGCTTTCCGAGGCACGGAGGTGTCACACCACCAACTTACAAACTACGGGCCTGTCACTGAGAAATTCTTATTGGGAAAGTCCAATGACACTTTTAGCTCGACCTGGGTATCGAAACCAGGACGGCCCTTGCGACCGCGAGACCAACGGAGCAGTTTACAAAATTATACATAAACAAGTACAACAATTAAACTGCTTCGTTCTATCACAACTTTGATGGGCTCCGTTTCCAGTTAAAACCGGATCCAGTTGGTATTTATTATAATTTATTTAAAATGGGTCAATTGCCTATCAGACCTTCACAATCCTGTGGATGGGTAGCACTGTACCCCTGGAAGTAAATCCTTTCCATTAAAACAAGATCTTTGGTGATCAGAGGTAACTAAAATACAACCAAATTGAGACGCCTCCTTTTTAGGGTTCCGTCGTCAACAAGGAACCTTCAAAGTTTCGATATTTCCATCTGTCTGTCTGTCCGTCCGTGGTTTAGCTCAGAGAAGCTGAGCGCTAGAATAAAATCTAAATTAAGTGGCGATTAATTTTTTTATCGTCTACCCCAGCTTGTGGGATTTAGTTGGATTTCTAACCATTTTTCCATCCAAGAATCCGTTTAGGAAGGAAAACTATTACTGCTACCTCGGTTTAACGAGTTAATGAGTAATAGTCGACCAACTTGTAAAATGGAACTAGGTAAGTAAAAAAATCCTAATAATTTCATAGAAAATTACTTAAAACCAAGTGAATTTGTTACTTTGTAATGTAATAATAATGAAGTACTTTGTACTATTTTTCTGGCATGGTTTAGGAGACGGGTAACTTCGGAACCCTACACTGTGCGTGGTCCGATACGCACTTGGCCGGTTTGTTTAAGTCGCTTTGGAAGAGAAATGCGAGACACTTTTTATCATTTCACGTGAGTAGATGGTATCTGAGGCAATTTTACTGTTATCGCGATAATCAATGTAGCAATCAATATTACAGTGCCTTTAAACCTAGTGCGTACTGGATTTAATGCGAACTAAGAACTTTCCTACTTTAAATTAATAAAAAACATACAACACGTGATATGTCTAATAATATATAATTTGAAGACTGGATTGAAATAATAAAATTAATATATCGCCACCCCCGGACATTAATATGTTTACTGATATTGCCATAGTTTTAGTGTTGTACCATATTTGAAATCTAGGGTGCCTAATGCCAATGCCATGTTCCAATTTTTTTCTAGAATTTCCAGTCATTATTCAAAAGGTTATAGAATAATGCAATATTATTAGTCACTTTATCAAGTACACAAGGCTTCTTGAAAAAATATATAATCATTTTACATTTTTGTGTTTCTCTAAGTTTCTTCATTAAAGATAAGACAAAAACTTTGGCAATAATATTGCTCGGAAAACAAATCGACGAAATAATTTGTGAACGCTATTATCATTTTGTTTTCGTAAAATCCGCTTAGACCGCGCGACTTCTTTTATGTTTAAATTATTTTAATACCATTTAATGTATTTTCAGTACCTATAAATTAGAACAGAATGCTAAGTGATATTGTTTACCGTTAATTTAGTCTCTATTATTCGATCAACACAATCTCTTGAAAGTAACGAAACTAAAATGCTAAGTGTTTCAATTAGTACCTAAATTAAACAAATTACAGAATGTCAGTAACTCTTTAAATTCAAAATATCTTCAGTTCGAATAACCTTAGTATACCATATTTTAAAATATTACAAAGTTAGCTATCATTGAGCGTTTTTTATCTGTTTACATCTATTTCTCAGCAAGTTAAAGACAAAAATCGGTTTTTATTTTTCCTGAAAAATAGTGTTTTTGCAGTTATCATTTTATTCTCCGGGGGCGGTGATACATATATATATTTGGATATCATGTTTTATTTTCTCACTATTACAGAAGGAGAGTAACGGCAGGATTATTTTAACTATGACGTAGTATTTGTTTTGACTTAAGTGGAAGAAGCTACGTAGTAAAAAAAAAAACAATGTGGCGACCACCGTTAAGTAAAAAAAGTCATTAACCCGAAAAAATAGAAGGTATTTTAATACATTAATAAATGATCGTTATAATAAGGCAAGTCTGTAGACACCTTTACAATGAAGCTCATTACTACTTGACACACTTTAATTGGTAATCACGGGTATCAGTCGGTCAATGGCATTATTGTTGCATTTATACGACTTAGTAATGTTTGACTGAATACTAACTAAATTGGTAAAAAAAACTTACGCCTTCAGTATCCTTGTCTGTCATGGCGACGATAGCCATGCTGATGTTGACCCTCATGGTGTAGCAGATGACCATGGCGAAGAAAAGCATGATCACCTGTACATGTCGGATGCCCAGCATCGGGCCTGGAAGTAAACGAGGAAACAGGTTTTGAGAGAACTTTACTTTTTTCATCAAAGGAAACTATATGATTGACGCTAGTGTCATCATGACCCATGAGTTGTTGTGACCTCTCCAAGGCATTCGATTGCATCAAACACGATCCCTTGTTGTTAAAACTGGAACATTACGAACTAGATAAAATTGCACTCAGTTTATTTAGTCTCATTTTAATTACAGACTTCAACAAGTTGAAATAAATGGTGTAAATTCATGGGGTTCAAAACTTAAAATTTAATTGAAAGTCATTCACTCTTCCCATTGGTTGGTTGCCGTAAGAATGCGGATACCACAAGGCTCAATTTTAGTTCCTTTTCCATTTACCCTATCTTTTAATAAAACAGCTACGAATGGTGTTATTTGCTAACGATATATCCTTAATTTTTAGATAAATACACGTTTCACAAATTTTGACGACGTAAATAACACTCTACAGAAGGTCCACAATTGTTTCACTGATAATCTGAAAAAGGTTAATGTTTCAGATTTGCTTTACCGAAAGTTAAAGGTTGTGCTTGTGATGTCACAATCACAGCTTTTAGGTTATTTTTGTTTATTTGTCTGAAACACTGTTTTCCTGAGAATCACGTTTGACTCAACCCTACTAACAAGTTCTACAGCAAAAACTTTCTGGAAAATCTGTCAATTTACTGATGCACAGTCATACTGCATACACAAAGGTGATGCCATTTATGTTTTTAAAATAAAATACACTTGTTTGACATGAACGAGCATGGAGATTGTGTGTGTTTCATGTGTATGTTGACTCAAATGTCACGTTTTATATTCGGCGGAATATAAAACGGAATTGCGGAATTTGTTCGAAAGAGTTTCCGTGGCCCTGGAATACAAATGACTATAGAAGGAACACGGATGAGTTTTAGTCAATAAGAGTTTGAAACACCGTTCCACTCCACCCAGAGCGGACGAAGTCATTTGATGATTTCCCATCTTTAAAAAAAAAGGTAAAAGAATGGATACAAAAATAAATAGGTACTTTTTAATCTTTGTTTCACAAACATTATAAAAGATAATTATTCTTTTAAACAAGGTAACAGGTAATTGAGTGGGGTCCTTGAAATGGATTCTACTAGAAATGGGGCCTAATCGGAGCAAATTAATTACTTGTATATTAGATTCTTCTAAGCTGTTTATTAGAGAAAACGGCAGACTTTTAAAATAGAAATATTACAAAACATAGCTAATAGAGACAAAAAAATCACATATAATTCAAGTCGACGTCTATTTTGAAACTTATTCTTTAAAAAAAAAGATTAACAAATAAAATTCTTGCCACTTTCATTTTAAATAAATGACTTACCCTTCCTAAGTTTAGACGACTCTTTTTCACTCATTTTTACTTAGTTAACAAAAGAATATCAGAAATTAAACACTCAACAGTTTGTACACAAAAAGATTTTATTTTTAACAATCAAAATAAATAACAGAAGTTATTTTATTAATTTTAATTTTCGAGCACCGCCTCCGCGCTTGTGTTGCGCGCGCGCTACTTGTCGATAGACTTGATCGTTTTTTTTCTTAATCACAGGCAAAGGCATCTCAGTCATTGCCACGGCCAGTTACACAATAGCGAAACCAATGTGCTCTGTATTGTTTATGGGAAAACAAAGTTGGCGTTTCGCACGAATTAGTTTCAAAGACAGCCAAGTATACGTTATAAAGACAGCCTACATTGTTTTTTTCTGACATATGTAACTACGTGATGAAACAGCACAGCGTCTTGAATAATTGCTACAGACATCCAAACATACAAACAACACTCATTAATAGCATTGATATTTGAGTTGGTTTTTCCTAAAGGTTTTAATTTCACTGATTTTATTTACGATTTATTAATAGTACAAACTTCTCAATGAAAATTTATTTAACCGAAAATTGTAAAAAATCTTCGTTAACGATATTTATTTATTTATTAAAACTTTATGCACTAGTGAAAACACAGTACAAAGAAGAACTTAATAAAAAACTTAAACTTTGTATTGTTACTGAAATGTCGTTTTAATTCCACTGTTTTGGAATAGGAAACGTGACGTGCACGTTCCAAATTCGAAACTTTAAAATGTAGTTTTCATTTATTTTGTACCTACATTGTGTATGTATGTCTGTGCCAAATAAACTAATTTCCAAGTCGCCAGTGTTCAAGTCACAATACACCGAAGAAAAGTGAATTCAATTTCTACTTAGTATTATTTTGTATCTATATATACAACAAAAGTGTAACTGTTTGTGCGTTTGTACGCGCCAATCTCAATAACAGCTGAACGGATTTCGATTAAATGTGGCTTGGAATTGTGACCAGTACAAACTACCACGATATCATGATCATGAAGAAGTATTTCTGGGACTGGTATTTTGAGCGGTAAAGAATAACACAAACACTTAGGAATTTAGAATGTTGAAGAAGTACCCGGGCCCGGGACTAGCATTTACAATTACATTTTAATGTTAGTTGGGGATAAAACACGTTTCGTTTATATCTGAATCCAATTCTGAAGTCTACTCAGACGAAGTCACGGGCAGAAGTTAGTTAAAAAAAAAAATCGTTGTAGATTTTGTGACTTTTGCCATGATTGTCATTTTTGTCATTTAAAATAGTACCTACATAACCAAACAGTTATCGATCTATCTGATTTCAACCGATTTCAAAAAATGAGAAGGTTCTCAATTCGGTTATATTTTTTAAAATATTTGTTACGTCATAACTCCGTCATTTATGAACCAATTTAAAAAATATATTTTTTCATGTGAAAGGATAAACGTTCCGATTGGTCCCATAGAAATGTCATCAAAATCGGTTCATTCGTTTTGAAATCAAAATAGCTGTGGAAAATAGAAATATATCAACCAAGTATACGAAATAGCGTGTTTTGCTTTCCTGTGACTTTCCAGTGGTGTTGTTAGGTGTAGGGTACCACTACAAAGTGAATAATAAAAAAAAAAATACAACCAACTTCCAAATACTTAAACCAAACCTTTTTTTTTGTTTGGAAGTCGGTTGTAAACTGTCATAAAAAGACATTATTTGTATTTTAATTAAATGTACAGTAATACTGTGTGTTAAACCTGTTCCGGAATTAGTTATCAGTACTTAGTTTTCAAGATAAAAAAAAAACATTTTTACTCGATACCGGAAACCGATTGTTATTTGACTGTAAAACTGTTATCAGAATTTTAAGTGTTTGGTATACTACTTGCGGTGGTAGATAATAATAATACTTAAATTCGTATCCGTAAAACAGGAGTCCCCAGTGTAGCAAAAAAAAAAACGTTAGAATGAATAAAAATGTTACCGAAAAAAATATTTTAATTGAGTACAAGTTGGTCCAAATTCAGCCACATCTTAAACATCACACCGTGAAAACTTAGGTGAAGTAAACTTGAAGTGAGCTGTCATTCCACAATGATTTTATAGGTTGACAGTCCACCTCATGTTCAAGTCTATGTTTTACGGAGAGGTTTTACATTATAGCACCGCTGAGCAATTTCCTTTGCGTTATCTGAAACAGTAACGTTCTAAACTAGCAAAAAAGTGAAAAACCATGAATAGAACATCGCTCGCTGTCGCTTTACGATTTTTGGAAATGTAAGTTATTTTTTTATAAAAAAATATATAAATCCTAATATATTAAACTAACACACTGACGAAAAAGAAATTTGGCATGTAAGTTTGTTGGGGAGTGTAGGGTAGCACTAAGAGAGGATTTGTCGGTCATTCCTACGTGAATGGAAAAAAACGGGATATGTGCGTACGAAGTCGCGGGCAAAACTAAGCTAGCTATAAATCAATAGGTTCCAATGTGTAATAGTGTGAAATCTTTGAGGCTATCAGTTCATTCAGGTATACCCCAAAGTTCAATACTGGGTCCATTCTTGTTTCTTGTGTAAACATAAACTAGCTTTTGGCCGTGACTTTGTACGCACATATCCCGTTCCCGTATAGCCTTCCTTATGAATGTGGCTATCATATATATAAAAGGAATTTTCCAAATCAGACTGGTAATTCCAGAGATTAGCGCGTACAAACAAACAAGCTCTTCAGCTTTATTATATTTTAAGTAAATAGATAGTTGATTTCCAAGGGTGCGTTTCATAACGTATAAACTCACCTGGCCCTCTAGATAAGATGTCAATCGACTGACGCTAACGCCAATCGAAAAGTCCAAAATGTATGGGAATGACATTTTGTATCGAAAAGTCACGTGGTCGATCAAAAGTGGCTAGACAAAGTGTCGTTAATCACAATTCGCTAAGCGAAACGATAGCGCCAGGCCTAGACAAAGCAACAGTCAGCCGTCGAAAACGCCTGTCAAAATATCAATTAATGTATGGAAATGACATTTAGCTAACGAAAAGTCACGTGGTCAAGCGATCGTTGATAGACAAAATGTTCCATCAAAATACGTGTCATAGGATTGACATTTCACGTAACGATTAAGTGAATAACACATTTTGTTGCTATAGCAACGACAAACCACAGAGTTTATAGAGAGCATACGAACAACATTCACAAATGAGGGCTGAATTCAGTTAGTACCTACTTAGAAAACGTTCTTAAAGATATTATTGCTAAGGTAAAATGGTAACGCACAGTCGCACACAAACATGTGCGCACTCCTTTGGCTACATATGCTAGCTTGAAAGTGAACAAAAAAAAGGGCTGTTGTGTTTTGTAAGTTTGGTTCTAGTCCAGTTTTACCTATGGACGTTGGAGTCCAGTTGTTAGTATCAGACATCTTAATCAGCAGAAGTAATTTGAAGCAAGTGCAGAGCCTTAAGTATCTACGTTTACGGCTGCAATAGAGGATGTCTTCAAGGTTTGGGACTGGAGAAGGCTAGGCATAAATATTAATGGCGAGCACATTACTCGCCTTCGATTTGCCGACAATTTAGTCGTCATGGCAGAAACTACGGAGGACCCCAGTACAATGCTCAGTGGAGCTTCCGAAAAAGTGGGTCTTGAAATGAACATGGACAAATACCCATGTAGCACCTATCAAGATCGGAGACATTACACTCGAAGTTGTACACGAGTACGTCTACCTGGGACTAACGGTCCAGTAAGGTAGGGGTAACTTCGAGAAACAGGTCTATCGTCGAATTCGACTCCGACCTGACGACAAAGTTACGTGGTATCTTTTCGTCTCACATACCACAGTGTCTCAAGACGAAAGCCTACGACCAGTGCTTTTTGCCAGTGACGACTCATGGAACTAAAACGTGGTGGCTCACAATATTGGTCTCATCAGAATGCATAAAATTACCCAAAGGGCAATGGAAAGGCAATGCTCGGAGTTTACTTGCGTCATTGAATCAGGAATGACGATTTCCACAAAAGAACTAAGATAACCGACAAAGCCCGAAGGATCACCAAACTAAAGTGGCTGTGGGCAAGACACATTGCTTGCAAAACAGATGGACGATGGGGTCGAAAAGTTCTGGAGTGGCGACCGCGTACCGGAAGACGCAGCGATCGAAGGCCTCCCTCAAGGTGGACCGATGACCTGGTGAAGGTCGCGGGTAGCCGATGGATGTAAGACGCGCAGGACCAGTTCTTGTGGCGACACTTGGGGGAGACCTATGTTCAGCAGTAGACGTCTTTCGGCTGATATGATGAGGAAAAGGTGGACTGTTTCTGCGTTTCAAGCATGTTCAGAAGAGTTACATAAAGATAGTTAAATTTACCCCTCGATTTGGCAACCGCTCCAAATTGAAATTGTGCATTACAGATACAGGCTTGTAAGAAAACAAGGAGCTCAGAATTAGATCAAAAAGTTAATACGGGACGATGGATGAAAACCAACGAACGAAAAGCTTTTTGTGTGTGATGAAGCCGTGGAGGCAGGAAAATTAATATTCTACTTTGAGGTTGTAGACAGGGCGTGTAAAGATTCGTTCACTGCATGGGATTATTAAGTACATAGTCCCAAGCGTTGGCGATTGTCAAAAGTTGAAAATGTAAGGGAAGGATCACGTGACTTTTCGATAGCGCTAACGTCAAATATATGGGACCGACCACGTGATTTTTCGATACCGCTTGTCAATCTCATACATTTGAAGTTTTGACAGTCGCTATCGCTTATAGAATGTCACTTGGCTGGCGCCTGACATTCATCAGCGAAAACGATTGTAAAAAGATCAAAATGTTATGTTAATAAGTAAAAACTGGTATGAAACTAATCGCAAACACAGAAATATAAGTATTTAATACACAGAATTATAAATACATTGTTTATAATACTATACTAAGTTGAATTTGCTTCGCTGACGTAGGGTTTTTCTTGTAGACGAGTTTTTCCGCTGAAGCTTTCTTGTCACCCAGAGAGTAGTTCAGTCCTATCGGAATCGGTGCAGCTTAGTGGTTGGTGTGATTGAATGTTTCCTTTAGCTGACGATGTATGCTTTTGACCATCCATTGAAAGCCGGTTGACTCAATGCTGTAGGACGACGCTGAGCCCTTCCGGTCGTTTATCACTTGCTTTGTTTTTAGTTAATTACTTCACTTTTGAGTATTGGTGAAAAATAATAGTATTTTCTCAAAAAATCAAAATATCTTTGGAATTTCTGCATTTGCATTGACAGAATAATTTTGACAATTACCATCAAATTTAATAACTATGACAAAGACAATATTATGACAAAGAAATTACTCTTTTCGCTTTTCTCCAAAAAGTATTTTACTGAATAACTATTACGTTTCATTAATTGAGGCTTAATAGCAACATGTTTTTTAATAGCTTGTACGGAGACAAGCTAATATAAAACATGTAGATTTTAATTTATAAGTGAGATGAAAAAAGGAGGAGAAGAACTTACAGAGTCTTAAAACTGTCTTCCGAAATAGGGAACCTAGAAGATGTTGGTTAACTTTTTCTAAAAGATCACTGGTGCTAAATGATTAAATTTCTGAAGAGTAACTTGTCTGTCGATTTTGTGAATAAGAAAACATCCACATTTGAACTGGTTGAGTTCAAGGGCAAAGCATTGATACTGGTTCTTCAGGAATTGAGGTACCGTTTAAGTGCTACAAACGAATGCATCGTTTGTAGCACGTGAAATCGTTGCGTTTGGGACTCTTGTGGCAATTATACCACGATTCCTTTGCACCGTTTGTCAACAATAAAATAATTAGAACTATAGATTTACAGCTATGGAAAATCTTAATAGTATCTACCTACATATAATTAACTTATTTTTGGTTTTACTATTGTGCCCTACTTTTCTAGTTAAAATATAGACGAAGATTTCCGAAGAGAATTTTTTTTTTTTTTTCACTTCGGAAATCTTCGGAATCTTTCATGGAAAAAACCCACTAGGTACTAAATAAGTGTTCTATTTGAGGTTGTATATGTAAAGCGCCATATATTGACCTAGCTCTATGAGAGGTCTGCAAGGTTTTAATCACCGTATGGAATTATTAGTTACATAAAGGATTTCTCAAAATTTACGCAGGATTTGATTTAAATAGAAAACATGGTTATTCTTCATAACATTGTATTTATTTTTCTTTACCTAGTACACTGGATGGGGTTAAATATCAAATCACAATACATACTTACGCACTATTTTATCTAAATTTGCTGAATTTCGTTGATTCAGCGTTGAATCTCCTCCTTCAACGCTCTGGTGGTTGTGGGCTTGTTTGCGTAGACCTTTGATTTAAAAAAAAATGTGTGCGTGTACTAGTGTACACACGTAAGAAGTGAAACTTCTTTATGACCTTATTTTTCGAAAAATGTTCTAGTTTTGTTTTCATTTTTACTTTATAAAAACAAAAGAACTACAACAACAAAAACTAACAACAACAACAAACAAACAACAATACACAACAACAATTATAACATTTTTTCCACCGCCAATAAAGAAGATTCACTTAAAAAAATACAGCTTATAAATTTCTGTTCGCACAAATCCTTAGTTAACCAAAAGAAAAGAGTGGAGAAAATATATATAAATTTGGTCCGAAACAGTAGTTTCTAATGAGGGCTAAACTTAAATGTAAACTAATTTTAGTGAGATTTGCCGAAATATCAATTACATGATTGATTTTACATGATTGACTATAAAACCTAAAAGGTTGTAGCGGCATCAATACCGATGAATGAAATGACATGAAAAACTAAGAAACGAAATTTGTACGACACCAAAAAGTACGGCAGTGCCATCTACGACGAACTACCAACGAAATCCTGCATCGCGCAAGCAAAGTTCTCCGTTGGGCACGCCACTATTGCGGCGGTAAGGCCCCTCTTTGAGGAGTGGCTGGAGAGGCGCCACGGCGTCCTCACCTTCTGCCTGACGCAGGTACTCACCGGACACGGCTGTTTCGGGAGGTACCTGTTTCGGATTAAGCGGGAGGACACGCCCGGGTGTCAGCACTGTGATGATCACCCGGAGGACACGGTGGAGCATACGGTGGAGATCTGCCCTGCTTGGGCTGAGCACCGCCGTGCCCTTGTCGAGGCGATCAGCGACGGCCACCTCTCGCGACCGGCCCTGATTGAATCCATGGTCCAGAGCGATGAGGCTTGGGAAGCGGTCACCTCCTTCTGCGAAGCAGTAATGCTAGCGGAGGAGGAGGCGGGCCGCGCGAGGGAAAGGCAAGGCCTTCGCCCCAACTGTCACTACAGGAGAAGACGCCCCGGGCGTCGGGAGTCGCAGGGCGATCCCCGGCCACCTTAGGCGCGGGCCTGCGGACGGCGAGCGTTGGGTGGCTCGCTGTCCGATCACCACCAGGCCCGGGTTGATGGCGCGGTGTGTTTCACGCGCGTCTCAAAGAGATGTTAGCATAGAAGACGGGGCCCAGGGTTGCGGAATTTTTTCGAAAGAGTCACCGCGGCCCTGGAACGCAAAGGGCTGTAGAAGGAACACGGATGGGTTTTAGTCAGTAAGAGTCTGACACGCTCTTCCGCTCCACCCAGAGCGAAAGAAGTCATTTGATGATTTCCCATCCTAAAAAAAAAGCAAAGTTCTCGGTACAATTTGATATGCATATACAACAGTCCGAATCTCAAATATCGTATCGGGCAGTTGCCCACCAGACACAACAACCGTCTGGTTCAGTGTTCAGTTGTACTTTACTCTTTGTATCGCATACCTCCATAAGGTGTGGTAAACTTTTTTTTTTTAATTTTTGATCTCTGACGCAAGGAGAAAATAAGTACATAATACCTACTATTCAATTTTTCTCGGTTTCTCTATCGAGTCCTACTTTTCAAGTTAATATATGGACTAGTCACCTTTCATGAAAAAGACTCGCTTTAGTTAGGTTGGGTTAGAAAATTGTTTTTGCGGTGCTTGAAAGCATTCCAGAAGTACAAAGCACTTACTAATTCCACAGTTGAACGGAACCTTGCGAGCATAAGGCTCACAGAGCAAGGTTAGTTTATGGTGCTATGCATACCTATACAACCTCAAAGTAAAACATTCATTAATTAGAGTCGTTTTTAGGGTTCCGAACATCCGTAAAAAACGGAACCCTTATAGGATCACTCAGTTGTATATCTGTCAGTCTGTATATCCGTCTGTCACAGCGAATTTTCTCCGAATCTACTGGACCGATGCTGTTGAAATTTCGTACACATTTGAACGTCTGTGACCCAGACACGTACGCGGTACGTGAATAAATCAATTTTGAGTACTGGGGTAACTTTTGGGGCTAACTAGAAAAGTTTTTCAAACTGTACCGTGTATATATCATATATAAAATCAAAGGGCTTATTTTGAGGGCTCTAATTATATCTTTTTCATCATTTTAAAATAAATAGTTTTGCAGTTATTCAAGAAATTAGACGTAAAATGACCAATCCCCCTTATCTCCGAAACTACTAGACCTAACATTTTGAAAAAATGCAGTAATAGTTATTTACCTATAGATTACAGGAAAGCTAAGTCTATAGTGTTGAAATATCATTTTGCAAAAATTAAATTCATTTCGAACCCTTGGCACGCGAGTCCGACTCGCACATGTCCAGTTTTTTATAAGAGGTATTTACTCGAAAAGAAGTAGGACATGGTTGAAAAACCAAGAAATAAGTTAATCGTAGGTACTACTTATTTTAACCATGGCTGTTAATCTATGTTTCTAATTATGAAACTGTTGGCATACAGAATAGATAATAATTTAGGTACATTTTGCCCCCAAAGTGCCAAACGCAACGAATTCGGAGAAGCATGCATCTGTAACACTGCAATTTAATTAAGCGTACCTAATAGTAATTCAGAAAAATACTTTTTGGAGAAAAGCGAAAAGAGTAATTTCTTTGTCAAAATATTGTCTTTGTCATGGTTCTTGAATTTGATGGTAAATGCCAAAATTATTCTGTCAATGTTAATGCTGGAAGATGTTTTTAGATTTTGAGAAAATACTATTAATTTTTGCCAATATTAAAAAGTGAAGATAATTAATTAAAAACGGAGCAAGTGAAAAACGACTGGGAACGACCGGAAGGTCTCAGAGTCGTCTTGTAGCACCGTATCATCCGGCTTGCAATGGTTTGGTCAAAAACAATATTAATTGGATTGTTGCCTTTAGCTGACGATGTACGTCGGCTAAAGGCAACAACTCAATTACACCAACCACTAAGTCGCACCTATTCCAACAGGATTGCACTACTCCATGGGTGCTGGAAAGCTTCAGCGGTAAAACTCGTGTAAGAAGAAACCGTACGTCGGCCTCCTAATTTAATTAAGTAAAATGTTATAGATACATAATGCATTTATAATTCTGCGTATTAAATGCTTATATTTCTGTGTTTGCGCTTAATTTCATACAAGTTTTACATATTCAAATAACATTTTGAACTTTTGACAATCGTTTTCGCTGATGAATGTCAGTAGGCGCAGCCAAATGACATTCTGTCAGCGGTAACGATTGTCAAAATATCAAAAATGTATGAGATTGACAAGCGCTATCGAAAAGTCACGTGGTCAATCCCTTACATTTGACGTGAGCGCTATCGAAAAGTCACGTGATCTCTTAGATTTGACAGCGCTATCGAAAAGTCACATGATCCCTAAAGGTGGGTACTGACCTGTGTTACGGGCCATTATGGTGTGTATCCACTATGTTCACGCACCTCTTGCGCTCCGTGCTGCAACTGTTACACATAGTGGATGTGTTTGCGAACTTGGTTCGCACTTAGTTCGCAAACGTATCCATTATGTGGAGCAGTTGCAGGAAGGAGCGCGGAGCGCAAGAGGCTCGCGAACATCGTGGATATCCACCAAAACGTACCATTCTAGGCGAGCACGTATCATTAAGCCGTGTCCTAAAATCCGTGCAACATGCTCGTTTCAAACTCTTTGCTCGCCCATGCTCATGATTCGCAAGACACTGGCAATCATGATGTTTGGCGAAGAGGTTGTTGGGATCTTTGATTCTACTAAATTATTGTTGAAATTTTCTTTGTCCTACTCTATAATTTTAAAGAAATAAACACAATGTAGCCAAATATCGATGCGTGAGGCTCAAGTTGCACTCGTCACGACTTGTCGCAGTGTACTGACTGAACCACGAAGAGATTTGCCAAAAAATCGACAACAGGCGGAGCACTCAAAACGAGCCACGATCGGCTCTTTGCTCGCATGTTCTTGCTCGTTTCCACGAACTGACCTCACAAATGCTCTCTTTGTAACATATGCATTACCTACATTACGCCCCGTAAGACTGGTCAGTACCCACCTTTACATATTGACGTATGGATAACGTTTGACGTACATATGTCACCGGAAAATGGTAAACCCCGTAAGATTATAAAACAACTTGAGAGGTTGTAAACTCTCGATAAATTGTGAACTGAAAATTTGGAATACTTTTTTTACGCATCAAAATTTGATAGTCTATATTATTTCAGTGCCGGTCCGAGAAATTTTGGACTGACATAAACTGGCGACCAATCAGCACTCTGGTCTACAATTTATTTGTTTTGATTAGTAGTAAAACTGGAAACTTGGGGCCACATTGGTCTTTGTTGGTGTGAGCTTATATCTGAACAGACCAATGAAAGCCTTGTTTTCAGGTTTACTATCACACCAAAACAGATAAATTACGAGACTATCAAATTTTGATGCGTAAAAAATTACTTCAAATGTTCAGTGGACAATTTATCGAGAGTTTACATCTCTCAAGTTATTTTAAAATCTTACGGAGTTTGCCATTTTCCGGTGACATGGACATTCACTGACGTTTATGGGATGTGGGTTTGTGTACGTCGCGGCCATATCGAAGAATTGGCCACTTCATTGTATGGCCGAAGTTAGTTTAGGTTACATTTGAGGGAACTTAGGGCACCCCGACACGGATAGGTTAAATAGCTTCAAATTGGATGGCATCATACAATTGATGTTAGGTTCCTTTAAACCCTGTTGTCCAAGTTAGGATTTTAGCGGTCACATCATGAAATTGTCAAATTATACGATATGGCGACGACAATTAATGTCTATATTTGTCGTCGCCATATCGTAGAATTTGGCCAAGTTTGTGGACCGCTGTGTTCTAACACAGCGGTCCACAAACTTTGTTGTCGCATTGTACGCTTGGAGAATTTTCTATTTTGAGTGGACCCCTCCCCGCTGTTTTAATGTTAATTTTACATACATATTGTATAATTCGGT
Organism: Mamestra brassicae; assembly: GCA_905163435.1. Taxonomy (NCBI): domain Eukaryota; kingdom Metazoa; phylum Arthropoda; class Insecta; order Lepidoptera; family Noctuidae; genus Mamestra; species Mamestra brassicae. The sequence continues at coordinate 18,602,562 of LR991001.1, forward strand.
TCTATACTTCTAAACAAATACATATATAGGGTAAAACCAGGATAGTTGCGCCAGGGGTATAGTAGCCTCGATTTTAATTACTCTAGTTTCGCGGATGAATAACATGTTATTTTATTTATCAATCGTGACACTCTACAACAGCCACTAAGTAGACCGTGTTGCATGTGTCTGTGCGATGGCATGGGAAGGCAAGTTGCGATCAGTTTTTGCGCGTTAAAAGTCCTCTTTCTCGGCGGGGCCCCTATCCTAAACGTAATTTATATGGATTAGGCAACTATTCCCCATATGGGATAGATGTCACAAAATTTAGAGGTCGACAAAAATCGCCAATATTCTGGAAATATGAAAAATAATGTTCTTTACTTTCACAAATTTGAAGATAATAAACCAAAGTACCTACCCGTTTTATGAATAAAGTGACAACTAACTAAATATATAATAATTATATATTTTTACAAAAAGTGTGGCAACTATCCGGCTTTTACCCTATAAGAATATTATTAAGTGAGTGTCGAACTGCATAAATGGGATCCAGTATCGTGGCCCCCATTTATCTGTCACACACTCCGATGCAAATCTGTGTAGACCCCTAGAGGTCCATGTAGACTATTAAGGAATGACTGAACTAGATTGAATGTTGAATGGAATGATTTTTTTATGGACATTACAAATAACTATGCAGCATGAATAAAATTAAAAATTTATTTTTTTATATTAATTTACAAAATAATAATTAAAAGGTATATAAAGTAAACCCTTAATATCGAGGTTTTCTTAAAGTATCCACTTCAAATGCATTGTATGAAAATGATTAGGTTTCCAGGAATGAGAAACCTGTAGTTTCTATTAGAGGTTATTCTTGCTGTCATTAATAAATGTTTTTTTACGATATTCGTAATAGCACTAGTATCAGTTACTGACTGGCTGGTGTACTTATGGTAGAGATGGTTGGCACGATTGGTTCAGGTGATGGTGGCGTACACCTGAAAAACAATACAATTTTACAAAGGTTCTTCATGTTCAAGGTTTTTCGGGAAAATGGTTCTGAGATGCATAGCTGCAACACGGAAGGAAAGACAGAAACGGTTACAATTCGGAAGAATGGGATTCCTGACTTTGCAATTAATCTAATCTTTAAAACTAGCACCATTTTACAACTTGTTTAAATAGTAGTTACGAAGGTAACGGAACGCAACCGTTATTAACTTACCTTTCCCCGAAGGGATCATCATCATCATCAGCAGTGTACCAATAGCACGCTTTACACGTACTATGCGAATCAACACTGAATATACGATGGACTATTGCGTTTATAAAATTCACTTACATATATTGGGATAGAACCAGCATCTTAAACGTTTTACCTTCCAGGCTTCAGTGAAAAGACGAAACCAGGCTCCAGTAGATTAATTTTACGAATAGCTGGCGGCGCTGGCGCGTACTTTATATTCCTTTTCTTTCTATAAATAAACAGGCAGAAACTTAGAAAAAATTGGTTTCACAATAAAAGTTTAAGCACATGTACCTACCGCTTTTAAATTATGCACAAACGATTCACTTACCTAGATTATTATATTTAGTATAGGATTTTGTAGACAGTCGGTTCAATTTTGCCAATAAAATGATCAATTTCGCAATATAAAATAATGTTTTGAACCATGTTTGACATGTCCGTCATCGAAAACCATAAACTAGAACAATAGTTTTTATTGAACAAGCGCAATCGCCAAAATATTGACAAGCGGCATCGAATCGAAGCCGAAGCGATCCTTCGTCACGCCAACGCTATCGAAATCGAAACGCTTCGTAGCGATTGACACTTGTCTAGAGCCCCTGGTCTTATTTCGTTTTAGCATCGTTCATAAGATATAATCAACGTGAGATATACCAACTGTCTGTTCTTCTAAAACTTATTTAGTATAACGTTGTTTGATATAACGTTTTTGAAATCATTTGGTCTAACATTTAATATCTATAAAAAACGTCATTATGGTTAACACCCCGACTCGGAGCTAACCTAACCTAGGTTAGAAGGCTAAGGCCGCCTTAGCCTTCGTAGTTATTTTTTTTAAAACCACCCATAAATAAGAGCATCACGAAGCGGGGCTCCGTCAAACTATCTTAGCGCAGATGGTAATCAGTTACTAGTTATGTTTTTATATCTTTTGAGTGGTATGTCAAACGATTTTATTTGAACGATTTTAATTGAATGTATCTTATGCTTATAAAAATTAGTTATTTTATAATTATATCAATCGTTTATTATATTAACTAATCGTTATACTAAATAAAATTATAGCTTCCGTTGTTATTTTGTTGTTATATCATCTATTACTTACCCGATTTTCAATTCTATTTAAAAGGTACCGTACCTATATACGATAACCTACCTATATGTGTTGTAGTTCTGATTGCTGATGACACTTCTCTTATCTTTAAAGTAGATAGGAATGGACACGATTTTGACGACGTAAATAGTGCACTCACCATGGTTACGGATTGATTTACGACAAACAATCTACGAGTAGTTCTAAGTGCTAAGAAAACAAACTATAAAGTTTGCCATACCTAATGTTAAAAATCAAAGACCCAATGTCATCTTAAGTGATGAGGTGCTCGAAACTGTAGACTCCGCTGTTTTCTTGGGCTTAACAGTTAATGGCATTGATGTTTGTGCGTGAACGGGTGCTGCTTGTTGTGACTGGTCATCTTACTGACCCTAGTTTATTTTTGTTGTAACTATTCATTGTTTATTAATTTTACTACGATGGTCCTAGTCTATCACTTGTGACTTTGGGTCACAGCAGCTTATGTTTAGATTCCAGCGTTGCACGCCATTTATTGCTGGAGGGTTATTTTTGATTGATTTTTTAATGCTTGAGTTTGCTTATTTAATTAGAGGAAAGTATGGAATACCATTTTGTTTTATAGATATTTAAAAAAAACTAATCAGAAGCGTGTGATTGAAATCCTAATCAGTTATTTATTTGTAAGTCAGTAATTGATATTCTCATTAACAAAATAATATCTCCATTTTTGAGTATTATCTTTAAATTCTAAAAATGGTCCATATTTGGATTTTCGCACCGGTTCCATCATGTACTCATATTTCGTAAACTACAATTACATAAATAGCAAGATTTTCTTAATTACAATACGAATATATAAACGACAAGATTTATAGTGTAATTTGATTTATAGTGTGTGTGTGTGTGTTTTATTTTTTCCATACCCATTACAGTTAGGTATTTGGTGGAGACAAAACAGAACACACCTGGCACAAGCAAGGCTTTCCTCTCACTGCAACGGTGGTAGGTGTGCGATTGTAAGATGTGCTACTGAAATAGAAGATGGTCATGTATTTCGTGTAGGTATAAGTCTAGTCTTCGGAGAAATCATGGAATTCCATATTAGGACACTATTCCATGTTTAGGTACTTTCCTCTACCTATGTATTTATTTTTATTATTATTCTTGCTGATTTGTGCCATTTAATTTAATGTAATTTTCTAGTATTTATCACAAAGTGTTTTATTATACCATTGTATAAATTCAAGTTCTTCAAACTTAACAGACAGACGTGTTGCTGGAGCATGAAGCATATACTCTGGCAGGCAATTCAATTTCTTCTCTGTAAGAGGTGAAGCGATGACTATCGTCAGCGTCATTTGCATTTCCAAAGAAACCGATTGCGCGAGCTTGTCCATTCACAAGTTGCTTTCCTGCGGCCTTTAGCAACAAATAAATATCTCGTAGTAAAATAAGGGTTTTAATGACGTAGGCATTAATTTGGCAATACAATTTATTTATAAGTATTTACAAAATTTACAAATGCGTAACAGTAGGTATTTTATTTGTTCCTTAAACTACTTTCTCAGCCTTCTTTTCTCCTTCTGTAATGAAAAAAGAAATCATAATGAGTGATTATAAATAAAATAGTCTTGAAAAACAAAAACTGATGACTTGAGTGGGTCAGGTTACCAACATTGGTGAATTTAATTTATTTTATCTGTCGTATTAGAGGAAAAAAGCAAAATACAAACGAGGTTAGAAAACTATGGGGGAGACCTTTTCCCAGCAGTGGATAAAAAGGTAATATTTTTTTCATTTGCTTTTACCCAGTGCTGGGCAAAACTTATGTCACTGAATCCATCGCAATTCAACCAGTGTGGCTTGTAGTGACATTGGTATGCTATGTTTTGCAAAGTGAATTAGATTGTGACGTTGTGAAATAGACTGGTACTGGTACTGAGACTGGTAGCGACATCTCTGTAGTCTTTACAGATTGTCATTATTGTCATTTCTCGTAGTTCAGCACAGCAATAAGCTAAGAGATGGCGCCTTAGTTGTAAAGAAAATAAAATATTCTAGTCCTTTAAGGCCTTCGTCTAGGCAATTTAAGTTTTTAATTGTGGCCAATGAAACGTAATATTGGGCATATGATATATTATATGTTTTCATATTATATTATGTCACAATAATGAATATTGTGATTTGGTCATAATCAAGATTGGGACTGAGTCTGTGGTGAGAGATTCTAGATTGTCTGTGGTATTAGAATTTTCGAAGGGCGAGACGGTCGCGCTCAGTTCGAAGAGAGAGGCACGTTGCTCGGAGCCAGGGAATATTGTAATGAACCTTTGTATGTGATGTAATACCTGCCAAGTGTTTGATTTTTAATAAAATTTGTATTGTATAGAATGGTACTCGTTTAGTTGGATTTGTCCCTAACCTTACATAGATACCCTATAAATGTACTATAGGATGGTTAGGTGTTTTCTCACATAAACACAGCTGGGTTACAAGATAAGTTTATTTCCATTCTCAGATTCTCACCTTCAGTAATTTCTTTGGTATCGGGTTCGTTCCAGGATTGTCGGTTACTAGTGCCAAAAATGATGAAGAACGTGTTGGTGGCGATGTAGACGGCTGAAGACACGTAAAATACTTGACGCCATTGATTCGGGTCGGTCTAGAAATAAAAAAATCGATGAACATAGAGCAATTGAGACACTTGTCCATGGAATTGCATGTGCCATTATTGTTCCAGCTTAATGTACAAAAGTCCTGAAATATATCAATTTGTATAGAAACGGCAGGCCCAGAAAGAGATTCCTTCGGCTCTCCTTCTCTCAGGACTGGCCCATAATTGCAGACTTAGCTACAGATATATATACAATCGTTGTGGAAGCGTAAGATACGTTTAATAAGGCAGGCGAGTAAACGCACACATATTTATCAAAATAATCAAATCTTAATTAAATTGGCCATCACCTAGGTATATGGGAACGATCTCAGTAGATATGTTCTTCTCACTACTTTTATGAATACTGTTCTATAAACAAAAGATTTTCTGACCTCGTCCTGGAGAATAAGTCCAGCAACTAGAGGAGCGATGATGGATATAATGTTTGCGAAGAAGTTGGTGATACCCATCATAGTCCCCGCGAAGTTCGGAGCCATGTCGATGTGCACCAACTGTTGGAGAATAATGTTAATAATTTTATGTCACTTAATTGTTGATAGCATCGTTTTATAAATAATAATAACATTTTTTTTTTTAATTTCTGCTGTACTGTTCACAAAAAATAATATAATTTTAAAATTTTAGAAGCATTATAAATCATTTAAAAGACAGAAAATGAAACAAGATGGCCCTTACCAAATAACCGGTCAAGTGTCCAGCATTGAGGCCAACTACTACGGTAAGCAGAGTCACAGCCATCACGACGTCACCAGGAGGGACGTAGCACAACGCTATCAGAGCTATCCCCGGACCATATTCACCTGAAGAATAAGTGGCATAGAAATAATTGATTCATTTTTATTGACCAAGTGATTGGCCCAGATACAACAGTACCAGTGCTATTCTATAAAAATCTCACTTAGGCGAAGTGATAATGAAGTGAACTATTATTCCATGCAACCAAGATGATTCATGATAGATTACTTCAAGCTCACACTACCATAAGGGTCCACAGTTTGGTAATAAGTTTTAGTTTCGTTACCAAGATTAGAAAATGTGCTTTTGGCACAGCTCTGTCGGAGGTTTAATTAAATTATGCATGGTTTATAGTCGTTAGCTCGCCGCCTCCTCCGGGACCAGACAGAGGTACAAGCTTTGTCTAATCTTACGAGGAATACATGGCATACATAACATGCCTGACAGACACTTGGTATAATTATTTACTGTCAAGAATAAATGAGGTAATAATGTTAATGATATCATTGAAGTACTCACCAATGGAACTGGACAGTTTTCTGCACCAATTAATGCTGAGCCACTGCTTCTTTAAGAAGTAATCGGAGAGGAATCCGAAAGGAAAGCTTAACAAATACATCGCCAAGTAAGGAAGAGCTGACATGAGGCCATTCTGAAAACATTAAAAAGAAAGATTAAATTACTATTTTAGTCAAACGATAGAACCATACGTCATATCGATGCAGTATAATTTTGAAAAGGGTGTTGGAAATTACAGTGATTCACCATACAACTTTCTTTTGCATGCATGATAAGGTATCGATAAAAATCACATAAAAAAGGTGGTGATTCTTTGTCTGCATCAAGTCTGCAAAAAGATGCATTATGATCGACCTTATAAATCTTTTGCGTCTTTTGAACATTTTAAAAACTACTTCTGACCATATAGATAGGAGGCCAAAAAAAGAAATTTCAATACAAAGCAGTTTTTAAAATATGATAACACAATTCCGTTAAAACTTGTATGATATTTTTAACTTACCGCTTTAATATCTACTCCAAGAACTTGCTTCATATACGAAGGCATCTCAGTCATGAGAGTCCAGAAGCCCCAGTTGTGTCCACTGTGAACCACGATCAGCGAGATGAAAGACAGATTCGTGAATAACTTCTTCCAAGGAGTTTGCAATCTCTGAAAAAAATGTAGAAACGACATGAAACATTGTATGTCCAGTAAGAGCCGACCAAGATAGTAATACAACTTGTAACTAGGCCAGAAAGGGCACATCCTCATTGCGCATGCTCCTCATTCAACCAGGTTTTAGAATCAACCATCGTAAAACCAGAAACTTCTTATTATTAGATATGGGCTTAATTTGATCCCCTTTCAAACATTTTTACTTAGAATTTACAAAAGATCTGGGAGATAAATTGGCCATAAATAACGATTTATTTAATAGGCAAATTTCAAGCACAATAATGTTATGAAAAAAATTGAGAGCCTTTTAGATATTCTACAAAGAAAGTTTCCATAAATTCAGATTGTAGTCCCATTCATCAATTTACGTTACTTTAAATATATCTTGACATCTTCCGATAATTTAAGATATTCTCAGTATCCTATAAATCTAATCGGTTACGGCTGTGCCAGTTCTAGACCCTTGTTATCGTTCGTCTAAGCCAGATGGTATGTTCTAGATAACTTATATCCCTGATGATAATTCAACGAGGTGTAAACTGTCTATTGGAAGAAATAAGGAGAGCTGGGTAACTTATCCGATTCTTTTGCTTCTTTAAACAATCAGATTTTTTGTGATTGTTATTTTGCACACACTTTACCAACAGGCCTGTTCATTGAACGGTCGCTACGAAAATGGTGAGGCCATTTTAATAAATTTATGTGTTGCTACAAAATTTTCAAGTCTCTTTTACTTGGTCAAACAAGGCAAGAAGTAGGATTTTGTTTTAATTGTCCTGGAAAAGTTTTGTGTGCCTTTAAGTTTGTATTAAATCAATATATTTTTCTTTATTCTGCATCAAAAAATAACTCACCTTCTGCTCTCCAATTTGTCCAAGCGACGTCTGTATATATAATCTTTCTTCATTTCCGATCATCTTTGACCTCTGCGGGGAGTCGGATCCCAGGAACACGTAGATCACTACCCAAACTGCACCTAAGGTTCCGTTTACGTAGAAGATGGCTGGCCAGCCCCAGAAGTCAGCTATAAAGCCTGATACCATCATTTGTAATGCTGTACCAAGCATAGCACCTACAAAATAAAAGGGAAAATTGAAATATACGGGCAAAACTAGTTCAAAATGTTTCATTGGATTTTTTTCTACTGATTTCCCACTAGCATCCCCCGGAGTTTGGAAGTTGATGGTGAGATAACCCTGGGCCTCGGAAAGCACGTAAAGCCGTAGGTCCTGCACCTGATCTCTTCCTGGTCATGTCCGATTGCCGTTCTATCGGACCATTAGGGTAAAAGAACAAAACGCTTACTTGACCAATATCCGTCAAGATTAAAATCATCGAGATCGAAATTCGGTCGGGAGTCCTAAGTCATTTACAATTTCAAATTGGGAGAAGCTCAGGGCTACCTAGTAAATGTTCGGTTGATAGATTTTTTTTCAATATCAGAAAAATAGATCTCTGGGGGTTGCAAATGTAAAATAAATAGTAAAGTCCTCCTGACCGATTTCGGCCATGGTGGCCAATCTCAACCGAGACTGGCCATCGCCGCGGGACATATTATAGTGCACAAGTGTGTGCGCAAACACAAGGGCACTCCCTCTTCCATCACCCTCATATTCCGATGGGACGGCAACTCGACACGACCGGAGAGAGATCTGGCGCAGGACCCATAAACCACTTAACGTGCTTTCCGAGGCACAGAGGTGTCATACCACCAACTTCCAAACTCCGGGCTGTTACTGGGAAATTCCTATTGGAAAACCTAATAACACTTTTAGCCCGACCTGGGAATCGAACCCAGGTCTCCACGCTCGGCAGTCGCGCTTGCAACCGCGAGACCAACGGAACAGTTAACACGGTTGAAATGTATTTTATTTTCATTGCGAATACCAATTTCCAAGTCAAATGTTTATCCGCTATGTTTTTAATAACGTAAAACTTCTACATTCAATATCAGATTTGTCGAAGCGTTCTTCATTTCCTGTTCAATCTTCGTTTGCAAGCTTATCTCAAATTGAAATGTCTTTACTTGTTCACTTTCTAATCGTGTATCAATCTTATCAAGTTTCTTATCAACTGCATCTTTTAGTAATCTAATGTGATACCTACGTGTTAACCCAGGACCGTCTATCTTCTTAAATAAATCGATTTGTTATTTTTTTGTGCTAGTGGAAACAGTCATACCAAACTCAATCTGCTTAAACTTTTTCCAACTAATAGGCGATTGTGTTGGAAGAGAGAACGCCTATGCTTAAGTTCATAGCAAATACGTCATTGTACCCAATTTATAAAGAAAAGGCAAGGCACTTAATCTGTCAGAGTGTTGTTCAGCTATCATTTTAAGGATGGGAAATCATCAAATGACTTCTTCCGCTCTGGGTGGGGCGGAAGGGCGTGTCAGACTCTTACTGACTAAAACCCATCCGGGTTCCTTCTAAAGCCCTTTGCGTTCCAGGGCCGCGGTGACCCTGGCATCATACCGTGTTACATATTTGTCTTGTATATTTTTAACCGACTTCCAAAAGGAGGAGGTTGTTTGTTATGCGATCATTCCGTCAATTATGAATTGATTTTGATGATTATTTTTTATTCGATAGCCTATACTCCTGAGGTGGTCCCCTTGAGACCAATCCAGAATCTGATGATGGGATCCTAGGGGAATCGAGGGCAACCCTCAAATTTTAAAGGCACATATAATGTTTTTCAAATACTTTCTAAAGCAAATCAGATAAAGCGACACTTTACTTCTCTAGAGAGACACTTTACCTACACTTTGGCAGGTTTCTGGCTACCCTTAACGACCACAAAGATCTAAAAATCACAGCCGGGATCAACAGCTTAACGTGCTTTCCGAGGTACGGAAGAGTCTCAATAAGTAACTAATGGTCACCCATACGCGGACCGACCTCGGCAAGCCTTGCTTTACCACGGCGATCCACCCGTGCGGCATTTATCATTTAACTCCTCTAACAAAAACAGCCATTCCTAAGTAAATATATTCAAATCAGATAATAGGACCAAAGCCATATATTGATGTTTGAAACCAGTATTGTTTAGGTACTAACAAAGAAACGTATATCGGAACAAAAAAAACAACAAGGACCTCTAAACATCTTTTGACACGCATAATAAAAACAACAATAAAAATCAGAACATGTCACGCTATTTATCTTAAATACCTTCTAAAGTAACAACATAAGAACCTATATTTTTCTCCGTCAGTGTTTTTCCATTGATATTTTTTTATTATGAATCTTTATTCTGATTTAAACTAGGCCGAAAATCGAATTCTAATAAATTTACTGTATCTACCTACTTAGTTTATCCAAAGATTGATTTCGTCACTGATTATCATGGACAAGATATTGTTGATTTCTTATCGAGGGACAAAAAAATGGTTACGCCTACTTCTTCTTTTGAGTTAAGGGCCAAATCTTAAGATTATTTGGGTCTAGTAGGTGGCTACGGCTATTGCAGCATCCGTAGCATTTATTAACACTCCCAAAGTACAGGTAACGGTAAAGGATCAATCATATTTTTATAGCTTGAGAAAGAATGTAGAACATAATATCTGTTTTAAACGACCCCCCAAAAAAAGATCTAATCCGATAATATCCGATAGGCAATACCTTTAGAAACATTGACTGTTAACGTTAGAATAGGGTTCGCAAAAAAACAGCCCACTTTCTGACACCCGTTGCTAACGATAGCTAAAACTCAAAGGCTACTCAGAAAGGTCGTTTAATTTCCGTTTACCATAACGTACCTCCATATATCAGGGTCCCAAGCCGGCTCTTCTCCTGTACCGGAGCCCATTTGCCTATCAGGTTGTGCATCGTTGGGTAAAGACAGCCTTGAGATAGGCCTTGAAGGACACGACATGCGCATAAAACTTGCCAGCCTCCCTGAAAAATAAGCAAAAATTTCTTCAGTGTTTATTACTATTGCCAAAATGATAAATATTAAAATTAAATGAAAATCAAGGGGGCTTGACATTAGAATATATAAATTCGTATTTTTCCGGTTTAGAAACGGGTCCCTTGGTGTGGGAGCCAGTACCGCAACTGCCCGGTTTTTATTTAGTAGTGGGCCAGCTCTTTACTTCGATCTCGCCGGATGGAAAGCATCTGATGAGCTTACTATGGAACAGCAGCTCCCAGAAGATGATGCAACAGGATCAAAATAGTATTATTACTAGTTATAGATTGTTTCAATCCCTAGGTTTCAGGTGTGTATATAGAGTAGAATATTAAACATGTTTTCTTATAATTTAGGTTTAGGATTGTGACCTCAATTTGCTTGGCTGCGACTAAAACCTTAATAACTTAGAATATTTTCATGCTCAATTGAAATCGTGTCTAGACTAACCTAACCTCATTTGTATTACTATGATAATTAATTGAATTCTCATACATTTACGTTGTGTGTTGCTTGTTTAAAATAATTGATATCAGATTGATAGAAAATACTTTATGGTATACAGAAAATAGTTATACAAACCTAATTCGATAGGCTTGAATACGGGTCTCGCAAACAAATGAATCGCGTCGCGTATAAAATAAGCACACCTTTTTTTTTGTTTGAAATCATCAAATAACTCGTAGTTCCCACCCACCCGTTTTCCTCCAAATGCCCTTTGCGTTCTAGGTTGCGGACCTAGAACGCAGAGGACAACGGACAACGAACACTCTTTCAAAGAAGTCCGCCACCTTCCAAGGACACACTACATAACAGTAGATGGTCCACTTTAAAACTTTATTAAATCTTTAATACTCACATAGTAAGCTCCAATAGGTATCAGCAGAGACACAGCCGAGTTGACAGCAATGCAGATTGTGATGAGGATCATGCCGCCGAACTTGGCAGCCATCTCCCCGCTGGGGATCTGCAGTACAATGTAACCCCAGAAGAAGGACGATAGGATCACGGACTGGGTCTGCATAGACCAGTCGAATGACTGAAATAAACAGAAGATGACATAAGTTTTCATTTACCTTCAAAGTATTCATCCTAAATTATAGGAGCCTCTAGTCAAATTAAAATTGGTCATCGGCCCAAGCTAAACAGTTAACACTTTCAATGTACATGCTAACGCTATTTAACACATTTACTTTAAGATAGATATTAACAAAAAGTTACTGAGAAAATAAGAAATATCCGAGGGCTTAATATTCAGCAAAAAGAGTAAACAGGCTTCTTTTGGGTAAGCTCGCTCTATCGTCGACTTTGTCTCTGTCATCTGTGACCGAGACTAGAGTTAAGAGCAAACACATACAATTTGAGGTTAAGCCTTTCTTGAATTCTTTATTCAGAAACCGGGGGTTTGTAACAGTGTATGATCATAAACTTCTATTCTAATATCCAAAAGAAACGATGTATTCTTTGAAAAGATGGATACGAAACTATGGTACACATTTCGAGGAAGAGCTTCTTGTCAATAACCGGCCACATCAAAATTCATGTCTTAATCCAGGATAAGTTCTACACGTGCGCCAAGTTTCATTGGGATCATTTATTATTATTGGGTTTATCGATCTATCTACAAACATCATGTTGAACACAACCAGCCACGCTACAAAACATCTGGAAATAAAAATATTTTCAGATGTTTTGTAGCATGGTAACTTCTGTTATCATCATTGTCATCTCAAACTTTTCTGTCGTACGTCTACTATCTACGCTAAAGCAAGTCATAGATAACATAGCGTCGATACTTGAATCTTAATACTAATCAGATCAATGTCAGATAAAATCAAATCGTATCTACCCCTAAGACATTTTTATCTGCCCCACTGACTGGTTGAATTGATCCACTTCTATTATCTCTGACATATCCATAATAATAATATTTAGTAATACTTCCGATAAGGCACCTTTTGTGTTTTCCTTGAAAACTCTTCTAACAGTATTTACATAAAATATAGTTTTCAAGCTGAAAAATCATCCAAGGGTCTGCTCACACCAAGACGTAACGCTGCGTAATTTCTTTACCCGATTGCCCCAGATATCGTATTTGAAATCAATAGTCTTGTGGTGTATCAAAATAAAGAGCTCGATGAAACGATAACAAAATGCTAGCACTAAAATCTGGAAAAAAAATATCTCCGACCGCAAAAACGACTAAAAAGTTTCAAAATAGTTTTAGTATAGCTTTTCAAGCAGTCTTATGGTGGCATAAAATCTGTGATTGAATTAAAATAAATGCCACCAAGTACAACACTACTTTAAAATTGGCTTGATTAAACCTTTTGATACATCAAAAGATACACATTTCAGTGAGAAAGTTCAGATGTGTCTCGCTGCATCTCAAGGCACCGCTCTACAACTGCTATCTGCAAGCATCTCTCGTAGCGTGTCGGTCTGAACTGACCCTAACTATTAACAGTTACACTGAATTAATGAGGTTTCAGACCACCTTGTTAATAAAAACAATTATGTTATCCTATTCATAATGACTGCATTCATTGTAACAGAATTCATTGTAAACAGCACGTGTTAACATAAATTTGACACTCAGTGATCGTACAGCATCCCATCAGTGGAATAATTTTCACAATAAAATTAGTACTTCCATTAATTAATTCCCATATTTTGTAATCTTTCAAAACAGGTAGGAGGAGCTAAAAAATAACAGCACTACGAGATTAAGCAACACTTTCCGAGCTCGGTCCATAGTTGAATGAATATCCATTACATATGGACACACCTCTCGTCTCGGAAAGCACGTTGAGCCGTTAGTCCTGGCTGTCATTTGTAGATCTTCGACAGTCGCTCTCGATCTTGTCAAGTATTACCGAGTCACAGGGTGGGTTGTGGACGCCACATAGGTAGTCACTCCATTTGAAATACTGGTACTCAGCTGCATCCCGTTAAACTGGAAGTCGACCCCAATATAGTTGGAAAAGCGCTGGGTAGATTGATTTTCAAAACAGGTCCAGATATTGGACAAAAAGTAGCCTTCAGAAGTTTCCACGTGTAATTGTGGTTTACATAATACCTCTACAATGTTTGAGATTTGTATGAGATAAATACAATTCCTTAGCAAAAAGTTAGACCAACAGTTTTATTTTAGTAAAGCTATTTCATCCGAAATTACCGTGAATATTTATTTATTTATTTATTCATTCATTATTATAACACCTTTACAGATACATCCAAGGTGATATTATAACATAGGTACATATTAAACATAATATATAATACAATACATCAGATACCTTAATCATTATTTATATGGCTAGACCGTTTTCAATTAGATTTTGCGCTACTCTTACAAATCTCGGCAAGTTCTGGCAGAATATATCTTTCGACAACACTATGACATTAATCAAACGTATGGCTCGCGACATAGGGGTAAACTTGAGTAGATTTGTCCTAGCCATTGGTACGTCTAACAGAGCGGGGGGGAAATATGAGTCATTCTATATTATTTATTTTATGAGTCGTTTTTGTTTTCATAAAAACAATTAATATCTGTTTTTGGAATCGGCGGTAAAACATGTACCTACCTATTTATTAGATTGGCCCAATAATTTCAAGTATTGCCAACTTTTAATTATAATTATGTAGGTACTGGTGTAGGCTTTATGATATTAGAATCTCGATCAAAGTATTTAATTTTGTGTCTTGACCTTGCTTGAACTGGTTTTATCTCTCGTTGTTTTAGCACCAGATTCATAACACAACATACAGACAAAGGCACACACATACATTTTTATATTTTACTGAAGCCTTTTAATGTATAAAGATAATAAATTGAAATGTGATGGCTAACTTAAAGGAAATTAGTATACCTAAAAACCGGCCAAGTGTGTGTCGAGCCACTCGCAGTGTAGGGATCCGTAGTTGCACGTCACATTCTTAATATGCTATCAGCATTAACCATGATTATTTTTTACGTGTCTGAATCAAACCGTTTAGCTGGCAGGAGGGACAATATTGACTCTAACAAAAATGAGCACTATAAAGCTTAATATTTCGCAAAAGGATCCTTCGATGGAAAAATGGTTTTAGCACACCTTTAATATTTTTAAACGACTTATCCAACTTTATATCCCCACACCACGGAACAGATGATAAAAAAAAATGTTTCTAGATTTTATTTAACCATTTTGTCGGCGTGATTAATATGTGTACCCATACCAAATTCATACTTTCTAGAGCTAAGCGTCTCTGAGCTAATCCCGGCATCCAATTGAACAGCTAAGCAAATAACTTGGTTCGATATCGTTTAATGACTTGCTTAGCCAAGTTTGGGAACTTAGGGCAAATGGGACTTGGGGCACCCCGACACGGGTAAGTTGCTCCCGTCATACCATTCATGTTAAGTTCCTTTAAAACCTGCAGACAAAAATAGGAGCCGTCGTCGAGGTTAGGTTTTGTGGCTACGACATGGTTAAGTCTCTGAACGAATGTTTTAAATATGTATTCGACACATAGTTACCCCATTCTATGAACAGCCTTATCATTTGCCAGCCCGTTTATTGAATGCTGTATGAGACGCATTGGCTGATTTTCATTTAGGCCACTGATTAAACGGCGCCCTTCAATAATAAGGCTAGTTAAACAGCTGATTACACCAGTTTACTGCGACATAGATATGGTTAAAAGATACTTAAAAGTAAGCGAGCAAAAGCAAGTCGCGGGAAAAAAGTAGTATTTCTAAAGTTGCTTACACATTGTCATTCAATTAATATTATTTCATAAATTTCTCGTTGTGGGAGGTGAATAAACCTTACACCGAATAAAATTATCATTATAAACATAGGCAGGGAACGCAATTTGAAACATACAACAAAATTTGCAATTTGTTTAAAAAATGTACGGAATTAAATAAAAACCTCCCTTTTATGTGTTTTTACATGCTAATTCCGTCTGTATAATGTGGGCACGTTTTACGTGCGTTTCACATAACACAATCGGCAGTTAAAACAATATTTGAAGGGTCCTTCTTACCGTTTGTTTAAGCCTATCTGTCACGGGAAGATAAGTACCCACATTTTCATAAATTAACATATTTTTCAGTTTAAAATAATATGGAAGTGTCAAGTGAGTATTTCTAAATTTCTTGTGTTGGAAGGTGTTAATTGCCTTTGGAAAATAATGTTTGGGCTTAGTAGGCTGGAAAGGTAGATCTATACTATGCCATTGTCAAAATAAGTACCTCGGTTGGGATCTGCGTCCAGTGTAACCGGATGCAACTAGGTCCCAGTTTTTATTTAGAGTAACTGCCTATCTAACCGTCACAACCCAGTTACTGGGTAACACGGTACCCTTTACAATACTGTTGTCAAATTTTCTGGCTTCTGACAACTCCCAATGACTGTGAAGGATTTTCAAATGACATCCGGTATCAATGGCTTAACATACCATTAAAGTAGGGAGAAGTCTCGATATTTATTGGTTGGTCACCCATCCACGTTATGTGCATCTGTTATTATTTAGCCATAGGTAGAGCACATATTTAGTTAATTCTTCAGATCAATAATTGTTATAATGATCCTCTGCAATTAGGTACCCTTTATTTAAATTAGAATTTCACACAGTCTTGATTGAATAATGATCGCAAATTGATTAACTAATAAGTGGATGCCGAGGTACTTACTTAACTGTGATGTTGTTATAAGCTCGATAAGATACTTATCTACTGCGTGATTATTCGTAACGTTCTCTGTGAAGCAAGCCACTTAAGGTAGCGCAAATTATGTGTTACGTTGAATTGATAGTATCAGAACCATCTTTATAACAGAAGATGAAGATAATTTGTTAAAAAAAATAATTATTAACAATTATAAAACAAGAAAATGATGACAGAGAAAATTTAAAAAAATACGATCTCGCTCTCTGTCTGTCTGATTCTCCGAACCATTAAACGGATATTTTTTCGGTTTACGTTAGTTAAAATAATAATAAAAAGGATGGTTTGTGTATTTAATTGCACCCGTGCAAAGCCTGGGCGGGTCGTTAGGTATAAAATTTTAATCTGCTTTCTGTACCTTTTGAATTCACGAAGACCTGAGATCCAAAGTATATACTTTGGATCTCGGATCAATAGAATAATCCACAGAGGTATCATTTATCTGATAAGCATCATGGCACATATGTATTTAGCAATACTAGGTATTGATGGACTGGTTCAAACAAGATATTATCTGTCAATTCATCATTTTCAATAGTCATTGATAATTTTTATCGGCATTAAAGAATAGTAGATTGGTATCAAATAAAATGATAAATAACTGCGTCAAGAATCGAGAAAAAAACTGAGTTGATAATAATATTGACACCTGATAAGATCATTACAAAACAATACCTGGCTACATAACAGATCCATTTAAAATAGGTTACAAAAATAGTGTTTTTATGAAAACCAAGATCTTACTCCTGTTTTTGTCACTACTGCAGCGGCAGTGCGAGTTATTTCAAACTATAAAGCTCCGCACAAACGGGCCACCGACCACAGCCATCGGTGGCTGACGACCAGCTGTGTACATGATTTTTATAACGTTTTCTATGGAATCGCTGCACACGTGTGGCGAGTCGCGGCCACTCGCGAATCAGTGTCCGCGACACGTCACCGGTGGTGGCCACTCGCGACTCACTGTCCGCTACACACCACCGGTGGCGGCCACTCGCGACTCACTGTCCGCGACACGCCACCGGTGGCAGCCACTCGCGACTCAGCGTCCGCGACATGTCACCGGTGGCGGCCACCGACCACCTATGTGGCCCGTTTGCACGGAGTCTAACGACGATTTGAGTAATTTATCTCCCCATACACAAATAGACACATGAAGTAAGCATGTGAACTTATCTATACAACTTGTAAAAAAAATATTGTAAAACCTGAACATGGGTTATTGTGCACCAATTTTACTATGGGGCAACGCCAAATTCACGATTAAAAACAAATGACTCTCAAAAATGGCTTTTTGATTTGCTTGCTTCGATACTGAGGGTTTAGAAAATAAGGTGTTACAATTGAATCAGTTTTAGGTGGTGCGATAATCAACGGGTCATCTTCTTAAGGTATATAAGTCTCACGAAAGTGGAGGTTAGGCTCACTACTTTTATTAGAATGGTTAAACACTGCTCTCAATCTAAGAAGTGAACCTTGACAATACAAAATGTTCCATCGGCATTGTAAGTAAATAGATGATAAGAGTTTTGTTCGTGTATCTGATCGGCAACTAGTTGATATTGATTAGAAAATAAGAGAAACGCGAGGCGCTTATCATTTTACGTGAGTAGATGGAGTAATCTTAGGGAATGTACTGTTATCACGATAACCAATGTAGCAGTCAATATTATGGTTGTTTTGAAAGCTACTGGATTTATTCTGTAAACAATTATTATCAGTCTACGTAATTATGAAATACTAGCGTTTTCCCGCGACTTCGTACGCACATATCCCGTTTTTTCCCGTTCCCGTATTACCTATAGTTTTTATCATGATTGGGGCTATCAATATACAAAAGGAATTATTCAAATCCGACATGTAGTCCCAGAGATAAATACTATTTCAATTTTCAAAAAAATGTTTACCTACTGATAAATTTTCAAAATCTACAACAACATTGGATTAAAAAAACAGTTACGATTTAGGTAGGTAGGTTTAGTTAGAAATTCAAAAAGTGATTTGTTAAAAATGAGCGCTTTCTTTTAGTTTGCCATGCGTTATTATCTTCCAGAATTTGATTCTAATTAGCGGCACTTCCGGATTGTGTAATAAATAATACAGGCTGTGGTTTTTATTTAAATTAACGGGTTCGATTCCTGGCGAGGAAAACAGATATTTAAAAAATCCAATGATGCAGTTTTAGTTTTCATCAAATCGGATTTCAGCTTTCAGTGATTTTCGATATTCCTCATAATTTCGGATTTGGCCACACACGCGCACTTTGAAAATTCACCCATTGTATTATATATCAGTATAGAAGAATCGATGTCGAACTGTGTGTCATCAAATATTTGGAACTTGACACATTGGCCCCCTTGGCTATTAATTGAAGTAGAGAAAAACCTTAACATTTACCATACAAGTTACTCAGCGTTCATTTGTAGGTATAGAGGGATAGAGTTTTATATCGTTAAATGCTTGATAACCATGGAAAGAAAGAACAGAAAGAAAAATATTTATTTGGGACTTGTAAAATTAACGAACAACTTACAGTAATAAATATTAATATAGGCTACCAAATATGGATATTATCTGTACAAGGCCAAAATGGTCAACATATGCTGGTATTCTGATAGGGCCAGTCAGTAGTGCCACGAATACACTCACATGGCAGGTATTTACAATAATAATATTGGTTTTATATTGATCGACACAATGAAGAATTGAATTACTTGATTGTATAATACAGTTATTTTATAACATTACTTACAATAGTTACAACCGGTCAATGTCATTGTTGTTATTACAATTTATTACGCCTATATCTAACCTAACTTACACTTACAGTTAACGTATATTTAATAAGTACGTATTACTTTGTCTTTTGACAAAAGATATAAATGACTAGAAAAACATGGGGCTGGCATCAGACCAGCCCCGTGAACACACATTGGCCAAGTAAAAAAGAAAATAAACTACATAAGCGACTTAAGCCACTCGATACTACATACCCCTTCAGTATCCTTGTCCGTCATGGCGACGATAGCCATGCTGATGTTGACCCGCATGGTGTAGCAGATGACCATGGCGAAGAAAAGCATGATCACCTGTACATGCCGGATGCCCAGCATCGGCCCTGGAAGTTAACAAGAAATCAGGTTAGTGAGGCAGTCGGCACAATAGCGTCCGAGCAGATAACAGTTGAAGAGTTAACATGACATGTCACTAGCAGAACTAGTCAATTGATCTACCTAGTAGTAGTTTCTAAATAAGTTTGGGTTCCAGACTTGGAACATCGGTTCAGAGCGAGAGGTCATCACAGGTTAGAGTAAGTAATGATAGGAATTAGGATAGAATAGGCAAGGCGAGGAGGACGAGGAGTTTAGTAAGATTTATGTGGATGGATAACAGAAGATCTCTGCTCGTTTCCTTGATATAGTTTTTCTTTTGGACTACACATCTTCATTCATAAACCTACTAGCTTATTCGCGCACACACTATACCTACAAAGCTCTAAAATCAAACATCACAACGTCACTTGATGACAAACAATAAATCATAACAACAATCCCTTTTGACCCGACAGTGTCAAGTCACTCACGCGACGTCGCGTTTCACCCCAAACCCATAGCCAGCCGACACGAAATAGATAGGTGTAGAAGGTCGACTCCATACAACGAGCGAAAACGAAAACACACATTTATTTATTTAAACTTTATGCACAAAGGTAGGTACAACGCCTCTAAGTTCCAAAAGCCCCCACACTATACGTATTTTCTGAGTAACGAAATGTGTGGTCTCGACTAGTGTCAATCCAGGGTTGCATAATTGATCGAAAGAGTTATCGCGGCCCTGAACCGCAAAGGGCATTTGAAGGAACACCGGTGGGTTTAAGTCAGTAAGAGTCTGACATACACTCCCGCTAGCCGCTTGTGATCGCCGCAGTTCATATTATGGGTCATTAGCCGGCTTTACTTAGTTATTTGCTACAAAACTCGTTGTTATATGAAGTAGAACTGATTTGATTCGTTTAATTGGTGGACCCCGTGCCAAGACAAAACAACACAGTAATGTAACTCTAGCTTTATGAGGGTGTACCTTTTCACTCATTGTTTGATACTTCTGCAACTTCATTATCTATTATGTGTCGTCGGTGTCAGAATTTAATTAAGACTTCGCCTTAAACCGAACGTAATTAAATCGACTTCATACCGATATCTGAGTTAATGAGTTTTTGCAATTTCTGCATAATATTCTCGAAGAGCGATCAATTCTTGGGTGGAAGTATTTTGTTTGGTATTAATGGTGTTTTATGGCTTTTTCGTTTTATTTGCTGATCCCTGTTTACGAGTTTAATGGATTTTTTTTGTATTTCACCAGTTTAAACCGGTAAACGAAAACGTTTTAACAATACCCAAACAATCTGAAAACTCCGTCTAAGTTTTTCAGGGTTGTGAGTCTAAAATCTGTGGTGGCAATTTTGTGAAAACAACTTTTATTTTCGGTGCAGCAACCTAACACATAATTTATTAACGTATCACAAATAGTGTACAACTTTATTTTGAGAAGAGTTTCTACGGAGTTCTTTGACCTTTGCATGTATAACTCGAACCACTTTATTATTTTTAATTTTGCTCATTAAGATATTGACGTTCAAAAGTGCCTTTTAATAATATTATTTTTTAATAAATTAATTGACTTTGACTTGGGCCAATCTGTCAAGAAAACTTCGAATATATTTTATCCATAAACGCCAAAACGGGGTCCTCAGAACTGTTATAATATTGTGATACATAACCTAGGTATTAGTGAAAGTGAACACACTTATATACAAGCTGCTGCATAATAAAAACATCGTTAGTACATCCATCACTAAGATGTATCGCTAATGAGAAGATAATCGTGGTCATCAGCTATGTTTACATGTCGGAATGCCAATACCAACATAAGTGAACTATGTGTTTAATAACATATGTACGATTACACATTGTTAAGTATCGTGTGCACTAGCAAGTGATAATATAAACAAACAATTTTACAAGGAAAAATTGGTTATAAGAATGTTTGCTGAGATTCATCTCTGGAAGAATGGATTTGATTGCAAAACTTTTTTCACTGACATAAATCTAAACTATTGGTGGGAGTCATTTGTCCCAAAGAATGCAGGGGTTCAGTGGAAATGGTGGTGGAATCGAAGACTAAGAAAAAAGGCTTGTTGTAGATGTGTTCATCACCATCATCATTATTATTTCAGCCGAAACTATTACTGGACATTGAACTCCCCAAAGCGCCGCCACATCGGTCGGTCCTATGCGTCTTGCATCCATTGGATATGTGGCGTAGTAATATTTTTAACTTCATCTTCCCTAACGGAAACTATTGGTAAGCAAGCAGCCAATGATCAATGGATATATTAGTAGGCAATTCTGGAAAAGGAAGGATGCCACACACCTGTTTTATTCAAGAGAGTTCAGGGTTTATTAAGGCAATTATACGTGGAAACTAAAATAGGCATAGTTTTAGACTGAAACAGCCATTCCAAAAGTTCAAGCCATGGGTCAGACCATGTTATAAACCAAAGTAGAAAGGCACTTACACAAGTCATAATAAATCGTGCCTTATAACAAAGACTAATCGATAACAATTACCCGTAAAATATTTTTTTATCTCTTATATCTTCAACTTATTGGATATTTTCACAACATCCTTAGCTCTATGCCTTTGCAGCTCCAATTAAACACTACACGTAACACTCGAGCTATTGTAGGATGAATAAATAATATGATCGTAATGTCAACCATAATACTGACATCGAAATTATAAACATAGTAACTTCAGTTAAGGGGGATCCGTAGTGGCCCGGATTTTTATTGATCAAATATGATCCGCGACAATAACAAATATTTACATAGTTATAACCATAAGAATATTCACTCATCATCATTAACTTAGATTTGAGGCATATTAACTAGATTTTAGAAATCTAGTTTGGCACTGACCTGCAAATTGCAAAAAGCAAGAATATAAATATTTCGCGGGCTACCACTACTACAAGCCCCCTTAACAGTGGAGTTACTGTGGTTCAATTACGAAGGCGGGTGTTTTCCTAAATATCGCAACATATGCGGAGTTAGAATCCTTTTGGACTCTTGCAGGTCTTTTTACGTTTATAGCTTATTCAATTAATATGCCTTCCATTTCCCAACTATTTATATTGAGTTTGGCGTCCAGTCTAACCATGGATCTTTGCAATTTTAGGATTACCACAGCCGCGTTTTCCTTTGCTTTTGCAGAGGGCAAGACTGCCCTTCTATTCTTTTTTTGAAGCTTAAATTGAAATATATTTGTGTACCGGCTGATATCACTTTGCATTTTTTTTTATTTGAGATGAGTTTGCTCTTGACTCTAGTCTAGGTCATAGATGACAGAGACAAAGACGACGATGGAGCGAGCTTACCCAGAAGAAGCCTGTTCGCTCTAATTTTGAAGAGATTAAGGTTGTATGCGTCCGGAAACACAGACGCAGGCAGAGAGTTTCCACGCCGTGTTTCTCGATGACTTCTCCCCAATAGTCCGTGACATACACAAGAAAAAAAGGTTTAAAGGTTTTAACCATTTACTACAAAACTCTATTGGCAAACATTATTTAGCCTGTAAAGTTCCCACTGTTGGGAATTAGGCCTTCTATCCTGGAATACGGATAAAAATTGGAATTCGGGTAAACAAAGTACTGAATTCCTTGCGACATTTTTAGATACCTACGCGGGTGAAGCCGTTTGGCAGAAACTTGTACTGACTAACTACTAATTTCCTTAAATTTGCGCATGACGCACTTGCATGATAAAATCAACCATTGAGCGTTCAATCTCTGTATGATGTGGTTATTCTATTGTTTGCTGGCTTATCTTCACGCGTGTGTGGGCTCATGGGTGAGCAGGCTTCCCACTATTGTGTGCGTTCGTGAATGTCTGCTCATACATCTGTTTACATTTCATCTGCATCAATAAGTGCGATGGCAGTGTTGTCAGTGTGATTGGTATAACCACCTTTGGCTTAACAAAAAAAAAATCAAGCTTGCTTTCTCTAGGGCCCATCAAAGATGTAACGAAGTCATTGAACAGACGGGTGTTATGTCAACTGGACAAAAACTTCATCCAAACAACAATTTTGTAACTTTTACAAGTTCAAATGCAGCCCACCTGTCTAGAGCGTTGTGATATGATTTAGATACTTGACTGGCCAGGCAAGTAAATTATATCACGACGCTTTAAACGGTGCCCCAATGACATCGTTTCTACTCAACTTTCTACTTTTTGACATAATTTTTTAGCTCAAAACGATTATATTATTTTACGATTGAAATGTCATCGCATATGCATATGTATAATTTCCCATTTCAATCTCGTTTACCAAAAATCCATAAATTGTCAATATTGTGTCTTATTTTAAGTCAGGCAAAACGTTATGTAGCACAGTAGCGCGTAATAATCTCTTAAGATTATTGGCAAAAGAATTAATATTTATTAGTCATAAACTATCGACTCAAGGAAAACCATAAACAGAACAACAAGATGTTTCCGTTGAAGGAATGAGATAATTTGCGAATTACAAATGAAGCGCTTGACATTGAAGTTATAGAGACGAATTAATTAGTACCTGTTTCTTATGACCCAATGTTTTGGTCAAACATTACATTTTAGGTATTTATTTTTGGTGATGCAACTTGAAGTCAATGAACTGGTGAAGCAATTAATTCAAAGTCAAAGTCAAAGATATTTATTCGCAAATATGGGTGAGCAATTATGTGGATGTTGTACAATCATGTAACAGTGGTATATTACAGTTTAAGTATCACCATATTTTACCTTTCGGAATGCAAATATAGAAACAAATACAATGACGTATTGTGAATGTGAGGACCATGTAGATCGCAATAGGGTTAATTTAATGTTAGTCTAGCAGTTTTAGTTCTTTATGCGGCCTACCCAAATGTCCTTACTTTGGTATTGTTTGTCAAATCGTTGAGCTCCTTAAAGTTCTAAGTTTGAGCTGTAGCTCAAACTTAGAACGACAACTGATAAATGCTTGCACTGTCTGGACAGGTCCACTCAAATCTGTGTGGCACTTTCCTCAAAAGACCACTTCAGACATTAACCTACATGTTTCTCATATGATTTGACCAGTACTATTGCATGGACTTTAAAAAAGACTTTGACCTCTGAGTTTGTTTTGGTGTTTCTTCTCAGGGTAGTCACCTAGGACACACCGGCCTCATCTAGTTTCAACCTACTTACAAAATAAATATCATTTATCAATAAAATTACAACAATAAACAGTTGTAGCAGAGATCAAGTTATCAAAGAAATATTGCCTGAAATTGCCTACTATATCATCATGACCAATAAACTGCGATGTATTCCTTTACTGTTTTAATAAGAACTTAAAAGAAATAAATATACAATTCGTAAAAAATATCCGGTTTTGATTTTTAATTCTTAAAATACCTTGTACTGATTTAAAATGGCATCGTATCCTTTAAAATTATAAAACCTTGACCGCTTAAATTGGGAAAGGGATACAAATTATGATGAAGATTTTTTAACTACCTTAATTTATTCATTTACCTGTCATGTCGGTAAAACAGTAGTCAATTAAAAAAAAAAGATAAATAGTAAAAATAGGAAATTAACACTCAGAAGTAGAGAAGAAGAAGAGATTCTTGAAGATAAGATCTTGTTTAAAAAAATTTGCCAAACTAAGGTAACAGAAACAAAATTCTTTTGAATGTATAAGTAATGCTCTTGCTTAAACATAATTCAGCGGTGTCTAAATCAATTCTTTTGCAATAGCTAAATTGATTTTCAAATAAAATTCTTGCCACTTCTTTTAACAGCTACAAAAAAGGAGAATATTATTTTAAAATAAGTAAATGACTTACCTTTGCTAAGTTTAGACGATTCTTCTTCACTCATTTTAAAGTAATTAACTTAACAATATCACAAATCAAATACTGAACAGTTTGTTAAAAGCCCTTGTATTATTTTATTCTACCATCAAAATAAAGATAATACAGGTAATTTTTTTAATTTAAATTTGGAACGCGCGACCTCCGCGCTTGTGCTGCGCGCGCGCTACCTGTCGATAGACTTGATCGGTTTTTTCTTAATCTCAGGCAAAGGCATCGCAGTCAATGCCACGGACAGTTAAGTAACAGCGGATTGGTCTCACTCTGTATTGCATAAAGCCCGGCGCCCAGTGTCGGCACGGCATGGCATGGCGTGGCAAAGGATTTTTTTTGTGGACAAATAATTTCCGACCTTTTATAAATGAGTTGAGAACTGTTATTATTTTGTTTTAACATGAATAGGTAGAAACATCTCGCGTGATGACGCGACGTACGCCATGTCATCCCCTGGGATGCCACGGCATGCTACATCATCCTCCGGGATGCCACGGGATGCTACAGGATGATACGGTATGCTGAAGCACGCTTTAGGGAAAAGAAAATTGAAGTATTGCTCGAACAGTTGGCAAACAATCTATTGGCTTGTTAAAATTTTTAAGGTATTAGAATGCTACCCATCTTGGTACAATTATTTATACTGATAAAACAGCACATCTGCTTTGGTAATTGCTATAATATAAAGTTGCAATATGCAGAACATTAAAAAAAATAATTGTGGAAGATACTTACTAATTTACACTTTTCATTAAGGACGAATCCTTTAAGGTTTACTTAGTTTTTTTGTTTTGCTGTTAGTTTAGTTTATTTCAAGATACGTCAATAAAGTTTTATTTTCACTGACGGTTTTTGTAAATTTTCGTAAAACTTATAATAAATCCTGCGTTGTTTTTCCTCAACGCTGCGGGAATCATAAAAATCATTTGTTTTATATGATTCCTTCGATTTTCTCGTGAAACATATTTCATGACTACAATTCCTTATGTTTTTTTTTTATATAATACAAAAAAAAACTTTCGGTATTTGCCATTCCTAATAACAGATGTTAGCAAACACATACCTTCATCACATCTTCCCTCCCCTTAGGGATAATGACGTTTTACGTCATGTGTACGTTGGTTATACCCGTACATTACGTAGAGCGTACGTAAGCAACACTCGTAATAAATCGAGGCAGTACCTACTTTTCCCGGCTTCATTTCCTTAACCTTAGTCATAATGTTTAACGAACCTATACTTTCGACGCTTTTGATCATCAATATAGTCCGTCATTCTATTTTATTTACTACTTTTCCTCTTTTTTTTGAAGATTCTGTGATTGTTAAATAAAAAGCGATATTTCAGTTAACATATTTTAATAAAAATCTGTTTTATTTACTATTTTCTGGTTTCAAACAATTTTGCCAGGGTTTTTTACGGGTGTTCCATCTGAAACAATAATTAAAAAAATAATGAGAGATTTTAAATTAAAACAAAAACCGAATTAGGAGTCATCATCTTCCTGCTCTTATCCCGTGTTACTTGGGGTCAGCGCAACACGTTTTTTTCTTCCATTCTGTCCTGTTAGCCGTCATGCTATCACTATCCACCTTCTTTCATATCACTTCTCACACAATCCATCCATATTTTCTTTGGCCTCCTTCCCCTTTCCATCCATCTACATATATATTCATAACTCTTTTAGTAACATGAGAATTATATTTGCTCTTCACATGAACTTACCAAGACAAGCAGTTCCCTTTTAACTTTTCAGGAGTAATGTTATGCAAAATAAAATGCCTAGTTTAAAAACAAATCTTTTAATGTAACAGTGGATGATTTACCAATTTCCTTACCGTCAGTCTCTTCCGGTGGTTCATTCCATTGCTGCCTCTCACTAGTGCCAAATATAAGATAGAATGTATTTCCCGCAATGTACACAGCCGAAGCTATGTAGAACACTTTGCGCCATTCATCCGGGTCCGTCTGTACATATAAGAAAGTAATTTTATTTAGAGGAAGAGGAAACTGAAAACATTTGGGGAACACATTTTTTAGTATGGGTGCAGCAATGTTAAATATAATACATTCCTATTTGTCTTCTTTACTAGTATAATTTTAGTATTACTTATATTATCGGCAAAAAGATTTAGTTTAGGTTTCTAATTTTGTATGAATGTCAGTTCTGTAACAATAAATACTTTTTCTTCTTCTTCTTCTTCATCAGCAAAAAGGAAAACTTATAGGAACTGAGAGGAATCTTCACTAAAATACTTAAAATCTATGAGATGTGTGAACCTACCAGAAAGCGATCGCCACCGCTGTCACCATGACGTAAATGATACGCAGATTCAATGAAGACTGATATTTTTATTATTACAGATAGCACAACATAACTGATTTTCCGAATACCCACATAACATACAATAGAAAAGAACAGTGGTTGACTTAAATAGTTTACTGATGGCTTGGTACTCTTTCTACATGTACGTACCCTATTCCTAATCGAAGTTACGAAATTTGAACTGAAAACTGACCTCATCTTTCAAAACGACTCCTGCAACTAGAGGCGCTATGATAGATATGATGTTGGCGGCCATGTTGGTGATACCCAGCAGTGTGCCCACGTAGTTAGGAGCCATGTCCAGATGCACTAGCTATGGATAGAAAACACCATGTTACACATACTCAAATCGTCATTTCAGTGAGGGTGATTCAAAAACACATTTTTATCATAGTGCAATACAAGTCAAGCACATCCTTAAAGAAAGCGATCAAAGCGCGAATACGCGATCATGTGGCAAACTCGAACGCGCCGTCATACAAACAGAGGGTGCTTTCTGGTTTTTCACCTCCGTGTAAACTTAGGTGGATTGAGCATGAAGTGAACTATCATTCCATCTTGTTTGTATGGATTGACAGCCGTGAGATGTTGGCAGAATAGACCGGCTAATCTAAAGCTATTCGCCTGATGAACGTTTTCTACTATTAGGACGACGCCTTAGAGTATTGCAGTGGGATATACGTTTGTAAAAAGTTGTGTGACTACACCTGCATTCCGCTTGCCACAAATTCTAAACTTACAGCCAAGCTGTCACGTGGTTGGATCATTTACTGGCAGGTACCGTTCACTTGTTTTGCCAATACAGGTATTGATACAGTAGTGATATAGTACCATAACAAGTATAAACTCAAACTAAAAGAATTTATTTCAATTTAACTATTTAAATACACTTTTGAATTGTCAAGGACGGTCAGTCAAAGATATAAAGCTATTTGCACGTTTCAAAGTGTAGATTTCTGTGGAGAAGAACGTGCCAGAAACTCCACAGACACTCTTTAAAATAATTTAAATAATAACTAAGTTATGGTTAAATAATTTGTGTTCTAGTAGAGGTTAAATAGGGAAGCATACCATAAGTCCAGTAAGATGTCCAACGTTGAGGCCCACCACGATGGTGAGAAGGACGACTGCTAGGGTCACGTTACCGGCTGGCACGTAAGATAAACCGATCAGAGCGATGGCTGGCCCGAAGAAACCTGGTGAGGGAAATATTTCATGTTGGTTATTGAAATAACCATGCCACTCGTAAACATCTGTAGTTCATTTAACTAAGGTTATTGGACCTAGATTATTGATATTTTGTAGTCAAAATAGAAGTTAGTTATGAAAACCTACTATTCTTAAGAAAAATAGAATTTCATTGTTTTAAGGAGTCTCACAAGTTTGTGATTTTAAGGAACAGTCTTTAAAAATGATGAAGTGTGGACGAGGTTTTGAAATGAGAAACACAACAAAAAATGTGTGATATGTAATGAATGTAATGAAATGATGACGTTTATTTCTTAAAGACGCCATACCCACTTCTACGGGACGGGAACCGGTTTTTCACTTGTTTTGGGTTTTTATTTACATTTACAAGCACTTTATCCTCAAGACTCTGTAAGTTTACCTACCTTCCTCAAGTTTTTTTCCTAAAGAAAACAGTTTTATATTTTTTACCTGCATAAAGGGGAAAGCCCCTTAGACACCCATAATCACGTCATATTAATGACAGCATCAACCATTGTACTTACCTATGGAGTTAGAAAGTTTCCTCGTCGCTGTAACACTGAGGTACTTCTTGTTCGGAAGGTAATCAGACATGTAGCCAAAGGGGAAGCTGAGAATGTACACAGCTAAGTAGGGTAACGCTGACATGACACCGTTCTGAAGAAAGAAAAGTAATTATTTGAATGATAACTAATAGATTGTTACGTGATAAAAGATAAATAATGATTGCTAGCTCTAGTTGGTTTGTTCATCTTGGGCAAAGTACTTGTAAATTTTGCCATTAAGCAATTCTTAATAGTTCTAGTCACCTACAATCTAGTGCTCGATTAGAGGGACAAAGCTAACCCATTTTTTTACGCGGGACGAAAAACACAACAGGCGACAATACTTTGAGGTTTCTAATCAACCCTTTTTTTGTGGACGGGAGATCATTCAATGACTCCTGTCGCTCTGGGCAGAGCAGGAGGGAGTGTCAGACTCTTACTGACTAAAACCCACCCTTGTTCTTCCTAATGCCTTTTGCATGTTGGGCATTAGTAACTCTTTCGATCAATTCTACAATTCTGGTTCTAAGGAACCCTTGAGGGATATTTTGATCTTAATTTATATTCCAACTTACCGCTTTTATATCGACTCCCAGAACTTTTTTCATATAGGATGGCATCTCCGTCATGAGGGTCCAGTACCCCCAGTTCTGACTACAGTGAAGCACAATCAGCGAAAGGAATGGTACAGACGTCCATATAGCCATCCATGGAGTTTTAAATTTCTGAAATAGAAATAAAATTACATAACCTATAAGTACATAAAGAGATATATAGAAGTTACAGAGAGCATCTGAGAAAGTACATAATTACATTATTAAATTTCAGGGTGAAAAAGTAGATTATTATATTCATCATGGTTGGAAGTCTAGTATCAGTACAAAAATCTTCTTAGGCTCTAGAAAAAGTGCCATTGTTACAGCTAATGCGATTGCCGAAACGCCAAAATATAAGGGCTTGATCAAGTAAAATTTTGACAGCGTTTGTCAATCCGTAACATTTTTGACGTTTTGACTTTCGCCTTTGCCACGCTTCTACTGGCGGCTGACGGTATGGTACGTGTATGTGTGTACGTACGTGAATCCTGTTATATTGAATCGTCACTTTTAAGGTAAGTTGTGAAGTAAGGTTGGTTACCAATAATGTTGTGACATACCTTTGGTTCCCCAACCTGTCCTAAAGAGGTTTGTATATATAGCCGTTCCTCCTTACTAATTAACTTAGACTTTTGAGGAGAGTCAGAGCCAACAATACAGTATACCACCACCCATACTGCTCCTATTGCTCCGTTTACGTAGAAGATTGCTTCCCAGCCCCAGGCGTCTGCTATGAAGCCTGATATTACTAACTGGATGGCGTTGCCGAGTTGTGATCCTGAAGAATGAAATTTTCAAGATATTATGTGTTTAAAAACGATGTTTCCATCGTTAGACCCAAATATATCTATCTAAGAAATTCTAAATGGACAGCAATTGTTGCTTCGGCGTTTTTCAAATTGTGCTCAGCACAGTAACGTGTGGAATATCCTTTGCAAAGTTATTCTCCATTCTTTCTATTACAGTCGATATTGAACTTTTTCTTACCAATTCTTGGGTCTCAACAAAACCATGTGGTGTGTTAAATTCTGTAAAGACTTCTTCATTTATTAGAAGCCTTTGAAATAAAAAAGGACCTCTTCTTTCAGAATATTTTGTTCAACTGATTTCAGAAAATATTGTTAACTTACCTGAATTAATCATAGCACCAGTTCGACTTTTCTCTTCAACGGGAGTCCATTTGCCAATTAAGTTGTATATCGAAGGCACCACAAATCCTTGTGCCAGACCTTGTACTACGCGACAGGCGCATACTAATTGCCATCCGCCCTGGAAAGTTTAAGTTAGGTCAACTAGATCTCACCTCGCTAGCGTCAAGAAACTTATAGTGAAGGATGTAAAGTCAAACTGAAGTATTTTGACATGAAACATTATCTGTGTGACAGCATAGGTAACGGCATCAATGCCACCACATATAAAACTAAGAAGTGAAATTTGTACGGCAACAGGAAGAACCGCAACGCCATCTACGACGAACTAACAACGAAATCCTGCATCACGCAAGCAAAGTTCTCCGTGTGATTTGAACATATACAACAGTACGAATATCAACTATCGGGCAGTTGCCCACCAGACACAACAATCGTCTGGTCGGAGGATCCACCCATTTTAGTGGAAGTATGCGGGACTATACTCTCTGTACCACATACCTCTATAGGTACGTAATTTTTTTTTGGATTTTTGAAGTTATACTTCTTTTGGCGCGATGGAGAAAACTGATGAGAGTGAATTTTTACGATGCTCGCGCACACCGACACCTGAATTCTACATCGTGAAGTTAGTTCTAGGTGGCATGAAAATCGATAACTATGTTCAAGTTGTATATTCTAGTATTTTTTATTGTCTTTTGTTTCTTTTATGTTTGAATTTCGAAGAAGAATGTGGTTTTAATTTCGAAATAAAGTGCCAAAATATAAGATAGAAATATTTTGATAAAAGTAATTGATTAGACACTATTTTTTCCCGCGGCTCAGCTCCTATTATTCTATCCTAGAAGATTTTATTGGAATATGATGATTTTTCGAAGACAAAAAACAGCCTCTTCATGAATGAGTTTTCTTAATCGGATTTGTATCTACAGTAGAACGGAACAAAGAATTTTACCGTTTATAATAATTATTAGTATTGACTATTTTGAAAAAAGGAGTCTCGTAACTTATATGTCATTGTAAGTAGGTACCCATAAACTTCTCAGGTACACACCATCCAGAATAGAAAGTTGGTATTAATTTCAAATACTACACAAAACATTCGAATAAAAAATAAAAAATTTGCATGATATCTGCCCTATTTTATGAACAAACAGTTTTAAAACTATGAAACGTATCAGTTATTTAGCGTAATAGACTTAATTGGCGATCGTTCGAACGCAACAAATTGAAGCTGAAAACAATACAAACATTTTAAAACTTTTATATTTTTTTAGTTTGAATGTTTTTTTTTTCCATACGCCAAAGAAGTATAACTTCTAACGCGTACATAAGTACACACTCTTTTCTTTTTTTTACGTATAAATTAATAGTCACGATTTTCCGTCACCACACAACATGAAAGAAGAAGACTTTAAATAGGTACTCACATAATAAGCTGCAGAAGGTACCGCAAGCGAGACAAAGGCATTGACCGTGATTGCTATGGTCACAAGGATCATGCCACCATACTTAGCAGCCATCTCTCCAGCCGGGATCTGCAGAACGATATAGCCCCAAAAGAACGAAGACAGGATCACGCTTTGGGTCTGCATGCTCCAATCGAAGGACTGTGGATCATTCTTTTATTATTGGAATGCATATTCTGACTATGCTCCGTCATAACTAAACAATGTGTTACATCTTTTCAAAGGGTTCTATAAGGTTAAAGGTTTGTCGCATTTTCACGACGTGCCTTTCTGGGGGAGCCTTAATTCTTCGAATGTATATGTCTGCTAGTGAAGTGGTGCAATATTTGTCTTTATGATAAAAAAAAACAATTACAGGTTATTTTCCTTAAGAAAACTGCGCTGTAAAAAAATATTTGCTATAATTAATTGGAGATCGAAGCAAACTCGTAAGTACTCGTATAATATTTATCGTTCAATCCAATGTCGTCGTTGGTCAAACACATACATTCTTAGATTCGTTTAAAAACGTGTGGTTTATTTCAACACCAATGCTTTCAAAAAGGTGAAGGAAATTTTTTAAAGAAATAAATCGTCGTAGACATTGTGAAATCCACAAATTCGTACTGGGTTGGGTAAGTTACAATCGTTCAAAATATTTTTCTCTCTCTTTGGAGTTTCTGTTATTCATCACCATAATACACTTTGAATACTGCTGAGCATATTCCTCTCTTTCCTTGTGTTAATTCACACATTTATGTGCCAGCCTCATCCAGGTTCTACCTGCGATGGCAAGAATGTCGCCGCCTGACGAGCGACACTTCTTCTTCCAGTCTACGGACGCCTTACGATAACCGCCTTTCTCCACCTATTCTTGCCATGAGTATTTTCCTTGCTCCTCTTAAGGATCAGTAAGTTAGTTAAATACTACTTGCTGCTAAATACTTACATTTTCAAGCGTGTTATCCGTCATCACAACTATGGCCATGCTCATGTTGACTCTCATACCGTAAGCGATCACCAGTGCAAAAAACATCATGACTGTCTGGACATGGCGGATAGCACCTACCGCCTCTAGAAAAAAAGAACTTATTGACAACTGTGTATGGTTGGTGTCTTTTATAATTTAGTGAGTTTAATTTGTAGCAAATAAGTGACAAGAATCAGAAAACTCGGGCGGGGATGCCATACTAACAACTAACTCACAACCGGTGTGTGTGCATTACATGAATGAATGAACGTGAACGTGAAATGAACAACAACAAAGCAAAAGGAGTATGTGTGGATCATATCAGGTGGCGTTTTTTTTAATTTCTGCCAACTTCATGAAAAGAGGCAAATTAATTGGTTATTTATTTAGCTAAGACATACATGAGTATTTCTGTTTTATGACACAAAAATATTATGTTAAC
This sequence comes from Mamestra brassicae, assembly GCA_905163435.1. Classification (NCBI taxonomy): domain Eukaryota; kingdom Metazoa; phylum Arthropoda; class Insecta; order Lepidoptera; family Noctuidae; genus Mamestra; species Mamestra brassicae. The sequence goes on from LR991001.1 coordinate 18,636,719, forward strand.
GATAAAAGCTAGTCTTACACACAATAATATGTCGACATCGTACCTACCTACATTATGATAACAAAACTGTTAACTATTGGACTACACTTAAATACCTCAGTTATGTATTTATTCGCTAAGTGAACAATGTATGTTCTTTTAAAATAAATAAAGAATCTTTAAACCCAAAACGGTGTAATCAATTAGTCAGTATTTATTGAGAGTTATAGTGATTTAATTTTATAAATGATATTTAATTCTCTTGATAAATGATACCTTTTTATTTTGCAAATAGGTTACAAGTAACTCTTTTACACGTAATTTTTTTGTGCAAATATTAATCTAGATGAGGCCTGTGTTTCCTAGCTGAGCCTATAGTCTTAAATTCTGCCCTAAATAATAATCCTAGTTCGATCCAGCCCGTCCCTAGCTGTCCTCACACCAGCGACAAGTGTAGTCAATACAAGTGTGTAGTCAAAAGTTTTTAAGTTTTTATTGAGCCCTGGCTTGAGGATTTAATATTTATATTAAGGCCGCCACAGGCAAGTCCGGTTAAGCAGTCGACAACCTCCTACGTTGAACTGCGAGAGGCAACACATAACAAAAAAAACTTCTACAGTACGGTCATCCGCTTGCCAGTAGTCGAATTACGCAAAACCACCTTTTCTGCTATGAAATAAAGGGTTCAGTGTCAAATGAAACTGTCACTACAGCCAGTCTATTCTGTCGACGTCTGACCGTGTAAACGTAAGTGAGTATGAAGTGAGCTGTCATTCCATCTTGTTTGTATGGTTTGACAGCTCACTTTATGTTCACTTCACCTTACCTTACATGGTGGAGATTCTTACAGAGTAATACTGCTGATGTGCTCTTGACTGTACCAACTACACCATCATCGTAAGTGATTGTTTGAATGTGATACAATTATAAACGTAACAATATAATAAATACGATAGTGAGTTTGCTTGTTACGCTTCCATGCCTAAATCGTTTGGCCAAATTTGAATTAATTTTGTTACAGGAATAGAGGAGTCCCTGGACAGGGTAGTAGGCTACTTTTTATTGCGTAAATCTATAATAACGCGAGCTAAGCCGTTCTGGCAAAAGTAACTAGGAAATCACTTACTTGGCTTTTCAATCTCCATATTATCTTCCACACTCATTTTGGAATTCAAACGTACAATACTAACAAAACATAATTTAAACAAAAATACAATGTTGTTGCCAAACTTGCCGTTGGTTATTTTTATCGATAACGCCTTGACACAATCGGCGTTGATAGTGTCAAGAGATCACCCAGGGTGATGCCAGATGATAAGACTTGTGAAATATTTGACCCTGAAGTGATTGTGGCAAAGAAGAGCTTGTAGGAAGGAATCACAGCCGCAGTAATAACAGCAGCATGGGTCGATCTTTAAAGTTAAGCAACGGTTGCCGAGGTCTGTGGTTGGGCGGACATCTATTCCATACTCTCCATACATCTATTCCTACGACTCCTTCGTGCCTCGGAAAGCACGCAAAGCAGTTGGCACTTGATTGTAGTTACGGATAGTCAGAAGCCAGAAAAATCTGACACTGGTCTTGCCAAAAGATATTGTTTTTAAACAATTACTCGGTTAAGGAGGTCAGAAAGGCAGTGGCTTAATGTTAAATACTGGTAGTCAGCTGCATTTTGTAAGACTAAAAGCCCCAACATTTGGGAGAAGGCGGGCAGACTGATTGATCTTATAATTTTGAAAACAAGTTCACTCCAGGTTAGGCAGAATGTCAGGTATTTCAAACCGACTTCAAAAGGAGGAGGTTCTCAATTCGTCGGAACAGTTTTTTAATGTATGTTCCCCGATTACTCGAAGATGGCTGGACCGATTTGGATTTTTTGTTCTGTTCTTTCTGTTCCATTCTGTTCTGTTCCATTTGAACGACTGTATAACAGAATTATTACTCTCCCAACTGAATTTCGACCATGGTTTAATCTCTGTTGAGATTTGACGTTCGTCACCCACGAACGTCAAATCTCAACAGAGATTAACCAAGTAGGTACGCAGACTATATTAGACGTAAAGTGCACGTGTGTGTCTCGTTCCTTGCTGTAACCAAAAATCGCGAAAATACACGTATACCCAACATATATATCGTTAGTAGAGGTTTTAGTCCCGTATTTAGGTATCTATTCTGAATGGACCGCAATCGCTTCGCCGGTCCCAGAAACGAAAGCTTACGACTAGTATAAAATAGAGACGGTGATTGTCAGCTGAAATATCAAGTTTTCTGAACAATTTTTATTTTCATACCAGTGAGGTACTAACCATAATAAAGTTCTTCTTCAGACAGTTTAATGTAAACACCAAGACTCCTTTTATTTTTTCTTAAGGATGGGAAGTCATCAAATGACTTCTTCCGCTTTGGGTGGAGCGGAACAGCGTGTCAGACTCTTACTGACTAAAACCCATCCGTGTTCCTTCTAAAGCTTTTTGCGTTCCAGGGCCGCGCCATTTGTGATAACAATTGTAAGGACCAAGTAAGAATGAAGATATAATACGGACTCGATTAACGGTAAAATAATGCAACATAACCATAAAAAATTGGTATCATCTGTATTCATAAAAGTCGAGTCAGAAAAAATATGAAAAAAAATAAAAGGTACTTACGAAGTTTTTTTTATATTTAAGTGTATTTCAATAAGACTTTATATTTCTAAGAACTTTATTATTTATTCATAATAACCAACTTTTAAGAATTTAAGCTGGTTAAGATGATGTATTAGGTACACGAAAGTTTCACTCAAATAGAAAATTCATGAAGCTCTTCAAAATAAATATAAATTCACTTTAATATTGAAATTTCAATCTTGATGTAAATACTGTATCTAAATTCAAAGTGATGTAGACTAGTTTTATTTTATAGGTTTTCTGATTCGTATTTCAAACGAGTTCTTCTAAAAATTTGCCATCATTTTCAATAACTTTGAAAAATGGTCGTTACTCCGTTATCTGGTCTTTATCCTAATTTTAGTTGGAGTCGGCGAAACATGTCTTCTTATTTCAAAGTTCTTTAGTATTCGGGGTCGATTTGTAATCTTAGTAGTAGAATAACTATGTATTTTTACACGACTACCCAAAAAAGCATTATGTTTTTTTGCCTTTACACCATTAAAACCTACCTTACTATTAAATATAGCTTTTGCCCGCGACTTCGTCGGGAATAGTTACTTGGGGCAGACATATTTATTTTAAGATTTCGTAAAGTTTCAGCCAATGCTACTGAACAGAGAAAGAAAATACAGATATAGATAGTTTAACAAATGTTCGACGTGATTCTTTAAATTGGCATAACTTTTTTATTTAGATATGAACCGATTGACTTGAAACAAACACTAAATGTTAAGTGAAGCTTACCACAAAGTATTAGTGAAAACTACATCTAAATCAGATACACAAACGCACAGACAAACAGATAAACAAACAAAAATTCTAACAATCATTGTTTTGGGTGCTATTTGCGTTGATAAGGGTCCCAATAATATTTTTTCTCATATATCTTCAATGAACAGACAGAGATTCGTTACATTTTATTATATTGTTACGCGCCAGAATTAATGTCGGGCACATTAAGTTACTACTAGCGCCGTCTAGTATCGAGTAGCAGAACTAGTAGAGTCGAGTACCTTCTAGACATATCTTTGCCAGAACATTCTACACTTCTCGATATCTGGTCAGTCGGTAGCGGTAGTTCGAGTACATTCCAGATGTTTCGAGAATAGAAGTTTCTAGAACTAACTGTCCTATATAAGGAGTGCGTAGTCCGCGACCGAGTCAGTATTGGATTAGCGATACAAGCGAATACTTCGGAAGCGATCTTCAAGTGCGAATAAAGTGATCAGTGGAGAACTTGTGTTTAATAATTAGTGAGTTTAAAGTTGTAATTAGTGTTTTAAATTAAAGTGTCATTTTGGTTATTTAATCGGCTGTTTTTATGGTCACGAACCCCAAGCTCGTAACAATATGTATAGAAAATTATGTAAATACTATAGAAAATAAGCCCAACACCGCAAGCTTGCACTTCTATAGTTTCAGCGGTTTCCCTAAACAAATATCATTAAAATGCCATGGTAAACAAATGTGGGTCAACAACATGCTTCAAATGATTGCGTTGACTATAAATGGTGTTGTTTTAACCTTTTGAACGCCATTGTCACGACAAGCAAGGCGTGCACTGTACGCCAAACGTCAGTAATATGTGACAAAAAGTACGGAGAATTTGTAGTTTGGCGTCGGGGGTACGCCGATGCGTTTATGCTCTGGCATTCATATTATTGAGGGTTACCCGCCGTATATTTAAGTAAGATGAATTGGCGAGTTTGAAAAAATCTCATATCTGGTAAGATGAATAAAGGTTTTGCAAAGACTGGCTTGATAGGGATTTGAGTTATGCCTTTATTAAATCCACTGAACAACTTAAAGTAAGACTTACGTAAGAAATAAAAGCAAACAAAAATAATAGTAGCTCGTTCAGTAAGTAATACCACCATACGCGCACCCATCATCATCTGCCTAGCCTTTTCCCAATTATATTGGGGTCGGCTTCCAGTCAAACCGGATTCAGCTGAATACCAGTATTTTACGTTGAGCGGCTGCCTACCAGACCTCCACAACCCATTAACTGGGTAACACGATACTCCTTGGCAAGACTGGTGTCAGATTATCTGGCTTCTAACTATCCGTAACGACTGCCAAAGATCTACAAATGACAGCCGGTACCAACGGCTTAACGTGCTTTCCGAGGTGCACCCGAGTGCACCCATATACATAAAATGTTTTGGGAATACTTTAATTGTGCGTAGGTACAGCTAAGGACTGTAATCCCCTGCCGGAGTCTGTGTTTCCTGATAGCTACAACCTGGGGTTGTCTTAAAGTCAAGAATGAATAGAATAGGTTACTTCTAGGCAAGTGAGCTGCATCATCTTCAATCACATCAACAACATCACTTACCATCGCGAGAAACAGTAGTAAAATGTGAAAAAATTAAAAAAATGCGTTTACTCTTCAGTGAACTAAATCTTATTAAAGAGTTATCTTAAGAATGAAAAAGTCATTACGCAATTATTCCTCGTTAAATCTGTTCAACGTGTAACTGTCATGGCTACGGTTCACATGATATCTATTTTAGCTGCCCATTGAACCGGCCAGTACCATGAATCATTTTTTGCTGAATTTAAGGCTTGACTCAGTTTTTCTTCACTCGGTCTTGCTCATAATTCAATTGTTTTAAGAAGACAATACAAGTATTTGACAGAGTGTTTTTTCATGTCTTTTTTTATAATATTATAATTATCTATTTATCGGCAGATCGAAGCGAAAGTGGAGATACGAACTTGACTTTTAACGGAGGACTGGCCTGCAATGACAGAGGGCAGACGTGTGTGGAGGTAAAAGGGAAATGGGAGGCTTTGTCCAGCGGTGGGATATAACGGGCTTATTTAAAAAATTAGAAGATATGCGGAACAGAGTGTAAAGTTCTGCGAACGGGAACCGATCACTTCTCCGATTTTTTTTGTTCTAATTTCATTTTACCGAAAACTATCTAAAAATATGTCAAATAATGCAAATAGCAAAAAAGACGTCGGTTTTTTTACTTAATGCATTATTTGACATATTTTTAGATCATCGAAGTATCGTATAGGTATTATTTTATCGAACTATATTTTGCCAATTTACAAAATAACTATTGACCGAAGTCTCTTTTGAACTTTTTTCATTTGCCCAATGATTTATTTGCCATATTTTCACCACACCGAAACAAAATTTTAAGGAATATTATTTGGTCAATATGTAGTGCTACAAAATTTAGTGACAGAATCGAATCGCTGCAAAACCGACTTCACGTAGACTACCCCTAGAGTGTAATTGTGTGAGTGTAACTTGGCCAAAACCTACAGCGTCGGAGCCGTGACAGAAACAATGCCTGCTTGCATGCTGCATGCATGAAGCAAGCATCCTTGTTTGCATGCTTCTTACTGAGACCACTTAAAACCACTTTTGTTCATAATCAACTGTTTTATTAAGTGCATTATATTTAAATAATTAATTAAACAAAATAGTAGGATAAACTCATCTGAAATTAGTTCCTGTTGCCTTAATCTATAACGCCAGTCATTATCTGCCTAGCCTTCTCCCAACTATGTTGGGGTCGGCTTCCAGTCAAACCGGATTCAGCTGAATACCAGTATTTTACGTGCTGCGGATACTCCTTGGCAAGACTGGTGTCAGATTTACTGGCTTCTAACAATCCGTAACGACTGCCAAAGATCCACAAATGACAGCCGAGACCAGGAGCACGGAGGAAACTCGGTATGTTAAGATGATCACCCATCCACAGACCAACCTATTCTATTGCCAATCTATAACGCCAGCGTAATAATTAAATTAGTTTTGAAAGCTTTTGCAAATATTTAATTTCACACTGTAATTGAAACAGTGGTATAATGAATGTTCGGAAACATTATACTTTGAACAAATGTTATTTTGGCTAAGAGTAACTTCGGTAAAAAGTTTTTCGACCAAATGAAACGCATAATGAAAAAAAAAACGAAACAACAATAGTTGAAAATAAATATTTTTCGAACTTATAATAGGTTACCCCTGCAAACCTCCACAGAAAAGGGAGGATCGTCCGACCAGGTTGTTGTGTCCGGTGGGTAACTGTCCGTTCATATTCGGACTGTTGTATAATTTAATATGTTCCAATCGCACGGAAAACTCTGATACCGCGATGCAGGATTTGTTTTACGTAGTTCGTTTTTGGCGGTTTAGATCTCGCTGCGATCTTTTTTGTACGGTATTGGTGCTACAGATAGATAGATCTTACCTATTTATTAGTTTGTTATATTGAGAGACTGCCTTCTCCTTTTTCCTGAAATCTGACTTGACTCTCTGCCTAAAATTCTGCATGCTTTTGGCAAGCCCTAGGCTGCAGACTATAATCATTGACGGTCCTAATCTTTGAGCTCCAACGCTTAATCCCCGATTCAAGGTGGGCGTTTTCTTTCAATAATAACACTTTAGACGAAGTATTAATTGAAGTCTCATAGGAATAATACGGATGTCTTAATACATTATTTTATTAACAAGGGCATGGTTATTACAGTTTATTTATACATTTTTGTCTTTTTGTTATAAGAAGAAGAGCCGATTTACTTCCCTTTCAATTCACTTTACTGCGAACTTTATTTCAAAATGAGTTTCGAACCCTCCCCATTTGAATTGTCAAACATGTTTTATTAAACGCACATACATTTTAAATCTCCGTTCACTCGTCTATCTGATATGCGATTCTCGTTTGTTTCAAAAGTAAACTTCGTACTCGTGTCATGGAGACAAGTAAGTACGGAAACAGAAAATTGAGTTCTGTTCAAGTATCAAGTTAGATGGGGTCTTGCATGTAGAAATAAAAAGTTGGTAATGGCGGAAGTAGTCTGTGAGACACGATTTTTGTACAAGAAAAGTAGAGTTGACTTAGAAGATGTGTTTTGGTCATACACTGTAATTTTGATATTTTCTCTTGCGCCCATTTCTCTTGTGGTCTGGCGCCAGTATTTTTGGATTTTCTTTGTCCGACTACTTACTACGTACTTGAAATAAACCAAATCATTACTGTGCGGTAACAATTTGGTTTATTTTTAGCAACAAAAATTTCTCAAACATAAAAATTAAATTTAGTAAGTTAGTTTTTAATTACCACATTGAAACAAAATGAGAAAATGTAATGCACCACCAGATTAAATAGAACCCCTTCAGCTTATTCACTTCTTTGTTCCAACAAACTACAGAACGCCAGGTGGGAAACTCAATTTGAAAGACTGATTTACGATCTATAAAATTAGCCACACAATTTTGAACCTTAAAAGCTGGTTTTCATGGCTGAATGTCTTGTGAAATCAGTTAAGGTTAGAAAATTGCTTGCAAAGATTCCACTATCAAAGAAAAGGGAAATAAAGATAATGAGTAACACTGTACTTTATGGTAAGACAATAGAGGTGCTCCTCAAATAATCCGGGACATTGAAGTTCCGAGAAAAAAGGATGTCAAAGAATTTCTCATCATTTCTCCGGTAACTGCGTTGAAGGTAATTAAGGAGGTGCCTGTCTTTGTGGTCATTATATTTCTTTAGGTAAATAAAGCAGTTCGTTGATGAAGAAAAATTTAAAACAGTTTTTATAACTACTTTTCTTCATTTCAGTTTTCCAGAACCAAATACTAAACTTAGTTCGCTAAATTATGACAAACGGATAAGCAAAAATTAATTGGAATTAGTTTCCGAATTCTAGATCCCCAAAAATATATTTTGGTTTTAGCAGACGTAATCTGAAAAAAAACTTCTGTGATGTGCTACCTACAAACGTTAACAGTATTTGCTCAAACAGAAAAGATTGAACGCCTTGGTCAAGTAATGGCAATTCGCAAATATTTGAGTAAGGTACGTTCAAGCCAAAATTTCAACAAAAGTTAAACAAAAACTTGAAAACGCAGCAGAAAAACTTTTTCGATTCAAGAACAATAAAGTTTTTGTGTAACTCCCTCCAATTAAAATGCGTAAATTATGACTATGGCAACCCAGTTCGAGTTTGCCACAAAGGTTTGAATTCGGACTTTTGGGCGGAACCCTAAATTTTAAGGGTTCATGCAAATTGACATGGTGCCGCGGTGGTAGAAAGACAACAATGTAAAAAAAAAAATCGTTTTAAAAAGAAACTTTTTGGGAAAAATCCTTCGAAAAATTCAGTTGCCCTTTGAAACGTAGATCCTTTAGCCGATGTAATGAAATTCTTCCGTCGAAGGAAATTAATCGCTCCTCGAGTATTTTTCACTGCTTTTGCCTTTTCCTGGTACAAACATTTGTGTTAGCTATTAAAAATGTCGACAACGAAACGTTTTTGACGGACAAAAGTTTTCTAATTAAATTTTTCTAGATTGTATCTGTTAATGTCTGTGGGTCAAAGCGAAATCCAATGGATCTGATAATGTCCTAGTTTGTCTTAAGATAAGGTAACCCAAATTTTTTCAAAATTAATGTCCATTTAGATTTTGATAAAGCGTAGCCGGAAGTTTGCTTTTAATATTGAGGTAAACAATGAAATGAGTAATTTGAGTGTGCTGTAAAAAAAGAAAAAAAAATATGACCAAGATGTCAATTGAACTTTTTGTTTCAAAATAGGAAAGCAGTATTTTATAATAAAGATTTAACCTTTAATTTTGTATAGAAATAAACATTAGCTTTAAAAGATTTACGAGCTTTTATGTTTAGATTAATATTGCACCATTTATTGTCCACTGGACAGAAAAATTGCATCGCTGTGTTGCTGTATTTTACTCTTTACAGAGTTTTAAAACCCCTTGTGCTATAATCACTCACTTCTATTTTAAAGAGTACAATAATAAAATTCTTTCTGAAAATAAATAAATAATAATAAAACATTTCTTCTGTCAAAATAAATTGAATGCATTTAAAAGTCTCTGCAGCTCGGAACATTAAACATGGAAGGAAAATCTCGGGAAATATAATTAATTCCCGGGAACATCCGTTAATCACGTCTTCCGAATGCCGTGACGTTTCCATTTATGTCCAACACTTTAATTCGTCGTCGTTTTTGTGTTTGACGTTACATCTGAAAATCTCGGTTTTCTCGTCTGCATTTCGAGAGATTTATGAAGTGGTTGAACTGTATTTTTTGCAATCTGTGGGTACAGTGCAATCAGTGTTTGTTTACATTATAGTTGTTATAAAATATATTCTTGTCTTTTTTACTATGTGTTTGCTGTTGTTGTATTTTATGTATTCTAGCTATTAAACAAAAATACCTACCTAAAAATATTTCCTTATAACATACAGGATAATTTGCTAAATTAATTGCTTAATTTCAATTATGTTAAGCTGCAGTAAATCTTAACATAATTGAAACAAAAATAAAGCTACGTTTTTACTCTGTACTTATTTATATTATTTCGCCTAGTAACTAAAATAAAATAGAATTTTCGTTATCTATCATCTCATAATTTATTCGGCTTCTCCATCATAGGCTGTCCCTCTTCATCATCATTTTCCTCCGGAGGTGGGTCGTTCCAATCTGCCTTTTCAGCTGTTCCGAAGATCACGTAGATCAGATTAGTGGCAAGGTACAAGCCTGCTGCCATGAAAAAAACTTGCCTCCACAGGTATACGTCATTCTGGGAAAAAAATTGTAAAGTGAGATGAGACCATAAAAGCATGGGTCAAAAATGTAGGTTCGATGGGCTCTGAACTGACAACCTTGCCACCAAATTGGGTAGGTACTAGTCCATTTAATCCATACTCCATACTAATATTACTCTCTAGACAAGCGTGCTCCGTCGTCGACTAAATCATAGCTTTCCCGATGAAATGAGATGAGGCTCGTGAGCCAATCAATAATAAACAAAATTTAAATTCACTTCTTAACGGGTGAATGGACTTGGATGAAACATTGGAACAAAGGTAGAACATTATCCTAGATTGGGCTGTTTACGGTACCGGCTTTTTATCCCGGGAGTAGGTACGTTACTTTGGGATTGTCTCCAACTTTTTTGACGAGAAGCCAGTTTTGAATTTTTGGGACTATTTTGATATAAAGGTAATTAACAAATTGGTTACTTACAACATCAGTTAGAATACAGCCAATAATTAAAGGAGCGATTGATGCACCAATATTTGACATAAAGTTGCTAATACTGATCATTGTTCCAGCGAAGTTTGGGGAAATGTCGATGTGGTTGATCTAAAAAAAGAAACGGATACCAATGTGGTTTTCTAAAACTAAACAGATTAAAACACAGAGAAACAGTCGAAAATGGCCGTCATGAAATATTTTTATCCTGTGGTTGAAAATAAAAAAAAAGCATTTAATGTCTTATCATTTCTTTAGCCTGACACCAACGAGTAGCAATCTGTTGTGAAAGATGATCTTAATAAACTTAATGTAGGCGTTGAAAATAAAAAGGTAATTTAACCTGAAATCCCAAGTGAGCTGCTATTTTAAAACTGCACGTGAATACCAGTATGGATTCCACAATGTAGATGTTTTTAGGAGCAAATGCTAGGGCTATTAGTCCTATTGCTGCTGGAACATTTCCTAGAAGAAAGGTTAATTATATATGTACAAAAAGCAAAAAGTTTTTAAGTTTTTGAATACATTCAGGAACTCTAATGTAAAAACCAAACGTGAAATTCCAGTTTGTATTTTTAAGAAACTTTCGCATTCACATTGTAGTCGCGACCTGTCAAAACCATTATTTCCTTATATTTTGACAAGTTTTTCGACATTGATTGCCACTGAGATGATATTTCATTTCAACTTGAATTTAAACTTTGTATAATGGACTGAGATTCCAGAGCTGCTAGAAGTCCCTTATTTTCTCACAAACAAAATGGGTGGGATGGAGTAGTGTTCATACGTACTATTAACATACGCATACGCATACCTGCTAGCACGGGCTTGCTGATTTTTATCTATTTTTTACAGAATATTTTTATTTTAGATAATTAGTCACTGTAATAGTCTAAGAACCACCTCGAGTGAGATCCTATTCACAAGGCTGAAATTTGGGCATAGTTTATTTAGTAGATACAAATACGGAAAGCTTGAGTCTGCCATGATTTGGGAGGACATACATAACAAAAAATAAATAACAATAAAATTGGCCGTCGTCGGCCCAATCTAGCAGGTATGCGTATGTTAATAGTACATACTAACACTACTCAATCACACATATTTATTTAGTGAGAAAATAAGAGAGGTCTGGCAGCTTTAGGCTCTGAGTCTATAAGTTCGAGACTTGGTCTCCTGTACATACAAGGTAATAGAAATGAGTCACATAGATAGAAGAATAAAGTTTTATAAATTACCTAAATTTTTAGTATTTACCTAGAGAGTTAGCGAACTTCCTAGTATTTGTGGGGCTGAGAATATTCTTCACAATCAGCATGTCAGTCATCCAGCTGAAGAAGAAGTTTGTGAACCACATCACCAGGAACGGGAGAGCAGTCAGCAGTCCATTCTGTAAGTATTTAAATTATGATATTTTTTTACTTTTATTTTATGAGGTTACGAGGAGCTCAAGGCTAAATAAAAACGCCGCTCGGCTCGATCTGCGAGGTAAGCGACGCTTCCAGAGGTCGCTCTGTAGATGGGTGACCATCCATTACAAATCGTAACCGATCCCTCGGATAGCACGTTAAACTGTTGGTAGTGTTGGTTCCGGCTGTCATTTGAAGGTCTTTGACAGTAGTTATGGATTGTCTGAAGGGGTGTCCTGTTAATCAGTTACTAGCCAACCCAAGGGGTACCCTGTTAATCAATTACTAGTTTGTAGTGGTTAGATTGTCAGTGGTTTCATGTAAAATACTGGCACTTAGCTACATCTGATTAAACTAGAAGACATCAACATAGTTGAGAAAAGATTTGAGTGTTTTATGAAGTTACAGCTGCAGGTATACTCTTTTAAACTATTTAACGACGACGACGTATAATAATATCTTCAATATTAACCGCTTTGATATTGACTCCCATGATTTTATCCAAATAGGCCGGAACTTCAGAGTATAGAGTGAGCTGTCCCCAAGTTTGCCCAAAGTGTGCGATTATGATGGCATAGACTCCTTTATGGCTGAAGATCTTTTTCCAGGGCACCGGCATTTTCTGCAATGTAAAGTAGGAATGATGAATGTAAAGTTAACAGATCAATTATGAGAAAGTAACTGTAACGTCTTTTCAAGTAGGTACATACTTACATACGTCCATTGTAAAAGTTTAATATTTACAAGTAAAAATCTTTTTTAAAACGAAATTTTAAAGGTGATATCTTGGTCCCGAGTTAAGCATCCAAAGTTTAAGCTTAATTGGATGCCAGAATGAATCAATATTTTCTGTGAATCCTACTAATATTATAAACGCGAAAGTTTGTATGGATGGATGGATGGATGGATGTTTGCACGTAAAAACTACAGAATGGATTTTGATGAAATTTGGCACAGTGGTAGATTATAGTCTGGAATAACACATACGATACTTTTTATCTCGGGAATATATTCCCTTGGGATCATTTTCGACAATCACGCGGGCAGAGCCGCAGGCAGCAACTAGTATAATTATGATATATTCAATGTTGCCTCACATTACCTTTGCTTCGTCGCCCGCTCCCAGTTCTTCTTCCACATATCTCCTTTCAGCTTCAGATATTTTCGGGTGCTTCGCTGGAGTATCAGCCGCCAACCAGAATAGTAGGACTCCTATTATACCAGAGAGGATCCCATAGAACCTGAATATACCAGGCCAGCCCAGTACTGATGATGAAATAAAGCCTGTCATTGGTAATCCAAAAACTGTGCCTAGAGCTTGTCCTGAAAAGATTACACAGAATGGATGTTAGTAAAACAACTGTAAACGTCATAATCAGAATTATCATTTCTGATGCCCAACTGGCTCAGTTCGCATCCATCCTTGTGAAAGGAGTGGACAATAATCTACCAGTGCCGTTCAGTGGTACTCAAATTAATATGCTTGATGATTATCACAACTGTGTATAAGGTCAACGTCTCACACATTTGTTAAATCTTACCTCCATAAACAAAAGCGGCCATCCTTCCCCTCTCCTGCAGAGGTGCCCATTTTCCAAGGGAAGTATGCAGCCCAGGAACTATACAGGCCTGACTGAGACCTTGCAATACTCTGCACATTGCTGTGCATATCCATCCTCCCTAAAAGCAGCCGTTAAAATATCAGACTATCGCCAATGTCAATAATAGGTACAGGTAACGGAACCCTTATAGGATCTCTTCGTTGTCCGTCTATCCGTCTGTCTGTCTGTCAAGATCTTTTATCTCGGGAATGCGTGGAGGTATCGAGTTGGTTGAAATTAAAACCATTATACTCAAGTCTGCAGTCCCTTGGAGCTGTGACAAAATCAAACTTCTAAGTTAACGTAAAAAAGGTACGGCCGTTTACGCCGCAAAAAACGTATATTCGACACTCTCAAGGGAATCCAAATTTATGAGGTACCTCCCGTTGACCTAGATTCATGAAATTTGAGTCTTTAGTCTTTTATCATATACAACAAACATTTTTTACGATTGCAAACTTATATTTTCGGTTGAAGAATTATCGTGACGGACATTGATGCATGGGAGAACATTTTTTCACCAAAAAAGTTAAGTTTGTCCTTCGATTTTATCTGCTATATTTTGCTTTCATAGTTTATAAACTTCCGTAGGTAACGTATACTCGGAAAAAATCAAGACTCGGTCGGAACCCTCGGTGCGCGAATCTGACTCGCACTAGTCCGGTGTTTTTTATTCATATGCGTCATCAATACCACAGGTGGAAAGGACATCCGAATGGAACGCTAGTGTTTTACAAATGTATAAATGGTTGAAAATCTTACACGTGCATATTTTTTCGTCAGTTTAAAGTATGTAGGTGAGGCCATGCATTTCCTAGCTGTCTAACATGAGAAGAAACACCGAAATAAACTTAGTTTCTTTTATCTTCCATACAATCCGTTAGGTCAGGTCATATGAGAACCATATAGGTTGATGGAGTTTCTTGTCCGTTCTTCTCCATAAGAATCTACCTTTCCGAATGGACAGTAGAGTCACTTTATTAATGTCACATTATTATTTTACTGAACTGTAAACGATGACGTTCAAAAGTGCCGTTTAATGGCCTAATTGAAATAAACGTTTTGACTTTGACTTTGACTTTAATGTCTGAGGTAATCCTTTGAGGAAAAGCCACTGTTCATATTATGATCTTTGTTTTTTACCTGTTTCTATTTTATTTAATCTCACTTACATAATAAGCAGCAAGCGGCAGCAGTATGGACACCACACAGTTGATCATCATGGCGCCAGTCAGCAGATACCTGGCTCCGAACCTGTGCGCCAGCTGCCCCCCTGGGATCTGCAACGTCATGTAGCCCCAGAAGAAGGAAGCTATCACCGCGTCTTGAGTCTTTTTGTTCCAGTTGAATGTTGGGTACTGGGACATTGAAATTTTTGATTAGAACGTTCATTGACCGGTGGCGTCCGTACACATCCTTACTACAAAAGTTGCCTCCAGTTAAGTATTGATTGCTAAATTAACTACTTTTTTTAAGTTGAAACATCTCCTTATGCTGGTCAAAGCAACATCTAGGCACCAAAATTCCGACGCATTACAACTGCAGATCAAAGATTGTCACAAACGGAGTGAGATCATTCAAACATTTAGTTCGGCATATCACGACGCTTAATAGAGAATAGAATATTAAAAAAATACCCCTTGACGCCTACGCATCACATTGTAATTACATGCCATGTAAATAAAAAGTTATACCACTATAGGCATGTTCAAAATATTATTAATTTGATTTTCCTACATTGATCTGCTGAGAAAAGAGAGGGCTGATGGGCACATCAGTTAAACACTGGGAATTTTTATATAGTTCGGTATCAAAAATGTATACCATTTCATCTGTAAATAAAATGCAATGGTTCCTGGGTTCAGTGCATCGTGAACGTTCAACAATATTTCTTGTGGCAATGCATTTGGAGAACAAAAAAACCTATTAAATGAAACTGTACACATTATTATGAGTTCAACAGCAATCGTTTACAAGATTACAATCAAGTTTGCATCTGACAGAAGGAAATTGTCTTTGTTTTGTTCAAACGATTCCTTCTGAACATATTAAAAACTTTGTGCAACTCTCTTTGATCCGGAAATAATGTGTGTTCCGAAGTACTCTGCAGTTATTTCTTATTATGTAAAAATATAAATAGACATAATTTATCTTTTGTTTTTAAATTATCTCTGTTTAGGATCGTAGTTGTATTTTTACAGTAGCACGCAAATTGATAAGAGCCTTATCTATGCAAATAAAAAACTAATCCCTTAGTCTTAAATTAACATTATAATTATTTTTTTATTTAACTAACTCGGTTTTATTACGTAAGTATACTCACTGGTGGTATCAACATCAAAGCATTTAATATTCCTTCAGGTTTGAACTGGTTCTCGTCTGCTAATAAACTAGATGCTGTAGCATTTGTGATGGGATCCCCGTACTTTGTCATGGCTACCAGAGACACCCCCATACAGGATCTCATACTGTAAGCTATCGTTAGGGTGCAGAATAATATGAAGCATTGCTGATGTCTGTAGCCCCATCCTGAAACTGAAAATAATGGTTTTGATATAGTTATGGTTAAGATATGCCATCACAATGATCAAAAAAAATTGAGAGAAATCGGTCAAATAAATTAAATAGTCACTCAGTTATGTTATTTTGAGCCTTCTGGTTATTTTAATATTAACATAAAAGATAAGATAAAAACATAAATTAAGAAAGAGGACACTGCGGAAAGATGAAAGAGATAAGAATTTGTGAATGGTAGAGAATTTAAAAATATGTTACATTATATGTGTTGTTATATTATATGTATTTTTTTTATTTTTTATTTAATATAATATTAATTAAAAATTAATTTTATTTTATGTATTTCAAATAATCTTGTCTAGTAATTAAGATTTATTGGAAACCTACAAAACACTGTACTGAAGCGTATTAGCAGCTGTGGGATAGTTGAGAGCATTCTTAGCAACTATCAAAGTGCCATTTTATGCTAGCAAATAATTTAAAATCAGAAACTTGCAACAGACTTAATCAATTTGTGTTTGACCACCACCTGCTTTCTAATTGCAATCGAAATCGAATTCCAAACAAACATTATAGTTTTAAATTTAAATCCAGTTTGATTGAAATTAATCCATCAGGTGATAAGTCAAATAGTTTCAAGCTTAGTATCCACAAGGCTATGACACGAAACTTTTCAGACACATAATATTATCCATTAATCAAAAGTTTTCACTCACCTTTGAAATTACTTTCGAATCCTTTCTCTAGAACCTCTTGCTTCTCCACCATATTTATTAGTTTTGTTTATAAAAATTTGAGGTTCATTCACTGCATCAACTCCAGAATCTATTTAAGATAGAACTTGCGAATTACTGTTATTTTTATTCATATGTAGATAACTTCAATAACCTATCTTTGCATCTTTAAATTTTATTAATTAATCGAAACTCTAAAAATACCAAAATACAATAACATCATCTACGCGTATAGGAAATAATTCGCTCTCCTTTACCGTGCTTCTACAATATGCAAAATATTAGTTTCAAGATATGTACTAAACTGACGTATAATAACTTTGAATGCGTCTTTCATAATAATGGAACAATTCTCTAATTGTCAAGAATAATTATTCTTGTGTGTTCTAGTGTCACTCTTATCAAATGCAAATAGTGTACCAAGTTCATTGCAACTGTATGTAGAACTGCAGGTACCTACTTGATCATTTATCATCATAATCTTATCAGCATTCATCATCATTCCCTCGCCCTTATCCCAATTTATTTCAAGTCGGCGCAATAGCAGCTACAGCAGTGGCAGCCAGAAGCCAGAAAATCTGAATCACCAGTCTTGCCAATAGAAATCGTATTACCCGATTGCGGGGATTTGGAGGTCAGATCAGCAATCGTTTCGCATTGGTTAGGCTAGAAGCCAGTATATAGTTGTGAGAAGGCTCGGTAGATTAATTGGTGCAACATGTCTATGATCTCCTTCCATTCAGCAGTCAGAAATTGTGTCTTAGATCAGCCAATAGGGAAGTTGCCTGGGTTAATAAATATAATTCTATTTAGTCTGTCAGTTAAATTAACGAAAATGATTGGATACGTATTTTTTATTTTATCAAATCAATAATAAATTACGAAGCTGAAAGACATCAAAGATAAAGAGGGCTTGTAACGTCGGTTTCCAGTAAAAAGTGTACTGGTAAGTGACGTCACACGAGTTTTCAACGCACTGTATCGTCTTTATTTTGTGTTTAAGTGACAAAAGAAAAAATACATGTCCAATATTTTTTGGAAATCTATCTGATGGACTAATTCGATTTTTTTAGTCAAATACCGGTTGCTTTTGGAAATAAAATCGAAATTATAATCTAATGATGGCATACATTCCAGGGTGACGAATTAATGGTTCTAATATTTATAAATATGTGAGTACCTAAATTTATTTAGAAAATGAATAAGTTTACCTATGCTGGTAATATTTTGTTCCTAAAAGTAGCACAGCTGGGTGCATCGTCGTCACATATTAAATTATTTTTTGTGTACCAATTGTAAAACCATTAGGTATTTGAAAAAGTAACTATGGAGTTTCTTGTTCCTTCTTCTCCATGAGAATCTACCTTTCCGAATGGACAGTAAAGTCACTTTATTAATTTTTATATTATTATTTTAACTGTAAATGATGACGTGCAAAAGTGCCATTGAATAGTCTAATTGAAATAAACGCTTTGGCTTTGACTTTGTCGCAGTATCTTTCCCCATGGCACCGCCATACTCTGTTAAAATAACGATGTGGAAACAAAGATATAAATCATTTTGCAAAGCTCTTTCTGAAAGCCGTGTTTGCTTTTTAGCCGCACAGCTAGATATTTACGGGTAACGTTAAAGGATAAATTTTAAAAATGTTCCATGAAACTAGGTAAATTAATAGTGCTAGCTGTGTGTGGCGGTTTTTAAATAGTGGTAAGGTTTTTATTGTTTCGCAGATTCTGCTGAAAACTTTTAATAATAATAACAGTGGATTATACTTGGTCTTGACCCCATTTGCCAATTCATCTTCACTGTTATTCCTCTCGCCATCTGAGATCTTAGGACGCTGTGCGGGTGCATCGGCAGCCATGAACCACAGTGCGATACCAAGAAGACCAGAAATGATTCCAAAGAACCTGAAGATGCCTGGCCAGCTCATCGAAGATGCTGCAGTGAAATTATCATCAGAGCCCTTATACTGTTCCTAAAGCTTGAACTGTTAAGTATGAAAAGCAATAATAGACCCAAGTTGTGACCAAATTGGGACCACAAGCAAACTGAACCGTGTAAACAAACATGGACACAATTGTACCAATCTTGCCTTGTAATACTAATAATATTTTATCTAATATGTACATTCTATTTTTATTTTTTTTGTATTGGTTTGATCAAAATCTTTGGATTAGCCCTTTTTAAACTTTGGATTTCAGATACAGAAAGCTATTATGTTGAAAGTTTAATTCAAGATATTGTCATGAAAATTGCCTCTTAAACGAAAGCAGGCATTCTGCCTCGCTCATATAGAGGTGCCCATTTTCCTAATGCGGAATAAAGTCCAGGCAGAATATAAGCTTGACTTAGACCTTGCACTAGGCTGCCCCTCTTTGACGTAGCGAGGGGAGTTAAACACCTCACTCCCCTCGCCGACACGAGGTTGCCCGCAGAGGCGGGCCGGCACCAGCCGGGGATTGCGGAAGTCGCATACGTTCCCGCGATCCCCGGCGTAGGTGGCAGATGGAACACCGGGGTGGTTTTAGTCAGTAAGAGTCTGACAGACCCCTCCACCCGCCCCAGGGTGGAGGATTTCCATGAGGATTTCCCCCCGAGATCAAAAAAAAAAAAAAGGCTACAAATTGCCGAGAATATCCCACCACTCTGAAAACAGATGATTTTAAATTGATGAAACAAAGTTAGATATTTCCGACTTGTAATTGATGAAACTTTTTCAGTAATCTTTAATGATGAATTTGTTATGATGTGTATAAAGTAGTGAAACATAATAAGATTGCTTCAGCCCACTTGCAAAAACCAGAGTTATCTTTAAACTCCTAGTAAGTGGCTAACACTGTGTTAACAAACAAATGTTTCATACAATAAGGTTATCTTCGGAGTAAAGGATAAGTCTGATTTGATCTGAATATTAGATATTATCATAAAGGAAACGAAACGTGCTATAAAATAGATCTGACTCACGTAATAGGCAGCAAGCGGAAACACGATGGAAGCCAAAAAGTTGATCACCTTGGCATCGGTCAGAAGGCTCCTAGTGTCAATGTACCTTGCACATTTTTGGTCCAATTGAAGGAAGGGTACTGAAATACAAGATAGTATACTTATAATGAAGGAAGTGTTACTTTTGCAGTAGAATTTATTTATAATATATAAATTTAAAAAATCAATAATCAGTTTTCTTAAGAAAGTATAAGTAAGAACCAATATCTATGTATGTGTGTTTAATGTACACTTGTTCACCTCAAGCATTAATGAAAGAACAAGATAAATGTACAATTTATCTCACAGACAGCCTATATTTGGAAGGAAATGGGAATAAACGGAGATAAATTCAGGGTGGTGAGTACACAAACCAAGTAGATGTTAAACATTGTTTTATTTAAACAAAAAAAAATTTTAGTATTAGCTTTTGTTTCAAAAACACTAACCGGAGGTACCAACATAAGAGCGTTCATAATTCCTTCAATTTTGAATTCTGTGAAGTTGTCAGCATTGGTTTCATTTTCTTGACTCTCGTGGTATCATAGCTACCAGTGACACTCCCATGCAGATTCTCATACTGTTAGCTATTGTTAAAGAACCTGAAATAGAATATTTTTAACAAAATAATAGCATCATGATGCCATTATTATCAACTAAGCCTCTGGCTTCGTCTGCCTGAAAGTCGAAAATAAGGTCAAGGGTAAATACTCTCGGGTAAAAAGTCTTAAGTACTGTTTCAGGACATGGTCTAGCAGTGTCCCAAGTTTCCTCTAAATCTGTTCAGCCGTTGAGAGGTAACAAACGATTGGACTGACTTACTTTCGTAATATATGTTTTGACTGTCATTCCGCTTGAAAATATCCTTAACTTCTATAAGATGAATAATTTTAATTGCATGTCTTGAATATAATATTAATGCATCTGTAAAATAAATGTTAGTTTAATTACAAGAGAAAACACAGTCACTAATTTCCCCAAACGCATTTAGTTACTAAACAAATAAAACATCACACTAACATTATAACACGTTTTATGTTTGGCCCCATATTCAGACCCGGTGTTCTCCAGGGAGAGTGATATTTGCGTTACCTATTCCAAGGCTGCATACACTCGTAGGTTTATACTTCCGTGTTGATCTAAAGCAGTAACGATGTTCAAACAACTCTGTTCCGTCGATGTTGACTCATTTTGCTTTGAAATGACGTTTGAAACGCTGCTGTGACGAATGAACACGTGATTTTTTTTTTTTTTTTTTTTATTTAATATGGGTTTGCTCTTGACTCTAGTCTAGGTCATAGATGACAGAGACAAAGTCGACGATGGAGCGAGCCTACCCAGAAGAAGCCTGTTCACTCTAATTTTGAAGAGATTAAGCAGTATCTTGCAACAAACAAGAAAAGTATAAGAACAGATTCACGAGGACAGTAAAATAAACAAACGAAACTTGATTTGGATATTTATATGTCATGATGACGTTTAAAATAAAAGAACTATACTTGAATTTAGAATTCGAGGTAATATTCAAATTCTGGGACTACAAATACTGGTTTCATAAAACCAGTATTATAAAAAATATTGGAGTAAAATATTGGTTGCAATGGAATTTTAACTTTTTATGCATACATAAAAAGTTAAAAATTCCATTGCAACCAATATTTTTTTAGGCGTTTTATTTAAAAAAAAAACAGCCCACCTAAAATGCATTTTAATGGACATAATACTGAGGTGGATTGAATTTATTTTTTACCATAAATCCAAGTATAAACTTTTATGGCACACTTGTTCCCTTTAAAACTTTTAAATTTTCAGTTTTCAGTGGACAAATTATCTTAAAAGCATCATGTACGCATCTGTCGTCGCTATCTAGAACAAATACCACAAAGTAATTGCTACTGTGTGATTTACTGCCGTGTCTTACATTTGTCGGTCGCCTTTTGACTACTTAGCAAACTTCCGCATTTTATCCGGTTTCTGCTGGACATGCTTCATCAAATTTTTCCTATTAAATGTTTGATAAATGATATTTATTTTGTAAGTAGATTAAACATAACACTTTTACTCGTCAATATTTTTGTTGCAATATTTGTGTGCAGGTCTGTGACGCGACGGCGATCCAAGATTTCTCCAACTTCCTCTGCAGATCAGCTAGACTAGCCTTCAAAAACACAATGACAAGCGTGATGATGCACATTTTCGTGGCGGGACACCATCTGATCGATTTTATTAAGCGACCGGAACAGCAATAATAGACCCAAGTTGTGACCAAATTCGGACCACAAGCAAACTGAACCGTGTAAACAAACATGGACACAATTGTACCAATCTTGCCTTGTAATACTAATAATATTTTATCTAATATGCATTCTATTTTAATTTTTTTTGACACCTCGTCCATCACGTCCAGTTTCTACTGCAAGAACGCCAGCAGTTCACTTCACACAAGTTTATCTCTCAAGGCAACAACATTTTGAGCATCGGCTTGCGCCGCACTATACGAAACTTAACAGCTGAGGCAGGACCAGATCTTGGCATTTGCAGATAATGCAGCTATTCATTTAGGGGGTCAAGAAGGTTTCGGAACAGTTTCAGACTGGCTACAGTCAAACCTTTTATACTAAAAACATTCACAACTAAATATATTAAACAACATGCAGCTGAAAAAAGAGCAGGAAACCATTTCCTAATATTTTTTTGATAAAGTTTACAGGTACTACTCAGAGGAACAGGGAGTTCCGTTGTTTTCCGAACTTTCTTCACGTCATGTTTTCCATTCCTTCCCGTCACATACAGATCGCATGACAGTCAGTCTCGTTAAGTCTTCTTAGTGATTTGATTTATTTTAAAAACATTTTGACCATATTTCATATAATTTCTTGCAGGTTGACAGTGTTTAGTGCCAAGTGCATTTGTTGGGTTGTTCATCATCATCATCATATCACTCGAAGGACGTCCACTGCTAGACATTGGCCTCCCCCAAGTGTCACCACGACAACCGGACCTGTGCGTCTCGCATCCATCGGCTACCCGCGACACTCACCTGGTCCACCTTGTGGGAAGCCTTCCAACGCTGCGTTTTCAGGTACGCGGCCGCCACTCCAGAACTTTTCGGCCCCATCGACTAGATAGGGCAGGGCACATTGCGACTTCAGTTTGGTCACTCTTGCTGATATCGTCATTCCTGATCCGATCAAAGTCAAAACGTTTATTTCAATTAGGCCATTAAACGGCACTTTTGAACATCATCATTTACAGTTCAGTAAAATAATAGTATTCAATTAATAAAGTGACTCTACTGTCCATTCGAAAAGGTAGATTCTTATGGAGAAGAACGGACAAGAAACTCCATAGTCACTCTTTTCAAATAATGGTTTTACAAAATTTGGTATACAAAAATTTATTTAATATTATGTGAGGACGATGCACCCAGAGTATGCTAATTATAGGAACAAAGTATTACCAGCAGAGGTAAACTTATTCATTTTCTATATAAATTTAGGTAAATGGTACTAACATATTTACAAATATTGGAACCATAAAAAAATAGTGTGTGAGTTAACAGAAAAATAAAACCACAAAAAAGAAACAGTAGATCTATAAAGTTAATAATACAAAAATCAACCAGTTTGATTGTGTCTACACCCTTGATTGTCCTATGGAGCAGGACCAGTATGTTTCCAAGCATTCACGCAAGGTAACTCCGAGCATTGCCCTTTGGGTGACTTTAAGCCTTCAGATGAGGCACATTGTCAGCGACCAGTTGGGTTGTTACCAGTTTCGTTGTTAGCCGCTAATAAAGTATTGTCAGCCTGTCTGTTTAAATCGATTTTATCAAAATTTACAAAACGACTGCCGATATTTACGTGTACATAATTTAAACATTTTAAAGTCACCAAGGTAACCTATGCAACCTAGAGATCGTCAGTTTGTATGTTTGGGTAAACATAGAACAACACAGAATTTGGATGGCAACAGCACCAATTGCTTCTTGACCTTGCGTTATTGACATGTCATAAACAAAAGCATTGTTCTTTTTTATTGCTTGTCGGTAAATTGAGATAATTTCTAAAAAAAAATTTGTAATTGTATCCAGAGAGTATCCATTTACAAAAAATATTTCAGTTCTGGAAAGTTATATTATCACTGGTATCATATGCTAGGTTTTACTGAAAAGAGTTCCTATGGCATGAGACCACGAGAAAAATGTGATTTATGTAATGGGTGATTCATTCGGAGTTACTTTTTCCAAAACTAAAAAAAATATGAATAAAACAAATTTATCGGGTAATCTTTATTATAATACAAAAGAACCATTCCTTACATTTACTTTTTAAAGATTATTTCTTTCAAATGTTGTCCGTAACTGCGATTAAGGTGGTCCATTCTGGAGTTCCAGTTTTCGATGACCCGACCGAGCATTTCCAGTGGTATTTGGCGAATAACGCGAGTAATGTTGGCTTCCAGTTGATCAATCGTACGCGGCTTATCCATATAAACTTTGGACTTTACATAACCCCACAGAAAAAAGTCTAAGGGTGTGATATCCAACCAACTGACTGGTCCGAAACGCGAAATTAACTGTTCACCAAATTTTTCTCGCAACAAAGCCATGGTTTCACGTGCTGTGTGGCAAGTGGCGCCGTCTTGTTGGTACCAAAAGTTTTGAAGATGACGGGCTTCAATTTCAGGAAACAAATAGTCCGTTATCATGGTACGATAACGGTCACCATTGACAGTGACGTTCTGGCCGGCTTCGTTTTTGAAGAAATATGGACCGATGAGTCCACCACCCCATAAACCACACCAAACTGTTGTTTTATCTGGATGTAATGGTAGCTCTTGAATCTCTTCAGGTTGCTCTTCAGACCAAATACGGCAATTTTGTTTGTTAACATATCCGTTGAGCCAAAAATGTGCCTCATCGCTAAACAAAATTTTCGTTGAAAACAGTGGATTTTCTGCAAGTTTTTCAAGAGCCCAAAGACTAAATCGGTAGCGCTTAGGTAGGTCAGTCTGCTTCAATTGTTGCACCAGTTGAATTTTGTATGCTTTGAAACCAAGATCTTTGCGTAAAATACGCCAAGTGTGGTATACGACAAGCCAAGCTGTTGCGAGCGGCGCCGAATCGATTCTTCGCGATCATTGCGTACACTCTCAGCTACCGCCGTAATGTTTTCTTCAGTGCGAGCTGGATGTGGTCTATTTGGTCGTGTATTGTCTAATAATGAAAATTCCCTTTCAAACTTTTCGATGGTATAGCGAATAGTGCGTTCGGTAGGGCGATTATGTGGACCATATGTTGCTCTAAGTGCACGAAACACATTGTGCCGGGCAACAGGCAACAGGCGTTGTGCCGTGCTTAGTCTTTCCATGATGAAATGTCAAACTATAGTGAATGAAAATATTAGGTTAGGTTGTCATGACTGACGCTTTATCTGTCAAAAAATGCATAGACAAAAAAGTAACTCCAAATGAATCACCCGTTATTTAGATTTTTGATGAAACTTTTAGTTTACTCTAGACTGGCACAAGTTTATTCTTTGCTTCTCGATCTGAAGAGTACATCTTATCTGGATTAGTCGCGCCTATTCAACATCTACACACCGTCAAAGTGCCACCCTCGCTGCACCGGTCTTCGTTCAAACCCTTATTGATAAACAAAGGTAAATTTTGTATAGTAAAAGGATCTTAAGCTTACCTTACAGATGTATATCGATGGCAATGCCACGTTGAATGGCATTGCCATCGATATACATTTACTAGAATCTTTTTCCGAAGAAAATCCCAACTCTTTGGTCACTTGATGAGACGAATAGCTGTTTGCTGAGGTCTCGAAAAACTAGATGAGTACTTGGAGTCTCTGGATACTATTTAAACCCTAAACGGTTTAAACAATAAAGTCGTTAAATTTGAGATTTACGGTACCTGCACGGAACCCTCTCCACGCGAGTTCGACATTTTCACAACTTTACCTTTTCCCAGTTTTCATAAACAGAAGAATTTATGTCTATGATGTGATCAGTAATGCATACAAAACATCCATGTATGTAGATATAGAAACTGGGGTATTATTTGAAACTCTCGGAAATGCAATAAAACATCCTCATATTAATATATTTTATTAAGAACTTCTATTAAATTTTAAGTACCATTTTTGTACAATCTTCTTATAGCTATGTATTATAAAATAAAACTCCTCCTGTGGAAATGTAATCCTCAATTATCTCCGATTAGAAACCATCTCGATTCTCAACTTATTTGCCACGTTACTTAATCCCATATTAAAACATATTATAGTACTTCTCCTACAAAACAGACTTTTGTACACAAATTCATCACCACGATCTTCTAATCGGGTGAATGATTTCGTTCACCATTACCTTCAATGGTTCTGGTTCAAACCACTATTCTGATGCTTCAAAAGCAATTCCATCAACGTCTCGGTCACCACGTAATTCCACATGACTTCTAATGATCGTAATATACTTAGGTATTGTGTAAATTAATATAATGAAAACCTCAATGAATATTTGAACCACACCGTTTGCCATCATTAGGTGTGAATATTCATAGTTTGAAGTCGACTGACTTTTCTTTGATTTTAATTGATGAGCCAAAAACTGAACGACTTCAAGCAGTCCCTATAAGCTGTCACAGCTTTTTTCTTCATTGCTCCTTTTGTTTTCTTCATTTACACTTTAGGTTTCTCCATCATTGGCTGACTTTCCTCATCAGCTGTTACTTCCTGAGGTGGGTCATTCCATTCAGCTTTTACAGCTGTTCCAAGTATCACGTAGACCAGATTTGTGAAGAAGTAGATGCCTGCTGCAACGAAGAATATCTGCCTCCATAGGTATGGGTCGGTCTGTAAAGATTGGTAACTTGTAAATTACTATTACATATTATCATTCTACTTTGGCTGTTTATGATTTCTATGTAATTGATTATGGTTTGAATAAGAGATGGAATTGAGTATGGCATACATTTAGAGAAAAAAATCATCGTTTCTTATGAACTGAACACGATGTTTTAAAACAAATTTTTAGAATGATTGATATGAAATTCTTGTTAAGTGAATATAATGATTATAATATTCATTGTACTTACAACATCAGTAAGAATAAAGCCGACCACTAAAGGTGACACCGATGCTCCGAAGTTCGAAACAAAGTTACTGATGCTCATCATTGTGCCGGCGAAATTTGGGGAAATGTCGATATGGTTTATCTGCGAAAATAAGTAAGGTAAACTGAAAAACAACACGTAATTCAAAACTTTTCGGTATAGTTAGTTTCACTTGTTTTTCAATTAACAAATTTTGAAAAACAAAATGGCTGTATAAAAATTTTCTTACGTGGAATCCCAAATGTGCTGATATTTTGAAGCCGCAGATAATGACTAAAATTGTTTCTACAACATAGATGTTCTTGGGTGCGAAGGCTAATACAATGAGACCTATAGCTGCTGGCACGTTACCTGTAATTAATATACATAGGAAATTAATTGTAACAGTCAACAGAATTCGGTATAGAATTATTATTTTAACAATATAATTTCAGTTAAAGAAACAAATACGAAATTTGATTTCACTTAAAATTATACTGATGGCCCTAGTTCTAATTTTGAAATTAAATATACCACAATGTTTTACATACCTAGTGAATTGGCCAATTTCCTTGTGTTAGTGACACTGAGTATTTTCTTCACAATCAGCATATCAGTCATCCAGCTGAAGAAAAAGTTCGTGAACCACATCACCAGGAACGGTAGAGCAGTCAGCAGTCCATTCTATGAAGAAAAAAATACAATATACCTAATAATATTTTATAATGTACACTATTTAAGTTACAGAAAAAATATATAAAGAAAACATTACAATGACATATGAAGACACTATGGGCAGCCTTATCTACTATACAATCAATCAACAATCATATTATTTTTCAATTAATACAGTCGGAGCTGAAATAAGGAACCCTTTGATACCAATATGAGAACCCTAATGAAGTGTTCATTTATTCGAACAAAACTAGTTACCGCTTTGATATTAACGCCCATAATTTTGTCCATATAGGCAGGAACTTCCGAGTACAGAGTCACTTGTCCCCAGGTTTGTCCAATGTGAGATATAATAATGGCGTACAGTCCAGGGTGACGCAATATCTTTCCCCAAGGTACTGGCATACTCTGAAAAATAATTATTATATTTTTTGTATTGTTTGTGGAAATAAATAATTTTACAAAGTTCTTTCCGAGAGCCGTGTTTGCTTTTTGGCCGCAGATATAGATTGTTGCGGTTAACTTTAAATGATAAATTTAAAAAAATATTCTGTGAAACTAGGTTAATTTATAGTGCTAGTTGTGTGTGGCGGCAAAGAGTAAAGCTTTTCAATTGTTTCGCACTTTTTGCCGAAAACCTTCAAAAAAAGTAACAGAGAATTTTACCTTGGTCCTAACCCCATTTCCCAATTCATCTTCAATGTATTTCCTCTCGCCATCTGAGATTTTAGGATGCTGTGCGGGTGCATCAGCAGCCAAGAACCATAGAACGACTCCAAGAAGCCCAGAAATAGTTCCATAGAACCTGAAGATACCAGGCCAGCCCATCGGAGATGCAGCGATGAAACCTGTCATCGGTAGACCGAACACTGTGCCTAGAGCTTGACCTGAAAAGTATGGAAAGCAATAACAATTTCTGACCAAATTGGGACAAAAGTCAAATTCAACAAGTCAATTAATTAAATAAATGAATTGACTTGTTGACTTTCTAGTTGAAATCAACTAGACCATTAAAAGGCACTTTTGAACATCAAATTCAATACAATTTATAAATAAAGTATTATAGTGACTCTAGTGACAACTGGAGTTCCTCATGGAGAGGAATGGACAAGAAACTCCATGTTTACTCTTTTCAAATAAAAGGTTTACAATTTTTTGCGTATATAAATCAATTGACTATATGTGAAAACGATGAACCCAAGATAACACTACAATACTACTAATGGGTACAAAGTAATAAAAGCAGAGTTAAAGTTAATATGTTTGCTAGAAAAAGACATACTACTCAAATATTCATTAGCAATTCTTGTTAATGAATATGTGAGTACTAACTATTGATTTATATAATTAACAAAATTGGATCGCTGTTTGACTATAGTTAAATATAAAAAGTAATTACACCTGTATATGTATCAATACATACAAAATTATCAACAAGTTTCAAAGTCAAAGTATTTCAAATAAACCATTTACAGATACTTTTGAATTGTCAAAGTCAGTCCGTAAAAAACATAACGCTTTTTGCACGTTCCAAAGCGTAGATCTCTATTGAGAAGAATGGGCAAGAAACTACACGGACAATCTTTTAAACCATTTTATGTTAACAACAATTCTGATTACATTGACCTTGTTGCTTCTTCTTCGTGAGAACAATGTAAAGAAAGAAAAAGCAATTTTTAGGATCAAATATTAAAATAAGCCAGTGGCAACTAAGAGATGACCAGTCTCCATTGATGGCGCCCGTTCACGAACATGACGTGTGTATCAGCACCATTCAGCTCAACCATTTTGAAGAGAACTGAATGATCCGATACATGCGCCACCATCAGCGAGACATTAAAGTGAGGTTTGACTTTGTCTACCACACCCTAGACCACAAGCAACATAACCGTGATAAATAAATGTGGATAAAATTGAACAAGCATTGTATTTATTTGTTCATATTTGTAATCGAAACCTTAATAAATACAACCCAAATAAATACTGACATTCCATTCTTGTATCTTTTATTTGATCAAAATAATAGAAAAATAGAATGAAAATGTCTTAAAAAAAACATCTGTATTGTAGATTTTTAATACATTCCATAATAATAATATTATTTTAAAATACTACTTTAAGACATTGTCACGAATCTTACCTCCATAAACGAAAGCAGACATTCTTCCTCTTTCATGTAGCGGTGCCCATTTCCCTAACGCGGTGTGAAGTCCAGGCAGTATGCAAGCTTGGCTTAGACCTTGTACTAGTCTGCAAAGTGCCGAGCATATCCAACCACCCTGAAACGAGTTTTATTTCATAATCATCATATCAGCTGAAAGACGTCCACTGCTGGACATAGGCATCCCCCAAGGGGGCAAGGGGGTGCCATAATTACCCCAGTTTAGCTGCTGCAATTCACAAAGAATGCTGCTGCCCATTTTCTGGTCTTACGAAACCCAGGCCCAGTGATGGGATGGTGTTATTCTTTTACGTCCAACACCATACAACTTACAGTTTTATTTTTGTTATTGAAGAAAAAAAAACGTAGTTAACAGGCTATTTCAGAAGTGCGTGACCCTATTTAAAAATGTTGAGTAGCTAATATGCATTAAAGATAAAATAGCAAAACTAAAAAAAATCTAATAAATTCGACCACAAAAGACGACTAAAAATTTCCGAACAAATGACATTTCAAGCAGTTTGTTACAGTTGATGTCATTTACTTCTAAAAAGATGTTCCAGGTGTAAAATGAAATTCATAGAAGTAATCTTTAATGATGATTGTGTTGTGATGATGTGAATGAATGATGAGGCCTAAGAAACGCTGGCGTGACGACTTGGAAGCGTTCATTGCGGATTAGTCGAAAGGCTATCGAGGAGCCCTTTGCCCAGCAGTGGGACAATAAAGGTTAATCATATAAAGTAAAGTAAGTAATCTTTGTCAGGAAACAAGCAATAAAATGAGTCCGACTTACGTAATAGGCAGCGATCGGGAACACAATGGAGGCCACGCAGTTGATCATCATGGCGCCAGTGAGTAGGTTCCTGGTGCCAAACCTATGCGCCAGTTGACCTGCAGGGATCTGCAGCAACATGTAGCCCCAGAAGAATGACGATATAACCGTGTCTTGCACTTTTTTGTTCCAATTGAAGGAAGGGTACTGGAATAAAACATACTTAACATTGAAGGATGTGTGCCTTTTAAAGTAGAATAAAAAGAGGTTTAAAATGAATTGAAAACCAATAAATCCGTATTCTTAAAGTAAAAAGTATGATTAAGAGCAAAACTCAATTTATTGATTGCACACTGCATAATAATCACACAACAAACATTTCTGAAAAACAAGACAAATGTATAATGGTCGGTCTCAGCAAACAGAACAACCAGTAAATGGACTGAACGATAGGAGACCTAATAAGATAGTTTGGACTGTGAATGTACAAAAAAGTGCATTGCTTAGTTGAATTTCATGGTGAGGTTTTGTTTCTAAAACACTTACCGGAGGCACCAACATAAGAGCGTTCATAATTCCTTCAATTTTAAATTCTGTAATGTTATCAGCTTTGGTTTCATTTTCTCGACTTTCATGGTATGTCATAGCTACTAATGATACTCCCATGCAGGCTCTCATACTGTACGCTATTGTTAAAGTGCAGAATAGTATGAAACATTGCTGATGGCGGTATCCCCATCCTGAAACTGAAAATGTTTAACAAATATAGCACCGTGATGTTTTTTTTTAGGGTTCCGAACTCTATCTATATGGAAAAATGGAACCCTTAAACACACCTTGTACACTCTGTTGTCTGTCTGTCTGTCCGTCTACCACACATTGAAATTTGGTACTATTACAATCTTAAACTATTATAATCTTCTGTGACCCAAACACGGACGTGTAACAAAAATTAAAAAAAAAATGAAAATGGGGTCTCTTTTTGGAGTGAAAATTAAAATAAAAAAAGATTTTCCAACTGTGCTGTGTAACATACAAAATGAAAGGGGTATTGTGAAGGTTTCATGTATTTTTTATTATTTTAAAATAAATGGTTTTGAAGTTATTTAAGAAATGAAAATGAAAAATGACCATTGGCTCTACTATATCTCCGAAACTACTGAATCTAAAATATTTAAAAAAATATAGATAATAGTTCTTTGCCTATAAATTACAGGAAAACCAATAAGAAGTCTATGGTTTGGCAACATGTTACATGCCGGTTTTTTTATTATCAACTAGCTTCTGCCTGCTTGAAAGTCAAAACCATCCCACGGAACATACATCCAGCATAAAAAGTATTTTATATCCCATTCCAGGACATGGTCTGCCCGTGGGTCAAGTTCCTCCAAATCTGTTAAGCCATTAAGACGTGAAGAGGTTACAAAGAGACAGACACACACATTAACTTTCGCAATTAAAATGACAAAATGCTTGAAATTTTATAATTCTTTTAGTATAAATATTCATACAGGTTTAAGTAAATGTTAGTTTAATTACAAGAGAAAACATAGTCACTAATTTCCTCAAATGCGTTTAGTTACTAAACAAATAAAACATTAATTACAAAACATTATAAAACGTTTTGAGTTTCGCCACATATTCAGACCCGGTGTCCCCCAGGGAGTGATAGTTGGGACCAACATGACTGAGAAACATTGAATAGAATAATTTTAGTCCAGATTATTTAATGGGTCCCGATTGTTGCAGTCAATAAGTTCCGTATTAGAATTTATTATTTGTTTTATTTGATGTTTGTATTGATAATCAAATTATTTTAATGTTGTATTATACAGTATCGTAATTAAATTGCTTTCTGCACTTCTGAACTGAAGTTGTTTTTTTCTTTTCCGTTTTTATTTAAAGTTATTAGTTAGTTATTTTTTACGCAGTCGGTTTATTTTTTATTCAGAATTGTATTCTCATGCTGTCAGTTGAGTTAGAAGCAAATGGGCTGAAATGATCTTATTTATGACAATAAACTTTAATAGATGGCACTACCGAGCTGGCCTGATGTTACAAAACCTACATCTTACAATATTTCGACGTGCATAGTCCAATTCAAGTTAAATCATCTGCATTTGGAGTTCAAGAATCCTTATACCTTTGAACATCTCACCGTTTCCGTTAGCCCTTTCAAATTTTTGAAGACTGGTCACGAATTACATTTAAAAAAAAATACTCACCCTTAAAATCAGGTTCAAGATCCATTTTCGTTAGATCTTTTTTGTTAGCCATATTTGGTATTATTTCTTCTTATTATATATCAAACAGCAAACAATAAAAACAAAACAATTAATATAAAACGAGTACAGTAGATGCTTTTGGCTTTATTATTCTAAATTGAGTTTCAGAGTTCACTAGTTTTGTTTTCCAACAATACTTCAATTATTTTATACTCTTTATTTATCTAAGAACTGTTTATGATGCTTATTAACTTCATGAGTAATACACCGGTCACGATTAGGTCGTCGCTTGCAAATAATAAGTGGGAGCTCTCTTTTAAACTGAAATTCTCAGTTTTTAGTGGAAAATTATAATCTTTTAAATCATCATTATTATGTACTCATCTGTCGTCGCTATCTTACACAAATACTACGCCGAAGTAAATGCTCCTGTGTGATTTACTGACGTATCTTATATTTGTCGGTTTACTTTTGCGAAATTAGCAACTTCCGCATTTTATCCGGTTTCTGCCGGACATGCTTCATGAATTTCTTGCTATAAAATGTTTAATTTACTAGAATGAAACAGTTAGTTCATAGGGTATCATACTCAAAGGGTAATAAACAGAAGCGTATTACGAAGCTGCCGCTGTCCGTCCGTTTGTCCGTCTGCCTGTCTATCTGACAGCAGGCTTTATATCATGAACAGGTAGATAGTAGAAATTTCCTCAGAGAGAGATTTCACTTGGACGATATTTTACTAATTGAAAATGATTTCAATGAAGAAATTGATTCAGTACAATATGTTAATTTCCATTGCAAAATTTTTCGCCACATGTTGCAATTATTAAATTAGTCAGAGAATCAGATAGGTATTTAATATCTTGCAAATAAATAAATATTAGCTGAGGAAATACTTGACTGATTTTATCTCATTCAACTCTACCATATCTATTGTGTCAACTTTACTACATCACTAGATTTGTATGTTACGTATAATTAGGTTGAAACGAATTCCTTTGTCTAGGTTATCCGTATATTTGTTGAGTGCTTTTACATCAATCTCCTGCCTTTTTCGTAGTAGTAGCACATTTAAAGAATTTAAAAGGAGAACTATCACCGATACCTAGGCTTAACGAGTTAATGAGTAATTGTCGATTAACTTTTGGAAAAAAGAACAAAATGGAACTGGTAAAGTTAAAAAATCCTAATAATTTCTTGGAAAATTACTTAAAACTTAGTGTATTTGTAACGTAATAATAGTTACGTATTTTTTACTATTTTTCTGGCATGTTTTAGGAGACGGGTAACTGACTACGGAACCCTACACTGTGCGTGGTCCGACACGCACTTAGCCGGTTTTCCTTTCTGTTTAAATGGAATGTGGAGTACCAAATCATTTTTAGGGTTCCGTACCCAAAAGGTAAGTCTCCGCGGCGGTCCATCCGCCCGTCAATCTGTCTGTCAGCGGGCTGTATTCCAAGAACCGTAATAGGTAGACAGTTGAAAAGAAAAAGTTGCACAGAGTGTGTGTATTTCTATTTCCCAAGTGGGGGTCTAGTGAGCGAACCAAGACGCCGCCATCCCCTTTTTACAGAGAAGAACGTGCAAAAAACTCCACGGAAGTTCTTTTAAATCATAAGCCAAATATTCAAATAAGCCAGTGGCAGCGAAGAGATGACCATTGCAGTCTCTGATCCCCTGATACTTGCAAAAGTGGAACATCTAGGAATCCGGAACGGCTACAAAACTTTTTACAGAGTACATTTTGTCCAATAGAACACAATGTGTCGACATTGCGAGTTTAATGAGTGAGTGTACGCATGACTTTCAGTAAGTATGCCCAAAGGAAGTGGTATGAGACCCATGCTTTTCATATAATATGTATAACGATGACTTACGTGTTTAACAGCCGGTCTATTCTGTCAATACCTCAGTGTGTAAAATAATGTGGACTGAGCATGAAGTGAACTGTTATTCCATCTTGTTTATTTATGGTATGACAGTTCACTTTATGTTCACTTCACCTTAGTTCTAAGTTTACACGGTGAGGTGTCATCAGAATTGCACTGCATTTAAGGCAGCAGCAGATCTGAGCATGTGAGAATAATACAGCTATTTTATAAGGATCAAAACATGGAAAGGAGCTGCTAATTAAGGTTTCGGATTGTTTCAAACTGAATGCAGTCAAAGTTTCTTACCTAAATATACAAAAACTTATCATTTAGCATAACAAAGAGCAGCCAACGACCTCTTTACATTATTATTGTGGTTAAGAGGAACAACCTGTTCCTCAAGCAGAAACTGACGCTTGTTTGTTTAAAATCGCTTATTGCAACAAATTATAAATCGGCTGTTGGTATTTTAACCGACTTCAAAAAGGAGAACGTTCAATGTTCGACTGTTTGTATTTTTTTTATAATAATAATAATAAACGTTTATTTCGACCAACATGGATCATAGCACACACATTACACATAACAAAATAATAACAAAAACACACACACATAAAAACACGTAAAAATCCAAACATACATATTACTGGTTTCGATTGCTCAGTAAGTGCTCAGTTATGTACGTTCACCGATTTTTTGCCAATAAATAGTGAACCGACTTTTCAAATTATTGTCTTGTCACCGAGTTGGAATCTGATGATTCATAATACAATTCAGATATTTGTGCTTGATAATCATCATCTCGTGTTGCTGAGCTGATGACGGAAGGTATAAGTGGATCAGGATCTGGTGATGGGAGCCTAGTAAAAATGTTTGTTCAGCGACTTTTCGCCAATTGTCATCCGTTTCAGATAATTCTTTTATTTTTTGGAAGAATATTTTCCAGACTGGTACCATTTCAATTTGGTGTAGATCTGATGAAGAACTTCGGAGGTAGGCAAAGGAACTCTTTAATAAATGATAGCAAATGGACCGGGATTGCTGAAATAAACTGCCACCTGTCTGTTTATTGCTTACACCAGTTTATAACATAACATCACGCCGGTACGCTGTGAAGGAATGTATGTGTGTGGGAAGGAAGGTACGTTATATATCGACGAATAGCTGTTTGCTGATGTCCCAAAAAACTCGAGTTTACTTCTACTTGGAACCTCTATACCTCTACAACTTGATTTTTTAAGTCGTTTAGGGTTGAAATAGTAGGCTATTTGAACCCTAAACGACTTAAAAAATAAAGTCGTAATATAAGAATTTCTGCATCTGTACGCAACTCTATCCACGCGAGTATGACTTTAACTTTCATAACAAGTCCGAACACGTTTCCTCATTTCTCTCAAAAATAAGGATTTGTGACTGTGATGTAGTGTATCTAATGCATAGAAATTATTCATGTAGGAACATAGATACCGGTGTATTAATTGAAACTCTCGAAAATGTAATAAAACAACCGTATATTAACATAATTTATTTAGAAGTTCAATAAATTTCAACTAGCATGTTTGTAAACTCTTCTTACAGCTATGTATTATTAAATAAAACTCATTCTTTATGGATTTAATTATCACTTTTCTCCGATTGTTAACCATCTCGATTCTCAACTTGATTGTCGCCTTACTGAATTCCTCCTTTAAACTTATTCTCATACTTCCTTCACAGAACAGACTTTTCTGCACAAATTCATACAGGTAGTCATTTCAAACCCTTACAAGCCCAGGTTATTCACGATGACTTCCTTCACCGTTACCTTCAATGTAGGTACTTGAAAGGTTCAAACCCCTGATCTGACGCTTGAAAAGTAGTTCTATTAACGTCTCGGTCATCACGAAATTCTACGTGACTTCTAAAGATAGTATTGTATTAGGTATTATGTAAATTAATATAATTTAAACCTCAATGAATATTTGAACCACACCGTTTGCCATCATTAGGTGTGAATGTTCATAGTTTGAAGTCGACTGACTTTTCTTTGATTTTAATTGATGAGCCAAAAACTGAACGACTTCAAGCAGTCCCTATAAGCTGTCACAGCTTTATTTTTTCATGATATCGTTTGCGTTCTTGGTCTATACTTTTGGTTTCTCCATCATTGGTTGACTTTCCTCATCAGCTGTTACTTCCTGAGGTGGGTCGTTCCATTCAGCCTTTACGCCGGTTCCAAGTATCACGTAGACCAGATTTGTGAAGAAATAAATTCCAGCTGCCACGAAGAATATCTGCCTCCATAGGTATGGGTCGGTCTGTAAACATTGGTAACGTTGCTATTGTCAGATATTTTTCTACTCATTGGACAAT
This sequence comes from Mamestra brassicae, assembly GCA_905163435.1. Lineage (NCBI taxonomy): Eukaryota > Metazoa > Arthropoda > Insecta > Lepidoptera > Noctuidae > Mamestra > Mamestra brassicae. The sequence continues at coordinate 18,673,786 of LR991001.1, forward strand.
TATTTCTACTTTGGCTGTTTATGATTTTTGTGCAACCGATTATGGTTCCAAAAATTAAAAAATAAAATGCTAAGCGTTTTGTTAACCCATGACGATCTCAAAAAACACATTGGATACCTAAATAACAATATCAGAACGATTGATATTAAATTCCAGTGAATGTAATCACTATTAATATTGAATGTACTAGTACTTACAACATCGGTAAGAATAAAGCCAACCACTATAGGTGACATTGATGCTCCGAAGTTGGAGACAAAGTTACTGATGCTCATCATCGTTCCGGCGAAGTTTGGGGAAATATCGATGTGGTTTATCTGAAAAAATAAAAATGGTAAACTGAAAACCACCTATTATATTATTATTAATTTCAAGATTTCATGGATCCAGTAATGACATAGCAAAAATAATTTGGAGGGATATTCAAAGAAATAAAACTAAAGGAATCTTACATGGAATCCCAAGGAAGCTGATACTTTAAAGCCGCAGGTGATGACCAATATAGTTTCTACAATATAAATGTTTTTAGGTGCGTAGGCCAATGCAAGAAGTCCAATAGCTGCTGGGACATTACCTGTAATCACAAAATAATACTTGTAAAAAAGTTAGCCCGAGTGCAGAATTGGCTCGGTTCTATCCTCCAAAGTAAGTTTGTTTGTTTGTTTTAAACGTTTTCACACCTAAATCGCTGATTCGATTTTGATGAATGTTGTTACAGATTTAGATGGAACCTAAGATACGGTTCTAAGCTTTTACTTTTTTTACGAATATCTATATTAACACTAGTCAAGCCGCGGTCGAAATTATAGCTAACGGCTAACATCACCCCATCAGCCAACATTCACCTTTATAATTAAAGAGATTACAATAATTATTTAGAACATACCTAGTGAATTGGCCAATTTCCTTGTGTTTGTCACGCTCATTATATTCTTCACAATCAGCATGTCAGTCATCCAGCTGAAGAAGAAGTTTGTGAACCACATCACCAGAAATGGTAGAGCAGTCAGCAGTCCATTCTAATAAAAAATGTTTGATCATTTGTAGTTTAGTCTTATTCACACACACATATACTCTGATGAAATAGATCAGAGTTTAAATGACAACACTATTAGGATAGTTATTGAGTTTCCCATTTGGGATTTCTTAGTAGCAGCCCAAGAATTTATGCCTGTTTCATGGCTATTCCCTCATGGGGTAGTGGTAGGGCGAATTTGTGGGTGTAGGTTTTCCCCTCGGGAAACAGACGCCGCAGCTTACGTTCATAATCGTCACCATTTCAGCTGAAAGACGTCCACTGCTGGACATTGGCTGCCGTCAAGAGTCGCCACATCCACCGGCACTAGGTCCATTCAAATCCATTAAATGATTTAAAAGTAACATATTTACCGCTTTTATATTGACTCCCATAATCTTGTCCATGAAGGCAGGAACTTCGGAGTACAAAGTCACTTGTCCCCACGTCTGTCCAATGTGAGATAGTATTATGGCGTACATTCCAGGGTGACGCAGTATCTTTCCCCATGGCACCGGCATACTCTGAAAAATAACGATTATTTATACCCAACATTTTGGTAGAAACCGCGATATCTATGAATAATTTTGCGAAGCTTTTGCTTGAAAATCAGTTTTGCCTTTTGGCCTCAGACCCAAATGATTGTGGTTAACTTTAAAGAAATTTAGTTAGTTTACATTGATGATAGAGTTGTGTGTGGTGGCTTTTAAGTAAAGTGAAACTTTCTATATTCATATGTTTTGTAGGTTTTTCCAATATTTTTGCCATGCCAACAATTAGTGCACTGTTATTGTCAAAAATATATTTTAGTCACCTTGGTCTTGACCCCATTTCCCAATTCATCTTCAATGTACTTCCGCTCAGCGTCTGAAATCTTAGGATGCTGTGAGGGTGCATCCGCAGCCATAAACCACAACACGACTCCAAGAAGACCTGATATGATTCCATAGAACCTAAAGATGCCAGGCCAGCCCATTGGAGATGCAGCGATGAAACCTGTCATCGGTAGACCGAACACTGTACCTAGAGCTTGACCTGAAAGAATATTACAAAGAAAATGATTAGAAACAACATCTGACCAAATTAGAACCACAAGTAAACTGAAACGTGTAAAAAATATGTATTCTGAATGTTATGTTACGAGTTTTGCCTTGTATTTATTTCTTAGCCTAAACAAACAAAACCGATAGAAATATTTACATTTCATTCTTTTTACTTTATTTTGGTCTACGTTTTTCATTTACTTTATGTTATAGATACACAAACACATTATGTTTAAAGTTTTATTCGAAACAGTAAACGCGAGAACGTCAAAATTATCTGCATTTTAACGAGACTTACCTCCATAAACGTAAGCAGACATTCTGCCCCGTTCATGAAGAGGTGCCCACTTTCCAAGAGCTGTGTGCATTCCAGGCATGATGCAAGCTTGACTCAGACCTTGCACTAGTCTGCAAATTGCCGACAATACCCAACCCTGAAACCAGTCAAAAAAAAAAAATTGAACATTATCGACGTTTAAACTCACGTCATGTAGATAGATGGATTGTATTTGGGTCGATATTTTTTTTTTTTTTTTTTTTTGTTTTATTTTGGCATCAAACAGTCATATACAAACAATATAATTCTTATGACAATTGGTTCCTTACAATAGACCTTATAGTGCCGATACTGTGATATAATGGTAAAAATAAGTACAATAAACACCAAATAAGGAAAGACGCGTTAGAAATACATATTCATTTTTGTATCAGAACATGAGTTCACTGAAACATATGCCATTATCAGAGTTTCAATTAGGTGAAATATCTACTTTTTAGCTTTAGTTTCAGGCTATTGAGAGAAATGTTAAAAAGATCGATTTCTGTAAATTCTTTATTATAATTGTTAGAGGAACGGTGTAAAAATGAGTTACGATTGTATGTTTTATTTAGTCGAAGAGGAACAAAAAGTGGTTTTGTACGTGAGGGGCGTACGGGTAGACGAGCGTGTGCTTTTAGTGATATTTTATTAAGTAAAGATGGTGAATCGGTCAACGAGTTTAAAATTTTGAACAATTGAATAATGTCGAACATATTACGTCTATTACGAAGACTTACCAGTTTATGCCTACGCAATGCATCTTCATATGCAGCGTCACAAATATAATTGCGATAGTTAAGTGATTTTAAAAACTTTTTTTGTATCCTTTCTATTCTATTTATATGAATGTTAAAACATGGGCTCCATACAGTGCTACAAAAGTCTAGAATAGAGCGGACAAACGAAAAATAAAGAATTTTTAGGGTCGAAGCATTTTTAAAAGGTTTACTGACTCGCAAAATAAATCCAAGGCTGCGAAATGCGGAGCTGACTATGCGGTCTATGTGATGGGTAAATGTTAATTTGGAATCCATAACCAGACCTAGGTCCCTAATGATGGAAACTCTTTTAATAATTAGGCCATTTATGGTGTAGTCGAAATTGAATGGGTGAGTTTTCCGCGTATACGACATTATAAAACATTTATCTATGTTGAGATAGAGTTGATTTGTTGTACAGTAATTATGCAAATTTAATAAATCCCTTGTAATTTAGAGCAATCTCCAACAGATTTAACCACTCTGAATATTTTAGTATCATCAGCGTAAAGTAAGTGATTACTGTGGTCAAATATAGATTCTATGTCATTGATGTAAAGGATGAAGAGCAAGGGTCCTATATGGGAACCTTGGGGCACTCCAGAGGGAACTGGGAGGAATTGAGATGAGTAACCTTTGACACAGACCGCCTGACTTCGATTTTTTATATAAGATTGGATCCATCGTAGTAAGTTACCGTGCACACCGGCCCTCGCTAGTTTATCAATAAGCTTATCATGATTTATTTTATCAAACGCCTTCGAAAAGTCGGTGTACACGACATCTACCTGCAGATTCTTGTCCATGGCGTGCACTAGAAATTCCGAAAAATTCAACATGTTACTGTCTACGCCGCGATGTTTAAAGAAACCTTGCTGGTGCTGAGAGATGTGATTACGAAAAGCGAATGATATTTGATATGAAGGAGAAGGCAGTCATTTTAAGCATGACGGGTGATAGGACAGAATGGAGTAAGAAAACATTCTGGGGCGATCCTAAGTAACATGGGATAAGGGCATGAAGATGATAATGAGACTTACGTAGTAAGCAGCAATCGGAAAGATGATGGAGGCGACACAGTTAATCATCATGGCGCCAGTCAGGAGGTATCGGGTACCAAACCTATGCGCCAGTTGACCTGCAGGTAACTGCAGCAACATGTAGCCCCAGAAAAATGACGCAATGACTATGTCTTGTACTTTTTTGGTCCAATTGAAGAATGGGTACTGAAACATAAAACACACATATTATGAAGGATTTGTGGTTCTTTTACTATAAAGGTTAAGGCGTGGCTGTAGTAGAATTTTGTAAGGATTAAATAAGAATAATAATTATCGGGCAACCAATGAGTTTTCGGAAACAATTACCAGTCGTAATTGGAGAGACTGCGGAGGCTTACCAATAGGGTCCCGTTGGTTACTCTTCGGGTACGGAACTTTATATATTATATGTACATATTTAACTTAAAGCAAGTTTAAGGGTGGATGACAACCTGTAGATGGATTGAACGAAAGGTTAGATTTAAGACTGTGAGTATATTGACAGCGTTAAAATTAAACATTCACATTTCTTACTTTAAACATAAAATTTGACAAAGCTTATGTTTCAAACACTAACCGGAGGCACCAACATAAGAGCGTTCAAGATTCCTTCCATTTTGAATTCTGTAACATTGCCAGTTTCAGTGCCATTTCCTTGACTCTCTTGATATGTCATCGCTACCAGCGATACTCCCATGCAGGCTCTCATGCTGTATGCTATAGTCAGGGTGCAGAATAGTATGAAGCATTGTTGATGTCTGTAGCCCCATGCTGAAACTATAATAATTACGAAATTGTAGTACTGGTTTTTTTTTAGTAGTTGCCCTAGGATTTTGCTTAGGCTTGCCGATGGACACACATCCAGAATCCAGACCATAGAGAAATTTCATAAAGAACACGGAGTAACGTTATGTTTTATTTTGTAGCATAATGTTAGTTTGATTTGTATGGTCACCTGTTTCGATCTGACACAGTAACGTGGAAAAAGTGTGTCGTTTTCAATTTGCTTGGGAGCTTTCAAATTACATTACTGAACTTAATACAGTAGTCATGGCATTGCAGCTACTTAACTTACCAAAAGCCGGCAAAATTTGGACATACATTGAAATTATGGCAAAACAATGTTTGGCCACCCTATATTGCTGCCGCCCGCGTGAATGTCAAACGTTATCCCAAGGTATCATACTCCCGGGATAAAAGTATCCTATGTGGTATTTCAGACTTTAATGTACCTCTATAGAGGGTATAAGGAATAGAGTGTAAAGTCCCGCAAACCTCAATAGAAAAGTGGGGATCCCCCGACCGGACGGTTATTGTGTCTGGTGGGCAACTATCGATAGTTGATATTCGGACTGTTGTATATATTGAAATCGCACGGAGAACTCTAATACTGCAATGTAGGATTTCGATAGAAGTTCGCTGCTAGCTTGATAGATGGCATTGCGGTTTTCTTTGTTGCCATACAAATTTCATTTCGCAGTTTTCCTTACGCTACATATCTGTGTCAAATTTAATCAAGATCCGTTCAGTCGTTCTGACGTGATTGAGTAACAAACATCCATCCATCCAAACATCCAAACTTTCGCATTTAAAATATTATAGTACAGATATTATAGCGTGTAAAGTTAAGTGCCCTATGGTCAAACACGGTGTCCATCAGAGAGCGATATTTGTGTTCATGCGACATTTGTAGGTACTACATATATATGTATTATATGTTCGTGTTGATCTAAAGCACCAATGATATTAAACAACTCATTTCCGTCGATGTTGACTCATTTTGCTTGAAAGTGACGTAGAAACGTTGCAGTGGCGAATAAAAACGTGATTGAGACGTCATCTTGCAAGATAAGCAGTGCCTGTGTACCAAGTAAATATAAATATGTTACCGAAACTCTTAACCTTCCTATACTCGCGCCAAATTATGTAACACCTATACTCGTGAAAACTCTCACAGACCGAAAGTTTGAACGCAATTTCATATATTAATTTTAAAAAAATATGGTGCTATTTTTTTGATACTAGGGAATATCGTGAACAAGATAAATCGGATTGATCAAAAATATATAATTAATTTACTGAGTAAGACTCTTGCAACAGACTCTAAACTAATTGCTATAATTTACAAAATGCTAGTAAAGCTATTTTATTTCTTCAAACAAACAAAAACAAACTTTTCTATCTAAAACATAGCTACCTACATGAAGAACAACACACACACACATACTATATAGTAGAGTCACTTTATTAATGTAATATTATTATTTTTATTGAACTGTAAACGATGACGTTCAAAAGTGCCGTTTAATGGCCTAATTGAAATAAACGTTTTGACTTTGAAAATAAATTTAGGTTGAAGTTTCATAATTTCAATTTCAGTACAAAATTACAGAAAATCGTACTGTGGATCCTATACTCGTGTCGGTCCCACAGACCGATTGTTGCCAAATACGGCCATAAATACTACCAAAATAATCTTTGCAACGAATCCGGCAGCTAACAGAGTGAACAATATGCCAGCATTGATAGTAATAGAAAAAAACATGAGAAAGTGTTTTTTCGGTCTCACAGACCAATGCGCGAGTAAGAGAAGGTTAAGCGTCCCCGAGACGATTAATGCCAATTGTCAATTGATTGACAATCGTTTCCATCATTTGTGCGTCTGATAGCAGTGAAATTGTCCCTAGCTGCCTGTGCGGACACCAACTGTTCCAACGCCAAAAAGCATACTGAACCCAAACAAATTGAAAACTGCAGCAATAGCACTTCAATTGCAATTGTCAACAACGTAGCACATTGACAATTGGAGTCGCAGGGCGATCTCCGGCCACCGTAGGCGCGGGCCTGCGGACGGCGAGCGTTGGGTGGCTCGCTGTCCGATCACCACCAGGCCCGGGTCGATGGCGCGTTGTGTTTCACGCGCGCCTCAAAGAGATGTCAGCATAGAGGACGGGGTCCCCTAGGGCCGCTATCTATATATATATTCCGCAACCCTGGCCTGCCATGGAAACAAATTCGAACAACTTCCGCAACCAAACATTGAAAGAGTCACCGCGGCCCTGGAACGCAAAGGGCTTTAGAAGGAACACGGATGGGTTTTAGTCAGTAAGAGTCTGACACGCCCTTCCGCTCCGCCCAGAGCGGAAGAAGTCATTTGATGATCCTTAAAAAAAAAAGCACTTTGACAATTGATAAAAGTGACTACAAAATAAAAGAAGATCAAAAATACAATTTCAAGTATCTGCAGCTAACTACGGCATCAACGGGCGATGGAAGTGTAGTTACTTGAAATTATTAATGAGGATCGATTATTGTAGGTATTTGTGATATCGTCATTTTTGCCAACTTATTTGTCCTGTAATGCTAAAAATCTACGACATATTATCTATCAATACTAAAGCAATGTATTTGAAAATGTATCTTATTTGAATATTCTGTTATTATGAGAACACAAAATTACACAATTTTTTAACACCTTCTTTCTTTGAGTTTTTATTCAAATATTTGTTTATTTTATGCACCTTCATTAGAAACTATGCAGTTAACCTTTTAAACGCCATAGTCACGTATATGTGCACAAATATGTGAAAAAAAAGTACGGCGAAATTGTGGCTTGGCGTCGGTGGCACGCCGATGCATTTAAACTTTGGCGTTAAAAAGGTTAAACAGCTATCGATGGATATTAATCACCAACAGCTAGCAATAGTGTGCTGAGCTGACGTCACAGAATTTTGCATCGAACAAGCGAAATTTGAAGGAAGCTTAAGATCGCTTACTACTGTTATAATGTTTTGTAAAAGTACATTATTATGATAAATTGTTTTGTAAACATTCCTTAGGATACAATGGCATACAACCAGGACTATCTTATAAGCAGCACTGTGTCTATGAATGAAAAAAATGCAAGTTGTCTGGACAAAATAAATGGACACGTAGTTTATCTTGTTTCATATTAACAGAGCGAGACTTTAAATTTAATAGCTGAAATTTATTGTTTTGTTCGTTTTTGAATAAGATATCATTAGCTTCGAGCGTATCAGAAAAAACTAAAAAAAATAACTTACCGTTGAAATCAGGTTCCAGATCCATTTTTGCAAAATCCTTTTTGTTTCCCATTTTTTGTTTTTTTTTTTTTTTGATTGGTGAGTGACCAAATTATTCTGAACAAAACAATTCTTAAGACAAAGTGCCCAGAATGAGGCTTTTGGCATTAATTATCCTAAATTGACTTTTTAGTTTTCCTGCGGAAGGAATTATTTATTTAATGTTCAGTTTTATAGTATTCTTAAAATTATGTTATTTAGCTAGTCAACCGAACCAACAATAAAGACTGGTCACACTTAGTCGCTTTCAAATAGTAAGTGGGAGCTCTCTTTTAAACTAAAATTCTCAGTTGCTGATGAAAAACTGGCCAAGTGCTAGTCGGACTCACGCGCAAAGGGTTCCAAATGAATCATCATTTTTAACATTTTATAAAACTTTTTAACGTTTTCATGTAATCGATACATAACGAACTACTTTTTACTTATTTTTTTACTTTTGGATAAGCTATTTCGAAGATAAGGAGCAGATGAATAATTTCATATCTTTTATTTATTAACTTTAAAAGAATATATTGAAATAACTATACTTACAGGATGAATTTAATTTGGGTGAAATTAAAAAAAAAAAGTATGCGTGGTTAGCCAAATCTGAAACTATGAAGAATGCCGAAAAATAGTGAAAAGAGTCTCAAACCAAAATGTTGACGAAATTAGAGCAGTTTGTCATTACTTCCCAGAATTTGATCTTTATTGGCGACACTTTCGGATGGGGTTTTATATTCAAAATCAACCGGTTCGATTCCTGGCTAGGAATACCAATTTTTCAAGACTCCAATGATGCAGTTGTAGTTTTCATCAAAATTGGGCTCAAGACTCCATTTAGTGTTTTTCGATATTCCTCATAGTTTCTGATTTGGCCATCCACGCACACTTTAAAAAATTCAAAATTCAAAATCAGGACCAATAGATTTAGGGGGTGTCAAAGTTTTAGTGAAGGAATTTCTTGGGCCAACATTGAAACTTGGTACGAATATTGGACGAAGTAAATTTTAAAGATTGTCACTATTACTTTTTACACAAAAGTTTTTCCGATAAAAAATTTAGGGGTGATATTGTTGAGATTCTGACACAAATACTTTTTATCCCTTTGGATAATTTCCGACTTTCACGCGGGCATAGCCGCTGGCAGAAGATAGTACAAAGTAAAATTGAAATCCTTACAATAAACTCTTATTTGAAAATCGTTTTTTTATGGTCTCCCAGAAGTGACCATATATACAAAATGTATTTATTTACAATACGTGTACAATATGTTTACGCGTGTTTTTGTCACAGAAGTTCATAATACGAGTGTCTATGTGTTCCAAATTTGAACCGAATCGGTCTAATAGGTTTGGAGCAAATTGGCTGTGACAAACAGACAAACAGATCGACACACGAGTGATCCTATAAGGGTTCTGTATTTTCATACGGAAGTTCGGAACCCTAAAAAATATCTTTTAAGGCATTATTATTATGTACTTGTCTATCGTCGCTATCTAACACAAATACCACGTCAAAGTCAATGCTACTGTGTGATAATTATACTGCCGTTTAAGTTTGTCGGTTTACTTTGACGTAATCAACACACGTCCGCATTTTATCCGGATCAAACTGGAAGTAATCAATTTAAAAATTGCCATTAAATTTTGTTTATTTCATTTAGAAAATGAGGCGCCAGATGGAGTTCAGTGTGCAAGATGGAAAGACCGCATTTTACCTACTGATTTTTCACAAGAATGGGAAAAATTTAGGATATTGATATTGCCGGCCCAACTTCAATCCAATTTTTGCAGCCCAAATAATGAGAGACCACAGATGAAACGCACTCGAGAAGAGATAATGAAAAACTAACAAGTTTTTTTTCTTTTTCCAAGAGAAGTATCAATGTATTATGTACTAGTACTTCGCCCACGACGTCACCCACGCGAATTTAGTAGTTACTCCACAAACTTCAACGCCCCGTATACCCCCGTTTAAAAATTAGTTTTAGAAAATTAAGCATAACGACTTTCATTAATTACCCAGCCATTTCTGCTGCTGATTCTATGGTCTCAAGATCAGCGAAACTGTCCACCCCGTTAACCCCGTTAGGGGTTGATTATGCATAAATTGTTAGATCTGTTTCAATTATTTCACTTTTAGTTTGTATGAAATTGAAAAAAGTAATAATGTCCTCCACTAAAAACTTCATCCATCACCCCTTTTCGCCCCTTTAGGGATTTATTTTCGAAAAATCCAAACATTTGACTTTTTTTTTCTATCGAAATCATTCAACTTCATCGAACCAAACACTAAGATTCTCCCCAGTATATATTATATAATGTGATAGTGTGATTATAGTTTAGATTAAGATACACAACAACTAAATACTTATAATCAACTAGACTAATAATCGCGAAATTATGTACAAACGTGTATATAAACAAAATAAATCATTGTGCATCAAAAAATAATTCACATTGCTGTCAATGAACGGCCAAAGTGCCCAGAACACTGATAACATTGCCGCGTTGAATTGCAATGCTGATTTTTTGGCCGAAGAAAAGCCCAGCCCTCACGGTCACGTAAAAAATTGTGTTGAAACATTATACTCATGGGTCCGAGTGCTCATCGAGTCTTTCGGGATATCAGCAAACAACTTGTCTACTGCTCACGTGACCAGAGGGCTTTTCTTCGGCCGAAGAATCAGAAATGCCATTGAACCAGTACAATTTTACATTCGAATGGATGTTAAAGCCTGCAACTCTATGTGCATCTATGACGCCTGGTCATTAACTTGATTTTTTTTAAAGTTACGCAACACGATAACATTATTAAATTCGTTAAAAGAACACACAGGTAATTATTATCTAGAATATTTAAGATAACTTTGGACAATGTAAATAAAGAAATGTTAGCTGAAGTTTGCGTGACTGATGTTATCTCATTCAACTAATTTTTTTCATATCTATTATGTCAACTATCTCTTAATATTATAAGACAAAGTTCATTGTCTTTATGTTCGTATAAATTGCTAAATTGATTTCTTAGTTGTAACTAAGTATCGTTAAGAAAACTCCACGATCTTAGTATTCATTCAACGTTTGCAGCGACGGCTTTTGAAATGCACAGAATGCACTTGTATCTATTGAATTCCATATTTTTCTATGACGGTTATTTAATTTTTAGTTAAAGTATTTTTTTTTCGAATTGCTATAGTCACTAATAAGTATGGTCTGCCTAGACAATTTGTACATATGTTTATACGTATCTCAAGAAGCATTCAAAAACATTTGTTAAAAGACAATGACTGTCGGAGAACGAAATAAAAATACTTTAATTAACCAAGGCCACCTTTTGTTTAGGCAGTCAAAGAATAGGTATTAGAGACTGGGAATGCAACGACATCATCCGAATGTACTTACTAGTTGCTGCATATTTGACTGACCTTGCATTTATTCTCGAAAATATTAGATTAAGGCAGGGTAACGGCCTCTACTGATACAGAAAACATACTACCATTCAAATGCCATTCATACCTACATATTTTTTATTGCTTATTGGTAAATTTAGACAATGTCAACAAGAATCTAAGTAACTTATATTATAAAGAGGTATTAATTTTTTTAGATACAGGACCTCAGATTTGGAAACCTTTTTTAGTATTAGCAAGCTACATTATAGCAGTCTGCTATGTGCTGGATGTTTAACCATAAATATCTACGGTTCCTGAAGAATAGCATAACACTAGCCTATAATGTCCCCATTGCGGGATAGGCTATTGTCTAGAAGGACCTGGGCTTCCTTTCTAGGAGTGGGCTGGGCTATAATCCCCCACGCGTACCCAGTGTGGGTTTGCAGATGCGACATGCCTTAAAACTTTAGGTTCTGAGGAATAAGCGTCAGGGAAAGCTCGAAGGGTTTCGTTATGCGTGTCAAATCTGTGACTATAAATACTGTCTTCCTTTGTTCATCTTTTTTACTCCCTATTTTCCTCTCCACATTTTTCCTCAACTCTTATTCTGTTTACGCTTATGTGATTCTTACTCGTTACCATGGCTATATGACGGTAAAGCTTTAGTATCTGGATCAGTCGTGGCTTCAACGTGACCTCGACGTGAATTCAAAACCATTTTTTTTTTATAAAGACTTGTAAAAACTTTATACACGCTTTGATCTAGTTTTACCTGTCACGGTGTCTGTCCGTCTGAATTTTTGTCTTACTTTCCGGTTTCTGATTGAGCTGAAGTTTTTGTTATTGTATCTGAAGTTTACCTTCCAGAACAGCGATGGAAAGTGTGGCTTTTATGGGCTGCGTTTACGAGTTATACGCAGAGTAATTATAAAGTTTTTTACTGTGTTGTTTAATTACTTTACTTAGAGTGATGATTATAGGGTTAATGGAGGCACCTTTTATGGTCCATTTTTAATTAATTAAACGAAAATTATGAGTGTGCAGACTAGCTGCAGCTATTAAGCGACCTTTACGGTCTGTTTGTCACCACAAGAACTGTGGCATACATTTTTTGACTTAGCTTCGTGGGTGTTTGTCAGGTGAAAACTATTTTTTAATTAACCAACTTCAAAAAATGAAGATTGTAAATTCAACCGGTATGTATGCAATATTGTCAGAATTGGACAGTTTTTGTATAATTATGTTAGTCCATGCCAGCTTCTAAACATGTGGGCCAAATTGCATAAGTTTGTGTATGTATTTTGTTCCGCATATATCTCAACTATAGATCGTATCGCTAAACTTCAATAATAGGGAACAGTGCAAGTGTCATTAAAACCGTTTCTGTAGACCTGGAAAAAATAATTGTCATATTTGCTTTAGTTTTTTTTTCAGATAAAACTTTTTTTTCTCCCTTTTTAGTAACACATTAAATATATTACAGTTTTGAAGGCGTTTTTTTTTTTTACTTCTTTTTATTGTTATTTGTTTATTAGTCGCCAGTGCTGCTGCTGAGCATGCGATCCTGGGTTAGATTCCCAAATCGATCAAATTGTTTTTAGGTTTTAAGCCCACACTCTGGGTTCGTGTCCGGTTAATGGCATGTGTCTTGCTACGTATCACATGGGACTTGACAATGAATTGGTCGACGATGAAGCACGAATGCCTGAAATGAAATAATCTATTCACTCTTGAATTAAATACCCAAGTAGTAGCTGTCCGGAAATACATACGCCAGTAGGAAATTCCCGTAGAAAATATATTTAAAACAAATACACTCGTTTGAGCACAATGAACGTAAAGCCGGACACATATTCGTGTACCTACTATAGATATACCTTTGCCGAAACCTTACGGAAATACAGGCGTGTTAAACTGTGGCTTTCAATCATTAGGGACAGAATAGAAATATTTATTTAGGTATCTACGTAGCAGTTTGGATATCTGACATCTAGTAGTCGAGTGCTAGAAAAGTAAAAAGAAATAAAAACATTGTCTATATTAAACTAACATTTATTATGTAAAATCATTTTTAATTGTGTGAAAATAAATAAGAATTAATTTACATCTTTTTTATAAAACTAACTGTATATACTAAATCTTACTAAGTAAATATTTATGTACAAAAGCAAAGTACATACTCTTAGGATTCAAAGTACTCCTTCACATCACTGACACTTGGAAACGTTCCCGCGTTGTATGACAATGCTTATTCTTTGGGCAAAAAACGAGCCAGTCCTTAGAGGCTTTAGACAATGTGCCATTCTATCAGCGTATGGGATTGTTGAAACGCCAAAATATAAGGAATTGATAACGTGAAAATTCAGTGTTTTTCAACCCCATACATTTTTGACGTTTTAACAGTCACCTTCGCAATTCTAGTTGACAGAATGTCACTTGTCTAGCTCCGTCACTCCAAGTGTCGATCAGTCAGCGAGAACTTACAACTTAAATTATTGGTTTGTTTCCTTTTCTTTTTCGTCTTTGGAATTTTCTTCTTCAATACACGTTGCTGAAAATATGAAACGAATATCTGAATCATTAGTCTAATGACCTCCATTTTTCCTAGACTCATTTTAAATGAATGAGACTTTATACTTTTTATTAGAATTGCCTCAATATTTTTATTGGTGATAAAAAAATATCTTAATATGTAATTACATTATTTCAGTGGCGGATCACCATCAAAAACATCAAAAAAAATATATTGCATTTTAAAATGCAATATGTTTTTATAATTGTAATTCTAATTATAATTGCTTATTGGGTGACAAAGCAACCTCACTAAAATGATAAAAATGTGCTCATCTAATAAATAAAAATGAATCGCTAAATGTGTTGGTAAGCGCAAAACTCGAGAACGGCTGGACCCATTTCGCTAATTCTTTTTTTTGTTACAAATAAATATGCTTGAAATTTTTTTCATTCAAATTAACCGCTTTCTGCTCACGACCTTATCACTTAAGTGTATTGGATTATGTTTCAACAAACCCTTTACAAAAACCAGATTAAAGGTGTATTTACCTTGATGATAGCCGTCATTCCAAGGTTGCAAGTCAGCTGACATCATAAAGACATAGAGAGCATTTGTTGAGATGCCCACCCCCGCTACTATTAAGAATATAGTCCGCCATTGTACCTGGTTGTACTGTAACAAAGTAATAGAAAGTTTAATAATAAAAATTCACTGATAGATAATACTTAACCTCTGGGTTTAGAAGCTTGTTGCACAGAGCACGGGAGCAAAGCCACAGGACACAGCGAGTGATAATTATCAGCACAGTATAAAGACCAATTAAAATATATGGATAAATTTTAACACAATTTTCATTACGTCTAACCAAAGATATCCAAGCAAAAAAAAACACTGATTAAAGTGATTTTTTGTATGGTGTCCGACGTAAAAGAAAAGTACCATCCCGTCACTTTTCGTAGGTGCCGTAAGAGGCGACTAAGAGACTCATCAGAGAATGGGCAGCAGCATTCTCTGTGCATTGTAACAGCTGCACTGCGATCGCCAACCCGCTTGCCAAGCGTGGCGATTATGGTAAACCCTCCCCTTGGGGAAAGCCTATATCCAGCAGTGGACGTCTTTTGGCTAATATGATGATGATGATGAAAATGATTTTATTTTAACCTAAAATTTGTAGTATCAGTATTTAATTATGCTTATGCATTGGGTAACCAACTTTTTTTCTTCGTTAGCAGATTTTTTTTCTTGTATCCAATACGTTTTTGTTATATTTTTTTTACACTTGTCCATAACTTTGTACATCTATTTTAATGGGACCTTATATAGGAACACAAACAGCTTAGACTGTTATTGAACTATCAAACTGACTTTTCCCACATACTTGAAATTGGCTTTCAATCTAACCAGATGCAGCTACGTACCAATATTTTACACCAAGTGACTGCCTATCTGACCTCCACAAACCCAGTAACTGGTTAATACGAAACCCATTGGCAAGACTGGTTGCATATTTTATGGCTTCTGACTACAGGTTGCGACTGGCAAAGATGATTTGTTTCTATTAACATTAATTTAAGTAGGTACTATTAAAACTATAGGTAAGGACTTTCAGTTAAGATTTATAATTTTGCATGCATGTCAGTTCTCCGTCAATACTTTTTTTTTTTTACTTTTCTTGCAAATGACAGCCAGGACCGACCAAAATATTAACGATTCGACCCGATTTCGGTAAGCGTTGCCGTCAGCTTAAAGATCGACCCCTGTGAAGCTTTTATTGAATGGTGACTAATAAAAATATTTGATAAAGATTCATCATCATCATACCAGCCGAAAGACGTCCACTGCTAGATATGGGCCTCCCCCAAGGGGGGGAGGGGTTGCCATAATCACCACGCTTGGCAGGCGAATTGGTGATCGCAGTTCTGTCAACTGTTGCAATCCACAGAAGCACAGAGAATGCTGCTGCCCATTCACTGGTGAGTCCCTTAGTCGCTTCTCACGACACCCAAGGGAAGTGATAGCATGGTGCTATTCTTTTACGTCCGACACCATACAGAACTCCAAAAAAAGATAAAGATTAGTTTTGTCCAAATACTTTGTATGTACTAATTCTCACCACATCAGTGACGACGTATGACACCAGCACGGGTAGCAGCACATTACAGATGTTCATCATCGTGTTGCCCATCATCATCAGAGTACCGCTGAAGTTCGGAGCCAAGTCGATGTGATTCACCTGCAAGAAAAGAATAAAAAATATTAGAATGCAAAGCAGGATTCTTTTTTGGCAGGCTGAAAAAAGTTACTTTAGCAAGGTGCGGAATCTAGTTTTCTTTCAACTATCAATCTACTTACTATGATAAAATATACCTACTCAAAATATAAACTCAAGTTGATGAAAACAAAGTTAGCCTGCGACTTTTGCGGCAAAAGGTTATTAACAATTTCATTTGCAGCTATTTTTATACTTTCTGGAGTTGAATTCATATCGCTATCGCTGTATATTTCCATTTTTTTTAAACTTTTCTTGCTAAATAGGAAGTATCAAAGTTTTACAATGGTACAAAATGCGCGCCATTTGTTTTTTATTTTTCACCAAGTCGGTTTTATTCAGCTGATTTTTATTTTCAGCCAGTATCTTTTTGATCTAATGCGTAGATTCTATATTAAACTTAATGGGATACATTAAACCTCTGCGGTAAATTTATATCTAATCTAAATAAAAAATAAGAAAACAGTGCATTAATGAACAACTATGCAATCATGAGACTTTATATATAACATTTCTGCACTGTTTTGATTCTAAGTAAAAAGTAAGTCCTTTGTGATTTAATGATAACATTACTGCGTAGTTGAAAGAAAAAATATTTGATTGCATGATTTTATTTTAGAAACATAAAAAATTTGATGAAGTTTCGAAAAATCTGCTCCTAAAATTATACTACTAGATTAGTAACGTTCCAGACTTGGGAAATCAAAATTGCTTGCAAATTGGCTTCATAAAATAGGTATCCATATAAAATTTGAATGAAAACAAAAACGACATAACCGTTAAGCGTTTAAAATCTAATAACCTGAACGAATCTACATATTTGTAATTAAATCGATAACACATGATGATCAAATATACTGTAACTAATGTTTCTAGTTCCTTCTTCAGACTTTCAAAAAAGTTTTATCATTCGTACCATCCATCCAACGTGCATTGCGAGGTGGCATCCCATAGAGAAGACAAGGCATAGCACTGCCACCACCGTGCTGGTAGTGAATGTCACACTTAGAAGGGCTACCGCTACACCAACTTGTGCTGAAACAAACAAATTAACGATTAGTGGTTGAATGGATGAGCAAACTTTTATAATAGTATTAAAAGTTATGAAAGAAAAAGACAGTCATGCTTTATCGATCTCAAATAAATTGTGATAAGGGTAAGAGAATAAATCCGCCAACTTCTCAAAACGAAATACTCATTGAAAATCATGCTCAAGTCTTGCTAAAATGGGATCACAAAATCACAACGAAGCTTGATTTAAACTGCCTATTAGTTCAATTTTCATAAATAACGTGAACATTTAAAAAACAGTGCTTTAAATGACACTGCACGCGTCTTTTTACCTCTTTGAAAAGTATTACAGAAACAAACAAAAAATTGAACATTAAAAATGATTAATACTCACATATACTATTAAACATTCGTCGTGCAGTCTTTACAGTAACAATTTTTCTGTTTGTTAAGAAGTCTGATAGCATTCCAAAAGAAATGCTTGTGAAGAAACTGACCACGTAAGGCAAAGATGACAGAAAACCACTCTGAAATAAGGCATAAAGTATAATTAATTGGAGTAATAAATATCCTCATCATCATTTCAGCCGAAAGACGTCCACTGTTAAACATAAGTCACCAAGCATCACCGTATCAACCGTCTCATACTTCTAGCATCTAGGGGCTTCCGTTACGGAAGCCCCTAGATGCGAGATTGGATATTATTTTCGTTATAAAATATTATAAACACTAATTGCTCATGAAGTACTACGGAAAGTTGAGTGTAGTTGAGAGTACTTCATGAGCAATTAGTGTTTATAATATTTTATAACGAAAATAATATCCAAGAATTTAGATATTATAAAGTAATACCACCGTCTAATCTTTTCATACCATAAAACATAGTATCTAAAAATACGAACGTGAAATGCCTACCACAAAACAAAGGTATATTTTATAGCTATAATATACATAACTAAGTGATAGTTAATTTTAGGATAGTTAACTGTACAAAGTGCAAAGTCACTGTTTGTAATAAAGTACTAACAAAGGATAAGAATGAAATTACTAACCTAATAGATCCCTGTTATCTGACGAATAAATAAACAATTATGAAAAATACTTACGCCTCTCACATTGACGCCAAGGATGTAGTGGATATAAGAAGGCACTTGGGTGAAGAAGAATACGAAACTGGCACCACTACCGACATGCGTCAGCAAAATACCCCACACAGGCTTTGAACAGAAGATGGCCTTCCAGGGAGTCTTAAGCCTCTGAAATTGATTGAAAACATTGTATGTAAAAATCACAAAATAAATCAAGTTGAGAAATGAATATCAAAAATATTTATCATACAAAAGAAAGGATCAGAATAAGTATGAAATAATTTCAATATGAAAAAAATCTCATTCTTTATTCGTGACCCACCCACATTTATTACAAGCAGAAAATAATTATGTGCGACTTCAAGTTTCACAAGATTGATGCTAACCTTGGTCTTGCCATCATCAATTCGACCCATAATATAAGTTTTTTCTTCCTCACTTATGGTCTTATGGACCGACGGTGATGCAGCTCCGAATATGGTCAGGATAGCGAACAAGCCGAGGCATATCAGACCGACTGCCCAAAAGGTGGAAGGCCATCCCCAATTGCTCTCACTGAGATAACCAGACACCTGGAAAGCAATAACAGTGCCTGCGGTTGAGCCTGGAAAGTATAATAAAAAATATTTAAGTATCAACTTCTCTGCGCAATGAGAAATGATGATCATGTCAAGAAGAAAGTTTTGAGTGTCAATGTAGATAGCTTATGAGTACCGCAGAAACGATGGGTTGTGTAAAATATGATATGGCTGGAAAAAGGGTGACATCTGAGATCACTTCTATGTAGTAGAGATCTAATCAAGAAGGGAATATGATAGCTGCGTCGATTCCAAACAAATATGGATGACGGCAGGTTGCAAAACTTTTTGGAAAAATCTTTATTATCTGTAATAGTAAGCCTCTAGACTTTGTTTGTTCTTTAGGCGCAAAATGTTAGGCATAGGCCTAATGAAAATACGTTTAACAAAAAACACGTGTTCCTTATCAATATTTAAACAGTCGTTACTGGGCTTCTGTTTAAATTAGTCTCACAATGTGACAATTGACTTTTAAACAATTATTGTCATAACCATCTACAGCTGCGTAGTTGCGTTTATTTATGTTAAGGGATCACAAATGTTAGTGGGTATTGTGATATTATCATCATTTGTATCTATTACGAGCATATATCTATGATAACGAGTGTCTCTTTTTATCGTAGCTACTTTTTTTTTAAGAATGGGAAATAACTTACTGACTAAAACCCATCCGTGTTCCTTCTAAAGCCCTTTGCGTTCCAGGGCCGCGGTGACTCTTTCGAACATATTCCGCAACCCTGGCAGGCTCTAGCCCTAGCTGGCCTCATCTACTATGCTGACATCTCTTTGAGGCGCGCGTGAAATACAACGCGCCATCGACCCGGGCCTGGCTGTGACCGGACAGCGAGCCACCCAATGCTCGCAAGTCAGAAAATATTACGTACCTGTATAAACATAGCTAATAAGCGTTCCGCGTTCGGTTACTGGGACCCATTTTGCCAACAGAGTCTGTACGCCAGGATAGACACCTGCTTGAGATAGGCCCTGAGCAATACGGCAAGCACAGACAGCCTTCCAACCACCCTGAAAAATAGTGTAAATCGTCATCATCGCCATTCAGGTTAAATCGCTCAATGCTAGACTTGTCTTCCAAATCCATTGCCGATGACTCGGTGAAGATCGGAAGAATACACTGGGTACCAGGAGTGTAGGGCTTGGTGTAATGGTAATGCTTGGGTGAGATCTTCATCCAGCAATTACAGTAAAAAGGACTTTATCAAATAAATGCACTCATTGGCTAAGACTTACCCAATTAATGAGCCATGGTGTCAAAATTGATACAACACCATTGACAGATAAAGCAATTTGCAACGGTATCTTTCCTCCCCATCGTTGAGCGACCAGGCCCATGGGGATAGTCATAAGGCAATATCCCAAGAAGAATGAACCTAACACCATTTCTTGCGTCGATTTTGGCCAGTCAAATGTCTAGAAACCAAATCAAACAAAAAATATTTTAACTATAGCAAAATTAAATACTATTTAGTACAGCCATATTATTATTATATTTTTGTTTTGTAAATTAGCTTTAACGTTGTGGTAAATAAAACTTACTTTATGGTAACTCTCAGTTGAATTCACTAATGCGGCTCCATTAATACTTTTGTTTCCAGTTAAGTTTCCATAAATATCTTCTATGGTCATATTCTGGTCAGTTACATCTTCGATATTCGTAAAATTGAATTGTCCAGTGAGCTTTGTATCTAAAACTGCTAAATGTTTAGAAGGACTTGTCATAGATACTACGGTGACTCCCATGTGACCTCTTCCTATGAAGTTGACCGTTATGCATAGGAAACATATCAAGAGCTGGATATGTCTGACCCCGTAACCGTAAGTTGTGGGTATTTCTTGCTTTTCTGGAACAAAAAGGAGAAGATAAACCTAAGTAAGCCTCAGCCACACACCAAAATACACAGAATTGGCGGAATGCAAAAATGCCGCTAATTTTATATCTTTTTTTTTATTTGAGGTGGTTGGAAATTTGGTTTATCTTGGTATACAATAAATTAATTTTAAATAAATGAATTGCAAACAATAAGTGGCTGTCGGTGAGCACATTT
Organism: Mamestra brassicae; assembly: GCA_905163435.1. Classification (NCBI taxonomy): domain Eukaryota; kingdom Metazoa; phylum Arthropoda; class Insecta; order Lepidoptera; family Noctuidae; genus Mamestra; species Mamestra brassicae. Next base: position 18,694,964 of record LR991001.1, read on the forward strand.
CTCCAGGAATGGATGTCGATCGGGCCAATAATTCCTGGAATGGCGACAGCATACCAGAAGGTGTAGGTACAGATTTTGGTAGGTGGGGAGGCCCTTATCCAACAGTGGACATTGTTCGCAAGAGCCATAGTATTATTGTATTAACCGATGGAGAGCCAAAGATTAAAAGAGCCTGGTGCGTTTGATGTTGGCCCAGGAAATGATTAAACTTTTTAAAGTAAGTAGTGGCATGCTCACTTTTCACCACCAATGGTTAGAAAAACTAGCCCATGATTCAAACCATTGGCTAATTTTTCTAACCATTGAAGATGTCATTATACCGGCAGTGTGTCAAATAATTATCTTATGCGTATGCTGCTATGTCCTCGGCACCGAATTCTTGCCTGTGAAATCCATGTACCTTTGTACTTGTATTTTATAAGGGCACAGCTGTCATATTTTTTTATTTCTTGATCAGTAAAAATGTAATTCAAAACTCACCGGCAATAATCTGCTGCGTTGGTACTTTGCTGTATTCATATTCTTGCAATTTTTCGTCTTTTCCCATTTTGCCATTAATTAATTAATATCCTCACACTTGTAACTGTTGAATAGAAGTTAGAATTAAAATGAGTATTAATATAGAAATTATACAGTATTATCTATATTGTTCGTCAAAATGTTTCGATGACATAGAGCAGACAACAGAAGTAACAAGTCATAAATGGGTTTCGATATCGGTCTTTTAAAAAAACTACAACAGAACAAAAATATTTGTTACAATTACATACCTCATTACATTATTGACTAACTATTAATTAAGAGACGAGACTAGTTGTTTTTGAGAAACATTATATTTAGTCCAAGACTGATTACAGCTGAAAAATATCCATCAATTTGAAGATCTTTATTTAGTTTTTGATATCAAAATACGTTAATCAATATTATTAATGACTATTTTGCTTGTTCATACATAAACCATAAAGTTTTCAAAAGCGTTTCTTAAAGAAAAATTTTATTGAAGACTTTTTATACGTAGTTATTCTATAATTTTATTCAAGTTTAATATTTTCAATCATGTACTTTACATACATCTCTTTGATTTTTTGTCTATACTTAAAATTAGAAATATTATCATCTAAAAGATATTTGCTAAACACTAAATGCGAGTTTATTTTTTCGTGTGGAAATTTTCATGGATGTCCTCCATTCTAGCGCGGGCGCACGGCTCTGTCAGTCTCGTACTGACTAAAACCACACGGTGTTCTGCAGCTACCATTGACCGGGGCGCTGGAGTGCTTGCGCTTTTCGTCATGCTCCCCCGGCCAAGTATTGATCCGCATAAATTCATGCGGATCACATCACCCTCCGGGGCCGTACACGGCCATTATTCCTCTCAATAGGTGCATCCAAGTCTGTTTGTTACCTGCAGGCCGCACATTATGGTGGGCGGAGAGCGTCCTGCAGTTTACGGCGCCCGAAAGCGAAAGTTTATAATAATTCATTCTATCTACTTTACAAGAACAACTTTTGTCCAGTCTATTTCGTCTCTAGTCTTCAACGCGAGGTAACTATCTTATCTTGGTTAAATTTGAATACTTCAACGGTAGTATGCCTTATTTGAACTGTTATAAACTAGAGATAAAGCTTTCAACCAAATATTCGGTCTCATGTTTCCTTTTTTGGCAAGATAAACACGATTTTCACTCGTAATGCCGACAATGTGCTGATAATATGACGATGCATAAATGAGTTATTTAATGGTAATATGAAGATAACTGGTTGCTGTAGGTCCATGACAAACTCCATGATTTAAAAAATTATGAAAAATGCATTAAACATATTATTATACCCAAATTTATATTTTAAATACTGATGAGCGGATTCTAATTTGAAGTTTAATATTTAATTTGTACAATAACATAATTAAGTAAGTAATAATTATTCTATAATATTAAATCACTCCTTTTTTTAAATGGTCATTTAGTTTATCCTTATTTTCTATTTACTTTTTTGAGATAATGATAATTTTAACATTTGATCTGATTGCAAAACGATTTATATGTGTCACCGGAAAATGGCAAAAGCCGTAAGATTGTAAAATATCGCGTAAAATTGTAAAGTACTTTTCTAAATACGGGAGGTATATTTTGTAAATTATTGAATTTGGGTGGGATTTGTAATATACAAAACGATTTGTTCATAATATATTGAGAAATTATATATGGAAATTATAATGTAATCAAGATTTAATACAATCTTACGGAGTCTGCAATTTTCCGGTGGCATATGCATCATTAACAAATAGAGTCTGTGAAATTTGACCTTCCCAACCCTGCAAATCAGTCACTCGCTGTTAGACAAATATACATGAGCGAGCGAAGTGAGTTCAAAAACTTAGGGTACCTCGACGCGGATATGTAGGTTTGGTCCGAAAAGCAAATGAGAGAAGCGTTCGTCATAGGTAATATTAGTGTCTTAGAGTAGAATGAATTAGTCGACGTCAACCGATGTCGATCGATCGATTGGTGTAGTAACACCCTTAAGAGACCTAATATAACCTATTCAGTGTTATCAGTAGGAGTTGATCGTAAACCTAGTGACGTATGCAGTATGCATCAATAGATTCGCGTCCCTCGTGCGACTCTTATAGCTCGCTTTGCTCTTGGGCTCGTACGTATAGAGGCAGAGCCCGCATAGCTGTTGTTATTTTTACACGATAACAATTGTAACAAAACCAAGCCATCTGTAGTTCTTTGTTTGAATAAATATTTGAATAATAAATATTAAAGATATCACTTGTTACTTTTTACTAAATGAGTTCGCTTGATTTCCTACAACTTTTATTCCCACGAAAGGACATGCTTTTCAGAATCCTGGATCCCAGAATCGTTAGAAATTCCTGAGATTGCTAAAATGCCCGCATACAAAATATAGTTAGAACTCGTTGTAAACTCTCATTGTATTTTTTTTTTTTTTTAAATGCCGTTTCTAATGAAACTTATAATTTCCAATGAAAGTTTTTATGATTTTTCATTTGCTTTGAATAAAGTAAAGATACTAAATCAAAATAACCACTGCTCCACTGCTAATATCATTAAGTTAGTTATATTTGTTTTTATAAAATTATTCAAACGCCGGGAACCCAGGAATTCGGAATTCAGAAAGGAATGTCCATATTATTCTTTCACGGGAAGAAGCTTAGGTATATAAGTGTCCGATTATCCAATCACTGGTTATGAGCGACAGGCTTGTTTCACTAAGATTAAGGCGAGCAAATTGACCCTATTCTCAACCAAAGCAACCGCAGCAAACGTATTAGCTATTCAAGTACAGTTAGCTCAGACTCAACTAAATAGAAAACTACGGACTTACTAACAAGCCAAGGGAGCGCAGCCAGCCCATTTACAATGAAAGCGACCAATATGAGACTACGTTCGATTTAAACGAGCAAGGTGGCCCCTCTTGGGAGGTTCCGGCTCGTACCGGTAGCGCATCGTCAACGTCCAGTTGTCCAATAATGAAACCGGCTCGGTGGAATCAAATTGTGAAACTGAATTTCAGTCTTTTATCGGCTGTGTATGTTGGAGGCAGAATTTGTAGATCTTTGGCAGTCGCTACGGATAGTCAGAAGCCAGAAAATCTGACACCAGTCTTACCAAGGAGTAACGTATTACCCAGTTAATGGGTTGTGGAGGTCTGATAGGCAGCCGCTACACGTAAAATACTGGTATTCAGCTGAATCCGGTTAGACTGGAAGTCGACTCCAATATAATTGGAAAAAGGCTAGGCAGATGATGTATGTTGGAGACAGCTTCCCGTTAAATTGGATGCAGTTGAGTGCCAGAGTTACATTGAACTGCTGTTTATCTGACCTCCATTATTATTTATGAGTATTGTCAGCAAGGTTGGAGGTTGGTAAGAGAGATTGGCCAGGGTCCTCGCCACGTAACGATAAAAGAAAAAGTGTTGATTGCGGGAGGACCAGGGATGACAAACGAAGAATACAAGGGAGGAGTCCTATGCATTCTTCGTTTTCACACACATTTTACATTTTTTCTTTTACACAGCAGTACCTTTTCAGGTTGACGTATGATGGGTGTCAGAACACCTTAATGGGGTCTCCCCAATAGGTAACCTACTGGCCTGGTGAAGGTAACGGTAGTTCTCTGGATGCTACAAGCATATCACTTGATGTGAGAAGCCTAGGTGGGTAGGTAAACACCTTTTGGCTTTAGAGGTTTGAATTATGAGTTGAAAGTTGGGAAGAAGTTGGGAAAAAAATACTCATGCAAGTCATTTATCTCAATTTATACTATTATTATTTATTTCCTAAAAAAGCACTATTTACACAACTTTATTCTAATATCAATTTCGTATCACATCTTGCAGACTTTCTTTTTCCTTGTCGGATTTGTTCTCTTTAGACGCAGTTAGCTCCTTGTCAGCATCTGGAAAAGAGATGTTTCTGTTAATTTCATTTACTTTAAATGTAACGCTTATGGTAGGTGCCAGATAAAGTTGCACGAAAGTACATTGACCTTTCCCTTAAGGTTGTATACTCCAAAATTTTGTTTGTTGGGGTCGGTTTCCAGTGCATCTGCATGCAGCAGAGTACTAGTATTTTACATACAGCGATTGCCTATCTGACCTCTACAGCCATGGGACCAGGTAACTAGATACCCCTTGATAAGACAGATGTGAGATTTGTTGTTAGCTGCAGACAATCCGTAACGACAGCCAAAGATCTTCCAATGATGACCGTATTCAACAGTTTAAAGTGTTTTCTTATAATGACAGTTGTAACCAACAGCTGAAAGTGCTTTTAAGGTTCCGATGGTCATTCATCCTCGGAAAAGCCTCGTTTGCTTAACCTTGAATATCAACCTGTGGAACTATCAATGCCTATGTAAGGTAACTTTGATTCCAATTTGTATTTAAAAAAAAATTGTCAATTGCGTTACCATTTTCCTCTTCACCATAGAAGTTCCAGGGCTGCACGGTCCCCTTGGCAAACACCACGAATATAGTGTTTGATATAAACATGATGGCTACAAATATGATGAACACGTACTGCCACTTGCGATGGTTTGTCTAAAAAAAAATGGACAAAAATATTTAAAATTCGTTATAATTAAAAAAGAAAGCAAAACTTGGGAGGAATTAGAAAATCGATCGGTCTTCTTATTAGCACACATTATTGCTTTGATGTTGGCTGTTCTTGAATGTTGCAGATCAAATGATGCAATGCAATTCAGTAATAAATGCAAAACTGTCATTATCAAAACTTTTTGGAACTAAGAATTCATATTAACATTATAAAATTCATAATTTATTTATTTAAACTTTATGTACAATAGTGGTACTTGGGTGGACATCCACAACCCACGTATTTAAATGATGCTTAGAGCTGTGTTACAATCAGCTATTGCATCCATATTCTATTCTATTTATAAAACTTGGATTGATCAAATCGGTTATGATCTGTTCGGACATGTCTGTTTCATCATCATAATATAAGCCAAATTAGCCTCTTATAAGATGAGCACCCTGATCCATCAGTCCCTATCAAAACTTAGGAAGCAAAGCCATCTCACCACATCATCCTTCACAACGTTGGACACGATCACGGGCACCAGCAGACTGGTCAGATTGGCGATCATATTGCCCAGCGCCATTATTGGTCCGGCAAAGTTCGGAGCCAAGTCGATTTGGTTTATCTGTAACAAATAGATGGTATTGGAGCGCGGGTCTTAAAACTTGGAGCGTCGAATCAAGGGATGTGAAATAAATTGTGAAAGATTAGTCAGTATGCTTAAAACTACATAGAGACATGGGCATTCATCAAAGGCTTCAAAAGCCTCAACATACAAGATCTCTGAAGAATAAAACTATTCTACAGGTCTTATAGTGCATTTTGGTGGAAGTGAGGAAACTATGTCATTGCAGTCTTTCGACTCATCTACTCCGCTTCCGATATGACAAATGTCAGAAGACGATTTTCTAAACGCTTCATGCGAACCTATAAGCGGTAGGAGTAGGAGCCAGTTTATGAGCAAGTGAATAATTTGTGTAGGTCTAAGAATCCATTGATTTTTTGGTCAGAAATCACAGGCCAGGACAGGTTTGGTCAGTCAGGTTTATAAGAAACTATAGTAGGCGCCAGATAAATGTGGAATAAAGTATATTGACCTTTCCCTAATAACTGCTCATAGGTATCTGAACAATTAAATATGAATCGTTTTTCATTATTAGACAATGTTAAGGATCACGAGAGATGATGATTCGGGACAGTTTTGTGTCATTAATTCCGTTTTTCAAATTAACAATGTCAATAAATGTAGGTGGGTCAATGACCGATATTCCACGATTATCTGGCGCCTACTATAGTTGCCGCCCGCGGCTCCGCCCGCGTGATTGTCGAAAATTATCCCAAGGGAACATATTCCCGGGATAAAAAGTATCCTATGTGTTATTCCAGACTATAATCCATTTAGTAGTTTTTGCGTGAAAGAGTAACAAACATCCATCTATCCATCCATACTTACAAACTTTCGCGTTAATAATATTAGTAGTATAGGATATGATTATATTTTACCCGGACAAGATGAACGATGCTAATTGTATCTTCTTCTATTCTCTCTGGGAAAAAAAATCAGAAAATGCATGATGATAGTAGAAAATATTGATTCACAAACATCTTTCTTTCTTCTTTGATCCGTGTAGCGAATAGAGCCAAACTTAGTAATGGTAAGGTTGCTTCTGAATCGGTTGGCAACTGATCGAACGTTGTTAAATGCTAGGATTGAGCCAATAAATATTGTGTATGTTATTTTTTCCCAATAACACGCGAAACTTGACGTAAAAAATGTGGATGATTTTTTTCCTGGCACACATTTAATTATTATTTTTTGATCTCGGGGGGAAATCCTCATGGAAATCCTCCACCCTGGGGCGGGTGGAGGGGTCTGTCAGACTCTTACTGACTAAAACCACCCCGGTGTTCCATCTTCCACCTACGCCGGGCATCGCGGGAACGTATGCGACTTCCGCAATCCCCGGCTGGTGCCGGCCCGCCTCTGCGGGCCACCTCGCGTCGGCGAGGGGAGTGAGGTGTTTAACTCCCCTCGCTTCGTCAAAGAGGGGCGCACGGGAACACCACGCGCCACCACCTCGGGTCCGGATGAGTGGGGGGCGACGGACATCCCCAAGTCCTCCGCCCCTGGACCCAGTTAGGGGGGCCGGAAGAGGGCAGCGTATGCCCTCCTCCGACGCCCGATGCGCCTGCTGCGGGCAGGGAGAGCGGTTGTGATCTCCCTCTCCCTTTCCGCAGCCTCCTTCTGCGCGATAACTGTCTCGCAGAAGGAGACCACCGCGTCCCAGGACTCCTCACCGCCGACCATAGCATGGACTACGGCCGGCAGCGAGAGGTCACCGCCTACAACAGAGATGAGGGCACGGCGCGGCTCCTCCCAAGCTGCACACTCTGCAAGCGTATGCCGTGCCGTGTCCTCCCAACAGTCGACGCTGTGGTGGCATCGAGCGTCCGGCTCCCTGCCTATGCGACACAAGAACCTCCCGAAGCAGCCATGCCCCGAGAGGACCTGCGTCGCACGAAACGTCAGAGAGCCGTGCCTTCTCCCGAGCCACAGGTCGAGCACTGGCCGGATGGCCTCGATGGTGCTGAGGCCGGCGGAAGGGCTCGAAAGCCTGTCCCGCCATTCCGCCACCAGGACCTCGCGCAGCTGCGACCGACGCAGCTCCAAGTGTTGCTGCGTCAGTCTTTCGCCGCGCACCCGCGCGCCCTCGCGCCACCTATGCAGTGACGCGAGCACTTTCGCCTCCAGGTCCCACGGCGGAGATCCGGCCAGTGCGCAAGCAGCTTCGAAAGACCTGTGCTAACTTTTTTTAGTATTCTCAATATAATGTAAGCTATACGTTTTTTATGAAATATTTAAAAGTAGACTTAAATTGCTATAGTTTGTTTACAATCAGAACCAAGTAGCCGTTAGTTTGCGATTTTAGTATTAGATATGACTGGCCTATTCCATAGATACATATACGGGCCTGTTGGTCGAGTCGTTAGTGACCCTGACTGCTAAACCGGAGGTTTCGATTCCCACCCAGGAAAAATCTTTGTGTGATAAGCATGATCATTTGTTCTGTGTCTGGGTGTAATTTGTCTATAATATGTATGTTTTTAGAAATATATAAGTATGTTTATCAGTTGTCTGGTTGCCATAGCACAGGCTCTGCCTAGTTTGGGATCGGATGACCGTAAGTGAGTTGGCCCAAGATATTACTATTATAATTAATTCATACGTGATGGGAAACTGTTTTTGCGCACATGACAAAGTCTGATCAAAGAAATCATTTTTATTATCGCTCGTTGGAAACTGAAATGAAAAAAATTATAAAAAAAATATTATTGTACTTACATGGAATCCAACATGGATCCCAGCATGTAGGCCATGTGCTATGATAAGCAATAAGATGGCCAATGTGGTATCATACACAAAACAAAATGCAAAAAGGAACACTCCTGATCCGGCCATAGCTGAAATAAAAAAGTAGACTTAGAAATAGTTTATAACTTAACAATGTGATAGTACCTATATAGGATGGTTCAGAAGTGCGTGGTCAAATTTGGGTCATCATCAACCAGAGCGCAAAAAATTAAAGTTCCAAACAAATCATTTTTCAAGCAGCCAAATGCAGTTGGTCGCTTCAAATGTATGATTGAAATTTAATTAAAATAAATACTACAAAAATTAAAAATTAAATGCTTTTGTTGCCTTACTTATATATAGACACACATATTACTTAGATATAGATACAGATGATCACCCTTAAAATTATGCATGCACTTCTGAAACTCCTTTTCTAAAACCCCGAAAAAGAAAAGATGCAAGAATATCCTTAGTGAGACAGTAGCTTGGGGCAGGACCATTCTATATCCACCTTTACTTAAAGTAATAACGCTGGAGTAAATTTGAAAAAAGTGATTGTAAAAATCCAGAATAGACATAAAAGTACTATTTAACGTACCAATACTATTAGCCGTCCTCCTAATATTAACTACAGACATAATTTTCTTGTTCGCTGCGTAGTCAGAAGCGTAACCGAACATAATAGCCATCACATACAAGGCGATGTATGGCAGAGATGAATACACTCCATTCTGTAAAATGAAAAATGAGTCTTAAACTTTTTCTGAACGATGTAACCTCAGTTTAGGTATCGAGGAATCAATCAAAAGTGATTCCAATAGCAATGAACAAATATTTCCCATGCCTCCTAGGAGTCCCGTGTAGGATTGGAGACACAAATTAAACAATTTATCTTCGAGCCAACTGGGTTTTCCCTTTTTGAATGTCTTTAACATAGCAGTTCATTAGCGGTAGCCATTCGTCTATAAAGCATCGAAAAAACTGTGAGTGAACGTAAATAATATCGACATAATGTTCTTATTTTTTTAACCAAAATTAGTATCAGCCTTTTGGAACCCCATGATAAAAATTTCGAAGGCAAGGTGGCCCACAATCAAACTTTAAGGAACATCATTTTTTTTCTATTTATCTTATGACTTACCCTTTTCAGGTCAACGTGTAGAATATGGTTCATGTAAAGAGGTATCTCGGTCAGGATCAGCAGGTAGCTAGCAGCACTACCCGCATGTGATGCTACCAGCCCCCAAACTGCTTTACTTGTAAGGATATGCTTCCAAGGAGTCTTGCGTTTCTGACAATACAAGTATAAGACAAGTTAAATGAGAGTTTTTGCTGTCATGGAAAAGATAAGATAATACATTTACTTGATTGAATCGGGACTCATGAATCAAAAAAGACGAAATACAAAAAATATGTATGGGAATATGTAGACAAAATTATTGTTAATTATTGATATAATAAAAAAAAACTTCACACTTACTTTTGGCACGATATCAACAGCGATATTCTCCATAATATACGCCAACTCTTCAGTTTTAATGGTAGGATGGTCATGAGGGCTCGCTACTCCAAGCCAGCCGAGCAGACCACAGCTGACCAGACTGAGGCATCCAAACAACCAGAATGACACAGGCCAGCCTAAGACTGGACTACCAGCGAAGAGGCCTGAGAGCTGGAATGCTATAATTGTCCCTACTTGAGATCCTGGGGAAAAAAATAAAGCTTGTAACAATGGACATTGCTTATTTTTAAATAAGTTAAGTATTGAGTTGACTTGAAAACGTAAAACAAAAGATAACATTCTAAAAACATTACATTATGTTTCCACTGTCTTTTATGTGTGTGTTGTTTTGTTTAATTTTCATGATAATGTTTTTTTTTGAAGGGTTGGAAATCATCAAATGACTTCTTCCGCTCTGGGTGGGGCGGAAGGGTGTTCCTCTTTCGAAAAAAATCCGCAACCCTGGCAGATTTTAATGTTGCTATGTAATTTTTGTTTAATCCGAGTCGACATTTAACAAAATATTCTGTGTGAAAATATTATGTGAATATTATAAATAATAATGATTGCTGCCTCTATGCACGTATTGGTTCTAATTACTGCTGGTGCGCTGAGTAATAATCGAAAATTAACCACACAATAATTTCAATAAAACCTAAGTTCAATAAACAAATATGTGCATCCTTAAAACACATTTCACCCACCTCCACAGACATAAACCAACACAACTAAATCAACATAAACACGAACTCGTCAAAAGATAAATTAATTTTGGTATACACGTCAAAAAGATTACATTCGGGGTATCTGAAACGGTGCGTCATAAAAGTTATGTAATTTGAGCTCGTGACGAGACGAGCGGGACTGACGATGTGAGTTTATGAGATGTTAACCTTGGAGGGATACGGGAGGATAATTTGGATGGGACTGGAGGAGATAAAAGGATTGTAGAAAAATTTGAGATGCTAATTAATGAGGATTCTTGTATTGATGAAGTATGAATAGAAACGAAGCACAATATTTAAAAATAGCGATTAGGTGTGTTAGGTTAGGTTGGTGCCACATAAAAGTTATATAATTTGAGCGCATAATGGGAGGAGAGGGACTGACGATGTGAGTTTATGAGATGTTAACGTTAGAGGGACACGGGAGGGTAATGTGGGCAGCACTGGTGGCGACAGAGGGATTGTGAAAAGATTAGGGGTGCCAATTAGTAAGGATTCTAATGAGAAGATGTACATCTTCTTATTAAATATAAGAATCGTAATATTCAAAAAGAGTGATAGGGTTGTGATCAACCACTATGGCATGATTGAAAAAATGGAACTATCAAGTAATTACATAATTACAAAATATCAAATTGATGTCTACACAAGGTGTTACGATTTGCGCCAGTAATTTATCCCAATTGAATGCATAGCTAGTTAATGACACATTGTACGAATGCAAAACTAAAAAAATATGGTCGACTGGTCAAGTCCCAGTAACATTCCTTCTGTACACATACAAGACATAAGACCTAAGACAGATGCAAACACAGAAAATACTTCAGCAAGATGTATGTAAAGATATACATAATATATTATGTGTATAGCGTATAGTGGTAGAAGTTCTCACGCTCCTAACTTACTTGGCCATTGTCCCGCCACTCGCGATCAGATTGCTTCCTTCCGACACAGTTTATGTTTTACTACGTTGTAACTTTTACGTGTAATCTTATGAAAATGTTAACTTTAGGGACGGAAACTGTGTAGTCAGGTTAGGTAATGGACAACAGAACAAAATACTGTATACACGCATCATGACGACATAATTATTAACTCCTGATATTCATCGTAACTAATTCCTTTGACCTTGACTAAGTATTATCAGTGTGTAGTGCCTGTTATGACTTACGGAGCCGAATCGTGGACACTTATTGTACGGCTGGTCCATAAATTCTAGGTCGCTCAGCGAGCTACGGAACGGGCCATGCTTGGAATCTCTTTGAGGGATTGAATCCACAACGAAGTGATCCGAGAGAGAACCAAAGTTGTCGACATGGCTCTCAGAATTAGCAAACTGAAGTGGCAATAGGCCGGCCATATTAGCCGTAGAACCGATGACCGTTGGGGTAGACGAGTTTTTGAGTGGAGACCGCGAATCCCCTAACGTAAGGTCGCCCTCAGGCTAGGTGAAGCGACGATCTTCGCATGGTGGCTGATAGCGGCGTGCACTAGGAGAGGCCTATGTCCAGCAGTTATCATTTTCATCATCATCAGCCTGTTATAGGCTGATGATGATGATGATGATGATGATGATGAAGTATTATCATCTGCCAGGGGCTTTTTAACCTTTTTTTTACCAAAAAGACTTTCAAACTCACCAGTGTAAATGTAAGTGCTCAATCTTCCCCTCTCACACAGTGGCGCCCACTTAGCCAGCATAGTGTGGATGCTCGGGTACATAGCCGCCTGCGTCATCCCCAGTACCAGTCTGCTAGCTGATACAGCCATCCAGCCACCCTGAAATAACATTATTGTAATATGTTATGTTGAGCCTTGATTTTTGTTGCCTGTAGGAATCCGTAGTGTACCGATGACATCCAACGCCATCGTCTCGGTTATGCATTATGCAAGTCAGGCAGTTGGTCGAGAAATTGAAACTGTCGTTTTTAACCCATAGCAATACATCTTTATTTTGTTATAATTTCTTGTTATATTATGAACTAGTTGTCGCCCGCGGCTCCGCCCGCGTGATTGTCGAAAACTATCCTAAGGGAACATATTCCCGGGATAAAAAGTATCCTATGTGTTATTCCAGACTATAATCTACCTCTGTGCCAAATTTCATCAAAATCCATTCAGTAGTTTTTACGTGAAAGAGTAACAAACATCCATAAATACATCCATACTTACAAACTTTCGCCTTTATAATAGTAGTAGGATAAATCGTTTTGTGTCCAATAAATCCCATCAAAATTCAAAAGATTTCAATATATCCGTGTCGTATTAAGAAAAATAGTTTTCACGCGATATTTTACAATCTTAAGGCGTAGTAATTTTCCGATGACATCCACACGATACAATTCGTTTTTCGGTTAAAAACGTTTTAGCCGAAGTGTAATTCAATCAGCGAATGCAAATGCCAAAATATGAGGGATTGATCCGTGACATTTCGACAGCGTTTGTCAATCTCATACATTTTTGATCTAATGACAATCACCTTTGCCACGCTACCACTGACAGAGTGACAATTGTCTAGAGCCTAAGGTCGCCCTTGAATTAATTTCAAAAATACCTTACTACTTATTAATACTTTATTTATACGTTGTGTAAGCAAATTTTACTTCTTTGTTAATTTATATGTACTTACTACTAGTGCTATCCAAGGAGTGCATATCGAAATGACTCCGTTGACAGCTAAAGCGAACATTATCGGTCGCTTTCCTCCAAACTTCTGTGCTATGAGTCCCATAGGCAGCATCATACTCGTGTATCCCACGAAGAAAGAAAACGTTATCATCTCTTGAGTTGATTTGTTCCATTCATATGTCTGAAATGGTAAAGCAGAACTTTTTAAAGTTTTAACTACACCTGGAGCTTGTAAAGAAGTTAAATAAAACATGCGTGATGTTTCTGTTATCTATTTTATTAAAGTGTGGCAGGCAGGGAATGAGCTCTCCTGCCTACGTTATTAAACATTTATGTAAGGGAGCTGGTTTGTACCCTCAACAACAACTGTGTAGGTTGGTCCATAGATATATAGTCAACAACATTAGATACGCCGATGATATGGTTTTGTTGAGCCCATCGATAAGTGCCCTGCTTATGCGTGTGAGGCATAAATGCTGAATCGCATGGATTGACGTATATCATCAAAAAAGGCGAGTTGCTGATGATTCGGGCAGGACTAATGAATCCTTCATATGTACCGCCCGTGACACTAGGTGGAGTTGCGCTAAGAAGAGTCTCTCAGTTTGTGTACTTAGGACATGTTGTGAAAAGAACTATAATATGCTGGCTTGTAGGTTTGCCAGGTGTTAAAAGTCTGTCAAACAGCATTATTTAGAGCCTTCTGCCAATCATTTGCGGTGCGTGTTTTGAACGCTCTGAGAATTCAGTATAAAATGCCTCGAGGGAGTTAATGAAGCTGCCTCGTTATAGCGGTACGTCAGCGATGTTTGCAGAATCACAAATGGATGGCTATTATGCGATAATTAGAAAAAGAGCAGCATCGTTGATGCGCAGAGTTAGAATCTACCTAACGGCTACCTGAGGGACACTGCTGAGCGTATATTGAGAGTCTTACCTGGAGGCACTGGATTTGCCTACATATAGGATAATTATTATAGTTTGTTTTTGTTTGTGTGTATAACTAATATAATTCTATTAACACTCTATGGATAACCTAGTCTAAAATAAATTAGAAACAAATGATCATGAAAAAGTATCTTAGAATTTGTCGCAGTTATCAATGAGGACTTGAATGTCTACCTTAGATATTTTCAAGAAGTGGCACGGAATGAAGGGAAGCCTTTTCCCAGCAGTGGGACAGTTAATGCTGGATTTAATAAGTAATAAAATCAATGAGGACAACCATTCAATCTTACCACTCCATGAGCTTTCCAAATAGTTACATGATAACAAAAATATTAACGAACAACCTCACGCGATGCTATTAATATAACAAAACAAATAAAACTCACGCGATAAATGTTCCACCTGCTGATATTTGCATTAATATTGTCATCACAGCCTTCAGTAAAATTCTTGGTCCCATTAACTTCTGAGCAGCGAGGATCTGGTACTCTGACCATAGCAACCATGAGGACACTGAGTTGGGACCTGATAGTGTATGCAATGGTTAGGCATATGAACAGAATTAATGTTTGAAGATGCCGAATTCCAAGACCTTTAGGACGCTCCGGAGACTTTGGTGGCTCTAGAATTTTGAAGGAATAAAGTTGCATGTTTAGAACTGTTAGAAATAGGAAGTGTTATTTGTCAGACGATGTTTGTTGCTATATGAGCAGCACTCGTCTGAACTGAATTGATAAATAACGGGTTGTTGATAGTTGAACCTACGGGAACACTAAAATCATTGATCGTTTTCGACATCTACCTACAGCGCTGTTGTGAGATAACTTGAAGAGGTCAACGATTCATAATGTAGTACACAATTGTGGTAATAATCTCTGAATTGGATATTATCCTGATATTTTATAGAGTTTCTGTGGTTATATTAATTTCTCATGTATTGTTGTGCTCGATGCTCTTCAAGCACATCTAGGACATAAACAACATTAACTAATATTTGGTAAACGTTGAAATTAATCCTAATATTTTTTCCAAACAGAAACATTAATAATATAACGTGTTATTGAAAGATCTGTGGTTTTATCGTATTTATTTCTGCCTGATTATCCATAAATTGCCACTTTGGCTTTATAAGACCAAGCAATCGTATCTTCGTCCAGTTCAAATGCTGCTATGCACTTTCATTACACAAATCTTAATCACTATCTTAAGAAATAAGGGCTGTTTTATTGTTCCACTTACCTTCATGTTTCTCGTGTTTGGGCACAGATTCGTACACAACCTTATCGCCAGCCATAGCTGCTGCCAATGATAGCTACCTACCGACCCATCAGCCCACCCGAGATATCTACATTTAAACAAGAATTAATATTTGTTCTAATAATAAACACTAACTGCGTGCCACGAATATTTTTGATTTATTTTCTGTGACGTTTGCTCAGCTTTTGTTTGAAAAGGATTATTTAAAACATCTCATGCGGTCTTTTTCATGTCTAGATGACCCCCACTTTACTGATTCTGAATTTTGTGTAACCGCATTTTTCTTACAGGCTGTTGTGTTTTAAGAATAAATTAGCCGTCTTAACTATTCGCTTCACCAACGTTTAAGTCAGGCCATGAGATACATTTTTTCCAGTAGAGAGAGTAAATACGTATTTGAAATACTCGTCGATCATCCAATTCCGACTTTCACATTAAGTGGCTAAATAATAACAGCCGTACGGGTCGGTCTTCGGGGTTAAGCAACGCTTGCCGAAGTTAGTCCGTCGATGGGTAATCATCCAGCACATTGCGAGACTACTCCGTGCCTCGGAAAGCCGTTGGTCCTGGATGTCGTTTGTACATCTTTGATAGCTAGAAGCCAGTAGACAAGAGACAAATGTGCAATAACGGTCATTGACCCACATACATTTACTGACTATCTTAATATCAAAAACAGAAATAAAGACATAAAGCTGTCCTGAATCGACCTCTATCGTGATCCTTCACGTTCTCTAGTAATGAAAAATGGATCATAATTTATTGTTCGGGTATCTCGAAGGGATATTAGGGAAAGGCCAATGTACTTTTTTGCAAGTTTATCTGGCGCCTGCCATAGGTAAAGGTGATCTCTATAATATATTGTAACTAAATTCGGCGAGAGAGGAGTTCCGCAGAAACTAGTTAAAATATATTTAGAAAATGTTACTAACAGAGGTTTTATAAGAATTAGATAGAGTTATTTATGTACTTACACTGATTTCATACAGCGAAAGAATAAGATGAGGGCATAAGATGAAGGCATATCCATGCCTCAAATCCCGAGATTAATTTTAAAGAGTAGAAAAATCCCGTTATGTATTAAATAAAAATGTATTTACTTTACACAATTTAAACCACTGCACGCACGTCATTGCCAAATTTACATCAACGACATCGGATGTCCAAAGTTGCAAAATTCCAATGCGCACACGCGCGATGTTACCACATTTGTAGTTCGCACAACATAGCTTGTGAGAACAAAAGAAAAATAATTATTATTTATTTGGAATATTGTTGGCCACCGGGGATATTTATAAGAAATCCCGGGAAGATCCATATTAATATCAAAATTTAGATGCAAGTACATAAATAACTCTACTTAATTCCGACCTCTGGTTATTAAACAGCCTGTATAATCAACTTAAACATTGTAATCTGTGGCAGTACTGCGGTCCTTTTATCACTCAAGTAAATAATAAATATTGTTCTTTTAATTACGTGCACAACAATGACGAATATGTTATTGATAATATTTTAATTATGTACTTGTACAAAATAGGAAGTTATAAATAAAAAGCATACAGCGTTTAAAGTTTTACAGTCTGTCTTATTTACTTAGGGGTTTCCTAACAATTATAAAATTATTTTCTTATGTTTTTGTACTGATCAACAAAAGGATTTATTTAAAAACAAAATATAACTATAATATACTATTAAACTACTTCACTAATCAATATCTTAATTATATACAAAGTCATAACAGACAAGATTATGCATAGACAGACGCGTATAACAAGAACTCTTTGGCCATAATCTAAATCTAGCGAAAAGTGCCCAGACCACTGCTAGCATTGCCACGATGAATAGCAATGCTCATCGTTGGCCAAAGAATATAATTTTGCTGAAGTCCGAAAATTTCGATGAGCACTCGGACTCTGTGGGCCTAATGTTTGAACCCCAACGGCTCAAACATTTAACCAATTTATGGTGACAAAAAAAAAAAGACCAGTGCAAGTTTGGAATTTTTGATTTAAGTAAATCAGTAAGTTACGATAAAGGTATTCCCTTATTGTTTTATTTTAGTTAACGTAAATGCTCCTATTACCGCCAGTTTTAGCTGTCTTAGGATTCACTTTAATAAAATAGATATAAGCTGTTATGTTAGGAAAGATGTTATAATTTATAATTAATCTCAACGAAGTATTCTTTGCAACTCAGTACTTAAATTCAATATTCAATAACACAATAGTTACTAAATAATTATTTAATCCAAAAGAGTCGTTGATTCTATTACCGACCCATAGAATGCAGCAAGATTCTATTACCGATTTTTCTACTTCTTTTACCGACCGCTACGAAGTTGTCACTTCTTCTATACTATTAAATAAAATAAAAAATCGTTTTTAAAGTATTTATTATATAATAACAATAGTTATGAGATCATCATTATTACAATATGAATATATCTCTAAAATCATGAACAACGGTTCTCCAAGTTCCTTTCACAGGTCTGAATACAGCAACGTCTAAGAGTTGAAGAACATGCGTTGCATTAGATAATAATGCTATGAAAAACTGTCACAGGGAGTGATATATGAGAAGTATGACCGTCGAGAAAAAAAGCTACTAAAGTGTACCAGTCTTTGTTGTTCCTCCTTCGTTAAAACAGTTTGTTTTCCACAATGTTCATTTATATATTTATTATTTCTCTTGTCACGCAGAGTTGTCCTCGGTATGCCATAGGTTTTTGAAGCTTCGTATATGCTGGTCCCTTCATTTATAGCTAGAAGCGCAGCTTCTAGTTGAGCAGAGGCGTACTGCTTGCGCTTCTGCGGCTCCATGATTCTATAAAAGAACACAATCTTTAAAGAGATATAGTATTTAATTCTTCGAAAGAAGCTTTAAAAAGTTACATGGCCCCCA